>CM053786.1:912190914-913543414 GCA_028749045.1 Cupressus sempervirens | reverse complement strand
GCATAGCTTATTAGGATCTCCTTGTTCCATCGGTGTTTCTTTGGCAGCTCTCAAGTAGTGTTTTTCAACACTCCCCCCTTGAAATTAAGTGTTTCTCAACACTTATCAAATACTTTAGCTATAGTCTAGGATGATTGTGATACTTCTCATTGGTAGACTTGAGCCCTAAAGAGATAGTCATGTGACTTTTACACACACACACACACAAAAATTGTCTGAGACTTGTTGGATTTATTTCTCTTTGTGTTTTTTCTATGATCATTTCATTGCTAATTGTTCCCTCCCTAATAGTCTCTCAAGGATTGCATGGACTAGAGGACTAGCGGCATGGGGCATATTTTCTTTGCTTTCTACCTGTGGGTATACCTTGTTGATCTTAGGTGTCTTGAGCATCTTGTTTGTCCTACTTGACACTTAGGATCTATAACGTATCATCCTTATCTATTTTCACAAGTGTTTATGGCCATCTTGTCATTTTGTGTCTTGATGCAAGCATAATATTGCTATACTAAACTTAGGGAATCTAACAACATCATCATCTTGACCTTTATTTCTTTGATCCATAGGTTGGGTTCCCACATACCTATCTTCATATCTTCATAGTTATACCAATGATGATTGTATAATCTTTGGATGTCCCTAATAAGGCTCAATGATAAAAACTAGGGGCTACTTATATAACCCTTGCAATTACGCATTTGCATTCTAGCTTGCATTTTGTGTGTTGAAAGTCTTCTTCATGGACATGTTAGCTAATTGCGTTCACCTTCTCTCACTTCTTCTTAATCATATCTTGTCATCTCCTCTAGGATTTCACTTGCCTCTTTTTTATCATGTCATCAAAAGGGTTAGTCTTATCATCACATCTAATATAATCCCTTTGGGCCCCTTATAATCTTTTGATCTCATTTTGATGAAATTTTTGATCTATTTGGATTCCTACAAAAAATGCACCTCTCCCTAATTTTGATGTCCTTTATCCACTTTTGGAATTGAAATCAAAATTTGGATTCATCTTTTTAGTCAAAATTGCATTTTAAATTATTCCTTCTTCTGCGCAATCGGTTGACTTTTTGAGGCTTAATCTTCAAATTTTGTTGGGGCATTCATCAATTTTTCATTTTTTCATCATTTATCCTCTCTTCTTTTCTTATTCATTCCATTTCATCTTTCTTCATGTTTTGACCCAATTCTTATGCTTTATCTTGTTGGTCAAACATAGTCAAACTGGGGCATATCTTCATTGTTTGGTGGTCATTCTTTGGTCTTAATTTCTTATCTTTTATCTTGGACCTCGCTTTGTCTTGATTTGATAAAATCTAGCTCATTTTGCATCTCCATCTCATTTCGATTTTGATCTTGAGGGGGTAGGAATATCCTATCACTACTACAAATTGCTTTTTCTGTTATGGCTATATATTTCTCTCAGAAGCATATGATTGACCTTTCCATTTGCTCTTGATTCATCTGCTTGCTTTGGCTACTTGGCTGGACATATTGGTGCTTGTCTCAAGTATTGATATTGTATATTGTTCTTTCCTAATGCTTTGTTTTGTTGCTAGCTAACTATACATTTAGGCTTCGCTATCTTTCTGTGTTTTCTTCTTCAGACTCAAATCTATCTATATGTTTCTTACTTCGCTTCTTCAATCTTCGGCATAATGTGTTCCCAAATCAATCACACATTAGTCAAATAGGGGCAAATATAATCTCTAAAAAATGGTCATCTAGACTATGAACCCCTTTCTAGCATTTTTGCATTATTTATCAATCACCTGTCTTTGATCAAATCCTCAAAAATCTATTTACTCGATTATAATCTATAGTTTGACCACTTTATCCTAAGCCTTTTATTTAATTGAAAGAACTTTCCCCCTTTTAATTAAATAAACTCCCCAAAATTCTCTCATCATAAGTGTGCACACATAAAACATTATTCCTATTTTAAAAATAAGAGGAAAAGGCATTTTCATCTCACATGAGGGGCACACTTTTCTATGTGAGAGGAATATTTATTTTCAAAATAGCTTTAAGCCTCATCCATACATTTTTTGTCTCTTTTAACACAACCGCTGATCTTTCTTAGGTGAGATGCTTGTGCACATGGATCACTGAAGATGCATTCTCCACTCTTGATTATGCCTCTCTTGCTCCTTAATCTCAATCGTTCATTTTTCTTTAAAAGGGAGAGCTCTCTCCTCGTTCTCTTATCTCATTCTTTGTACTAACCTTATGATGTAGAATCTCTATGTGACTTTGTAGCTTTGGAGGACTTGGAGCATTTTTGCATCTGCATCCACATACTTGGTAGCTTCATAGCATGGCTAGTTTAGCTTTCTTTTATGCTTTATCTTAGCTCACATGGATAAAATAGGAAGGCTTGTAATTCTTCATATTTGTTAGCTTATCTTGCATCTTGCACATCACATTATTTTAGTTTACATTGCATTGCATTTGCATTGTGATTCTTAGATGCTAGCACTCTTGCTCTCATCTTTGAATCTCTTGTTCTATGGTGCACCTTGCAAGGGTTGCATAGCTAGTTTCATTTTAGAGCCACAACACTATACTTTTGCACATTTGCACGTCATAGATAGAGAGCTATAAGTTGCCTCTCAAGTCTCCATGAGATTCTTTGGGAATAAGGGTTTATAAAAGCATGCCAACATTTTGGTATACAACTATCAATTAGGTGTAAATTAGACAGTGAATTATAAATAATAAATAAAAAGGTTGATTAAACAAATCAGAACTTAGTTAGGTTGTTGGTTGCAACAGATGCAACCAATGCAATGGCATCATTCTCTGTATAAAATAGGAGCCCTCCCAGAAATAAAAACACAAGAAAAACTAAGGAAAAACTATAGTCAAAATTATCACTGGGAAAGAAATCTGCACGAAGGAATCTTTGGAGAATCTAGGAGGAAGGAGAGAACCAGGTGATGGACGAGCATCAAGCTTGGTTTTTGTAGACCCTATGTTCCTATGTGCACATAATGTAATGTGTTCCTTTCCTGGGGGGACTTTGGAGATTGTTTATGCGAGCTTCGATCCATGGGAGTTGACTTGTGCGATCTTAGATGTGGATTGTTGGATGGCATTTGGGCCTATGTCTAAGGTTGCATAATGTTATCTTATGAGTTAGTTATGATTGTAAACTTGGGGCATGTCTAAGTGTTATTTAATATGTTAAGTTGATTTGTGGCTTGAATGTTTATTTAATGTAAGTAATCATTTAATGTAATCTATCACGCCCACCTGTGACTTGCTTTGGTATAAGTAGAGTCTTGGGATGTCTAGAGTTGTTATTGAAAAAGTGGAGCATGGAGTAGCTAGGAGCATCTTGAAGGATGATAGCTACGAGGTGGATATTCGCATATGAGGATTGAGTTGTATTCTTCTTTGCAATAGTTGTAACCCGAAAGGCCTTATAGTCGGGCATGCTGGATGTAACTCTTATGATTCTATTATGAGAATATGTGTTGCAATTGATCTAGATCTTTGTGTTATTGTTATATATCCGTTGTGTGGTCACTTGTTGGGGACTAGGTCTCGTCCAAGTGGGGTACTCCCAACCTTGCATTACATCATCAATCATGTGCTAGTTGTGTGGAGGATTGATTGTCTATGGAGCCTTAGATCTCTTTCTTGTGAGGTGGTAGATCATGGATCCTGGCTCGTAATTGTAGAGGACTCGCAAATGGATCATTTTGGTTATGAAACCTTGATGTGAGAAGATGGAGTTTTCCTTGAGTGAACAAATTCAAATCCTCGAATTGAGACAGGTTGCAAAGATGAAAAGCAAATCGCCAAGTGTGAGGCAGCTAGAGTCTTGCAATTAGACCGTTGATATAAACATTCTTATGAAAAAAATAAAGGGCAAAATTTTTGCATAAGTGGGTCCAACATAACTATGGATTGGTGGATGAACATTAAGCAATATCCACTCACCAATATCATGGTAATGTATATAGAGGGCCCTTCCTTCCTTAAGTGATAATTATTCAAAACAAGGATGATGAGTTTCAATATGGCATTCTCATTGATTCTATTGTGAAGATTAGACCTAAGAGTGCAATGTAGGTCACAATAGGTGCAACCTATGTGTAGGCCAACAAGGAAGTTAGTTGAAGCGACCTACAATTCACTAAAGAGCACAACAAAAATAAACTACATCAAACATATTATATTTGATGTGAGCAATATGCAAATGGTTATCTCCAATTACCACATGTCACATGCAAAATTTTGGACCTTTGAGATGAAAATTCTCAAACTTATTGATGTAAAATGTGCACCATGCTTTATTTTCTTAAAAAGGATGATTGAGTTGGAAGAGCCCTAACAACTATGGTCATGACACAAGAGTGGATTCAATAAGTTGACTCAAAGTCGAGGAAAGGAAAGAGGTGAAGGAAGTGGTGAAAAGTGATAAGTTTTGGGTTGATTTCGAACACATCTCTCCATATATCACATTTGATCACAAGAAAGAGGGCGAAGGAAGTGGTGAACAATGACAATTTTTGGGTTAATGTAGAACACATCTCTCCATATCTCAAGTTTTTATAATGATCAAATATGTGAACTTCAACCCCAAGCCGTGCCAAGACATACATGTGCATTAACAACATGCTTGGTGGAATAAAAGCAACTATACAAATGAGGAATCCCACCTTGCAACATAACAATGAACACATTCATGTTGGGAGGTTGGTACCTCTATCCCTTCTAGGTGAAGGTATCATCTAGCATAGGCCAATAGATTTGTGATGGAAATTCTCAAACCTATCAAGATCATATGTGCCTCATGCTTATTTCCTAAAAGATGATGATTAAGTTGCAAGAGCCCTAATAACAATGGTCATGACACAAGAGTGGAGTCAATAGGTTGTGTCCAAGTCAAAGAAAGGAAAGTGAGGTAAAAGAAGTGGTGAGCAGTTGCAAGTTTTAGGTTGATGTCCAACACATCTCTCCATATCACAAATTTGATTACAAGAAAGAGGGTGAGGGAAGTGGTATCAAATCAATGGTATCAAGTGGTATTAGAGCAATGAGTTACAAGTTCAAATTCCTTGATTCATGTTAATGGTTGATTGTTGGGAGGTCAGTGCCTCTATCCCTTCAAGGTGAACGTATCATGCAACATAGATCAATGGACTTGTGATATGTGCTTAACCGCCTCTCGTGGATCCTTATCTCTAGTTGGTGTAACATTCACTGATAACTCAAGCTTTTGGCGTAATGACAATAGCAATTCCAATAATTCAAACCCATTAATCATCAAAGATGACAAAAGCTCAATACTCCCTTCTACTATTGTTATGGAAGTGTGATTGCCTTCAACAATAGTGAAGATGTTTTCATGGAGTTGAGCATACAAAATGAGGAACAAATCATAATTAATAATGTAGGAATATCAAGATAAACTTAAGGCACTATTTTGGAAATCTTGCCTAGTACATTAACTTAACCTTATTTTCAAAGACATGTGTAAGCTTGATTACAAGAGGAGATGAGCAAGGCCAAAGAGACCATAAAACATTATGACAGGACGGAAAGCCGCAAATTTGGTCATGTATGGGAGATCATTACCAAGTCATCATAGCAATTAAACAAGACAATATGAGCAATCCCCATTGTTTATTAAAGATGACATTGTTGTTTTTGAGAGATAAGCATTAAAGGATATGAGAGGCAAGATGAGCAACCCCCATTATTTATTAAAGATAAGATTCTTCTTTTTGAGAGATACAATAGATGTAAGATTGGAAGACATTGATGAGATCAAGGGGTCATTGCCATCTACTACCATGATGGAGGTAAAGTCACTACCTTCCATGCTAGTGGCAAGCCACAACAAACTTCAATGATTGAACCTCCAACTCTCCTCTTATTTTCAATAGACTAGGCAAGAGAAAGGTGTAAAATGTTTTTTATTTTAAATTTTACTAGTTTTATTTTTTCAATTATCTTTGTATGATATTGATCCATCATACCATTAGGATCATGCATGCAATTTAGGACTCGATATGTATTCAAATCAATTAATTTTAATAGAAAATATTTTTGTATTCATTTATGGACTCATCGAATATATCTTGTCAATTAACCATTTTTATCAAATTTGATTTCCTTTCAAACCTAAAACAAATGGACCTACAAAGTTTTGACAAAGTCTGAGTTTTCCATGTGTGGAGAAAATGTTCACAAAGTTGGATATTTAAAATGGTTGTTAGAAAACTCAAGAGGTTTTTAGGAATGACACTAATATGTACATTGATTGATTGTTATAATTGTACAATCCCACATAATACAATTAGGCAAAAAAGTTATGAGGACATATCCTTCAAAAATTGCTATATAATATCCCTCCAAAAATAGGACTGGGATAAAATAGTATCCTCTTATCATGTTTCTCCTTGCTAATTTCAAGACTGTAATATTGTGTCTTTGGACAAAATATATTGCTATAATATAAAAGGTCCAAGTCATTATGTGCGTTCCTAGCTGAATATTTAAGTATATATTTTTTTTATTTTTTTTTAGACTGCAAGAATCGGTGCAACACGGCCCCCCTATAAATTGCAGTGCGCCTGGTAAACTTTTTTAACGTGACCGGTAGCGCTGGCGCGACACACCCACCGGTACCACAAGGACGGAGGAGACTAGAACCCGTGACCAACCCCCTGCAACAGGGAAGATTTAGCCAACCGAGCTAGGGCCCCCGCCCTGAATATTTAAGTATATTGCTATAATATAAAAAATCCGATTCATTATCAATACTCATAGCTGAATACCAGAAAGAAAATCTCTTAAGGCCTAGCATGTAGAGATATAATGGGAACTTAGATAGTTCTAAATTAGCTGACTATTGGTCTCAAGGTTATTTCTAGTTTAGAAGCCTCGATTAGAGATTAAATTGGGCAGACAAATCATAACTTGCCTATTATGTGATTTTACAACCCGAAGCCTGTTCCTCTCAATCTTCATACTTAATCAAATATCAATGTACTTGAGAGTAGTAAACCCAGTTGTCAAAAAATTAGACACAAATTTTTTTAATGAGCTTGGATTTTTTGGTGGCTAATTTTAGAATTTTGTGACTTGTGATTTCGCTAATAATTTAAGAATTGATACAACTTAAATCGCCATAGTTATATAAAATTTAGTTCTAAAATATTTTAAATTGCTCAATAATATATTTTATTAAAAAATTAACTCAAATATTCGCCATAATATTCGTTACATAATTAAATTTGAGTCACCAAAATATAATATTATTAGATAAATTAAATTGAACTGACTAATAATTATCATAATTATTAGTTACTTAAAAGATATATCACCAATATTTAGTCTTCATTGTTGATTTAAAGTATATGTAACTATTCTCATAATATAACATGAGGTAAAAAAATGTTCAGTTTTGATTTGTAATATTCCATAGTGATTAATGAACTTCCTATTATTATTGAAATTCGTCAATATTTTATACAAAAAAAATTATAACTCAAAAATAATTGCCAATATTAACAATATTTAGAATAAAAATTTAAAAGATTCGCCAACAAAAATAATTTTGTTTTTTAAAAAATATGAAAGATTCACCAATATTTTATATCTTTTTTTGAAAGTGGCTTTCTTAATGTTTACCTTGATCAGCATAAGCGACAAAAATCAATGTATCAAAATGATTGAATTTCAAACATTTTAAGTATAAAGATAAATTGTCCTCTACAATGGAAAATGTTCTTTGAAGATGAATTCATCTCGTATGGGCAGGAACTTCAATAAATTACGCTTCTAATTTCTATGGAGTTTGACTATAATCATATGATAACTTTAAATTTTCTATTGCCAAAGATCCTAGTAGATGACTGTCTATGTTGCTTTCCACTAGTAGCATACTGATGTAATATTTAATTGCATTAATGGAAAGTATGCAATCCAAGCATTTCAAATTTACTCTAACATGCATGGCATTCCACTTTACTTTTTTGATCTGTATAAAACAATGGTATCACTTGAAGTTTAATTCGTAGGAATTAGAATCTAGTATAACAGGATCATGGAAACAGTAAAATGATGCATTTTAAAAGAGCCAGCTTATAATCAACGTTTACACCTACGAAGTTGGAATAACTTGAAAATAGTATAAGTAGCAATACACAAAAAAGCAGAATCTGAAAAAAGGTCAGAAAAATGATACTTAAATAAAAGCATTAACATTTTAGATTAATGTCGTTAATGTCTGAATACATACTAGATGTGTAAATCTTTCGACTAGAAAGTTTCAGAAAATAAGACAAATAATATCAGCATTTCTCCATCTACTAATTGCTGTAACGTTGCATCTTTATGTCGTCTCAAACTTTTGATCCGCCATCACATAGTGGTATGCAATCACCAATACAAAAATGAAAACGCCTAAGAAATTGGAAAAAGCGCCAAGGTCCTGATCTGTAATCATCTGCAATCAAATGCAATATTGTATAATGCCAGAAAATAAGATGCAAACGAAATCACTGGACTGCAGTGAAGCTATCACATTAAATACCAAAGGCCCAAAAATAACGATAGGTGATACAAAAGAAAGATTGATCTATCAAACAGACACCAACAACATAATCTAAAATGCTCTAGAACATCTCCAACACAAAAATGAACCAGGACAATTTAAGTATATCCTTAACAGTTTCATATCAAAATAAATATAGTAGAATTCTGAAGATTACCACACAAGATAATTACTTTGAATCTAAGATGTGTCAAGCAATGTTGACCAATAATGGACTTGAACCTCAGTACCTCTCGCTTAGCTCCAAGTTCAAGGATCATCTTGTATGTCCTGTCTCCCTTTTACCTATTGAGTCGCTGTTGAATACAAGTCTCTAAATGATAAACAGGTTGCCGGCATCGAACTTGAACCATTGCACCTTTCATTTTGGTTCAAGGTTAAAAGTTCAGTGTGCATGCAAAGGTAAAGGCGGGTGATGAATAGAAGGAATGATAATGGAAAAAGAGAATATTCTGGGTAAGGTTTTAAATTTTAAAAAGCTCTCACGAGCAAAAAGGTAATTGTTACACAGTAAAGGCCTTGTGTGGGAAAGACCAATAATCAATGTGGATGTCAGAATTATGTCATTTCAAGATTAATACGACATGTTTGAATTCATATTGAGAGAATGGCAATCAAAAATCCGAATTTAAAGCCTTTAAATGGACATCAAATGGGCTGTTTTGTCATTGAAAAGCAAAAATTGTCTAGTAAGAAAAAAACAGTACTGGAAGTAATGAGCTCTTTTCTTCGGAGCTAGCAAGGAGTTTGGCATGAAAGGGGAGTTCTGAAATTTCTTAACGTCATCATCATTTCTTTTCTGTAGAAGGGATTACTCCTGCATTTCTTATTTGGGTGTATTATTTCATTTTGTGTCAGTTCAAAATTAACACCATGAGACCTACCTGTCAAAGTCTAGGGCCAAATTCTAGTCTTGTGTGTTCCTCGCCCAAATTTGGGGACACATAATCAACTCATGCCAGTTTAGATGATTTCTTAAAAGGAGCTACAAACCCCATAGATTCCTCTACGATGGAGAAGATAATTGATAGTGGTCTCATAGAAGCTATTGCTTTTCCCATGGTCATACAATGCCCAGAACTGGAAGTGTATGAACAGATATGAACCTGGCGCATTAGGTCTTTGGACAGGCGTGTATTTTGAACATTAACAGGGAAACCATAATGGTCGTGATGAGAATCCCTACAAAGGAGTCATATGTAGATTGGACCATCTCTACATCTTATTGTTTCTTCTCTGAAAAGAAAGCAAAATACAGAAGTGTGATTGCCAGAAAATTGGCTTTTGAAATTCCAAAAAGGTTGTTTAAAGCTGCCAAGGCCATTAACCAGAGAACACCTTATAAAGGAGGTCGGAGATATTGCCATTTTGTTGCATGGACTTAAGGGTAGCCAGCAAGCCTATTTTTGGGAAGATTGGATGTACTTTTTCATCCAAGTATTGCTGAAAGGAGAACTATACCTAGACTGGGTGGAGATTATAGCCGAAAGATTACGCGATGGTTTGAGTAATTGTGTTGGAAATAAGAATTTGTATATGTCCTCTTACCTCTTTTACAGTTTAGCAAGCACTAGGCAATGGCAAGGATTGTATCATGAACGGCTGGTTAATGGAATGAAAATTTATGGGTACCATCCCCAACTACAAAAGTGATGATGTTATGACACTTTCAGAAGGGTTAATGATGTTAAGTCTAGAAGATTAGTCCAGGAATTACAAGGAAATATCAGTAAGAGAGTCGAATGAGGCCATGCAGCTAGTGAGTACCAATGCCAGCTATTTCATTCAGTTTCCCAGGTTTACACACATCAGAGTTTATGGTTTTGTTCAGTTTCCCAGGTTTACACACATCAGAGTTTATGGTTTTGAAGGTGAGCCATTCTGGTTACCACAGTATGCCCTAGACCACTTTGTACTTACTGAACTTTGTAGACAATTTACCCACATTGATAAGAAGTTCATTTGTCTCCTTCCCTATTATACTAGGTTATTATGTCTACAAACCTGTCTCAAACACTCTAAACTTGGAAACAGAGCTTTAAAAGTTAAATCTGCAATATACATAGCCTGGCCTCAGTTTGACAGTAATGGCTATGCACAAGCTCAAATGAACCTGAAAGAAAAGTTTTCGTATGAGGTTAGAAGGAGAATGTGGTCCAGGTTCTCTTTGAACCAGATAGTTACTCTTAATTTAAAAATGAGTGTTACCGGGATCAAAGATGATGGAAGAGATAGTAGACCCACAATATAGTGAAAAGGTACAAGGGCACCCTATTAGATCTGGATAGGGATGAAGAAGACCAAAGTCAGATCCGAACCTTCCCAGTAATAAGGACTGAGAAATGGTTAAGGGACTAAAATATGGGAAAATCTTGATCAGGACTCAACGACGTCTACAAGCATTAATGTTAATTCCCCCTCGCAGGCCCTTATTATTTGTTCTAACGAACCTATTCAAACATGTGTTGCAAATACCATTTAAGTTCAAATTAAAGGTTCAATTGTGAAGGGATCAAAGAAAACTTTTGTGAGCCATTTAATAGCCCACACTACTCACTACAGGAGTAAGAGCAAAGGCAAGAAAAGCCCTAACAAGGAGATTGTAGATTTGAACACCATTGAATAAGTTAACAATACCGTGGATGATCAAAGCCCAGAAGCACATATGGCGAAGAACGTTGACACAGAGAAGCAATTGGAAGATGTGTCAGACCCCACAAGTTCCATGGTGGTACTCAACATGACTCCAACCAATTCCCTCAAGAGAAAAGTGATACAGTTAGTACTCCTCAATGGTTGGAGTCTTCTATTAGCAAAAAGAGAAATGTTGTGCCAATATCTTTGCCCATGGGGATATGGTAAGTAAGTGCTTGGGAAAAACTCCCAAATCCAAGAATCTCAAGACTACTTCAAGAGTAGACTATGACCCAGATTCAAGAGTAGACTATGACCCAGATTCAGGGAGTTGGGCTGCAGAGGTAGCTCATCTGCTCATAGATAAAAAAATGGAAGATTCTACAACTTAGGACTTCAGTAGAAAAGATTGATATTGGAACTGCTTCAAGAGCCACAGATGCACACCTTTTGGAAGCTTCAATCTGAAAAATGGTCAATGGGACTTGGAGGGACAAGAAAGATAAGGAATTGATGCAAACCTTGCACTTGACGGCTGAATACATTGAAGCCGTTCATCATCCCATTCCACAACCTCAGTCTCAGCTGCCTATGTCATTTGGTCCTAAATCTCCTATCAACCAAAAGATGTTGGATCAGATTCAAAGAAGTAAAATGAATGCTGAAGGGGTAATCCCGGAAGGTACCAAATATATAAGTGATTTGAGCAAAGTATACATGGACACTATGGTGATAATCAAAGAAGTGGAAATGGAAATGGCCTCAGGAAAGAAGGAAGAAACTAAGTAGATGGCAGTGGTTTCTCAGAAGAACGAGGTTCAAAGATATAGTGTGACCAAGTTTTCAGCAGAGAAGGTTGTGTCTGGCAGCTTGGATGACAATATACTGTATGTATGTAAAAAGAACATTGAATGCAAAAATTCAATTGTGAAACAGGGCCATGAAGAATCCGTCAAGCTACTGAAAGAAATTTTTAGAGCTACTCTGTCAATGCAAAATGATTTTAAGTGTATCAAGTGACTCAATGTTAAATGCTTGAAGGATGATGGTAAAATTATAGAGGCCATTGATACCACAATTCAATCTTTCAATGAAAAGATTGATTATGTGAAGGAAGCAAAAGCTCTGACAACAAAGGACTTCTGCAGTGTAGTTAAGGTTAAATCCTTATTGACCCTCTGTATCAATCAGCCTGAGAACCAGATGAATAAGGTGGCACAGGTTAGAAGGGACAAGGAAGTGTGGAAGCAACGGATTACTCATATTGTGATTACTCAAGTCTCAAACTATTGAAGATGATTCAAATTTCAAACAATTCAATTTTATGTTTTACTTTAGTAATTTATTTCAACAAAATTATTCTTCTTTATTTTTTAAATAGTTTTTTTAAATTCTCAAATAAGTTGTTGAGACTGGATTTGCATCCAACACAATAGTCTTGAGATGACTTGTAAAGGTTCAAGAGGCACATTCCAAAATGGGCATCAGCCAAGTATGGACCATACGGAGGCAGTCCAGTACTGAGAGGGCAACATGTAAAGCAAAGGGTTTTGGATGACACTTAGTGGGAGTATGCGATATCTTTTTACTTTCACAGACACCATCCCAGGTATGATTTGCTTTACTGACATGGATAAGTCATGCTTGGGGATGATTATGATGAAATAGACTCAATGATTGAGAATACAAGATCCATCATAAATGCAAAAGAAACCTTCTTCAAAAAGGTGCAATCAATCTGTGTTGAGAGATGGAGCAAAATAACTACCCCGTTTCATCTTCTTGCCTTCTCATTTACTCCCAAATATTGTAGTGAAAAGATTCTTGCTATGCAAACAAGGGTGCCACCATATTGTGATGCAAAAGTAGGTGAAAGGTTTAGGAGAGTTGCTAGTCTTGCTGCTCTTCATGACCAGCATAAAAAGTCTGCTCGCTCTTGGTGATACCTCAATGGTCCCAAATCACCACACCTCCAGCTTCTCACGATCAAAGTTTTATCACAAGTGAGTTTATGGTTTTTTACCAACTCTCTCAATCCGGTTGTCCTTTAAAAATTACTATCTGATTTATTAAATTATTCATTTAAACTTTAATGACTGATGGGATCTGCCTTTGCTTCAATAGGTTGCTAGTTCTTCTTCAGCTGAACGAAATTGGAGTACGTAAAAGTAGGAGAAAGGTTTAGGAGAGTTGCTAGTCTTGCTTCTCTTCATGACCAGCATAAAAAGTCTGCTCGCTCTTGGTGATACCTCAATGGTCCCAAATCACCACACCTCCAGCTTCTCACAATCATAGTTTTATCACAAGTGAGTTTATGGTTTTTTACCAACTCTCTCAATCCAGTTGTCCTTTAAAAATTACCATCTGATTTATTAAATTATTCATTTAAACTTTAATGACTGATGGGATCTGCCTTTGCTTCAATAGGTTGCTAGTTCTTCTTCAGCTGAACGAAATTGGAGTACGTACTCCTCCATCCACTCAGTGCAATCGGTTAGCATCAAGCAAAGCAAAGAATGTAGTCTATGTGAATTCCAACTTGTGCCTTCTTACTCACAAAAATGATGAGTACAAGGGGCAACAAAGTTGTGGGATGTAGAACTAGAGCCTACTGAATTGGATCTTTTTTCTCTTGCACAATCTTCAACAATTGAGGAGTAGCCAGTATACTTTTATGCAACAATGGGGTTCAATCATCTAATATAAATGTTGATGACAATCTTGATATCTAATATTCTTTCTATGTTAAACAATGGTTATATATCATGAGACTTTGCATATCAAAAGCCAAATTTGAATTAGTATGTTATATTTCAAAATTTCAAATCTAAATTTTTTTTAAACTGCACACACACGCACGCACACACACACACACACATATATATATATATATGGACATACACAAGCCCCTAAAAATTCTGGCATACTGGCATTTCGTACCCACATACCTGTACCCCTTCCCATACCCAGTTTGGCTACTTAGGCAGAAAGAAATAATGGAACACTCATGGTAGAGCAAGAGAATTTATCCTGGTAAATCCTCTTGAGAAAATAAGCCAAAAAAAACAGCACTAATTTATTGTATTAGCTGAACCATTCAACATATAATAACAATAAGAGCTTGCAATTGTGCTCAACTAGAATCCATGTATGAGTAATTGTCACATAAACATAAGGAAACTGCTGAACAGAATGTCGATAAAATGGGTAAATACTAAAAAATACAGTGTTACCTGTGGACACATCCCTGGCCTAATTTCCCCTGTCCCAACACCAGGGATGCATCACGAGACTCACCCCCCATCCCCTGCTGCCAATCTTGGAAACTTGGGGTAGCCTTGTAAATAAACAATATACTGAAAAACCACAAGTAAAGACCCAAAAATACATTTGGCGTGATGTATCCAACTATAAGAGGTGTATAATAAGTAAACAAGACATATCCAACAATAACATTCAAAAGTGACTTCCTAGTCTACAAATAACAAATCAGCCAAATCTCCTGATTATGTGAATTAGGCCAAAATGTATTTAATCAAATACTACCCTCCCAAAGGAAGGCCCTTCTTCCAGCTTCAAAAGAGGGGGCTGGCACACTGTGCTAAAAAAGAGCAACCCCAGCATCTATCCAGCAATGTCAAGATCCCTAGCAATCACTCATCTCAACAAACCCGCAATCCAAGTTGCAAGGATAAAAGGTGGAATCAGAAAAGGAATTCATATGGAAGAAGGATGTGAAAGATGCATATATATAAAGGGCTCCAAAGTCTGGTAATTATGCAGCACTCCATGAGGAAAGCCTTAGTCTACAAAGGCATCAAAACAATTAGATGTGGGTAATTCCTATCTACCACAGTCCTGGACTTTGCATTAGGAGCGAATTGCATCATCCCTGGCAAAAATGATTCACAGAAAAGATAACCTATCATGAGAAGCCTAATGCCAGGAAGAGAAAATGAAAATCGTGACACAAATACAGGGTAGACTTGGAAATTAGATATTGGGTCCCTCTATATCAATAAACAACAATACACAGACAGAAAATAAGCAGCCAAGCATCTTTCAAAAGGTTCCATTGGTAATAAATCTAGAGATTATTAATTCAATCTGTAACAAATATGAAAGATCGGGGGCTATGTCATTTGTAGACTGTCCCCATTTTGCACAAACAAGATATGATAAAATCGTAGTACTTGTACCCCAATCAGGTAAGCATTACTCCCCTCGAAGGTATTTTTTTCATGATTGAATGCAGCAATGAAAATGTTAGAAATAAGCTTTTGTGTAGCAAATCGATGATGTATAGAGTATTTGTTTTTCATTTCTTTAAATGGTATGCAAATTTTAATACAAAATTATGCAACCCCCTTAAGCTTCCAAACTGGATCAATATGCGATATCTTCCAGCAGAACTTATCAATTTTAAAGCCCTAGAAGTCATTGGGAACACAATGGGAAACTTTCTGAAAAACCCGACCTTGATACAGGTGAAGTGAAAATCTTGGTAGAAACAGACACTGGGATTAAAAATTCTAGAGTTGTTAGAGGTTTATGTAGGGAATAGTATACTAAGTATTAACCATAAATATTACTATGGCCGAATTAATGATTCTAGGGTTGATCTGAAAAACAGAATGAATTAACAAATTTTAATGACAATCAGACAAAGCAAACAGAGCCTAGACCTTTGAGTTTCATTATGGACCTAAATGCAAAAATCATCCTTAAAGAACAAGGATGAGGGGTTGAAATATGTATCAATGAGGAGGATAAAAATACTAAGGATTCAACGATGCATCAAATGGCAATGGTGCTAAGAGTAGACAAAATAGCTGCGAGTGAATGAGTTCTGGAATTCTTTCTAGCAGAATCCGAAGATTTTCAAAGAGATGTCAGGTAACAGTTATCATTGTGACACAGCCAAGACCAAAGGATCCCAAAGGGGGGTGTCTAACCTTGTAGCAAGAGTAAGCAATAACAGAAATGCACAAACAAACTTAAGAAGCGGGAGAAAATATGGAAGTAAATCACTGGATTATCATTAAGTTGGCCTGCAAATGCAATTCATTACATCACCACTGTTAATATATGACTGCATACAAGCTTGTAGCAATCATCCCTTACATTATCAGGCCTTCTATAGAACCTAACTTTCCAATTGCTTTTAACTATATTTAATCATTCACTTTTGCCACACAGCTCATGCTATCCTTCCTAGCCACTTAGCCACCTCGCCCCCCTAAAAGTAGAATCCCTAACACACTTATATACAAGATCGTCAACCACAAGTCAGCTTAACTGATCAACAATCATTAGAATAACCCCCATATGAATACATCATGTCTTGCAAACATACAAGAGGGTCAATGAAACATGCTATTCCTAGTACAATGTGCCAGCCCACATCGCAAGCTACATCTTGCCAACCTGACCATTAGAACAAGAAAGCCAACGTAGGACTGGAACAATCTCAAGATAGCCTCAATTGGAAACATTGGTTTATGATGTGAACCTAGACACAAGAAATCCATGATGCCTAGATCATACCATAAGGATCGCATTAGGAAAAGAGTCAATACGATTGATTGCAAGCTAAAACAGCAAGAAATTGTCCCAATGAACAATGAAACAAATAAACAAATGAAGAAATATTTTTGGGTGATGCAAGATTTCTGATGACCCAAGGATTCTCCTACATTAGATTCCTCAGCAGAGTAGAAGATGTTCCATATAAGGAATCTGTTAAAGTTGTAGCTTCAGTCGGATAGATTCGATCTGATATACATTATATATTATTATTACATGAATATATATATATATATAGGAAATGATGATTTACCAATAGCAATAATGCATATCAAATCAAATCAATCCAACCAAAGCTACAACTTTAACAGAATTTATGAACATCTAACAAGGTTCACAATGTAGATGCCATTAACATTCTTCCCCCACTTGTCTTCCTCATCTAAAGAACCAGTACTGCTATGATTCTGCACTCAATCATTCCTACAAGTGTTCAGCAATTCTCCAATAGAATGACCTCTCCCATCAGCTACTCCACCACTGCTACTGCTACAACCATCTCTGCTCTATTGAAGCTTAGTTGTTAATGTTTGGTAGCTTCAGTTGGATAAACTCATGAGACTTAACTAAAGTTATATGTGTGTGTGTGCGAATGTGTGTGTCTTTACATGTATCATCTACACATACCAATCCAGCAGTGCTTAGCACAATTGCAGCGATCCATGAAAATCAACATGGTATCAAAGCCAAGTTGCAAATAAAAAGAAAATCAAAAACAATGATAATGTGGAATGCATAGAGATTTATGGAGGAATCGATTAAATACTTTATAATTTGTGATGGAACATTGCATCAAAAAATACAGAGATTTCAGTGTTGGAACAGATTTGAATGGAATGCTAGAGTGATATCTTTGCTGGTGTCAACCGATAACATTTCCACTAATAATGATGTTAGGATTAACCTCGGAGAGAAATAACAATTACATGCTAATATAAGTTATAACCAATACCAAAAAATAGTAGATCGCATAAAAGGGAACACAAGACACCAAGATTTAACATGGTTCACCCAATCCCTGGGCTACATCCACCAACAGCAAGTCCAATATTATTATTATCTAAAGATCACAACCTGATTACAATCTGTAATCCCTTACAACTCAATACCGCCGCAAGAAGCTACAATATCAGCATTCATAATGAAATCCCTAACCCTAAGCCTTTTTATACAAGCTTTTGCCGCTTACAAATTTAGAACTAAAATAATAGAAAAAAAGTAGCCGATGCCTTTTACAATATAAGGGCATTTTTGGCTTTAGGTTTTCGAGGGTGTTGTCACTCGACCCCACCTTGTACTACGACAAGGAGCACACCTGGGGTGCTGCCCCAAGACCTCGTCTTGGGGGCACTACCCCCAAACCCACGTAAAACTAATCTGGAGGGAAATTGCACCGAATAAACCTCTGAGTCTGATTAGGCTCACATCACAAAAATCTCCCACTTGGAGACTGATTAGACTCCACAACAATAACCTCCCACTTGGAGACTGATCATAGTACTGCTAAACATATAGCTCCCATTAGAATATCAAACCACCCAGAACTCTATTGTTCTTTTATTTTGTTTAGTCTAGAAGACCAACCGAAGCTAAAGGAGTTCAACTTCTCCCTTGTCACTACCTTTGTAAACATATCTGCTAGATTAACATCTGTATGTATCTTCTCCAACCTTAACTGTCCATCATCCAAAATTGACCGAATGAAATGGTACCGCAACTGCATGTGTTTTGTCTTCGAATGCAACGCTGAATTCTTTGCAAGTTGAATGTCACTCTGGCTATATGTGAACAAATAATTACCCCTTTATGGATGTCCCAACTCTTCCATGAAGAATTGAAGCCATATCATCTCCTTGGCTGCCTCTATAACAACATACTTTGCCTCTGTAGTGGATAAAGCATTAACCTTCTGTAACCTAAAAACCCAGCTCACAGCTGCCCGATCAACAGTAAATACATAACCTATAGTACTCCACTTGGTATCAATTCCCCTGCCAAATTTGAATCAACATAGCCCTATAAATCAGCAATAGAGCCCCCAAAGTGTAAACACATACTCGATGTTCCTCTCAAATATCTAAGAATCCATTTAACTGCATTCCAATGCTCAAGCCCTGGATGACTCATATATCTACTAACAACTCCCACTACATGTGCAATATTTGGCCTAGTACATACCATAGCATACATCAAGCTTCGTATAGCTGAAGCATAAGGTACCTTAGACATCTTGTCCTCCTCTTCTTGTGTTTTGGGACATATCTCCTTAGTCAACTTGAAATGACCAAATAAAGGTGTGCTGGCAGCTTTAGCATTCTCCATAGGGAAACGTTGCAACACCACCTCAACATAATCAGCCTGAGATAGCGTCAATTTCCTATTCTTCCTATCTCTAGAAATCTTCATACGAAGGATTTGTTTTGCTGCCCCCAAATCCTTCATAGCAAATGCATGTGCTAAATGGCATTTCAGCCCCTTAATATAATCCATGTTAGACCCAGCTACAAGCATATCATCAACATATAAATATAAAATAATGTAGCTATCAGCATCCAATCTCTTAAAATAAACACAATGATCTGAATAACACCTGCTATATCCATGCTCATGCATAAAACTATCAAATTTCAAATACCATTGCCAAGGTGCTTGCTGCAAGCCATATAAACTTTTCTTCAATCTGCATATTAAGTTCTCCTTACCTTTGACCTCAAATCCTTGTGGTTGAGCCATATATATCTCTTCATCCAAATCATCATGAAGGAAGGTTATTTTAACATCAAGCTACTCCAAATGCAAATCTTCAATAGCCACAATACTTAAAACAGTGTGAATAGAAGTCATTTTAACAACAAAAGAAAATATCTCATCAAAATCAATGCCCTTTTTCTCCACAAATCCTTTTACAACTAACCTAGCTTTAAATCTTTTCTTACCTCCATCCTCTTCTTTCAACCTGTAAACCCACTTATTCTCTAATGCCTTTTTACCTGCAAGTAACTTGCATAAATCCCATGTCTTATTTTTCAGCATTGCAGACTCCCACTGAATCTTTGTATCCACTTGCACGGCTTCATCATAACATTCAGGTTCACCAACATTAGTAAGTAAATTAGAATACAAGGAGAAAATCTTTCTGGAGGTCTACTCATCCTTGTTGACCGTCTAACATTCACTGGGGTGTGTGGTATTTGTTGTTACGGTTGTTGCACATCATGAGGAATTGTTGGAACATCAGCTTTTGGAGTATCATCCAGCACCACATAATCATTTTCTTTCTTCTCATGTTGCTACAACAGATCTTTGTACAACACTTTCTCATTGAATATGAATCTTTTCTTACCTCCATCCTCTTCTTTCAACCTATAAACCCACATATTCTCTAAAGCCTTTTTACCTGCAAGCAACTTGCATAAATCCAATGTCTTATTTTTCAGCATTGTAGACTCCCACTAAATCTTTGTATCCACTTGCACAGCTTCATCATAACATTCAGGTTCACCAGCATGAGTAAGTAAATTAGAATACAAGGAGAAAATCTTTCTGGAGGCCTACTCATCCTTGTTGACCGTCTAACATTCACTAAGGTGTGTGCTATTTGTTGTTGCGGTTGTTGCACATCATGAAGAATTGTTGGAACATCAACTTTTGGAGTATCATCCAGCACCACATAATCATTTTCTTTCTTCTCATGCTACTGCAACAGATCTTTGTACAACACTTTCTCATTGAATATGACATCCCTACTTATAATTTTACGATTTTCAAAATCCCAAAGCCTATAACCAAATTCATTAATGTCATATCTAACAAATACACATTTTTTTGACTTAGCTTCCAAGTTGGTTCTATTTTCAGAATCTATATGAGCAAATGCTTCACAACCAAAAGTTCTGAGAAAAGAATAACTCACCTTCTTACTAATCCATGCTTCCTCTGGAATACCACAACCCAAAGGAGTAGAGGGACCTCTATTAATCAAATATAAAGCAGTATTAACAGCCTTCACACACATGTTTAAGGGCAACCCTGCATGCAACCTCATGCTTTGTGCACGCTCCATTATAGTCCTGTTCATGTGTTCAACCACTCCATTTTCCTGTGGAGTCCTTGAAACAGTGTTTTGTCTACGAATACCATTAGCAGAGCAATAATGTTCAAATTCATGACTGTAATACTCACCACTATTATCAGATCTGAGACACTTTAATTTCTTTCTAGTCTCATTTTCAACCAAGCATTTCCATTTCTTAAAAGTTTGAAATACATTTTCTGTGTAAGGAAATAAACTCATACTTTTCTAGTTGCATCATCAATAAATGTAACATAATAATGAAAGCCACCAAGGGAAGATACCCGAGCTCGTCCCCATACATCTGTATGCACAAGCTCTGATTTCTCACTTTTATTTTCCACTTTCTTTTGTTTTCCATACACACAACTTTCACTGAAAACCATATTAACACATTTCAAACCTAGTAAAACATTCTTTGAATGAAGTACTTTCATACCTTTCTCACTCATGTGCCCAAGTCTGTTGTGCCACAGCATTGTATCAGAATCTACAGCAGTCAGTTGTTCTCCCTGCTCAACTGTAGCAACTATTCCTGAACATTCATTTTTCACTAAAACAATCAAAGTAGAAGGAACAATATGACCTATACAAAGATATAAAGTGCCTACTTTCACACCTTTTGCTACTACAATGGAACCTTTTGAAACCTTCCAATTTTTATCATTAAAAGTAACTACACAACCCTCATCATTGAGTTGCCCTACTGAAATTAAATTCCTACTCAGCCTTGGAACATGTCTTACCTCATGTAGTAACCAACGATTCCCATTTTGCAACTTAATCTTAACTTTTTCCCTTTCCAACAATCTGACAGGGTTCATTATCCCCCAAATAAACAAGTCCAAAATCCCCTTGGACAAATCAATGAAATAACCTCTATGAGGTGTAGCATGAAATGAAGAATCTAAAACCCATGAATCATCAACACTTTCTTAAAAAAAAAGCAAAGCATGGTCTTCGGGTTTGTTACTTACTACATTTGTCTCCTTGTTCCCTTCTGGTTTATCTCCTTCATTGTTCTTTCGAGTCCAGCAATCTTTCTTCTTATGCCCTAATTTCCCACAGTACCAGCAATCTCTCAATCCTCTAGATTGAGACATCTTCCCCTTTCACTTCCTCTTGATTTCCCACGATTTCTGGAATTATTTCCTCTCTTAGTTGTTTTACCTCTGCTTTGTGCATTCAAAGCACTTCCTGATGTAGATCCGCCTAAGGTTTTCCTACAAGTTTCCTCACTCAAAATAACACCGATCACTTCATCATATTTTAGGGTATTAGATCCAGAAACAGAATTACTCACAGCCATTACCAAGTCATTCCAGCTTTCAAGCAAAAAACACAAAATCAAGAGAGCCCCTAATTTCTTCATCAAAATTGATACCCATAAAAGATAACTAACTAGTAATAGTATTAAACTCATTTAAATGATCTGCAACAGATCCACCTTCTGTCATTTAAACGCTTCATGAGAAATACCTTTTTTGAAGCCAAGGGCTTTTCATACAGTTTCGCTAGGGTTTGCATCAACTCTTCAGTTGTCTTCGCTTTTGTAATATTAAATGCCACCGATGGTGCGAGGCATAATCAAATGCTTCCAAGTGCCTTTCTGTCCAAAAGATCCCAATCACCATTTGTCATAGATCCCTGATTCTTGATTTTTCATTCCAACGGCTTCCCTAAATCCTTCGGATAAAGATAGTCCTCCATTTGCATTTTCCATAACTGAAAGTTCTGCCCATTAAACTTGTCGACCCTTAGCTTACCCTCGTCTGCCATCACTCCCACTCAACCATGAGACCTTCCTGCAAAGGATTGCCAAAATAAAAACAACGATTATCTGGCTCTAATACCACTTGTTACAGGAGTAACAGTTACATGCAAATATAATCAATACCAGAAAATAATAGATGCATAAAAGAGAACACAAGACACCAAAATTTAACATGGTTCACCCAATCCCTGGGCTACATCCACCAACAGCAAGTCCAATATCATTATTATCCAGTGATTACAACCTGATTACAATCCGTAATCCCTTACAGCTCAATATTGTCGCAAGAAGCTGCAATATCAGCATTCATAATGAAATCCCTAACCCTAAGCCTTTTTATACAAGCTTTTGCCACTTACAAAATTAGGGCTAGAATAATAGAAAAATGGCAGCCGACGCCTTTTACAATATAAGGGCATTTTTTGCTTCCCCTCGACCCCACCCTATACTGTGACAGGGAGAGCACCAAGGGTGCTACCCCATGACCCCACAAGAGCACTGCCCCTTGAACCCGTCTTGGGGGCGCTACCCCCAAACCCCCATAGAAATAATCTGGAGGGAAATTGCACCGAATAAACCTTTAAGTCTGAGTAGGCTCCACATCACAACAAATGATAGTTCATTATGAGTAATAACAGTGGTCCAAACTGCAAACAGAGAATACGAGGGCAGAAATGATAGAGTTTGAAGCAGAGCCATGTATCATCTACACATACCAATCTAGCAGTGCTTAGTACATTTGCATCGATCCATGAAAACCAACATGGTATTAGAGCCAAGTTGCAAATATAAGAAAATCAAAGACAGTGATAATGTGGAATGCATAGAGATTTATGGAGGAATCAATTAAATACGTTATAATTTGTGATAGAACATTGCATCAAAAAATACAAAGATTTCAAAGTTGAGACGGATTTGAATGGAATGCTAGAGTGATATCTTCACTGGTGTCAACAGATAACATTTCCACTGGTAATGATAGTTCATTCTGAGAAATAATGATGGTCTGAACTGCAAATGGAGAATACAAGGGCAGAAATGATAGAGTTTGAAGTAAAGCCACGACACAAGATACCCTTTTCTAGAAAAGAATAATTAAAAACCATGATTGGATTGCTCTCTTGTAAGTGATACATTAGGTAAACCAGCAAAAATATGTGAAGAATGCCTCACAATTTGGGAAAATAAATAATAATAATTGCTCCCGTAATATATCAGTTATCCACAATCTAAAATGAGATTGAATAATTACTTGATTTTGAATTTTCGCTCCTCTATAACCTTTGCTTCACTTCATCTACAAGTGATACTTGCATTTACATTTCATTTTAGCAGAGAAGTCATGAATGCATAGCTCCCATTCTCCTATATAATAGGAAGATACAATATGAACAAAAAGGCCAATGAGAGGATTTTGGAAACCATGCATGTTGTTTTGGGGGTAGAGATGTCGATATCGCTTTTATACAACAAGATAAGAGTGGGGCGTAGATAGCTATGGCTCCATGAAAGGTCTCTTAAGAGTTAATCATAAGAGCCAATCCGATGGTAATGACTTTAAATCATACCTTGATAGGTGCATAGAAATCATATACAAAAAGCTTGAGCAGAAAGTAGATCAGGACTTAAATCGCTTTGAGATGACTTACCCCTAGACCCTCAAAACTCGCATTAATGGCCAGGACTACCAGATTGCTTATAGGAAAGAAGAGTGGATTAACAAATAAGGAAGATCGATAATAAGAGCATTGGGGTCCCACATATCCAAGAAAGGGTGCCCCAGAGAAATTTGTCCATACATATATTACGTGAAAAGACCTCAAAACCGATCCCACCACACATAAGAGATCGAAACAAATTTTAAATATAGTTGCTTTAGTGGGGAAGACACATTGGAAGTTATTAAGGATTTGGGATACAAGCCCCTTAAGGTAAGTATTTATTTATTTCATTGTGAATATGGAATTAAGTGAATTTTTATTGAGAAATGGTTAAGGAGCATATTTGATATTAAAATGAGGAAATATATGTTGAAAGCATAGATTATAATATACATATTGATATATGTATATATTGAACAATCATTTAAATTAGATATATGTTTGACCTATATTAATTGGAAATTATATAAAGATTAATATGTTATAAATATAATTAGAGCATTATGAATCCTCATTTTATAAATGTGAAATCATTTTTTACGATTGTTGATTATTGAATATAAATCTATATAAAGTGTGTATATATATATATATATATATGAATTTTTGAGAATCATAATGTGAATCATGATAATAATAATGTTGTTGTTAAGAATAGGCATGAGTTAAATTCTTAGTTACCAATTTGTGAAACAAATCCAATTCGAGCACGTGAATCAGTTCTGTGGATTTGTGATTTTTTTCCCCAATTATGATTCGTGGAAGATTTGTGTGTGTGCATTATATATACTAAAAAATGAGAGAAATATACATAATTCTAAAACTAAATCATTTCATAGTATGAATCTCTGAACCAAAAACATTATAATTATAAGAAAATAATCGAAAAAAAAAAATTTTAAAATTGGAAGAATTTGGACAAATCCGGATTCGGTCTGTAAGGCATGAATCCAGTAACTAAAGTTAAATTACTAACATCCTAACTAAACTTAACATTCTTATTTGTACAATAAGAATTATTTGTCTTGATCTTTTCTAAGAATGTTCTTCCAAGAAAAGGAGGATTAATATCATATGCAGAGGGAATCTGACATTTCTTCAAAGGTAAAAGAAGCTAAAAAGATTAATGTTCAGAGGGAGTCTAAAAAATTCCCTCTGAAGGTGCGGATAGAGGATACTTTTGAGTTGATCATTGAAGATCTTGATCATATCAAATTCAGAGGGATTTTTTGTCTACATGTCAACTTCTGGTATCTTGTTTATGACTACATGATTTAACAAGCCTACACCCTATGAACGTCATAAAGAAGTGACGACTTCCAAATGATCATCACTTGTATTTGAAAAAGTTATTGGAAGGTGACAATCTTACAATAACTTAAGTCATGATATACATCTTAATATTTATGATAATGTTGAAACAAAATGATGGATTATATCTTGTAAACCAACAACTAAATATTAGATGTCATCCACTTGACAGTCTATGAGTTGTTTGCATAGATATATAATAGGTATTTGGTGAATATCGTGTTGATATTCTGCAGGCCATTACCTTATTAAGTTGGTGAATATCATATGTTGATGTTCTGCAGTCCATTACTCAAAGTATTTAGTGAATATCATATGTTGATATTCTAGAGGCCAATAATCATCATATCAAATGTGATATCAAAATGTTACTCATAGTATTTGGTGAATATCATATGTTGATATTCTGGAGGCCAATACTCATGATATCAAATGTGATATCAAATCTTATTGAGTAAATGGTGAATATCATGTGTTGATATTTTGTAGGCCATTACTCAAAGCATTTGGTGAACATCATATGTTGACATTCTAAAGACCAATATTCATGTGTTGATATTCTACAAACCCTGAAAAACAAAGACCCTCAAAACCAAGTGTCAACTCATGAGGGTCACGATAATGAATTGACACACCCATGCTCTTGGAAACTACAAAACTGGGGACATCACAATAAAATGTTGATTTCATGGGCTTCATTTATCATTTCTTGTATGGGATTCAAGGCCTTTGCTTTGGGCTTAGATCTCTTCTTCCTGGTTACAACATTAGGCTTGCATGCTGAAACCAAATCTATTACCTTGTTGGGATCTTCATCATCACCCCCAACTAAATGTTGAAGCAAAATGATGGATTATATCTTGTAAATCAACAACTAAATGTTAGATGTCATTCACTTAATGTTCTATGAGTTGTTTGCATAGATATATAATAGGTATTTGGTGAATATCGTGTTGATCTTCTGCAGGCCATTACCTTATTGGGTAGGTGAATATCATATGTTGATGTTCTGCATTCCATTACTCAAAGTATTTAGTGAATATAATATGCTGATATTCTAGAGGCCAATACTCATGATATCAAATGTGATATCAAAATGTTACTCAGAGTATTTGGTAAATATCATATATTGATATTTTAGAGGCCAATACTCATGATATCAAATGTGCTACCAAACCTTATTGAGTACATGGTGAATATCATGCGTTGATATTCTGCAGGCCATTACTCAGAGTATTTGGTGAACATCATATGTTGATATTCTAAAGACCAATATTCATGTGTTGTTATTTTACAAACCCTCAAAAACAAAGACCCTTAAAACCAAGTGTCAACTCATGAGGGTCGTGATGATGAATTAACGCACCCATGCTCCTGAACCTACAAAACTGGGGACATCACAGTAAAGTGCTGATTTCATGGGCTTCATTTATCATTTCTTGTATGGGTTCAAGGCCTTTGCTTTGGGCTAGACCTCTTCTTCCTAGTTACAACATTGGGCTTGCATGCTGAAACCAAATCTATTACCTTGTTGGGATCTTCGTCATCACCCCCACCTTGAACATTATCCTGTGAGCTGGTAGAAATTGGCAAAGCATGAGAGGTGGCTATTTTGAAAGCTATATTGTGAATTATTGCTTCTAAGAAAAGCTACATTTTTATGTCGGCCTAGTGGTTGTCACTTCTTTGATTTTTCCTTGTAGTCGTCCTTTTGTTCTTTGTATGACATAGAAAGTTCTCTACATTAGGTTCTTCAACTATAGTAAGAACCAATTTATAAATGGCAATTCTAACAATTGTACAACTAAATCTGATCCATCTTCCTATACACCTGTTACATTCCACCTCATTTAAAAGTTAAAGATTTGTTGGACTGTAAACCTCATCCAGTCACATTTCCTTACCTCAAAATCGTTCTCACAATCTTACCAATAATCTTCCATGCGCAGAAAGTGAAGGTATCTAGGCCCAAGTTCCAAATTATTTTCAATGTACCCTTTGCTGTCAAAGGGAAACTGACTCTCGAGTAAAGAGCTGAAAACGCCTAAGCCAATAGGAAAAGGAATAAGGTCACCAAGGTCACCCTCTTATGTCTGCACTTTTTATTTACTTGATCAATCTGCCAAGAAAACTCTGAGATCGTCAACAAAGCAAGGAAGCATGAGTGGGCATTCTTGAAAAAATCCCATTCAGATATAAGTGAAGCCAGGAAACTGAATGAAATAACTTCCATACTTGCAGATCAAGGTAGCTACTTCATGAGATGTTTCCTTGTAGCTCCCGAAAAGTAAGCATTGTGAAGGCATCATTTACTTTGAGGAAATGCACATAACTTTGTTTCAGCTGCAATTGAGTATAATAGTTTAAATTTGAAGTCCGGGCAATGCTTTCATGCTTGCAATTGCTTACATAAGATACGAAGACATGAAACCTTTGATTAAGACCAAACTGGGTCAACTGATTATGAAGATTATCACTGATAGTTTCACCCCAGTCAATGAATTGTTTGTCAATGGCTATTGTGTTGATATATAAGAACAACCAATTCTGAAAATACTCAACACTTTTGTTCCCAATCAGCCTATTAAGAAGAAATACCATATCTGAAATGTCCTTGGTGAGATATGTCCTGCGAAGGATCCTCGGCAGTTATGACTGGCCTTTCTTTGGCGTATCAAACCAGCTCTTAGCTATGCTGTTTAGGCACTTCTTCCCATTTTGATTAAAATAGGCTTCTGTGCTTTCCTTAAGATGTTCATAAATTCATCTCTGATTGGCAACTTAAATGTGATAGAAATGGCAAAGGATCGAGCCTTGCCACAACATTGCCTCATGGCATCCTGATTTCCCTAGTATCAGGATTGTATGCCTTCATACATTCCAAACCCAATTTCAGGCATTGAAAAGCAAGTGGATGACCTGCCGAACATTCTAATCCACTTTCAAGAATCCATTAGGCCAATAGTGTTCTGTCCTCCTTTCATTGCTTTCCAAAAATCTGCTACTTCTAGATGTCCCAGCTTCGTGTCTGCTATTTCCGAAAGTGAACACTTGAGAATCGAGGCTGGCTCATGTCCTTGGCAGTTGTACTTCATCATTTATTGTTTTCAATCTCTTGCTTTGGTCAACTGAACAAATTACTTCAGATTTAACTCAATGGCAACAACAAAAATAAGATATAAATTAAGAAATGAATCCCCCACCTTATTCTATTTTGAACACATTCATTTCTTTCCAGTTACATGTTCCCATCAATACAACTGTACATATCTTCTTCAAACATCAGATGTAATTTCTTTGATTTATCTGATCAGAGTTTTGAAAATTGATGGTCTTTTATGAGACAGTGCTACATATTTTTTTAAACAAAACCATTCAATTCAATTGTTAATCTTTCGTCATTATTTTTATCAGAGCATGAATTTCACCCCTTGAATCTGGAAACACGCTGATGTCTTGTTTAATTTCTGATTCTGAAATCTTCGAAACCATTGTGAGGTGACATCTTTCTTAGAATTTTAACAAACAGCATATGTAGGCCTCAATAATATTTCACCATCGCCTTCATTCTGTTCAAAAGTCATTCTGAGCACCACTTTTCTTTTCTTTAATTCTATATATCCATCAGTCCATGCGCTTTGGGTCTCTACTGTAAACATTTGAAGTCGTTGATATATGTCAGTGACACTCAACAAGGCAATTCTTCAAACAGTTGACACCTTGACAATCTCTGAACTGTGAAACTCATCACGAAAACAATCACTCATATCTGTTCATGTTTCGAATCCACACTCTGTTCACATTCACTAGTTTGAGGTTGACTGGGACATTTTTGCCACAGGCTATGAGATTCTCTAACCTCGTAGTTCTGTGTACATTAAAAGAAATCTGCATGCATTGCTACCATCGAGGCATTTTGTCAAACTATTGCAAGGCATCCTTGTGCTTCCATTTGATGGTATTTCCAAGGGGAAGTTTGATGTGACGACTTGCAACTTGTATCATGATCATTTTACAAAACTCACACTCCAACTATAGGGCTGCACATTTTTGTTGTGGGCTATGAGGTTCTCTAACCTCATAGTTCTGTGTACATTAAAAAAAAAAAATCTGCATGCATTGCTACCATTGAGGCATTTTGTCAAACTATTGCAAGGCATCCTCATGCTTCCATTTGATGGTATTTCCAAGGGGAAGTTTGATGGGACAGCTTGCAAATTGTATCATGATCATTTTACAAAACTCATACTCCAACTATAGGGCTGCAAAAGAAGACAACCAATCAAAGTCTTCACACTATGCATATCAATGCAAGTTTGGCATTCTGTCAAATAACTCCAATTTAACATTGGTAACAATCAAGTGGGCGGACTCACAGTACAGGTAATCCCTTTCTCAGAGATAACCACAAAAATTGATCCATTGTCATCGTATATTATATCAAGCAATTCGCTTGTCTGCTTTGCATTTATTTATCACAGTGTGTATATCTATGGGCATTTCAACAAACAGTTTGAATGCCACGTGTTTTCTCTCACAACTGTTTGATTGCATTTTCTTGAGGGTTCTTAAAACTTTGCAATGAATATACCATGCGTCAATGCTGTAATCATTTATAAGATCACGTTTCTTTAAGCTGCATACTGTCAAACAACTCATCAATGCTTGTCATTGCTTCCAATGGAATCGTGGAATGCGTCTTTAATGCTGCTAAACCCCTTTCACCATAACTATTGTGTATATCGGGCAAATACTACCTATGTTGCAAGATCACATTCCTTTGAAGGCATTTTGTTAATAAGTTCAGGTTCATTGTCTATGATCCCACAAAAATTTGTCCATTGTCATCGTATATTATATCAAGCAATTTGCTTGTCTGCTTTGCATTTATTTATCACAGTGTGTATACCTATGGGCATTTCAACAAACAGTTTGAATGCCATGTGTTTTATCTCACATTGTGCCTTGTCCCAAGCATCACATCTTAGTACGGCATACAGGAGGCAGTTTTACAACTGTTTGATTGCATTTTCTTGAGGGTTCTTAAAACTTTGCAATGAATATACCATGTGTCAATGCTGTAATCATTTATAAGATCACATTTCTTTAAGCTGCATACTGTCAAACAATTCATCAATGCTCGTCATTGCTTCCAGTGGAATTGTGGAATGCGTCTTTAATGCTGCTAAACCCCTTTCACCATAACTATTGTGTATGTTGGGCAAATACTACCTATGTTGCAAGATCACATTCCTTTGAAGGCATTTTGTTAATAAGTTCAGGTTCATTGTCTATGATCCCATATTTTGCAAGCTTTATCAAGAGAGGCAGCACGAGTCATGAAGGACAGTCATTAACCTATTATAAACAAAATTTGCACCATTTCAAAAGTGCCTTGGCCTTTGCTAATACCAAGGGCAAGATGCAGACACATTTCTTGGGGTCGTTTTATCAGATAAATAAAATGTTCTATGAATGGATCCACATTAAGCTTGTACCTTTTCCAGCATTTCAAACCATATAATGTCTGATAAGAACCTTCCACCTTCTGTTTTCACAGCAAAACATATGTCGAAACCACTGATATTTTAGTGTGATCATAATAAGGATATGGAGACCATTATGGAACATGCTTATACCTGCCGTCTGCTCTTGGTTAAGAGTTTTTGAAACCTGTACCATGCATTAAAATTTTCATATATATACATATCAATGGCATTTTATCCCAAGTTATTATAGGGTAGTTAGTTGAAGTTGAAATCTGGAGTTCAGGGTATGATTTTTGAAGTTTCTAACTTTCTAACTTTCAAAAGTAAGAATTTTCTTTATTTCCAAAATCCTAACTTTCTAACTTTTCAAAAGTTAGAATTTTCTTGAAAACATCACATTTTTTAATTTCTTAGCCTTATTTAGTTAGAGCCTTAACCTTTTCTTTAAGGCTTTAACCCTTCTTCCTTAATTTTCTTTTGGCTAGGAAAGAGCTTAAGCCCAAACTACTTACTTTTAAATTCAGATCTTGGGTTTTAACAACCCTTTGTCATTGATTTCTGGCCAGAACAATTTCATTTGCCACCATTTTTTTAGTCAAATCTGTGTTTTTTTTTGGTTTTTCAAAAATGGCTAGGGTTTCTTTCAAAACTCTCTTTTCTGCGCCATTTTGTATACTTTTTGCAAATTCTTGGTGGGTTTTTGCAGGTCTCAACTAGTTCAAACTCCATTTTATCTAGGTGCATCATTTTCCCTGCCTCGATTTCAAACCAGTGAACACCAATTTCAGATTATTTCTAGGTTTTCCAAGCTCTCTTTCGGGTATCCTTTCATTTTTCTAGGTCTTCCGTCAATCAACCTCGAAGTTCATGCCTTTTCGGCTAATCACACTTTTTGTAACAAAACTTATCATGACATCTCTCACCAATCTTCTCTTAGAAGCAAGTCAGTATTCAACGAAAAGAACTACAACACCTAGAAGCAGAGAATAATGACAATCTTTGAGTACTATCCCCTGGAGGCACTTGTTCTGGGTAACAAGACTCGTCCTACCACAGTGAACGCTACTCAAGAGAAGTTCGATGAGCATAATCGCGAAGTGGTTATTCTTATGAAGATTTAAGTTACTAATGATCAGCTGCCTCAAGTGTCGTCTAGCAAGACAACTGCAGAGATCTCGAAAACATTGAAGGATCTCCATAAGACATTAAAAAAAAGCTAAGCTTTCTTTCTAAAGAATCAGCTATTCTCTATTATTATGAATGAGCACATGTCCTTAAAGGAACATCTTCTTAAGATTAAAGACATCAAACATCAGCTTAAGGCCATTGGTCGTACAATGACCGAGGAGGATATGGTGGTCATTACTCTAAAAAGTCTATCACCATCCTATGAGCATTTTATTGAGACATTCAACATTATTGCAACTAACGTTGACCTCATATTTCTAGACTTGAGCACCAAACTTCTACAGCAGAATTGTCGAAAACAACAGTTTGGTAGCAGTGCTCCTTCATCCTCCTCTCAACAAGCATTTTCAGCCCAATCCTTTCACACGGATAAAGGTTCATCTTAGTCATGTAAGGAAACTCAGGTGCGGAAACAGCTTCCTACATTAATCTCATAAGGAAAGTATGATGCAAATCCTATTAAAATCTTCTACACTTATAGATTCAATATCATGTAAACAACAATATTGCAGCCAACCATGCATACAGAAAATAGACAGAGAAAGGAACACATAACACAAGGATTTGCCGGTGGGGAAAAACCTTTCGGTAAAACAACCCCACCCCTTTAGAACCTGCACAATGTATTATCTTCAACACGAGGTTACAATACACTTGCAATGCAAGTTCAACATCAACAACAGAAGACTCCAGTAGCTACACGCAGTACCAACAATACACCCTTTTCGCATCATATCTCTTCGCAACCCTAAAAACGCTTATAACATGCGCTTCACTTTAGGGCTACTCCCAAAGGTAAACCGTATTAGGGTTTTACCATTCTCCGAGAAAATAGGAACCCCAAAAAAAATTTCGGGCCGATGCCCCGAACCCCACTATTGGGGTAGAGTGTACAGTACTCAAATATCTTAGTTGCCACGTCTTCACCTGTCATTGAATCTTCCTAACATAGCTCTTACGTGTCATAGGAATCCGTCATAACCATTTTAGTCATGATCTCCTTACACACAATTCAAGATGTCGACACATCAACATTATTTGCAAGAAATACATTTTACAAAACAAATAATAAGAATAGGAATTATACAAGGTTGAGACACCTTATTCCTAACAAGTCATCCACTCAGTTTCAAGATAGCTCCAAGAATATGCAATTCTGGTACAACTACTGCCACAAACTTGGTCATGTGATCCAAGAATGCAGGACTAGCATTGCTTCTGAACAATGGAAGCAGGGAGGGTCTCTGCCACAAGCCAGTGTTGCAGAACAAGCAAAGCTCATTGATCAGCTCAAGTTTTCCTTTTACACCTTTTGAGGATTCACTGATTCACCTACAATTGTTTTGGTTTTGAAGCTAGATTGACCATTAAGGGAGCGTATTAGAGTTAGATATGTCTATTTTTGTTTCTCTCTCTTCCATAGATTCTAATGGTCACTCTTCTTCTATGTTTCCATATTCTCTATCTATTCTATATGGAAACTTTCTCTTTCTCTCTTCAAAATGTTTCTATTTCTTTCTTTATTCATTATAGAAACATTCTTGTGTATACTTGTATATATAGATCTTCCATGATCTTTGTTTAATAACGCATTTATTATTTTGACATAATATTTTGCGCTTCGTATCTTACTAATGAAAGGCAAATTGGGTTTCGTACGTGTATTTTTCTAAATGTTAGGTTCATCAGCTTGCATAAATCTCTCTCATGTGATAAAAGTTATAATTAAGATTGGCAGTTGATTTCTAATTATTTGAAACTAGGTGGTAGATATAAGCAATATTGTTTCCAAATGTTTCCCACTCTTAGTTTAGCTCCCAAAGGTGGATATCTTTATTGCTAAGTTCAACAGTGTTTTCAAATCGGTATAATGATGTAAGAGGACGTGTGGGTTCAAAACTTTTACCATATAAACTCATCTAATGGGTAATTATTATAGGCCATAGGCGATCACTGGACCTCAAAGATCTATAAAAAAATTATGCTCTAAATATGAAACAATTGGTGAACCAGCTGAGGAGTAGGTTTGTTATTTAAGATTGATCTTCATGGCTAAGACTTGTTCTTGAGTTGTTTTGGTCTGGTTTAGCAATGTTTTGCAGAAAAAAGGATGAAAGAAGAATTTTGGCTGGAACATATCAGGGATCGTATTCAGAGAGGATATCTCTTTCGTGAGACCATACAATCTTAAAACATGTATCTACTGTACATGGTAGATTGCATCTAAGGAGGCCACGTGCCGATATAGTCTATTATCAATTTCAGGGAAAATTTGGTTGCCAATATGTTAAAACTCACAGAAATTTGGGTCGGGTTGGGTTAAGAAAACATTCACAGACCTTATATCTGAGTACTGATCTCTAGCCTAGCTGTTCTGCAGTAATTCTGAATAGTTATGAGATCATCAGGAGCTACAACTGGATGTTTTCTTCCTAGTTCTTTCCTGTTGGTTTCCTCCCCTAAGCCAGGCACTTTGTATATTTTACTTTTATTAATAAAATTCCAGCTACGGCCATTTATCTATTTTTTTTATAAGTGTTTCAGTGGAAAATAGAATTCCATATCTTGTCCAGCAGCAAGATAGTGTTACACCTGGTGTTTGAATTTAAGAAGAAAAATTGGCAGGCGTAAAATTTGAACACTATAATCAATGCTAATTCCTTCTAGCTCATGCCAAAGTTGGAATGTTGGTACATGGTATGAAGAATATTTATATGCACTAAATGTTGCAGTTGAGTCTCTCATGTACACAGTTTTGGTTTCATATGGAATGCACGTCTTACATTCTTCAACAAAATGCTACACTAAAATATGTGTGGGGCTTAAAAAACTTCAACGCCCAAATAACCTTTAGACGAAAAAACAAAAACCTACAATAGATTAGGCTGGAAAAAGGATTGCAGAGCTCTATGAAAGTGTGTGAGGTTTAAATCTTCCATACTGAATTAGAGCACGGTCAAAAACATTTCACCACGATGAACTCCATGAAAGTGCGCGAGGTTTAAACCTTCCACACTGAATCATACCCCGGTCAAGAGCATTTGAAAATAATGATATGTAACAATCTCGATCCAAATCTACCGAATAAATATTTCTGACTCAGAATGTCTTATACCCTAAATTTGAGCATTGAATAAAAAAGGGCGGCGATGTCCAAATTTTGCACAGAATAAACAAGAAATTATAGCAATGAAAGAATTCAAAAAGATACCTTTGAAATTAGCACTGAATTACTCTTCCCTGGCAAAAGCACCTCCACCCTCTTCCTTGGCAAAACCACCTCCACACGCGCTGCGAAGGACTTCACAATTAACTCCGGATCTGAAGATGAAAACGATCAATTTATAGTACACGTATCTTCGTTTTCACTCGACTCTTGGCGTACTTTTATTATTACCGTTAATTATTGGACCGAAGACCTCGGTGAGATTCTCATCATTTGACTTGGAATTTTAAGTACATTAGGAAATGAGAGGGCATTTTTATGGGACAGGCTACTGTTCAAACAAAATGTATGAAGAAAAAATAAGGCAGAAAATGTAGTGGTTTTTTTCTAAATTTTTTGTTGTTTTCCACTACAAACTATGTAGAGTGTGTGTGAAGATCAAATGCTGAAATTTTTCAAGATCAAATGTTGAAATTTTTAAAAAAGTTCATGATGTTTTTTTTTTAAAAATTGGTAATGAACAGTTTGTAGGAAGGATAGCCACATCCATTTTTATGAGTAGAAAAGAGAATCTCTCAATTGTCACTTTTTAAAAAAAATTTAAAATGTAACACATGTATTAATAATTGATTTTTTTTAGCAATTATATAAAATTTACTATGATATTTTTAATGAGTGTTATCATGCAATTTGTTATATAAATATATGTAGGAATTATATTTTTAAATAAATTATGCATCTACTAAAAGGTTCTAAACATGACTAGAAAATCTAGCTTTAAGGAGGGAGAACAATGAGTGTCCATGTGCATGTACATGTATTTGTGTCTATGGAGAGAGGGGAAGGAGTAGAGAGATGTAAAGATGGAGTGAGGGATAAATTGAGAGAAAGGGGGAAATGAGGAAGAAAGGAGAGTTAAAGATGAATATAATACAAACACATGCACACAAGGGGGAAGAGAGAGACATAACGATGCATCAATTTTTGGGACTCATAACTTTTGACTTAAATGTGAGTTTTTATTCAAATTTTTAGGGTGGCTTCATTAGGACTTAGGTGGTTTGTCAATTCAACACTTCTCTATTATGTGCAGAAAAATAATAATAATAATATTGAGCACTAGAAAATCTGTTTGGACCCCTAAAATTCACTTTCTGTAATTTTTGTATTCTTTTAGAGTCTTGTTTATTGTAATAACTTTGAATGGGTGTTTCAAATTTCAAAGATTAGTTGGCAATTCTAGTTGTCATAGTTTAAGAAAAATCCAATATAGTTTTTAGTTTTCTAGGAGTTGTCTTAGTAGGTTACCAAAACTGGCGAATTGTAAAAATTGTAAAAGTATACCAAAAAGGGCAATTTCTTGTTTTTTCTAGCTTAGAGAGTTTTTATATTTAAGGAGTTGTTGAATATTGTAGAACGGATTCTTGGAGGAATAAAGAATGAGTAAGTTTCAAAATTTTGTACATTTTTTTTGTGTTTGTTATTTTCTTTCATCTTCATTTATGTATTAATGTGTATCAGTATCTAGTACAACATCATTTAGTATCAGAGCAAGAAGATGGTTGGGAGAGGACATGGAAGAGGTAATGCAAAGTGGCAGAGGAACATGCAAACTCTCTAGAGGCAAGCTATAGTAATTACAAAACTTCTCAATACCCAAGAGGAGATATTTTGACAAAGAACCAAACCAAGAAGAAGGAGCTCATCCACATGCAAAAAATTAAGAGTGGAAGGATAAGAAAATGAAGAAGTGGGAGAACAAGAAAATAATATTTCTTTTGAAGAAAGAATTATTAGAGCATTAGAGTCAAGAAGTAAAAGTGTCAAGATCAAGGTATCAAACTATGCAGGAAGTCTTAAACCAAAAGACTGAATAGATTGGCTAAATAGTATGGAGAAGTTCTTTGAATGGAAGCATATGGCAGAAGGTAATAAGGTAAAATTTGCCTACACAAAGTTAAAAGAGTGTGCAATGATCTGAAGGGATTACTTGTAGAAGGAGACAACCCAAAAGGGAAAGGAGAAAATAAGGACATGGGTATAGATGGAGAAAAAACTAAGAGGTAAATTCCTTCCTATAGATTATATACACACCAAATTTTTTTAAAAATTAGAATTTGAGGCAAAATCTATCCATTGTAGCAAATTATACAAATGAATTCTACAACCTATCTATTTGTGTAGACCCTAATGAGAATAATGAACAAATGACTACAAGATATGTTAATGAATTAAAGCTTTTTATTCAGGATGAGTTGAGCATACATCGAATCACTAACATGGAAGAGGCATACCAACTTGCTTAGAAAGCAGAAAAAAATAGATTCGCCAATATTTTCAAAGGAATTGAGGAGTAAGGAGAGGCACATTAGCCAACTCTCATGGTGGTTCAAGTTATGGTTAAGGAGATTCATCGCAAGGCATAGAAAGGCAAGAAGATACCCACCATAATTCATCAAATCAATAGAGAGGATGAGGGTTTCAATGAGGTAGAGGTTATGCTAGCAATGGAGGATGAAAGGTTAAAGAAGACCATTTACATAATTTAGATATAGAGAAGATGACCACTGATCTTTCAAGTGCTCTGATTATAGCATGTAAGATGGGAATCAAGGACCATCTTGGGTAAATCTAGCCCAAGGTGATAGTGAAGGAGTAGAGTGCAATGAAATAACTTGCGCAATAGAAGAAATAATATGAAATATTATATGAATACTTGATAACAACTGAGATTAATGGGGCACTTCGAGGGGGAAACCTCCAAATATCTCCAATGAGAATACACTTCACAATATAATGTTGAAATAAGACTCACAACCTCTTATGTATGCCTAGTTATGCTTAGGTTGAATAGATACAACCATACATAACACCTAGGCCGAACTACCTACCTAAATAGTAATATAATAATGATAACATAACATATTAAGATAGCCACAAGTTGACTATTCATAACCCTACCCTATATACACCAATATTAAGGGTGTAGCATGCACCCTTTCTTGAAAGAAGCATTGTCCTCAATGCTAACCATGTGTGGATTCTTTTGAATGAACTATTTATCCTCCCATGTGGCCTCTTCAACTAGTAAGGTCTTCCATTGGATGAGTTATTGAGTCAGGGTTATGTTCCTAAGCTTCTTCATGTGTGTTTAAAGAATGCACTCTAGTTCCAAAATTATTCTTCCTTCTTCATCAAGTTCTGGTAGTACTATTTGAGTAGGAATATTTTGCCTAATTACCTTCTTCAAACAAGAAACATTAAAAATTGGATCTATCTTTGTTGTTGGTGGCAACTCAAGCTTGTAGGCAACACTATCAATCTTTTGCATGATTTGGTATGGTCCATAATATCTTGGACACAACTTATTATTCTTTTTTTGTTGCTTCATTGAGATTTGTTTATAAGGTTGTAATCTCAAGAAGACTCGGTCCCCAACTTCAAATTTTCTTTCACTATGATGTTGGTCCGCTTTTTGTTTCATTCGAATTTGTGCCATAGCTAAATTCTCCTTGAGTCTTGAAAGTACTTGTTGTCGATGAAGCAAGTGGTCTTCTACTACCTAAACTCTTGGTGACACCTTTAATGATGATGTGATGGAAGGAGGATGATATCCATAAAGTGCCAAAAATGGAGATATTTTTGATGAGCTATGAAAAGAAGTATTGTACCACCATTCCACAAGAGGTAGCCAATCTATCCATTGAGATTTTTTTTTTTGAAGTGAAACAACATAGATATCTTTCCAAACATTTATTAACAACCTCAGTTTGCCCATCTGATTAAGGATGGTATGAAGAACTATGAGCCAATTGAGTAACCAAACATGAGAATACATCTTTCCAAAAGTAACTAGTAAAGATAGGATCACAATCACTAACAATAAACTTAGGTGTACCATGTAGCTTTTGGATATTCTCCAAGAAAAATTTTGCCACTATAATTGTTGTAAAAGGATGTGGTAATGCAATGAAATGTGCATATTTAGTGAGCTGATCAACTACTACCATGATGACATTATGACCTTTAGATTTGGAAAGCCCTGTGATGAAGTCTATGGATACCTCTTCCCAACATTGGCTACGAATAGATAAAGACTGCAAGAGACCTGGTGTCTTAATTGTTTCCCCTTTATTTCTTTGACAAATCAAACATTCAACCACAAATTTTTGAACATCACCTTTCAGCCCTTCCCCAAAAAAATCTTTCTTGACCCAATGATATGTTTTCAAAATTCCTGAATGGTCCTTAATTGGGGACTCATGTAGTTTTTTGAGAATCTTGTATTTAAGAGTGGAATTCTTGTAGAGTTATAAGTGTATATGAGCAATGTTAATATGCTAATAGAAACCAAATTTAAATAAAGCTTCTACAATCTAAACAAAATTCATAAACTTCAAGATAGACTAAGATGAGCTCTCAATTGAGAATATGAGCCATTAATGGACTCTCTCAATAAGAAGCTCTCTTGTTGAGTAGCTTTATCTAAATGGATAGGATGTATGCTCAATATGCTTCCAAAGGCTTCAATGGATGATTGTGGATTTTTGGTGTGGATAGATGGCTTTAGTATGGATTTGGCTCTCAAAATAGCATTATAACTTTACTTCATGGATTGTGTTAAAATGGCTTGGGAGAGGATTCCTTAAATAGGCAAAGGGCTTGAGGGATCAAGGGCTAGGATGCAAGGATGGGAAAAAGCTCATGGAGGGCTTAGATTGCATGAGAGGAGAGCACATGGATTGTGCTTCCTTACAACCAATCAGGGAGTGACAGATGTCACAGGGTGAGAGGATGGAGGAAAGGGCAAGGATGAGTCAACAAAGGAGGCTCAAGAGATAAAATCTTCATAAAGACCCTTCATAAGTGCTTTGTAAGAACATTTATGACTTTGTGGGCTTTATAAAGTTTTCTGGTTGAAGATATTTGTGAGAGATACCATGAAATTTGAATTTGAGGGTTTAGGGGGGTTTTAAGCTTGCTTAGGGTTGTAAAAATGATTAGAGGAAGGGTTAGAGATGGCTTAGGACTAGGCAATTGGATGGCAAGTGGATTGCAATTAATGAGGGTGGGTGAAGGAGGATATATTTGTTAACTTTGGCTTGAGTTAGCAAGTCTTAACCCATGTTTAGGGAATGTGACAATGTTAGGAGGGGATTAGGATTAGGGTTAAAGACATCTTCTAGAAGAGTCTAGGCTTTGGATGAGGATGAAGACTTTCTAGAAGAGTCTAAAACTTCCTAGGATAAGATTTTATGAAATAAATAAAGTTTTATTTATTTCAAGGGTTTGGGTTGAGGAGATATTTATTAAAATATTTTTAATAAACATGAGGATTAATATTTAATCTTGATTAAATATTTTGAGTTGGGATTAGGGGTAGGAAATGATGGGATTAGACTTTAATCAAAATTAAAGAAGGATTAGAAGATTTTGGAAGAGGTTAGTGGTCTTAAGGAAATTGGCCAAGTTTTGGGCAAAAAATAAATTATTTATTTATTTTGGGTTTTTTGGTCAATTTATTAATTAAATAATTAATAAATAAGAAAATAATGTTTAAATAAAATTTAAACATTTTTGGGAGGGATTCCTTAATTAAATATTTTTAATTAAGATAAAGGGATTTAATGGCATAAAAATAAATTAATTAATTAATAAATGATGATGTCATCAGAAATTTTTCAGAAAATAAAAATACTTTATTTTCTAAAAGTTTTTAGGTGTCTACAATAAGCACTCTTTATACCAAAGAATATCCCCTTTAAACAAAACTTATCTAAACTATTAGGGTCACTTTTTATTTATTGGATGAGATTACTCGTTGCAACATCATTTTGCCACTCTTCTTTGGCTTCTACCACCAAATTTTCTTGTAATATTGAAAGGGCATACAATAAGGCTTCATCTTTTTCATCCTTCCTAGAAAGTGCATCGACCACAATATTTTATTTCCCTTTCTTGTATACAATTTCAAAGTCATATCCCAACATCTTAGTGACCCTTTTTTGTTGCTCCTTTAACGATAGTATTTGTTCGAAAAAATATATTAGGCTATCATGACTTGTCTTAATCTTAAAGTGTTGGCCCATTAAATAAGGCCTCCATTCTTTAATTGCATGAAGGATTGCTAGCATTTTCTTCTCATAAATAGGTTTGAGTTGATTTTTACCTTTTAATTGACAACTCTCAAAAGCAATTGGTTGACCTTCTTGCATGAGAACTACTCTGATCCCATTTTTAGAAGCATCACATTCCACTATGAATTCCTTGATGAAGTCTGGAGTGGCAAGCACTAGAGTTGTACACATAGCCTTCTCCAATTTCTCAAATGATACATTAGCAAATTCATTCTAATGAAAAGAATCCTTCTTTAATAGAGTGGTAAGGGGTGCTGCTATATGACCATAATTCTTCACAAATCTTCTATAGTATCCTGTCAATCCCAAGAAACCCCTTAGCTTCTTAATAGTTTTTGGAATAGGCCATTCCATGATAGCCTTAATTTTGTTAGGGTCCACCTTTACTCCTTCATGTGAAACTATGTGTCCCAAATACTCCACCTCTTTAAAACCAAAAGCACACTTGAATGGCTTAGCATAGAGTTGATGATCTTTGAGTAATTGTAATGCTTGATCAACATGTTTCAAATGTTCTTCCCAAATCTTTTTATAAATTAATATATCATCGAAAAACACTAACACTAACTTTCTCAAGAACTTCTTAAAAATGGAATTCATCAAACTTTGGAATGTAGATGGTGCATTGGTAAGATTTAATGGCATCACTAAAAATTCATAATGACCCTCATGAGTTCAAAATGATGTCTTACAACTATCTTCCTCCTTAATTTGAATTTGGTGATAACCCGATCTAAGATCTAACTTGGTAAAATAAATAGCTCCATTTAATTCATCTAGAAGATCATGGATGACTAGAATAGGAAACTTATCTTTAATGGTATACCTGTTGAGCACTCTATAATCTAGACACATGCACCAAGTTTCATCCTTCTTACACACCATCACCATAGGTGAGGAGTGAGCACTTTGGCTATGCCTAATAATTCCTACCTCTAGCATTTCATCAACATTTTTTTCTATCTCACGTTTTTTGTATGTGTGGTTACCTATAAGGCCTGATGTTTGGTGGCTGGCTCCCTGGAACTAGTTATATGGCATGGTCATGATCCCTTTTAGGAGGAAGTCCTTTAGGAATATCTCCAAGAATCATTGAGTGATGATCAATTATTGCTTACAAATTTGGATGAGTAAGAGCATTAGATTGAGAGACTTCGAATGAACATAGCTGGGCCACAAATCCATCCGCACCTTTCTTAAGAAACTTTTGCATTTGATGAGAGCTTACCATTTGTGGGGATTTTTCCTTCAATCCACTTAGCTCCACTACCTTTCCTTTTGATTGAAATCACATGAATAGTTCTTGGAAGTTCATCTCAATTGTTCCCAATATAGTAAGTCATTGTACTCCCAAAATAATATCCATTGCACCCATGGATATCACATAAATTGGGGTATTAAGTTGATAATCTCCCATGGACAATTTGATGTTATAACATTTCCTTAAACAACTAATTGTGCCCCCATTTGCAATCAAAACTTGAAACTATGGGGCTAGATATATATAAAAAAATTAGAAGAGTTGCCAACTTTTTGGTGATGAAATTATGAGTGCTACCTGAGTCAATCAACACTGTTACTTTCTGCTTCTTTAAGAAACCCACTACCTTGAGAGTTTGTGATGTATTGAAACCTGAAAGTGCATGACAAGAAATGATTGGTTGAGAATCATGTGATTCCTCACCTAACTCCCTATCCTCCTCTAATATGGGCTCATCCTCTTCTTCCTCACGTGGACCTTCAATATATAACAATTTCTTTTCACTATATTTATGTCCTCGGCTATATTTTCTATCACAATTGAGACACAACCCTTTTGCTCTTTTCCCATCAATTTGTTGTGGAGTTAATCTAGTAGGTTGAGGAAGAGAAGGTGTTTAATATCCTCTTTCTCTTGTCACATTAGCCCCTTGCTTTCTAGGAATCAAGAACTTATCCTCTACCCTATGTGCCAATATAAAAGACTCATTTACTGAGCTGGGACAAAACATGTGTACCTCATGTTGAATGTGATCCTTGAGACCACCCAAGAATAAATCATTCGAGTTCTCCTCTGTAATTGTATCCACTCTTAAGGATAGATTTTGAAATTTTTGAATATAATCCTTAACTAATCCTATTTCTTGAAGCTTAGCAAGTTGGCTAAAGAAGTTTTTGTCACATTATTGCTATATTGTGCTTGGAGTTCTTCTGTAAAAATTGACCATGATATAATGAGACCCTCTTTCCTCCTATGAGTATAAAGCCAACAATACCAAATGAATTGATCTAGTTCTAGCTATAAGGAAGCCATCGTGACCTTTTCTCCATATGGGATTTGATGTACTTCAAAAAATTATCCATTTTATTATCCATGTTAGAGGATCCTTGTCATCAAATTGGTAAATATCCACCTTTGGAAAAAAAATTCCTAGATCCCATAGGATTAATAAAATTTGTGTCATTATTAGTCAACTTAAAGGTTTCACCTTGATTGCTTGAGAGCTCCTTCCTTGTTTCATTCATATAGGTGCTTAACATGCTTCATATATCTGATATATCTCCTTGTAGGTCACACATATCCCTCTTAACCTCTTCCTTGAACATACTAAGTTCCTCATTGGGATTACTATTCTTTGTTGCTTCCCAATCTTGATCAAAGGATTTCCCCGGTGTGGTAGCATTATTTTTGCCTCTTGTCGAAGGCCCCATCATGATGGAAACCAATATTTCACACAAATGAAATGTAAATTCTCTAATTTATTTATTTATTTTTTACTTTAACTTACTAGGGCCAAGATACCCTTACTCGAAGAAAAAAAAAATCAGATTTTTTTTAGCAATTTTGCTCCCTTGAGAGAGAATTTTCCTAATTTTACAACATCTTGCTTATTTTTTCTTCAATTTCTCAAAGATTTGAAATTTAGGCTCCTCTAATATGTATTCAAAAACCCAATACAATTTATACTCCAATTCGATAGGATGTGAGAGATATGAAGATCTCAATAAATTGTGTAAAAATAGTAATTCTGCAATAATTTTCTCAAATATGCTCCAATTTCTCTATATTTTGGACTATACCTTGTTTAATATGGTCTTCAAAAAATCTTAAAAAATCTTGCCTCTATGGTACCAAGATCATGCTCTGATACCACTTGTAATGAAATAACTTGCACAATAGAAGAAATAATATGAAATATTATATAAATACTTGATAAACAACCTCCAAATATCTCCAATGAGAACACACTTCACAATATGATGTTGAAACAAGACTCACAACCTCCTATATATACCTAATTATTCTTAGGTTGAATAGACACAACCCTACATAACACCTACACCGACCTACCTACCTAAATAATAATATAATAATGATAACATGACTTAATTAAGGATTAAGATAGCCACAAGTTGACTATTCTTAACCCTACCCAATATACACCAATATTAAAGAGGTAGCACTGAGAGTAAAATACCTCCAAATGTTGGAGAAAGTCTCATGATGCAAAGAATGATGTTGATTCTAGCCAAGGACAAGGTAGAGGAAAAGGCCCCTAAAAATTCATGGCTCAAGACCAACATATTTTGCACAAGGTACACTTTTAGACGAGAAGGTATGTCAAGTAACTGTAAATGGAGGTAGTTGTGAAAATATGGTTTCTAAAGAGATGGTAGAAAAGCAAAAATTGAAGTGCGAAAAGCATTCTCGTCCTTATCACATTACACGGTTTAAAAAGGGAAATGAAGTGATTGTAGATGAGAGGTGTCTTGTCACATTTTCCATAGGGAAAATCTATAAAGATGAAGTGTGGTGTGATGTCATTCCAATAAATGTTTATCATATCTTGTTAGGGAGAATGTGGCAGTTTGATAGGAAGGTTATCCATGATGGGGAGAAAAACACTTATACCTTTTGGAAGGATGGATCTAAAGTTGTTCTATTACCTATCAATGGTGATGGGAAGGTAGAAAGCATGTTATCTAAGAAGGAGATTGTTAAAGAACTAAGGGTGACAAGTTGTTGCTATACATTGGTAGTGAGAAAGGGGGAAGAAGAAGACTTTTCAATACCACATGAGTTATCTAAAATATTGGAATAATTTTATGATGTTATTCCAGAAGGATTGCCTAATGGTCTCCCACCAAATTGAGATATACAACATCGTACGAATCTCATTCTAGGAGCAAGTCTTCCCAATCAGGAAGCTTACCAATTGAATCCAACACAACATGTAGAGATGAATAGGAAAGTAACAAAACTAATGCAACAAGGTTTGGTTAGAGAAAGTATGAGTCCATGGACAATGCCTACATTATTGACTCCAAAAAATGATGAAACATTTAGGATGTGTACTAATAGCAGAGCAGTTAATAAGATTACCATTAAGTACCAATTCCATATCCCTCATATAAAGGACATGATGGATGAGTATGTAGGGTCCAAGTACTTCACCAAGATTGATTTACGAAGCAACTATCATCAAATTGGCATCCCAGAAGGGGATAAGTGTAAGACAATGTTTAAGACAAGGGATAGTTTGTATGAATGGATGTATGTCATTTAGGATCTTTAATGCACTTAATACATTCACATGGTTGATTAATATTATTCTATAACCATACATTTTTAAGTTTATGGTTATTCATTTTGATGACATCTTGGTTTTCAACAAAAATAAAGAACAACACCCATACTTATTACATCCTTCTCTCATCTTGATGATGGATCACAGAGTGTGATCCTAAATGTCGATGATAAAAAAACTTACACAATCAAATCCAGAAGCAACATCATCATTAACACCCATAACACCTGAGGGATATTTTGGTTGTGCTAAGAACATATAAACTCTTTGCAAATTTAGAGAAGTGCAGATTCATACATACTAGCTTAACCCTTTTAGGCTTTGTCATTTGTAGAGATGGTGTTTTAAAATCGTCCCAAACACTATATTAATTTATCTAATATTTTCTTTTGACATTATAATTAATTAATTATATTCATCATATTCTTCTACTTATTTAATTAAATTTATTTAATTAAATAGGTTTATTTCCCTATTTATTTAAATCTAATTTAAATACAATCCCCTTCAAATAAATTCTAATTTATTTAAGTCCCTCCACTTTATTAAATTCTTTAATCCTATGATTAAGTTAAATCATATTTAATTTGATCCTAATCTCATCCTAAAATCTAGTCTACACCCATCACTCTCATCCTTCTAAGCCTACCTATTAATTAACCCCACTTAATTAATCTTAAACACCTTTCTAAACACATACCCCCTAAGTTTTTTCTCACACATGTGTAAGCAACTCAAGATCCAAGAAAGCTTCCATTTTATTATTTTATTCAAAGCCTCTTACAACTCTTACACACTTGTCCCTCTTTCCTTTCTCCAAGGTTTCTCATACATGTGTGAGCAAACCTTGAGCCATCCCTTTCACCAAAAAGGATTATGTTGACCTTTGCATGGCTTGTCCCCTTAGCCCATGTGTCTCCCTTATGGCATCTATATGGATGTCACATAGATGCCACCTCCCAAGGCCTTTCTCAAACCTATAAACAGAGCCCTTGTCTCAAGCATTTATCATCTCCTCCATATGCATTGTTATCATGCTAGTTTAAGTGTAGAGCTTCTCAGTGATTATTACTAACCCTTTGGTAGATGCTATATCTCTTGCATTTTTGCTTGCATACTCATGATAGAATTGCACTCTTAGATTTGCTTCTTACATCCACTTCCATAGTCTTGAATGCTCTCAAACATGGTTGCTTCCATAGCCATTGTTTAAAGGTATTCTTCATTCATCTTAGCTTGGTTTCATTTTTCATCTATCATTTTTGGATTCAAATAGTTGTGTTTGGGAGAGCACATCCACATCCCTCCAACTAGAGCACACCAATAAGGTTCACATGGGTGTCCTTGTTCAGCTACTTCGAGGTTGCATGGGGAGTCTTTTCTTTCGGTTGTATTTAGTGTAGTCAAACGCAAGGGTAGTGAATAGTTCTTTGTTTGATTTAAATCTTGATATATGCACATGCTACTAATGTTTACTTGTTTACATATGCTCATGATAGGTTAGGTTTCACATATACATTTTGGCACACCTGGTAGGACCCACATCCCTCTTCCACTTCCAAAATTTGGTCATAAGCTTAGATTTCATTGTAAAAACCATGCATTGTTGTCTTTGTTAGGACGCAGTGTCGTCTATGAATATGCTTTGTCATCTCTACAAATCAGCATCTCCGTTGTTTTGCGTCTCTGCCTGCGACAAGTTTTTTTTCAAAATCTTTTCATATTGCAAACCAAACCCATTTTGTCATCTTCATTTCATGTTGACGTCTTCGTAGTTTTGATTATTGTCTGCGATGTTTTACTTGATCTGTCATCTTCATTGTGGGTGGCCTATTGTCTACATAATCTTAAACTGTCACCTCCAAAGTTTAGCAGTAAACTGTCATTTGTATTGTGGGCGAACTTAAGCCTATCATTTCATTAAAATGTCATCTCCACTATCAAAGATTTTTTGTTTGTGTTGTGGGTTGTGAAAAGTCAATATTTACAATATTTTTTCATTTTTGATATTTTGGCATCTCTGAGATTTGGCATCTTCGATATTGTTCTATCGTTTGCGACTATAAGGTGTAAGTGAAAAGTATACCATACTGGTTTGTGTTTTGTCATCTGTGATTTTGTTGTCTCTACCTGTCTTTCATTATCTCTAATTATTTGCAGATTGAGTTATGTTTTTGATGCCTAACTCACTAATTACTTGACATACAAGGATTGCTAATCTAATTTTTATTGCAGGAGACAAACCTTGGAGTATTTTTAGTGATTTTAATCACTTGGGAGATTTATAGTGATTTTAATCACTTGTAGGGTTTAGATGAAAAATGAACTTGTATGAATTAATCACTTGTCCTTGGAATGTATGTTGCAACTAATACCAAAATCCGAAGAAACCCTTGAATGCATTTAAAGGTACCATTACACATACACTCTTGAATGTTTTAAGGAAATTTTGGAATGAATGTTGTTCAAACACACTCTTGAATGTCTTAAGGAATGAACAATATTTTCATTGGAATGGATGTGTAGAGTAGCAAAATGCAATCTTAAATGCCTTAAGGAATTGAGATGTTTTTCATTGGAATGAATGGTTAGATAGAAAACACCACTCTTGAATGCTTAATGTTCAAAGAAGAATGCAATGAAATATTTTGATTTGGGTTTAAAGCATGCTCATACAATCTTTAATGCTTAAGGGAAAAATAAGCTTGCTATGAAACATTTGGACTTGGTGCTTAAAATGAATACACTCCATCTTGAATTACTTAAGGGAATTTGTTCTACTTTCATCAATTTGCTTATGTTGATGATAATCGATTTACTTTAGTTGATGAACCCTCATTTTTATTATGTTGATGATACTATCAAGTTGGAAAGAATATTGTATGCTATAAACACAAGTGTCTTCAAAAGTAGATAGAAAATCTAAGCTTCATTGAAAAAGAACAAGTGTCTTTTAAACCTCGAGGCCACTTACGTATTCTCTCCTCTCGTGCCTTTGGGTGATCTTGAGTGTACAAGAAATAAGTGATCTGATTTTTATTTTTAGGAGGCCTGCTTGGAGATTTCATCACCTCTTGGGATGACTTCAACTCCAATATTCTAGCGGAGTATAAATATTGGGAGGTGAATCGAAAGACACCTCTCTTGGAAGTAAAATTTTGTCACTCTTGGCTAAGCCCCAAATATCTTTATACCTTTGGGAAGTGAAGGTTAGGTGTAGATTTGGGTTACCATCTCCTCTTGACTGTGCGGCAATATTTTCTTTCATCTACAAATTTGGGCCTCATGTACCTTGTGTATATCGAGGATGCCCTCTAGTTGATCTTTATACATCCTAGTTGCAACTTTATTAATATTGTTGATGTGTTCAACATGCTTGAGTGTTTAAGCATCCTAAACCAGTACTAAATGTCAAACAGATCTAAAAATGAGCGAAATGGTGAGCTAAACATTTAGTGACCAAAATGGTCGCAAGTGGGTCCTCTTGACCTACAACTATTTTCATAAGTCCTTATACTTGGTTTAGCATTTGAAATTCATTGGGTCTTTTAGTCACAACATATTTTGTAAAATTCATGTGCTTAGTCTTGTAATTGGGTTTGTTTTATTCCTACCATGTCCGAAAAAGTCAAACTTAAGAAGGTAAATTTATCCAAACCATTTTCATTCAAGGAAAGGAAAGTCTAGCACATAGTGATAAGCAATTCCAATATGTAATCAAAGACATCAAGAAGGAAGAAGCTGAACAAGATCGTTATGACATAATCTTATACAATGCTAAACTTTGAAAATGGTTTGTTTTCCTTGGAGTAAACCCGAGATTTTTGTTTCCAATGAGAGAGGATTAAGTTATCCACATACTAACCACATCACCCTCATTTTCCACATCAATCCATTTTCAAAATTTTTAGTCTTCCATTTGCACAATTTCCTCTAGAGAGCTTGACCATTTTAACCTCAATCCTTTGGCCTAAGAACATCTTAGTTACAAAAGACTTCCGAGATTACAATACTGGAGCAAATGTTCATCATAGTTGCACTCACTCATTTGGGATCACAAGTCCATCTCCAAATATTGAGTAATCTATTTGGTGTCCTATATTTCCCAAAGATCATTTGTCCATCTTTGGTAGGAGAAAGATACTTTTATCCTATATCACACTTGGTTTGCCAAATCAACAAGGTCTTTTGTTCACATTTAGCTTGTTTTCCCTTTTATCATACAGGGTTCATTTTCTCTTTGACATCACTTTCTTTCACAATCTTCCACCTATTGGTTTGGTAACAATTGTATGGTACAAACATGATCTGATAGACTCACATTTAACCCTATGTCTTGCTTATTGGATTCACTGAGGCAACAAGAGATGGAGAATCCTTTTCCTCCATGATCAAACTCACTGGGGAACATATTTCCCCCTACTATGAACTTGGGTATGTCTATATCAACATCCATGCAAGAAGTAGAGAACCCTTTTCGAAACACCACTCTAGGGAGTAACGCACATGATGAGGAAGAAGTATACCAAGATGATAACCCCATTGACAATAATAGCATCCTTAGTGATGTTCAAACATTTTGTAGACCCATACAACTTGGAAATGTTGGAAAATCAACTAGGGCGAACAAGACTGAGATCTTCCTATACCTGGTCAAAGATGGTGTTAATGTCCCTACGAGTTTTAATGAGAGCACTTTTTTTAGACAAATTACCAAAGATGGTGCTCTCGTATTGCCAAATTCCACTGTAGCACAAACATATGGCAAGGGAAACAAACCTGTGGTGCGAACTATTTCCATACCTACATCAACTTCAACACAACCCATGTTCCAATTAAGCGCATAACACATTCAACAAATCATTAGTGCTATGCCCAACACAACTACACATGCTAATATTTTGTAGTCAACCTTCACAGGTCTAGTTGTAGGATGCTTAAACATTGGGCAAGTACCTATACAAAAAATGGCAATCTTGACACAACCAATGTATTCCTCTTATTTACAAATATCAACAAGTATGATGAAAACATATGTGCCAATCTCAACAAATGCATATCCATACATTGGCCAAAGTGGTGCATTGCCACCTCCACCACCTCATAATACCTTTGGGAATCCATATAACTTTGGAAGTGGGTTCATCAATTCCCAACCATTATAGATGCAACCAAACCAAGATATAGCCTAGCAGTTACACAAACTCTGAAGTTTGGTCCACAACATGAACAATAAAGGGGTGAAAGATTTCTCATTTGAGTAAATTTTCCTTTTTCCATTCGACAAATTTATCAACATGATACCTTTTCCACAAAACTTTTTGAGATTCCTAAATTTGACAAATATACGATAGAAACATGTCCCATCACACATCTCAAAGAATTTTTTGTCTTATGTCAAAAAGTTGCCTACAGTGAGGATTACCTTAAGAGGCTCTTCACAAGAAGCCTTGGTGGGCCTACACTTGAATGGCTAACGAACTTGCCTAGTGGTTCTATAACCTCTTTCAATGACTTGACGAGGAAATTCATAGCACAATATTCATACAACCTTGAACATCATGCCTCATTGAGTGATTTGTGCAACACAAAATAATGAACTAGTGAAACAATTGCTAATTTTATACAATGGTGGCGACATCTTGCTAATCACATGCCGTACAAAATTGAATATTCCCACCTTGTAGACATATTTATCAAGAATTTAATCCTAGAGATGTCTTTCCAAATGAAGATGGCTAGTCCTGAAGAATTTGCCACATTAGTCAAGAAAGGCAAGAAAATTGAAAATGGACTCTTAAACAAGGGTTCATTAAACATTATAGCTCTTCATCATCAAACAATGACATCAAAAACAATAGAAAACCAAAATTTTGGTCCAAAAAAAAAGGTGTTACCCATGATGGTGTCACTAATGCTAAACATGTACAAAACCTTCAAGGTGGAAACAATAACAACAACAAAAACAACTATCATAACCAAAACAACAACAATTCAAACCATGACAATCAGAATCAAAATCAAAACAACCAACAATATCGCAATCAAACACATTTTTTTCCTTGCAATAACAACAATAACAACTACAATCATGATTATGACCGAAATAGAAAGTTCACTAACTTTCGTGAACCCTTAGATGTCATATTTCAGAAGCTAGTAGATCACCATTTGATGGTTTTTCCCAACACAGGAACTTTTGGTGAAAATTAACCCAAATCCAAGTGGTATAGGGAAAATGAATATTGCAAATACCACTGCATCAAAGGACATGACACAAATAAGTGTATCAACCTCAAAATCTTCATCCAAAATCTTGTCAATGATGGGGAAATTGAGGTTGAAGGAGGACCAACGTCTAAAAATGCCAAACTGAAGATCTTTCAAAAGTCATTCCTCGACCACAACAATGACAATACCAAAAATAGAAACAACAATACAAACAATGTCAATCGATCTTCCACATCTAATGCGCTACATTATGACTATTCTACTAATCACATATTAAGATTTGACTCCTTCTGTGGTAAAATAAAAACAAATGATATATGTGGTTTTGACTCCACGTGTGGCCATATTGAAGAAGTAGACACTCATAATGTAAATACCCTTTTCCTACAAGCAACTAGTTGTGGTGCAACCACTCAACAAGGAATAATTACTTTGGAAGCTATCACTCCCAATCCCACTAATCTATCAATTCCACATGTGCCTGTTGTGCCATCCACTTCACAGAGATACACTTCTCGCTACAATGTCCTCTCTTAGTTAGGGAAGACTCTTGCATAAATTTCCATTCTTGAGCTCCTCACTACCTCACCTATCCACAAAGAAATTCTTAAGACTCCTCTTTTAGAGTCTCATGTCCCTGAAGACATTAATGCATCCCAATTCACTACCATGATTGGAAATCATACCATACAACAACACCTTGTCTTCATAGACAAATATTTCCAAGATCTTGACCACCACCACAATTCATCACTCCAAATTGAATTCCTTATACAATGACATAAAATAAAATGAGTCCTTATAGATAATGGATCTATTTGAACCTTTATATATTGAAGATGATTCGCTTCTTGGGGCTTCCAGAAGACCTCCTAGATATCAATAAAAGGATAAACATTAAAACATATGATGAAAGAGAAAGAGAATCAAAAGGAGCTATCATGTTATTGCTAAACATTGAATGTCATGTCTTATATTTGGACTTACCATATAACATCTTGATTAGTTGACCCTGGATACAAACACTAAAAGCAGTCCCTTCTACATATCGTTAGTGCTTGAAATTTCCCCACCAAGAAAGAGAGATCACAATTCTAGGAGATCCTTTGCCTTTTGCTTTTTGTAAGAGATTGGAAGTTACCCCAACAAATTTTTGTTTAGTCAATGAGTTTGCTAAGGTTATACCTAGATCTCTCACCATAATGAAAACACCTTCCACAACAATTCCAGAGTCATCCAATATTGATTCCAATTCTCATAAAGGAAAAGAGAAGGTTGAAGATATTAAGGTCAATACTGCAATGAAGAAGGTTACCTTTGCTGATAAAGGAATGGGAGAGTATAAGTTTGAAAATGCCTTGTGTGTTTGAAAACTACCACTCTCCCCCTGATCCTTTGGAAAACCTTCCCAAATACCACCTTCTACAATCAAGGATACTATGCATGTTAATAAAAAAACCTTTGAACATCAGGGTTCACTTAGTGATGAACACATGGAGTCTAATATCTTAGATTGGCTATATTTTGATGGAAAAGATGATCCTATGAAATTCCCTAAAGATAAGTATGTTAAGGCTCCTCCCATCATTGAAAACATGGGATATCATGACACTATCCTTGGACCTAAAGAATATGAAATTAGAGAAGCCCTTGAGGCTTCTATCTAGCCTAAAGGATGATTTTTGGGCTCCATTAAACCCAAGGTGTCCTTTGCCGACAACTATTGTACGATTGAACCTGATTCTGAGACTAAGGAGGAGGAATTCTTCAAAATACTCTTCCAATACATTGAAGATGACCTAGATAACTATGTCTATGTCGTTACCATAGTTGACCTTTCATCCATTGACTTACCCCTCACCAACCCTGACATGATAGACTAAGACCTTCAGGACACACCACTAGCTCTCAATATTTGTAACTCTGACGAAGCATTGATGAAACTCTTTGGCCTTAACAATCTCCAAGATTATGAACATGAGATCCAATACAATGAGGAAGCCTACTTTGGTAGCCAAGTTAACTCTCTTAGTCAAAAAAATGAAAAAGAAAAAAAATTTAAAAATTAGAAGAAACATCCTCTAGTGAAAAATCTTTTGGAGCACTCTTGGATGAAGGAAAAGACAAAATAAAGGACTCATCTTCTGGTCAAAACCTCTTAGAGGCACCAAAAGAGGGAGATATTGACTTTCCATTCAAATCTTTACCGCTAGAAAAGTCATCTATATTGAATGAAGATACAATTCCAGTTAACTTGGGGATGGTAGATAATCCACATATCACCTACATTATTGCTACCCTAAGTCCCAAAGAACAAAAAGTGATGACTAAGTTCCTACAGAAAGGAAAAATCAATTTTGGATGGACATACAAAGACATGCCTAGTTTAGACACAGATTTAGTTGTGCATCACCTAGCTGTGGATCCAAAGATTAAACCTGTTAAACAAAATTTATGCAAGATGTATCCTAAGGTAGCACTTTTGGTCAAAGCAGAACTATAGAAATGAGAGGCAAAATTCATCCGACCTATTGATTATCCTGAGTGGGTTTTCAACATTTCTCCTATAGGTAAAGCCTCTGGGGCATCTACATTTGTTTAGATTTTTGAGATTTAAATCTTGCATGTCCTAAGGATGATTTTCCACTTCCTAACATAGACATCATAGTGGATTTGACTGTCGGGTATGAAATGTTGTCTTTAATGGATGGTTTCTTCGGTTACAATCAGATCAAAATTGTAGAAGAAGATCAACACACAATGACATTCACTACCCCATGGGGAACCTTTTGTTACCAAGTTATGCCTTTTGGCTCGAAGAATGTCGCTTCCACCTGTCAACACACAATGACCACAATCTTTTATGATCTTCTACATGTAATAATGGAGGACTATGTTGATGACATTCTAGGAAAATCTAAGAAACTTGATTCCCACATTGTTGTTCTTACCACCATATTTGAAAGATTGGAGAAATAAAAGTGCACCTTAATCCCAAGAAGTGTGTTTTTGGGGCCCAATCAGGAAAATTGTTAGGTTACACAATGTCAAGAAGAGGCATTGAGGTAGACCCCGCAAAAGTGAAAGTCATCATGGAAATGCCTCCACCTACTACATTGAAACAACTCTATAGTTTTCAAGGGTGATTATAGTCCATCAAATGGTTTGTGTCCCAGCTAGCAGATAACGTTCATCCACTCCAACATTTTCTTTGAAAAGACACCAAGTTTCAATGGGATTGCCTATGTCAGAAAGCATTTGAGCAAGTTAAAGTCTACTTGGCTAATCCGCTAGTATAAGTCCCTCCAATCGCAAGATGACCATTTATTCTCTATATTTTGGCCACTTTGGTTGCCCTAGGTGCTCTTTTAGCACAACTACATGACAAAAGTAATGAGCAAGCTATATACTATCTCAGTTGAACATTAGTTGGCTATGAGTTTAACTACACTGCTATTGAGCAAGCTTGTTTGGCAATAGTCTTTTGCACGCAAAAACTACACCATTATATGCTTAATCACACTATACACCTCATTTGCTAAGATAGATCCCCTCAAGTATTTGCTATCAAAAGCTTCCCTCATTGCTTGAGCTGCAAAATGGGTCTTTATTTTAAGCAAATTCAACATTGTCTATAAAGATCGCAAGGCCATTAAGTGACAAGTCATTAAAGACCAACTTGTAGAAGCTCCTCCTTAAGGATACCATCCTATCATAGTAGATTTTTGAAATGATACAATTATGACTGTTACCCCTAGTACATAATGGAAACTCTATTTTGATGGTTCTTTCACACAAAAAGGATCGAGGGCAAGAATTTTGTTTGTTACACCCCAAGGAGACCTTACTCCTAAGTCTTATAAAATTTCATTCCCTTGCAGAAACAACATTATTGTGTATGAAGGATTAGCAATAGGGCTTCGTCAAGCTATCTGATAGAATATTAAGAGCCTACTTGTCTTTGGAGGCTCCTAGTTGGTCATTAGGCAAGTTACTAATGAATACCAAACAAAGGATGAAAAGTTGAATCCATATCATCGGATAGTAGAAGATCTTAAACAACACTTCACTAAGATAGTCTTTCAGCAGATACCAGGGACTAATAACAAAGCAATAGATGTTATGGCCACCATAGCCCCCGTGATCACCATGCTTGAATACAGTCCTAAGTGTGAGTTTCTTGTTGAGAATCTTTTTCTTCTTGCTTATAAGCAACTTGAATCAGAGCTGGTGTGTGAAATTATTGGTCATGAGTCTCTATGGTACTCTAACATTTTTACCTACCTTTGTCACAAAACAATTCCCATAGCCCTTTCCATGAACCAAAGCAAAACCTTCATTTGTCACATTGCCTGACACACTATCCTAGGTGACACTTTTTCAAAAACACTTCGATGGAACCATCCTCCAATGTCTCAGTTCATATGAAACCAGAACAATGTTAGCAAAGGTTCACTGAGGAATTTGTGGTGCCCATTCCAGTGGCTTTATGTTAGCAAAAAAGCTTCTCATAATGGGTTACTATTGGCCTACTATGGAAGTTGATGCCTATCATTTTGTGAAACATTATGTTCCTTGCTAGCAACATGGAGATTTGATACACACTCCCACCCAAGACCTTCAACCCACCATCACACCATGGCCCTTTTCTTGTTGGGGATTCATTCTTCTTGGTCAAATATATCCAAATTCTGCAAATGGCCACAAGTATATTATTGCCGCTAGTGAGTATTTCACAAAGTGGGTCGAGGCTATTCCTTTAACCTAAACTAGTGGAAAATAGGTTTCAAAGTTCGTCTTGAACTACATTATCTATCATTTTGGTATCCCTCAAGACATAATAAATGATAATGGGACTCCTTTTAAAAATTAGGAAATTGCCACATTGTGTAGGAAATTTGGAATCACCCAACATTTCTCCACCAAATACTTCCCCCAAGACAATGGCCAAGCTGAAGCCAATAATAAAAGCATTTTGAAAATCCTAAAGAAAATCGTTGATGCAGTTGGTTGTAACGGGCACCTCCAAATTGCTCCCACCCTTTGGGCCTATCGTACCTCCATTTGTATGCCTATAGGAGCCACTCCATTTTCCCTTATTTATGGTTCTAAGACTCTATTACCCATTGAAATTGAGCTCCCTTCCCTTAGAATCTCTCTCAAGAATCTGATGTGTGAAGAAGAATATCAAGTTGCTTGCTTGCAAGAGCTGCAACTCCTTGATGAGAGATGCTTCAATGCCCTAAACCACCTTCACGCATATCAAAATCACCTTCAACTCCAATTTCAAAAAAAGGTCAGACCTTGGGAATTTGAGGTGGGTGACCTAGTTTTGGAGCATAACATGAGGAACCTCCAGAACTGTGAAAAGAAAAGAAAATTTGAAGCTAATTGGCTTGGTTTTTTTATCATTACAACCAAATATGATTCTAGGGCATATCATATTGCCACTTTAGAGGGAGATCCACTCCCTGAGCCTATAAATATCCAACATCTCAAGCAATTCTATGCTCAAGTTCTACAATTCCTATACAGTGTTGTTAAAGTTCCACAAAAATCCAAAAAAATAAAAAAATTAGAAAACTCCAAAAACATTTGTAAAATGTTCCTGAAGAAAAGACTAAAAAGAGAAAAGAGTTCCTGAAAAAAGCTTGTTGTCACAAAGGTTCATTATCTATAAGGCTCATCTCACTTCACCACATTTCCTCCATTTTATCCCATTTTTGTGTAGAAGTCCTATTTGACTTGCATTTTTCATGCATCCAATAAAAGACCTATTGTCTGTGAGGCATCCATTCACTTCCATCTTTCAAAAAACCTCTAGTCCATGAGGCACTTTCCTGTCGACTATTTGTCCTACTCCCATTATACTGAGCTCTTTTTCCCACAACAATGACTGCAACGAAACCTAAACAAAATCACCATTTGAGAGTTAACGATTTGAGAAAGTTGTTCTTTTCATAGCTATTGCCAACAAACACTTGCGACAACAAATTAGACAAACAAACTTTCACAGGATGACTCCTTCTTACACATGGCATTACAACCTGCACTCTTGAACTAGTGTTCTTGGCAAGAACTATGGATTGCATGACTACTTGGTCATGAGGTCTCTTTTGGCTGATTTCATCTTTGTGTGTTAGTAGTGGCCTTTTACGGTGTGCCTCGATCTTCCATATCTTGGTATCACCTGAATGGTTCCAACTGACTACACTTGTCATTTGCGGTATGATCTGCTTTCACAATTCTTTAGTACATCTATGTTAGTTCTGAGTTATGGTTATGCATTTCTCATTGGGGGAAATAGGTTATCGCACTTTCCTCCAAGATCCCTAAAAATAATTTGGGTGTGCCTAGACCTCTCCAGTGCATATATTACATTTGTTCCATCATAACTATGAAAACTAAAACTCTCGAGTGCATATATTACATTTGTTCTACCATGACTATGAAAACTAATCCACACAAAGGAATCCTATCATTTATGCTTCTATAGCATTGGGTGCATAACTCCTTTTGCAAAATTAATCTAGGGTGTGCTTTCCCATATAAACACAATTGAATCCCTCGATATCATGTAGCTAGGATTCATGTAGTATAGGATTTCATTGTGCTCTGCTTGAGACAAGGGATCTGTTTATGCCCCACTCCTATGATAGCCTGCTTGATTCCTATGAGTTAACAAGTTTGACACAAGTCCATCATTTAGATCTCATTCATTTTTTCATTTTCATTTACACTTTGTGCTTGCATTATTTTATTTTTGCATTTTTGGCACATTCATGATTAGTACATTATTGACATTTTCATTTAGGATACATTCATTTTTCATCTATTACATTCATGACATATTACATTATGCGTCTCATTCATTATTTATCATTAGGTCAAATTATTTGTTCATTAATCCATTAGATATCATAATCATTACATTTAGTGACATACACATCATGATACATCTAACACAAAGCATTTAGTAAATCCATACATGTAACATAATAAATGCATACATCTCACATATCACCATAGGACCTACATCATCCACACATTAGTCATCATATATGCATCATAGGAAACACTACATCACACATATCCTACACCACCATGTCAGTAACAACATCATAACATCATGCATTACATATAGTACTCATAAAAACCTCTTAAACATACATAAACATCATCATGCATACACATATAGGATCATTGCATCATCTCATCATATCTATCAAAAGAATAAGTGTCCATATATAGTCCATATACCAAAATAATCATGCAGTACATTATGCATAATGCATCATCAAAAACTTGTTGCATTTGCATATATGTCACTGTGTCAAAATTGATCACTCTAGGGATCTTGAGCTTGGCTATGAGGGCCCTGCCCCTCCTATACCCCCTCCTCATGGAGGTCTGCCCTATGCAACCAATAGCTCTAATCTTTGTCAGCCATCTGTGACCCATGAGCTAGATGCCTCCTGAAAATATGATTGTCGTTGCTCTTTTGGCATGACCTCCAGATATAAGGACCTATAGTAGGTTATCTCTCGCACAACTCATGCCTCATACTAGCATGCAATCAGGGCCTCCTACATCATTGTAATCATCCCTCCACCCTAAACCATCTTCCTGGCAATGTCTCGATGCTTGTGATAATCATCCACCTGATGCTGAAGGGTATCTCTATTGGCTCGGAGGGAAGCCACATTCTGTCGCAATGTCTAACTCTACCAGCTCCACTAGATTGGCATGCATCATGAGATCACTGAACTCACTAGTGTTGATCCTTGCCTCTAGTGTAGCCAGGGCCTCCTGTGCACTATCTACACTATCCTGCCCTACTTGTACCTCTACCTATAACCTAACAATCTCTGCCTATGCACTCATAGTTCGAGCACTCTCGACTGCTACCTCACCCTACAATTGAGAAATTTTAGTTTGGAGGTTATCTCACTCAGCTTTTAGAGTATTTTAATCCCCCTGCTAAGGTGGCCCATGTGGTACTTGTATTGGTGGCCCCTGTACCTGTGGACTCGACTATAGTCCTTGCCCTAGTGGTGGCCCTACTAGTGTCAACACCCTTCACTAACATGCTCACCATTCCTATGGACCCTATTGTGTCCCTATACTAGTAGTAGCCCTATTAGTACCTGTACACCATCTCCTCCTTGAGCCCCATCTCCCCCACCTTGTGGTTGCTCTGTTGGTGGAGGCATTCCTAGCACTGTTAGTCTTAATGGTTGATGAGCTACCCACCATTGTGTATATGTTGGTGTCATGCCCAAATCCCCTCGATCATGACCATGTACCCATGACACTAGTTGCATGCCATGCCACAAAGCCCTTGCTAGTCTCAAAGTGGTTCCGTGTCCCCACAATCTCCTGAGATACCACTAGATACAGGAATTTGTCTAGCACAACATCCTGCCACTAGTACATTTGCACTTATTTTTTGACCAAAGGCATGATTTCCTTTATTTTTTGATTTCCATCCCTGTATTGGTCAAAAATTTCCTAAGTATTCTCAAGTTGGTCAAAATTTTGACCAACTTGGGTCATAACCTTAATATGTTAAAAGTATAATATAACAGTATTGGTCAAAAATTATGTTAAAATTTAATCTTTATTCATGCAGGCTTATTGTCGTATCATTATTTCATTCTTGCATATAAGGGTATTATGGAAATTTGTAGGTATTGGGGCCTCACGGGTAACAAACAACTAATTCCCATAAGTGGTCCTATTACTAATTCAATGAGGTCTCCCTTGAGTCCCTCTACTAGAGCAATGATGGGCTCTATGGAGCAATGCCCATCTCAAAGCTTTTACGAATTTCTTGGTATATCTAGTGATGGGGGGTTAGATGATATCAAGCAGGCATATCAGCAGCTGGCTAGAAAGTATCATCCTGATGTGTGTCCTCCTGAGCATGCAGAGGAGTAATGAGAAGGTTTATTGAAGTGCAAGAGGCTTATGAGACTCTTTCTAACCCTAGGAGGAAGAATTTATATGATAGTCATCTTGTAATGGGGTTTACCTTTGGAGCTTCTAGAAACAAGCACATTTTTAAAATGAATTTCCTTAGAGAATTCCCACAAGAGATAAGGGCATTGAGCAAATGAATTTTGTTTTGTTTGATGACTTTTTCATTTTTAAAACCTTCATGTTGTTGTTGGAGCATTTGCTATGGTATGTGTTGATGTATGTTCAATGGGTATGTCTAAATTTGTGTGATCTATGATTAACATTCTAGTTTTGTGATGTGTTGGTGTATATTCAATGAGTATAGGCACACTAGCTTACTTTCTAGTTTTGTGATGCGTTGATATATTTATGCAAAGTGGCATTTGTATGCCTGAAATGTTGTATTATAGGCTACAGTTAACATTCTAATTCAATGAGTGTTTTCAAATTAGTTTTATGCCTCAATTTGTGTGTTTTATACTTTGAATTTTGGTTTTGTGATGTGTTGATATATATTCAATGAGTATATATGCAAAGTAGCACTTTTCATGTCTGGATTTGTGTGTTATGCAACTAAAATTCATGGTCTTGTGATGTGCTGATAAATATTCAATGGATATATGCAAGTTATCATTTTTATTTGCAATTTTTAGATTAGATTGTGTGTATTTTTAACATCAAAGTTTTAGAAAGAGATGTGTAACAGAAGAGATCCATCATTTTTATGTCTAGCAGTCCAGCTTTGTGATGTGTTGCTATATATTTAATAGGTATAAGCGCATTCGCATTTTTATGTTTCAATTTGTGTGATCTATAGTTTCCACAAGAGGGCATTGAGCAAACAAGTTTTGTTTTGTTTGATGACTTTTTCATTTCTAAAACCTGCTTAAGCTAAAGACATTTTCATATTTTTGGTTTAAAAATCCATTCAAGCAAAGCCAATGGACTGGTTTATTACTTCTGCCCTTGTGTTCCTATTGGTTTTGTGTGACAATTATCTATCAATCCTAATTGCATATTTCAAGAAAATTCAATTTACTTACTGGTTTTGGTTGCTTTAGACACCTAAATTCTCATTCAAGTAGATTTGATGAATATTGATTCTCTTTTGTTGTTTTTCACTCCTAAAATCTCAAACTCTCTCTCTCTCTCTCTCTCTCTCTCTCTCTCTCTCTCTCTCTCTCTCTCTCTCTCTCTCTCTCTCTCTCTCTCTCTCTCTCTCTCTCTCTCTAGAGTGGTCACAAGAGTAGTGAAAATAGATTTTTTCTTTCTGATCATTTGGATCCACTCAATCAAAGCTGATGATTTCTTGATTTTTTATTTGCTTTAAAATCTATATGAGTCAAGTTGATGATGACAGGGTTATTACCATTTGATGCATTGAAGTTGCAATTTTTGGTTATTAAGATTTCAACTTTGTGAAGGTTTGCTTATGCTAGGGATTGAGATTTGGGGATCAAATTTGTAAAAGAATGCATGTTTTGGGGGTCAAGATATGTGTTGTTATGTGCTTTGTCTAGTTAAGTAATCAAAATTGATGTTCTTGTTTTGATCTCCAACCATAACTATGTCAAAGGAGTTAACTTGTGTTGGTGTTTGATTATCTGATATTTGAAGCTCTGAGTTTATAAATCAACTTGATACCTACTTGCAATGAGTGATCGGGAAATAATGCTTTAGATTTGTGTAGTCCATAGGTGTCTAGGGTGGAAAGTTTTATATTTCAAGTTATAGTGTGGAAGATTTTGCCCATCTCTTCTGTCTATCAAATCTCTAAAGTTTATCTAGGCATCTAATTTCTTTCAACTAACCCTGTAAAATCTTTTTCTTTTCTTATGGTTGAAGGTTTGAGAACTTTGAATGTATATCTGATACAATGAAAACATCTCATTTTTTGGTTGCTCATGATTTGTAGTTTGCCTTTGCTTGTAAATTTTTTATGCTTTTATGGTATCTAAATCTAATTATTAAGGATTTGGACTTTGTTGTTTTTGTTTTTGATTTTTCAAATTCTATTTTTGTTTTCCAATTTTGGTTGGATAAGCTAATTTATTTTTCAAGTTCTTGTGTTTAATCTTTAGTTGCCTAGTCTTTTTGAAAATGCCTCAGCAAAGTGGTTGTTTATCCCCCTGAATATCCACTGTAGTAAAACAATCCAATCTTTATTTTCATATATTTATATCTTGTTCATTAGTAAATATGGATCTATGCCCTTCTTTTATTGAATCCTAATAAAATTCCTCTATCCGTGTGTGCCTGTTCAAATATCAAAAGTTCAATTGTAACTAAACTTGTATTAAAATTAGTAAATTTATCAAGTTTTGGGAGTCGAAGATTTAGGAACTGTGTTTATTTTACTTCAATTGTTAACAACTTGTTGACTCATATTTTTACCATTATTTGTCTTTGGAGATTTGGCTTTGTGGCTTTCTCTACTTAAATATCCAACATATATGATATGTCTTGGCTTTATTTGTAACTTTTGGAATTTTATTTTGGTATAAAAAACCTATAATATTTTTTGCATGCTTTAATGGTTGATGATGGGTGAAGGTTGATTTTGTGGCTATGCCTTTTTACATCTAAATTTGCAATAATAAAAATTGGTTCTTCCAGTTGTTGAAGTTTTGGTTCTGGATCTTGGTCTGCTTTAATTCTCACTTTATCAACTCAACATTTTGTTGTTGAATAAGATCTTCCCATAATTTATCAGCTATTAACTACGGTAATATATCTCAATTTCTTTTTAATTGAACTTTTTCCCAAATTAATACTCCTTAGATGACCTCTTTAGTAAAACCAGTCAAATCAACTCTTTGCCAAAATGTTGGCAACTGGTAAAGTGTACTCTTATTCAAGCTTTTAACCCTCTGAGTCCATGTCATATCACTTTTCTGCTAGTTAATACCACTTTGCCTAATGGACCTCAAAATATATAATATATATTTAAACTGATGATGTTTGCATGGAATGAGAACTATAACTTTCTTGATTAAAAGTAAATACATTTGAGCTTTGAAGTGCCAATTCCTCTTCCCATATTCAAGGACTACATATGCTGAGTACCAATAATGACATTATTGATCCCAACTTGATTGATAGGATTCATGTACCTCTTAGTTGTCAGGAGTTCTTGCATTAAATATTTTATTTCTTCTAGAATCATGTTCTGTTGTTCTGTGCATGATAAAGATGTGGTTTGTGCTCTATAATAGTAACGTTTACTATTTTACCATTCCATACTGAGTTTATGATGCAAAATCAATGGTCAATCATTGATTTGATGCATGCAATAACTAACTATCTCTTTGTTTTGAAACAATACCCTTATATCTTCCTCAAGTGAAATTAAAGCAATGACCCTACCCACTCAGTATTCTAGGTTAACACACTAATCTCCACACTTTTGAATTCACAAGACAAACTCCACTTGCAAACTTCTTCAAGCATGTAAGTTTTCCAAGTTGCCCAAAACACCTACAAATCCCATATGACTCCAAATATCCAAGGGACTCAACCAAGGGTTAAATAAGAATTTTATGAGTTATATAATGTGTATTCAAATATATTTAACAATCCAATTGGCTAAACCCAACTCCAAAAGCCCAATTCTTCCAATGCACCTTAGGAGACCTAATTGACAAACTAGTAGCCCTGCATTAGCATAAAAACCTAAATAACTTAAACTTTCAACAAAAAGCTTGACAAGATAATTATATTTATGGAAACCATTTTAAAATTACTATAACATACCAAAATCTTTCATATGGTCATTTTGGACCAACACCCCTGTTTTTGACTGATGCCCTATTTTTTAGCATGAAAATGACCAATTTAACAAAGCAACTCCCAGTAATATTGACTCCCAAACCTTGTAACTTTCAAAAATCATCATTCATGGCATAAAATCACAAAATCCCCAAGAAATTTGTTCTAGACTTCTTGGAACTCCAAAATCCCAAATTACCTTCATTCAAACCCTCAAATTTAGGGTATCACCAATATCACCATTCCCCAAACTTCTAGATCAATTTTGTTGATCATAAACCTTCACATTGATCATATAAGATGATCCAAATCACAAAATACCCCCTTCATGTGGCTAGAACTCCCCCTGTTGTACCTAACCACCATTTTCATTGAAATTTCTTCACAAAATCCTCACTGTTCCATAACAATCAATCAATGTTGCTTTATTTCTGCATTTCAGGAGTTAGTAGGCTATTATGCAGGTTAGAATAACACATCCCATGAAGCCAAGGCCCTTGGATTTTCATGGGATGGTCATATTATGAAAAGAACCTAGACTGTTGTAAGGAAAACTCAAAACTTATAATCTGTCAACTGATACCAGTTGTCTAATTTTCAACACAGTGTGTATCAATCTTGTTCAAAAATAATAACAAATGAAAAGGAAATTCTATTAAATCTCAGTGAATGAAAATAAGGTTCCTAATGCGTCTCCACTTGGAATCCAAAACACCAAACTAATAACAATGTTGAGAACACACGGTTTGCTAAATAAACAAAAGTTTTTATTAGATCCATGTTCCTGTCTATACTCCCGACTATCCCTCTCATACATTGCCTGACTAGCATATATATTATCCTCTTACAACTACTACAACCATATTTGGTTGGTTATAAGGCTTACAAATAGTTAATGATCCCCTTAAATGGGATTTCCCTCCAAATGTACTCCTAGCCGTTGTTATTCAAAGTTTTGAATTAACAACATTACAAAATATTGAACTTTTATTGAATACTAACATCAACTACTGACTTCCTAATACCTTAATCTAGACTTTAGAGGTTTATTTGACTCTAGGACACTACTAGTCCACATACAACTATATTTATGTCATGTGAGGACATTATAAACATGCAACTTAGTTTTTTTAGGACATTACAAAATAAACACATTTGATTACATTCTTTTCCATTTGAATTGCTTGGATATCTCCTTGTCCTCCTCACTCCTCTGGTCTTCATGGTGTGTTTATGTGTCTTCATAGAATGATCTTGGTGCCCTGCATCATACTCCCTAGGATCAAATTAATCCAAGTCCCTTTGGATTGGGGAGTCTTCTTCCTTGTCTTCCAGTTGTTAATCACTTCTTCAACAGGCCCCACAACTTGAATGTTTCCTTTGTTCTCTGTCCACCTGTACCTACATTCAAAAACCTTGGGTTGATGCTAGGTGTTCCATCCCCCAACTAGCATCATGATGTGTGTATGGTATGCAACATCATCATCCGCATAATAACCTTAAAATCCTACAACAAAATTATTAGAAACACAAATACCAATGATTCTTCATTCACCAAAGCATATGTTTGGTTTCCCACTTCCTCATCCATCCTTTCATTTAACACTTTCTTCTTTTGTTCACCCATTCCCTGTGAGATTCTAATGCTTTGACATATTTTAGTTTGTATGGTCTCTTGTTGACCAATGTCTACTATAGTATCATATTCTACCCTGTCATCTTCATGTTTTTCATCCAATTGACCCCAAAGGTCCATCTTGGTTAGCATATCTTCAAGACCTTATTCATGGTCTTTCTCTATCAAGTCACTGTCCTCTTCTTCTTCATTGTCATCTACCTACCATGTCTCCTTTATGGCTTCAAATTATTTTGACAAATCCACCATGTCTTCTTCACATCCTTGAATACTTGTTTTCTCTGTCTTGTCAGCAACTTGTATGACTATGTTGTCATCATCTTGAACCTTTACAACAACAGGTCCAATGTTCAACAACTCCTTACTCTTACCTAGCCTCTTGACATACCAAGTAACCATCTTCTTCATCTTCATATGCCAACTTGTGACTCTCCCTTCCATCCCTGCTTTTAGAAATTCTTCCATTGTCCTTATTTGCACTTCAGTGTGCCCTCTACTATCTTCCATGTCTGCCTCATCATTGTTGTTATCCGCTACACTTGCAACCTCATTCTTCCACATCTTGTCCTCTAAATGAACAATCCTTCATCATCTCCTCTTTCAATAGGATCTCTTGTTGATCCATTTTGCCATCTCTTATTTCACAAACATTTTGTTTTATCCCCACTTCATCCTTATGCCTTCTAGGTTCTACAAAACCTATCCACTCCATCACACCAATGTGACCATGCACTTTCCATGTTGCTTGTCCTTTCCTCAATGGATACATTACTACCATCTAGCCCATATGCCTGAAAGTATAGGTGTTATCCTCTCCATGATGTAAAGCCCTCTTTTCCATTTGCCATGTCCTCCCAAGGATAAAATGGCATTCCATCTTTGAAACAATATCAAACCACAAAACATCTTCATAGGCACCAATTCTGAAAGGAATGCATGCTTGTTCAATGATGTCAACCATATTTTTTTCATTCCACCTTGTACTCTATAAGGCTTCTTAAGTGCAGTCATAGGAATATGTAACTTTTCAATCACCTCCATAGAAACAAAGTTGGTAAAGGCTCCATTTGTCATGGCAAGCTTACATATTTTACCATAGCATTTGCAATGTGTCTTAAAAACTCCTTCTTCTTCATTGGACTCCATATCAAGGGTTTACTTAATTATCACCATTCTTGCTGTTAGAATAAATAAATAAAAATTGAACACCTTACACCTTCTTCACCAAGAAATCCAATCTCAGATCCCTCATGCCCAATGCCACCACTTTGGAACACATAGAAGGATGAATCTACTCCTATGTCACATCAAAGGAAACCAAGCACTTAGCATCTCAAACCAATTTCCAACTCTCCAAACATCATACCCTCAAGACCTTTTTAGGCTCTGATACCACTTGATACAGAATCAATGGTCAACCATTGATTTGATGCATGAAATAACTAACTATCCCCTTGTTTTGAAACAATACCCTTATATCTTCCTCAAGTGTAATTGAAGCAATGACCCTACCCACTCAATCTTCTAGGTTAACACACTAATCTCCACACCTTTGAATTCACAAGACAAACTCCACTTGCAAACTTCTTCAAGCATGTAAGTTTTCCAAGTTGCTCAAAACACCTACAAACCCCATATGACTCCAAATGACTCCAAATATCCAAGGTACTCAACCAAGGTTTTAATACATCACATTGTAACATGTTTGCTATATATCTCAGGCATCTCATTATTCAGAAAGTCCAACGTATAGGGGGTGAATTTTATTTAGTGGATCTTGTCTTTTTTAGATTATTGCTAGGGTCAGCTTCAAATATTTGTGAAAATACTATAATTTTGTTTTAGGCCTAGATGTTATGTGGCCCAGGCTTCACAAATTCATACTTCATGAGTTTTTCCTAGAATTATGAATTTATCCATAAACATTTGTATTCATCTCTTCTTTTAAGTAGTCAAATTCTATCCTAACACATCGAAGATCATCGGTGCACACTGGTATATTAAAGCATATGATGCTGAATTTGGGCCACTAAATAGGAGTAGTGTAAAAAAGTTTTTGTCACCTTGTGATGCATTAGGTCATGGAACTCATACTTCTTCAACAACAGTGGGTAATTTGGTAGTTAATGTGAGCTTTCTCGGGTTAGCTCCAAGATCTACCGGGGTGCGGGGGGGGGGTGGTGTGCCCCAGTAGCTCACATTGCAACATTCAAAGTATGTTGGACTACTAGTGATTATAGTTTAGCCAACATATTTCCTGCATTTGATGATGCAATTCATGATGGTGTGGATGTTCTCTTTGTGTCTCTTAGATCACCACCTCCATTGGATGCTTATTTTGATGATGCAATTACTATTGGGTCATTTCATGCTCTGGAAAAAGGAATTGTTGTAGTTTTTTTAGCTCGAAACTCTAGACCTTACTTGGATACAGTTACAAATATAGCTCCCTAGTTAATTATAGTAGCAGCAAGGACAATTGACAGAAGTTTCCCTACTACATTGACTCTTGGAAACAATCGAACCTTCAAGGTTAAACACCCATTCTTCTCTATTTAGAAAATTGTGTAAGATGTTTAATATAGTTGGATCATTCATACTTAGTATCAATAATAAGAGATTTCCACAATCTAGATTGTATAGAGAAAGCTATCTCTGGATTAAATTGTGTACACAATTTTTGCACCCCACTCTGTGATTCATAATATCCTGATGATGATGAAATCTGATCTGAAAGATTGATACAAAAAACTTGTACACAATTTAATTTTAAACTAGTTTTCTTTCTCTATTGATTTAGTAAGTTAAAGTTTGATGGCATTACTATAAGGCATATTTTTTCCTACAGGGTCAAGCATTGTATACCAAAAAGCATATGGGAAAGTTGTATAGCCTTGTTTATGCAGAAGACATTGCTTCTAGGGATGTTGTTGCCTCACAAGCTAGGTATGACTTCTAACATTTATTGCTAACTTTCACCTTGAATGAAGTAATGGTTCTCATAAGAGGTAGCAAATCTATAGGACTTGTGAAACAAACTCCCTTAATGCTACTTTAGCAAAAGGTAAATTTGTTCTATGCTTCCAAACTAGAACACAAAAGCCAAGCAGTGTTGTAGCACTTAGTGTCTACAATGCCCAAGGAATTGGAGTGATTTATGCTTAGATAAGAACCAAGACTATAGTTTCTTCCCCTATTATTCCATGTGTACAAGTGGATTTTGAAGTGGGCACTAGTATTCTTTCTTACATACAGACATCAAGGTAATCAATTGGTAATTTCTACAAAAGGAAACAAGGTAGCTATCACCCTGCATTTGCAACTACAAGATTTTTTTTTAAAAAACTTTGACTAAAAATGCCCTGATATTGATACTCTATAGATCTCCTCTTCTGAGACTAGCCACTACAGAGACAACTATCAAGAAGACACTTGCTCCACAAATTGCATTTTTCTCCTCTAGAGGACCTAGCTCTTTGTCTCCAACAATATTAAAGGTAAGCAATTGCAATCTTCTTTCCCTTTTGCAATATGATTTATTTAATATGGATCCAATTTGACTGGTGTACATTATATCAAATGATATTGTCTCCTTTCAATAGTGAAACAATGCTACAAAACAAGAAATTTTTGAATGCCTCTAAAACTTAACCTTAGATATTCTTTAGTACACATATTGTTCTTCTTGTTTAATATAATCATAAAAGTGTTGTACAATTTGAGTGAAATAATTATTTGCAATTTTGGGGTCATTATAAGACAACATTGTAACCAAAAAGCAATGGAAATCTTCATATTAATGAAAGTTGTGATGAATGTATTCCCCTACTTTGTTATTGAATTGAATAATCATGTAAAAAAATTCTTACGTCTGTTGCTCATTTGTGTTTTATGGTATGTCATTTACACTTGCTTTCAATTGCATATGTTTGACTTTCATAAGTAGGCTTCTTGAAACACACCTCTCACAAATTTCCTTTCAGCATAGAAGCTAAGTTTGAAAGTGTTTGTAGTGCATTTAGTTTATCCTTTGCCTTAGATGTGTTGCCTAGAAACCAAGCCTCTTCTCTTGTATTCAAATTTGAAATTTCACAAGCAATTTGGGTAATACAAACACCAAACACTAATCACACTATTTAAAATATGTTTCTCATCCCACAGCTTTTGTATTTATGGTTCACATGTTGTTAAATTTCTCTAAGGGTGAAGCTTGTCTGAGGTAAGTCAACCGTATGCTTGTACTAATTTTCATCTTCAGTTTTACCTTGAGATGTTTTATGCCCTGCTGCCATGTTACCGTTGATATAATAAATACTGTGGGACCCATCTTTATTCGGATTAATTTTTGTAAAGGACTATCTTCCTAATGCTGGGTGTTTCAAAATTCCATCGCATATATTTTACTCTTGAATGGATTCAGAATTGATTATTTAATAATCATTTTTTTAGAAGTAAAATCATTTACTTATTGGCAACAGTTTGATTTGTCTTTATTCCTGATAGTCAGAGCTTATTGTTTGGTGCATATGAGAATGCTTTGTATTAAAAAATGGAGTGTCATGTATAAAGGATGTATTTGAGACAACATTGACCTTGTTTGGGCTTCTGTGTTGAATATTTCTTATTTTTAGAATGGGTTGTGATAAAGTTTAATGAAGGAAAAAAACATGTGTATTAGTGGGAATATACACTGCTACAAATTCTAGATAAATATTACTCTTTATTTCTGCTATCATGGACCATGCACTATTTAGTCAAGGGTGAATGTGTCGTTATTTGATAAAGAGAGTTGTATCAGTTCTTGGAGCATGCATGAGGAGCTCAAGATTTGGCTAACTATGATTCTTCTTATCATGTGTGTATTGAGTGAGTATCCATTTGGGTACAAGTCTTCTATATATCTAACTCTTCCAAAATATAGCTATTGTTTTATTCCTGTGAATGAGTCGAGTCAAGCATATGATGTAGTAAGAGCAAATATATAGAGATAAGAAGTTTATTGCAAACTGGGAGGTAAAAATATACAATAAAGGAGAAATGAATGAGTTGTGTGATATATATTATTTGATGTTGTGCATTTCATTGCAGTTGAGATGTTGTCATTGACGATGATATTTGCAGTGCAACATTCATTTTTCTATTATTGTTGATAAAAAAGGGGTGTTATCTAAAATGTTCAGAATGTTCTAAAAAGTGGTACTAAGTTCTGCATTTGGGTTGGTGCTTGCATTTGTATTCTAGGTTCTTGGTGCCCATTTTTCATTTTGGTTAATAAAAAGCTCTTGTATGCTATGGTTTTTTACCCATAAAGGTTTTACGTGAATAAATTAATGTATGTATCTTTATGTTTACTCTCTTTAGTCTTTAATAATTTATGTTGTTTAATGTGCATTCAAAAGTTCTAACAGTTCTAAAATATTGATTCATGCCCATAACAAAGATAAAGACTCACATAGGGGATAGGAGCCCACAACAAAGATGAAGACTGTTTAATTTTTTGATTCACATAGGGGATAGGAGCCCATAACAAAGATGAAGACTGTCGGTATGTGGTGCAAGTTAATCAGTGATGAAGTGGACAATGAAGAAGTGCCCTCTTCACAACCCTTACAACCACAATGTTGACCTCGTAGAGATTAGAAACCTTATATTAATTGGTGGCTTTGACCCCAAAAAAATCAGCTACATCACTCACATAATTGATGGTGCCCTATGCATAAATGTCCATTTGTTCCATGTTGTATCAAGTAATTATTTCTTATCCAAGCCATTTAATTTGCAACCTTTTAAATCTCTGCAAAGAAAAAGTTGGAGTAGGAGAATTTTTCTTCTCAAAGGTGTCCTCTAATTATAAAGCATCCATTCCATTATTTGTTCAACAAACAAGACATATCTAGTTCAATATATAATGGAATGGATGCTTTACAATTAGAGGACACCTTTAAGAAGAAAAATTCTCCTGCTCTAACTTTATCTTTGTAGAGATTAAAAGGTTGCAAATTAAATGGCTTGGATAAGAAACAATTGCTTGATACGAGATTAAAAAAAAATTCGACCAAACATTGGTGGAAATTTTGACCAATTCTTGATAGTTTTCTACCAAGACTTGGTCGAAATGTTCACCAATTATAAAAAAATTCAACCAAACATTGGTGGAAATTTTAACCAATTTTTGATAGTTTACTACCAAGACTTGGTCAAAATTTCCACCAATTATAAAAAAAATTGACTAAACATTGGTGGAAATTTCAACCAACATCGACAAATCAAAATTTTTGATGAGAAAAATTACCATGAACTACTTGGTCAAAATTTTGACCAACATGTGTCAAAATTTTGACCAATATTTATCGAAAATTGAGTTCAAATTTACTAGTGTGCATTCGCTTGAACTATCGCTACACCCTAGAGGGCATATATTACATAAGAATGTGTAATGTTTGACCCATCAACCAACAGTTTGTTTGAGTATACTGGAGATAGAGTTGATCCTCGGTGTCATCCTCTCCCCCTACTGGCAATATGGCTCCCCACGACTCATTACCTGCATATGGTGTCCAATTAAACATGACTATCTCATTTAAGCATTTGCTCTAGAATCCTACCAACTCAGTAGATGTGTACTAAATAGGTGGCTTGTACCGACATGTATATGGCTCACCAGGTTGTTGTGTCTCTCATCTCATAATAGGTCATGTAATTCCTATATGCTCCCATGACCATACCATTAGCAGAGTCAGCCCTACACCTATAGTCTGTTGTGTCCTATAAGTGCACATATGAAGATCATAATACAACTAGGCCAAGATGGTGTGAACCCAACAAAAAAATGCATCGTCATCCTGTAAAAGAGTTCTCAAGACTCGTGCTCATTTGATCAAAAATTCATGCCCAACATGGTCTGGCACTATCCTCCATATGAGTGAGGTCAAGTACAGAGCCAGTTGTGGTGACCTCTGGTCCAAGGCCTCCCTCCATTTCAGCCATGATAGTTGAATCACTAGTCTCTGTCATTGCCACCCAAAGCACTCCCACAGATATGGATTTGCCCCCTCTAGCACATACTCTGCATATCTATTGTGGATTAGCACTCTTAATTTCTACCATACATCCAACAAGGTGATTATCGCCTCTCCTATAGGCAGATGAAATCTAGAAGTTGGTGTATGCCACTACTCTATCAATGTCGAGAGTTGTGTTGAGTATGCCCTCATATCTAGCCACTCATAAATGTGTTCAAGTCCACATAGCTATATGTTTCCCCATGCCACCTCCATGAGTCTCTTCGCTAGCACCATCGTCAGTGGATAGTGCTCTCGCGACTAAAATGTCACCATCGCCATCTGTAGCATAGACATGCAATAGTCAATTTTTCATTTTTTTCCTACTCTTTTATGCTTATCTAAGCATGGGACATCATGCTCGGTTCCCTCCAAGTCATCCCCATCACCCGAATCCACTGATTAGTCTAAATCAGAAGAGACGCCAATCCATGCAGATGTAGATTCGTAGAGATGACAAAAAGTGGAGATGATAAACTGCAGAGACGATAGTTTTCCCATAGGCAACTACTATATTATCATCTGCAGAGATGACGACATGGAGATTGTCATCTCTGACCCCATCTTTGACCTATTGTTTCCCCCTATTATCATCTGTGCGGACGACAAGATGAACCCTGTCGTCTTCACAGAGACATTTTCCCTAGTTTATCGTCTGTGAAGACGACGAAGTGGAGAATTGTCGTCTTTGCCTGGACCCCATTTTTTCCCTGTTTCCTGTGTAATAAATGCACATTTCAAAAGTGTAATTGAAAACTTGACAAGCTGGGATAGTCGACTTACCGGTGGTCCCATGTTATCTAGTCTCTAGTGCTCCCGAACACGCACTCCAAACTATAGTCTCTCAATCGGATCCATCCTTCGCTCTAGTTCTATGCTCTCTAGGTGTGAAAATGACTCTTCCATGTGCCCCTTGGAGGCTTATAGAGGCCCTCTGAGGTCCCCTTTTGAGCCTGTACCCATTCATTGGCCATGTCTACCCCTATTTATCCCCAAGTCATGCAAAATATTCATCTATGCCTTTTTCTTACCATCTCTTTTCCACCCTCCTCCCCTGTCATCACTACAACACAACTCCTATGACTCCTATACTCTCTGGGGTAACCTATATTTTCTTTTCTTTGATATAATATCGTCTCGACATCACATCAAAGAGGGGAAAAATGTAGATGCTTAAAATCATCCCAAATAGTATATTAATTTATTTAATATTTTCTTTTGACATTATAATTAATTAATTATATTTGTCACATTCTTCTACTTATTTAATTAAATTTATTTAATTAAATAGGTTCATTTCCATAATGTATTTACATTTATTTAATGCCCATAAAATCCCCTTTAAATAAATTCTAATTTATTTAAGTCCTTCCACTTTATTAAATTCTTTAATCTTATGATTAAGTTAAATCCTATTTAATTTAATCCTAATCCTATCCTAAAACCTAGTCTATACCTATCACTCTCATCCTTCTAAGCCTACCCATTAATTAATCCCACTTAATTAATCCTAAGCACCTTTCTAAACACATTTTACCCCCTAAGTGTTTGCTCACACATGTGTGAGCAACTCAAGATCCAAGAAAGATTCTATTTTATATTTTTATTCAAATCCTCTTACAAATCTTACACACATGTCCCCATTTCCTTTCTCCAAGGTTTCTCACATGTGTGAGCAAACTTTGAGCCATCCCTTTCACCAAAAAGGCTTATGTTGACCTTTGCATGACTTGTCCCCTTAGCCCATGTGTCTCCTTTGTGGCACCTATATGGATGCCACATAGATGCCACCTCCCTATGGCCTCTCTCAAACCTATAAATAGAGCCCTTGTCTCAAGCATTTCTCATCTCCTCAATATGCATTGTTATCATGCTAGTTTAAGTGTAGAGCTTCTTAGTGATTATTACTAACCTTTTGGTAGATGTTAGATTTCTTGCATTTGTGCTTGCATGCTCATGATAGAATTGCACTCTTAGTTTTATTTCTTGCATCCATTTCCATTACCCATTGAGTGCTTTTAAGAATGGTTGCTTACATAGCCATCTCTTGAAGCACCCTTCATCATTTTGCTTAGTTGCATGTTTATCATTACATATCATTATCAAATCATGGGATTCCATAGTTGTATTTGAGGAGAGCACATTTGATGAGAGCCATTTATGACCTATTTAAAACTATCTTTTAACCATTTTTATATACCATTATATTCACTTCCATATCATGTTTCTATTCCATTTCATCCTATTTTACCATAATATGTTGCATATGTTTAAATATGAACAAGTTCTATTTAATATAGTTTTTAGACAAATTAATACAATTTATTATTGATTTTTTTTTACTAATTAATATTACTATTTTATGCCTTGGATTATTATTTAGTTTATGACCAAATGTTTCAAGCCAAAAAATTGCCAGACAAAAATATGAATAGTCAGTTTTGTGTCCTCATTTCCAAGCAAATGAGGGCAAATTTGGAAAATATGGGACATGGGTATTGTCCAGAATATGCCCAATTATGATTATTATAAAAAAAAATCTTCATATAGTAAATTGTTAAAGATTTGTTAATGATTTTCTAAACATAACAATTTCAAACCTATTATTATGGGCAGCCAACTCTCAACATTTTTCTGCAATAAGTGATGATTCTAATCATACAGAAACTTATTTATAGAGGATATAATTTGCCGTACAATCTATGGTTGATTTGTTAGATCTTTGGTGGAGCAAAACCAACTGAAATGCAAAGGAGAATCTTTGGTTAAAATGGCTGCATAGTTGGAGATAAAGATAGTATTTGCAGTCTTAATTTATGTTTATTATTTCAACCGATTTGTTTATGATTCATGGTTGCTTTTAGATATTTATGTGAGTCTCCTGCTCACTCATCTATTGTAAAAAACTACATAATTTTCCTTTCATTATTATGCAGCCTTTACTTATATATATGCATATTATGTAAGCTACAAGAGATATCAGATTTATATATTGGAAAAACACTTCTACACACAAATCTTCCTGTAGCAGAATTATGTGTAAATTTTTTGTTATATATGGATGAATAAAATATCATTGTTTTGATTGAAGGAGCGTAGAGGATCATTTATTTCCATCACTAGGCATGCAAGATCCACTTCTTAGATGATTGGCTATTTGTTTTAGATTAGAGTGTATTTTATTTTATGTATGTTTTGATTTGACTTCTTATATAAAATTCTTATTTTAGCTTACTTGTTTTAATTCATGTTATTTAAATTAATTATTGATTCATGTATTGTTTAAGATATAAGTGTGAATTTAGATTTTTGTGGTTTCTTATTTATTTTATGCAATGTTAAATTCTAGATTAAATTTTACAGTTTATTATGCTTTCTAGTTTTTAGAATCATTTTCTTTTAGATTTAAATGTTTACTTCCTATTGCAAGAAGTGATAGTTCCTATCGTCAGTTATGTGTTGATTTATTATAGGTTTTAGCTTAGCTCCTGTCATCAGGACGTGACAATTCGTGTCACTAATTTTGTTTTGGTTTGTTATAGGTTTCCTTCCACATGTTCTCAATTGCATCCATCTCCACTTGGCATGCTATCTTCATCCCTTGAGCATATAGCCACTATACCTTTCATGACTTTACAACCCTAGATTGATGTTTAAATGTGAGATGAATTGGCTCTTAATCTTATCAATTATCCTTAATATTTGAACCACCATTTGTCCCTACAACATCCACATCCCTCATTCTTAGGCACACCAACAAGGCCTCTTATGGGCACCCTTGTTGAGTTGCTTTGAGGTTGCATGAGGATTCTAGTTTTTTGGTTGCATAGTTTTAAAACTCAAGTTTAACATTAGTTGTATTTTGATTTTGTTTTGGATCTTTGATATGCACTTGTACAACTAATATTTTCTTGTTTATGTGTGCTCTTGATAGGTTAGATTTTCTTACATACAAGAAGGTCAAAGTAATTCTGGAATGGCCTAGTCCCACCAACATAATAGAGGTAAGAAGCTTCCATGAGTTGGCAACTTTCTTTCAAAAGTTTTTTAAAATTTCAGTAGTATTCTAGTACCTATTATAGACTACATCAAAGGTAGGGAATTTTCATGGACAAAAGATGTTAAGGAGAGTTTCAATATTTATAAGAAGAAGGTAATAAAGGCTCTTATACTTGCACTTCAAAATTTTGACAAATTCTTTGAAGTAGAATGTGATTCTTCCATATTGGAATAGGTGTTGTTCTTAGCCAAGCAGGTAAGCTTGTATCTTTCTTTATAAATTTAAATGAAGCAAGGAATAATTATTCTACCTATGATTTGGAATTCTATGAAATTGCTCAAGCATTAAGGCACTAGAGACAATATCTAGTCCCACAAGAGTTTGTTTCATTTAGTGATCATATTGATTTGAAATACATCAACACACAAAATAAGTGGAATGGTATGGATGCCAAGTGGGTCTCTTTCCTACAGGGATATACCTTTATTTTGAAGCACAAATATGGAAAACAAACCAAGTTGTTGATTATCTAAGCAAGCCTACTACACTATTAACCACCATGGAAACCAAATTCATTGTCTTTGATGTTATTAAGACTTTATATGAGACTAGTGATGATTTTTGGGAAATTGTAGAATAGTTGAAGGATTCATCTTCTAGTAAGTCCAATCATGTGAAGGGTGACTATTGTATACAAGATGGTTACTCTTTAAGGGGAAGAAACTATGTATACCAAATGGCTCTATGGAAGAAAATATTTTTAGGGAATTTCACAATGGTGGATTGGTTGGAAACTTTGGAAAGGAAAAAACAATAAACTTAGTTAAAGATAAGTGTTATTGTCCAAATTTGAAGAAGAACATCACTAAACATGTGATAAGATGTAAAATCTATCAAATGGCTAAAGGGCACTCCTAGAATACATGATTTTACATGCCTTTACCCATACGTACCCAACCATGGACTAATCTAAGTATGGATTTTGTGTTGGGACTTTTGCACGCTCATCAAAGTAATGACTCTATTTATGTAGTTGTTGATCGATTCTGAAAGATGATTCATTTTATTGCATGTGAAAAGACCAATGATACAACTCAAATAGTAGAACTATTCTTCTCAAAAGTTGTTTGTTTGCATGGTCTTCCCAAGACAATTACATATGTGTTGGTTAACAATTTGTTCTCCTATTATATTTGATAATCTTGATTGTTTGATACTTAATATTTTGAGAAACAAAAGGATGTATACCAACAAATGGGTCAGTGTATGTATCCTATCACTACCCTCTGAACTGATTAGGTATAGCTTCCTATGATTCTTGTAATAATATGCAATGAATACATTTTTATGTGATAAAAAATTCTCGATATTATAAGCTCTTAACCTGAGAGCAGTAAAGGATAACCAAGTTGTTTGTAGGAACAATCAACTTATGCAAAATGCATATGAATAACCTATCACACTAAATGGAATGATTGCAGTAGATTATCTTGATATTTTCTGACTTATAGTTCCATTCTAAATGCAAATTACTCATCTAAATGTAGAAGTAGAAAATAAAGGATTATACATATGAGGGCAAGTGGAATTGCTTTGGCTATTAGCCTTGACTAAAATGGAATTCAACAAGTATCTAATAGATTCACATACATTATCCTTTAATTCCAAATGAAATATCTAACATGTATAAAACTATCAAGAGAAGAAAAAAAACTATTATGAAGCAACAAATGGAATTACTGTACTACACATATCAAAATGAAGTGGAATATATCTGATTATTTACAGGATCATACACAATTGTCTTTCAACTCTAAGTGTAAAGCTATCTAATGCATGGACTACAAAACATGAAAATAAAATACTATAAATGAAATTATAGAACCATTCCCCCTCAAATTTTCCAACTCCTGTTATGTTAAATGAAGTTACATTTATAGTTTTCTATCATTTCTTAATGCTAGTAGAGTAGCAACTACATAATAAATGAAAATCAAATATGAAATTGTCCAGTCATATGAATATGTGGCATCTTATCCACTACTGATTCTAAATCCATTATGTTTCTAAAACACACGATGACCATTTGGGTTCTTGCAATCTTCAAAAAATCTTGTAGAAAATCATTATTTCTTTTACTTTATGTTGTTTCGTGCCAAACTACTTATTTCATATTCCAACGATCACTGCATTTTCAAATTCTGACTGTCAATGTTAAATCATTGATCGTGATTTAAATGTTGAGAGTTTCCTTAATAATTTCCATTGTAGGTCCCTCCTTGTACATGTGTTGGGTTGTCTCTTTGTTGCATAGAATAATGGTCAAGAAACTTTTTATAGCAAGATATTGACGATGGTGGATCTTTTCTGATCTGATGGTGATACTAAAATGAGGTTAAGTCTCTTAGTTTCACAGCTTGAGTCCCTTTTTCCAACTAGGCACATCGTGGCAAACAATTGGCACCATTATATTGCTTAGAGAATCTAATTTTGACTTTCTTTCTCTCATGGCACCTCGTGACTAGATTTTGACTATGCTTCGTGAAATGTGATGGCCCACTAGACATGTGTCTTCATGTCGCTTTGTCACATAAATTAACAAACAAGCATATTTATATAGTGACATTACGACCTCCATAGATCTTCTTTGATCTAACGGCTGAAGACATCTAACTCTCTTTTAATATTTTGAATGAGACCCAATATGATAGGTAAGCATCTAACTTTCAACTAGCCAATAGAACACGTTCTTTCGTTCAATTGACTTTTTAGCTTTGTCACGTATACATGCAAATCAAATATTAACCATCGATTTTATTTTCAAAAGGAGTTTTATCACCTTTGACTTGTTTTCTTCACCATTTCTGCATTTTTAACCATTCATTTTGTATTGAATTCAACTAAACTTGATTTTGAACTATTCTCACGATCTATATATCAATCTTCAACTTTAGTTTTCAGTGTTCTCTTTTGCATTTGCTCTATATATATATATATATATATATATGAAAATGTATCCTTCTCTAGCTATAGATCTTTGACCATGGAATTAGAAACTTTCAGAGATGAAGAAATAATTTCCTAAAGAACTGCTTCTCAACATGAATCTTGTATTCATCATGATTGGGAATAAAGAATATGAATCATTAGAGATATTCAAACCTTCTTCTCATTAGGAAAATGCATAACAAACCCTCCCAAACCTAATCACATAGCCAAGAATCAATGTATTTCTCATATGATTTCTTGCATTAGGTTATCTCAAAGCGAAGATGAGAAGAAAGGCCATCCTATGGGAAATCTATACTCGGATTCAATACATTTACACTTGACTTAACTTTAAATCCTAAAGCAAAAAAACATATGGACTGAAACTTAGGCAACAATATGATAGAGATACTAAGTTCTTGAGTTATTTATGGGGGACTTTATGGAATAAATTGGTAACCAAGTTACAATTTAGTAGTGCTTATCATCCTCAAATTGATGGGCAAATAGAGGTGGTCAATCAAAGTTTGGGAAAATTGTTACAATGCATTGTTGGTGAGAAGTCAAAACAATGGGACTTAGTAGTTCTATTAATAGGTCTATAGGGAAGTCCCCTTTTCAGATTGTCTATGGTCAAAATCCTTAAGGTGTTCTAGATCTTGTGCCACTACCACTGGGAGACATAATTAGTGATGATGGGGTAGCTTTTCCTAAACACCTTCATGAACTCCAACAAGATGTAAAATAGAAGTTATGAGATAGTAATGAGAAATACAAGCTTGTTGGGCATGCTACTAGAAGACAATAAAATTTTACTAAAGGTGACTTGGTGATGGTTTACTTGAGATGCGAGAGATTCCCTACTAGCACATATCATAAGTTCAAGTACAAAAAGATTGGCCCTTACAAAATCACCAAGAAGATTAATGATAATGCTTACGAGGTCAACTTACCAAACAATCTAGACATCTCTCATGTGTTTAATGTTTTTGATTTGTATGCATTCCATTGAGATGATCCAGAGACATAGCATGCATAGGTAGTGGACTGGCAACATCACCTTCCTAATAAGATGAAGGAAAAATTTGCTAGATTTCTAGATAAGCAAACTACATCCACAAGTCATGCTCAACACAACAAATATTTGATATAGTGGGATGGGTTTCTAGGAACATAGAGCAAATGGTTAACTACGCAGACATTGATGCATTTGGATCCAACAAAGTTGCAAAAATTTAGGGACAATCACTTGCAAGAATTATATTTCTTTCAAAAAGGGGAGAATGATGCATCAACTTCCAAAGGTCATAACTTTTGACTCGGATGTGGGTTTTTTCCCAAAATTTTAGGGTGGTTTTTAATTAGGAGTTAGGTGGTTTGTTAATTTAGATTTTCTCTACTATAACCAAAAAAATTATTTTCTAAGTGCCAAAATATCCATTTAGACCCCTAAAACTCACTTTCTATATTTTTTATGCTTTTTAAGAGTCTTCTTTATTGTAATATCTATGAATTGGTGTTTCCAAATTCAAAGATTAGTTGACAATTCTAGTTGTCATAGTTTAAGGAAATTCCAATTTAATTTCTAGTTTTCTAGAAGTTGTTTTGGTAGGTTACCAAAAATGGAAAATTTTAAAACTTGTAAACATCTGCCAAAAAGGGCAATTTCCCGCTTTTCTAGCTTAGAAATTTTTATTTATTTATTCAAGGAGATTCTAAATATTGTAGAAGAGATTCTTGGAGGAATGAAGAATGATTAAATTTCAAAATTATGTACATTTCTTCCATGTCTTCTGTTTTCTTTCATCTTCATTTATGTATAAGTGTGTATTTGTATTTGGTACTGCATCACATCAATAATAGAAGAGATAGAGATAGTGGAAAAGAGGTGTGTGTGTCAGGGGTGGGGGGGACGGCAAGGATAAGTAAATAGATGATCCATAATGATTTTTAGGCTAATAATGATATATTCATCTTGCATGCATCATAGTGGTATTACATCTTAGCCTATCCACAAACTTGAATGTCTTATCACAACATTCTTCTCAAATTCAAAGATTCTTTATGACACACATCGTAGTTCTATCGTAATGTTGGTCAAGAATCATTGTAAACTTTACAAAATTCACTATAATCATAGTCTTACATTTATTGTAAAATCTCTTACAACATTATATATGCTTGTGATATTGCTTGCTTCACCTCAGTGAGCATCACCTACTTGCAATGAGTGTTAAACGTCTCATTCATTCTCATGATAGATGGTCTCTTGTGAGACACTACTTATGAAACATGGATCAATGAGTTTGACTCAAAAACTACACAGTTGAATCCTAATAACAATGGCACAATTTCTGTTATTGTGAGAAATATCTCCTACTTATCAATTGTTGAAGCTCTTATACAATATTACATGATATAATTGTTTACATATTCACATTTTCTCACACATCATACAAAAGCATATATGTGGTGTAAAGGCTAAGTCATTATACCATAATTCATTTCCCAAATAAGAAATAGATAATAAATAGATACTTGATTAAATTAAGAATTAGAACATTATACTTGATTAAATTAAGAATTAGAACATTGGGACTTGCAAGGTGTATGAAATAATCTAATCCTTATACATAGAATATTAGCAGTGAAAAATTTATTAACTTTTAGATGGGTTGTTCACAGGGAATGAAGTGTATATCTATTGGTTGTTCATGCTCTTTATGGGGCATAATAGGGGATAAAACTTAGTAGTCATTAGAGTTAATAGGTAGCAAATAATTGTGGATCTAGAGTTTGGAAGGTCTTTTCTTTTAACAAATTTCTCCTCATAATTATAGCTCATAAATAAATTTTAATGATTTCCTCATGTGGAATGTTAATCCTTTTGGGGTTTACGTAGATAGAATTGGATGTGAGTGGTTACATTTCTTGGATTATCCTTAAATCTAGGAGTTATTGATGGAATTGACTTAGAGCAAAAAATGTTCCTACCCCTATATAGAGTTTGATTTGAATGGTTACATTGTTTTGATTATCCTCAAATCCAATAGTTATGGGTGTAATTGACTTGGAGAGAAAAAAATGTTCTGCTCCAAATAAATTTGGAAGTGAATGCTTGCAATGTTTGGATTATCCTAAAATTCAAGACTTATGATGCAGTTGACTTGGCTAAAAGTGTTCCACCACTCCCCCTTCCTAAGTATGATAAATTTGTATGGATGATTATTCTCAACAAAAATATTGCCTTTAAAAATATTAAAAAGAAATACTTTAAGAAAAATTAAAGATGTATCCTCTATTTATTGGGGAAAGGAAACTCTTGATCACATCCCTTTTCATTGTGAATACTCTTCACATATTTAAAACATCACTTCGTGAAGTTTAGTAAGTACACTTCTAGACCAAGACTTATGTTGGTAATTTATTTAGTGACCATATAATTTTTACAATCTCTAAATCCTTTATAAATCTACTTTCTTGCACTCTTTGGGGAGTTTGGTTAGAATAGAAGCATATTATTTAAAATTCTCATTTAACTCCTCGAGTTTGAAGGTTGTTTTAATGGATACTTAGTAAATTCAACCCTCCTACCTTATTCTTGGGGTAGTGCTAGATAATAAAGAAATGGTAAGAGCTAATCTCCTATTAGAAAAAGCTCCCTCTAAATTTTTGTAAAGTGATTTTTTAAGAAGCCTTGAAAAATAATATAAGGATGACTCAAATAGATTTATTTTTGCAATGTATTTCTTGTTAGTTCATAAAATTAATAACCCAAAGACATTTATTGTCAAGGAAGAACAATATGATTTTAACAATCATCGGTTCAAAGTTAAACAAAAACCATAGTTGATCATTGCTAGTGTCTTGTCCATTCATTGAAATTGAACCATCTAATTCTCTTTGTCATTTCTATTGTCACCTCCATTGTGCTCTATTATTTTTCATGCTTGAAAAAGTGTAATAGTGTAAAGTTGTGTACAGATGGAATAAGTGTGTTAAAATATGAAAGAGTGGTTATCCTTGTCATTCTTAAACAACTAAGGTAAAAGCATTAGGCCACAAAAGATCCAAATGCAATATTTCACATAAACAATAAAAATAAAACTATAGAAAAATAAAAGCCTTGAGAAAACCCTAATGAAAATGTTTGGCAATCAATGATTTGTGTCATTTCATAGCAATAGAAGACAATTAAAATGATATGAATTGTCAATATTTTCATTTCCTAGAAAAGTATAACTAGTAATTGTTGGAAATATAAGAGGAGTAACTAAGAGGGGAGGGGTGAATGAGTCACTACAAAAATAAATCCTAGATCCTTTAGATGTCAGTACAAAACAATTTGTAAAAACTTAACTCTACCGATGCTCGATAAATAAAGAAATGTTGTAGCTCGGTAAACACTGTAATTGCTTGACAAAAAATTAACATGAAAATATTAAGATTTTATATGTGATTATCATTACTTTAATTTAGTTACAAGCACATAAAAGAAAATAGCATGAACACATTTGACACCAAGATTTAACATGGAAACCCATTTGGGAAAAACCACCAATTGCAACTAGTTACTATTTTTCACTCTTCTAAAGTGAGCCCTATTAGGAGTCAACCTTGTTAAAGGTTACAAAATACACTATTAGGTGTGACCCTGTTAGAGGATTTAATCACCCTATTAGGAGTGGCCTTGTTAGAAGTCTTTAGACAATTCAATAGAACTGCCACCTTGTTAGAGGATTTACAAATAGTTTTTAAGACAACTCTGTTAAGAGATTTAAATCATAGTTACAATGGTTGGAGAGTAACAATGACATGACCTAATTTTGGATGCAACTAAATTGGTAATTACACATCTCAATTCTGGCTTGTATACTTGGTCCTTCCTGATCGAATATATCTCTTTAGCTTGTTACGAATATTTTGCTTATCCTTCTGATTGGCTTCCTTTCAACATCATTAGATCTTCAAAAATCTTCCATGCATTCACACATACTTCACTTTCACACTTTATCCCTCAACTTGATCTTTTACTTATATCTTTCATTTTGTCAAGTCGCCTCAGATACAACTTGGAATAACTAATATTCATCTTCTCAGTCGACTAGAAGCAACAAATAAATCAATTAAACTCAATATGCCAAAATAAGAAAATCCTTCATTAGCCGATCCTACTCGGTAGACACTAATTCATAAACAATTTTCCTATGTTAACCAAGTGAACTGGGTTAACATTGCATACTTGCACAGATCCTTTGGTAACCAAGTGAGTTCGATTAGCACTGGTTCCATCCAACATTCCTTCATTAACTGAATGAGTTGGTTTAACACTCAACTTCTGCAATCTTTCCTTTAATGCCTAAGTGAACTCAGTAGACACTACCTTCTGAATTGAACAAACTCTAGAATGCTCGGTAGCCACAGAAAACTGTCTTCAATGCCCAAGTGAGCTTGACATGCACTAACTAATAATGATATGACATTTTGTGTAACATCAAATATAATACACAATTAATCAATTATTCCAACAACAATTGCACCTTAGGATGCAGTGCGTACATCAAAAAGATAGTGTAGGTCATTTAGCAAAAAAAAATGGTCTAAGAAGGTTAGTTGGTAGACTATTTAGTAGAAAAATATATTTAAAATCTCTTTTAGTTGAGAAGGCAATCATGCTCCATTTCCTTAAATATTAATCTTAAGCCTTATGGGAAACATTAAACCACTACTCATAATCCTAATCCTAAACAAGATCATAACCGAAACAATAAACACAACCTTAACCCTCATCATGACATAAACCTAAACTACTATCCTAACCCTAATTATTAATGCTTTAGAACTTTAGTTGGATAAACCTATGAATAATTATATATGAGATATAATGTATTTATTATATATATAAGGTTATATACATATACACATACACACTCACACACACACATGTTTGTTATTATATTAATTATATAATAAATGAATAGTCATGTCCCTTGAAGGGACATGTCTCTTCACATTATTATCAATATAAATGGTGAGAGATTTTTGTATTTGAACAAAATATAGAAATCATAAACAATGTTATTTCATCTGCAACAATCATTTAAACTTTAACACTAACCCTAACAGAAACCTTAAATTTAACCTTAAAACTTAGCATATTCCTAACTAAAACCTCAATCATAACCTAACCCCTAACCCTAATTAAGATTATACCCCTAACTATAAATCCAAGCATAAGGTACCCCTTAACTCTACTTAGAACGCTAACCTCAACCTAACTATAACCCTTATCATGACTCAAATTTTAAACATTAAGCTAAGGTAATATCATAAACTAAACTCTAATCCTAATTCTAATTAGCATAATCCTAAGCACTTATCCTGATCCTTACTCTAAATATTAAACCTAATCAAAGCTTAACTCTGTGCATAAGTACAAGCCTGATATAATCCTTAAGACTAAGCATAACTGTAATCTTGAACTCTAATCATAACCTTAATAATGATCCTAACCCCTAACCCGATGCTAACTATAATCATAATCATAAACCCTAAGAAATAAAATTAACCTAGCTTGAACTCCAACCCTAACCATAATACTCACCATCACATAAAATCTATCTTATTATAAACTTATTGGTGTACAATTATTAATTTTATAATCTGAATATTAATTAATATATACCTAAAAGTATAATTATACAATATAATATATTATTAATAATATTAACAAATAAAATATTATTACAAACTTCAAGTTAAATATAATAACATTTTTTTAAAATAAGTTAAACATAGATAATAAAAATAATAGTTATAAAAGATGATTAAAAACATTTACTATACTAAAAAATTTAAAAATTTAAATTCTATCTTTTACAACTGAAAAGAATGTAAAAATGAAAAATATAATGATTCTATTAAAATTATAAAAAATAAATCTTTCGTTTATTAATTAATTTAATTCAACCTATATATACTTATATTATTATTCTTATGTTTTTTAAAAATGTATGTATTATAAAAAGAATATTTATCTATTTATTTAAAATAAAAATAATCTTATTCAAAATATAAATATACATTTTTTAAATAATACCAAAAATATCACATTATGCATAGAAGGCAACCTATTAGCTAATTGTCTGGCTAATTTGGGTACTTATGGGGTTTATATTAACTCTTTACTTTCCCCACTTAATCTCCTTGATTTCCCCAACTTGGTTAATATTATGAAAAAAAAAATGTTTATAATCTTGTTCAACCCTTCTCAAATATTATTTGATAGGAAATCATGTTTTCTCTATGATTTCACATGTTTTACTTTTACGGATCTCACTTGTTCTTTTGAGATATTGTATGCAGTTTAGGGTCCTAGCTTGCACTTGCATCAGATGTCTTTTTACTAATATCATGGTCTCAATTGGAATTTTGGATGAAGATCAATGATGAAAACTTTTATGTAAGTTTTTGGCTTGGCTCTTGGTGTTTTCTTGAACACCAAATAATGATTGGATTAATAAAGGTCTTCATATGAGTTTTGGGCTCTTTTGTAATCACAATGTTCTAGATTTGACATTCACAATGACAAGAATCATTAGTGTTGATAGATAATCTCTCTAGATGCAGTCTTTCTTCTTTTACATCCTTTTTGTATCAGGCAATGACCAAAGTTTTTCATTTTTTGTTCTTTTCTCCAGGAGCCATTTTTGAACTGGAGTTTTATTAATATAAATATAAAGTTTCCCCAAAAAAATAAACAAACCAAAAAGATCACTACGTATGAAGGAAAATGCCTACAACAAAATGATAAATTGTGAACCTTTTATTTGGGAGGTCTTAGGTTCAAGTTTACTCAAACTAAACAATTAATCACAACACATAATGATAATTAATCTTGGCTTTGACATCTTACCCATAAAAAATTCACTTCATACGTATTATGCATAGATAATTTCTAATGAATATGTCATAGAGGTAATGTTTTGGAAGACAAGTTGTCTAAGTTTGTCTATGCAACTTTAAACCCTATTAATTGTGGCATGATAAAAAGGTGACAAACAATGCAAATTTAAAACTTTAAAAATAAAATGTAAGTAAAAATGGTGGAAGAGAATGACTGAAAACAATGCAATTGTATTGTACAATTATGGAACATTATGCACTGTAGATATAAAAATTAATTTGGCTTTCTCAGAAAAGGTACGCCTTTGGCGCAATAATGCAGTCACCTTGTGCAAAGAGTTTTTTTGATAAAACTAAGGTTGGACATGGTTGACCTGAGAATAAATGAACATAGTGGTTACATGAAAAAATAAATCTACAAATAAACAAGTGAGCATAGTGCTTATACAAAAAAGTAAATTTATAAATAATTTTTAAAATTAGAATAACATTTTAAACTAAGGCTTTTAGTTCCTAATAATGTATAATTAAAAGTTTTACTAATTATATAATTATTGGCTAATAGTTTGTTCATCTTCACATAGATTAATTTATGACTCTATAACCCACTTTTTGAAGATCAACTCTTATAATCAACAATAAGATAACCTTTAATAAATTTTCCCTCTAAATTCTTACAACTCCTTCAGAATAATCTTCAATGAATTTAAAATTACACTAAACTTATGTAAACTTTTCACTAGAAAGCATGAGATGCTTTAATACTTATTACATAAACACATAAGGAATACATTCAATTGATAAAATGAATTACTTTACCATTGAATTTGTAGATCCATAACAACAAATAGGACAAATTTTAACAACTAAATCATGTTCCAACATTTATTCAAAAACATATAAATGAATGTAAATTGAAGAATGATAACTTTGATCAACCAGGAAAGAATTCAACATAATTTCCACCTTTTCAATCTCCGAAACACACAAATTTTAATGAATGATCAAAATTGTAATGTCCCCAAATTAGGTTATTCACATTTTAGGTTTAATCTTCCTTCATGACAAAACAAAATAATTTTGTATCTGTCAATTTGTGTATATTTCCCTTATTAATATGTATGCAATAGATCACATAAATCCAAAGGTCTTGTCTATTGGCTTATAAAAATACTTATCTTATTACATTATTTGTAATGTATTTATAATCACTTTAATTTTATGTAAAAGTTTTCATATTTATATTTGTCTATATTTATATTTGGTTTTTCATATGTTTTGATATATGCTTGATGATATATTTAATTTATATTATTAAAAATACATATATATTATGAATGATAAATATTTATATTACTATTATATTATCTATTACACTATATAATATATTTATAATGATAATCTTTTATTATCATTTATTATATTAATAAATATTATATATTTGTTAAAATATCATAAATTATATTATTTACTTTAGTCTATTATATTTGTAATTATGTAGTCTAATATTATTAAAATTTATAGTACTTATTATTAAATTTTATGTAGATGGGGACATCATAGTCCTCCCATCTCAAATTTTGCTTGTCCTCAAGCAAAGACAATTTATACAAATATTTTCATCTAATATCAATATCCATAAACCTATAGTGTAAGAAACCATAAATCATATACAGAGTATACATGTTGAAGCATAAATACATGAAGTAGACACATGAATTCTTGAAGACACAAAGTATACATGATGTAGACAGATGATACATGAAGACACAAAGCATACACAGTGTAAACACATAATACACATTATGCAACTCCTTGATTAAGTCCTATAATTTACAAATTTTAGGGTTAGATAAAGGATTTACAAAAATTATTTCCTTAATGTACTTGATTGTGAACCTTGCAATCACAAAATCATTAGTGTGTCACAATAAATTAGGTTCAAGATAATTCCATACTAATCCCAAGAACAAGATTTTAACCCTCTTTGTCTCGGTGACATGTGTTATGCATCCACACAAGGTGGCCTACTTAGTAGGATACTTGTTCTCTTCCCTATTCATACTATATCCTAATCTAATCCCAAGGGTAGGAATTTGACCCCCTTGGCCTTGATGGTAGGTGTTAAACATCCATCAAGGTGGTCTACTTAGACCATCTTTATATTGGAGGAAGAACTAAAATAGGGTGCCATGTTACTCAATCCTAAGCCCAAGGTCAAATCCTTTAACCCCCTTGGTCCCATATCCTATGGAGTGGTGTACCTAGCGGGCCTCACCATTCCCCTTTATTTTTGTTACCTCTTTCCTATCATTACTTCCAAGATAATGCCTTTGTATGATATTACTTAGGTCCATTCCACCCCAAGCCTTACCTAGTGCCTTTGTATGATGTAGTTTATGCCCATTCCACCTTAGGACTTACTCCACTACAAGCCTTACCTAGTGCCCTAGTATGATGTAGCTCATGCCCATTCCACCACAGGCCTTATCTAGTGCATCTGTATGATGTAGCACAATCCATTCCACCGTAGGCCTTACCTTATGTAGGGAAGAAATGATCTAATTATATATATGTATGTATGTATGCATGTCTTGTCCATATATCAAACAAATATCATTTATCATTTCATGTGATATTGACAAATAATTTCCCTAGCATTTAATCCATTTAGTTCCTTCCCTTAGTTTGATCCTGAAAATAATAAATGAATTCTTAAGATAAGAATCTAAATATATTTAAATAATTTGATTTAAAAAACAAAGTGATTTCACAAACTCATCTTAAATTTCTATAATAAATTAGAAGATGAGCTTATCTTGATTGGGTCAAGTGCTTAGAGAATGTGTAAGACTGTTGCACAAATCTTATTCCTTGATTGGATATTTAATTATCCCATTTGATGAATTGACAAATATTCATTCTTTGTAACGTCTCTTCTCCTTTGTGTTGCAATTAATGTGTTCCTCATTAAACACATTTTATCAAACAATTTTCCTTTTTCTATAGTATTTATTTGTAAATATACCTCAACATATAGACATCTCCCTTGAAATGACCAACTTTTTTTGTCTTACATGGTTCCACCTAGACGACGAGATCTACCCTTCCAATATGAGGAGAGTGTACACTTGGCGGTAAGGGTCTGTTTGGCTGCGGGATTAGAAACATGGGAATCAGAATTGTTATTCTAGAATAGTTATTCTCGAATAGAAAATGGAGATGCAAATTCCTATTCTTGTTTAGTTCAATCAGAATTTGATGGAGAATTCACATACCCAAAAAATTGTGTTTTCTAAAATAAATAAAACTGAATAGGGATGCCTATTCCAATTCCACCTCTTTAGGTGGAATTGCAAATGCTCATTTTTGGACCAAAACTGGAATACATATTCTTATTCACAATTCCAATTTGGTGCACCCAAACAGAGAATTCAAAATTTTAATAATTTACATATGCCTATTCCACTCATATTCCCGCTGCCAAAAGTGCATATTCCTTCTAATATATGCCCATGACCATGTCATATTAAATTCCTTCAATATTCCACTTAGTGACAGGACCGTTTACCAACGTGGCAAACGATTTGAATATGGGAATTCTTTGTTTTGAAACTAAGGCAAGGGTCCCATGGGAGGGACTACTGCTCTATTTTTTAGGTGGAAGAGGTCTCATGAGAATTTTTTTGGAGAGGTGGAGGATAATTTGGAATCTTTTCCTCCAAAATAGGAGCCCCTTCTTTTTAGGCCGTTGAATTTGAGCGGGTGAAAATGGGGTGGGGCTGGAAATAGCCCCACCAGCTTAGGAGAAATTTTAGCCACATGCCAACAATTATAGAATTTTTCCCCACTAAAACCAAAATTTTAGAAACAAAATTTAAATTTTATTTTTTCAAAAATATTTAATCAATTACACATTGCTTAAATTGAGGAGCTAAAACTGTTAGAATGAAATACAATTAAAATTTCATGAGACGCATGCCATTTAAACATTCCTAAAAAAATTCAACGGTCACAGCTCTATTTCTAAGGAAGCCCCTACCCATGGGACTCCAGCCTAATTCCTTAACCCTTCTTCTGCGCTGTCCACTGGCGTTGTGAGCTCAATCCTTATGATCTTGTTTTTATGAAAATGCGATGCTTTTTGCCCTCTTTTATCGGTCATCCTCTATGTTCATTTTATATCTACTAATATTCTATTTTTATCATTTTTTAATAATTCTCCAATGTTATATCCGCTTGTAATGTAGGCAATATATTTTCTTTGACAGTGTCTCAGAAACGTCGAGCTGATATTTTCTGACCCTTCTCAGGACTTAATATATATAATTGGTGATGATCCAACAACAGGAGATCCCTACTATCACAGTTTTTTGAATAACTCTTTTTACTCATCCGATATGTATGTCAGTATACCTAATTTTCATCCTGATACTCATGATCTTAATCTCTAACTCTTAGTTGATTACTACGATTTAGATCTATTAAAAAGTATAAAGTAATCCTAGTCAATGTATTTCTTGTTTAATAGTTGATGGCATATTTGATGACCGCTTCATCAATGATTGAGTATATATCTTTGTTTTGTGCTATCCAATATCAATGTGTAATTTCTTTTGCACTCTTTTGATTCAGTATATATTGTCTCCAATGAATCACCCAACAAGTCAATAATGTAAATATTGTGCTCAGACATTGATATTTATTCTACCATTAAACTACATAGGATGCATGATCGGTCTTGGCATTGCACGATTAAATAGTGATAGCATTGTGATATGATCAATGGATGAATGTATGCTTCCTTAGAAGAGTTAGGTCCATACAATCCTTAGATATTTGTAACTTATGGATTTTCATGTCCTTGGAGACAAGATGCGTAGTAAGGCAATATGTTCCCTGCTACTCACAACTACAAGAATACATCAATGCTAAATATGGAGTGGAGTCGTAATAAACAAGATCCTCTTTATACTTTTCTGGTTGAATGCCCTAGTGCATCTGACATCTTCTTAGAGAAATGCACAGGCTTAAGTGATGATCCTCATAATGAGTATCCGATAATGCTCAGAATTAATGCATTCCAATATGGTGTCTAAGTATTTGATTTTGTCAAATTAGAAGTATTATAGATAAATCTATTAGAATTATTTGCTGTATTTTTTGGGCAGATTGTGTTACAATTTTTGCATCAACATTTCGGACCACACTCTGTGTTACACTTTTTTCTTTCAGCTCTTTCATCCTGATGAAAAGTGTGATCCGAAACATTGATGTAAAAATTGTAACACAATCTGCCCAGAAAATACAGCAAAAAAGTATTATCAGTATCATAAATTCTATGTAAGTGCACATATGACATTTTCGGAAATGATAGATATTTCTGTCTATTAGTCGTAGGAATCATGTTTTCCTGTGGTATTCTACTCCATATGGTCACAATGAATGCCGAGGAGGATGTTTCCTTTGTTTTTCTATTATGTCAATGTGTCCAGACTCAACTCACAGAAATATATCATTCAGACATATTCTAATTACTTTGTCTTCCAGTACACAACTTACTGCAAATCTTATTTCTTCAACAATCATCAGTGTCTAATCCTTCGAAATTTCAAAAAATTTCATTCTCAAATTTCCTTAAAGCTAATGCTTTCATTGCACTTTCTTAATAGAAAACTTCCATAATCTTGATACGAAATCAATGATTGAATTGCAATGTTCTTCAGACTGACAGGAATGTTGTTCTGATACCACTTGTAATCAAGTTATTGGCATTTTATGTTTAATCTTCCTTCGTGACAAATTAAAATCATTCTGTAACTATCAATTTGTGCATATTACCTTTATTTATATGTATGCAATAAATCACATGAATCCAAAGGTCAGGTCTATTGGCATATAAAAATATTTACCTTAGTACATTATTTTTAATGTATTTATAATCACTATAATTTTATATAGAAGTTTTCATACTTATATTTGGATTTTAATATGTTTTTGATATATGCTTAATGATATATTTAATTTATATTATTAAAAATACATATATATTATGAATGATAAATATGTATATTACTATTATATTATGCTTATATTATCTATTACACTATATAATATATTTATTATGATAATATTTTATTATCATTTATATTAATTAATATTAAATATTTATTAAAATATCATATATCATATTGTTTACTTTTTAATCTATTATTATCATTATTCATCCATTTTATTTTTAATTATGTAGTTTAATATTATTAGATTTCTATTACTCATTATTAAGTTTTATTTAGATGGGGACATCACAAAAATCACCACTAAACTTCCATTCACAGGTTTTAGTTTTCTCTACATAAACATTTGTCCAAAATTTAGTATACTATGGAATGTTCTTCTAGTCTAGAAAATAAAAAATAAAAACCCTTGGTCGATCTTATGATTTGCATTATATAGATTTACATAACCAAAGTTTGTTCAAATTATGGGTTAACATTAACTCAAGTTTGATGAGAATTGAAAATAACTGAAACTATCTTGAATATTACTATCCCCTGCCTAATTGTTTGAATTCTAAAATCTATCAATTTCTAATCTATCCCCAAAACGTAAATGGCTAAGGCAAAGTGGCATTCCTAACTCCCACAGAGTGAGTGGGTTGATTCAAGAAGGCTTTAATACCTTGTAAACTCCCATGAACTCTTGGATGACCTAAATATTCAAGGTGCTAATGTATGTCATCCTATATCTCCATGCATCCCTTTCTCATTTGATTTCTTTGGTCCTCACTATGTGGCAAGTAAATTCTCCAAGTGTACATTAACTAAGGCCTTTATTTGTAGAAGTTTCGAAATGTCTTTTGCCACTACTATTTTAGGTTCTTTCGCCTTTTCAACCTTTTCTTTCAAATTTTGGAAGAAATAATTACCATCTTTTCTATCTTTCCACTTTTAGAGACATATAGATTGCAGTTACATCTCAACTTCTCAAGGAGCACTTAAGTGAGTTCACCCAATTCAATTATGAGTATATTGTAATAACTCTTCTTTCCCCTATTTCAGAATTGAGTTTCTCCATTCCACATTATTTTTACATGCATAGAGTGCATTTCAACTAAAAAATTTAAAGGTTCCCCACTCAGAAAATTTAACATACCATACCTATGTATTTCTTTCTTGTGTGATATGATAGTAGCTCATTTATTTTCTTCTTTCTCCTACACCACAAGATGAGTGTCCAATTCCTGTGTTGCAACTATCAACTTTTCATCGATATTTTTAGGCTTTTCCACATAAGTTTCATTCTTTTTAGAATTTTTTCAAACACTCCTATGATCACTTTACCTTTTTGCACCTATATAAGAACTTTTGAATGGCTCATGATTTAGGGTCAAACGATTTAGGCCTTTAGTTAATGGTTGTAGGATAGGACCTCATATGGTGTCAATGTATTATGTCATTACCTTTAGTATTTGTTTGAGTTCCCTCTTATCCTTCTCATCCTTCTATGAGTGGTTTAATACTTTTAATGTAGAGACTTTAAGGAGGTGGTTATCCATCTCTCTATTCGATACCCCAAGATCTACGTTTTCCAACTTGAAGTCCCCTGTAGTGATTTCTTGAAATTCTTCATCTGTCTCTACAACCCACTAGTTTGATAATCTATAAAAATTCTCAAGGTACTCTTGAGATTATCAGCCTTAATCCTAGGCACTTATCCACCATATCTTCCAAAGGTAGGGCAAAGGGGATTGATTTCCTCTTTTTATTTATAGTATCTTCTAGACATTTGGGGGTGGAATCAATTCTGTTTATTGGAGGAATAGGTTGGTCGAGTGTAGGATTCATCACACTCAGGTCTTGAGTGAAATTTGTAGCATTACCCAGATCTATGGTGACTTGAGACTACTAATCCATGTGTAGTTTAGTAGATTCCACTTCACCATCTGTCGCTTTTTTCCTTTCTATTTCTCTTGAATCTTTAATTTAATGCTTCAATCAATAATAAAAGTGTGCCATTTGATAAGTTGCTTAAGTATAGATTTTGATTGACTCTATTTTAAACTATGAAGAGCTTAGATCACGTCTATTAGCATATAAAAATATTTATCTTAGTACATTATTTTTAATATATTTATAATCACTTTAATTTTATATAGAAGTTTTTACATTTATGTCTATATTTATATTTGGTTTTTAATATGTTTTGATATATGCAAGTAATAATATATTTAATTTATATTATTAAAAATAAATATATATTACAAATGATAAATATTTATATTACTATAATTGTAATACCCTGCCAGGGAATCCAAAAGAAATTAACCTAAAGTTTCACTAAGTTTGTCAAACTTTTTTTTTTTTTGAAAGATAATAAACCACCATATATAATATAGTGAAAGCAATAACTCACATACATACAACCATCATAAACATATTATATCTGTTAAGGTTTTGTGATGTTGAATCACATTTAAGTTTACTTAATACTAAAACTAATACACAACATAACCACATCAAAGAATAATCACAAGTACAAATCCATTTAAACAATATACAATTATATAAGATGCCACTTGACAATAATTAGAAATGCTTAATCATCCATTATATAAGTCACAGGGTATGATAAGCTCAAAGAATATACAACATATATAAAATACAACATCTCATAAGATCTTTGACAATCAAGTACAATACAATCGAGAATAATCATCCAATAGAAATACAAGATCATAAAGAAAGGATCAACTACACAGATACATCCATCAACGACATTCAATGGTTGGACCTCAATGGTAAAAGAAAAATGCAGTACCACCCGACCTCATGGAACCTAAATGGCCTACTCAAGTCCCATACAGATAACAATACCATAAGTCATAACCACATCTAGGTCAAGGAAACACCTGAAAGAAAAATATCTCAAAGGGTACCAAGACACAAGTATCATCTTATTCTAGAGGCAACAAAGACACATAGGAAATCTACTATGCAAGTGGTCAAGTGTCATAGCATAAGCCAACTCTAAGGCTACCCTGACAATCTCTCTAGAATTTGGCCCCTTAGTGTCTCTATGCAACATCAGTATCCTTTCGTATAGACAAGGCATACTAACAAGTCAACTCTAAGGTTACCCTGGTAGTCTCTCAAGACTTCGGCCCCCAAGTGACTTTATGTGCATCGATATCTTATTAATTCATTTTAAACCCATTTAACGAAATACTATCACTTATTAAAATAACCTACAATGGGTTACCCAAGCGGCCACTTGGGGTTGTGGCCTCCATTGCAAGCCACTTCCCAACATGACATATAGATAACCTACTCTAAGCTCAACAAAAGCATATTATTTCATAAGATCATAAAAATACACATCAATTCTTAAACAAGCAACTGGAAAACATTAAAATATCACTGATCAAAATCACAGATTTCACCAATACAATCATCTTAACTTGGGACTGATCCAAAATCAAGTACACATATACCAATCCATGACATGACATGACATCACATCACCAAAAATAAATCACAATAATCACCTTAGTCATAAACAAGCAGCTAGAAAGCAATCCCAAGATAACTGATCGAAGACTCAAAGGTTGTACCAAAAAAGTCATACCATTCCCTCAGTTCTACACAAGAGAAACTGGAAAGCACAACAAAACATCTGATCAAACTCATTATAGAACTCACATGACACATCACCATGGTCAGCTATAAAAGATTGTAACAAAAATAAACCATAACATCATCATAGAATAGAACCCCCCAAGCCTCTGGTAAATATTCTGACTGGTCAAAGCTAAGTCAACCTCGAAATCCAACATCAGTAAACCACACATCACATAAAGTACATGCAATAATAATTTTCATAATTCATTAGGTTGCAAACACCATAGTTCAATTTTCACTAAAGGTTTACAAGTTTTCATTTTTGTTTTCAAAACACAAATATTTGATAATAATGAGGGTTTCAGTTTTGTTTTCCTCAAGTGTCCTATCTGTTTGAGTTTTCCCGAGTACACAAATACAATAAGATTCTTTTGTATATAATATTCCATAACAAATGAATCCCTTCTAAAATAATGTTCTTCATAACATAAATATTCTTAATTGCAAAAGAAAAAACATCTATTCATTTATTTTAATATATAATTATTTATATATAAAAACAACAAATAAATAAAATACTTTATTGTACAAATCATTTAATTATATACTATTATTAACATTTAATTATTATTATTATTAATCAATTATAATATTTATAAACTTATTAGTAAAATAATATTTATATATATTAAATTCTTAATAATAATAAATATTAAATTAAATAATATAATTATTAAATTATTAATATTAATAATAATATACATTAACAAAACTAATACCATAAATCTTATTTAATAAATAAAACAAATAAAAACAAAAATCACAACATAACTGCACGTGTTTCAAACGCATATCCCAACAAAGGGGAAGATTGCTAGTCGACCTATTGCTTGGGGTAGCCCCTGCATTGGCAATGTTCACTGTTTTAGCAACAACTGTTGCTTTGGGTCATGGAGGGGGGATTTGTTCACAACCCCCTTTCTCATTTTGTTTTTAAATACTTTTTTTAAAGAAAACAATAAAACATACAACCCCCATTCAAATGCAAAACCCAAATTTTTAATTTGGTAAAATTTCAAAAACTATATACACATACACAAACACAGACACAAACATATATATATAACATTTACTGTGGTAATTTTATATTTTATATATTATACATATATACACATTATCACAGTAAATTTATTTATTGTGGTAATTATATATATATATATATATATAGCAAATTTCCAATAGGAACCTCGTATAGAAACTCAGATCAAACAGACAACATGTATAAAATAAAATTGGTTTTCTTTTCAAAACCCACATCCCAATTTTAACAAATCAATTATGAATCACCCAATTTAAATCAAATGAGGGTTTCTAATTTCTAACTCAAATACAATTTTTTCTCAATCAAAGAATGGTAATTCACATACAAGGGTTTCAATCTTTACTTGTTTATAGACATTTTTAGAAATGAAATCAAAAGATTCACAACAAGGGTTTTAGATTAAATCACAGACAATTCAATAATGGAAATCAATTTTTCTTAAACAAGGGCTTTAACCTAGAGGAATTCTGAAAATAGAAGTACAATAAACATGGAGAAGACAAATATTTTCAGTGCAAGAACTACTTTGCAAAACTCACAAGATCGTACCTGGATCTGATGCTAAGCAACGAACACACAAAACACAAAAGAACTTTCCTTCTTTTTTGAAAACCCTCTTTTCGGAAATTGGCTCCTCCAAACCTGTCTCTTAGAGAAATGAACTCTAATTTCCTAATAAAGAGTTTTTCCCCAAATTAGGGCTTTGATTGTGCAATCACGCCAAACCTTTTTTCCTTTATTATTTTATTATTTTAATTTCATGCACAAGCTTTATGCAATTTAATTAAAATAAACTTTATTAAATTAATGCTTTCTCTCTCTTATTAAATCATGTGACACTTTTAATATAATATTTATTAATTTAACTAATAATATTATTTAGAGTTTATTATTAAAATAAAATTTCTAAATAAATATAAAATGCCAAAATAAGAACTTTAAATATATCTTTAAATTTAATTCCTTTATTTAATTAATTTCTCAATTAATTAAATATTGAATTTTCTTTATAAAATTCTCATTAAATTAAATCATTAAATATTATTTTAATTTGATTTAGTTATAACAGAAAAACATCACAGACCCACAAGACTAAATATGATAACTCAACTGAAGACAAAGAACATAATCAAACTCCAAGGTCAAAATCACGAATTCACATCACTTGATGAATTCAAAATGGTAAACAACTCAGATACTTGTCCTACTTTCTAGGACAATTGACTTAGGATTTAGGATTTGGACTCAAGAATTATCTCCCCACTTATACCATTGAGATATTGTGATAAGGTACACTCATCCTGCCAATTTAGGGAAGTTGAGACTCGATACCTAAAATTTGCATAAAATCTATTCATGTACATAGTCATATATTCTAAACCAAATAGGCAATGATGGGGAGTGGTACATTATGTAGATCCTGACTAGTAGATGACTACAAATCCCTTCCTCAACCACATCATAAGCGTCATACATAAAATAAAATATAGAGGTACACCATACACATGCAAGTATGGGGTAAGTAACCATAGAACTCCATATAAATCATTCAACTAACTAATCACCATGAGATAACTGAAATCACTAAATGAACATACATATATCATCATCGAAGTAATCTTGAACACATGAAATATCATTTAATCAAATCTGGTAACCAAGTTCCGATAATCATAAACATAAACATAAAATAGGCCTAAAAGAGTCTGACAATACGATTAAAAAAGTCAATTAGGGGTAGGCATTACAATTATATTATGCTTATATTATCTATTACAATATATAATATATTTATAATGATAATATTTTATTGTCATTTATATTAATTAATATTAAACATGTCTTAAAATATCATTTATTATATTGTTTACTTTAATCTATTAGTATCATTATTCATCCATTATATTTGTAATTATGTAGTTTAATATTATTAAAATTTCTATTACTTATTATTAAGTTTTATCGAGATGGGGACATCACAAAAATCACCACTAAACTTTCATTCATTACTTTTAGTTTTCTCTAGATAAATATTCCTCCAAAATTTAGTATACTATGGAATGTTCTTCTAGTCTAGAAAATAGAAAATAAAAACCCTTGGTTGATCTTATGGTTGACATTATATAGATTAACATAACCAAAGTTTGTTCAAATTATGAGTTAACATTAACTCAAGTTTTATGAGAATTGAAAATAACTGAAAGTGTCTTGAATATTACTATCCCCTGCCTAATTTCTTGAATTCTAAAATCTATCAATTCTAATCTATCCCAAAAAGGTAAATGGCTAAGGCAAAGTGGCATTCCTAACTCCCACAGAGTGAGTGAATTGATTCAATGAAGTGTGAGGAGGCTTTGATTGCTTGTAAACTCCCATGAACTCTTGGATCTCCTAAACATTCAAGATGCTAATGTATGTCATCCTCTATCTCCATGTACCCCTTTCTCATTTGATTTCTTTGGTCCTCACTATGTGGCAAGTAAATGCTCCGAGTGTACATTAACTAATGCCTTTATTTATAGAAGTTTGAAATGTCTCTTGCCATTACTATTTTAGGTTCTTTAACCTTTTCAACTTTTTCTTTTAGATTTTGGAGGAAATAATTACCATCTTTTCTATCTTTCCACTTTTAGAGACATATAGATTGCAGTTACATCTCAACTTCTCAAGGAGCACTTAAGTGAGTTCACCCAATTCAATTCTAAGTATCTTATAACAACTCTTCTTTCCACTATTTCAGAATTGAGTTCCTCCGTTCCACATTATTTTTACACACATAAAGTGCATTTAATCTAAGTTTTTAAAAGGTTCCCTTGTCATAAAATTTACCATACCATACCTATGTATTTCTTTCTTCTGTGATACAATAGTAGCTCATTTGTTTTCTTTTGTCTCCTACACCACAAGATGAGTGTCCAATTCTTGCGTTGCACTTTTACTCTTCATAGATATTTTTAGGCTTTTCCACATAATTTTCATTCTTTTTAGAAATTTTCAAACACTCCTATGATTGTTTTACCTTTTTGCACTTGTATAAGAACTTTTCAACGACTCATGATTTAGGGTCAAATGATTGAGGCCTTTAGTCAATGGTTGTAGGATATGACCTCATATGGTGTCGATGTATTATGTCATTACCTTTAGCATTTGTTTGAGATTCTCATCCTTCTTGTTGGTTAAGAGTTTGTCCCTCTTTCAAACTTGGCTTTATCTTGACTCTAGATGCCTAGAATGTGAGGAAACAAAACGATGTCACCAACAAATGGGTTAGTGTATGTGTTATATCGCTGCCCTTTGAATTATAAGGTGAACTCATTTATATGCATGATATACTTGGAATGATGTTTTTATGTGATCAAAAGGGTGACTATCGGTATCCTCTTAACTTGAGAGTAGAAGAGGCTAACTATATTACTAATAGACATAAGCAACCTAGATGAGGATTTAGGTCTAACACTAAATCTACTCCTAAATGCATCTAAGACTACGGGATGCAAGGAGATGTAATGGAAGAAGGACATCTATGGCCCTAAGAGGCTCTTTGACCAATCAAGGTTACACAGTGGTAAACTCCTAGCACACTTCAATCTAACTTCACATCACAAATGCAGGATGTTATGCAGCTCTAGAAAAGAGCAAAAATACCCATGAATGATAGTATTCTAACTACCCATACTATTAACACTGTACTAATACTTTGATTAGCCCAAATACTAATAGCTTCATAAGTACTTGTCCTACAATTCTAGAAAGACTAATCTACATGCATGTTAGCTTAGTCGAAGGAGATGTTGTGGTTTCACAACACATGGCCCATTTCTCCTAGAAATGGGGACCCCTTAGTATAATTTTTTGTTTTCTAGATCCCTAGTCTAGAGTCTGAGTCTTTTTTAGGGGTCTACCTAATGTTTATGCCTAGTCTAGCTCTCTATCAGAAAAATCCATTTGCTAGAAGTTAGAGTTTTAAGATGAAAAAATGAACTTTGTATGTGGAAGGGGCATACTAGCACACCTAGCGTACATAGCACACCTCCCAAGGTGTGCTAGTGTGCTAAGTCCCCTAGTGCAAAGTACTTCCCTTTAGAAGTGTGCTCATGCACATAGACACAGGTGCACACCCCCAAAGGGTGCTCTCCATCCTGGACCTATAAAACCCCAAGATGCCTCCTCCTCTCCATTCACTTTCTTCTCCTTCATTCAGGTGAGCACACCTCCACACTTTTTGAGGTGCACTATTCTTCTTTGAACCTACACACATATAAACACTATGTTAAAAGGTGCACACCTTGCACACCTATCTAAGGTGTGCACCTTTTTTCTTGAAAACACTTAACAAAAACTTTTAAAACAAAAGCATTCACCTAAGTGAAAGGTGTGCATGTGTGAAACTATCCAAGGTGCACACATGCACACGTTTCAAAGGCAAACCATCCCCCAAATTGCAAAGTAAGGGTGCACAAATAGCACACCCCACAAGGTGCACTATGTGTGCATCATGTTTTCAACACTTAACATAAATTTTGCATCAAGGTGCACTATGTGTGCACCCTTAGTGTTGAGTTTTTGCTAAGGAATGAAACACCTAGTGCACCCTCAAGGTGCGCAAGGTGCACCAAATTTTGTTCATAGTAGCTAAAATAGAGTTTCTTAGGTGTTTTGACATTATTTAACATTCTGGGTCATTTTTTTTAGTAATTAGGATTTATTTAAATTATTTTTTTCCACCTTCCAGACTAATGGATGTCTATTTGTTGTGATGTGGAGCCTAATCAGACTTGGAGGTTTATTCAACATGATTTTCTTCCCATATTATTTCTACGAGGGTTTGGGAGCAACGCCCCCAAGACGGGATCAAGGGGCAATGCCCCTACAAGGTCCTGGGGTAGCACCTTAGGTGTGCTCCCTATCGCAATACAGGGTGGGGTCGAGGGGCAATGCCCTTGCAAGGGTTTTTGGGGGTAGCGCCCTTGAAGCCAAAAATGACCTTATATTGTAAAAGGCATAAGCTATTATTTTTTTTATTATTCTAGCCCCAAATTTGTAAGTGGAAAAAAACTTGTATAAAAAGGCTTAGGATTAGGGATTTTCATAATGTGTGATGCAAAAATTGGTTCTTGCGGCAATATTGAGTACATGAGTGAGAAAGGTATGAAAGTACTTCATTTAAAGAAAGTTTTACCAGGTTTGAAATGTGTTAATATAGATTTTTGTGAAAGTTGTGTGTATGGAAAACAAAAGAGAGTGAGTTTTGTGAAGATTGGGAAAGAAAATAAAAGTGAGAAACTAGAGCTTGTGCATACAGATGTATGGGGACTAGCTCAGATATCTTCCCTTGGTGGCTCTCATTATTATTTTACATTTATTGATGATACAACTAGAAAAGTATGGGTTTATTTCCTTAGACAAAAATCTGATGTATTTCAAACTTTTAAGAAATGAAAATGCTTGGTTGAAAATGAGACTGGAAAGAAATTAAAATGTCTCAAATCTGATAATGGTGGTGAGTATTGCAGTCATCAATTTTAATATTATTTCTCTGCTAATGGTATTCGTAGATAGAAAACTATTCTAAGGACTCCATGGGAAAATAGAGTGGCTAAACACATGAACAAGACTATAATGGAGCGCAGAAGAAACATAAGGTTGCATGTAGGGTTGCCCTTAAACATGTGGGCAGAGGCTATCAATACTATTGTATATTTTATTAATAGAGGTCCCTCTACTCCTTTGGGTTATGGTATTCCAAAGGAAGAATGGATAGGTAAGAAGGTGAGTTATTCTTTTCTCAAGGCCTTCGGTTGTGAAGCATTTGCTCATATAGATTCTAAAAATAGAACCAAGCTAGAAGCTAAGTCAAAGAAAAGTGTATTTGTTGGATATGGCATTAATAAATTTGGTTATAAGCTTTGGAATTTTGAAAATCATTAAATTTTAAAAATTAGGGATGTCATATTCAATGAGAAAGTGTTGAACAAAGATCTATTGCAGCAACATGAGAAGAAGGAAGATGATTATGTAGTGCTGGATGATGCTCCAAAAGCTGATGTTCCAATAATTTCTCATGATCTGCAATAACCACAACAACAAATACCACATACCCCAATGAATGTTAGATGGTTAACAAGGATAAGTAGACCTCGAAAAAGATTTTTTCATTCCTTGTATTCTATTGTACTTACGATGCTAGTGAACCTAAATGTTATGATGAAGCTGTGTAGGTGGATACAAAGACTCGGTGAGAGTCTGCAATGAAAGACGAAATAGACTCTGCTAAAAAATAAGACATGGGATTTATCCAAGTTGCTTGCAGGTAAAAAGGCTTTACAGAATAAATGGGTTTGTAGGTTAAAAGAAGAGAATGGAATTAAGAAAATGTTTAAAGCTAGGTTATTTGTAAAAGGATTTGCACAGAAAAAAGACATTGATTTTGATGAGATATTATCTTTTGTTGTTAAGATGACTTCTAGTTGCACTATTTTAAGTATTGTGGCTACTAAAGATTTGTATTTAGAGAAGCTTGATGTTAAAACAACCTTCCTTCATGGTGATTTGGATGAAGAGATATATATGGCTCAGTCATAGGGATTTGAGGTCAAAGGTAAAGATAACTTAGTGTGTAGATTGAAGAAAAGTTTATATGGCTTGAAGCAAACACCTCGGTAATGGTATCTAAAATTTGACAGGTTTATGCATGAGCACAGATATAGTAGGTGTCATTTAGATCATTGTGTTTATTTTAAGAGGTTGGATGATGATAGCTACATTATTTTATGTTTATATGTTGATGATATGCTTGTAGTTGGGTCTAACATGGATCACATTAAGGGGTTGAAACGCCAGTTAACACATGCATTTTCTATGAAGGATTTGGGGGCAGCAAAAGAAATCCTTTCTATGAAGATTTGTAGAGATAGGAAGAACAGGAAATTGACATTATCTCAGCCTGATTATATTGAGAAGGTGTTGCAAAATTTCTCTACAGAGAATGCTAAAGCTGTCAACACACCTTTACCTGGTCATTTAAAGTTGACTAAGGAGATGTGTCCCAAGACACAAGAAGAGGAAGATAAGATGTCCAAGGTACCTTATGCTTCATCTATAGGAAGCTTGATGTATGCTATGGTATGCACTAGGCCAGATTTTGCACATGTAGTGGGAGTTGTTAGTAGGTATATGAGTCATCCAAGAATTTAGAATTGGAATGCAATTAAATGGATTCTCAAATATTTGAAAGGAACAATTAGCAAGTATTTACATTTTGGGGGGTCTACTATTGATTTATAAGGATATGTTGACTCAGATTTTGTAGGGGATATTGATACCAGGTAGAGTACTACAGGTTATGTATTTACTATTAATGGGGAAACCATGAGCTAGGTTTCTAGGTTACAAAAGGTTAATGCTTTATCCACTACAAAGGCAGAGCATGTTGCTACTATAGAGACAACCAAGGAGATGATATGGCTTTAGTTCTTCATGGAAGAATTGGGACACCCACAAAGGGATAATTATTTGTTAACAAGTAGCCAAAGTGTCATTCATCTTGCAAAGAATTATGCTCTGCATTCAAAGAAAAAACACATACAACTGCGATACCATTTCATTCGATCAATTTTGGATGATGGACAATTAAAGGCTAAGAAGATACATACAAATGATAATCCAACATATATGTTTACAAAGGTTGTGACAAGGGAGAAGTTGAATTCCTCTTCAGCTTCGGTTGGTCTTCTCAACTAAATAGAATAAAAGAACAAAAAAGTCTAGGGTGGTTTGATATATTCTAGTGGGAGCTACAGGTTTAGCAATGCTATGATCAGTCTCCAAGTGGGAGATTATTGTTGTGGAGTCTAATAAATCTCCAAGTGGGAGATTGTTGTGATGTAGATCCTAATCAGACTCAAAGGTTTATTTGGTGTAGTTTTCTCCCCATATTATTTCTACGGGGGTTTGGGGGCAACATTCTCAAGAAGGGGTCAAGGGGCAATGCCCATACAGGGTCCTCGGGTAGCGCCCCAAGTGCACTTCCTATCACAGTATAGGGTCAGGTCAAGGGGCAACGCTCCCGAAGCCAAAAATGACATTATATTGTAAAAGACATCAGCTATTATTGTTCTATTATTCTAGCCCTAATTTTGTAAGAGGAAAAAAGTTTGTATAAAAAGGCTTAGGGTTAGGGATTTTCATAATGTGTGATGCAAAAATTGGTTCTTGTGGTAGTATTGAGCTATAAGGGATTACAGATTATAATTAGGTTGTAATCACTAGATAATAATAATATTGGACTTGTTGTTGGTGGACATAGCCTAGGGATTGGGTGAACCACGTTAAATGTTGGTGTCATGTGTTCTCTTATGTACGATCTATTATTTGCTGATATTGATTATATTTGCATGTAACTATTATTTCTGTTTGAGGTTAATCCTAACACTTTTTTGGGTAGATAAATGGCTTCCTCCTTGTCCTCCCTCACTACAAAAATGGCTCCAAAATTGGTGGTCTTCAAATTTCAAGGTGTTCCATCGAAGTCATGCTTTTAGGATTCATATTCAGAGATCTGAGACACTGAGATAGGCCATATTGACTGGAATGCATTCTTGTTCCTATGCAACAAACCAAATGAGAGGCCCCCTATGGTGTTTGCACTTATAAGACCAAGGTTAGTAAATGCAACTTCACACCTGATCTTGGTACAATCTTCTAAGTTGGTTATGGCATTGGTAGATAATTGTTTTTCGAAGGAAAGAGTGTTAAAAAGAATAATTGGAGAGATCTTTCTAGATTTGAGGCCTAAAAATATAGAGAAAGTGTTCCATCTTCTGAGGGCAGATCAGTACATTAGGTTGACATACCATTAAGCAGAAAAGTGGTATAGAGAGCATGAACCAGAAGTTATAGAAATCATTCAATCCTCGTATCTCATTGATAGGACTCCTCTTGGGAAAAAAGAAGGAAAAGTAGATATGACAAGAGTTTATATGAAGTATGATATCAGACATGCATTTAAGACCAAAGAGACATTGTTAGAATTGGATGTGAAATTGAGAGATTTTGTAGAGACTTGCATAGGGGTGGGAAACTATCAACAAAAAGTAAAGGATAAATATGATGCTTTAGATTTTTTAGATGCAACCCAAGTGACAAAGATTATAGAAAAATGTTAGAGTAAATAATTAATTAATTATTAATTATTTATTCTATTTACTTAAGCTTACTTAGGTTAATGCATTTATTTAATATTTAGTATTTAATGCATGTTGTGGTGAGTTGTTGACAACATAGGAGTTTGTTCCCTTCTAGCATGTTCCACCTTTTTGTGGAAGAGTGCTTGGTTGTCAACCTTATCTTCTACCACCTTCCAGCTTGTTCTACAAACTTCCTTGAGGCCTTTATAAGTAGCCTCTCTCTCATTGTATCTCATTGCATTCTCATTGTAAATACAATTTCATTGTTTTGCATATCTTCTCTCTCATGTTAGTTTAGGGTTTTTCCTTTTCTCCATGCTCTTCTCTCCTTGGTTTCTCTTTGACAAGTTTTCACATGCAGGTGATCTTGGGCATCTTTGGAGTTGGATTTCATCAACTCCAATATGGTATCAGAGCCTTCCTGCTGCTGCTTAATTGAAGAATTTTTGAAGCCGTGATTTGAAGTCAGAAACACTAGTTTGTTTGTGCATTTTTCTTTGAATCGGGGGAACAGTGAATTTTCAAAGCACTTTGGACCCAAACGGATGCTACCATTGGATTCAAAAGGCACTTTTCAACTAGAATCCATATAAAAATTATTGATTTTGGAGACATGACTCTAGGAGGCAAATTTTTTTATTCGAAGGGCTTCCGTACGGATTGTATGGTCATTTTCGAAAAAAATCTTTAAAAAAATTTAAAAAAGTTGTCGTCGGCCACACCATCCCGTGGCCGCCACTAGTGCATTGCTCATAGGCTGCTGGACCTTCCTAGGGTAGCCTGGGCCCAGCCGTCACCAGTGCGTGACCGTAGATAGGCGACGCCACCCTCTTTCACTAGCAGGACCTCCTATTCTAGCCGCTCTGCCTCCTTGGCTCAGCTTTGCCTAGGTCCTGCCGCCTCCAGCACCTCTCCTCCAGTTCACAATCGATGCTTGTGGCTCTAGTCATTTGCTTTCACATGGAGTTTCCTGCGACAGATGTGTGGCGTTATTTTGAGCTGCATATTTTGTGCACAGTCAGCACAACATTTGCAACCTAGTCAGCAGTTGTAAGGGTGACACATGGCAAGGGTGCCATGTGGTAGTTTGCCATGTGGCATCCATGTGGCTTCTTTTTTTGTTGTGACGAGCCACAGGCTATCAAATTTAATGTCGTAAAATGCTGACATCAGCACTACATTAGCATACCTTGCTTGCACATCTCCTAGGTCCTTTTTTGACCTACCTTCAATTTTTTGGCCATAACTTGAGCATACGGAGGTATTTTTCCAATCTGAAAGAAGCACCAAAAAGATGGTTCTAAGATGGAGACATTGGTGTAGGTATTTTTAGGTTTTGATGCACTTTTTTTTGCCTTTTTTTAAGTTGAAATCTGAAATTGTATTTTTAACTCCGGTATGCATATCTTTTGCGTCCCATGTCAATTTTTTGAAAACTTTATATTTTTGGAAAGCTGATTTTGTCATCTTTTCAAAAATATACTCCTTTTCCTTAGATTTTGGCTCATACTCTTTCTATCATATTTTTGGCATTTTGGCTATATGGTGGATATCTTGGGTGTTTTAGGTCCGAGGATCATTTTCTTGGCATGGTTTCTTTTGTTTTGGGCTGTCCTTTCTTTTGTGTCAGCTTTTTCCTTATTCTGATCATTGTAGACATCATTTGTAAGCACTTTTGTATACGCACTCAGATAAAGTGTCACTTATTCATTTCAAGTTCATTAACGTTGTTTTTGAGTCAGTTGTACATGCACTATTTTTATAAAGCACCATCAAGGGATAGTTGTTTGTTGTTTTAAGCCTTCTCCTTTTGTCAAGTGAGTGTCCCTTCCATGACATTAGCCCCATGTAGCATCATTGTGACCGTGTCTTTATAGGTGTTTGTACCTCTTCCTCTCTCGGTTCATCTGCAGGAGATTTTTGGCCCACCTTCTCAATTTCCTATCATCTCACCCCATTTGCATTAAGGGGGGTTATGTTGTTGTTCTAATGCATCCATGGTTTGATGGTTCAATAGTGTGAACTATGTATTCAGTGGTCGATCCTATATACAAGGTGATTGTAGTGGTTGGCTACCTATGCATTTCGGTGAGATGGATCATCTACCATATAGACACGGTTTGTGCCTTCTTCTTCCATGGAGGTTCTTCAGATTAGTAGTTTTCTTTCTGATGGCAGATTTTGTGGCTTCTTCTTGTTTTAGGGGACATTTCCCTAGTTAAAGGCCTTTTCAGTTCTTCACTAGGTTCTTACCTCTTTTTGGGGGAGGGTTTTTCCCACGTGGTTTTCTCTCTTTCCCCATTTTTAAAAGTTGCATCTCTTTGCATTGTACATGGGTACCTAACATGGCCTTGTTGTCAGGACCCATTTTGCATTTCATCTTAGTTTTGTGAGCTTAAGGCATTCCCCTAAGTTGCACTTAAGGGGGGTGTTAGAGTAAATAATCAATTAATTATTAATTATTTATTCTATTTACTTAAGCTTACTTAGGTTAATGCATTTATTTAATATTTAGTATTTAATGCCTGTTGTGGTGAGTTATTGACAACATGGGAGTTTGTTCCCTTCTAGCATGTTCCACCTTTTTGTGGAAGAGTGCTTGGTTGTCAACCTTACCTTCTACCACCTTCTAGCTTATTCTAAAAGCTTCCTTGAGGCCTTTATAATTAGCCTCTCTCTCATTGTATCTCATTGCATTCTCATTGTAAATACAATTTCATTATTTTGCATATATTCTCTCTCATGTCCGTTTAGGATTTTTCCCTTGCTCCATGCTCTTCTCTCCTTGGCTTCTCTTTGATAGGTTTTCGCATGCAAGTGATCTTGGGTGTCTTTGGAGTTGGATTTCATCAACTCCAACAAGAAATTCAAGGGAAAATACCCAAACATAGCTCTGGTGTAAAGGGCGACAAAACCTAGAAGCTAGAATTTTAGTTTTGACACTCAATAAAATTTTGCATTTTTTGGATATGTCTTCCAAGATGCATGTCTCCCAAGGTGCACAACGTATTCTTCTCCCAAGGTGCACTTCTCCAAAGGAGCATTGGAAGTTTTTGAAGAATTTAGAGGTGCGCCAACAATTAACTACCAATTCCAAATTTAGAGCTTTCCAATAATCATAAACACATTCTGATGGCAATTTAACTCCCACAAACATCCAGAGAAGGTTGAGCTTCTATTTTTGGCATCTCCAGAGACTCCTAAATCATCTAATGGATTTCTTCTTCTTATTTTTTCATGCTTTCTTTGTTTTAAGACATGTAAAGGCTCATGCACCCATTAAATGATTTAAACAAGGGCAGAGTCCTACTTAGCACCATTTAGAGAGTTAGTTTGTACATAAATAGATTTTTTTTATTAGTTTAGAAGCATATGTTTGCATAAAGATATCTCTCACTCTCAACATAAATTGAGGAGATGATTTCTTATAAATTCAGGAATGTAATATGTATTTCAGGCCATTATTTTGGTGCAATAATATATGCTATTGGTGCTTTCATTTGGATTGTAGTTATTCTTTCCTGAGTGTGTTATATTTTGTGAATTTATGTATGTAGTGTAATGGAGCCAATAGTTTTTTTGTGTTATTTTGATTGAGCGATCTTTTAATTTTGGTTTTTGACACATGTTTACAAATTTCACTAACGTACTTAGTTGGAGAAGAGATCACCTTATTGTTCCTACATAACTTTTTATCTCGCATGAGTGCACTTTCTATGGCCTTGTGATATGATGAAAAGTGAAACATCTTATGATTACTAAATTCCCATCTATGATTGCATTAAAACCATTTTAGCCAATGCATTACAGCCAGTCATGAGAACAAAATTGAAAAGATTTTCAGTAGAATTGGTTGCTGCCCCATCTATCCCAGGCAATATTATGAACTTCCAAGTCTTTCAAGATGATCAAAAATACTTGAATTTATCATGTGTAATGGCCACTTTAAAGGGCAAGATATTGATGAAACTCCAAATAACAAACCTAAGGATGATGAACTTGAAGACGAAGATGGGATCTTGAAATTGAAGACCAACACTATCCCTAAGGGAATGGTTGAGTTGGAGTGCATTTTTTATCATGATGAATCAATGCTTAAAAAAAGAACAGTCATAGAAAATAGGATCAACAAATGTGATTCATATAATTTGGGTACCAATGAAGATCCTAAAATGGTGAGGGTTGGAAAGGTGTGCAACACTCAGGAAAGGGAAGATATGCTCAAAAAGCTTACTGAATACTTGGATGTCATTGCTTGGAACTATGAAGAGCACAAAACATATGATCCTAAAATCATCACGCATGACATTCCATTGAAACTAGTGTTGGAATTACAAGGGGAAAGAGTAAACTTCTAGGGGTGGGGGGGGGGGGGTGAGTCAGTAGTTTAAACTTAGACCCATAAAAATTTCACCATTCATTCATTACATGCATAATTAAGCTGAAATAATATGTAAAGCATATGCATCTAAATCATATAACCATGTAAGCATTCACACACATAACACCAAATATGATTACCTAGAAACCCTCCAAGTGAGAAGGTAAAACTGGGGTTGGGATGATACCCACAAATCTTCACTACTATAGTAATAAAGTGTATCTAATGAAGGTTACAATGATTTAACCATGAAACATGATCTACCCTATGAAAGGTTTGCCCTGTTAAAGGCTTATAGAAACTATTAGGTCTCACCTTGTTAGAGGATTTCAACACCCTATTAGAAGTGTGCCTTGTTAGAGAACTTCAACTTACAACTAAGTAACCACCCTATTAAAGGATTTCATACAGCTTGTTAGGACTACTTTGTTAAGAGATTTAACTGAAATCAGCTGTTAAAATATCTCAACATAGATCCTATGATTGGAACTTTCTTTCCTATTAACAGATCACCTCTAAACAATAATCTTATTGATCCTCATGATCAGATGTCTCAATGTTGTATCCTTCTCTATCCTTTGTTTGTCTCAATCTGATTCTACAATTCACTCTGTAACTTCTAAGTCACCTTGAATGCTCTACAAACTATCTTTTTCACTCCTTCAACTCTCCATACCATTCACTCCTTTGTACATTATTCATAAAGAGTTTAGGGCTTCATCCTCCTTAAGAAGACTTTGGTGGCTTAGGGTTAGGTATGAATCTATTGCTAAGATTCATCCATTTTGTAGCTTAATCCTTCTCATTTTCTGATTGATTGCATGTAATTGCATAGGGAATCCAAATATAGATTTGTTCTTATCTCCAAAATATCAAAATCTATCTTTAAGTCAACTTAAAAATGGTTTACATAGTTGTTTGTGCCATTACAAACAAATATGTCAAAACTGTGTCACTCAGCATATGAAGTCTCTAATGCTCGGCATGCATTGTTCTATATATTGTGACTCAACACTTGCATTACTTGGCATCCACTGTTTACTCAGCTCCTAAATCACTCAACATGGTCTATCTACTCAGCACCTGAGTGACTCAACACTCATTGCAACTCGACATGGTCTAATATTCACATGTTGTGCTCAACATGTATTACTAGTTTGGCATTAACTGAGTAAATGGCTTAAGTGTGTTGACATTCACTTGTCAAAACCAATCTAAGATCAATAATCTCCCCCTTTGGTATGAGTTTCAAAAAAATTTGAATATTCATGATCAACCTTAATCCCTTGAGCATAACATATCCATGACTCAACATATATACAAAACTTCAAAATTTCAAAATTTTACACTAACTTGTACACCTCAAAATTTGATAACTCCCCCCGAGTTAATAGATCTACCCTATATCCAAAATATGTGCTCCTCTCTGAGTAAATGTGTCTTTGCTGATACACTTTGACTTCAATACGTTGTATTGTTGATACTCTTTCGTCTGATATGCTCTCTCTTAGTTGATATATGTATCTGTTTGCTACTTTCATTCCAAAAATGCATATCACCCCAATGATATATCTCTGCTACTATGCTTCCCCTTTCTTAGTTGTTTCTCTTTTTTTCATACTCCCCCATATCATATCTCCCTTATATTTTCTAGCTTCATATTCTCTATCTCCCCCTTTATCTTTATCTCCCCCTTTTTGACACTTATGTCAAATGGGCTATACACCTATGGTGTGTTTGTCCAAAAAGGATTTGTGGACATCCATTATTATCCTTAGAGTTGCATCCTAGTTATCACAAGAAACATCCAATGATTTAATTTGTATTGTAAGCTCGATAGTAAGGTGCACTAGACCATCTAAAGTAGAAAGATCGAGGTCTTTCTTCAGTAATGTCTCAGCATGGCCTAGCTCCTTGTGCATTATCTCCATATGTGGGGTGAGGGTAGCATGAATACTTGTCAGTTTGGCTCTAATATTAGCCTCATTTATTGTTAAGCAACTAACTAACTCTGTGTCTGAAGAAATGTTTTGAAATGCTTCTCACTTTGAGCTGGATTTGATGGTAGGCTTGCACAAGAAACATCCAATGATTTAATTTGTATTGTAAGCTCGATAGTAAGGTGCACTAGACCATCTAAAGTAGAAAGATTGGGGTCTTTCTTTAGTAATGTCTCGGCATGGCCTAGCTCCTTGTGCATTATCTCCATATGTGGGGTGAGGGTAGCATGAATACTTGTCAATTTGGCTCTAATATTAGCCTCATTTATTGTTAAGCAACTAACTAAATCTGTGTCTGAAGAAACACCCAATGATTTAATTTGTATTGTAAGCTCGATAGTAAGGTGCACTAGACCATCTAAAGTAGAAATATTATCAAAAGAAACATCCAATGATCACAGTTATCACAAGAAACATCCAATGATTTAATTTGTATTGTAAGCTCGATAGTAAGGTGCACTAGACCATCTAAAGTAGAAATATTGGGGTCTTTCTTCAGTAATGTCTGGGCATGGCCTAGCTCCTTGTGCATTATCTCCATATGTGGGGTGAGGGTAGCATGAATACTTGTCAGTTTGGCTCTAATATTAGCCTCATTTATTGTTAAGCAACTAACTAACTATGTGTCTGAAGAAATGTTTTGAAATGCTTCTCACTTTGAGCTGGATTTGATGGTACGCTTGCACCTGATGTAGATATTTTTCTCTCTAGACTCAGAATGTGACTTCTGGTCTCTTGGGTGAAGAGTGTAGGATTGCATAGTTTTGTGTAGAATGAGAATATATTCTCAAGTACCTTCTTCACATCCTCAACCTTTGTTTCCAATGTAACTATTTGTAGTGCTATCTCACTAGATATTTCCTCATTTACCTTGCCTTGAAACTTCTTTTCAGACTATTCTAAGAGTTTTGCATTTGTATCAAGGTCTTCATTAGTGACCTTTTCCACTATATCAATCAATTGTTCTATGAGTGGCTTGGTCTCTTTAGGATTTGGCAGACTAAATGCATCTAAAAAGATGTCCTTTATATCTTAAAGTTCTTGCTTCTACTTGTGTTCTCTCCTAAGCATTTCTTGATGCTTTTTCCTTTCCAAGGCTTTTTGTAAAATGCTTATTTGCTCCAATGTCATAGTATCATAGTCATACTTTAGAATAAAAATTTATTCATCAAGGTTTATGTCTCCATAATGGATTACCTTTTCTCCCTTTGATGAGCTTGGGCTTGGCACTGAAATCTGGAACGAAATGACTTCTATGCTTGGCCTTTGAAAAGTTTGAGTAGAAGGAGCAACAAATTCTAGTAGGGCTACCAGTGCTTGGATGGACACTTGTTTCTTCACCTTTGGTGTTTGATCACTCTCTTCAGCCTTGCCCTGGTATATCACTATGTCTTTGCTAGCACCTTGTTCCTATGTTGTAGGTACATATGAATCTATCTATCCTATTTCCTGCTATTGACCTGTAGTTGTGTCTTCATCTTCTGTCTTCTTCTCAATTGTATCAATTTTAACACTTGTATCAACGTTGGTGGATGTGTCTACTTTTTTTTGAACCAAAGGTTGTACATTAGTAACTAAAGGGATGATTGAAGGTGGTTCTTGTGGATTCACCTTCTCCCTTGTGACTTCAGTCACTGCCTTTTGTAATTCTTCTGCACCAACCAAAACTAGATTGCCACATAATTTGGGTTGAAGTGTGGACCAATCCAATATCTTCTTTAGATCTTCTACAGTAAGTGGATTGATGTTTTGAGATGATGCATCAGAAACATCCTTAAAAATTATGGTTTCAGAGGTCTTGGTTGTGTCATGGGGAGGATTGAAACTCGACACTTGTGTGTCCTACACACTCTATTCATCTTGCTATTGCTTAGCTATTGCCTTGTCATCATTTTTATTTTCTATTTTTTCCCCAACTATATTATCTTTTTTATCATCTTCCTTCTCATCATTTTCCTTATCATCATCCTTATCATCATGTTTACCCTTTGAAGGGTTAGCTTCTCCTTGCTTCACAATGGTCAACCCATAGATAAGTTTCCATATTTGAGTTGATTTCTTGACCACATCTTCAATGTTATTTTGGTATATTTAGGTGTGAACCTAACTACATATCTCTTGACAACCTTAACAATTTATCCCTTTTTCAACTCTAGCATTACTTGGGCTAATGTTGTTTCCTTGATCTATCTTTCCAAATTCAGACAATAATGCCATTTTTGCTCAACAATATCATATAAACCTCTTGGTATTGGGTTGGTAAATTCTAGTGGAGTGTTCTTAAATTTTGACATCATGGCATATAATGTCTCTTCCACTTGGTTTTTCTCTTCTTTTCCCAGTTTATCAAAGTTAATATGTTTAAAACCAAATAAATCTGCATTGCTCTTGACATTTTCAACTAAGTTCTCAAGATCAGAGAGAAGATTGTGACTTTCCACCATGAATTGACTATTGTCATCTGATTCTATCTTTTCTTCATCAGAATCTGGCTGTGCCACATATTTTATTCTTTGTCTTTTCTATTGCTGGCCACCTTGCTCTATTTGCTTTGACTTTTCCTTGGCCTTTTGAGTATTTGCATGTGTGCTAGCTCTGGTGGTAGGTGCAATAGGCTTGGATTGGCTAGGTTTTACAACTTTCTTTGCCTTTGCCACTAGATGTGCCTTTTCCTTTCTCTTCTTTGACTTGGTAGTGGTAGGTGCTTCCTTAGCTTCTTCTTCCTTGGCATTTGTGGTCTCCTCTTCTTCTTTATCTTCTCCCATGCCTTGAGTCAAAGCTAGAGGTTCTTATGCTTGTGCTTGGTCTTCCTTTTCATCCTCTTCCTCTTCTGCACCTTCTCCAAACTTTTCTTTTAGCTTTTTAACCAACTTATTCTTCTTCTTGATTATGGAGGCAATTTTTAATTCCATGGTAATCTTTGATTTCACCATCTCATAGTTTCCAAAGACTTTAGCAGTCTTATCTACTTTCTCTACAAGTAGGTCTATTATGGCTACTAAGGCTTCATCTACATTTACCTCATAACCTAAGGGTCTTAACCATCTTACCCTTGGTGTGAGAGCTTGCACAAATGTGTAATCAGCATCAACAAGAAAACATACATCATTATAATGTTTCTCGACTAAGGAAATTGGAATCCTAAGTCTCTGCTTAATTGACTTCTTAAAATCTTTAAAATAAGTAGTCATTATAGTTTCAAAGTTTTCTCCTAATTTCTCATTTCACTCATTAATCTACATTATAATTGATCTATTTGTCTTCCATCCTATAGTACCAAATGAGAGAAATGTGTTCTTTACATAAAATAATATATAAACCAACATAGAACCAAACTTGCACTGTGTACTCTTGGTTTTCCTTATAGCTCCAAGGTTCTCCATCAATTGTTGTAGTTGAAGTTCTACTAGATCATATGTATGATCTTTCTTGACAATTTTATAACCAACATGCATAGTTATGCAGGGTACACTATTCAATCTCCTAGATTGATAAAATTTATGTGAGATTACCCTTACAACAAAGTTTAGCAATGGATCAGTGATGGTATCTATAGTCATACCTCTCTAATTCTAGACTACTCTAGTATTCTTCTCAATCACTTCCTTGGAATCACTCCTGAGTGTCTTTGGTTGATCTAGGGTTGGTTAGCTAGTAACCCTATGGATTATTCCCTTGGATTTTTTGATAGGTCCTCCATCTAGCCATAAAGAACCATCATAAATTTTGCTCAACACAATTCAAATCCATTTTGTTTTGAATACATTCAAAAAATCTAGGGCTCATTTCAAACCCTTTTTCTCAACAATTTTGTATTCCTCTTTCAAGACACCATTTTCACACAATCTATTATATGCACCTCTTATCTCCATGTCTCCAATGCTTCCTATCTTGAAATTGTGACATTCTATTATTTCAATGTAGTTATCTCAATGTCCTTGACATTCAATTCATAGTTGGCATTCATCATTTGACTTAGAGTATCCAATTGCATGCTAAAAATCTTGGTTAACTTTGCCGACTTCTCTTCCAATTTGTTGGCAAAAAAAAAAAATTTCTTCTTCAATCATGGCTTTGTCTTCCATAGCCTTCTTTAATTCAATTACCTCACATAGTAATATAACTTGTGATTCTTGCTCTAGCTTGAGATTTATGATTTTCTCAGCTTGGATTCTATTCTTTTCCATTAGATCTGCAACTACTGCATCAAATTCATTGGAGTCACCATCTACAAATAGCTTGGTAGTGTCTATCTCTTTGCATAGTGTGTCATTCTCCACAATAGCAATCTCGTTCCTTCTCTTCAAGGATTTCTTTAGTTCCTCTCTTGTCTCATTCGATTGATGTAGAATAAGATGTATTTCAATCTCTTGATTTTCAATAGTCCTTCCCAACTTGTAGACTTCCATTTCAAGATCTTTCCTCAAAGCTACAAAGCTTCTCTTTTAGATAACTAGGCTCTAATACCAATTGTTGGAATTACAAGGGGAAAGAGTAAACTTCTAGGGTGGGTGTGTGAATCAATAGTTTAAACTTAGAACCATAAAACTTCCACCATTCATTCATTACATACATAAGTAAGTTGAAGTAACATGTAAAGCATATGCATCTAAGTCATATAACCATGTAAGAATTCATACACATAACACCAGATATGATTACCTAGAAACCCTCCAAGTGAGAAGGTAAAACTAGGGTGGGGATGACACCTATAAATCTTCACTATTGTAGTAATAAAGTGTATCCAATGAAGGTTACAATGATTTGACCATGAAAAATTATCTACCCTATTAAAGGCTTACAAGTTGTTAGGTCTCACCTTGTTAGAGCATTTCAACACCCTGATAGAAGTGTGCCTTGTTAGAGGACTTCAACTTACAACTAAGTAAGCACCCTGTTAAAGGATTTCATATAGCCTGTTAGGACTACTCTGTTAAGAGATTTAACTGAAATCACCTGTTAAAATGTCTTAGCATAGATCCTGCAATTGGCACTTGCTTGCCTGATAACAGATCACCTCTAAACAATAATCTTGTTGATCCTTCACGATAAGATGTCTCAATGGTGTATCCTTCTCTATCCTCTGTTCATCTCAATCTAATTCTACAATTCACTCTATGACTTCTAAATCACCTTGAATGCTTTGCAAAATATCTTGTTTGCTTCTTCAACTCTCCATACCATTCACTCCTCTATCCATTCTTCATAAAGAGTTTAGGGCTTCATCCTCCTTAAGAAGACTTTGGTGTCTTAGGGTTAGGTATGAATTTGTGATTGAGATTCATCTTTTTTGCCACTTAATCCTTCTCATTTTCTAATTGGTTGCATGTAATTGCATAGGGAATCCAAATATAGATTTGTCCTTATCTCCAAAATATCAAAATCTATATTTAACTCGGCTCAAAAATAGTTTACATAGTTGTTTATGCCATTACAAATAAATATGTCAAAATTATGTCACTCGACATATGAAGTCTCTAATACTCAACATGCACTATTCTGCATACTATGGCTCGGCACCCGCATTACTTGGCATCCACTATTTACTTGGCTCCTAAATCACTTGACATGGTCTATCTGCTTGGCACCTGAGTGACTTAGCACTCATTGCAAGTTGAAATGGTCTAATATTTACATGTTGTGCTCGACATGTATTACTAGTTTGACATGAACTGAGTAAATGGCTTAAGTGTGTTGACACTCACTTGTCAAAACCAATATGAGATCAACAACTAGATGCCAAGCCTTTTCGAAAAAGGCAAAGACTTGTTAATCCTATTATTGAATTGTTGATAATGAAGGAAGTTGAGAAGTTTCTTGATGCCAAAGTTATTTTCCCCATTCACCATTCTACTTGGGTGGCTAACTTGGTTCCTGTGCAGAAAAAGACTGGAGAGATTTGTCTTTATGTAGATTTTTGTAATTTGAACCTAGCATCTCAGAAGGATAACTACCCTTTGCCCTCACTAGATGAAGTCCTACAAATTTTCAATGGTTCTATGATGATGTCTTTCTTGGATGGATATTCGAGATATAACTAGATAATGGTTGATGAAGAGGATAGACTAAAGATGGTCTTCATGACCAAATTGGAAACTTTTTCTTACAGAAGAATACATTTTTGGCTAGATAATGCAGGGGCTACATTTCAATGAGCCATGGATGAAGCAATTAAGGGATTAATTTATAAGTGTATAGTCATCTACATGGATGACTTAATTGTCTTTTCAAAGGACCAAAGCACTCAAATTTCTAATTTAAGATGGGTATTCAATAGATGTCGTAAATATGGCATATCACTTAATCCCAAGAAATGTTCATTAGGGGTTACTAAAGGAAATCTCCTTGGCCACATCATCTCTAAAGCTAGAATCTTCATTGATCTTGATAGAATTGAAGCCTTTATGAAGTTGTCACCTCCTCACAGTTGAAAGTAACTTAAGTCTTTCTTTGGGAAGATAAATTTTGTGCGAAAGTTCATAAGTGGATTTGCTGAGATAGCTCACCCCCTTAATGATTTACTCAAAAAGGGAGCAAAAAAAAAAGGTTCCAAAGATTAATAAATTATTTGAGGATATCAAAGTGGCTATTTCCACAGCTATAGTATTGAAGAAGGAAAACAAAGATGAAAGGCTCGTTACTTTTATGAGTTGCCCCCTGAAAAAGGTTGAGATAAACTATTCTAACCTTGATAAATAGTCTTTTTCTTTAATCAAAGTGGTAAAGAAGTTTCGCCATTCTATACTAAGGAGCAAGGTATATGTGATTGTGCCCAATCCTATGGTTAAGGCATTACTGATGCAAAATGAACTAGGTGAAAGGTTCACAAGGAAAATAGATGGCAATCCTTCAAGAATTTGATTTAGAGATTCAACCCATGAAGTTGGTAAGAGGGCAAGGATTATAAAAAATGATAGTTGATTACCAGATTGAAGATGAAAAGAAATTTTGATTTGATGTTGAAACAGAGGTGGAAGATCAGAAGAAGATTATAGTATCTCAAGTTGATATTGACCAAGGTACAATAACCGATGTTTGGTACCAGGATATTGTTTACTATCTTTTACAAAATCAATACCCCAATTAGATGAATAGTTCACAGTGTAGGGACTCAAAATGAAATGCAAATCCTACATGCTACATGACAAAAAATTATACAAAAGGAACTATGAAGGGATTTATCTAAAATGCTTGGGATGCAAAGAAGTAAAAGAGGTTTTAGAATAGTTTCATGATAAATATGGTATAGGACATGGTTCAACAGAGGCTATGACCCATATGATTTTAAGATCAAGTTATTTCTGGCCTACGATCTTCAAAGATACTCTTGAACATGTACGTACTTGCCACATTTGTTAGACTAGTGCTAACAGAGAAAGACATCCTGCAATTTTGTTACAACCAATGTTCGAGGTATGCCCTTTTGCAAAGTGGGGGCCATATTTCATTGGTCCAGTAAACCCACCATCATCAATTAGACACACTTTTGTTCTTACAACTACCAATTATTGTAAGCGTTGGACAGAAGCTGAGACTTTCAGAAATTGCATGGCAAAGTTGGTTACAAACTTCTTGGATGAGCACGTTGTTACCAAATTTGGGATTTCATTCTTTCTAGTGTGCGATAATGGATAAGCTTTTGCATCAATATTCCTTACTCAATGGGCACTTGAAAATTAGGTTATAATCAACTTATCTTTGAATTATTATCCATAAGGAAATGGTGTGGCTGAATCTACAAATAAGAACTTGATCATGGTAATAAGATGTTTTTTGAAGGAAAATCCTAAAGATTTTCATACTCAACTCAAATATGCATTATGGAAAGACTGAGCTAGGTTCAAGAATGCTTTGGGAGCATCTCCATAGTTGCTCATCTACGAACAAGAGCTAGTATTCCCACTTAACCTTAGTATTCCCACTTAACCTTAGGATTCCTATTTTGAAATTCATGAGTGGGTATGTTGAAGATGCTGATAGGGTTTAGATCAGACTAATGAATCTCTTAGAGATGGATGAGAAATAGACAAATGCTTTGGAGTACATGGCAAAACATCAAGTTGTCGTTAAAAGGTGGTTCAACAAGCAGGCTATGATAATATCTTTCAGAATATCTGACCTTGTTCTACTATGGGACAAGGAAAAAGAAAAGCTAGGCACCCACACTAAATTTCAATGCTTGTGGATTGGCCCTTATCAGATTATGGAAATTATGGGAGAAAATACTTTTAGGTTGAGTTCCTTACAAGGAGAATTGGTTCCATTGCCAGTCAATGGTCAGTTCTTGAAACATTACTTTGAGGCCTAAAAGCAAAAAATTAAAATTAAAAATTAAAAATTTCTGCAAGTGTGTTTATTTCTGCAAGTGTGTTTACATTCAGTTGTGTGTTTACTTTCAAAGTTGCGTCAGTTTGGGGGTTAGGTGCACTCAAGATTGTTATCTTGATGTATCTCCTTTAAACCATTTTTTTTGGTTTCAACTTTTGGGAAGAGGTATTTCTTTTTCAAAACATTTAAATGATTTCATTTCTTATACCAACTGAAGAATGAATGTTACTTGCATTAATAGAGGACTTTTAGTCTTGAAATCAAAATTGTAGATCAACAAGTTTTCAACACTTTGCAAATTTAAAGATTGATTATCTTAGGTGTTCTTGAACCAAGGTCAATGGTAGCAAGGGATATTCCAAACCTTACCTAGTCAAACAAAAGGGTCATCTTGAAGGAATTTCTAAGATCATTGTTTGGCGTGAGATTTTCCATAAAGTTCTTAAAAAAGGAACACAAGGGATGTTAACTAAAGGTTGAATCTAAGAAATGAAACCAATGTCTTGGCCACACAGTCTAAGCATGGTCAGGGTACAAAAAGAAAATGAAAAATGAAAAATGGTGTTAAGAATGAAAGATTCTAAAAATTTTGAGAAAGGTAATCTAACTATAGGGATACACACTCCAAATAAGCTATCTAGTATCAAAATAATTGCTTCATCAAAGAATCAAATGGTGACATGCGAGCTACGTGAATAAATTACTTAGAAGATTACCCAGGACTTCAAATGAAAACTGAGAACCCATTAAGAGCCCTCAAGACTGATTCTCTTATTTGGTCAAACAAGTGATTGATAAACAACTTTCATGAGGATTTCCAATGAATGGACCGACAGGGTGGAAGATTAATTCCAAGTTGTTGGAAGATTTTGATAGATTGCATTTTGAGATGTCAAAGAAAATGGATATTTTGAACACACACTGAACTTGGAGATTTGAGATTCTAAGGTTTTGACTATGAAGTGACTCAAAAAATGCTTGGAGTATTTAGGATTCAGTTGTTGTTTGACACATATTAGAGGAATTTTTGCTAATGAAGAAATGCCTTTGCCATTTCTTCCCTTTTGTCAAGGATATTTGTTGTGGTTTCACAATGCATGCCCCATTTCTCCTAGAAATGGGGATCCCCTAGTATAATTTTTTGTTTTCCAGGTCCCTAGTCCAGGGTCTGAGTCTTTTTTAGGGGTCAACCTAGTGTTTATGCCTAGTCTAGCTCTCTACCAAAAAAACCCATTTGTCGAAAGTTGGAGTTTTAAGATGAAAAAATGAACTTTGTATGTGGAATGGGTGCACTAGCGCACCTAGCACACATAGTGCAACTCTCAAAGTGTACTAGTGTGCTAAGTCCCCTAGTACGAAGTACTTCCCTTTGGAAGTGTGCACATGCACATTGGTGCAGGTGTGCACCCCAAAAGGGTGCCCAACATCCAGGGCCTATAAAAGCCTGAGATTCCTCCTCCTCTCCATTTACTTTCTTCTCCTTCATTCAGGTGAGCGCCCCTCCACACTTTGTGAGGTGCACTAATCTTCTTTGAACCTGCACACACACAAACACTATGTTAGAAGGTGCACACCTTTTTTTTTTTCCCAAAACACTTAACAAAAACTTATAAAACAAAAGCATTCACCTAAGTGAAAGGTGCACATGTGCGCACCTATCCAAGGTGCGCACATGTGCACCTTTCAAAGGTAGAGCATCCCCCAACTTGCAAAGTAAGGGTGCACACATAGCACACATCTTGTTTTCAACACTTAACATAAATTTTACATTATAAGGGTGTGCACGTAACACACCCCACAAGGTGCGCTAGGTGCACACCCTTAGTGTTGGGTTTTTTATTAGGAATAGCACACCTAGCGCACCCTCAAGGTGCACAAGGCCAAATTTTGTTCACAAGAGCTAAAATAGGGTTTTTTGGGTGTTTTAACAGTATTTAACATTCTAGGTCATTTTTTTTAGTAATTAGGGTTTATTTAAATTAATTTTTTCCACCTTCCAAAATAATGGATGTCTATTTTGGGTAGATAAAATGGCTTCCTCCTTGTCCTCCCTCATTGTAAAGATGGCTCCAAAATTGGTGGTCTTCAAATTTCAAGGTGTTTCATCGAAGTCGCACTTTTAGGATGCATATTCAGAGATCTGAGACACTGAGCTAGGCCATATTGACTGGAACAAATTCTTGTCCCTATGCAACAAACCAAATGAGAGGCCCCCATGATGTCTACACTTATAAGATTGGGGTTAGTAAACGTAGCTTCACACCCAGTTTCAGTACAATCGTTTGAGTTGGTTTATGGCATTGGCAAAGAATTATGTTTTGGAGGAAAGAGTGGTAAAAAGCATAACTAGAGAGATCATTCTAGATCTGAGGCCTAAGAATATAGAGAAAGTGTTCCATCTTCCAAGGGTAGATTAGTACATTAGATTAACATACAATCAAGCAGAAAGCTAGTATAGAGAGCATGAACTAGAAGCTACATAAATCATTCAATCCTCGTATCTCATTGATAGGACTCCTCTTGGGCAAAAAGAAGGGAAATTAGATATGACAAGAGGTTATATGAAGGATGATATCAGACATACATTTAAGACCAAAGAGGTATTGCTAGAATTGGATGTGAAATTGGGAGATTTTGTAGAGACTTGCATAGAGGTGGGAAACTATTGACAAAAAGTAAAAGATAAATATGATGCTTTAGATTTTCCAGATGCAACCAAAGTGACAGAGATTATAGAGAAATTCAAGAGAAAATATCCAGACATAGCTTTGGTATGAAGGGAAACAAAACCAAGAAGCTAGAATTTCAATTTTAACACTTGGTAAAATTTTGCATTTTTTGGACCTGTCTTCCATGGTGCAAAAGGTGCACTATAAGTTTTTGAAGAATTTAGAGGTGTGTCGATAGTTAACTGCCAGTTCCAAATTTAGAGCTTTCCATGCATCAGAAATACATTCTAATGGCAGTTTAACTCCTACAAACAATCAAAGAAGGTTGAGCTTCTATTTTTGGCATCTCCAGAGACTCCTACACCATCTAATGGCTTTCTTTTTCTTATTCTCTCATGCTTTCTTTGTTTTAAGACATGTAAAGGCTCATGCACCCATTAAATGATATAAACAAGGGTGGAGTCCTACTTAGCACCAGTTAGAGAGTTAGTTTGTACATAAATAGATTATTTAAATTAGTTTAGAAACATATGTTTGTATAAAAGGATCTCTCACTGTCAACATAAATTGAGGAGATGATTTCTTATAAATTTAGGAATGTAATATGTATTCTAGGCCATCATTTTGATGCAGTAATATATGCTATTGTTCCTCTCATTTGTAGTGTAGTTATTCTTGCCTGAGTGTGTTATATTTTGTGAATGTGTGTTAATGGAGTATAATGGAGCTAATAGTTTTGTTGTGTTAATTTGATTGAGTGATCTTTTAATTCTAGTGTTTCCCACATGTTTACAAATTCTGCTGACTTACTTAGTTGGAGAAGAGATCACCCTATTGTTCTTGCATAGCTTTTTGTCTCACACAAGTGTACTTTTCATGGCCTTGTGATATGATGAAACGTGAAACATCTTATAGTTACTGAATTCCCATTGAAGATTGCATTAGTGGAATTAAGAAAGTGTTGATCCTATTTTGATTGGTTACCTACTGATCTTTTCAAAGGCTTAATTTACAAACATTTTGTTTTTGTGGCTTATGTCCGTTAGGGATTTACTTTTCAAGTCATTTACTTAAACTTCTTGTTACACTATCTTCATTATTTTCTTTTACAAACACTTGGTTAATTTAGGAATATATATAGTTGCATAGTTAAAATTGCATTCATTATAAACAAAAAAATATAAAAAATATATTTATTTTTGTGTGGTTACTTTTTTTGAGATAACAAGTAGATTCAACACTTTATCTGAAATTGTTTAGAACTAGCAAAGGCTTCCTCGTGAACACTCACATTTATCTTCTACTAAGCGGATTCCAATAGGTCGCAAGATCACTCAGAACCTTGGAGTTGATCCCACATTAGCTTTTCAAGAGAGGAGTTTGAAAGGATTCCTATCGTTAAGCATCATGCAAAATGACAACTCAATAGGAGACAATGAAAGAAACCTAGACATGCTAGCTATAAGTGGAATTATAACATGACTACATCTTTTCCTTTCACTACATCTTTTCCTTTCTGATCATTTGTGTCAACATCTCCATCATCTGGGAAAATATTGTTTGCAACCACACCTGTCACCAACTCTTCTTCATCTGCAAGAACCTTTTCCTCACAAGGTTCAACAACAACCTCCTGTTGTTCACTCTTAGTCTCTACACCAACATTCACCTGCGGTCTATGCCCTTCTAATGGATTGTTTTCCTCTTCTTGATCTAACTCTTCATCCTCTACCTATGTGTTTTGAATCACTTCTTCCTTCTTATCTTCAACCTCCAAAATATTTTTCATAGGAGTACCTTCCAGCATTGTACTCTTCTCTATTTTCAAAGGACATGTTACTGTTCCAACCACAGATTGTTTGCATTGAAATCCAATAGGGCTTGTCTTGTTACTGCTCTCGTCAAGAGATACTTGCTGCACTTCTTGTTGTTGCACTTTGTGTTCTTGCTGCACTTCTTTCAACTTAGCTTTATTCTCTTTCAACTTGGTGTCATTCTCCTCAAGTCTCCTTCTCAAATTGTTTATCTCCTCTTCTATCTTGCTTAGCTCTTCTCTTTGTTTTCTCCTTTCTTCTTTCTCTCTTTTCTTCTTTTCCTCTATCTCCTTCTGTTTAGAATCCTTTCTCTGTCGATACCTTCTAAAAAGATACAATAAAGTTGCTTCTTCTTGTCCCATCATTCCTCAGCTAGGTTATTTTCTTCTTATGTAGTCTCCTGGACTTCTTCTCAGACTATTTCTCTCAATCTTTCACAATCACACAACTACTTTTTCCCAAACCTTTTACTGAGCTCTGATACCAAAAATGATGCAGAGCCACACCTTGGAAAACTTAGGAGGAATAAATCACTCAACTGAGTTTCTTAAAGGGGCATCTACAACCTTTAGGATCACACACTAAAATCAGATTCAATAAACAAAACTTTGAAAATAAAATCCCCCAAAATATCTTCTTGCTGCCTTCGGATAGACCCACACTCAGACATGAATAACTTTCGAACCAGAAAATATTTACTCAATCCAACCGTTGATATTTGGCATAACTAGGTTTTAAACAACATATAAAAATTTGAGAGAAATCCAATGGTTCAAACCCGAGATATTGACCCCGCATCAGAGTACATTTTTTCTGCAATTGTTATTCCCTAAACTGATTGCCATGAGAGATATATGAAGCATAACAGTAGAACCATAATCTTGAAAAAAAAAAACACAGGAGACCAAAAGAGACATAAAACTTCACATTCCTCCCCAAGTTCAAATCATTTTTTTTACATAAAAGATTGGCTTTTTAATAACCAAAGTCTGACTGGCCTTGCTGTCCAGTAGTAATAAAAACATTTTCTTTTCCATCTAAGAATAGGAATCTGAAAGATGTTTTACCATCAATACCATGCAACAATCATGGATATTCTTGTAACTGCTAAGAATAGGAATCTAAAAGATTCTTTACCATCAATACCATGCAAAAATCATGGATATTCTTGTAACTGCTAAGAATAGGAATCTGAAAGATGCTTTACCATCAATACCATGCAACAATCATGGATATTCTTGTAACTGCTAAGAATAGGATTGGCTTTTTAAAGAACACTGACTTTCCTCCAAATAGAAGGAATATGAAACGGTTTCTTTTATTCCATAGCCATTTTTTCATCATTATGAACACTCTTAAAATTGCCACCAACTTTCTGATGAGATTCTTTTAATTATTGACCACATGGCATTTCTATTACTAATTTTATCCTTTCTAAAACCGACACTAACATCATTAACCCTTTCCTCTAACTCTCTAACATATCCGACTAAAACTATAACATTTATTTAATAAAACACCTAATTCTATCCACTAAGACATAATCCTAAATTATTAAAATTGACCATTTAAAATATATGGAGAATCTTGGACCTTTGAAATGATTTAGTAATGAGATGCGCCTGCATCACTTCATTCCATATGTTGGTAAACAAATTTGTTCTCTCGAGTTCTGACTCACAAATGCAATAATTTATGAACAAATTTCGATTACAATAGTTTGGAAAGTGGCTTCTTGAAGATTTAATTTCCTCTGAATTGTTAGGTACAACTCTTTATTATGAATTTACAATGAATTTTGTTTATTCCTAAATCTAATAGGGTATGTTCTTAACCAGAGAACAGGAAAGGAAAACTAAGTCAAACCTATAAGGAATTCAACTTAGGTAAGAAGTGACATTTTGAAGGTTAGTCAAATCTAATGAACTCACACATCTTATGAATTCATATTGAAATCAATTGATCTATCTAGGAACTAATTTGTGAAAAAATATTATATTGAATGAAAAAATCTAAAGAATATCTTTGAGTTTTACGTGATAATTCCTATCACGTTCAACTTGTTGTATTAAAATAGGGGAAACAAAACTCTGTTTATTCCCCACTTCAATTCCAGATAAAGAGAAACAACAAGCTAATAACAACTATTTTAAATGGAAAAAAAATGATTGATACAAAAATACCATTCAATTGACTATGAAACATCAAGTCTTTCATACCAAAAATTTGTCGACTTTTTATTTATCTTTCATTATCATACATATAGGATTTTGAGATGACCATTACAAAGGAAGTTTAACCGGTTCATCTTCTCAAAAATGAAAAATGGCAAAGAGCCAGTTTGTCTATTACAAAGATTACAAAATAAAAATGGAAAGGTTAGAATATGAATCACTTTGCCTTCTTTCCCTTCTTTGCTTTTTCCTTATAGGCCTTGGTGGCAACAATAATCAGAATCAACTCTTCATGTCTTTGTACATGCACATTAGTATATCTCAAGAGCCATCTGGAGTGTTCCATAGCCAAATCTTTGATGACATTTAGTCTATCTTGCAATTCCTCCATGACCACATGTATGCATTCACCAAGTTTTTGAAGCTTAGACACTCTGTTCTGGTGCCCTGAAGATATTCTTGTCAGACTATCTATAAAATTGGAGAAACTGTTTTGCATGACAGTGACTCCTATTACTCCTTTTCCTTGCCCACTAGTCTATGAATTTGTGTGTATTCCTTTTAGAAGTTCATAATCTTTGTCTTGATCTTTATTTACCTTCTCCTTATTCTCCTTTAGACCTTTCTCTACCTCCAAGATCATTTCTGCTTGAACTGCATGCTTTGTAACCATTCGAACAAAGGCTCATCTCCTTTGGGAAAAATCTTAGCTTTGACAACTTCCTTTGATTTCATTTCAATAATCATCTTCAACAAGGATACACAATCATTACTTTTAGTCCTCTCTATGGCTAGGGTATTTCTATTAGATGAAATGTTATCTTTCTTTGTTTCTAGTCTTAAGATAACATTTCCGATTTGCTCTATTACAAAGAGCCATTCTGATTTAAGCTTGTCACTCCATTCTTTACCAATCTGGCCAAAATTCTTATCTTCCTAAAGCTAGGAGATAAGTGCTTGAACATCGACGACAATAGGATTACTAGTAATGGGCATTCTAGAGATACTTGCCAGTGGAGTGACCAATTGTCTAATAAATTTGTTCAACTCTTCTATTTCTGCTTTCATCCTAACCTTTGACAATTTGAGGCTCTCCAACTATCCTTCAATTACCTCATTTGTTGACTTCCACAAACCAACCTTGGTGTCATGTTTGGCTTCGCCAAGATCTATTGAATGTAGAGTAAAATCATTGGCAGACATATCTTCAATTCTCTTGTCTTTGGTAGGTTTCACAATCTCCATTGTTAGGTGCCATGTTTTTGGATCTTGTCCCAGAATAGACAAGGTCTTCTGCTTCTTGACCTTGCTCAATGCAGATCCAGAGTGAACCACAAGAGATAAGGTGTCCTTACTGGGAGCCCCTTCATCCTTTCTATTTCTCTTTCTCTCTAGAGGGTCTTGCAACTAAGAATCAATTCCTATCACCTTGGAAGCTATTCTGAGTGAATCTATACTAAACATTTTCCTCTTGACCAGAGTCATTGTTTTTGTGGTCGAGGAGAAGGGTTCTTTTGGGCTTGAGAGACAAGCTTTGAAGACTTTTGAACTTTCTTTATTTCTACAGTCTTCTTAGCTACTTTATCTAACTCGATGGACTCACTATTACTGCTTCCTCCATCTCCCAAATCTACTACTTGCACTTGAGGGCTACTTGGTTAGAGAAGTGTAGCACTCGTAGTTGGAACAAGACTACTATGAGGTGAAGGAACTAGAGTAATAACACTATATTTGGGCTCCTCTACTTTCTTCTTAGCTTCTAATTGAGCACCAATCACTGGAGAAGAGCCATCTTGACAAGTTTTTGTCAAAGGAATGTTCTTGTCTGAAGGTTGATCACCTCCACCTATTGGTTGAGCTAGTCCTTGAGTGATGGCTAGGGTCACACCTGATATGTCAGCTTGTAAGGAGGTAGGAGTAGATTTTGAAGGAGCTTGAGTGGGGGTGCTCTTACTTTAGCTTCTTCTTGCTGTAGTCCACTCTACCCACTTCCTGGTCCTTTTAATAATTTAGGACATCATAATATCTAAATCACCCCCAACATATTGATAGGGCTCTGAACTAATAGGTGTATTTCTTATCTTTGTTAAATATGTATTACTATATATATTATGCCCATCATCTTCGATTCCTTCAACATTAAGGTTGACTTGATACATTTTAACTTGATCCACTATAAATCTAGCAAAAGCATGGTCCCAACTTTCAAATTCAATTTTACAATCTGCCCAGCAGTCTTCGACCATGGTGATGTGCTTGATCATACTCTCAATTTGCAAAACTTCCTATGCATACCCATTTGGGTCAAACATGGGCCTTAAGACCTCATACATTTCCAATCTACATTTCATCTCGAAGGCCTTCAACATGTTCTTTGCATTAGAATGAGACTCACAACTAAAAGCTCCCACCTTCACAAGGAACTCATATCCATTCTTCTTCAAACTCCCACTCAACACGTTCACTTGGATTGCTTGCCTCACTATCTCGATCAACATAATCATGTCGCTCAAGTACCTTGATAGCTTCAAGGGGAATCCATCAAAAGCTGGAAGATGTAAATAAGAGAAAGATGAGAACTAGATAAAATAGCTTCCAAACTAACTAATAGTCACCATAACTTCTGGACTGAATCTCCTCTCCGGGCATCCTTGAAGACCCCTGCAAATTCTTATTGTAAACACATCATTAACCCTTATATATTCAACATAACTATTTTCCAATTGCAAACATGGATAGAATTCATAAGACTTCACATCATCAGGGAAATTTTCTACCCTTGGGAGGCCCAACCATAACTGTAGAGATGCTAGCATGTAAATAAGAAAAAAGACATATAGAAGTTGTTTTAGAACTTCACGGCACTGAGAGCATTGGAATGATTCTCACTTACCTCATAAGACTAGTCAATATATTGAGTATCCAAATTGATAAATTGTACCAAAAAGAAATATTGCTCAACGAAATTTAGAGCTTCTACCTCACCTTTCAATCTGTGCATGAGAACTAGAATGTCTACAATCTTGGGTTTGAGATTAGTACCAAAAAGGGTCTTAGGGACCTTACTCTTGGTGCTCTGTAGCTTTTGAAACCATGTCTACATAATCTCCTTTCTCCATACCATTTTCTTTGTAGAAAACACAGAAACGGCTCCACCAATTGTCAAGTTTGAAAACTCTTCTTGCTTTGGAATTTGTAGACAATTCACCATTGTTTGTCTATCAATCGAAATCAATACCGTATCATTAGGTAATACAATCTACCTAGTATCCAGATTGTAGTGATTTATGCATTCATAGATCAATTCTCTGGCTTGGACTGCTACTAGGAAACTAGTTGCTTCAACTAGCCCACATCCTCAAAGTTTCTCAGTTATGGGATGAATTGGCTCTGATTTTACTCTCTTTTGAAAGTCATGTATATCATAAAAATGGAGAGAAGTGTCCGTGAAATTTTGCAATGTGGACTTGATTCCATTCAGCCTGTTAAAACCCACAAATCTGGTTGTCATTCTGTCTGAGAATGAATTGAATTTTGAATCTAGAAGAAGAACATGATAGCAAATTCACAACCATAGTTATTTGAAAAAGTTGCGCAAATTAACAGAATAATAGTTCAAGAAAGAGTGGTAGTTTGAATAATTGTTTATGTTTCCATCTATATAGGAGTCTCAATTCATCCATTGATCTTTAGGATTCGCACCACACGAATGAATTAAAGGATAAATTCGTTGAAATAGTAAATGTAGGGTCTTAATAGATAACTTGGTGTCTTTTCACTATTCTGTTGGCCCAACAATAACTTTCCATCCTTTCACACTCACTTTCCCATTTCCCATTAAGTTTAGGGAAGTTATGAACAGAGTACTCCGTAAGAAAATATCCGCCAAATCAAATCCTACCTATTAGAACTTTCCTGCAATGATTAGATTGTTTCCATTATCCTCTTGAAATATTTTGCATGCAAAATGTGGATCCAATTCAATTATAAACTTAATTTTCTTTTAAATGCAAAAAATTGTCCTTATGGGTTGAAAACTCACCGAGGAGAAGACGGTTTTCATTTCTCCACCCAGGCCTTCTTTTCAACTTTGCCTTCTAATTTATTGCTTCCCTTAGGTTTGGAGATGTCCATAAAGAATGTGAATCTTAGTTAGGGACCCACCTCTCATTTCATTTCCTCTAGAATTGCCTTTTGCAAAAAACAAACTTCATGGGTGGAAAACCCACCTAGGAGAAGTCAATTTTTTGATTTTCTGCCAAAGGTGATTTTGAGAGTTGTGGTGAATCTTTAATACCTCCTAAGGTAGATAATCATAAAAGGAAACATGAATTCATCACAAGGCACTTTATCTTCTTCTTATTGTGGCTCATATGCATCATTTGATGCTCTTCATGGGAAATGCCTTCATGGGTTGGAAACCCACCAAGGAGAAGGTGAAGTCCAAATTTTTGCAAGTTTATTCTTTTCATGGAAAATATGATAAGCTGCAAGCAAATGGAACTTTGTGAGTAATCTTTGCATGTTACGGGAATCTCTATCAGATTAGATACTAAGCTACTCGTAAGACTCACAACATAAAGGAGAACCACTCGGCTATGAAATGTGGGGAAGGGGAAGATGAAAAATCTGATGAAGACTCCTTCCACCTAAGGGGACTTGAAATTAGACTCAGACATACCTGGGGCCTAACTAGGACACAAAATTTCCCAGTTTGCAAAATGGTTATGGGGTGCAAAGTGGGGCACCACCATACACCTCTCGATTCTCACTCAATAGTCTCTACTACAAGAGGAGAATTATGCATGAAACTTGTTGATCCTTTCTATCCACTTAGAAATTTACATATATTGGCCCCTTCTTAGGGTTCTTAGCTAGTTATAGATTCATCAGTTACATTAACAAAGCACTTGAATCACTCATAAATCCAACAGTCATCGATTACAATTCAATGCATTAGAGAAAGAAAGCAGAAATGATTATAAACCTTCAAAAATGACTCATAATCCTCTCTAATCTATAGCATTCATCTTGGTGCCAAAATTTGTATTTCATATCCCAACAGTCACTACAAGTTTAAATCTCCATCATTGATCTCCTATCAATGATCATGATCAAAACCTAATAATCCTCTTTATTTCTCCTTTGTGACTTCCTATGTGGGTCCCTCTATCATTCATACAATACCTTCTTTCGATGAGATGATGCAATCGATTGATTTTTGTTGTTTAATTGTATTAACTCAAGGTTTCATTTAACCCCTTGTGAACATGTGAACACCTATTTTCACTCCTTTGTAGCCTTCACACCAAGTTATGATTAACCCATTGTGATGACACAATCACTATCCTAGTTTACTATTCATAGATTCACCACTTAAACTCAAAATTAACTTTAACTCCTCACAACCATGCGACATCTTGAGATTCTAACTGTTATGTGCCCTTCGTAGTTTTTCATCTTAAAAACCTTTAACTACCTGATTACCTATGACAATGTGATTACTAGATTTTATAGCTTTGTCACTCTGATTTTAGACTACCTTTAACTGCTTGCGAAGCAATGATGACTACTTAGAATTATCATTTTTTCTAGGTCACAACTTAACATGTCTCCTTTCTACTAACTATAGTGACTAAATGACAGTTGCACATTAACCATGATCATTCTTTCACAAAATTAAAATTAACTGTCATTTCTAACCTATGACCTTGCAATGGTCATTTAAGGTTGAATTTTATCACTTTCATCAGGTCGCGACTTAAAATGTATTGAATGCTTCTTAGCTAGCAACCTTGCAACTAATTAAAATATCATCACATGTTTTCTTTTCATGATTTCATGACTTGACATATTAACTCTGTATTTAACCTTATGATGGTGCAGATATACACATTCTCTCTATCGCTACCTTAACTCAGGATTAATTCTAACCACCTGCGACTGTGCGAACACATACTTTCGCTTCAACATGACATTAACCTCAAGTTACCTATAACTACCTATGACCATGTAATCTTTGGAATTCACATCTTCACAACTTGATACAAATTTAATGTATTCTAACCTGCAACCTTATGATTACCATTTGAGGCTGACTGTTATCACTTTCATCAGGTCGCAACCTAAAAACTTTTAACTATTTGATCACCCGTGAAGATGTGATCACTGGCTAGAAGACTATTTTTGCTCTGTCACAACCCTAACTCGTGGTCAACTTAAACTCCCTATGTCGATGTGATAATTGGTTTTCATTGTTTCACCACATTAACTCATGATTTACCCTTGTGACCATATGACCATCATTGATCTGCTAAGATATGACAGTTGAGAAGATACATCTCTAAGGACCATTATAATTTTATCTTAAAATGTCATCCATTGATTTGGTCTTCATCTGATGATCTGGATTTAATCTCTGAGCCACTTGACTTGTCAACTTTGCAACATAGACATGCAGATTAAATATAAGCCATCAATTGGATTTCAAAGAGAGTCTTACCACCTTTGACTAGGTTCTTTCACCATTTCTGATGATCTATCTGCTTCTCCTGCATTTGATTTCACTTCTTGGTTTCCATGATGTTCCTGTGATCTGCACCTTGGTTTTGGGCTTTGATCCAAATTCTTTTAGTCTTCATTTGTTCTTAATGCAATGTGATCTCTTCTTTTAGATGTATAATGCCTTCAATGAAATACTTGATCATAGAATTATGGTTTTATGAACAACTTTCTTCTCATCTAGGAAATAAACTTACCCTCTCTTTCCTAATCACCTAATATGAACCAATGCATTAGATTGTTTTTTAATGCCCACCTAGGTGTACAAAAAGGAATAGATGAGAAGAGAAGTTCCTTAAAGGCAATCTAGAGACAAACATGACAACATATTGACTCAATCCTAATCCTATAAGTTTGAAAAATATAGGGGACTAAAATCATGGAAATGCTTTTATGAGTGGTTTAATACCTTTGATGCATAAAATTAAGAAGGTAGTTATCCATCTCTCTATTTGCTACCCCAAGATCTACATTTTCCAACTTGAAGTCCCCTATAGTGGGTTCTTGAAATTATTCATTTGTCAAGGGCTTGGCTATCTCTGCAACCCACCATTTTGATAATCTATAAGAATTCTCAAGGTACTCTTGAGATTATTATCCTTAGTCCTAGGCATTTATCCACCATATCTTCCAAAGGTGTCACAATGGGGATTGATTTCCTCTTTTTATTTATAGAATCTTCTAGCCATTTGGGGGTGGAATCAAGTGTGTTTGTTGGAGGAATATATTGGTTGAGTGTAGGATTTATCACACTTAAGTCTTGACTAAAGTTTGTAGTATTACCCTGATCTATGGTGAACTAAGACTAGTAATCCTTTTCTAGTTTATCAAATTCCACTTCACCATCTACCACTTTTTTCTTTTCTACTTCTCTTGAATCTAGGTCAATTAAATCCTCATATGTTTGTGGTTCCTTTTCCTTCCTTTTTTTTTTGAACCTAGTAACTCTAATAAGGGAAATAATGGTTGTAGGACTGACAAGCTTCCTTTTAGGAACTAAAATTTTAACTTTACTTTTCAATTGCACCACAAATGCGAACACTTTTATCCACAAATTTTCCATGAGATTTATGTTCTTGATAAGTCTTGGTAGACTTCTATTCATGAGATTACAACTTATTAGCATTCCTTTCATTGAGCCTTTGTTTTTTTCTTTTGATGATGGAAAATGTTTTGAACTCTATATTATCACTCTCGAGTAATGATCAATCAATCTCTACTACTAGACTTGGTTGAGCGTTCTCATACATAGGGTCTAATATGCTACTCTCATCTTCCTCAATCCCCAAAATATAAAATTTTAGGCTAAAAATGATGATTTGTAATAGAATAAATATGCTCCACAACCTTTTTAGAACTTATTTTTCATTGACACAATCCTCTAAAAAATCCTCAAAATGAGGTACAAACAAATATTCTATTTTTATCATTAGATGTTCTATCCAAATCCTTGTCAAAATTCATTCTTGGTTTTTAAAACTAAAAGTTGAATAACTCCAATTCATGATTGAGGGCATTAAACATTGCTCTACATTAATAGGAGCTAAGCTCTATAGGAAAAGAGATATGTATCTCACTTTTAGGCGAGTACATCTTGCTAATATGAGCCAGCTAATGACACAGTTCTACTAGTACAAAATAATATAATGCATATCTATGTAGCTTCACTAGAGCAACTTCATAAGCTCCTACCTTGAGATAGGTAAATCATGGAAACTATGTAAATATTGTTGTAACACTTATCAATTGCATGGATTCTTCTAACATACTCTAGTTGAGAATCCCTTCAACTTCATGGATTAGATTTCCTAAGAAGGTATCATTCACCTTCTTTTAATACTAAACATATTTTCTTGTTATTGAAAATAATTGTTCAATTGTATATAATCTTTGATGTTACACAAAATGTCAAGTCTTTGCTAGTCAATGTCTGTCCAGCTCACTCGGGCGATGAAGATAGTTTCCAGTTTCTGTCGAGTATTCTAGAGATAATCAAGATTCAAAGTCAATGTCTGATGAGTTCACTCGGGCACTAAAGGAAGTTTGCAGGAAGACAATGTCTGTCGAGTTCACTTGGGCACCAAAGAGAATTTGGCACGGAACCTATGTTAATTGAGCTCACTTGATTAACAAAGGGAATTCAATTCAAGATGTAGTGTTAACTAAGTTCATGAAGTTAACAAAGGAAGTCTAAAGAAATTATTTTCTAAGTTAGTGTTGACCAGGCTAGGTCAGCTAAAAAAAAAATTCTTGATTCTGTATATTTAGTTTTATAAATTTATTTGTTAAGTCTAGCTAACTTAAGGGATGAATATTGAATATTTGTAAGTGTATTCAAGATGACTTGACAAGGAAAAATATATAAATATAAGGTCAAGTTGTGGGATTTAATGAAGAGAAGCATGGGATTAAAAAGATAAACCAAGGAAGTGAATTGGAAGGATAGTAGAATATCCTAAGTTGACCGAGCTGCAAAGTTTTATCTGATCAAGGAGAATCATGTATTCAAGCCAGAATAGAGATTTGAAATTAGTAATAAGGTCATATCATTATTAGTCTCTGATAATTCTAGCAGTGTATTAAACCGCTTAATAGAGTTAGCTTAACAGCTATTTGCCAAATCCTCTAACGAGGTGGCATTTCTAGATTGAAGTGTCTAAAGACCTCTAACAAGGCCACTAATAACTAGATGATTAAATCCTTTACCAAGGTCACACCTAATAGTGTGTTTTGTAACCTTTAATAGGGTTGGCTCCTAACATGGCTCATTTTGGAAGAGTGAAAAATAGTAACTAGTTACAAGTATTGGTTTTTTCCAAATTGGGTTTCCACTTTAAATCCTGGTGTCATACATGTTCATGTTATTTTCTTTCTATTTCTATAACCAAGTTAATTGTGGTTAATAACACTAAACATCTTAAGAAATAAATATTTTAGTAATTTATGAGTAACAAAGATTCTTAGTGTTTGTTGAGTGATTCAGTGTTAACCGAGTTACAATATTATTTTCAGTTTCAATAGAGTTTAGTTTTGATTTATATTGATATCTAAGGGATCTAGGATTTATTTTTGTGGTAACTGATTCACTGCTCCCCTCTTAGTTACTCCTCTTATATTTCCAACACTTCTTTGTAAGAACAGGTATTATCTATAAACTTTGTATCCCTTCTAGATATGGATAGTGGGGAAGTTTGACTCATTCCCTTGTGCAAGTGTTACAATTTTTCATGTTATTCAAATTGGTGATAGTTAGAGGCCTAGTTATTAGGTGATTTTTTTCTACAATACCCTAGTTTGTGGTTATCGTGTGATCTTGGTTAAGGTTTGTGTTCATTTTGCATGATAAACAAATCAAGCTAGACATGCACATATAAATGAGATGAAATGAAGATACGTACTAAAAGAAAGGGAAGTACAATATCATATGTGTAGTTGTGAACATTATATATGGATTTGATAGAATATCAAATATATACAATAAGAAGTGCATGAAATAAATCTTTGGAAGTAAGTTTTACATTAAGAGAGACTTTGATATTGGGAAATTTGATTCTAGAAATGTTGAAGAATTATTTCTTATATATTCATTGAAGAATAAAGTATATAGATGTTTTAATCATAGATTGAAGACTCTTGTTGAAAGTACTAAAGTGAGAGTTGATGAAAAGTTTAGAATTCAAGAAAGGACATTTGATTATGAAACTGATGAAGAGACTAATCAAAGGAATAACAATTAGAATGTTGAGAAGGAATCATTTTACAAAACTAACATTGATTTGCAAAATGAATTACAAAGATAATAACCTATAACATAAATTAGATTTGAAAAAGTAACACATAACATGAATGTTGCATAGAATCGCCATGTGGAACAAATCATTGGAAGTGTGAACAAGGGAGTTATGACAAGGAACAAGGTCAGTGAAGAACTATGTTTGATATCTCAAGTTGAAACTAAAAATAAAGATGAAGCTTGCAAAGATGATTTTTGGATAAAAGCTATGAAAGAAGAATTAGAGAAAATTGAAAAGAAAAAAACTTCATAATTAACTTTCCTAGACCTAGAGACAAGAATGTTATTGGAACTAAGTGGGTATTTAGAAGAAAGATGAATGAATGAGGTGAACTTGTAAGAAAAAAGAAAGATTAGTTTGTAAAGGTAATTCACAATAAGAAGGAATTGATTTTGAAGAAACTTTTCACCTATTACTAGATAAGAGGTAATGAGGATGTTTTTGTCATATATAGCTAATGAGAACTTCAAAGTTTATCAAATGGATGTTAAGTCATATTTTCTAGATGAAGAGATTTAAGATGAGGTATATATTGAACAACTTGATGGATTTCCTTTGATAGAAGAAAATGAAATGGTTTGTGGATTTAACAAAGCATTGTATGGATTGAAATAGGTAACTAGAGCCTAGTATGCAAGATTGGACAAACATTTGACTAGTTTGGGATTTGTGAAAAGTAATGGTGATAGTAATTTGTACTTGAGAAAGAATAAAGATCGTTTACTGATTGTTGTAATATGGCTGACATTATTTTTGGAGGTGATGATGAAGCTAGTGAGGCATTTTAAGAAGAAACAAAGAAATAATTTGAGATGATTATGATTGGCAAATTAAATACTTCTTGGGATTGAAAATTATTTAGAATAAAGATGACATTTTTATATCTCAAGCTAAGTATCTAAAATATTTGTTGAAGAAATTTGGATTGGAAAGTTGCAAACCTATTTGAACACCTATGGTGACTGAATATAAAATATCAAACAAAGATGAATCCTCTACTGCAGAATAAACAAGATATAGATCTATGATTGGTGGATTGGAGTATTTGAGACATACTAGACCTAATTTAGCTAATGCAATTGGAATTGTGGAAATATTTCAAAGAGATCCTAAAGAGACATACCTTGCAACAGTAATAAGAATTTTAAGATACTTGAAAGGAAATCCTAATAATGGGTTATGGTATGATAACACTAATGTTGATTGGGCAAGAAGTATAGATGCCAGAAAGAGCACGAGTGGTGGAGCATTCTTCTTGGGAGGAAGATTAGTCTCTTGTCTAAGTAAGAAATAAGATTTCATTTCATAGAGTAGAGAAGAGGTAGAATATGTAGCATAAATAAATAATTGTAAACAAATAATTTGGATGAAGCAGATGCTAAAGGATATTGGAATTGAATTTACTAAGCTTGCTATCATATGTTTTGACAACACAAGTACAATTAGCATGTCAAAGAATCCAATTTTACATTCAAATATGTAAGGCACATTTCAATTAAGTGTCACTTTTTGAGAGAAAAGTGTTGGAAGTCTATTGGAAAAGTGTGATAGTGAGAGCGGGGTGAATCAAGATCTATAAAACTTTAACCTTCTAAACAATTATCAATCCAATATCTTTCACTACTGATCCTTGTCTAATTAATATCACAAATCACATAAACACATGTTGTAATGATGTATCAGATCTAATCTACTGATCACAACCATACACATAAAAGTAAATGATCAACACATAACACAAAGATTTGGTTACCCAGGAACCCTCCAAGGTGAAGCTAAAATTGGGGTGGGGATGAGACCCACAAATCTTCACTACTGCAATAAAAAAATTCGTCTATTAAGGCTAAAAATTTGATCACTTTTGATGATCTACCCTATGAGGGGTCTTCCCTGCTAAGAGCTTACAAGGCTTGTTCAATCTACCTTGATTAAAGCATTTAAACTTACAACAAAGTAAGCACTATGTTAGGAGATTTGTATAGGCCTGTTAGGACCACTCTTATTAGAAATTTACCCTAATTCAATCTATTAAAATGTTTCAATACATGATCCTTTGATTAACACTATAATGCTTTATTATGGATCTCTTATTTCCCCTATCTGATCCTTCTTTGATATGATATTAATTTGTTCTGCACTTCACTAATATGCTAAGTCACTCTTCCTTGTATCACCTTCAAACTTATTTTCAAGCATCTAAAATTTGCTTCTTGCACATACAATCTAACCATATTGAAATTAAGATTCAGATCCTCCTTATATAACCAACTAGGGAAGGTTCTAGATCAAGATCAATGATCCAGATTTCTCCCTTTTTCACTTAAACCTTGTATTTTTTGATTGGTTAAATACCTTGCATAGGGATTAATGATTAATCTTAAAATGCATAATAAACTCCTTAAATTACTCCTCAATCATTAAAATATGCAATAAGTAAGCCAAAAATTATTTACCTTTGTGTTTGTGCAGTTCCAAACAAATATGTTATAACTAGTTTGCTTGACACATGAACACTGTAAAACTTAGTCTTAACTAGTCTTCATGTTGTCCCTTAGCTTTTGAATGCTTGACATTCACTGTATAACTGAGCATGAATTAACTTTGTGTTGCTTAACTCAAACTGACTTATGTCTTGTTCGACATGTATAGGAGCACTTGGTGACCATAGAATTTCTAGATAATGATAATTGTTTGGCCTTAATAGAAATATGAACAATTCTAAATACATTTCTTGGCTTTAATAAGATGGCTCAATCGTAGTGATGATCGACCAACTCTTCCAAATAAATGACTAAGTGTTTGACACTAATAGACAATAAACTATAGGGATCAAAAATCTCCCCCTTCGATATTAGTGGCAAAAACAATCTATCACAATTCAAAATTATATCTCAAAATTTAAAATTAGTTTTCCTCCTTTGACTCACTCATACTTTATAAAGTCTTCAAAATGTACAACATATATACATGACATTGACATACTCTGTCTGCAAAAATGTTCAAAGAACAATACCTATAACTTTATGTATACATATACACATCATGACATATTCCCCCCATACATATATATTTCCCCTTTAATTTTATCACTTATCTATGCTGGGGTGCAGGGGTCAAACTATAGTTATCCAAAAATGGTTTTTGTAGCTAGAGTATCATGGCTAGGGCATGATCCTAACCATTTATGACTGATTATAGCAATTGAATTTTGATATCTAGTGTGGTAGCTAGATAAATTAAACTTTCAGTCATTGAGAGATTTGGATCTCTTTGTGCAACCTCCTTGGATGTTATAAGCTCTCTCTACATAATCTCTAAATGAGGTAACAACATTGTCTGAATAGAAGCAATTTTAGCCCTTATTCTTCAATCATTAACCACTAGCTTGACTAATATCCCTTAGGAATTTGTTAATTTATTAAACTAATTTGAATTGAAACTTGGTTTCATGTTCAAAGAAAGTGTTGGTACTCTCAAATCTACTAACTATTTCTTAATAAAATATTCATTCTCTTTTGTAAATAATTCAACATAACACAACTTTTTGTATAAGGAAAGAATGTTGTTTAAAACATCTTCTACAATATTGATTAGATTAGAAAAATGTACTTGCCTTATTGCAATTTGAGTAGATACCCTTTCAATGAATTTCTTCTCAATTTTTTTTGGAGCTTTTCATTTGCATCTAAGTCATCTTTGTTTATCTTTTCCACAATATGAACCAATTGAGCTGTAATAGGAGCATTATCATCAAGATTTTCCACATCAAATTCTTTAAGGAAAATATTCTTGATCTCCTATAACACTTACCTTTGTTATAGCTCTCTCCTTATTTCTTCCTATTTGATCTTTCTAGCCAACAAATCTTGCAAAATTTGCATCTATTCAAATGTCATATTGTTAGTTTTGAATTTGGGTATGGAAATGACTTTTTCTAAGGTTACTCGCTTGCTAGGTCACCTTGCTTTCTTCTATAGGAATTTCTTCTTTATTTGCTACTCGATAGTGCTAGCTAAAGTGAGTGTGATGAAACATCAACACTTGATCTTGATGGATTTTTTGTTCTACTAGCATCCATGCTTGTTGAGACTGACACCTTTTGAGTCACAATCACCTATTGTTTGGTTGTACCACTTTTCTTAGCCTCAGATTGTGTATAGAGTTCTACACTCAATCCTTCCTTTGGTTCATCCTACTTTTGACCTTGTAACTCGGTCACTATAACACTTATTTTCTATGTCTCCTTATTTCCCTCTATAAGAGGTCCTGAGACTAGTGCTTGTCCTTCTCCTGTAGTAGTATTGACTACTTGAATGTTTATCCCATCAATCCAACCCTTTGTGGTATAATCTACTATGGTAGACTCTTAACCTTTGTTCTCTTCAATTTTCAATCCACTATGCTCCTCGGAATCTATGAACAAAGTCTTCTATTGCATTCATTCTAATTGTTCATTGAAGTCAACATTAATAATAGGTGTTTTAGTAATTGTTACAATTACCCATTTCTCTATTCCTTGCTCTCCAATCTTGGGATATTCCTTGATTTAAACTAACACTAGAATAGATGTATCAATCAAAGTTTCCTTCATAGATTTTGGAGCTCAATCTCCTTGTTCTAGCTCAGCAGACACTATCTTTTCTAGCTTGGTTGACATTGGATTCACTTCAAGTGTTTCATCCTTAATGGTGACTATCTCTATTTATTTTTCCTAGTCTTGATCTTCTCTACAGTCTCTACAAATTGTTTGAAATCACTATACAAATCCTTTTTATTATCCAACTCTATTTTCTCATCTTCTTTTTCCTCTTCCTCTATTGTTGGTGCCAACAATCCAAAAACTTTCTTCAACAACAACTTACTTTCTTAAATTGTACTTCTATAATTTTGTTTCTTAAAATTTTGTATGCTTGTGTCTTGGGCACAAAGTTCTTTGCATAATCTATGATGACGATAGATATATGTGTCTTGCCTAAATCTAACATAGTTTGGGCTAGGTTATTTCCCTTATTTGTCTCTTAGTAGACAATGCCCATTTCCATTTAGAATCCATTTTATTATACAACTCTTCTGGTAGTGCTTTGCCTAACTCAATGGGAGTATACTTAAAATTTATTATCATATCCAAAATTGCTTGTTCTACTTTTTCTTTTTCTCATTTATCTAAAGAATCATAATTTGCATACTTAAATCCAAAAAGCCTTGTTGTAGTTCTAATATTTTCACATACATTTTTTACATCCCGAGGAGCTTTCTTGGGCACAATCTAAAATTTTCTCAGATCATCAAATTCTATCCTTTCTCCTTCATCATCAAGATTTAGAATCATCTTCTTCCTTGATCTCTTATTTTTACCTTTCTCAATTTCTTTAGCTTATGGTTTTCTTTCTTAAAAGTTTTCCCCTTTGTCGGCTTGGTGATCTTTATAGTTCCTTTCTTGGGATTGATAGCTATAAGAGATGCTACCTTTGATCCTTATCTGGTTATTCTTCTTTGAGAAATAGGTGGAGTAACCACTTTCTTAAAAAAATATTGACTTTAGGATCAACAATTACTATCTTTTTCCCTTTTGGTGCTTGAGGCTCGACAACCACTAACTCTTTTTTCTTAGACTTGTTGTCTTCTTTATCATCACTCTCTTGGTCTTCCCCTTTACCTCCTATGATTTACAGGGGTGCCTTACCAAGTTTTCCTTCTAAATCTTCAACCATTTTTTTTTTTCTATCCATCTTTGGAGCATCTTGATATTTGCAGTCTCATATGTGCCAACTGGCTCGAAATTCTTATCAATTTCCTTTGACAATAAGGTTATCACTACTATAGACATTTTATAAATATTAACTCCATATTGCATAGGTATCAACCATGCAAACTTCAATATTACTTCCTAAGCATAGGTGTAGTCGGTGCCCACCATGAAGCATATATGATCATGATAATAATCAACAACTGACTGAGTAATTCTCATCATATTCTTCAGTTTCCTCTTGAATTCATCAAAATAACCATCCAAAATTGTTTTAAAATTCTCACCTAATTGCTCAATGTATCCATTAATATTCTCGGTCACAGGCTTGGTTTTGTTCCATACTACTTCACCAATGGTAGGAAATGAATTTTGTACATAAAATAATATGCACAATAAAAGTGATCCAAACTTACATGAAGTGGGTAAAAGCACAAACCTGTGTCACCCTTTTGTAAAGGAAAATGTTAACAAAAGTATAACTATTCACATTCAATGACATAAAATTGGTATTATTATTTTAAATTTGGAAATGAAGTAAACTAATGAAATGTGTATAAATGGATTAATTTTAGGATTATAATTTTTAATAATTATTTAGAATAAGAATTGATATATTTTCCTAATTTTTATAGATAATTTTTTAGGTACTAAAAAATGCTAAAATTTAGGGGTCTAGTTCCCACCACTAAACTATATGCAAATAAACATTTTTCCCTTTGATCTCAGACTTTGTTATAGATAACATATATATCTAGAAGAATCAAAAATAAAAATTGTCTTTAGAACTATATTTTATCTTTTATAAGCATTGAAATTTTAACTCACTTGAAATCGATAGTTTTCATCTCCCACCACATTTTTCAAAACAAATCTATTCTAACTAGGAGAAAAAATATACATTCTAGAAGAGGAATCTCTCCTCTAGAACGTCATATAATTTTTAGATTTTTTTGATATGACTTAATATTTTTTTCTTTCTCAAAACCATAATCTTTTTTAGTGTTAAAATACGTGGTTGTGGAATTTTTCAATTTCAATTTACTATATCTAATTAACGCACTATAAACTCTACATGGGAATATTCTTGACTCTAAGCTCTATAAAATGGTGTTTATATGTTATTAAAAAAATCATAAAAAATAGTAAGAGTTATTGAAATGCCACTTTTTTGAAATAATTTTATTTCTTAAGTAATTGGATACAAACTAGTATAAAACATGCATTTAATAGACATTTCCAATTGGAAAAGTGTGAGACCATATATAACTTAGCTAGAATCAATTTATCTAGACCATATGTTTTTAAAAAATTGAATTTTAGATAGAAATACTCAAATTCATTCATTCTGATAAATCAACCTGAAACGTGACACAACTTTGTACTTTTTCCCAAGTATTCTTTTCTTTTCTTATGGTTCCCATATTCTCTATCAGTTGAGTCAACTGAAACTCAACCAAATCATAATTGTGGTCCTTTTTGACAATTTTGTAACCCAAATCAACAGATATGCAAGGTACACTATTCAATCATCTTCACTAATAAAATTTATGAACAATTACCATGACTACAAAATCTATAACAGGATCATCAATACCATCAATTAACATCTCTTGGCCATTCTATTTAGCCTTTTTAAGTTCCTCAATTACATGCCTAGTTGAACATTGCATAGTCTTCACTTGGTCTAAGGTGGGGTAGCCAGTGACTTGACAGATGATTGATTTTATTATCTTCACTGGCCCATTTTCTAGCCACAACCTCATATCATGAATTCTATTCAAAGCTATTTTGATCCACTCAACTTCGAATACTTTTGGAAAGGCTAGGACATGGATAAGCCCTTTCTCAGCAACTACTTTGTATTCTTCCTTCGAAACCCTATTTTCGCACAATTTGTCATAAGCATTCCTCAATTCAAAATCTCCAATTTCTCCTATGAACATGTAACAAGATTGTGTGTCATGTACAATGATAACATTCAGAGGAATAGATGACAATGCACCACATGTGTCTCTAGTCATCGCAATCTTGGGATAAGCCTTAAAATTTGATGGGGGGCATACATCATTTAGCACAATTTAGGCATTACTATCCTTCAATGCCTCCTTTTTCACTTATATATATAAAAGATTCCATTTCAAACTAGGCTTTTAAAACTTTTAAACAATTTCATAAAGCAACCAAACTCAATGCAAATACGCTTTACTTATTTTTGTTCACTTTTTCTCACTTCTACCATTGGCATGCACAAGATCTCTATAAACTTCACACAAATCACTCTGGAATCACCTTGGAATTTTCTCTACAAACTCAAAGTCACTGGGTGAGTGAAGAAATGAACACATAATTCACTATATGCCCTCAAATGGTCAAAATACCCTTGCATTTAATGTTTCGTGCATATAGTAGGTATACACATAGTGTATGACAGTTGTCTCAACATCTAATGACAACTCAATGTTTATTCTTCATTTACTAGCTTGGTCGATATACCAACTTGGTCGCAACTTCATTTTAGTTCTCAATCATAGTTTGGTCAATATAGGAGCTTCGTTAAGATTGTGACTCAGTCACTATAGACATCAATACTGATGGTCGACATCAACTATGTTTCAAATTGATATATGTGCACTCAGCTCAGCTCACCCTTTATTATTATCCTACTACATCTTATCTCATGTGGATATGGAATTTACCTCATCACATGTTAGGAACTTACATATGATAAATTATTTTGAGATTCAATACCTCACATACCTTCTTTGCTTAATTTGAGGTAGTGTGATTACCTCATCCATTGGATTGGGTGATCTCAGCATTACTAGTTCCATTTTTGTTGCCTTCATCCTTCTTTCTCCATTTTTTTTTCATTTCATTTCTTCTATGTTCTACATCAATCTTTCCTTTTCCTTTGGTGTGTTCATTTCTAGGTGCTAGTGCTAGGGTCCTGTAGTTCTTGCTCACATGTCCAATATCATAACAGCTATAACAAACTAAACTTCCATTCATCCAACTCTTTGATTTGCCTTTGAAGTGTGTCCTAATGCAATTTACTACAACATGACCATACTCACCACATAACTGACAATTGTACCATGTGTTGTAATCCCAATTGATTTTGTTTCCTTGCTTGGGTGCATTTTCTTGCTTCTTAGGTCTCAAGTTAGGTTACCTTTGATCTACATTCTTGAGCTCTATGTCCATACTTTTGATAATTGTAGCAATGGCCTTCAAATCTAGGTGCAACTAGTGTATTTCTAGCTTTAGATCTACACTCATGTACTTGATGTCCTTGCTTCTTTTAATTAAAATAATTACCAATAATTTTAGGCTTAGGGTTTTTCTTACTAGTCTTGATTCTGCAAATATTTGATGTATGACCTAGCTTTCCACAATGATAGCATGTAGGTTTTTTCTCTGGATTTGCATTTCTTTGTTCTCCAGTCTTTGATGATTCTCCTTCCTTAGAAGATGATAGGTGCTTAGTGTATCCTAGACCAGATGTGTCATGGGGTCTTCTTTGTGGTCTCACCAGCTCTTCATAGTATCTCATATATTCTTTAGGCTTGTTCAACCTTTCAATAAATTCATTTTCATGTTTTAGTTCATTCTTTAGATGCTCATTCTTAGATTATAGATTTGCAATCTCCACATCCTTTCTATTGAACTCTTGAGTTGTAGAAGTAGCTTGTTAGCCATGTCAAGCTGATTTTGTGTAAATCTTTATACTTCATTATTCTTGTCATCAAGTCTTCTATATATATGACTTTTATCCTCTTCAACTTTCTTTTTCTGTTTAGTCACTTCACACAATCTTACTGATTGGATTTCATATTCCCTCTTTAGTGCTCTTACTTCTTCAGTTAATATGTTGTTCTTTTCCAATAGATCTATTATTGTTACATCACTTTCACTAGAATTTCCATCATCAAGTAAACCTTTAGTGTCTTCTTGATATTGTGCATCATTCATGATTATCAAATCTTTTCTTTTCTTTAGGGATTCCCTCATTTCTTCTCTTGTTGTTTCAAGTTGTTGCAATATAAGCTATATCTCAAGCTTCTAGTTTTCAATGATCTTTCCCAAATTGTATGCTTCCATCTCCAAGATCTTTACTCTTAAGTGGTTAGACTTTTGCTAAGAGAACAAAGCTCTAATACTAATTGTTGTTAGGAATAAGGTATCTCAACTAGGGATAATTCCTATTCTTATTATTTGTTTTGGAAATGTATTTTTTGCAAATAATGTAATTAAGTGTGAGTGTACATGTCTAGTTGGCATGTTGATGTGTTTCTCCACTTGTATGTGTCTGCATCTTGAATTATGTGCAAGGAGATCATGGCTGAAATGGTTATGACAAATTCCTATGACATGTAAGAGCTATCTTTGGAAGATATGATGATGGGTGAAGACATGAAGACATGTGGCAATTGATATAAGTGTTTTTAGGGGTTGAAGATAGGAGAGAGTGAAAATATATTGTTGGTATATGATATGTGTTGGAAATAAAAATGGGAAATATATATATACTTCTGAGGGCGGGGGGGGGTGAATTAGAAGTACTAATCTTTAACCATGTAAAGTAAATGAATCCACACAAACACTTGACACCAGATATGATTGCCTAGAGACCCTCCAATGAGAAGGTAAAACTGGGGTGGTGATGACACCTGCAATTCTTCACTATTACAACAATAAAGTTCACCTATTAAGGTTACATAGTTTGACCATTCTCATGATCTACCTTGTTAAAAGCTTAAAAATGATTGTTAGATCCTACTTTGTTAAAGGATTTTAACACCCTTTTAAAAGTGTGACTAGCTAAAGGACTTAAAAACACTCACTTGGAATGTCACCCTGTTAAAGGATTTTGCAATGACTATTAAATCAACCTTAGTCCAAAGGATTTCATCCTATTGATACAATTGTTAGAAAGTAACAATAGAATGTTTGATCTGATACACTTACAACTTTGTCTTGCTAATTTTAGATCACAATTCTATCCATCTTGATCCTCTTGATCTATTATATCAATGTTGTATAGCTTCTCCTCTATTCTGTAAACTGATTATGCAATTCTTTAACACTTGTAAGTCACCTTGTATGCTTACTAATCAATTCACCCCTTTCACTTCCTTCAATTCTTCATTTGCATCACTTCCTCGCATACACATACATTCATACTCTCTTAATTATGGGGTTTTGTCTCCCTTTAAAAATACTTTGGTGGCTTAGGGTTAAGTATGAATCTACGAATGAGATTCATTCATTTTCTTGCTTAATTCCTTCTATTTTTCTGATTGGTTGCATGTTGATTGCATAGGGAATCCAAATAGATTCGATCTTATCTTCAAAGCTTCAAGATCTATCCATAAGTCAGCTCAAAAATGGTTTACATAGTTTTTTGTGCCATCACAAACAATTAGGTCCATTTTGTATTACTCGACACTTGATAATATTGATGCTCAACGCTCACTATAATTCTATCTTGCTCGACACTTAAACTTGCTCAACATATGAGTGACTCGTCACTCATTGCAACTTAGCATCTATACATATTATACTCGGCATGTGTTACTAGCTCGACATGAGCTTAGTAAATATCTTAAGTGTTTTGACACTCAATTGTCAAAACCAATCAACAATCTCCCCCTTTGACATGAGTATCAAAAACACTTAACTATACATAACAAATTTAATTCCTTGAGTATAATATATATACAATTTGGCATATGTACAAGACTTCAAAAAAAGTTATATACCTTAGAATTTGCTTAAAATTTTGTAACTCCCCCTGAGTTAATGTGCCCATTTTGTATCCAAAATTTCTTCTCTTCTCTGAGTAGATTTGTTTCATGCTAATACTCTTTATCATCAAAATTTTGACACTCTGCTTTTTTGTCTAATATACTCTATTTGTTCCTTGGTTGGTCGCTCCCTCTTTGCTTGCTCTCCCCCTTTTATATACTTCTCCCCCTTTATCTGTTAATATATCTCGCCCTTTTTTACATTGATGTCAAAGGATCTATACACTGATTGTGTATTTGTCCAAAAAAAATTTATGGACTTCCATTATGATCTTTAAAGTAGCATCCCAGTTGTCTAATGCAACATATAAGGACTTGATCTGGATGGCTGTCTCTACTACAAGATGAACTAGACCATCCAATGTTGAAAGATTGGGGTCTTTCTTTAATACTACTTCTGCATAGGCTAGTTCTTTCTGGAGTATTTCCATATTGGGGGCAAGAGAGGCTTGTATGTTACTCAACTCAGCTCTTATATTAGCCTCTTCTATTGTTAACACAACTAGTTGATTTTGTGTATGAAGTACTGAATGAAAGTGCTTCTCACTTTGAGATAGATTGGTAGGCAACTGCATGCCTAAAATCTTCAAATTCCTTTCCAAACTCAAAATTATGTGGCTTGTCTCTTATGTGAAGAGTGTGGGATCACACAATTTTGTGTACAATGAGAATATATTCTTAAGTACTTTCTTCACTTTTTCATTTTTGTTAGGCAACTCAACTTGGGATAGTGTTATTCCACTAGATATCTTCTCATTGACTTTTCCTTGAAATTTCTTTTTAGACCATTCCATGAGTTTAACATTGGTTTCCTGGTCTTCATTTGTCACCTATTCAACAATTTTTGATAATTGTTCTAATATAGGTTTTGATTCATCAGGTGTTTGCAAGCTGAAAGCATCTAAAAATATGTCTTTGATCTCCTGAAGTGCTTGCCTTTGTTTATACTCTTTCCTGAGCATTCTTCTTTCTTTCCAATGCTTCTTTCATGATATTGATCTGCTCTAATGTCATTGTTGCATAATCATATTTTGGTATCACTATGTCTTCATCTAACAGTGCATCACCATAGTGAAATACCTTAGCAACTTTTGTTGAGCTGGATCTTGGTGCTAAAATCTACAATGGTATTTGCATCAATGCTTGGCCTCTGAAGGACTTTAGTAGGAGTGCTATTTTTTGGTAAATTTACAAATTTTTGTATGGCTTCTTGCTCCTTCTCCTTGGGTATATCCTTCTCTTCATCAAATTTGCCTTGATCGATTATGATCAATTTTGGTGCACCTTGTGTTTGTGTAGTAGGTATAGAAACATTTATCTATCCTTCTTATTTCTTTTTTGGCTCCTTTTCTTCTGTAGTTTGAACTTCATCAACTTTTGTAGCAGTGTCAACCTTTGAATATTTATCCTCTATTTTTGTTAATGGTTGGGCACTAGTTATTGTGGGGATATAGAAGGTGGTTCTTGGGTGTTCACCTTGTCCCTCATTATGTCAGCTACATCCTTTTTTAGTTCATCCACACTAACTAATACATGATTTTCACATAGCCTTCCCTGCAATGTGGATTGGTCAAGTATCTTTTTCAAATCCTCTGCAATTAATGGATTGATGTTCTGAGGTGATTTATCAGGAACATCTTTCACTGTTATAGTCTCTACAGGTGTGTTTGTGTCATGCGGAGGGCTCATGGCTGGCAATTGTGAATCTTTCACATTCTATTATGCTTGCTACTCATCAGCTGTTGTCATTTAATCCTTCTTTTGTTATGTCTCCTCCACAGTAGTGTCTTCTTTCTCTCTTTCTATTTCTTCCTCCTTGTCCTCACCTTCTTCCTCATTATTCCCTCCCTTAAAGGGATCTGCTTCTCCTTCTTTGACTATTGTCAGTCCATATATTAACCTCCACATTTGTGTGGATTTCTTCACAACATCTTCAATTTTATTTTGCAAAATGTTAAATGCCCTATACTTTGGTGCAAATTTGGTACCATATTTCTTATTGGCCTTAGCTATTTGTCCTTTTGACAATTCTAGCATCACTTGTGCCAAAGTAGATTCTCTTTTTCTTTTTCAACATTTAGAAAATAATGCCACTTATTCTCAATAATGGTGTACAAATCTTTTGGCATTGTGTTATTCAATTCAAGAGGAGTGTTCTTAAATTTTTCCATCATGGCATATACAAACTCTTCAACCATGTTCTGGTCTTCTCTACTCAATTTACCAAATTTTATGTTTTTCAAACTTGTCAAATCTACATTATCTCTAACTTTATCACAAATGTTTTCTAGATCAAATCTGGGAGCATGACTTACCATTTTGAATTGGCTTGTGTCCTCTGATTCTGGTTGTGCTACATATTTTCTTCCTGGTTTCTTTTGCACTAGACTAGTTTTCTCAGTAGCCTTATTTTTATCTTTTGCCTGCTCCTTGGCCTTTTGAGTGGTTACCCTTGTAGTGGCTCTTGTTTATGGACCTGTAGGCTTTGTTGCACTAGGCTTTGCAGTCTTCTTTCCCTTAGGTTGTGCAATTAGATATATCTTGGCTTTTCTCTTCTTTGGTTGTGGCTTTGGTGGTGCTTCCTTGACATCATCTCCCTCATCACCTTCTTCTTCTTGATCTTCACCCATACCTTGGGTCAAAGCAAGAGGTCCTTGACCTTGTTCCTATTCTTCCTCTTCTTCTTCTTAATCATCTTCTCCATTGTTGCCTTCTCCAAACTTGGCTTTCAGTTTCTTTACCATGGTATCTTTCTTCTTATAAATTTTGAGGCAGTCTTTAATTCCATTTCTACCTTTGATTTAACAACATCATGGTTACCAAAAAATTTAGTAGTCTTGTCAACTTCTTCAGCAAGAAGTGTAGTTATAGCTACTGAAGCTTCATCAATGTTGATTTCATAACCTAGAGGCCTTAACCATCTAACTCTAGGTACTGCAGCTTGGATGGAGGTGTAGTCAATGCCCACTAGAAAGAAAATATCATTGTAATATTTCTCCACTAGGGAAAAATGAATTCTCAACCTTTATTTTATGGACTACTTGAAATCTTATAAATATCTAGTCATTACTGACTCAAAATTCTCTCCTATTTGCTCAATATATTCATTGATTTGCACAGCAACTAACCTATTGGTCTTCCATCCTACTCTACCAAAAGATGGGAATTCATTTTGAACATAGAAAAATATGCATATCAATATTGAACCAAACTTACATTGAGCACTTTTAGATTTCCTTATTGCTCCTAGTTTCTCCAATATCTATTGCAACTATAGTTATGCAAGATCATAGGTGTGATCTTTCTTGACTATATTGTAGCCTACATCAACTGCTATACAAGTAACACTACTCTATCTTGTAGCTTACATCAACTGTTATACAAATAACACTACTCAATTTGCTTGACTAATAGAATTTTTAGTATGACTCTGACTGCAAAGTCAAGAAGTGGATCAGTGATAGTGTCAATAGTCATCCCTCACTTATTCCACTTGGCTCCTGTATTTTGCTCAATCACCTCTTTAGAGTCACTTCTTAATGTCTTAGGCTGATCTAGGGTTGGGTATCTAGTAACCCTATGTATAATCCTTTTTGAGATGTTGATAGGTCCTCCTTCTATCCATAAACATCCATCATGTATTCTGTTCAGGATAATTTTGATCCATTCAATCTTGAAAACTGTTGGAAAATCTAGGGCACGGGTTAAGCCCTTCCTCTCTAAAATTTTAAATTCCTCCTTCAACTCCCCATTTTTGTATAATCTATCATATGCTTGTCTAATTTCCATTTCTCCAATCCCTCCTACCTTGCAATTATAACATTTCCTTACATCCTAAACTATTACAGCCTTGGACGAAATAACAGATAATGCGCTTGTTGGGTCATTCTTATATGAAACTTCTAGTATGGCCCTAAAATCTAGTTGTTTAACCTCGTTACTGGCTAATTGAACTTCAAATGATTCCTTCTCCTTTACAGTCTTAGAACTTGAGGCCATTTTGCAAACTAGGTTTTGACAAATATAATGCGTAGCTCGGTAGGTGAACAATACCTTTGAAATCGATGAACTGATTCTTGATCTTCACTATGATTAGTGAAAATTCTTCAATCTCATTTGTCAATCACTTCTTCACTCTTCTCACTCTTGCTCTATGTTCATAATGACAAAAAAATGTGAAATTCAACCTTATACCCTTTCAAAATACAACATTTATGCATGGTACATGTACAACTGTAAACTTGGCTTCAATGCAATTTATGTTTCACTTATTTTACCATCACTCAAAATTTATTAGAATTACCCTTACTTGGCACCAATAGAAATTTCCCTCATTGAGTAGCTACTACTGACTTGGCTTCAACTGACTTTGGCTGACAACTTGACACACACTAGGATTTTACTTGGCAATCGAAGAGAACTTTTCACACTTGGCAGTAATGTGAAAACTTAAAGATTTGATCGTGGAATTTACTTATTATCTTGCATCTTTCTTCATGCTAATATATCTTTTTTAGTACCGATTTCTTTTTGGAACTAATGTATGATAATAAAAATTAGATATCAATCCCACATACCTCTTTTTTGCTTTATTTGATGAGATGTGATCACTTGACCTATCAAGTGAAGTAATCCCTTCATTTGATGTGCTACATCCATCTTTATTCCTCCATGTTTTTTTCATCTCTCCTTTGATGTGTTCAACATCTACCTTGCCTTTTCCTTTGTTAAACTCTAAGTTAGGTGTGTTTGTCCTTGTTAGGTAGTGCTTGCTTATATGACTAGTCTTCAAATAGCTAAAGCATGTAGTTTGACTCAACCATTTGTTGTAGTTACCATTGAAGTGTTTTCTTATGCAATTCTCAGGGATATGTCCATATTCTTGACAATAATGACAACTATATCTTGTATTGTAATCCCAATTATAGGATTTTTCATAGCTTCTTCCCTTTTTTGACTTATTTGATGACCACGTGGACTTGGATCTGCATTCAAAGGCTCTATGTCCAAACTTCTGACAATTGTAGCAGTGTCCTTCAAATTTTGGTGCATGCATGGTTCTAGTTCTGCATTTATGTGCTTGATGACCTTGTTTGTTGCACTTGTAACAATGAGTCATGTTCTTAGGCCTAGCGTTCTTGTTCTTGCAAATATTGGTCATATGTCCTTTCTTACCACAACGATGACAAGTGGGTTTAGAATTCTTACCTTTATTGTTTATTTCCTCAGTAGCTTTAGATGATTCTCCTTCTTTAGTACTTATGTAGCCCAATCCTGATGTGTCTTTACTGGATCTAGGGGATTCTAGTATTTGCTCAAAGTACTTGATGGCTTCATTTGGCTTGTTGAAACTTTTGGCAAACTCCTTTTCTCTTTTCAGGTCATTTTGCAGTTGTTCATTCTGCAACTTCAATGTAGTTATCTCAATGTCCTTGACATTCAACTCATGATGGGCATTCATCATTTGGCTTAGGGTGTCCAATTGCATGTTTGAGATCCTAGATAGCTCTGCTGATTTTTCTTCCAATCTATTTGCAAAAAATCTTTTGTCTTCTTCAATCATGGCCTTATCTTCTATAGCTTTCTTCTTTTGTTTAGTCACCTCACGTAGCAGTATAGCTTGTGATTCTTGTTCCAACTTGAGATTTTTGATTTCCTTAGCTTGTGCTCTATTCTTTTCCATGAGATCTACAATTGTTGCGTCAAATTCACAGGAGTTACCATCTACAAATAACTTTCTGGTGTCAATCTCTTTATATTGTGTGTCATTTTCTGCCATAGCAATCTCTTTCCTTCTCTTCAGGGAACTTCTCAAGGCATCTCTGGCTTCATTCAATTGTTGTAGTAAGAGATATATATCAATCTCTTGAAAGGCCTGCCCTATTAAAGGCTTGCAAAGGATTGTTAGATCCTACCCTGTTAAAAGTGTGCCTGGCTAAAGGACTTTAAAACACTCGCTTGGAATGTCACCCTGTTAAAGGATTTTGCAATGACTGTTAAATCAACCTTAGTCCAAAGGATTTCATCCTGTCGATTTAGTTGTTAGAAAGTAACAGTAGAATTTCTGATCTAATACACTTACAACTCTATCTTGCTGATTTCATATCACAATTTTGTCCATCTTGATCCTCTTGATCTATTATATCAATGTTGTATAGCTTCTCCTATGTTCTGTAAATTGATTATGCAATTTTTTAACACTTCTAAGTCACCTTGTATGCTTAGTAATCAATTCACCCCTTTCACTTCCTTCAATTCTTCATTTACATCACTTTCTCACATACACATACATTCATACTCTCTTAATTATGGGGCTTTGTCTCCCTTTAAAAAGACTTTGGTGGCTTAGGGTTAGGTATGAATCTATGACTAAGATTCATTCATTTTTCCATTTAATTCCTTCTATTTTTCTGATTGGTTGAATGTTGATTGCATAGTGAATCCAAATAGATTCAATCTTATCTTCAAAGCTTCGAGATCTATCCATAAGTCAGCTCAAAAACTATTTGCATAGTTTTTTGTTCCATCACAAACAACTAGGTCCATTCTGTATTACTCAGAACTTGATAATATTGATGCTTGACACTTACTGTAATTCTATCTTGCTCAACACTTGAACTTGCTCAGCATCAACTGTTTACTCGACACTTGAACTGCTCAGCATATGAGTGACTTGGCACTCATTGGAACTCAGTGTCTATACATATTATACTCCACATGTGTTAGTAGATTGGCATGAAATTAGTAAATATCTTAAGTGTGTTGACACTCAATTGTCAAAACCAATCAACAATATGTTGCTATTGGATTTTTCTTTTTTGTCTTGAAAGAACTTGCACTACAAGTGCATTGTAACCTTTTGTGTTGAAGCTAATACATTGTGTAGGTTTTTGAGGGGTGGGGTTATTTTACTAGAAGGTTTTTCCACACTAGCATATCTTTGTGTTTATGCATTTTCTTTCTCTATCTATTTTATGATTCATGGTTGACTGCAATATTATTGTTTACATAATATCAAATCCAAAATTATAAGGATTTAATAGGAATTTTCACAATACTTTCCTTAAGGGATTAGTGTAGGAAGTCATTTTTGCACCTGAGTTTCCTTACAATTGTTGGAATTCTATTGGGAAAGTGAGATACTGAGGGGGAGGATGAATCAAGATCTATAAAACTTTAACCTTCTAAACAATTATCAATTTGATATTTTTCACCACTAACCCTTATCTCATCAATATCACAAATCACATAAACATATATTGTAATGATGTATTATATCTAATCTACTGATCACAACCATAAATATAAAAGTAAATTATCAACACATAACACAAAGATTTGGCCACCCATAAACCCTCCAATGTAAAGGTAAAATTGGGGTGGGGATGAGACCCACAAATATTCACTACTGCAGTAACAAAGTTTGCCTGGTAGGGCTATAATTTTGATCACTTCTATTGACTTACCCTGTGAGGGGTCTACCCTACTAAGAGATTACAAGACTTATTCAATCTACCTTGATTAAAGGATTTTAACTTACAAAAAAGTAAGCACTTTCTTAGGATATTTACATAGGTCTGTTAGGACCACTCTATTAAGAGATTTACCCTTATCTTCTTTGCTAAAATGTATTAGTACCTAATCCTTCTCTTAGAAATTTAATGCTTGATTATGGATCACCTCTTTTCATTTTTTGATCCTTCTTTGATATGATATTACTTTGTTCTGCACTTTACTACTATGCTCAGTCACTCTTCCTTATATCACCTTCAAACTTATTTTCAAGCATCTAAACTTCACTTTTGGGTTCAGATACTCCTTATATAACCAATTGGAGAAGGTTCTAGATCAAGATCAATGATCCAAATTTCTCCCTTTTTCCACTTAAATTTTCCATTTTTTTTTTATTAAATACCTTGCATAGGAGTTGATGATCCATCTCAAAATGCGTAATAACTCCTTAAATCACTCTTCGATCATTAAAACATGCAATAAGTTAGCCAAAAACTATTTACCTCAGTGTTTGTGCAACTCCAAACAATTATGTTACAAGTAGTTTTCTTGGCACATGAAAAATCTAACACTTAATCTTAACTAGTCTTCATGTTGTCCCTCGGCTTCTGAATGCTCAGAATTCACTATATAACTTGGCATGGACTAACTCTATGTTACTTAGAAAAAACTAACTTCTATCTTACTTGACATGTATTAGAGCACTTAGTGACCATAGAATTGCTTGACAATGACAATTGCTCGACCTTAACTGAAATATTAATAATTTTAAATACATTTCTCGGCCTTAGTAGGATGACTCAATCATAGTAATGACTGGTCAACTCTATCAAATAAATGACCAAGTGTTTGACACTAATAGAGAAAAAACTATAGCGATCAACAAAAAGGTAGCTAAAAAAGAGACCATATTGGAATATGTTAGCACAAAGGAACATATAGTAGACATGTTTACAGAACCTTTTGCTAAGGATACATTTGAGTATTTGTAAGGTATGTTTTGGGTCATGATTACCTAACCTTCTTCAAAGTAGTTGATGCAGAGATTGTATCAATCTAGTATGAATTAGAGCACCATTATTTTATCTAGATTGAATGCTTGATGCTTCTTCTATGGGGGTATCTATGTTTGAGCTAAGTCATTAAGGACTCTTGGTACTAGTATTTAACAATATCTTTGGACATTGTGTTGAGAGTTTTCAGTAGATTTTTTTTGGAAATGATTGAATTGGCATAATGGAACCTTTGTTATTGATGTCAATGGGGGAGATGAGTACACATGAAAAACCTAAATACTTTGGGAGAAATATGAGTAGTACATGAGAAGTTTCCTTGTTATTTTGGAGAAAGTAGCTTTGATGTCTATGCACAAGGGAGATTCATACCTTCTTCATGTATGTTGATCAATGGGGAAGATGTATTATTTGATTATGGTCATAACAAAAAAAAAACCTTCATAGCCTATTTGAGAGAGTGATTTATGTTTTCATTCATGGACAACATGAATGAGGGAGTAAAAGTAGATGAGGAAGAAGTATATTTTTGTATTCATGGTACTTAAATGTTTTTCATCTTATGTTTCCATCAATGCTAAAGGGGGAGATTTTTAAGCATTAATACTTGATGTAGTTGTATGAGGGAGTTTTTTGTATTGTCAAAGTGGTGATTGAGTGCTCATGCATTTCATTCATGATAGTGTTTGTTATGTTTATCAACATATAAATTTTTTGGATAGTTTATCTAGAGTTGTAGAGAAAGATTCATTTGGTGTGGTTCTTTGTCAAAGACTTATGTTATGTGTGCTTGAAGTTATATTAAGGATCATGTCTTAATACTACATCTATGTTCACAGAAAGAGTTATGAAGATTTGCATGAGTCATAGAAAGTTTTGTGGAGATTGTTCTTAGAAAACAAATTGGTTGACAGTTTCTAGTTTTTGCATTACACCTTTTTGGTATGGCTGAGGATTGTTTAGTGCACTTAGATTATGATTGAAGACATGTTTAGGACACTATTGTTAATGTGGCAAAATTAGATGTTCATTCTATGAGGATTTATAAAGACTATTCAACGTGTTGTTCCTAGGAAGCAAACTATTGGTAAAATTATTATGAGAAATACTAATTGTAATGTAATATCTTAATGAGGTCCTAAAATTTTAATTATAAATTGAGAAAGCCTCAAGGATGACTCAATACTTATTTTAAGACTTATTATATAAAGGAAAGTAATTTTCCTTGGTTGTAAGTAGATCAGTGAGATCTAGTGCAGATGGTTATTGTTTCTATGAGCTTAAATGAGAATTATGTTTGATCAGAATAGAGATTGATGTTGATGATGTACTATGAGATTCCAAGAAATTATATTGGTAAAAGCATTGTTTTTTAGTCAGTTTATTCTTGGGTTTGTTATCCTAAAGGTTCTTTAGTGAAAGCAGTCTGAGGCTATTTGAACAATGGGTTTAGTTGTCCTCCTTTCAATCCTAACAAGGTTGGCACAACTCCTAATAGGGTTGGAATCTACTGATAGGGATTCAAAATCTTCTAACAAGGTTTCATATGTTCTAATTGTATTTCATTGGATCCTAATAGAGTCCATCCTTTCATAAGGAACTTTTATATTAGTACGCCATCTTATGGGCATTATTCCCATTGGGGTTTTCCCTTTGATCAAGGGCTTAACTAGTTAAAATATATGGTGTTATTGTGCACAATTATCTTTATATGGTTTTTACATCTATTGTTCACATGTTTCAGATTTGATACAGTTATTGAGAGTTAATTTAAGTACTTAACTAGTTCATCTCCTAAGAGAGTATATATGTTTGCACAAGAGATAGAAATCCTTTAAAAAAAAGTTGTAGTAAAGATCATCATTAATAGCTAATTACATAAACAACACAATTGAGCATTCAGGTAAACCACCATTATCTTTTTTTAAATTGATTGATAGCAATGCAAACCCATTCATCAACCTCAATTGTATCAAAGTATCAAATAGAATCTTTACCTACAAAAGAAAACTAAAAGAAAAGGCTTCATCCCTCAAATGCTTTAGAAAAATAACAACTCAATTATTTCATTTGTTTCTTCTAAAACAACTAGTAACTGGTCTTAAAGAACAAGACAAAAAACAATATAGTTATCATGTCACCTCAAGAGACTTTGGAGGATGTGATTTCACATTTTCCACTTTAAGTGTGCAAAAACCAACTATATCAACCTCATCATCATCCTATAATTAGAGAAACATTTAGAAATTATATTCCAAAATATTTAAATCAATAAAGACACAACTCTACCTTTCCTAGGTCAACCTTGAAATTTTTCTTTACAATCTTGTATGCAAAATCTACAGCTCCACATGACAGAATATTGAGTCTTCTTGTATGTGCCAAGAACATAATATCCATGGACTTGCATTAAACCTATTTGCAAACTATTTAGGCCAATGGATACCATGTTATAGTGTATTTTCTCCTTGCCCTAAACATTGTACTATTCCTTAGCTTGTTCTCTTAGAATTGTTCCAAGTATTTAGGACAAGGAGAAAGATTGTATAACCTTCCATCAATTCTAAAAAGGAGACAAACTCTTCTACACAATCTAAAATTTCAAGACCGCTATGGAAAATGCACTTGCACATTGAATTACAAATCATTAAAAAAATTAGCCAATACAATTTTTACTACTATAAACATTCTAATATCATAATTTTTTTAAATACCTATATAGACTTTTACTAAATCCATGAAAAAGGAATAAACAATCTCATATCATAACTGGTGTATATCTATAATGAGAATATACTTTTACAAAACTCATTAAAATGGGATAAATAATAGTGTACCATAATTCATTTGTATCTATAGTGACATTTAAAGAAAAGTCAAATTCTTTTTTCAATAATGACTAGACACATCGTGTTATTTGATGATAATTACTACTACTCTACTCTAGTAGTTATGAAGTTTTCTATTAAAAAATAGTACAATGTAATTGGCATGCTTCTCAACTTATTAAAACATACTAGTATAGTTCAAGAGAGAGAAATATGTTATGAAACTTTGGTAATTAAAGATAGTTAAATGTCACTTAGTTCAATACTATGGATTCTTTGAGTCCTTAATATATCTAGAAAGTGAAAAATAATTCACAATAGATAATAAAAGAAGTTGTCAATCCAAGATAGTTGTTGATGATATTATATCTTTCCATATACCTTATGTGGTATCTAGATTATTTCTTTTTGTGGTATAGTGAGTCAATAACATAAAGGAACTAGTATGGACTACATGGCATGGTAACATACCTTATGAGTTTCCCCAATCTTGCTCTCCCAAATTGTTGCAAGCTCATTGTGAGTGAGAAAATTCTTGGGTGGTCTAGTTACAGTAGAACAAGAAGCTTTCATGGATTTCAACTTCATATTAGATATATTCAAGAAATTAAATTGCATAACTAGAAAACATTGTATACAATTGGGCAACAAACTAAATTCAAAGAATACAGTGTGAGATAAAGTTGAAGTTAAAGAAAAATCTGTCAGTTAGATTGGGGGAAAATTTTCAAACTTGCCTAGGATGATGAATAACAAGTATTGAGTGTGTTGTGTTTGTTTCCCCATAATAAAGCATTTGAAATAAAGATACATAATTGTAATTTAGAAGAGCCTTGGACTTAGGTGTATTAAACATTAATCCTTGACCCGATTGTATAAGAAAAATATAATAGCAGAAACTTTCTTCATTTTCTCAAGTTTCATATTCCTTTTTGACAAAGCACCTTCAATTGAAGCACAATATAGGAGGTAGACAAAGGGAGGTGGTGGCTCTCCAAATAGAATCTCGTCATTCCCATCTTTTCTTGGAATTTTGATATATATATTACAAATAAAGCAGACACAAGAAATCCAAAAAAGGAAAAAGAGCCCATGTTCAAGACAATATCTTTGATTCCAATTGTCATGTTATCAAGTTCACATAGAAATCAATTTGATATAGAAATGTTGATAAACTACCACAACAATTTACATCTACTTCATCATTCTACTCAAATGTATCCTATTTGCAACTCTATGATAATTTTCATCCTATTTAATGGAGTTGAGACCTTATTTCTTATGTGTTGGATAATCCATTCAAAGTCTTTTTAGTGGGGTTCTTCCCCTTTCTAATTTGGTGATCTCTCATGACTTTCCAATTTCTCCCCTTTATTTATCTGTTTATTCTAGGTTACGACCCTTTCCTAATTTAATTTAATCAAAACTTACCTCAAACTAAAATTTTAATTCTATTGTTTTTCACCACAATTGTAATTCTATTTAGAATTGTGATTCTTATTTCTTAAGTTTGAGAATCCAAAGTTAAGACTTGAATTATGTTTAACTATACAATTATGATCATAACTATTGACAAGCTCAATTATTGTTAACAATTTTATACTTTTAAATTATTAATTAGATGTTAATAAAGTTTATAGAGGACATCTTAATATATTTAAAAAATAAATACAAGGTTTGATACCCTCAAAACCTAATTGGTAATTTCAATTAATCAATAATAAATTATTGTTGAACACTTTGAAAAATAAACTTATCAAAATTATTAAAATTAAATATATTTATTCTACCTAATTTACTTCCATTCTTAAATGATTCTTGAATTTTGGCATTTAAGCACAATTTTGATTATATATAAATGAGAAAGAAAAATATTTGCATGAAATTTTGGTAAAAAAAGTTGTGAATGTGAATATAATTATAGAATTTCAAGAATTTAGTCTTAGACCATTAGTGGGTTTCTTAGAAATTCTTACTTAAGTTGAAAATATAAACCTCAAGGGTAGTTTAGCATAGGATGCCCTCGACTCAAAATATAAAAGGTGACACCTAACAACTTTTCCCATATTTTCCACTTCCATTTCTTTTCCATGGAAAGCTTCAAAACAACCTTTTAATCTAGACCACTTCTCCCACAATTTCTCGTGTAACTCATATAATTCAACATTCATGATATGCAGATAGTTGTCCTTCATTTTCCAAGTTAGCACAAAATTTTCAACTCCATCTATAGTTTCATTTTTGTAAACTTTACTGACATGCTTTTCTATGATATCAAGTTTAAGCTACAACTTTTTTCCTTCTTTGATATCTTTGTACAAATCTTACATTTTCATTCTATAGGAGGCTCACCATCAATTGTATTGGGCATTGGTTCAATGAACCAAAACTTTTCCATGCATTCTAATTGAAAATTCCTTTTGGACAAATCCCAGCTAGATCGATCTTTTTTTATTCCAATTTTCTTTTCCCCTTTTGTGCACAAACATCAATTATGGTATCACTTTTGATTCTCTTAGTCAAGTCTATAATATTATTTTTGGCATCATTTTTTCTTTTCTCACCAAAGTCTATAATATCATTTTTTGACTTCCTACTCAGGGAAACTGCCTCAAAATCATCTTCAAGTTCGTTGTCAATTAAGATATAGGTTCACCAATTTGAACTTTTTCAAAATGCTCTCCAACTTGTGATGAATGACCTTCTTCCATATGTACTAGAGATGTAGGTTGTGAATCTTGTAGGTTCCCACAATTTCCACCACTAAAGTATGCTAATAAGGTTTTGCATTTTGGTGGCCTCTCTTGACTTTTAGGGATCCTACCAGAACCCCTCTTGTTTGACATTGAAAACCAATAAAGTCTACAAAAAAATATTAACATTTTGAAAAAAAAGACCGTGATAGTAGACTACTTATATTACATATATAATACTATGAATCATTTGCATAAAAGGGTACTTACTACAGTACCACCCAATAAAATTTGCAATCCTATCTGAGTAGTGAGTAGTGAGGTGTCCAAAGGGTATCTATTACTTAGTGACCAGTTAAAATGAGACATAAAAATTAAATTAAAAATTAGTTACCTTTCAAGAAAACTGTGAGTCACGACTTGTAGTGGTCACTAGACAATACCCTTAGCACTCTGAAACTTTGGTGAATCCACAGCAATAAGAAATGCCAAAGTAAATTGTGTAAAATAAAAGTATCATATGAATGTATATATACCAAACTATGTTGGAAAATTGTGTGGGATTCGTAAGAAGGAATGAAAAATGTAGGTGAAATGATGCTTTCTATGTAAGCCCAAAATATAAAATAGTTGGCTAAATGGGGCTAGTTGCTGATATGCATCGGTAAAATGGTAGGCGACACTCAAACCAAGGGAAAATATTTTGTTATACTAAGGGCAGAATAATATTGTCCAATAAGAAAACAATAGGTAAAGGCTGGCATTTTTTTTAAATAACTGTATCCTAAAGGTATATTGATTAGGGATTGGACCAAGATTTTGAACCAATTATGTGTAAACTAATGGGTGACTAGTCGAGGCCATGGACCTAAATTATGTAAAATTTTGGCAATGTGGTTGACCAACTATATATGTTTTATTCACTAAATGAGGATTGACTAATGAGACAGAACCACCAATTAGTGAAAATTCACCACTAAAAAATTGTTGTTAAAAAGTAAATATATTTATTCTACTTCATTTACTTCCATTTTTAAATTAGTCTTGAAGTTTGTCATTTAAGTGCAATTTTGTTTATAAAAGAATGAGAAAAAATAACTATTTACAAAAAAATTGTGAATGCGAATATAGTTATATAATTTGAAGAAAGTAGTTTTGGACCATAAGTGGGTTTCTTAGAAAATTCTTGCTTAAATTAAAAATCTAAATGTCATTTTACATCATCTATTCACCCCATGATTTAAACAAGGTTTTTTGTGTGAGCCTATCTAATCTACTCATCATGATCAATTAAATAGAAAATTAAAAAAATATGTTGTACTTGCTTTTAAATTTTGATTTTGTTGGATACAATCATTTAATTGTATGTTGTCTTTGATGTTACACGAATGTCAAGTATATATAGAGCAACCAATGTATGTCAAGCTCACTCGGGAGTCGAAGGAAGTTGCAATGTATGATGAGTGTCTTAGTGTTAACCAAGTTCAAAGCAAGTGTTAACTGAGCTCACTTGGCTAACAAAGGAAGTTTGCAAGAAGACGGTGTCTACCAAGCTCATTCAATTACCAAAGAAAATTTGGCATGGAATGAGTGTTAACCGAGCTCGCCCGGTTACAAAAGGAAGTCTGAAGGATAATCGTTTCTGAGTTAGTGTTGATAGAGTTAGGTCAGGTAACGAAGGATTTTCCTCACTCAATTTTGTTGGTTAGTTCTAGCTAACTCATGGGATGAATTTCATTTATTCAAGCCAACTTGAGAAGGTAAAACATATAAGTATAAGGTCAAGTTGAGGATTGAATTGTAAGAAGAATGAGAAGAAGAAGCATGGGATTGAAAAGATAAATCAAGGAAGCAAATTGACCAAGGTACAAAGAACATTTTGGTCAAGGAGGATCAAGTATTCAATCTAGAAAGAATATCTAAATTCAGAAAATATAGTTTACATCAGTAATAAGGTCATATAATTATTACACTTTAATAATTTTAGTAGTGAATCAAATCTCTTAACAAGGTTAGCTTAACAACTATTTGCCAAATCCTCTAACAAGGTGGCATTTCTAGATTGAAGTGTCTAAAGACCTCTAATAAGGACACTCCTAACAGGGTGACCTAAATCCTTTAATAAGATCACACCTAACAGTGTGTTTTGTAACCTTTAATAGGGTTGGCTCCTAACAAGGCTCATTTTAGAAAAGTGAAAAACAATAACTAGTTGTAATTGGCAATTTTTCCCAAATTGGGTTTCCACGTTAAATCCTAGTGTCTCTTGTGTTCATGTTATTTGCTTTATGATTATGAAACTAAGTTAATTAATGTTAATCACACTTAATATCATATGATTTTCATATTTAGTGTTAACAAAGTAATAGTGCATATATTTAGTATTAACTAAATGTTTATCGGGTGACAGTCATTCTTAGTGTAAACCGAGTTACAATAGTATTTTAGTTTCTATAGAGTTTGGTTTTTGTTTTGTATTGACATCTAAAGGGATTTGGGATTATTTTTGTGGTAACTAATTCACCCCTCCCCTCTCAGTTACTCCTCTTACATTTCCAACAATTGATATCAGAGCTTTTGGTGCTTGCAAAGAAGGTTTCAAGGATGTAAGCTAAAGATCAAGATGTCTTATAGAAGGGAGATCCCTAAGCTAACCAAAGATAACTTCCAAGCAAGGCAAGAACTCGTGAAGTTGCATTTCAAAACAATTGGAGACTCAGGCCTGAAGTATCTAAACACTAAGTATGTGGCACCTACTAGAACTATGACTGTGAAAGAAATTACAAAAAAGAAGAATTGTAACATTGTGATGATCAATATTTCTTCCACTCTCAACTATGCTAAATTTGATGAGGTAAAATATTGTGCTAATGCTTATGAGATGTGGATCAAGTTGAAAGCTACCTATGAAGGTGATGACAATAAAAGGAGAGCTAAGACATAAAGTCTCAAAGGTCAATTTGATTAGATGAAGATGAGAGAAGATGAGAAGATTGCACAAAACAATGAAATAATCAAAGCCAATGTGTGTGCAATCAGAGCCTCGGGTGGGAAAATTGATGACGTAATAGTGGTAAGCAAGGTACTCAAATCCCTTCTTCCAATTTATGCAATCAAAGTGTCAGCTATTCAAGAAATGAGATGTGATCCTAAGAATGATATAATCTTGGATGCGCTAGTGGGAAGGTTGACAAAATTTGAGTTAGATAATTTTGATAATTATGTTCCTAACTCCAATAACCTTGAGTCTACATTCCAAGCCAAGCTATTTGATGTGAGTGTTACAAGGGGTGCTTGCACTACTCCTCAAGAAAACTAACTTGTCCCTTCTAGGCACCTAGTCCACTTAGGTCCCTAATTGGTTTACATTATTAACTAACACCAATCCAAACTCTTCTCCAAGAGTCTAACCCTTTGTGCTTGTTGGTCTTAGATTGATTTTCACAATTAAGTGTCAACACACTTAAGAAATTTCTAAGTTGATGTCGAGTATAATATAGATGTTGAGCTACAGTATGTATCAGGCCAAAAATTCAATAGGTATCGAGTTATTTAGATGCTGAGAAAATAGACAGTGCTGAGCAAGTTTCAAGTGTCGAGTGACAATTGATGTCGAGCTAGTATATGTGCCGAGTAAACTATAGGAATTGAGCAAGGAAAAATTCCTTTAGAAGCCAAGCACGATAGAATTCCTTTAGAAGATGAGCAAGATAGAATTCCTATATGTGTTGAGCATCAACAATTAGTAAGTGTCGAGTAACACAAAATCAGCATAAGAGTTTGTGCCCTCACAAACTCAGGTGTAAACCATTTTTGAGCTAACTCAAGATGAGTCTTGAAGGATTAAAAGATAAGATCAAATTTGTTTCATTGCAATCAACATGCAACCAATTAGAAAGATGGAAAGAACATGCAACCAATTAGAAAAATGGAATGATTTAAGTGGGAAAGATGGATGAATCTCAATCGTAGGTTCATACCTAACCCTAAGTTGTAAAACCTTTTCAAGGAGGTTGAAACCCCATAATTTAGAGTGAGTGAGAGTATGTGAAAAGAGAATGCATGCAAGGAGAGGATACTAGCGAAGTTTGAAGGAAGTAAATAGGGTGTAAAGACTTAGAATAAGAACAACAACATTGCATAATCAAGTTGGTCAGAACAGAGTATCAGCATTTCGTACAGAGATATATTAGATCAAGAAGGATTAGATCAGATTGGACAAAATAAGGATCTAAAATCAGCATTTGAAGATTATAAGTCATTGGGTCAACACGTTCTACAATACTTTCTAGCCATTGTATTAGGAGAATGAAAATCCTATGATGATAGGTTGGTTTAACAACCATATTGTAAATCCTTTAACAGGGTGACATTCCAAGTGAATGTTTGTAAATCCTTTAGACAGGTCACCATTAACAGGGTGTTAGAGCCTTTAATAGGGCAGGTCTCTCATAGGATAGACCATTGATGATGGTCAAACTTTATAACCTTGACAAGTTACATATTACTGCAGTGATAAGTTATGGGTGTCATCCCCACCCCAATTTTACCTTCTCATTTTGAAGTTAAAATTTTTTTAGAGGTTTAAGTTTATTACTTTTGATTCACCACACACCCCCCCCCCCCCCCTCTCAGAAGTAAATCTTCCCACTTGTGAATTCCAACAATTGGTATCAGAGCCAAGTTCTTCCAAGGAGAAGCCTTACAGCTTGAAGAAAAGATCTAGAAATGGAAGTGTACAAACTTGTGAAGATCGTAGAGAACCAAGAGATTGAGATACATCTCATTCTACATTCTCTAGAAGAAGCTAGGGAAGAATTGAGGGAATCCATAAAGAGAAGAAGAGAGATTGCCATAGCTGAGAATGATACACAATACAAGGAGATTGACACCTCAAAAGTATTTGCAAATGGAGATTCCAAGGAGTTCGATGCAGCAATAACAGATCTAATGGAAAAGAATAGAGCTCAAGTAGAAGAGATCAAAACTCTCAAGATTGGATAGGAATCACAAGTCATGATGCTTTGTGAAGTGACTGAACAAAAGAAAAGAGCCATTGAAGATAAAGCTATGATAGAAGAAGACAATAGAAAAGTTAATTGAGCTTGCAAGAATTTCCAACATGTAGCTAGAAACCCTAAGCCAAATGATGAATGCCCATCATGAGTTGAATGTCAAGGACATTCAGATCTTCACACTGAAGATGCAAAATGAACAATTGTAAAATGACTTGAGAAGAGAAAAGGAAATTGTAGAGAGCTTCAACAAACCTAATAAAGATATCATATACTTTGAATAGCTACTAAAATCACCAAGATCTAGCAATGACACTTCAGGACTAGGATACACCAGCACTGAGAAAGGAGAGTCATCCAAGACTACAGAAGAAATAAATAATAAAGGTAAGAATACAAAACCCACTTGTCATTTTTGTGGTAAATAGGGACATACCTCTAATGTGTGCAGGAGAAAGAACACCAATAAGTATGAAAAACCTAAAAATATGGGTCACTATCACAAGTGCAATAAGCAAGGTCATTAGGCACATGACTGTAGGACTAGAACCATCAGAACACCAAGATTTGAAGGTCATTGCTACAATTGCAAGAAGTATGGACACAGAGCTTTTGAGTGCAGTAAAAGCCTTTGTGGACACCTAACCAACCAGGAAGGTCAAATAATCATGGACATCATTACAATTGGGACTACAACACTAGGCATAGTTGTCACTACTGTCAAGAGTATGGACACATCTTCAAAAATTGCATAAGAACACATTTTAGTGAAAGCTATAGTAGATGGTTTAGCCAAACTACATGCTTTGGTTGTTTGAAGATTGGTCACATCAGCAAGAACTTCCCAAAAAAGTTAAAGGCACCCAACTCAGAGTTCAACAAAGGAAAAGGAAAAGTTGATGTTGAACACATCAGAGGAGAAATGAATAAAACATGGAAAAAGAAAGATGGAGGTGGCACATCCAATGGAGGGATCACTTCACCCAAAAGGTCAATTGCTCATACTTCATCCAACTAAGAAAAAGAAGATATGTGGAACTGATATACAATGCTTTATCATACATCAGTTCCAAGACAAGTAAGTATTGAAAAGGATAGATTAGCATAAATAAAGATGCAAGGTTAAAACTTAAAGTTTTCACAAGTGTTGTCGAGTAAGAAGAGTATTCCTCAGATGTCAAGTAAAGTCCTAGTATATGCCGAGTAGTTTGCCAAAGTCAGTAGTAGTCAAGTTAGAAGTGGATGTCGAGTGAAGGGAAATTCTTATTGAAGCCGAGTAAGGGAAACTCTAGTGTATGTCGAGTGATTGTAAAATCAATGGAAGCCAAGTGAAATAGAAGTGCTTAAGAAGTCGAGTGGATAGTTGTACAAGTAATAAGCATTAAATGCTATGAAATGGAGGGTATATGGTTGTGTTTTCAATAATTTTTCACCATTGTGAGAAAAAAAGCAAGAACAAGAAGAGCATAGAAAGGATTTGGAAGCAAAGTATCAAGCATTTGAGCAAATTTCAACACAATTTCGATGATTCAAGGTATTTATACTTGTGTCAAGCTACGCAGTTTCAAAATTTCTTTGTGTTGAAACCCTAGATTGCACAAATGGCTTCCAACTCTAGAAAACCCCATGAAAAAGAGCCGTTTGAAGTCCAATTAGTATCAAATGAAGTCAAACAGCCTAATTTTCAACCTATTCTCAAAGTTGTGTATAAAAATTACCCTGCCAAAGTCCTATCCATTATTCCTCCTAAAGTAATAATGGTGCAAGATGTTAGGAGATGTTACAACTGCAAAATAGGTGCTATTAGAGACATGGAAATCAGGGAGGCATACAAAAAATTGTGTGAAAATGGGGTCTTAGAAGAAGAGCTTAACCCGTGCCCTAGATTTTCCCATAGTGTTTAAGACTGAATGGACCAGAATTGTGTTAAGTGGGATACATGATCGTAGCTTGTGGTTGGAAGATGGACCAGTCAAAATCTCAAAAAGAATTATTCATAGGGTAACTGGGTATCCAACCCTAGGATGACCCAAAACACTAAGAGTGATTCAAAAGAAGCAATTGAGAAGAATATTGGAGCTAAGTGGAACAAGAGAGGCATGACCATTGATACCATTAAGGATCCTCTTGTTGATTTTGTAGTCAGAGTCATATCCCACAAATTTTACCAATCAAGTTGATTCAACAATGTTCCTTGTATTGCAATGGACGTTAGTTAAAAACTTGTCAAAAAGGATCATACTTACAATCTAGCTGAACTACAACTACAACAAATTATGGAAAATTTGGGAGCATAAGAAGGTCCAAGAGTGCTCAATGTAAATTTGGAGCAATTTTGATATGTTTATTCTTCTATGTACAGAATGAATTTCCTTCTTTTGGAAAGGTAAGCTGGAAGACAAATAGGTCTATAGTATTCCAGGTGAATGAATACATAGAACAAATGGGAGCCAATTTTGAGACTATAATGACCAACTACTTTGAAGACTTTAAAAAATCAAAGAAATAGAGACTAAGGATACCTGTCTCTCTTGTTGAGCAGCACATAAATGACATTTTCTTCTTAGTCGACATTGATTATACATACATTCAAGCTGCATTACCAAGGGTAAGATGGCTAAGGCCACTTGGTTATGAGATCAATGTTGATGAGGCATCAACATCAATAACATCACTGCTAGCAAAGGATATTGATAAAAGTGCCCAACCCTTTGGCACTTAAGATGTTGTAAGATCCAAGGTAGACATGGAATTGAAGACTGCCTCAACCCTCAAGAAAAAGGACAAGTTGGTGAAGAAGCTCAAGGCTAAATTTGGTGAAGGCACAATAGAAGCAGAGGAAAAAGAAGATGAAGATGAAGAAGAAGAAGAATAGGGCCAAGAGCCATTTGCATTAACCCAAGGCGTGGGTGAAGATGTTGAAGAAGTAGAAGGTGTCGAGGAGGAGCAAACCAAGGAAGCACCTAAGGCATAAACAAAGAAGAGAAAGGCACAAAAATAGCCTATAACTCAGTTTAGAGGAAAGAAAATAGCTAAACCTAGACTAGCAAAACCCACCACAAGGGCAAACATAAGAGCTACAACAAAGGTGGCTAAGGAAAAAGAAAAGAAGAAGGCCATTGACCAAGAAGGACCAGCCCAGAAGAAACAGAGAAGAAAATATGTGGCACCTCTTGAATCAGATGAGAAGAGGATAGAGTTTGATGACAATGGACAATTTAGAGTGGTAAGTCACACCACTAAGTCTGATCTAGAGAATATATGTGACAATATAAGAGATAATGCAGACTTGTCTGGGTTGAAAAATATTGATTTTAACAAGTTGAGTAGAGAAGAATAGAACATAGTGGAAGAATCAGTGTACACTATGATGACCAAGTTCAAGAATACTCCACTTGAACTTGACAATACAATGCCTAAGGAGTTATATTCAATAATAGAGAATAAATGACATTATTGCTTGAATATGGAGAAGGAAATAAGAGAGTCAACAGTGGCTCATGTTATTCCTAAACTTACAAAGGGGCAAATAAATAAGGCAAATAAGAAGTATGGGAGCAAATTTGCACCCAAATATAGAGCCTTCAGCATATTGAAAAATAAAATTGAGGATGTTGTGAAGAAGTCTACTCTAATGTAGAAAGTAATCTATGGCCTCATAACTATAAAGGAGGGACAAGAAGATCCCTTTGAGGGAAGAAACAATGATGAAGAACAATAGGAAAATGATAAGGAAGAAGAAGGAGAAAAAGAAAAGGAAAATGTTATAGTGGAGAAGGAACTACAAAAGGTTGATGTGGCAACTGCTGAGGAGTAGCAACAAGAATAAAGTGTGCAAGACACACAACTACCACCACCAAGCCCTCCACACGTGACTCCCACACCTGTAGATTTAGTGACAGTACAAGATGTTCCTGATACCTCTTGTCAGAACATAAACCCACTGACTGTAGAGGATATTAGAAAGATCCTTCACTAGACTACTTTACAATCACAGCTATGTACCAATCTAGTTTTAGTGAGTGTGGAAGAACTACAAAAGGTAGTAGTTGATATCACAAAGGAGAAGGTGAATCCACAAGAACCACCTTCACATATCCAAATAGCTACAAGTGGAAAAACCCAAGAGCAAGCTGTATAAGACATACCAGCTAGGGTTGATTCCACAATACTAGACACAACAACTATCGAGGAACAAGTAAAGGATCAAACAAGACAAAAGGATACCTATGTTCCTATTGCACAATTACAAGGTGCACCACCTCAAATCACAATAATTGATCAAGGTAGAACAGAAGAGGAGGAGACCCCTAAGGAGAAAGAACAAGAGGCAATACAAATATTGGTCAAGGACTCCTACAATGCCTTAGAAGCTGAGCACTGAAGTTGTACCACTTCAAGTTTCAGCACCAGGCTCGAGCTCTATAAGAGTTGCAAGGGTACTTCACTATGGAGACCCTGCACTAGATGAGGACATAGTCATTCCAAAATATGACTATGAAAATATGAACATAGATCAAATAAATGATTGGAAATTGCATTAGACAATTGGGATGTTGCTCTGAAGATCATAATGGAGGTAAACAAATCCTTTTTGGCTAAGTATTCAATTAATGCATAGAACCTTTTGACATAAGAGTCAAAAAGGGGGAGATAATAAATTAGGAGACCCAAAGGGGGAGATATCCAAAGGGGGAGATAATAAATTGAGGAAGATAATAAAATTTTGAGTTTTGAGAAGATAAAACTAAGGGAGAGATAAGGAGATAAAGCCAAATGGTTGCAAAAACTACAAGGGAAGATGTGAAAAAGGGAGAGCAAAAATAAAGTAGATAGAACAAGGTAAACAAGGGAAGGAATGACAAGGAAAAAATAAAGAGTATCAGAATAATTAGCATGAGACAAATCCAACATAAGGAGTTTTGGATACAAAAATGGCACATCAGCTTAGGGGGAGTTACAAGTTTTGAGGTATATAGTCTTCTACAAAATTTTGAACAAGTTTTTGAAGTTTTGTACATATGTTGAACAATATGTATATTATACTCATAGAGGTCAGATTCATAATGTTTAGTTAAGTGTTTTTGACACTCATGTCAAAGGGGGAGATTGTTGGCCTTAGATTGGTTTTGACAATTGAGTGTCAACACACTTAAGAAATTTCTAAGTTGATGTCGAGTATAATACAAATGTTGATCTACAGTATATGCTAAGCCAAAAATTCAACAGATGTTGAGTTATTTAGATGTCGAGCAGATAGACTATGCTGAGCAAGTTTCAAGTGTTGAGTGACAATTAATGCCAAACCAATATATGTGCCGAGTAAATTATAGGAGCCAAGCAAGATAGAATTCCTTTAGAAGCCAAGCAAGACAAAATTCCTGTAGAAATTGAGCAAGACAGAATTCCTTTATAAGTTGAGCAAGATAAAATTCCTATATGTGTCGAGCATCAGCAATCAGTAAGTGTCAAGTAACATAGAATCAACATAAGTGTTTGTGCCCTCACAAACTCAGGTGTAAACCATTTTTGAGCCAACTCAAGATGAATCTCGAAGGATTAAAAGATAAGATCGAATCTATTTCATTCCCTATGCAATCAACATGCAACCAATCAAAAAAAGGGAATGATTTAAGTGGGAAAGATGGATGAATCTAAATCATAGATTCATACCTAACCCTAAGTCATGAAACCTTTTTAAGGAGGTCGAAACCCCATAATTTAGAGTGAGAGTATGTGAGAAGAGAATGCATGCAAGGAGAGGACACTAGTGAAGTTTGAAGGAAGTAAAAAGGGTGTAAAGACTTAGAAGAAGAAGAATAACATTGCAAAATCAAGTTGGTCAGAACAAAGTATCGGCATTTCATATAGAGCTATATCAAATCAAGAAGGATTAGATCAAATTGGACAGAAAAAGGATCTGAAATCAGCAATTGAAGATTGTAAGTCATCAAGTCAACACATTCTACAATACTTTCTAGCCATTGTATTAGGAGAATGAAAATCTTATGATGATAGGTTGGTTTAACAGCCATATTGTAAATCCTTTAACAGGGTGACATTCCAAGTGAATGTTTGTAAATCCTTTAGACATGTCACCATTAATAGGGTGTTAGAGCCTTTAATAGGGTAGGCCTCTCACAGGGGAGACCATTGATGATGGTCAAACTTTGTAACCTTGACAAATTACATATTGTTGTAGTGATAAGTTGTGGGTGTCATCCCCACCCCAGTTTTACCTTCTCATTTTGAAGGGTTTCTGGGTGATCAAATCTTGTGTTATCTATTTTCATGCACACCTTTACTTCATATAAATTAGATGTGTTACATGCATCTGATTAATTTTAGGTTAAAAAGTTTTAGAGGTTAAAGTCTGTTACTTTTGATTCACCCCCCCTAGAAGTAAATCTCCCCACTTGTGAATTCCAACAGTGCTTAACCTCAAAAGACTAACACACTAGTTTAGTACTCTTCTCCACACACTATTAGAGAGATTTAAGTGCAATTTTCTCACAAAATTCATCCTTCATGGTAGGGTCATCCATCAACATGACATCACTCCATTTTGTTGATCTCAAATCAGTTTTGACTAATGAGTGTCCACACACTTAAGTCATTTACTTAGTTCATGCCAAATAAGTAGTACATGTCAAGCACAATATGTATAAAATAGAGCATGATGAGTCCACAAGGAGTGTTGAGCCACTCATATGCCAAGTCACTCAAGTGTTGAGCAGACAATGTATGCTGAGTAATTCAAGAGCTGAGCAGACAGTCTGTAGGGCCCATTTGCCATTGCACCAAAAGCCATGACTATTAGTGAACATGGAACACCACATAATTAACCACCTGTGGGCAGGGGAGCACATCGCATCACCCAACAATCTCCCCCTCGATGCGCATACCAGGTGCTTACGCGGGTCGGGAAGGCACCGGGGAGATTTGAACCCATGACCAAGCCAAAACCAGGCTCTGATACCAATTGTAGGGCCCATTTGCCATTGCACCAAAAGCCATGACTATTAGTGAACATGGAACACCACATAATTAACCACCTGTGGGCAGGGGAGCGCATCGCATCACCCAACACAGTCCATGCCCAGTGATATAGATACTAAGTCAGAGTATAGAGAATAGTATATACCAAGCATCAAAGACTTCAGATTCCGAATAAGACAATTTTGTTATAGTTTTTTGTAATGGAACAAACAACTATGTAAACCATTTTTTAGTCAACTTAAAGATTAAATTATGATATTTGGAGATAAGGATGAATCCTAATTTGGATTCCCAATGCATTGCATGCAGCCAATTAGAAAAAGGGAAGGTTTAAATAGTAAAATGGATGAATTACAATTGTTGATTCATATCTAACTCTAAGTCACCAAAGTCTTCTTAAGGAGGAAAAAACCCTAAACTATCAATGATGTGAAGAAGGTGTATGAAGGAGTGAAGAGAGAAGTTTGCATGCACAAACAAGGCATTCATGATGGCTAAGGAGTTATGAACTGAGATTACATTGTAGAATTAGTTAAAGGAGAATAGAGGAAAGAAATAGTATACAGTAATGAGACATCCGATCAAGAAGGATCAAGAGTACATTAGTTTAGAGGTGAGCTATCATCAGGCAACAAATTGCTAACTGCAGGATCAATGGTAAGTCATTTTAGCAGTTGAACCAATTAAATCTCTTAACAGAGTAGTCCTAGCAAGCTATATTGAAATCCTTTAATAGGGTACTTACTTAATTATGGGTTTAAGTCCTTTAATAAGGCACAGTTTTAACAGGGTGTTGAAATCCTTTAACAAGGTGAGACCTAATAGTCTTTGTAAGCCTTTAATAAGGTAGGCATTTCATAGGGTAGATCATGTCTCATGATCAAACATTCTTTACTTACTTTCATGTTTACTTACTTTCATGTTTTAGAGGTGCATGCTTTACATGATATTTTAGTTTACTTAGTGAATGTATGAGATAGATGTGTGGTGAAAGTTTTTATGGGTAGAAGTTTAAACTACTGATTCACCCCCCCGCCCCCTAGAAGTTTACCTTTCCTATTGTAATTCCAACAATTGGTATCAGAGACAAGTTCTCTAAAAGAAAAGCTTTCCAACTTTAAGGAAATATCTTGAGAATGGAAGTCTACAAGTTGGGAAAGATAATTGAGAATCAGAGAATTGAAATACAACTTATTGTACATCTGCTGGATGAAACAAGAGAAGAACTAAAGAAATCTTTGAAGAGAAGGAAGGAAATTTCCATTGAGGAGAATGACACACAATATAGAGAGATAGACACTACTAAGCTATTGGGTAATAGAGACTCTAATGAATTTGATGCAGTAGTTGAAGATCTAATGGAAAAGAACAAAGCCCAAGCTAAGGAAATCATAAATCTCAACTTAGAGAAAGAATCACAAGCCATACTATTATGTGAGGTGACTTAACAGAAAAAGAAAGCTATGGAAGACAAAGCCATGATTGAAGATGAGAAAAGAATTTTGACAAACTGACTAGAAGAGAAGTCATTAGAGCTAACCAAAATTTCCAACATGCAATTGGATACTCTAATTCAAATGATGAATGCCAACTATGAATTGAATGTCATGGACATTGAAACTGTAGAATAAACAATTGAAGAGAGGCCTAAAAAAGGAAAAGGAATTTTCTGGAAGTTTCAACAAACCAAATGAAGCCATCAAAAACTTTGAGCAATTTTTGAGATCCCCTAGATCCAATAATGATACATCTGGATTGGGATACATAAGTACTAAAGAGGGAGAATCATCCAAAAGTACTAAAGAAAGGAATAACAAAGGTAAGAACTCTAAACCTACTTTTCATAATTGTGCTAAGAAAGGACATGCTGCTAATATGTGTAGGAGCAATACTATAGATTAGAATGTCAAGCATAAGAGCATGGTTCACTACCATAAGTGCAACAAACAAGGACATCAAGAAAATGAATGTACAACCAAGACCATTCACACATAAAGATTTGAAGGATATTGTTATAACTATTAGAAGTATGGACATAGAGATTTTGAGTTTAGATCAAAACCCACGTGGTCATCAAATAGGCAAAAAAAGGTAAGGAACAATGGCAACTCTTATAACTAGGATTATAATACAAGATATAGCTATCATTATTGTCAAGAATATGGACATGTTCTTAAAAAATGTATTAGGAAACACTTCAAAGGTGACTACAAAAGGTGGTTGAGTCAAACCACATGTTTTAGTTGTTTGAAGACTACTCACATTAGTCACTACTATCCAACAAGGTCAAAGGCACCAAGTTATGAATTTGATAAAGGAAAACGCAAGGCAAATGTTGAAAATGTTAGAGATGAGATGAATAAGACATGGAAGAAAAATGATGGTTGTAGCACATCAAATGGAGAAGGGATCACTTCACCTAATGGATCAAGTGATCACACTTTATCAAACTAAGCAATCAAGAGGTATGTGGGATTGATATTTAAAGGATTATATCATACATTAGTTCCAAAAGGACTTAATACTAAAAAGACTATAAAAGCATGAATAAAGATGCAAGATGTTATTAGGAATCCAAGAAAATCTTTAAGTTTTTCATGTTACTATTGAGCATGAAATGTTTCCTATGTTTGTTGAGTGGAATGCTAGAAAATGTCGAGCTAATAGACTAGCTAGTTGATGCCAAGCTCATAATGATTTCCAAACAAGTAGAATGATAACGAATGTCGAGTGAATTTGAAATTGGTTTATGTCGAGCTTATAGTTGTGCAATTACTCAGCATTAATTGCAGGGTTTCAAAAGGGTATTTGATCAATTTCAACTCATTTTACATTATTTTGAAATTGAGAAAGAGCAAGGAGAGTAGAAGATGATCAGAAAACTCATCCAAAGTGATTGCAAAATATTTTAGTAATAATTCTACATCATTTTGTTAGATCTTGCAAGGTATTTATCAAGTGTCGAGTTATGCTGTTTATATTCTCATAAACCCTAGTTTCGTACAATGGCATCTAGTTCAAAGAATATGGAGGGAAAGGAAGTTTTTAATGTTCAACTGGTTAGTAATGAGGTCAAGCAACCAATATTCAAAGCCATTTTTGACATTACTTATAAATAAGACCCCTTTGTTGCATTATCCATGATACCATCGAATGTTTTAATGGTGCAAGATGTTAAGAAATGCTACAACTATAAAATTGGAAGTATAGGTGATATGTAGATCAGGAAAGCATATGAAAAACTTTGTGAGAATGGTGTATTAGGAGAAGAATACAAAATTGTAGAAAAGATAGGGTTAACTCGTGCTCTAGATTTCCCAATGTGTTCAAAACTGAATGGATTAGGATTGTGTTAAGAAAAAATCATGACAATTCACTTTGGTTAGAAAATGGACCCATCAAAATAACCAAAAGAATAATCCATAGGGTGACAAGGTATCCTACCCTAGATTGGTCTAAGATCCTAAGAAGTGACTCAAAGGAGGTTATTGAGAAAAACACTGGAGTTGTATGGAATAAGAGAGGAATGGCAATTGATACCATTACAAATCCTTTGATTGACTTTGCAATAAGGGTTATTTCACACAAGTTTTACAAATCCAACAGATTGAATAGTGTGCCCTATATTGTAGTAAATATTGGTTATAAAATTGTTGAGAAAGATCACACATATGATCTTGCAAATTTACAACTACAGCAACTAGTTGAGAACCTAGGAGCAATAAGGAAGACAAAGAGTTCACAATGCAAATTTGGTTCTATTCTGATATGCATTTTCTTTTATGTACAAAATACTTTTCCCACATTTGGTACAATTGCATGGAAAACCAATATGTCTGTAAAGAATGGTGAGCTTATTGAACAAGTGGGAAAGAACTTTGAGTCTATTATGACTAGCTATTTTGAGGACTTTAAGCAATCAATGAAGAAAAGATTAAGAATACTAGTATCCTTAGTAGAGAAACATTATGACGATGTTTGCTTTTTAGTGGATGTTGATTACACTTTTGTTCAAGCAGCAACACCAAGGGTGAGATGCATGAGGCCACTTGGATATAAAATCAATATAGATGATGCCTCTATAGCTATAACAACTTTATTGGCAGAAGATGTTGATAAAAATGCAAAAGCATTTGGAAACTATGAAATGGCTAAATCCAAAGCCACTATGGGATTGAAGATTGCCTCTATTATTAAGAAAAAGAAGAAGTTGATGAAGAAATTAAAAACTAAATTTGGTGAAGGTGTCGAGCAGGAAGAGGAAGAAGAAGAAGAGGATGACGAGGAAGAAGACATCCAGGAACAAGCACCACTTACATTGACACAAGGAATGGGAGAAGATTAGCTAGAAGAAGAGATAGAATTTGCTGAAGTTATCGAGGGAGAAGAAGTCATGGAAGCACATATTCCCACAGATTAAAAAAAGAGGAAAGCTAAGGCCCAACCAATGAAAAAAGCCAAGAAGGTTGCTAAGCCAAGTCATATCAAATCTACAACACCTACTACAAGGGCTAGTGCACGTATCATTGCACTAAAGACAAAAGAAAAGACAAAACCTACAAAACACGATGGTGAAGTGCAGAAAAGACCAAGGAAACAGTACATTGCACAAGTTGAATCTGATGAGGAGAAAACAAAATTAGATGACAATAGCCAATTCAAAGTGGTTAGTCATAATCCATTATCAAATCTTGAAAATCTATGTGAAAATATTAAGAATAGTGTAGATTTATCATAATTTTCATATGTTGATTTTGATAGCCTTGGTAAAGTTGAGAAAAATCAAGTGGAGGAAGCTTTATATGCCATGATGGAAAATTTTAAGAGATCCCCACTAGAAATTGCTAATTCAATACCTAAGAGCCTATATGAGAGAGTTGAGCAGAAATGGCACTATTGTTTGAAATTGGAAAGACAATTAAGGGAGACTTCACTTGCCCAAGTCATGCTTGAACTCAGTAAGGCACAAATTTTTAAGTCCATGAAGAAATATGCAGTTAGGTTTGTACCTAAATATAGATCCTTTGGCATATTGCAAAATAATATTGAAGATGTAGTTAAGAAATCTACTCAAATGTGGAAAGTTACATATGGTTTAGCAATAGTAAAAGTAGGAGAACAAAAACCTATTCAGCTGAAAGATGATGAAGATGATAATTATGAAGACATTGTTGAGGGAAATATAGAGATACAAGTAGACAATCAGGCAACAGCTGAGGTAGAGCAACAAGAAGAATAGAGTGTACAAGATACACAATTGCCTGATGTCACCCCTCAACATGTAACAAGTGTTGAAATAGTAACAGTTAAGGATGTATGTGATGTCACTTCTCAGAACATCAATCCCCTTACAAATTAATATTTGACAAAGATACTTGATCAGTCTACACTGCAGGCCAAACTATATGATAATCCTATATTTTTAAGTGTAGATGAATTGCAAAAACAAGTGACTAAAACTACAAGGGAAGATATTAATACACAAGAACCACTAACTATCACCCCTCAAGTCACTAACATACAACCTTTGGATAAAACACCTGAAGCTACAATTGAAAAGTTTGATACAATTGAAGTAGATAAAGTGGAAACTTAGGTCACTACTGAAGAACAAAGTCAAATAGGTCAAATAAACTTATCTGCAACTCCATCACAAATACAAGGTGCATCACAAGGCATTGTGGAAATAATGGACCAGCTTGAAGAGACAAAGTTGATGCTATAGGTGAAGGAGAAAGTAGCAATTCAAGCCCTAGTAACTTTACCAAAATCTGACACTCCTTCCAGTCACACTCTTCAGAAGCTGAGCACAAATGCAACACCATTGCAAACCTCAATGTCAATTCTAAGCTCATCAAAGGCCAAAGAAGTAATACAATATGGAGATGTGAGCCTTGATGAAGAGATTATGTTACCAAAGTATGATTTTGACACAATGACAATTGAGTAGATGGGCATATTGCAAGAAGCCCTAGCAAAGAAAAGAAGATAAGAACTGCTCAGAAAAGAGCATAGGCAGACATAAGCATTGCAGAATGTCAAAGACATCTTTTTAGATGCATTTAGCCTGAAAACTCCAAATGAAACCAAGCCACTCATTGAACAACTAACACATATAGTGGAGAAGGTTAGTGATGGAGACCTAGATACAAATGCTAAACTATTAGAATGGTCAGAAAAGAAATTACAAATCAAAGTGAATGAGAAAATATCAGGTGGCATAGCACTCACACAAGTTGCATTAGCAATAAAGGTAGAAGGTGTGAAGAAGGTACTTGAGAATATCTTCTCACTATACACTAAATTGTGCAATCCAACACTCTTCACACAAGAGACAAGAAGTCAAGTTTTGAGTTTGGAAAGTCAGATTAGTGCATCAAGTCCAAAATTGCCTATGACTCCAGCTCAAAGTGAGAAGCACTTCAGAACTTTGTTACAAACCCAAAGTCAGTTAGTTGCATTGTCAGCAAATGAGGCCAATATAAGAGCTGAACTAATTAGTATCCAAACAAAATTGACCCCACACATGGAGATTTTGCACAAGGAATTAGGCTATGCTAAAACACTTATGATGAAAGACCCAAATCTTTCAACATTAGATGGCTTAGTCCACCTTGCTGTGAAGCTAGCTATCCAAATTAAATATTTAGATGTAGCATGTGAAAATTGGGATGCAGCTCTCAAACTTATCCTAGATGTCCATAAATCCTTCTTGGACAAACACATAATCAGTGTATAAGCCCATTGACATAAGTGTCAAAAACGAGGAGATATATAAATTTTGAGGGAGATAAAAAATTTGGGGAGATTTGAAAAGGAGATAGAGAGGAAAGGGGGAGAGTAAGAAAAAGGTAAAAGTTGTTAGAAAGATAGAATAAGCTATGGGGGAGCAAGCACAAATAGCATGAAGTCAAAGAGTATTAATTGAGGCACATTTACTCAGTAGGATTACAGAGTTTTGAATACAAAATAGATCTATCAACTCATGGAAAGTTATCAGATTTTGAGGTACAAGTTGTTACAAAATTTTGAAATTTTGAAGTTTTGTATATAAGCTAAATAAGAGATATGTTATGCTCGTAAGAATGAGGATATTAACGCATGACCAAGTGTTTTTGACACTCATGTCAAAGGGGGAGATTGTTAATCTCATATCGGTTTTCACTAATGAGTTTCCACACACTTAAGTCATTTACTTAGTTCATGCCAAAAAAGTAGTACATGTTGAGCGCAACATGTATAAAATAGAGCATGTCAAGTCCACAGTGAGTGTCAAGCCACTCATGTGCCAAGTAGATAGTGTATGCTAAGTAATTCAAGATCCGAGCAAACAGTGCATGCCGAGTGATACAGATGTTGAGTCAGAGTATAGAGAACAATATATGTCGAGCATTAGAGACTTCAGATGCCAAGTAAGACAGTTTTGTTATAGTTGTTTGTAATGGCACAAAAAACTATGTAAACCCTTTTTGAGTTGACTTAAAGATTGAATTATGATATTTGGAGATAAGGATGAATCCTAATTTGGATTCCCAATGCATTACATGTAGCCAATCAGAAAAAGGGAAGGTTTAAGTGGCAAAATGGATGAATTACAATCGTTGATTCATACCTAACCATAAGTCACCAAAGTCTTCTTAAGGAGGACAAAACCCTAAACTATCAATGATGTGAAGAAGGTGTATGAAGGAGTAAAGAAATAAGTTTGCATGCACAAATAGAGCATTCATGGTGGCTAAGGAGTTATGAACTAAGATTACATTACAGAATTAGTTAAAGGAGAATAGAGGAAAGAAATAGTACACAGTAGCGAGACATCCAATCAAGAAGGATGAAGAGTACATCAGTTTAGAGGTGATTTGTCATCAAATAGAGAGGAATAAAATTTGGACTCTTGTTCCTAGACCCAAGGACAAAAATGTATTGGCACAAAATGGATATTCATAAATAAGTTGAATGAGAATGGAGAAGTTTCAAGAAATAAGGCAAGATTAGTTTGCAAGGGTTATGCTCAAGAGGAAGGTATTGACTATGAAGAAACTTTTTCTCCTATTGCTAGAATAGAAGGTGTTAGAAAACTCCTTGCATATGCAGCACATAAAGGATTCAAATTATATTAGATGGATGTGAAATTAACATTCTTGAATGGAATCTTAGAAGAGGAAGTGTACATTGAGCAACCTGAACGTTTCATTGATCCTAGCAAAAGGGACATGGTTTGCAGACTACACAAAGCATTGTATAGTCTCAAACAAGCCCCTAGAGCATGGTATGAAAGGTTACATAATTTTCTCATAAAGATTGGTTTTCAAAGAGAAAATGATAACAATAACCTATACATCAAAGAAGGACTAGAAAAGAAGATTGTGTTGGTAGAAATCTTTGTGGATGTTACATTATTTACTGGAATGGTGATTTGTACAAAAAAAAAATCTATGGAAATGAGTAAGAAATTTGAAATGTCAATGTTTGGAGAGATCAAATTCTTTGTTGGCTTACAAATTCAACAAATGAAGGATGGTATCTATATTACTCAATCAAAATACATCAAGGAGATACTGAAGAAATTTGGAGTGGAGGTTTCTAGACTAGTTGGAACACCTATGTCTACTAGACGCTTTCCAAAAATGATGATTCCAAGGAGGTAGATCAAATTACACATAGATCAATGATTGGAAACTTCAATATGTAGTGCACACAAGACCTGATATAGCATTAGCAGTTGGTATGGTGGCTAGATTCTCTACTAATCTTAAAGAAGATCATATGATGGCAATCAAAAGAATCATGAGGTATCTAAAAGGTACTAAAGATTATGGTTTGTGGTATAAGAAAGGAGAAAACTTTGATTTGAAGACATTCACTGATGCAGATTGGGTAGGAAGTGTTGATGACAGGAAGAGCACTAATGGTGGAGCACTTTTTCTTAGAAGGAGGCTAGTATCTTGGACAAGCAAGAAGAAAAATTGTATCTCTTAGTCTACAATAGGAGCAAACTATGTTACTTTAGTAGTCAATTGTTCCAACATTATGTGGTTCAAGCAATTGTTGTCAGGTATGAAGGAGGAGATCAAGGACCCAGTAGTTATCTTCTGTGATAAGACTAGTGCAATCAACATATCCAAGAATCCAGTGATGCATGCCAAGACCAAACACATTAAAATAAAATATCATTTCTTGAGAGAATTGGTGCAAGACAAGGAAGTGAGATTGGAATATGTGAATACAAAAGAGTAGATTGTAGACATATTCACCAAGCCAATGCCTATGGATGTATTTTTGTACCTAAGAGGTAAGTTAGGGGTCATTCCCATGTCTAAAGCTCACTACTAAGATTTTAGTGATGCATCAACCAAGCATGTTGAAGATCAGACAAGTTGATACTATATTGTTAGAGCAGATTGCATATGAATCTGTATATCAAGGTACATGGAAACTACATTGACTTTTGTCTTTGGCATAAGATGTCAAAAAGAGAGAGTTTGTTGTCATACATTAGAGAAATTTTATGCCTAATAGGGAGAGTTTTTTTTTCATACATCAAATAATTTTATATATATATCAGAGATGTCAAAGAGGGAGAATGAATTTGGTTGATATCAAAGAGGGAGAGTTTGATATTGCAGTCATTGCAATCAGAAATTGATGACAGAGGGAGTTCACACTGATAGAGGGAGTTCTCATGGATGTAATGAAATGGAGGATATTATCCTAACTTTCTATTTTTCTCTAAAATTTCTATGTATTATGATATGTTGTGTTGCCATCAATGCCAAAGAGGGAAATTGTTGGATACAATCATTTAATTGTATGTTGTCTTTGATGTTACACAAATGTCAATTATATACTGAGCAATCAGTGAATGTTGAGTTCACTTAGGAGTCAAAGGAAGTTGCAGTGTATGACAAAAGTCTCAATGTTAACCAAGTCTAGAACAAGTGTTAATCGAGCTCACTCTGCTACCAAAGGGAGTTTGCAGGAACATAGTGTCTACCTTTTCAACCTTTTCTTTTAGATTTTTTGGTGCTCCAAACAAGTTGGCTAAGTTAGATAAAGTGCCAATATAGTACAATAACAGAGTCATTTTTCACTCATCAACATATTCTACTACTTGAGAAACATGATTAAAGTTTTGATACATTATAATAAGAAAAAAATATTCTCAAAGGAAAAAATTAGTCATTGCCAACTTGTAGAACTTGTCCAAGTTATTATAACACCAATGTGCTCAATGAAGCTACATCATCGACAAGTTGATGAAGTTGTCAAAATAATTCAAATAATGACAATGAAGATAATAAGTGGATGAAATTTTTAAGTCTATTCAATTTGGAATTTAATCTAAGAGACACAAATTACGAAAGAGCAAGTATTATATCATATCTTATGTCTTCACTGATATTTTGAACAAGAACCAAAATTCTACCAACTCTCCAAAGAGCCCGATAAAGAAATCATGTTGAATTCAAACACTTTGCTAAGTATAGAAAATGTCAATGACGTGAGAAGGAAAAATAAAGCCATTATAGTACAATCATTGGAAATTTAAGAAAGTTGAAAGCTTTTCTAATAGATGACAACTAGTGCTTGTATAATTGAAGGGTACAAAGGTTAAGCCGATAGTTTTGTATACTTTTGATGGTATTCTTGAATAGTTACTACCATGTTTCAAGTTATAATTAAGTTTTTGAGTTTCTAGAATATAGTTGACAGAACATTTCCATTTTTATAGTTTTATGTGATCAAAATAATTACATTTTATTTCAAGTGCAATATGATTTAGGTGAGATTTTTTTTAACAGTACATGGATAACTTTGCATCTTGGAGTGCCTGCAAGATGTGAAAGTAGGTCAAATGCAGAGCCTTCCTACTGATTTCATTATAGATATAACATACAACCTAGTATGTAAATGACTCAACAAGATCAATAAGTGAATGCTAAATCTTAACTCTGAATGAATTTGCAGGCATATAGACAAAGTAGTTATGCCAAATTTTATGTCTATATGTCTCTTTGTACTTTACACTCTCCATATCTACCTCCCTATAATTTCCTTTATATTTATCTTAAACAAACACATTCCTTTCTCCCTCCCTAACTCTATCTTATTTTAGCCTCCTCTTTAGCATTTAAATCTCACTATCTATATACTATTTGCATAATTTCTCTTTAATCTACTCTATGTCTCTAGATACAATCTATCATGTAAGATGTCTGTATAATTATGTTTCTTCATCTCCCTCATATCCTTTCTCCTCTTCCTATTCATTTGCCTCACACTTCCTTCTTCTTTTCCTTTATCTTCATATTTATCTCCCTTATATACACTCTTTCTCAAAAATTTCTTCCCTATTTTTTATCACTGTCAATATTTTTACCTCTCTATCTCTCTTTTCTTTCCATATTTTTCATCTTACTCACTCCCCTCAACCTCCCTCCCCTTTTCCCTCCATATATCTCCCTACCCCTCTAACTATCATTTCTTGTATGAAATGGACAACCAAGTTTGACCCATACCAAGATGGTGGATCTGTGAGAAAAGATCTCTAACTATCATGATTGAACCATAAACAACCAAGAAGATGCAGTTGGAGGAAAAAAACCTTGTTGAAAACATCCTTAAATAACTCTTTATCATAGATACTTGCACTCATTTCGACTATAAAACTAGAATCTATGCTTTGAGAGCTTTCTGACAGTATATGATATTCCTATGTTTGATGAAGATTCATAACAAAAAACCCTCTCTAAAGGACAAACAGACTACAAAATAGAAATGTGCAGGCTTCTCTTATAAAAAAATGATTTACTATAAAATCAAAACTTTATAATAAGGGCAGTCTTTATGTAAAATGTGTTGGGCTCACTTGAATTTTAAATTCCCTTAATATTTCTAATTTTGGATGAGCACTCAAAAAAAATCTATTTAGTTTCATATTTTCTCTAGTAAACTTGGGAATTCGCTTCAATTTTGCACTCAACCAGTCAAACCTAGAATGACACATGTCAGCACCTGATTGGTTGTTTTATCCTCATCATCTGCTCCATCACCACCTCATCAACATCCATAGATGGCCCACAACATCATCACCATGCCACATGTCATGATCTCTCTTATTTGTGTTGATGTCATACTTCCCTTGCAAGATTATGAGATCTTGCCACATGTCACCTATTGATGTCAATTTCTCTACATTCAGATGACATGTTTTGTCTCATGATTCACCAACACTACCACATCACTAACCTACTTACTAGGTTCCTCAGGCCCACCATAACACATGGCAGCACTACACTTTGTCACATGTTTGACACCTTCGACTTGTGAGAAAGCATGACTACTCCATGTGTCACCTTTTTCCAGTCATCATCACTGGGTTCATCGCCATGGAGTGAAATGACTACAATAATTATCTGATGTTATTCATTCAACTAGATAAGTACCAAGTGAAAGATATGAATGTATATATTGTGCCTCTTATTGACAAGTAGACAATTCAATGCAATGCTTGTGTGGACAATTCATGATGCCCTAGGGTTGACACTTTTTTGTGGTATGTTATGTTGAAATCTACTTGTATGTGATATTACTAATTCTAAAAATTAACATATTTAATCCAATTGTATCGTTATCTTGTAGGTCTTCAAACAAAGGGAAATTTTGCATGTCCAATATGTGGTCCAAAGATGAAATCTCATTATTCCAAAAGTTTAAGAAAGTAGGCGTTTGATGAGTATAGGAATTTCCTCCATAGAAATCATAAGTGTCAAAAAACATATTTTCAATGGGAAAGAAGAGACTACATCAAAGCCACAAAGAATGACACCTTACCTATGGTAGTTGGAATATAATAGAATTCAAGGTAGTATCACTCTACCTAATGGTTTACATGTGGAAATTATATATTTTCGTTATGTTTTGTTGGCTAATTATGTAATTGATGATTATGAATTTCGTCAAGGCATTACTAACCATCTTCCAAAGGGACTATAATGTTATTCCAGAGAGTTTAGTAGGTTGTCCTACTATGAGCAATTATAAATTGTGCATTTGTTTGATACTACGTAGATTGGAAAGAATGTAATAGAGACACTGTGGAAAATATTGGATGAAGGTGTGACAAAGAAAAACTTGCCAAAATTTGTAGTGACATTCATGATTCCAATCATGCAATAAAAAATAGTAATGGAGACTGAATTAATGCAAGTTCCCTTCCTTGGTTATTAATGGAACATCAGAGTAATGCCATGAAAGAAGTCATACAAAAAAATTGATTTCCTACAGGATTTGCTGCGAATATGAGCAATCTCATATCAAAGAAAAGTGAATTTGGGTTAGGGTTGAAAACACATGATTGGCGTACTTTCATCAAGGTAAGTCACATTTTTTTTGTATTTATAATTTTTTGTATTTATAATATATTTGCAAAATTTCATTCAATTTTCATTGTATTACATTAGAAAATAATTAAATGATTAGTTGACAATTGTTGCAGTATGTGCTACCCGTATCGCTCCTAGAAAACTTTGACAATAATATCAAACAAGTGATATATGATCTTGGAAAATACATGAGGTAAGAAGTGATTTTTTTTAACATATCAATCAAGTAATATATTGTAAAGTCTTGTATTTATATTTTTTTGTTTCTTGAATACCTTGCAGGTGGTTGTCATGTAAAGAAATTTTTAAAAAAAGATATAAAATATTGGAAGAAAAGAATGCATCGACTAATGTGTGAAATGAAAAAGTGTTTACCTTCAACTTTTTTCAATGCACAAGAACACTAACTCATACACCTAGTTGAGGAGAATGAATTGTGTGGACTTGTATAGCCTAGGTCAATGTGGATAGTTGAGATACACTAATTTTTTGAAGGGTTTGGTTTGAAAAAGAGTGTGTCCTGAGGGTTCTATGGTTGAGGGATATATGGTATACCAAATGATGGTGTACGTTACTCAATATCTTCCTAATCTTGTAATAAAGACCCATACAAATTACATTTGGGATCTCGACTCCATTAAAAAATTTGAAGGGGAGTACTTGGTGGGGAACGGTAGATTTATGAAAGTGAAAGGTAAAAAATTATTAATTATTAATCTTCAAAATAAATCCATTGTAATCATCTATTTACTTTTGTACAATTGCTAAAGAGTGGGATGCAATAAATTTATTTATTGCAAACTATCAAGATTGGATGATGCTATGGATTGAACGATGTAAACATTATGGTCATAGATTAAAACAGGAATCTATGTCTTCATTTGTTATACAAGCTCATTGTAATGGAGACCCCAATGCTATACAAAAGGAGATAGATTTAGCATATGGTTTAAGAGATCTCCAAGTACTTATAAGTTTCTTAATCAACCATATATTTTTGAACTTGTGATGCAATATTTTATACATATTTGACATTATTGTAGGTGAAACACCACAAGGCTATGGTATGCAATGGTTATGAATTTTGCATCAAAAATTTTGATGACATAAAGAGAACTTTTGATTCTAGGATAAGTGCAGTCTTCTAAGTGACCAATATTTCATCTAGAAACGACTTACATCCTCAAGAATCTCAAAATCCATACTATGGATTTTGGTTGATATGCTTGACTATGACTTTAATTCCTTCAAATTAGTTCTCTTTGCCATCAAATCAATCAAAATGATCTTGATAGAACTATTGTTGAGCATGAGAATGGATTTCCAATGATAAATACAAGGTTGTTTGAGCCAGTCGGGGATGAGCCCTATGTTCTTCCAAGCCAATGTGAGAAGGTATTTTACTCAGAGGTTCCACATAAACTGGGTTGGCCATTTTTTGTTATACATGATCCAAGAGGAAGGCCGATAAAGTATAATGAGATGGAAGAAGAAGATATCGAGGAAGAGGAAGAAGTGGATCACGGTCAAGATTTAGTCGATGATGCTCCTAATGCAAATGATGTTGCTATCAATCACAATGATGATGCTTCTACTAATCATGATGATGATGATGATGATGACCACCACCACCACCACCAGGATAATGGTGGTGACAATGTCAACGATGAAGATGATCCTGATGATGAGATGGATGAAGAGAAATATCAATGATTGGGGGATTTGATTAGCTAATATTGAAGGAGGGTTTGATTATCAATGACATAAATGAAATGTATAGTTATGTGATCAATTCTTATGCCATTCAATATTGAGTTATGTATTATGAATTTTTTAGCTAACATAAGACGATTTACATAGGCAAAAACTCGAAGCCCTTTCACAAGCATCCCACACAATCTCACGGATCATCAAGTATAAGTTAGTACACCCCATAGAGATTAATATCTTTTACCATTTGTAAAATATATCTCTCATTGCCACCTATCTCTCTTATTTTGTGGAGTGCAAGTACCAGCAAATAAGTATTTGTCAAATTTGTCTTCCTTGAGTGAGGAAAATGTAGGAATGGAAGAAGAAAGTGGACACTTAGTATGTCTAAATCAAGGAGATTGACTCAAGGTAAAAATATTAGAAAGAAAATAATAAGCACATGAAAATTTTCCTTGTTCAAGGGGGTTCATGTTCTTATGATGATGAGAGTGAAGACAACTCCGATGTGCCCTTTAGGTACAAACATCTACAAAAAATATGGGTCCTTGATGAACTTCCTCTAATAAACACTAATTTCTATGTTGGAAATAGGATATATTGCATAACACCATCCTCATTACATAGTTTGGGCCTATTTTCCATGGATGGCATAAAGGTCTCTTACAACAGGTTGTTGAATTGATGGATTATGTCAGACCTTTCTATGATTATAATACTTGGATGCAGATTGTTAGTTATGAAAAAAGTATGTGAAGATATGCACTTGTAGATAATTATATACAACAAAAAGTTAGTGAATGAAGAAAAGCAATAGCTATATACATTGATGAAAGGCCAAAAGTATTAGGGAATATTGCATGTTTTATAAATAGTACACGACCTGCGTCAACTAAGAAGCAATCCAATAACATATTTGAGGCACGCGAGGGAAATCACATATTTGTATGTGTGATAAAATAAATATGTGGAGGCAAAGAGCTTCTTATTGATTTCAATTTGAATCACATAGATACAAACAAAGCCACTATCATGGGCAAGCAATACATACTATGCACATTTAAAATCAACTATAATCAATGAATCCAACACATCGTTAAATTTTATTTTATTTTTGATAACTTAGAATAATAAAATGTGTTTTGACATGTCTCAATGATTTTTTTTTTGAAATACAAGGCTATAGTATGGATCAACAGCCACACGATATGCACTGCAATGATGGTTCTCACAAGACTTCTTCGTCTCGATAGGTAATACTCATTGTTATTGCACAAATTAGATACAAGAAATATGTTAATGCATTTTTTTTATTATGTTTTACTCTTCACTACTATTTTAGATTGATTTTAAATATAGTGCTAATAATATTGTTCTCACAAATGAGTGTTGATCAGGAGAAGGGAAAGGAACAAGTAGTCCATGAGGAGCCACAGGATGCAAAGGATCCATTCATTGTTGATTTTGCATCAGCCGTTAATCCTATGGTTGCACTATAAAAGGTCCTTCGTGCACTATCAAGGTCATTAACTCAATTGGCATAAATTTTACCCTAGACTCTTCAAAAAAAATAGAGAGAGAGAGAGGATGAGTTGATACACCTAGTTCAAACTTATAAAGTAAGAATTAAAGTAGTTTTTAATTATAATAAAAGTTCAATAATGATTTTTATAGTATACTCTTTTGTTTATGTAATTAAATAAAATGAATATGTGTTATTTTTATAGAGGATTTTGAATAGGTTAAAGGGCCATGCCCCAGTTGATGATACTTCAGGTGGTTCAAGTACTTTGCATGTTCTATCCTACACTTGTATTTTTCTCAAACAATTTTTTTTAATAGCTCTAACAATCTTGTTTTTTAATGCTCCATCAATCTTATTTTTTAGATCCTAGCATTGATCCTATGTTCACTACGCCGCCTTCTAAAAGGAACATAACCAAAGAGGTAATGTCAACTGTAATGTTGGAAAAACATAGCATGGCCACAGATGCAATGGCAATGCCTATTGGTAAGCAGATTCCTCTTTCTCTCTCTCATTTTTCATGTGTTTGTTTCACTTGAACTGTTATATCTTAGGGGGCATTTTGTAATATTGGATTCATTTTATACAGGAGGTGATGAGGATATTCCTAGATGTACCCATGTTAGATGTATGAGAACACCAAAGAATTGTGATCAATTGCTCATGAGCAATGAAGATGGACTTCCCCTGAGAGTAGGCCAACTCTTAGGTACTTTAAAGTTTGGTCTTTTCTTTTACTATACAATCTTATAGTCATAATCAAATGCACTAACCTCCCATTAGTCCCTTGCAATAACTACTAATCTCATTATTATTTTGTAGGGAATAATCTATTTTATGAAAAACTTAATGATAAATGTTTACTTTTATTTGGGCTAACCATACACACAGGTTATCATATTTTGATTTCATTGCTAGATCATGTTTCCTTTGATCAATTTATTTGAGTAAATTAAAAGGTAGCTTCAATTCATTTATGAATCTAACAATTTTTTTTATTTTCTTAAAAGGTGGAATTTACAAACTAAAGAGTTAAAGGATAAACTCATTGATGTCATGACAACACTTTTTGGACCCAACGTCTTTCAAACACTTAGGCTCCTTGAGAAAATAGGCCAAGATTTGAAGTATTTTAGGTACAAATACATGAACCAAATGCAAAACAACCCTTATTATGAGTGCCCCCCTATATTCCTATTAATGAGTGGTAGAATCTTAAAAAGGATGCCTTTGAGAAAAGTGCAAGACATGGTGTAGAAATAGTACAATCCGAGGAAATAAGGTATGTCATAATATTAAGAATGAAATTATGTACTAATTACTCTTAATACTTATGTGATCTAACATATTTCAAACTTCACATAGGTTTCCTGACACATCAAAGGAAACCAAAGCAAGAAAATAGAAGCATGGGCAGCACAAGCTCAGCTCGGGTGGATATTCAAAACTTGTTGCACGAATTGTAAGTATAAATAAATAAATAATTGTATGAAAATATTTATAAATTGTAAAAAAATTGGTCTTGATGAAATTGATTACAAGAAAAATTCATTATACCAAGCAAAAATGTAGGCCTTAGAGTTTTAAAAAACAACTTCTAAAGAGGATAGGAAGTTAGCCTATAGACAAGGCTCTACAATCGCGGCTGAATGACTCCAAGCATTGAGTGCACAAGGTTCTTTTTTTGGATCTATCGATGAGGTAAATAAGTCAATTGATTTTCAAATTGAATACTTTAGCAATTATTGTATTTGATATTAAGTTCCAAAAATATAAGTCGTTATATTTTTTGAGTAAGGAAACAATGATTGTATATTTCTTTAAAAAATTAAAGTAAATATATTTATATGTATTAAAATTAATGATTAACATTTCTCAGTATTTGTCTTGTATTTATATGTATATATTGTTGATAAATACCCTAATTATTTGTATTGGATTACGGCCTGCCAATGCTGATACACCATCCAAGCACTATGGAGGTGTCAATTCAAATGTGCATTGTAGTATTGAAGGTATATATTTTCCATTTGAATTTTGATTTCTAAATTATTAATACAAGTAAACATTTTAAATTGAATCTGGTGTAGTAATGCAAATTTAACTCTAATATGTGTTGGGATTAAGAAAACATCTTGTATTGCAGTTGCAGGGGATGTAGAGGTTGTTCCTAATGAGCATGTTGAGGTTCAAGCCGTTCGGCAAGATGATGTGGTTGGACAAGGTAAAGAGCACTACAATGTTATTTAAAGTTTTTAAAGTCTCAATTTTTTTAAATTTAACCCTTTTATTTTTTTATTGCAAAGGATGGTGAGATCATGTCCACGGTGAGAACAAATATCGATAATGACATGGATATGTCTCTGCAACAATATAGGGAAGAACCAAAAAAAATGAATCTCATTTATGTAACTTATTTGATAATGATTGGTGTTTATGTCTAGATGTTTTAATTATGTTATATTGATTATTCATGTGAATGTTCTAATGAATCTTATATTTCAATGTTAATGTGAATGTTCTAATGAAACTTATGTGTTAATGAATATTATCATGCGATAATTCATGAATGTTACATTTATTAATAGAATGAATGAATTTTAGATGTTAATGAGGAATTTAGATGTTGGGGTGGGGGGGAATGAGCTTCCACCTTCATGTGGATGGCCCTAAATAGTAGAGAATATTAAACTATTCTTGAGACCAAGTGAAGCTCAACATTGACCTATGATTGCATGACAACTAACTCTATCAATCTCTTGGTTTCAGGTAATGCAAAAGGAGGCCATAGTTCAATATGCAATCTCAATTCATATGCATATGACATCAGGTGGAGCTAAAAAATCCAACAGGTTTGCATTTTTGTTAGAGGCCTTTAATTAGGTATTTTAAGTTATAGACCATCACAAACATTGTAACTTTGACTCTTATAGGCAAGAGTAATGTCCTCAACATGCAAGCAAATCAAGACTTTCTATGTGTTGGTTTGCTGAGGACATTTTGTCGGCCATAGAAGCTAGAGTTCTAACATTCATGATGGTCTATAATTTTAAAAACTTAATAGACCTATCAAATAAATGTAAACATGGTGCATTTTTTCAGTTCCACCTATTGTCCATGCATATAGAATGCAGTTGCACATGGATTCTCAATTCAAAGTGGTAGAATCTTATTTTGGATGTGATAGATAAATGACATGCACTGGAACATGGGAAAATGATGTCACTTTTGCAGGTCTGGAACCTTTTTTTCTTATATTTTGTCACACGTATCCACATGAATATGAATATTTTGTCACACATATCATTTAAGAACATTATTTTCTTCATATTTCAGGTTGAAATAGGTGTATTTTTTCCATTAATAACCTTGCAAATCCCTAGATAGCTGAGATAGCCCACTTCACCAAAGGAAATGTGTTACAAGGTACATGTTCTAGAGTATATTTTTTTCATGGACGATGTAGGAGTTCTTAGAGATGTATGCTCTAGAAGAACCAACTTATCAATGTTGTATTATTTGGTTTCTTTTTTCATGTATAATTTCATCATTTGATGTGATATGGGAAAGACAAACAATCTCTAGATACACATAATTTATTTTCATAATTTTAAAATAATTGTAGGCGTAAAAAAATAAATGTGTTCTATTAGAGAGAAGGTACCATTCAAATGGCCCCTGAATGAATATTTATGTGTAAGAAAAAGTGGGAGCTCTGAGGGACATCTATTGATTACCCGAATGAATATTTATATGAAAGAAAATGTGGGAGTTTTGAGGTACCATTCATGGACTATCCTTGGAAGACCATGAATCTACTCCTTTTTATGTTTTCAGCCTCCTAGTGAATTTACTATTTTTATCTTGGACTATGTGATTTGCAGGAAGATGTGAAACTAATGAAGGACATGGGCTTGGATGCATATAGGTTTTCCATATCCTAGTCACAGATATTAGCATCTGAGCCAATTTTTTAACCCTTAAACAAAAGTGACTAGAAATCAGCGGTGTCTTTCTTAAAAATGTTTCTTGTTTTTGGTGAGAACAGATGGTACAATCAAAGGTGGAATTAACAAAGTTGGAGTGGCCTACTACAGCAACCTTATCAATGAACTCTTAAAACATGGTAAAAATTAATCCTGGTTTCTATTATGGACATAGAAATCTCTATAATTTTATGAAATCCATAACCAAATAATGTTTGTAGATATAAAGCCCTTTGTGACTCTATTTCATTGGGACCTTCCACAAGCTCTAGAGGAGAGCTATGGAGGATTTCTCAGTGAAAAATTGTATATGAAACCCTTCCAGATCATGAAATCCTTTTTGCATCTATGCCTATATAGTATAGTATACTTCTTGATTTCATTCATTGATTACTCATTTTATGAGAATAAGGAGACCAGTATTTTAAATATGCAAGAAAGATTTTGAAGCTTACTATGATTTATGCTTTGAAGAGTTTGGGGTTTGATTGAAGCATTGGATAACTCTAAATGAGCCTCATTCCTATAGCAGTGGAGGATATGAGACTAGTACATTGGTACTAGGTCACCATTCATCTTCTCATGCAAATTCAGGAATAGAGCCTTATATTGTGGCCCATGATCTTCTTCTTTCCCATGCATCTACTATGAGTGTTTACAAGACCAAATGTCAAGTGATTCATTTTTTTCCAAAAACAATCTTGTTCTATATGCAATTCTTGTTTTGTTGAGATTTATTATTATTATTATGTGTTAAGTTCAATTAGACTGAAATCTAAGACCTCCAAATGAGAGGCTCACAATTTATCATTGTATTGTAGGTTTCCTAAAAGATTTTTTTTTTTTGTATAAAAAGAAAAACTATAAGTACAAGAAGTAAGATCAATTATTGTAGCTCGTCCTCTAAATCTTCTACCTACAAATAAATTGCATTTTCAATGAACTTCACTCTATTAAAAATACTTTTCCAAATGAATAACTAATATCAATTGTCATAAGAGATCAAAATTAAAAAGATTAAAAAGATAGTGGATTAATATCTCTAAGTGAAAATCCAATCTTGCATAAAACAACCTTTAAAGAATGGTGCAAGTCAACAACCCACGGGAATGGTAAAGAATACAAAAGAAGTTAAATAAGAGAAATTAGAATAAGGGAAAGAGTCAATGTATCAAGCTTATGATCAATAAAGTTTTGGTTCTTTGCATAAATTATTTTTTCATCTATTATAACTATTTGTTGTAGGCCAGATTTGAATGTAAGGAATCATTTGGGTACATCTTTTGTTTTAGGATTTAATGAAGGTCTACATGTGCTTATTTTGGTTTTTGTTTCATTTAATTTCATATATTTTTTAAGGCATTCAAGTTTTTGTTTAAATTGTCAAGCCCTCTTTAAGGTAATTAGTAATCTCATAAAAAATATAATCCTTTTGGTTTTTGTGTGTAAAATCCCCATGATTGGTCAAAAGATGGAAAAATGTCTATATTACGCCTTCACATTATGTGTAGGAAACCATGTAAAGGAAATAACACGTTCTTGATAAAAGAAAGGTCTTCTAAACCATCCCAAACTAAGATATTTGGATCATAGGCATGAATCTGATTGTAAGATTAATTGAAGGAAGTAGTATATAGTTTATAATGGAGTGTTAAAGTGTTAAGGGATTCTAATAGTGTTCATATATTTTATAGGAAAAGGGGCATTATGGTTGAGTTTAAGTTGTGACTATCTCAACAAACAAAGGTATGACTATCACAATGGATAGCAGGTTGATTTGGTGCATTGTTAAAGGTGTAATGTAGAAATTGGTTGGGTGTGTTAGATATTAATGAAGGTACAGTAATATTACTTTATGGTTGTGGGAAGATAGGGCTTTAAGATACAAGATTCGGTATAGACAAGGATTAGTAATAAGTAGGGCAGTCATATTTCAAATTCACTAATTTAGAAGATTGTGTTGAGTTGTTAGTTGGGTCAGGTTTAAATCCTTAAGGATATAGAAGATGTCACCATATAGATTAGGGTGTCCAAAGGGTAAGTTGGATTGTTAAGTGTAATCATAAAGTGTTAAGAGTATGATGGGGAGCTTCTTCAACTAAGAGCTTCTAGCTCTTCCCAGGCTACTCCTAGCCCACTATAGGGTCTTCTCTCCTCACTTCCAAAACTAGACTGAGGACATGCACCTAGTTCGGTATTAGAATCACTTATTATGGATGGAGAAAGACATGAGAGAAGGAATGGATGAAGACCTCAATCCAGACCAATCTATTAGGGGGATTTTATTATGGTTATGCATAAGGTAAACCACATAAGTAGCCAATTTGTTATGAATATATACAAACTAGGTGACAAATGACACAAAGTTTATTAAGAAAATGTATAATGGGATAGGAATTTGGAATAATCCTAATAAACAGAGGAGCTAACTTGTTACAAGTGATGCATGTTATTGGGTTTTCACCACTTTTTTTATTGCACTTTTTTTTTTTTTTTTTGTATTTTTATCCAATACACCAAGAATTTTAGACATACAAACCTCTTAAGGTGCATAATGTTAGTAGGTTCATCCAACAATTAACCCTTTAGATGATTGATATGCCAAAGATTTGTATACAATTGTAATCACAAAAGGACATAGCCAACTTACTTCAATTTTCCTTTATTTTCTCAAACTGGTTGATTTCTCAAGTTTTCTCTTATGACTAGGTCAACCACCTAAAAATCTATAGATTTTACTTCATTTTTATACTTATGGGACATTCTCTACTGATAATCTTTGAAATGATCAAAGGATTTATGTCTTGTCTCATATAATAACTCTAGTTGTAGTAATCTTGATACTTTTTACAATTCATTTGGAATAATATCTTTTAAAGTCACTCTATGAAAGGTTAATTTGACTTTGAGAGGAAGTATGACTTATAAACTAAAGACAAGGGAATATGGTTTGGATCCTATGGGAGTTTGAATGGATGTCTAGTAAGTCCACAATGTTGGGCTAAGTTGGATGAGCCATTCATGGCCAGCCTCGTTGACAATCAGAATCTTGACAATGGTCTTATTAGATGTCTCAACATGATTGTTTCCTTGCAAAAAATAAATAGCAAAATAATAATGGGTAATGTGAAACTTTTGACACAGGTCTTTAATATCCTTATTATATAATTGGTTCCCATGACCTGTAACTATGGACATAGGAAAACCATATGGACAAATGATATAGTTAAGGATAAACATAGAGACTTGTTTGTCAATGGTAGTTATAAATTGTATGATCTCAACCCATTTAGTAAGATACTTTATTTCAATTATAATGTATCTATGGGCATTGAAGGAGGATGGACAAATTTCCCTAATAGGTAAAATCAATATTGACTAAATGGACATATTGTTGTAAATAGGTGGAGATCCTGAGATGGTACATGGATTAGATTCCTATGTATATGGCAGTTTTGCATTTTCTAGAAAATTGAAAGGAATCTAACTCCATTGTAGGCTAGTAATAATCCATGCACATGAGAATCTTAGTTGACCAAGGACCACTCGAGTGTGACCACAATATACCCTCATGTACTTCTTGCAAAGTAGTTTGAGACTCATCATGTTAGAGACAATATAAGAGAGTATCATTAAAACTTCATTGATAGAAGGTATTAGCGATTAAGATATAATAGGAGGTTTGGTGGAGGAAGTTACACTTTTGGTTTTGGGATGGGTTTTGAGGTAAGGTATTATCTTTAAAAAATGCATATTGGTTTTCATATAGAGGTGATTCTTGGACCATGATATGACATATAATTCTTGAATTAGGATCATCATAAACAAGATGTGACAAGGGACTAATGACTCAAAATAGGATTGTACATCATTCATATTAAGAAGAGAAGCCATAGTTTCCATGGAATTTGTAGCTTTTTTATCTTGCCTTAGAATCTTCTCAAAAGTGACCATTGGAAAATATTGTTTGAAGTAATCCACCATATATTTATATGGTAATACCTTTTCATCTTTGATTTGATACTCACTAGTAACTTGATTAATGATCAACTAAGAGTCTCCACAAAAATTGCTTAATGATCAAATAAGAGTCTCCAAAAATATTCAACTTTGTTATTTTCCACTATACTTCCATCTTAAGTCCTAACATTAATGCTCCATATCTATCCATGTTATCTGTACATAGGAATAGCAACTTGTAGAAATCTAGTATTGTGCATCCTTGCAATGTAACAAATAATATCTAGCTCATGAATCATTTTGGGTATATGATCCATCAAAGTATAATTTCCATGTTTTTACATACAATGTCATGATCTCTACATCTATTAATTCAACATGTATAGGATGTGCATTTGATAGTAGTGCATCTTCTAGTTGACCAACTATGACTTGTCCTTTTATGGTTTTTCGATCCACATATTCTATGTAGAATTCACTCAATACCATAACCCATTTTGATAACCTTCCTATTAATGTTGCTTTACTCAAGACATACTTTAGGGGATCAATCTTTACAATGAGCTTGATTACATGAGATAATATGTGATGTCTTTGTGAAGCAAAAACTACTACAGGCATGCTCACTCAATTGATGAATAATTTATCTCATATCCCACTAAAGTGTGACTAATATAATAAATAGCCTTCTCTTTTCCTTCTTGAACTTGTTATGCTAATAAAGCTTCCAAATAATATTCAGTCATTGATATGTATAGTAGGAGTGGTTTTCCCAGTATAGGTGACATCAAAGTAGGTGAATGTTTTAGATACTACTTTTTCTTACCAAATGCTTCTTTGTAGATGGCATCCCATTCAAATTACACATTCTTATGCAATATATGCATAAAAGAATTATTTTTGTCAGCCAAATGTGGGACAAATCATCTTAGAGATTGTACCTGCCCTTGTAATGATCTTGACTCACTTATATTGTTTGGTAGTCTCATCTCCATGATTTCTTTTACTTTCTCAAGATCAACTCCTATCTTTTTTGTAGAAACTATAAATCCAAACAATTTTCTAGATGTAATAGAAAATGTGCATTTCTTGGGATTCAATCTAACATAATATTTTTCCATTGTGGTGAATATCTTATCCAAGACTTGAAAATCTTCTTCCCTTGTTTTTAACTTACCTAAAATATCATCCATTTAATCTTCAATTTGATAGGTAGCATCTACATTTTTTAGACCAAAAGGCACAACATTCCAATTATAAGCTCCACAAGGACATGTGAAAGTAGTCTCATCTTAGTCTTCAAGTGAAATTTTTATTTGGTTATAACCCAAAAAAAAATTCATTAAAGATAACATTTCATGTCATGTGGTAAGATCTAAAATGATATCAAGGTTTGGTAAAGGAAGGTCACCTTTAGGACAAACCTTATTAAGATCTTTTAAATCTATACATACTTTGACTAACTTGTCGGGTTTGAAAACTGGAACAATATTTGATATCCATTCAGCATAATCAATTGCTCAAATAAAGCCTACATCCAATAATTTCTCAGTTCTACTTTGACTAAGAGTGCAAAATGTGGATGCATCTTTCTAAGTTTCCATTTTACTGGTTTAATCCCCAGAGATATTGTATGCAACCTGAAATGGTCACCTAGACTATGGGCCCCCATTATTCAATTTATCAATTTCCTAAATCAATGGTTTGCAATATTTGATTAAGTCAATTCAAATCAATTTTCTTAATCAAATTCGATTATTTCAATATTTTCTAAGGTTGATCATTTTATCCTAAGTCTTATTTAATTAAAAGAAAATATCTCTTTTAATTGAATAAAATAAGTCCCCATTTAATTAAAAGAAAACCTCTCTTTTAATTAAATAATTCATCCACATTTAATTAATTAATAGGAAAACCCCTCTTTTAATTTAATTAAATGTTTCCTATTTAATTAAAAGAACTTGCTCCCTTTTAATTAAATAAATCCCCACCTAAAGAGGAAATAAAATAAATAAAAATTAAAAATTCCTCTACACTTAAATATACATATTTCTAAGTGGGATTCCATTTTATTTTTTTCCTATTTTCTCATTGGTGGATTTTTATTTCACATGGATCATTCTTTTCTACATCTTTATCCATTCTGTCTCCTCTCTTTGATCTTACAATGTTGACCTATACACAAACACTTGGCTATCTTGTGAGCTATCTTATGATGATCTTGTTTTCATTCCTTTCATGTTTAGGCTTCATATCTATTTTCCTCCATTCATATGAAGCCTCTTGACATGTCTACTCATTTGGATAGCATTTTTCCCACTTTTACATTATGCTTTCATGAATTATCCTATGATGGCCTTTCATTTCTTGTCCAAATGTGCTTTACAAGACAATTTTTCCCTAGCTTGGGTACTGTTGAGGAGTTTTCCCTTAAGGATTTCTTCCCTTTATTCTCCTTCATTCTCTTGTCTTTCATTTCTTCCACCAACTTGCTAATCACTCTTGTCCTCCACCTTTCTAAACATTGGGACTGCACGATGTGATCTTGCTCGAGAGTATGGTCCTTATTTTTGTCTAAGGGCATTATATATTATTTGTACATATTCATTGGTCCTAAAAAAATACAAAAAAAAAAAAAATCATATATTTCAAAACTCCAAAAAAAATGATATATTGTGAAAATTCTAAAAATTGGAAAATGTCCTGAAAAAATGGATCATCTTAGTGAAAACCTAGCAATAGGCGCTTTGATGTATCTCTAAAAAAATTATATATTCCAAAAATACAAAAAAAATAAAAAAATAAAAAAAGTGCCTTGGTGAAAACTTGGAAACAAGCGTTGTGGTAGCAAAAATACAAAAAATATATATATAAAGTCTTGAAAAAAATCCAAGTGGTGAAAATCTGGAAACAGGCGCTACTTGAGGCCTTTGCACCCCTATTTCTTAGTGTGTGTCCTCGAAACTTAGCCTTTCTCCATCATGCCTTGTCCTTGTTGCCTTGGTTTGGAATTGGTCTTTGTCTAGGGGGCATAACTATGTTAGCTTCGATCACTTGGATGTGTTAATCTTTAGGACACCTCACAAACGGTGTTTTTCAACACCACCCCAATTGTATTTTTCAATACAACCCCTGACATCGAGTATTTTTCAACACTTATTGGTTTGGTCTTACCTAGTTTTTTTATGTAATCTTACCTGTTTGCAAGCATTCAATCCTTGTCCTGAAAACTCAATATTAGTTAACACACTTAAATTTTTAAACATAAACACTTAATGTTTGAGCTATGTCATGATCTTTTCTTTGTGTGTTGACTGTTATTGATTTTCATTGAGTATCATTGTTCCTATTTCTCTTCGAGATGCATAGCTAGAGGACTTGGGGCATGAGGCATATGTTTTATTTGCTACATTAAATTGGATAAGATAACATCGAAGTCATCTTGACCTTTATCTATTTGATGCTTATGTTAGAATCTTTCCACTTTCCAATCTGATATAGATCACATTCATATCTTCATAGTTGCACTTGTGACTAGTGATGATTGTGTGATTTTTTGATGTCCGTTAATAATGGCCAAATGATGAAAATAAGTTCGTTTACATTCTCTAATGAATGATGAACACAAAATCCTATGTTATAGTTGCTCTATTGCAAGTACACCTTTGCATTTTCATGTAGCTTGCATTGTTAGGCTTCATGTTAGTTTGCATTTTTATGAGTTTGAGCAGGTTTTCCATTCATCTTTCTTGTGGACTTTTAATCAACTATGGTCGCATTTTGATCTTCATTTCCTTATCTTCTTTCGTGATCTCAACCAAAATTTTCTATCTTAAATAGTCGATTAATTTTGAAGCATTCTCTTTCTTAGGCAAATTCTCTTTCTTATTTCTATTTCTTTCCATCTCTTCCAAATTTCTATCTTCCATTTATTTTTACCCTACATCTTTTCTTCTGATTCAACTTTAGGGCTTAATATTTCATGCTTGATGTTCTACCTTGGTTTTGTGATTCTTATATCTTTCATCTTACATCAATAACTTTATCTTTTGTTTGATTTCATCAATTTGTTGTTTCTCCTCTATCTCATTTTGATTTCGATCATGAGGGGGTAGTACTTATCAAACTTTAATCCTTGATTTAGTTGTATCAATTTTATCCTCGACTTTTTCAAGTCAAAATTTATTTGTATTCTTTGTCTTGATGTGTTCTCGAATCGACCACACATCTGGGTTGTTTTGTGATCCCGAATCGACCTCACACTTTATTTTATTTCTTTGATTACATGTGTTCCCGAGTCAACCACACATTAGTCAAAGAGGGGCATATGTGTGCACCTTAAAATGGTCACCTAGACTATAGGCCCCCATTATTCAATTTATCAATTTCCTAAGTCAATATTTTGCAATATTTTATTAAATCAATTCAAATCAATTTCCTTGATGAAATTCAATCATTTCAATATTTTCTAAGGTTGAACATTTTACCCTAAGTCTTATTTAATTAAAATAAAATCTCCCTTTTAATTAAATAAAATAAGTCATCATTTAATTTTAAAAAAACCTCTCTTTTAATTAAATAATTCATCCACATTTAATTAATTAAGAGAAAACCCCCCCTCTTTAATTGAATTAAATATTTCCTATTTAATTAAAAGAACTTACTCCCTTTTAATTAAATAAATCCCCACTTAAAGAGGAAATAAAATAAATAATAACTAAAATTTTCTCTACAATTAAATGCACATATTTCTAAGTGAGATTCCATTTAATTATTTTTCTATTTTCTCATTGGTGGATTTTTATTTCACACGGATCATTCTTTCTCCATCCTTGATTAAATATTTTTGCCTCTTAATCTTGATCGTCCAATCTTCTTTATAAGGGAGAGCCCTCTCATCATTTTACATACACACACTCTATATTATTGTTATGATGCAAGTTTGGAGAGCGATTTTTGAAGGAGTTTGAATACTAAAGCTTTTTGTGGAGAACTTCTATCTTCTTGTCTTCTTCTCTCATGTATCCATGGCTTCCATCATCATGATCCATCCATGCATTTTCATATTAGACTAGATCTTGCTTTGATAGATTAGATCTTGCATTTTTTTGCATTGTTATCATATAGATTAGCTTTCATCTCTATTTGCATGCATATTGGATCTTTGAATCTCTCATTTTATGGTGTACTTCCATGGGCACAAACTAGGTCAAAATTGAGGGCCTTCATTATAAACCCTTGCACTCCATGAATAGAGAGCTATGAGCTGCCATTCGAGACCTCATTCTTGAGCAATCTTGAATATAATGACTCATAGAAGTGTGCTCACATTTTAAGCACACAGATATAGATAAATGGTGAATTATGAGATTTTTTATCTAAACTAGGCATATCAACATATGACAATGCAAAGTTGATTTTTTTATCTCTAAAAAACTATATAAACTCTTCTCTTTCTAATGCATTGCAATCTTGCATCAACCGGGGAAAAAAAAAAAAAAAACCCTTCAGTTTTTCCTATTTTTTGTTTGGGTAATGACCTTTTTTGTTCATGTTTTCTCTTATTGCATATTTGGCTCCTTAATCTATACCTATGATGGATTATTTTCCTATGTTTGCAAAAACTTATTCATTCATATGCAGGAGTTATCCTTTCTCTTTTCTCGTGGAATGTTCTTTCCTAATAGGTCGAGTAACATGCAGGTTTGGCTTCAATGAGGTGAACTATGGTATCAAGGCTTTCCATGGCCTTGGGAATCTCTTCTTTGGTTATGTGTGGAACTATTTTTGTTCTTGTAGATGTCCTCTTACTTAGGTGTAAGGTCGTTGATTTCCCCTTTGGGGCAGGACCTATATTTTGTAATAATCCACCTTACAGGCTAACTTGTGGTATTACTGGCTATTTATTTTGGGGTCTAGGAATTGGATAGGAGGAATGGAGTTAGATAGAAGGAAAATAATAAGATTTGGCTCTGTAAGCTTGAAATTCTAAACTCGTTGATTTTATTTTGAACATTTATGGCTGCAACTAGGAGGCCTTATGCCTGACATGTTAAGGGAAGATTGTCTCATCACATCTGCATTGAATTCTATATAATTTCTTGTGGTTTCTCATGTACATTAGCTTTCATGTGTAACTCTTATTAGGGTAGCTTTGCATTGCCTCCTTTTGTCATCCTATCCTTGCATCACTTTCTGGTTGTGTCAAAGATGCAACTACTCTTATAATAGGTTGAGATTCCTCGATGTCAATATTAATAGGCTCTTTTGGTTCAATGAGCACTGTTGATTGTTCTTGATAGAAATAATCAAGAAGTATATCAATCCTTTCATCCTTAGGTGCCATACAGTTTTCACCTATAGATAAATCTTTTCTTTTTACTATTTTTTGATCTAATACTCCCACATAGTGGTTTTCACCATTAGATCCACTGATTATTTTCATTTTTTTACAACTAAAAGGATTGGAACCCTCACCAAAGTAAGCCATGTCATTGAGTTCAATAGTAAACCTTGTCTTGTGATCCCTAAGTGATCTTTGATACCAAGATAATCAATTATAGCATCATCATTTTGGAAAACATCTAATTCAAGAATAGGAGGTGAGTCACAATCTATGAACTTGGGATGTAAAATAGACAATGTATCATTTGGGTCATCTTCAAATATTGTGATGGTGTTGATAGAAAAGTTCTCAAGGTTTAGGAATGTATCAATGATGTCTATTCCCACGCTCTCACCTAAAATGTCTCATTCACGATGAATTTCACTTTACTCACAATTGTTATGATTGGCATAGTATGGGATTAAATTTAGTAATTCCAACTGTGAACTCTCCCCCTCATGGTATGAGTTACTATAGGTCTCTACAATATCCACTTGCTTATCTTCATAAATAACTGATGTCTTACGCCATTTATAAATATTAAAAGCATCATCATGATCATTTTTTAGCTTGACTATCTCTTATTTGATTGAGAAACGTAGGTGTAACCTTTTGTTTTTCTTTGGATTCACTCATTTGATCTAGTCTATATCCCAATCCTATGGTATCTCTTTGATAATTTAGATTCTTCAAAATCGGTTGTAAGACGACTTCTGTTTGCAAACCTATAGGTCCACTTCCTTTCTATACCATCTTTTCTAATAGAGTATACCCTTTTTCGTACTACTCAAGAGATATATTCTCATACTTGATAGTCACTTATTTCTTTTCCCTATAAAGAAATTTATCATCATTCATATTATTTTATTCATTAGTCAAGTTTCCTCCAGTTGCAAAATTACCTAAAATAATGGTAGGAGGAGGTTTTGATTTCTATTTTATGATCAATAATCTCCCATAAGACCTAGAAGATAGAGATAACTTTTTTATACAAAAAGTTTTTTCCAAGACATATTCTCCCATGCTCTTTTCTTTGATATCAACCTTAAGTTCAAATGACGTAGAAGTAGATGCTTCACTACTAGAGTCATGTCTAATAGATGTAGATATAGCTCTATTATGTGGTACTAGAGATTATGTCTATGGTTTCAAATTATTGCAATATTGAAAAGTATTAGGGTCCCCTTTGTTTTTTATCTCTTTTCTATTATGATAAAACTTCAAACCTTGATGAAATGTAGACGGTACTGCTCGCATAGAGAAAATCCAAGAATGTCCCAAGAGAATATTATATGCTAGTTCCATATCGAGGACATGACAAGGTACATATTTGACCATAGAACCAACTCTGATAGGTAATATTACTAATCCTTTAGATGACCTGATGCAATGGAGCCTAGCAGGATTGATCAAAAGGTGATCAACTAGTCCAAAACCCTCTTCACTAAAGTCCTTCAACCAAATATCTTGGTAAATATGATCAAATGTGCAAGAACCAATCAAAAGTGATAAAAGGATAATAGTAGGTTATCACAACCCTACATGCAAATAAGGAAAACCCTAATCACTAGGGGACCCTATGAACAAGACAACTTATCACAAGTTGCTTACAATACAAAATTGACCAATTTTGTGAAAATAACCTTAAACTTCTTAAAATTACCAAGGAAGACTCCAACACATGGTAATAGTCTATTTAGGTCACCAATGACATGAAACAATGATTAAAACCAAACCATGTAAGTTTTTCCACATAGTTGCTTTGTTAAGCCATCCAAAAAAAGGCTACTAGCCCTTTTTTATGATAATCAGATTTTAAAGAAAATATCTCCACACAACCCAAGGAAAAAAATTCAGTTTTGGACACCCTTTTGGGACTTATAAAACATAATAAGGCACCAAGTTTTTATGACACAAAAATGGGCTTTTGTTCACTTTCTCACTTAGGCAACTAGGGCAATTAGGCCTCCATTTACAAAGGAAGTGCATGTTCTAGGACTCCATCCAGGAAAAAAAATGATGTTAAAATGTGAGTAAAACCCTATTAAATTTACAAACTTTATTTCAAGCCTTGATGCCAAGTCTAGTTGGAGTTGTGGAAGATGTTACATCCTTTTCCTAGCATGCACATGGGAAATGTGTGACTAGGGCATCAAATTTCTCAAGGATCGCTGCAAGTACAAACTTAAAACCACTTGAATATTAAAATAAATATCCAATAATAGGATTTCACTAGAGACCATTAAATTCCCATAGTGAAATCCTCCTCTATGCTTGAAAATGCTTCAAAACCCTAGGTTAGCAAGAAATCTGGACCTGCCTACACAAAAATGTGAATATCTTGAGTTAGAGAATAGGTGGAGACTTCAAACTAGAAGAATTGGAAATTTACTTCATCCACCTATCCAAAAATGTAGGTTTTAAACTTTGGATGAATCTATACAAACCTGTACAACATAGAACAACAACTTGTTTATAGTAAAAATAGGGTATTTTAATTGATTGAAAGTTGAAAAATATATAATCTTTTTCTTTCTCTCTCTTCCTATCATCCACCTGAAAGGGTTTATTATAGGCCTTTCAATTTTCATAACAAAATTTCAAATTTTTTATGGCCATTGGGGAATTTTTTGCTTTGATTTGCAAAAAGTTGCTTAAAAGTTGCTTGACAACTTTTCAAGCAATTTTGCATTTTTTTGCACTTTTTGTGCTTTATAAGAAAATGTTATGAAAACTTAAATCTAATGACCCAAATAGGTCCTAAACATAATAAAACATGAAATAATAATAAATCCTAAGATTCTACACCCTTTGACCATAGTTGACCAAGGGCTTATAACAATGCCAATCTTGGAACTAGGTCATACAATTTGGTCTAGATGCTTGTTTGATTAATCTTTCTAAGGTTTTATTTTGAGATCTAAGGTTTTATATTTGGATATGAGGTTTGACAGTGATTTATTATGGGTGCTCCTGCACCATACTCCACTTGTATTTGAAAACTCAAGTTCCTACTTTAGGGCAATTGTTCCACAGAAGTAACATGTTGTTTGATTTGGTCTTCTGTCATCCAAGTTGCATCAATATTGGGGAGCCCTTTCCACTTGACTAATTACTACATGTACTTATTGGTTCTAGTTTGTTTTAGCAACTTGGTGTCCAAAATTTCTTCTAACTCTACTAGTTTTCTTTGAGGGAGATCAAGTACATAGTCTTCCTATAGATGTCTGCTTGCTCACCTTGTCACTTGTTGAATCTTTTATGCCTTTGTATGGGGTGAGGTCTACAACATTGAAGAGTAGATAAATTTGAAAGATATGGGGAAGAGAGATCTCATATGCATTTTCACCCATCATGTTGAGTATACTGCATGGTCCAACTTTCTTCATCTGAAGTTTGGAACATCTACCTTTAGGTAGTCTCTCTTTTCTCAAAAATGCCCAAACCTTGTCTCCAACTTTGAAGTGGATTTTCCTTCTTTTATTATTAGCATGTTCCTTTTATTTTAGTGTTGATCTCTTTAATGCTTCTTTGACCTCATGTTGCACCTTTGTAATGAGTTTTGATAACTCTTCTCCTTGAGCACTGATTTTGAAATTAGATGGTAGCTCTACCAAGTCCAATGGTCCCTTGGGATGAAGGTCATACACTGCTTGGAAGGGAGTCTTTCATGTTGATCTATTCATGGAGTGATTAATTGCAAAATATGCTTGGGACAAGAGTAGATCCCAACTTCGAGCATACTATTTTGTGAGGCATCTTAGGAGATTTCCTAAAGATCTATTTACCACCTCAGACTACCCATCAGTTTTTGGATGGTAGGTAGAACTATAGGTTAGGTTAGTACCAATTTTCTTAAAAAGTGCTCTCCAAAAATGGTCTTGAAATTTTACATCCCTATCAGATACAATATTTTTTGGTAAACCATGGATCCTAACTACTTCCTTAAAGAAAAGATGTGCAATATGAGAAGCATCATTTGTGATTTTACATGGTATAAAATAAACCATTTTACTGAATCTATCCACTACAACAAAAACACTATCAAAACCTTACTTAGTTCCAGGTAGCCCCATGACAAAATCTATTGAGATTTATTCCCAAGGTCTTGTGGGGATTGGTAAGGGTTGATATAACCCTTGATTTGTTGAGACACCTTTGGCTTGTTGACAGATGATACAAGTCTCAATGAACTTCTTTACCTCATTATTACACTTTGGCCAATAATAGCTTCTTTTCACCATGTTTTTTGTCTTGTCAATGCCAGAATGTCCTCCTAGACCATCACAATGTTTCTCCCTAATGACATTTGTCCTTATTGAGCATTTGGGAATGCATAATTGAGCTCCTTTGGGTAGGAGTCCATTTCGAATTAGATATTTAGTGAAATCTATATGGTATCTTCCAACCATCTCTGTAAAAACTTGAAAAATCTTTGTAAAATCAGGATCATCAACATATAAATGCTTGAGGGAATCAATTCCCACACATTGTAGTTATACTTATTCAACTAGATCAACCCTTCTGCTAAGGGCATTGACAGCTTTGTTTGCAACACCTTTCATATGTTTTCAAGATGTTGAAATTATAAGCCTACAACTACTCCATCCATTTCAAATGTCTAACAGATAGCTTTTCCTAAGAATTGAAGAAACTCAATGCATGTTTGTTAGTGTATACTACAAAATCCTTTGGAGTTAGATAGTGCCTCCATTTCTTGAGGGCTTGTACCATGGCATAAAGCTCCAAGTCATAAGTTGAAAATTTTTTCTTAGCATCATTTAGTTTCTTGGAAAAGAAAGCTACTGCCTTACCTTCCTAATTTAGGACTGCACTTATGGACAAATTGCTTGCATCAGTTTATAGAGTGAAAACCTTATTGAAATCAAGTAGAACCAAGATTGAGTACTAAGAGACTTTATTCTTCAAGTACTAAAATGCATCATTGGCTTCCTTTGTCCAAGCAAATTTAGTCTTCTTTCCTCCTTTGATGGTGTCAATCATGGGTGCACACACATAACTAAAGTTTTTGATAAACTTCCTATAGAAGGTGGCAAGACCATGGAAGCTTCTTACATCACCTTGGTTCTTTGGTGGGGGCTAGTTGATGATTGCTTCAACCTTCTCAAGGTCTATCTTGAGGGTACCTTATGAGATCACAAATCCTAGAAACACAAGTTTCTTGTTCATAAATATGCACTTTTCCAAGTTGATCACCAACTTGTGTTGATGAAGCCTCCTTAGTACCTATTCCAAATGATCAAGATGCTCCTCCTTTCTATGACTGAATATTAGTATGTCATCAAGGTAAATAATGACAAATTTTCTAATAAGATCTATGAATATCTCATTCATAAGCCTCATAAAAGTGCTAGGAGAATTGCTTAACCCAAAGGACATTACTAACCATTCAAACAAGCCTTCGGTAGTTTTGAATGTTGTCTTCCATTCATCACCTAGTTTTATTTTGATTGGATGGTAGCTAGACTTCAAGTCTATCTTGGTGAAATAGTAAGGTCCTCCTAGTTGATCCAATATATCCTCAATTTTGGGCATGGGGAATCTATGCCTTATGGGAATCTTATTGATAGCCCTACTATCAATACACAATCTCCATTTTCTATCCTTTTTAGGAGCAAGGACAGATGGAACAACACAAGGACTTAAACTCCTTTGTATTAGACCTTTTTCCAATAAATCATTCACCTACTTGGCAATTTTAGCATGTTGAATTGGTGTCATTTTATAGGGTGCCTTGTTAGGTAGGGAATAGAAAGGTATCAAGTCAATTTGGTGACTAATATCTCTAATGGGAGGGAGGCTTGTGGGTAGATCAGTAATAGTAACCTGACTATACTTTTACAGTAGATCTTTTATTTCTTTAGGGATAGGATCCTTGTCCTTAGAAATAATGTTTTCCTTTGGCTTAGAGACCAAAATAAAACCTTGGACATTAGTTTTTGTCAAGGCTTTGATCATTTCTTTCTCCCCTATAGTTACAACAATGGGTTCTACTTTAGGATCAGACATGGGATTCATGGTGAAGGTTACACCATTCCTAGTTATAGAATAGGTATTCTTCTTTCAATGGTGGATGTCATCAACATCATATTGCTAGGGTCTTCCTAGAGGTATATGAGATGCATCAATTTCTACAACATCACAAAGTACCTTGTCCTTGAAATCTACTAGAGAAATTTCTAACCGAGCTTGTTCTGTCACTAAGGTTTTTTGACCCTTTGTTAGCCAAGAAACATGATGTGGAAAGGGATGGGGTTTCTTAGTTAGTTTAAGTTTTTCTACCATTTTAGAGGAAACTAGATTTTTAGGAGAACCTAAATCAATCAATAAATTGCATACCTTTCCTTGGCATTTGATCCTTTTCCTGAAGAGATTCTTTCTTTGGGGTGGCTCTTGGGTGTGTGAGATCTAAAAAAATTCTTTCCTCATCATTAGATGTGCTCCTTTCTTAGGTTCAAGTTCTCTACAATCAAATTTCTCTTCCTCCACAAATTGTACTCTTCTTTCCCCTTGATTATTATTTCTCTTTTCAGGGCACTTTCCTACATGGTGTCCTACTTGATTACAATTGTAGCATGTGAGAGGACCATTGCCTCTTCCTCTACCTTTGAAAGACTTTCCTCCTCTATAGTTTCCCTTAGAAAATTTTCTTCCCTAATCCTTATTCTGATCAGTAGGTTTGTTTCCACTATTTTGCCCCTTATTCCAAGAGTTGGTTTTGGGCTTGAAGTTTTTATTATTATCATTGCCTTTATTTTTATACTGCCTCCTCTTCCATTTTTCTTCCACCTTTAGTGCTAATTGATAGCACTTGTTCACAGAACTAGGGGTGTGAAGGTTGAGTTCTCCTTGGATGGATAACTTAAGGCCATTCATGTACCTTGCACTTTTTTGTTCCTCATCCTCTACTGTATTGGTCTTCATACATAATTTTAAGAACTCCTTTGTATAGGAACTAACATCTAGATCCTTTTTCTTTAGACTTTCTTTTTTCCTATGGAGTTGTACACCATAGTCTTTAGGCACATATGTTTCCCTGACTAGTGCCACCATTTTATCCCAAGAAGAAATCATGTTTCTTGCTTTCTTCACCCTCTTTGTCTGGATGAAGTTCCACCAAGTTAGGGCTGCTCCCTTCAACTTGGACTTTTCCATCTTTACCCTATGCTTCTCTAGGATGTCTTCACACTCAAAGAAACTAGTTAGGGCTTCTATCCAATCCAATGCTACATCAACGTTCATTTTTCCATTGAAAGTTTGCACTTCCAACTTCCCCTCCATGGTTCTTTTCACCATGGATTTGAGAGCATTCAAGAGAGGCCTTTGTTCAACAGGCACTTCACCATCTTCCTCAAGATCTTCAACCTTTGTATTATGATCTTCTTCAGACTGTGTGCCTCTTTTTTTTTTGAACTTACCTTCAACTTCCTTCAACCTCTTTGCAGGAGCAACATTGGTTGCTCTTTGTTCCCTTACCATTTTTGCTAGTTCAACATTTGTTACCCTGGTAGGTATTTCTTCCTCTTCTTTAGTAAGATCCATGGCTCTGATACCACTTTATGCAATGGAGCCTAGGGGGATTGTGTTGGTCTCATATTGGTTTTGACAATTGAGTGTCAACACACTTAAGAAAATTCTAAGGTTGATGCTGAGTATAATATAGATGTCGAGATACAGTATGTGCCAAGCCAAAAATTCAACAGGTGCACAGTAAACTTCAAGTGTCAAGAAATTATCAAGTGTCGAGTGATAAGAGATGCCAAGTCACTATAAATGCCAAGTAAAGAATAGATGTCGAGCGAGATAGGGTTACTATAAGAGTCGAGCAAGACATAAATCTTATATGTGTTGAGCATCAACAATCAGTAAGTGTTGAGTAACACAGAATCAACATATGAGTTTGTGCCTTCACAAACTCAGATGTAAACTATTTTTGTTTTAGCCGACTCAAGATGAATCTTGAAGAATTTAAAAGATAAGATTGAATCTTTTACATTCGCCATGTAATCAATATGCAGCCAATTAGAAAAATGGAGAAAGCATGCAACCAATAGGAAAAGTGTAAAGATTTGAGTGGGAAAAGATGGATGAATATTGATTGTGGATTCATACCTAACCCTAAGTCTTGAAGCCTTTATAAGGAGGTCAAAACCCCATAATTCATGTGTGTGAGAGTTGTATGGAATGTATGGGAGAATGCTAGTGAAGTTCAAAGGGGTGTAAAGACTTAGAGAAAGAGCAGCAATGCATAATCAAGTTGGTTAGAATAGAGAATCAGCACTATGAACAGAGAGTTATTAGATTAGGAAGGATCATATCAGATTGAGCAGAACAAGGATCTAGAATCAACAATTGAAGATTGTAAGTTATCAGGTCAACACATTCTAATACTTTCTAACCATTGTATTAGGAATGAAAATCCTATGGAGATAGGTTGGTTTAATAGCCATGTCATAAACCTTTAACAAGGTGATAAATCCTTTAACAGGGTAACATTCCAAGTGAGTGTTTGTAAATCCTTTAACTAGGTCACTTTTAATAGGGTGTAAAGCCTTTAATAGGGCAGGCCTTTCATAGGGAAAACCATTGGAAGTGGTAAAACTTTGTAACCTTAAACAGTTACATATTGCTATAGTGATAATTTGTGTGTGTCATCCCCACCCTAGTTTTACCTTCTCATTTTGGAGGGTTTATGGGTGATCAAAATCTTGTGTTATCTATTTTCATGCATGTCTTTACTTTCATGCTTACTAGAAGATGTTAGATGTATGTGAATGATTTCAACTGAAAGTTTTAGAGGTTAAAGTTTGTTACTTCTAATTCACCACCCCCCCACCCCCTCTCAGAAGTAAATCTTCCCACTTGTAAATTCCAACAATTGGTATCAGAGCTAAGTTGTCACAAAGAGAAGCCTTACAGCTTGAGAAAAGATCTGGAAATGGAAGTCTACAAACTTGGGAAGATCATAGAAAACGAGGTGATTGAGATACAACTTGTTCTATAGTCTCTTGAAGAAGCTAAAAAAGAATTGAGGAAATCCTTTTAAAAAAAGAGAGAGATTGCCATAGCTAAGAATGATACACAATACAAGGAGATTGACACCTCAAAAGTGTTTGCAAATGGAGATTCCAAAGAATTTGATGCAGCAATAGCACACCTGAAGGAGAAGAATAGAGCTCAAGCAGAAGATATTAGAACTCTCAAGATTGAACAAGAATCACAAGCCATGATGCTTTGTGAAGTGACTGAACAAAAGAAAAGAGCTATTGAAGATAAGGCTATGCTAGAAGAAGACAAGAGAAACCTTGCAAATAGAGAAAAGTTAATTGAGCTTGCAAGAATTTCCAACATGCAGCTAGACACCCTAAGCCAGACGATGAATGCACATCATGAACTGAATGTTAAGGACATTGAGATCTCTACACTGAAGATGCAAAATGAACAACTGCAAAATGACTTAAAAAGAGAGAAGTAGATTGCAGAGAGCTTCAACAAACCCAATGAATCTATCAAGTACTTTGAACAGCTACTAAAATCACCAAGAGCCAACAATGACACTTCAAGACTAGGATACACCAGCACTGAAAAAGGAGAGTCATCCAAGACTACAGAAGAAAGAAGTGACAAAGGTAATAACACTAAACCTACTTGTCATTTTTGTGGTAAAAAGCAACATAACTCTAATGTTTGTAGGAGCAAGAACGCCAATCAGCATGCCAAACCCAAAAACATGGGTCACTGTCACAAGTGCAATAAGCAAGGACATCAAGCACATGACTATAGGACAAGAACTATCAAGATACCAAGATTTGAAGGTCATTGCTACAATTGCAAGAAGTATGGACATAGAGCTTTTGAGTGCAGATCAAAGCCTATGTGGAAACCTAATCAACTAGCAAGGGCAAATAATCATGAACATCACTACAATTGGGACTATAGCACTAGGCATAGTTGTCACTACTGTCAAGAATATGGACACATCCCTAGAAATTGCACAAGAACACATTTCAGTGGAAACTATAGCAGATGGTTAAGCCAAACTACATGCTTCAGTTGTTTGAAGACTAGACATATCAGCAAGAACTACTCAACAAGGTCAAAGGCACCTAATTCAAAGTTCAATAAAGGAAAAGAGAAGGTAGATGTTGAACATATCAAAGGAGAAATGATTAATACATGGAAGAAGAAAGATGGAAGCAACACATCCAATGAAGGGATCACTTCACCCAGAAGGTCAAGTGGTCACACTTCATCTAACTAAGCAAAAGAAGGTATGTGGGATTTATATACAAATCTTTTATCATACATCAGTTCCAAGACAAGCAAGTACTGAAAAGGAGAGATCAGCATGAATAGAGATGCAAAAGCAAAACTTCAAGTTTTCACAAGTGTTGTCAAGTTGCCTTTAGATGCCGAGTAAAATCCTAGTACATGCCAAGTTATCTATCAAAGTCAGTAGAAGCCAAGTGATTAGTTGCAACTGAGTTGATAGTGGATGCCAAGCAAAGGGGAATTCCAGTTGAAGTCAAGCAAGAGAAACTCTAGTGTATGTCAAGTGGTGCAAAGACAATAGAAGCCGAGTAAAGAAAAATTTGTTAAGAAGCTAAGTGGATAGTTGTAAATGCACTAAGCATTAAATGCTATGAAACAAGGGTATATGATTGCATTTTGAATCATTTTGAATCATTTTTCAACATCGTGAACAAAAGAGCAAAGACAAGGAGAAAGCAAAATTATTTCTGAGTAGAATTTTGAGTATTTGAGCAGATTTCTACAAAGATTCAGCACAATTTCATCAATTCCAAGGTATTTATACTAGTGCTGAGCTACGCAATTTGAAAATTTCTTCATGTTTAAACCCTAGTTTGAAGAAATGGCCTCCAGTTCTAGGAAATCTCAGGAGAAAGAGTTGTTTGAAGTTCAATTAGTGTCAAATGAAATTAAGTAACTTGATTTTCAACCTATCCTTGAAGTTGCCTACAAAAAAAACCCAGTCGAAGCCCTATCCATAATTCCTCCTAAGGTAGTAATGGTGCAAGATGTTAGGAAATGTTATAACTATAAGATAGGAGCCATTGGAGATATGGAAATTAGAGAAGCTTATGATAGATTAGGTGAGAACGAAGTCTTGAAGGAAGTGTTTCAAATTGTTGAGAAGAAGGGCTTAACTCATGCCCTAGAATTCCCTGTTGTTTTCAAGACCGAATGGATCAAAATTGTGTTGAGTATGATTCATGATGGCAGTTCATGGTTAGAAGATGACCCAGTTAAGATATCAAAGAGGATTTTTCATAGGGTAACAAGGTATCCAACCCTAGATTGGCCCAAAACCCTAAGGAGTGACTCTAAGGAAGCTATTGAGAAGAATACAACAGAAAAATGGAACAAGAGAGGCATGACCATAGATACTATTAAGGATCCTCTTGTTGATTTTGTTGTCAAAGTCATATCCCACAAGTTTTATCAATTTAGCAGACTCAACAATGTTCCATGTATTGTAGTGGATGTTGGTTATAAACTTGTTAAAAAGGATCATACCTATGACTTAGCAGAATTGCAATTACAACAAATCAATGAAAATCTTGGAGCTATAAAAAGAACTAAGTGAGCCCAATGTAAATTTGGTGCAATTTTGATTTGTATATTGTTCTATGTACAGCATGAATTTCCATCTTTTGGAAAAGTTAGCTGGAAGACAAACAAGTCCATTGTAGTCCAGGTAAATGAATATATTGAACAAATGGGGCCAAATTTTGAGACATTAATGACTAGTTATTTTGAAGATTTCAAGAATTCAATGAAGCAAAGACTTAGGATTCTAATCTCACTTATGGAGCAACACACAAATGACATTTTATTTCTTATTGACATTGATTACACTTACATTCAAGCAACCATACCACAAGTTAGATGGCTTAGACCTCTTGGTTATGAAATAAACATTGATGAGGCATCTATAGCAATAACAACTCTACTAGCAAAGGAAGTGGATAAGAGTGCACCACATTTTGGCACATATGATGTGGTGAGATCCAAAGTGGATATGGAGTTAAAGACAACTTCTACACTTAAGAAAAAGGATAAATTAATAAAGAAGCTCAAAGCCAAATTTGGAGAGGGTACAGTAGAGGCAGAGGAAGAAGATGTTGAAGAGGCAAATGATGATGACGATGAACAAGGGCAAGGACCACTAGCATTAACCCAAGGCATGGGTGAGGATGTTGAGGAAGAAGAAGGTGCCAAGCAAGAAAAAGAAGCACCTAAGGTAAAACCCAAAAGAGGAAAGCACAAAGGTAGCTTGTTACACAACCTAAAGGCAAGAAGAAAATGACTAAGCCAAGCCCAGCCAAGCCTACCACAAGGGCAGATAAAAGGGCAACAACTAAGGTGGCAAAAGAACAAGAAAAGAAGAAAGCCACAAAGTAGGGAGGGCCAACAAAGAAAAGAGAAGAAAATATGTGGCACCTCCAGAGTTAGACAAGGAGAGGACAAAGCTAGATGACAATGAGCAATTCAAAGTGGTAAGTCATACCACTAAATCTGACTTAGAAAATTTTTGTGACAATATTAGGGATAATGCAGACTTATCAAGACTAAAAGGCATTGATTTTAATAAGCTGACAAGAGAAGAGAAAAACATAGTTGAAGAGTCAATTTACACTATGATGGCCAAGTTCAAAAACATTGCACTTGAACTTGATAATACTATACCTAAGGAGCTATACTCCATTGTAGAAAATAAATGGCATTATTGCCTAAATATGGAGAAAGAAATAAGGGAGTCAACTTTGGCTTGTGTAATGCCTGACCTCACAAAAGGTCAAATAAGCAAGGCCGGCAAGAAACATGGGAGCAAATTTGCACCCAAATACAGAGCCTTTAGCATTTTACAAAATAAAATTAAGGATGTTGTGAAAAAATCCACACAAATGTGGAAATTGATTTATGGGCTGACTATAGTGAAGGAAGGACAAGAAGATCCCTTTGAGGGAAGAAATAATGATGAGGAAGAAGAGGAAAATGAAAAGGAGGAAGAAGGAGAGAAAGAAAAGGAAGAAGTTACAGTGGAGGAGACACAAAAAGGTGATATGGCAATAGTTGAAGAGCAGCAATAGGAACAGAGTGTCCAAGACACACAATTGCTACCACCAAGTCCTCCACATGCAACACCTACACCTGCAAAAATTGTAATTGTGAAGGATGTTCCTGATACTTCAAGTCAGAACATTAACCCATTAACTGTAGAGGATCTTAGAAAGATCCTTCACCAAACAACTTTACAAGCACAATTATGTACCAATCCAGTTTTGGTGAGTGTAAAGGAACTATAAAAGATAGTAGTTGAGATAACCAAGGAAAAGGTGAATCCACAAGAACCACCTTTGCAAACTCCAATAGATACAAGTTGACAACCACAAGAGCAAAAAGCACAAGATGCATCTGCTAAGGTTGATTCTACAATGATAGTAACTTCAATTGTTGAGGAGCAAGTAAAGGAGCTAATAGGACAAAGGGATACCTCTACTCCTACATGACAAAGTCAAGGTGCACCTCCTCTGATCACTATAATTGATCAAGGTAGAACTGAAGAAGAAAAGGAAGAGGAGAAGACCCCTAAGGAGAGAGAACAAGATGCAATACAAACATTGGTTAATTTGCCTACTACAAGGACTCCTACTAAGTAGTTGAGCACTGATATAGTACCATTGCAAATATCAGCACCAGGCTCAAGTTCTACGAAGGTAGTAAGGGTACTTTACTATGGAGACCCTGCACTTGATGAGGAGATAGTCATACCAAGCTATGACTATAAAGCAATAAACATAACATAGATCAATGAAGTGAAAGAGGCACTGGAGAAGAAGAAAAAGTAAGAAATACTCAGGAATGAGTATAGGCAGAGGCAAGCATTGATAGAAATTAAAGACATCTTTCTTGATACTTTCAGCCTGCCAGTACCTGATGAGACAAAGCCCATCATGGAGCAACTATCCAACATAGTGGACCAGGTACAAAATGAATACCTAGACACTAATATCAAATTAATTGAATGGTCTAAAAAGAAATTCCAAATGAAGGTCAATGAGAAAATATCTGGTGAAATAGCATTGTCACAAGTAGAACTGGCTAAGAAGATAGAGAAGGTGAAATCAAACTTGAGAATATATTCTCATTGTACTCCAAATTGTGTAATTTCTCATACTTCACACAAGGGACTAGCCAAAGGATATTGAGCTTGGAAAGGAACCTCAAAGTATCCAACACATAGCTACCAAAGGATCTAGCTCAAAGTGAGGAGCATTTTGCTAGAACGCTTCACATCCAAAAGGAATTAGCTATACTCACAGCAGATGAGGCTAACATCAAGGCCAAGTTGATACAAATACAGTCTGCAATAACCCCTCACATGGAAGTATTGCACAAATAGATGGCTTATGTAGAAAATGTTTTAAAGAAAGATCCTATTTTTTCTACATTAGAAGGCCTAGTACACCTTGCAGCAGAGACAGCCATCCAGCTTAAAGCAGTTGAAATTGCATTGGACAATTGGGATGCTTCTTTGAAAATCGTTATGGAGGTAAATAAATCATTTTTGCCTAAATATTCAATTCATTCATAGAACCCTTTGACATAAGTATCAAAAAGGGGGAGAAATACATTTTGAGGTAGATAATAAAGGGGGAGATACCCAAAGGGGGAGATAATCAAATTTTGAGTTTTGCAGAGAAATAAGGAGATATAAAGGAGATATAGTCAAAAGGATACAAAAACTGTAAGGAAGATGTGTAAAAGGGGGAGCAGAAACAAAGCAGATAGAAACAAAGAAGACAAGGAAAGGAATGACAAGGCAGAGATAAGTTGTATCAGAATAATCAGCATGAGACAAATCCAGCTTAAGGAATTTTGGATACAGAAATGGCACATCAGCTCAGGGGGAGTTACAAGTTTTTGAGGTATATAGTCTTCTACAAAATTTTGAACAAGTTTTTGAAATTTTGTACATATGTCGGACAAGATGTGTATTATACTCATAAAGATCAGATTCATAATGTTTAGTTAAGTTTTTTTGATACTCATGTCAAAGGGGGAGATTGTTGGTCTCGGATTAGTTTTGACAATTGAGTATCAACACACTTAAGAAAATTCTAAGGTTGATGTTGAGTATAATATAGATGTTGAGCTATAGTATGTGTCAAGCCAAAAATTCAACAGGTGTCGAGTGAACTTTAGGTGTCGAGCAAGTATCAAGTGTCAAGTGATAAGTGATACCGAGTCACTATAAGTGCCAAGTAAAGTATAGATGCCAAGCGAGATAGAGTTACTATAGGATTCGAGCAAGATAGAAATCCCATATGTGTCGAGCATCAACAATCAGTAAGTGTTGAGTAACACAAAATCAACATATGAGTTTGTGCCTTAACAAACTCATATGTAAACCATTTATTTTTTAATCGAGTTAAGATGAATCTCAAAGAATTTAAAAGATAAGATCAAATCTTTTACATTCCCCATGTAATCAGCATGCAGCCAATTAGAAAAATGGAGAAAGCATGCAACCAATAGGAAAAGTGTAAAGATTTGAACGAGAAAAGATGAATGAATATCGATCATGGATTCATACCTAAACCTAAGTCTCGAAGCCTTTATAAGGAGGTCAAAACCCCATAATTCATGTGTGTGAGAGTTGTATGGAATGTATGGGAGAATGCTAGAAAAGTTCAAAGGGGTGTAAAGACTTAGAGAAAGAGCAGCACTACAGAATCAAGTTGGTTAGAATAGAGCATCAAAAATACAAATAGAGAGTTATCAAATCAAGAAGGATCATATCATATTGAGTTGAACAAGAATCTGGAATCAGCAATTGAAGATTGTAAGTTATCAAGTCAATACATTCTAATACTTTCTAGCCATTGTATTAGGAATGAAAATCCTATGGGGATAGGTTGGTTTAATAGCCATGTTGTAAACCTTTAACAAGGTGATAAATCACCTTGGTAAAGATTGGTAAGGACGCAGTTAAGATGATCACGGAACTACAATAGTTTCTTTGGGTCTTCTTTTCTGGTTGGGTTCCTATTCAGGTCCTTTTTGCTGGTTTTTACATCTGGTTCCTGTGTTTGGTCCTATTTTTTGGTTTTTAGTTTTAAATTGTATTGGAGGTTCCAGGTCCTTGTAAAACTTGGGTACTTTATTTGGACTATGTAAGTGGTTTCAGGTCCCTGTAAAACCTGATTTTGGTGCTACTTCTAGTAGGTTTAAGGACTCTTTTCCTGATGGTTGTCTTGCTTTTTCCTTTTTGAGGATGTGAAAGGGTTTCAGGATCCCTTCAAAACCTTTTTTTACCATAATCTAAAACAAGGTGATAAATCCTTTAACAGGGTAACATTCCAAGCGAGTGTGTGTAAATCCTTTAACCAGGTCACTTTTAACAAGGTGTAAAGCCTTTAACAGGGCAGACCGTTGGAAGTGGTCAAACTTTGTAACCTTAACTAGTTACATATTGATGCACTGATAATTTTTGGGTGTCATTCCCACCCTAGTTTTACCTTCTCATTTTGGCAGGTTTCTTAGTGACCAAAATCTTGTGTTATCTATTTTCATGCATGTCTTTACTTTCATGTTTATTAGAAGATGTTAGATGCATGTGAATGATTTCAGCTAAAAGTTTTAGAGGTTTAATTTTGTTACTTCTGATTCACACAGCCCCCCCCGCCCCCCGCCCCACCCCCCCCCCCCCCCCCCCCCCCCCCCCACTCTCAGAAGTAAATCTTCCCACTTGTAAATTCCAATAGATTGATCAAAAGGTGATCAACTAGTCCAAAAACCCTCTTCACTGAAGTCCTTCAACCAAATCTCTTGGTAAAGATGATCAAATGTGCAAGAACAAATAAAAAGTGCTACAAGGATGATACCAAGTTATCATAACCTACACTTAAACAAGGAAAACCCTAATCACTAGGGGACCCTATGAACAAGACAACTTATCACAAGTTGCTCACAATGCACAATTTGACCAATTTTGTGAAAACAACCTTAAACTTCTTCAAATGACCAAGGAAGACTCCAACACATGAGAATAGTTTTTTTAGGTCACCAATGACATCAAACAATGATTAAAACCAAACTATGTAAGTTTTTCCACATAGTTGCTTTGTTAAGCCATCAAAAAAAGGTTAGTAGCCCTTTTTGATGAAAATCAGATTTTAAAGGAAATGTATCCACACAACCTAGGGAAAAAAAATTCAGTTCCACACATCCTTTTGGGACTTTAAAAACATACTAATGCACCAAGGTTTGATGACACAAGAAAATGGGCTTTTGTTCACTTTCTCGCTTAGGCAACTAGGGCAATTAGGCCTCCATTTACAAAGGAAGTACATGTTCTAGGACTCCGCAATGTAAAATAATGATGGGAACATGTGAGGACAACCCTAGAAAAGTTTAAAACTTTATTTCAAGCCTTGATGCCAAGTCCAATTGGAGTTGTGGAAGATGTTGCACCCTTTTCCTAGCATGCACATGGAAAATCCATGACTAGGGCATCAACTCAAGGATTGCTGCAAGTATAAAATTAAAACCACTTGCATCTTAAAATACATATCTAATACTAAGATTTCATCAAAGTTTGTTAAATTCCCATGGTTAAACCCTCCTCTATGCTTGAAAATGTTTCAAAACCCTAAGTTAGCAAGAAATTTGGACCTACTTACACAAAAATGTGAATATCTTGAGTTAGAGAATAGATGGAGACTTCAAACTAGAAGCATTGGAAAGTTACTTTATCCACATATCCAAAAAAATTATGTTTTAAACTTTAGATGAATTCGTACAATCCTTTACAACACATAACAAAAGGTTGTTTATAGTAAAAATAGGGTATTTCTATTTATTGAAAGTTGAAAAATACATAATCTCTTTCTTTCTCTCACTGCCTATCACCCAACTGAAAGGGATTATTATAGTAATTCTAATGGTCATAACAAAATTTCAAAATTTTTATGGCCATTGGGGAAGTTTTTTCTTCGATTTGCAAAAAGTTGCTTGACAACTTTTCAAGCAATTTTGCATTTTTTTTGCACTTTTTGCACTTTATAAGAAAATGTTATGAAAAAATAAATCTAATGACCCAAATAGGTTCTAAACATGATAAAAGATGAATTTTTTTTTTTTTAAATCCTAAGATTCTAGGCCCTTTGACCATCTTTGACCATAGTTGACCAAGGGCTTATAACAGTGCCAATCTTGGAACTAGTTCAAACAATTTGGTCTAGATGCTTATTTGATTAATCTTTTCGAGGTTTTATTTTGAGATCCAAAGTTTTATATTTGGATCTGAGGTTTGATAGTGATTTATTGTGGGTGCTCCTACACCATGACCTTTCTTCCTTGTCATAGGCTTTTATTGTGATTTTCTTTTTATGATCTACAATATTTTCAGAAAATCCCAGTTCAAGGACTAGTTTTGAAGCCAACTCCTCTTTCTATGAGACACTTTTGATTTTATGACTTTGTAAAAGTAATTCAATATGGGGAGGTGTGTTATGGGGTTGGTGAATTGAAAGATCATCATATTCTATAAAGGATATAAAATGTGGTGTGTTCAAATGTCCCAACATAGCTTGGAATTGATCTTGATCTAAATTTGTGAGGACACTAGTTTCTAAGAGATCTTTTTCGAGAATTTCTCTTTAGGATGTTGCCAAGCATAAAAGTTCTAGTATAGATATGTGGGTTGATGTTTTCTTTAATTCATCCAAAATATTGTATTGGGCTTTGGTACATAGACAACTTTAGTTTGAGATGTAGATGGTTAGGATGAAACACCATGTAATGTGACCTTAGCTTGACCTCTATTGGCAATATTAACATGTTTGGGTTTATCCTTATCATTGAATGTAATTACATTGGCATAATATTGAGAAGGTTCACATTCAGATATGATGTTAATGTACTTTTAGGATGTTTCATTGTAACTTGCTTGATTCTCACTCTCAATGTTGGAGGAATTTCCTTTCTTATGATCTAGAAGTGGATCTTTGAATGTTGTATGTATCTAATTAGAGGTATGTACATCATTTTCACATTTCCACTCTCTACCAAGTCTTGTATTGCATGTTTCAACCTTTGGCAGTCATTTTTTTTATGCCCTTTACCTATATGGAATTCACAATAGTCATTATCATTCCACCATGATATTTTCACTTTTGGTTCATAATCTCTAACTTCAAGAAGCATAATAATTTTCTCGGTGATTAACTTCCTCAAAGACGATTCATTAGACTCACCTAAATGAGTGAATATTCTCTTCTTTGGTATGAAATATGTTCTTGTGAATGAATAATTATTCCATTGATTGTTTGGAACATTTTGTGTATTTTGACTTGCTTGAGGAGTAGTAGATTTATTTACAAGATTTGAAATTGGTTTTACTAACTTGACATTTTGCTTATCCACTACTTCATCATTCACAATGTTTTTGTTTTTATTCCAATATTTGGATCTATCATTATTGGTATTGGAATCATTGTTGTTGTTGTTGAAATTAGTGAAGCTAGAGTTATCTTTTCTGTAAAGTTTGATTTCACCTTTTCATACCATGACTTCCTCAAATTTGACATCATTTCTATGAGCTTTTTGAATTTTGAATGGCATAAAATTTGTACTCTATATCTTATGTTTGGTGTAATGTTACATATAAAGATATCCATCCTTTTGCATTCAAGGATGATTCATGGATACTTTGATAAAAGGTGATGCAATCTTTGTAAGAAGGTAAGAAATGGTTCTCCATTCTTTTGCTTTGCACTACAGATTTCAAGCATTATCATGTCTAATGTAGTAGGAATATTGTGTTAAAAACATGTCAACTATCTTAGTGAAGGACATGATACCTGGTGGTAACTTAGAAAACCATTCCATCGTTTGGCCTCCCAAACTTTGTGGAAATAGTCTCATAAGGTATCTCACCATGAGCTACTCCAAAGCAAGCAAAACACAATTCTATAACATGATCTTGAGGGTCTATATTTCCTCTGTATTTGTCAAATTTGGGTACCTCAAAGTGAGGAGAAAATGAAAGAAACACCAAGCTCTTGTCAAAAGGATATGGAAATATGTCTTCTAAGGTGTACCACTTGGTTGAAGATCCAGTTTGAATATCTTGTATTTATTGTTGAAGCATTTGGATCTATTGTATAAGAGAATCTAAAGATAAATTAGGTCCATATGATGTGTTTCCTTGGATATTTGAACCTTGGCATCCTTGCATGTTCATTCCTCTAGTGTTCATTCCTCGGGCATTGATTCCTTGATTATTTCTACCATAAAGATTGGAACATGTTGATAAGGACCTTGAGATGTTGAACTTTGTTGCAAAGGACCTTGTTGGATAAAATTGTATTGTGTAAAACTTAGTGTTGGTATTTGTTGGACATAATCTTGAGTAGGGAGTTTTCAGAGATAACCCTATTGTGGAAATCCTTGTTGGGTTAACCCTTATTGATAAGGTACTTGTGTGTTTACATCTTGTGGAATGGGACCTTGTAAGGTTACATTTTGTGGAATAAGACCTTGTTGAGGAGGTTTGTAATGCCCTGGCCAGATATCCTTGGAACAAGGATTTAATAGAAAGCAAGATATATATATATAATAAGTATGAATGCACATGACAACATCATATAAGGATCACAAAGATTGCAATGGAATACTTCACCAATAATCCTAGTAACCAACGAATCTCCAGATGCCACAACCAAACTAACACACTCAAACTGACGACAAAAAATCCAAGATGACAATAGAACCTAAAACTCTAATCTGTCGAAGCATGACAACACTAGCATTCCTAAAGGGTAGTCAAAAGTCCAAATTGCATTCTCTAAAAAATAGTAGAGATGTCCCTTATTTTTTCAAGCGAGAAAATTACAACTAATAGTCTTGCATGAGGAAGTACCTCTTCACATGAGAAAGTACACCAAGCCACGCAAGGAAACTCCATCTCACGCGAGGAAATATCTAGATCAACAATCAAAAACACTGCACTAGTGTGGGGTTTCCATGAGCATATACCATGAGTCATGTGAGGAAACTCAATACACCATGCTAACCTTTGCACTCTCATGCAAGAAAGTACAATCTCACACCAGGATCAACAATAGAAAACTAGAAAAATATGAAATAAAAAGATAGAAAGAATATTTCCTCTACATCGAGGAGTACTAAATTCACATAGATCGAGGAATGAACACTTGAGAGCATAAGCGACAAGATGCCATGAAACAAGAAAGAGGAACATCTATCCATCTAAACCGTAATAACATATGAAAGAACATGCAGAAAACAACATCGCAATGTACATACATGGTTCATAAACCAAACATCATATGAAGTAAACATGAACATATAAGTGCCAACACACTAAAACTCGTGCACAGTTCCTCCCAACCATAATAGCATCATGAGACCTCGAAGGTTGTAGCTATTCATTGCATGTAACATCCCAAACTACCAACTAGATAGTCAAAGTTGTCTTATGAGGATGTCACTACTAAAGCGTAATAACATCATAAGAATAGGAAATCTAACATGCTAATCCAATAAGCAATAAATAATCCAACTAAGAAAATCTCATCATCTAATCATATGCTAAACATCATAATAAGGTAATGTGTTAAATAAAATAACATCATCTAAACATGATATCCAAGCATTCCAATGAAAGCATAAATCACAAGCAAGCATACTTCAAAAACTGAAGTACCAAGTGAAAACATCTAGTAATGGTCACACTAAAATAATAGACTGTCTCTGTACATCGGTCCCCAGAAGTGGTATAGGTAGCTATGCCTCCCAACCATGTGAAACTTGTAGGTCCACTCCTGTCGTGCTAATGGAGATAATGAACCAACCACAAACACACTCAAAGCAAATGTCCATGGCTAATACTCATGCCAAATAGTAAGATGGCTAAAACCAAGAACGAAAATAATGCATAAAGTGTAGGTCCTAGTCAGACACTCAATGAGCTACTATGTAGGGACTAAAATCATGGAAAGTTGCTTGGCATCGACAAGCACAAGCTAGTATTGGTAGCATCATCTTCCCAACTGAAGGCGCACAATCTTGGTAGCATCAACTTCCCAATGGAAGGCACACAATCCACATTTTAGTTATCTTAAATTTATTACCACCCAATATTTTCTTTAGTTATCACTTACTTAAAACTTCCTCTGCCAACCTTGGGAGTGATCACCAAGCTATGAGATAGATGCCCCTCCATATGCTGCCCTACATTACCCATGCTCATCCAATGATGAGTTCCCATAGGCATGCATATTCCCAACCCAACCCCAATGATCATAACTCCCAAAAGTACCACAGAAGATTGAGCCTCGCAAATCACCTGACAAATATACATGCATGTACTCATGTGTGGCGCACCACCATCACAAAGATCATAAAACAAGGACTGGATGAAAACACAAGCAAAATAACACTCAAATTAACAACAACTCAGGAGGATAGATTCTACATGAATCTCAATGATGCAACAAGGCCAAAAAGCACGAACTCACTCAAGCGATCCCAATCTGGAAGTATGGATTCTACATGAATCCTAGTGTCTACAAAATAATAAGGGTCCAAAAGAAACAATAATACCAGGTATAAAATCACTCAACCAAACACAAAGTCAATAGTATAGATGCAACATGCATCCCAATGCAACATAAAAGTGCAACACTGATCTAATTGGTATCCAAATGGATGGTCCAGGTCCATGACCAACATCATGCCAACAAAACCTAAGAAAATAGGGTGGCATGCAAAATAAGGAAAAAAAAACCCCAAAACTCAAAAACTTCAAGAATAAAACCCATTTGGTCTTAGGACACAAAAGCCATGAAAATGCAATAAAATATGGGTTTGGAGTCCATATGCAAAAATGATCAGCATAATGGTGCAAAACCTCAAACCCTTATCTTGAGAAATAGGGAAATGTTCATACCTGCCCAACCAGGTAGAGCTAGCATACAAAAATAGAGGGGAACACTAGTTCTCAACCTCCTAACAAATGACTACCAAAAATAGAAGTAGAAATGGAGCTGAAACAATAAAACAGGAGAGCCCTACCTTGCAGCCAAAAGGGCAAAATAGGAATCTGAACCATAAAATAAAAATATCGCAAAAGTAGTCGAAAATCGTTGTAATCCAAGGTCTCCCCAAACTAGATCCAACAAGACTAATCTCACAACGAACCCACACCTGTAGCTCCCACAAAAAACAAAACAGTAATTACTCATGAAGAGAATTTTGAGTTTTACTCTCAAACTTTTTAATTCAAAAGTGAAAAGTAAGGAATTAAATTCCTCTTTCAATACTTATTCACTTTTTGAGTGAATAATCAATTAGGGCAAACAACCAGCCAACCTAGTTAAACGTCGAATCCATCCAAACAAAAATAGGCTATTCCTAAAAATAGGAATTCATCTATGGCAAAGCTGGAAAAAATTAAATTTAATAAAATTTAAAGCTCGAAAACCCAAAATCACAGAAATTTCCTTAACAGCTTTCATGACAATATGAACCTCTAAATGCACAAACACGTTCACTAGTCTAATCACATAATGCAAATGAGTTTGGATTTAATAATCATCAAAAGGATTAATTAATCAATTAAAATAAGGATACATCAACCATACAGGGACAACATTGGTAAAATATGAATGGTTGAATCACTAACTCCATGTGTCATTGCCAGAGATAAAAATCTTGCACACTAAAATACATGATCAAGTGAAATTGCATATAATAACTTAGCCGAAGCAATAAATGCATTAAATCACCTAATTTAACCATTTATTCAATTACACTAAAATAATATATTTACATCATTCACATTTGCATATAGCATAATGAAGCAAGAATTAAGTAAATAACCATAGCATTAATCCATCACATAACATAATCAAAGATATGTCCAAACGCTAGATAACCAGATATCATCATAAAACATATTGTCATCTCAAAATGGCATCATCATGCAAATATGATCAACTAAACAACATAGTAGTCTAACATCTATGATACTGAAATCAAAATATAACATTTGACCCTCAGGTCATGTCAAATGTAAAATATAACATGAGTAACAAGTACCTCTCGGATCAAAATATAACAAGGTAGACATTTGCAGCACATAACCAATGAATCCAACATGGACAATCCTTTTTTAATTATTTAATAATTTAATAATGGTTGATTAAGCAACATTAAAAAGGCACTCAAAAAACATAAGCGAACACACTCATATACATGACTAACCACTACTATAGGAATCTAGTCCAGTGTAGCAAGATAATAATACATAATGCAATCTCTGCACACGTCTCTAAGTAATCATGGAACAACATCATGATACCACATTGATCTTGGTAACCACTGGCACAAACCTTGGTGAACCATCTAACATATCATAATCTCATAAATCAGCCATAAGTATATCAAAGCAATTGATATAGTTAACATAAATCCAATCATTTCAAGGGTGTAGACCACTCATGGTACCAATCATGATCCCTTCTCAAGGAGGGATCAATGAGGTTGTATCCATCAGGATGACTTATAGAAGTCAAATGGGAGAGGCACTACATCATCCCCCCCAAAGACTAGGCTTACTCCTAGAAGCCTGTGATCTAAGAATAGAAACCAAAACACACCAAGTATGAAATCAAAATCAAACAATAGGAATGAATCAAAAACCTCTCCATAAGTCCAACCAAATCACTCCAACATTCTCAAACCATCACGTCAACCCCCAGATAGGTTAACCACAAAGGAATAAGTGTCACATTGACACAAGGTCCTCCAACAAGGGACTTCCTATACACTAGGAAAACCCATCTAGACATAAAGTCAACAATACAAGGTAAGGAAAAACCCACTCTACTTGATCAATAAGCGCCCAACTACAACATGCACCTACCACAGGACCACAAAACAAGGTCAAAACATTACGCACTTCCAACAAGAGTTGGAATTATGGGGAATAACCATCCTGAAATTCCCAAGAATACTCTCATGCCACACATGAGCATCATTATCCATGTAAACTCACCCTTTGAACATAAAGGATGACAATTTATTAACAAAATTACACACTCCAAAAGGATACTTACCACTACTAACCACCAAGTGTAGGAGCACATAGTCTTTATGGTACAAAAAGTTTAACTATTGTTGTGAACTAGGGTTACATAACCCAACCAAACAAGATATCACCTTACCACCAAGTTGCAAAGAATTTCTTTAATGGACAAAATCATGTAATAACTTCATAGCAACTCAAAAGATGGTAACATGTGTCCAAGGGTACCATGTCCCTCCAACAATGTGTTGGGAATACTACACCCAACCTACCACTAAACTCAATATCCAGCCTCAAGTCAACGGTCAATGAGAAACTTGACTGAGACAATCCTCTTGAAGATATAAGGTTAGGAAAAAAACAACTATAGAGTATTAGGACTGAGAGGGAGTCGCTCTCAATCTTGCACTAAATAAACTCAAGATGCGTTAGGGAAACTCACAACTCCTCCAACCATCAAAATACTCATTCAACACTAGTGGCATAACCACGCTAGCCTAATTTCTCAAGAGAGGCAAGGATATAGAGATGTGCCAAAGTCAACATCCAAAAGGAGGGTCTAGACTCACCAAAAGACTGAGTCACTCTCAAGCAACAAGGCAACATCAATCTCAAGCAAGGAATGCTCACAATCTACACTTCTTCTCACAAAGGTGGGACGGTGTTATAGAGAACATACAAACCTAAGCACGTATCGCAACAAGTACCTACTAGATTATGAAGGTTTGTTACTCCTCCTTTAAGATTAACATGAAGGGTTAAACTTCTCCAATGGCCAGAAATGTGATATGTCATGATTGAATTGGTCTCTAGTCGATAAAGGTTACTTGGAACATTGATTTGCACCTTTAGAAGTGCGAAAGAGTTGCTTGTTTCTCCCCAGGTGAAATTTTGTATTAGCATAGTCTTGCACAAAGTTTCTCACCAAACTAGCACATGACCACTTGTTTCTCGCACGAAATTTCAAATCAGCACAAAAATTGCCTCCACTCCGGAGGCCATAACTTTCACATCAAGACTCTGATTGAATATGTTTGAAAACCATCAAAAAGATATTAACAAGGCCCACAACATGATGGATCTTAGAGAGTCCTAAGACCTAATATTTTAATCACCACTCAAGATAAAACATCATAGGAAAACTCAACCATCTCGGTTACCAAGACAAGCAATTGATCAAATGTCTAAAACAACCTAAGAAAATACGTGCCCAAAATGATATAAGACATGAAATGAAAGGTACTACACACAATGAAACCATCATTACTTCTCTTTCATAATTTCATTAGTTAACCATAACACAAAAATTAATGCACAATGAAATTGAAAGGCTTCGAAGCAAGGGTCCAAGAGTCACTTACCATAAAACAAGTACATGTCTTTTTGAATTTCCTTCAAGAATAACATTACTATTAATCATCATTTACACCATCCAATTACATTAAAAATTTTACCTCTATCACAAACACACTAGTATGTTCTTTATGGTATTATCCCTTGTACATACTACCAAAGGTTCGAGATGAACATGGTCGAGTCACAATACACAACTAGGAAACAGTTAAAACATGTAGAATAGTCACCATGAAACATAATAAAAAAGGCCCAAATGGGGTAATTGTCAATTCCAACAGTAAATATTAAAAAGAGCTCATTTCAACAATAATTCACATGTGACAATAGCCACAAAGAGAGTGATAGATAAAATTTGATGACTATTCCAAGAGAGGAAAATATTGAAAACCAATGCTAGCCCAACAACATAAGGAAAGTGCCTCTGACCAAATAAATAAAGGCATCAAACAAATCACATTACATGTGATGATTGAGAACAATCACACAAGAGGGATAAATCACCATACAATGCTATGGAATACATTATCCTAGCAGCATCAGAGAACACAGTCACACACATCAAGAAATATACCATCAATAACCCCATGCATATGTAGACTACAATAATTTTCTTAATTCTTTTCCATGCAATGCAACATTTAGATATCTATCAATTTAAATAAAATTTCCATAAGCTTATGAATCAATCAGATTGGGGACTTAAGTCGTCAACCCAAAGGATCTAATGTAAAACCTACTCCTTTGCAATGATTCACAATAAACATTCATTTCTCAATGAAAGGAACCATTCCATTACTATATTGGTATAACACAGAATCACAAATAAGATTCATTTGTCTACTTACAAATAGGAGAAAACAAGGGGAACAATGCACCTTGCTCCATGAGGACAAACAAAAGGAGGCACACAAAAACAACACCTAGATACCAATCAACGACCCCATCCAAAAGGGTCACACATGCAACCAGCCAAACAAGGCACATTGATTCTGTCTAAAAATGAGGAAAGACTCACTTCCTTCTCCTCACATTGCTCTAGTCGCATCTACTGGACAAGCAAGTCCATCACAAGTAGATACCAGAGAAACAAAACTCATGAGCTCTCACCAAGACACTCGCACTCACACAATCATGATAAAAACCATATGGGCAACATATACACAGAGATCCCAATGTTTGAACATGGGCTTTGATACTAGATGTAATGCCTTGCCCAGAGATCCTTGGAACAAGGATTCAATACAAGCCAAGATATATATATATATATATATATATATATATATATATATATATATATATATATATATATATATATATATATATATATATATATATATATACATACATACATACATACATACATACATACATACATACATACATACATATAAGTATGAATGCACATGACAACATCATATAGGGATCATAAAGATCACAACAAAAGACTTCACCAACAATCCCAACAACCAACAAATCTCTAGACACCACAACCAAATTACAATGAAAATCCAAGATGACAACAGAACCTAAAAACTCGGATATGTCGAAGCATGGAAAGACTAGCATTCCTAAAGGGTACTCAAAAGTCCAAATTGTGTTCTCCAAAAAAAAGTAGAAATGCTCCCTATTTTTTGCGCGAGAGAAATTTCAACTGACAGTCTCGCACGAAGAAGTACCTCTTTGCACAAGAAAGTACACCAAGCCACATAAGGAAACTCCATCTCACACAAGGAAATGTTAGGATTAGCAGTCAAAAGGACTACACTGGTGTGGGGTTTTGTGCGAGGATATACCATGAGCTACACAAGGAAACCAGCACACTATGCATGTAATGCCTACCCCTACTTGACTTTCCTGGTTTGTTTTGACTAGATTCTTTTAGGCATGTTCTATTATTATGTTTTATGATTAGCAGTGTTGGATTACCAAAACTGATTAGTTGTATTTCATATTCAGTTGATATATGTATGTGTGTGTGTGTGTGTGTGTTGAGGTATTTAGTGCCAGTTATTTCAGTTATTGAATGATGTTAGTTAGATGAATATTTTTTATGTGATTTATAAGGATACTTACCCCATACTTGCATGTGTATGGTGTGTGTGTATGTTTTCTTTATGTTTGACATTTCTGATGTGGTTGAGGAAGGGAGTCGTAGTCACCTGCTAGTCTGAATCTACAAGATGAACAACTTCCTACCATTACCTATTTAGTTTAGAATATTGTGTTTGTACCTACGTGGATTTTATGCAAATTGTAGGTATTGGGTATCGACTTCCCTAAATTGCCAAGATGAGTGTACCCTATCGCAGTATTTCAATGGTATAAGTGGGGAGATAACTCTTGAGTCCAAATCCTAAACCTAAAGCCAATTGTCCTAGAAAATAGGACAAGTATCTGAGTTAGTTCACCCAACTGAATTCGTCAAGTGACGTGAATTCATGATTTTGACCCTGGAGTTTGATTATGTTCTTTGCCTTCAGTTGAGTTGTCATTTTTTATTTTGTGGGTATGTGGTGATTTTCTGTTATAATTTAATCAAATTAAAAAATAATTTAATGAAAATTTTATAAAGAAATTTGATATTTAATTATATTTAATTAATTGAGAAATTAATTAAATAAAAGAATTAAATTTAAAAATTAAATTAAAGTTCTAATTTTAGCATATTTATATTTATTTAATTTAATAATTATTATTTAAGAGTTTTGTTTTAATAATAAAATCTAAATAATATTATTATTTGAATAATAAATATTATTTGATTAAAAAGAAAATATTAAAATATGTGAATATTTGATTAATTAAAAACTAATTAAATGTATGTTTTAAATAAAAAGTCTAAATTTAGACGTCTAAATTAGAGGTCTAAATTTGAAAAATTGATTAAAGAAAGATTAGAATATGATGTTATTTAATTAATTGGAAATTAATTAAATATGTACTTCAGTTTAAAATATTTATTTTAAAAGTATATTTAAGAAGCTAGATAAAAATAGAATTAAAATATTAAAAGATTAAAGATTTAATATTGTTTTATTATGTTTATTTAATTAATAATTATTAAATTAGAGTTGCATTTAAATAATGAGCATTAATTATTTTTATTAATTTAAATACTAAACTATGCTTTAAATAGTGCTCACACTAATTAATAAGTGGAGGAAAAGAAAATATAAAAGAATATTTTAATTAAAAAGTTCTTTAAATGTGCATGAAAGAATTAAATGTAAAAGATTTGTTTAAAGTTCAAATTTAGGAGGATTTATATTTATTTAATTTAATAATAATTTATTTAGGAGTTATTTTTAATAAACTCTAAATAATATAATTAGTTAAATTAATAAATATTATATTAAAAACGTCACATGATTTAATAAGGGAGAGAAAACTTTAATTTAATAAAGTTTATTTTAATTAAATTGCATAAAATGCGTGCATGAAAATTAAAATATAGTAACTAAAGACAAAGGGTTTTCGCATGATTACATGATCAAAGCCTTGATTTGGGGGGAAAACTCTTTATTAAGGAAATTAGATTTCATTTCTAGATACACAATTTTGGAGCAGCCAATTTTCGAAAAGAGGGTTTTCGAAGGAAAAGGAAGATTCTTATGTGTTTGGGCATTCATTGTTTTAGCATCAGAGCCAAGTAGGATCTTGTGGGTTTGTGCAATAGTGCTTGTTCTTCAAATTCATATCTGTTGTGTTTCTGTTTTCAAAATTTCTTTGGGTTGAAACCCTTGTTTGAGAAAATTGATTTCCATTATAGAATTGTCTATTATTTAATCTAAAAACCTACGGTGAACATTGAACTTTAAGATTTTCAAAACCTAATGAATTACGAAATTCACTTTTGTATGCACTTTATGTAACATGTGATTTACTAGTGTTGGGGTTTTCAAGTTTGATTTAGCTTTGGCCAGTCAGGATGTTTACGATCGGCTCTGGAGTTCTATTTTGTGATGTCATGATGATGTTTTGATCTAGATCTTTTATACTCAACCATGATAATGTGTCTTGTATGCTCATTAAGATGTTTTGATGCATTGATTGTTATTGCTTTCCAGTGTTCTTGTGTGAAACTAAGGTGAATGGTGTGACTTATCTGACATAACCTTTGAGTCTTTGATCAGTTGTATTTAGATTGCTTTCTAGTCGCTTTTATAAGATTGAGGTGTCTGTATGATTTGTTCTTGGTGATGTCATGTTATGCCATGAATTGGTTTATGTATACTTGATTTTGGGATCATTCCTGTTAGGATGATCATATTGGTGGAATCCGTGATTATGATCAGTGTTTTTCAATACTTGTCAATTGCTTGTTTAAGAACTGATGTATGGTATGTGGTCTTTTGTGATCTTTTGATTTCACTAAGCTTAGGGTAGGTCATCTATATGTCATGTCGGGAAGTGGCTTGCAATGGAGACGAGGGCCTAAAGTGGCTGCTAGGGTAACCCATTGTAAGTTGTTTAATAAGTGAAAACATTACACTAAATGAGAATAAAATGAACCTAATAAGAGTCTTTGTATTTCCTTGCCCATGCCTCAAGTGTTAGTACAGACTAGGATTAGAGTAGAGAGGATGCTTGGTTGCGACCATGCATCGTTAGTATGCCTTGTCAGTATGAAAGGATACTAGTGTTGCATAGAGTCACTAGGGGGTTGGGGTCAAGTTAGACTGCGAGGGTAACTCTAGTGTTGATTCATGCAATGACGCTTGCTTGCTTGCATAGTAGATTTCCTACATGTCTGTGTTGCCTTTGGGATTAGTTGATACTTGTGTCTTGGTACCTTTGAGTCAGATTGCTTTCAGGTGATTCCTTGAACCTAGATGTTGGATTTGATTGTTGAGTTTGTTATCCTAATTTTGGATTTGAGACTATCTCCTCAACGCAGTGGGAGTGGACCTTTTTGCGTTCCACATGGTTGAGTGGTAGTGCTTTTTCTTATACCATTGAGATTCGACTGTTAGATATCGTTATTGGATGTGTTTGTGCAGATGTTCCTTTCTATCTGTTCTTGTATTTCTATGATGGATGGCTATACTATTTTATTGTATTTGATTTCATTAGATCTTAAGAGATGATGTAATTTATTTCATGATTTATATTATTGCAGTCTTTCATACCCTGTGACCTGTACAGTGGATGATTGTGCATTTTGTTTATTGCCAAGTGGCATCATATATAATTATATATTATTTAAATGGATTCATACTAATATATTATTATTTGATGTGAATTTATTATATTATTAATTAAAATTAAATGTGATTCAACGTCACGGGACCCTTAAGAGTTGTAATTTTTTTTATGGTATGTGTTTATGTGCATGTTAATTGCTTCCGCTATGTTATAACTATTGTTGTTAAGTTATTATCTTTAACTTTTTTGTTTAAAAAAATGTTTGACAAACTTAGTAAAACTGTGGGTTAGCTTCTTTTGGATCCCTTGGTAGGGTGTTACAATGCGAACCTTTGCACTCTTGCACGAGAAAGTACAATCTCGCATGAGGATCCACAATAGCAAACCAGAATAACATGAAATAAAATGATAGAAAGAAGATTTCCTCCACACTCGGGGAGTGTTGAATCCACGTAGATCAAAGAATGAACACTCGAGAGCATAAATAACAAGATGCCATGAAACAAGAAAGAGGAACATCTATCCATCTAAACCATAGCAACATATGAAAGAACATGGGGAAAGCAACATCGCAATGTACATACATGGTTCATAAACCAAACATCATATGAAGTAAACATGAACATATAAGCACCAACACAACTAAAACTCGTGTACAATTCCTCCCAACCATAATAGCATCATGAGACCTCAAAGGTCCTAGCCATCCCCTGTGCATAACATCCCAAACTACCAACTAGATAATCAGAGTTATCTTATGAGGACATCACTACTAAAGTGTAATAACATCATAAGAACATGAAACTTAACATGCTAATCCAATAAGCAATAGATAATCCAACTAAGAAAATCACATCATCTAATCATATGCTAAACATCGTAATAAGAGAATGCGTCAAATAAACTATATGCTAAATATCATAATAAGAAAATGCGTCAAATAAACTAACATCATCTAAACATGATATCCAGGCATTCCAATGAAAGCATAAATCACAAGAAAGCATACTCTAAAAATTGAAGTACCAAGTGAAAATATCTAGCAATGGTCACACTAGGATAATAGATCATCTCTGTACATCGATCCCTAGTAGTGGTATAGGTAGCTATGCCTCCCATCTATGTGAAACCCATAGGTCCACTCTCGTTGTGCTGATAGAGATAGTAAACTAACCACAAATGCACTCAAAGCAAACATTCATGGCTAACACTCACGCCAAATAGTAAGATGACTAAAACCAAGAACATAGACAATGCATAAAGTGCAGGTCCTGGTCAGACACTCAATGGGCTACTATGTAGGGGATGACATCATGGAGATTCACTTGGCATCGATAAGCCCAAGCTAGTATTGGTAGTATCAGCTTCCTAATGGAAGGCGCACAATCCACATTTTAATTATCTTAAATTTATTGCCACCCAATATTTTCTTTAGTTATCGCTTACTTAAAACTTCCTCTACCAACCTCGTGAGTGATCACTAAGCTGTGAGATAGAAGCCCCTCCACATGCTACCCTACCCTACCCATGCTCATCCAACGATGAGTGCCCATAGGCATGCATATTTCCATCCAACCCCAATGATCATAACTCCAAGAAGTACCATGGAAAATTGGGCCTTGCAAGTCACCCAACAAATATACACAGACATACTTGTGTATGGCATACCACCATCACGAAGGTCATAACATAAGGACTAGATGAGAACACAAGCAAAATAACACTCAACTGAGCAACAATTTGGGAGGATAAATTCTAAATGAATCCCAAAAAATAATAAAACCATACATCATGAAATCACTCAACCGGCCTCAATCCGGGAGGATAGATTATATACGAATCCCAATGATGCAACAAGACCAAACATCATAAACTCACTCAGCTGGCCTCAATCTGAGAGTATGGATTCTACACAAATCCTAGTGTCCATGAAATAATAACAAGGGTCCAAAAGAAATAATGACACTAAGTATAAAATGACTCAACCAAATGCAAAGTTAGGAGTACAAATCTAGCACACATCCCAATGCAACAATGATCTAACTAGCATCCCAAAAGATGATCCAAATCCATGAACAACATCATGTCAAGAGAACCCAAGAAAATAGGGTGGCACACAAAATGAGGTAAAAAAACCCCAAAACTCAAAAACTTCAAAAATAAAACCCATTTGGTCTTAGGGCACCAAAGCCATGAAAATTCAATAAAATATGGGTTTGGAGTCCGTATGCAAAAGCGGGCAGCACAACTGTGCAAAACCTCAAACCCTCATCTTAAAAAATAGAGAAATGCTCATACTCACCCAACCAGGTAGAGCTAGCATATAGAAATGAAGGGGAACACTAGTTCTCAGTCTCCTAACAAATGACTACCAAACACAAAAGTAGAAATGGAACTCAAACAATAAAACGGGAGAGTCCTACCTCGCAGCCAAAAGGGTAAAACGAGAATTTGAACCATAAAATAAAAATCTCGTAGAAGTGGCTAAAAATCACGACAATCCAAGGTCTCCCCGAGATGGATCTAACAAGACCAATCTCGCAATGATTCCATGCCCATAGCTCCCACAATGAACAAAACAATAATTCCTCGTGAAGAGGATTTGGGGTTTTATTCTCAAACTTTTTAATTCAAAAGTGAGAAGTGAGGAATTAAATTTCTCTTTCAATACTTATTCAATTTTTCAGTGAATAATTGATTAGGGCAAATAACTAGCCAACCTAGTTAAATGTTGAATCCACCCAAACGAAAATAGGCTATTTCTAGAAATAGGAATTCATCTATGGAAAAGCTACCAAAAATTAAATTCAATAAAATTTAAAGCCTGAAAACCCAAAATCATAGAAATTTTCTTAACAACTTTCACGACAATGCGAACCTCTAAATGCACAGACACATTCATTGCTCTAATCACATAATGAAAATGAGTTTGAATTTAATAATCATCGAAAGGAATAATTAATCAATTAAAATAAGGATACGTCAACCATACAGGGGTGACATTGGTAAAATATGAATGTCTGAATCACTAACTCCATGTGCCACTACCAAGTATATAAATCCTACACATTAAAATGCACGATCAAGTTCAATTGCATATAATAACTTAGCTGAAACAATAAATGCATTAAATCACCTAATTTAACCATTTATTCAAATATACTGAAATAATCTATTTACATCACTCACAATCACATATAGCATAATGAAGCAAGAATGAAGTAAATAACCATAGCATTAATCCATCACATAACATAATTAAAGATATGTCAAAATACCAGATAACCAGATATCATCCTAAAACATATTGTCATCTCAAAATGGCATCATCATACAAATATGATCAACTAAACAACATAGTAGTCTAACATCTTTGATGCTGAAATCAAAATATAACATTTGACCATCAAGTAATTTCAAATTTAAAACATAACATGAGTAACAAGTATCTCTCAGATCAAAAGATAACAAGGTAGATACTCACAACACATAACCAATTAATCCAACATGGACAGTCCATTTAGGAACTAATTATTTAATAATTTAATAATGGTTGATTAAGCAACATAAAAAAGGCACTCAAAACACATAATTGAACACAGTCATATACATGACTAACCACTACTACATGAACCTAGTCCAATGTAGCAAGATAATAGTACATAGTGCAATCTCTGCACACATCTCTGGGTAATCACGAAACAACATCATGATACCACATTGATCCTAGTAACTACTGGCACAAACCTTAGTGAACCATCTAACACATCATAATTTCATAAATCATCCATAAGCTTATCAAAGTAATTGATATAGTTAACATAAATCCAGTCACCTCAAGGCTGTAGACCACTCATGGTCCCAATCATGATCCCTTCTCAAGGAGAGATCAACAAGATTGCATCCATTAGGATGACTTACGTAAGTCAAATGGGAGAGGTGCTACAAGGTCCTTGTTAACTAGAGGTGTTCCTAAGTTGATTAATATCAAAACTCATGAGTAATTTAATTAAACACCTTGTTGTGCAAGTATAATAAAAAACCTCTTTTTATCTAGGTTTAATATTCTTACCATTTTCTTTTGAAACCTAGGGTCTTTCATGGCATCCTTTATTTCATCTTCAGTTGGTTTCTCATCCATAGAATATCTAGAGGTTTTAACAACTTATGTTGGCCATGGATTCATATTGTCACTTGTTCCTTCCATGTTTTCTTCTTGTTGTTCTCCTTTTAGTTTTTGAGTCCTAGTTTGAATGACCATAAAGGGTGAAAAAGGGAGATGTTGTTGGAAGGATTTCTTTAAGTGTTTGGTTGAATAGAAAAGTTTATTAAGTGTTATTAGTCTTGATTGGATTATGAAAATCTAAATCTACGAGAGATAGGTGCTCACTCTAATATTAACAAAGATTGTTCAAATTTTTTTGTCTAAGTTTCTAGATCAAGGATGATGAATCCTATTTGGGAAACTCACTGAGATGTAGATTTTTTCAATACTAAAAGTTTGGTTTTGATGTTTTGGAATTTTGATATGGAAAACAAGAAGTATCTAAATGAAAATGTGATTGAAACTATGGCTATAGCTATCTAAAAGTCTCTGATGTTTATGAACCTAGAAAGTTGGGCTAAATGTTATCCAAATCCATTTTTCTTTTCTTTTGCAAAAGTCTCTAAATGATCTTTATTGTTAATCCACAGAATTAGATGCACAGACAAAATGAATAAAGGCATAGGTATGAGGTATAAATGTGTAGATCTGGTGATTATAGATGCATGGGTATAGAGTACAAGAGTGCATATGGACTTACAAAAGCATATGTTTTCAAAACAAAAGTGTTTATATACCTATACATATGTGTGTGTGTGTGTATTGCAAATCTGCTGATTATAAATGCATAGGTACAGAGTACACAAGTTTGTATGGACTTACAAAAGCATAGATTTTTAAAACAAAAAAGTGCATATATACCATTGCATATGTGTGTGTGTATATGCATATGTATTTGTACATACATACACATATGTATGTATGTATATATATGTGTGTACCTATACGTGTGTGTGTGTGTGTGTGTGTGTGTGTGTGTGTGTGTGTGTGTGTGTGTGTGTGTGTGTGTGTGTGTGTGTGTGTGTGTGTGTGTGTGTGTGTGTGTGTGTGTGTGTGTGTGTGTGTGTGTGTGTGTGTGTGTGTGTGTGTGTGTGTGTGTGTGTGTGTGTATCAAACACACTACAGTCCCAAAGTTGGCCAAGACAATGTCTACTAGATTCCCATTTAGACTAAGTCTAGCCATACTAAATCAATGTAGATAGAATAGTAGCTAAGAGACAGAGGCTCCCCCTTATAGTGCATTCACTTCTTGGGCACACCAAGCTACAACTTCCAACGACAATGAAATCCCAAGAAACCACTATTTGAGAACATATCCACGATAGGTGTGGTATGCTTTTAGGAACCCTTAGCACTAACAAATAGAAGGATATTGGAAATCTAAAACAAGGTGTTTAGTAAGTGCATCCATTTGGAAGGCTATGCTTTTGGTAGCTTATATCCATTAAGGAGATCCATCAACCTAGAGAGGTTAGGCTTTGTAGGTTTTAACATGCTACATTCATAATAAGAGAGAATCAAAACCCAACATAACATCATCCACTCCACACGGCTTTAGCTCCCATGGATTTTTTTATAGTGGATTGAAAGAGCTTGTCCTTAACCTATTACCACTTGGGTTATACCCTTACCACTTGGGTTGTACCCTCTCACTGACCCTGTTAAGGCAATTCTCAGGAGGTAGGCCCACCAAAATTTAGTACAAAGTTATCTTACACCCAGGTTCCATGAATGACAAGGGGAGATGATACTTTTTGTACTATCCTTGGGAAACAAAGATGTGCATATAGCACAAAACACAAGTAGAAATCATTTTATACTTTAAAGAAAACACATGAAATTGGAAAATATGCCATATTTTAAAGCCCAAATGAAGGTTATTATTTTCATTTAACAACTCCTTTAAGCATCTATAAACAAGGATTAGAAAGATTTCTTAGCGGCCTTCAATATGCGACCTATGATAGCTTATGGTACTACCACAACAAACAACTAGTTAAATATTAGAAATCCAAAAAAACTATGAAAAACTTACAGAAAACTCTATGGAAAAACAAAAGAACATAAATAGTAGATAAGTGTGCATATATAGAGGGTAAAAGAGAAGAATAGTTCTAGGTGCAACATAAGTGAAAGTTAGCACAATAAAATGAAATGGATGTGTAGAAAGAACAATGAGAGTTTATGAACATGCAATTAAATAGTATAAATGCACAAAAACAAAAAACAAAAAAAACTTATGTGCAGCAAAATGAGATAAAAGCAACGCATTTTTGGACAAACACACATAAAGATCAAACACACAATTATACATGATGAAAGTGCATGAAGAATACATAGACACACAGTTAAAGATAGAAGCACAACAAAATATGAGGAATGTGCAACTCTGAGTGATAAATGCATTGAATTAAGTTGTATACTATTTGCACACGTAAAACTCGAATGAAAAAATAAATCTTGGGGGCTGTATGCCATGGTGGGTGCCAAAACTAGTGTGAAATGCCTAATTAGCTATCAAACAAGTAAATCTACACTAATAAAACAAACTAAATGAAGGATTGCAATTGAAATGAACTAAAAATGAGATCTTTACCTTCTCTTACCCAATACAACATGCCTCCATTGCTCTCATAGCTTTGAGTGATTGATATTGAGCTATAATACTTTCTCAAAGATGATCCTCTTCAAAGTGTTGGAGAATTATAAATTCCAATGCAATTTTATGAACGTGATCCTAGAATGCCCTAAAGAGTATATGGAATTGGTGGATGAATGAAAGATATATTTTGATCTAGTGATACCATTATGGGAATGTTTATGAAATTGATATGGAAATGCTATGGATTGCTTTGATAATCACTTGAGTGCTTGATAATTTCTCAGAGGATGCTAGAATGCCTATTGCTTATGATTCCAAATTATCTTGCGAGGGAAGAAAAGGGTTCCTTTTATAGAGTTTGGAAAGACCCTAGCCCAAGTGGCAACATCCATTCAGTGGTGAATGAATGTAGAATAAGTTTAGGGATAGATTGACTCATTTGAGGGGATTGATAGAAAAAAAGGAATTAGTTGGAATGTAAGGAGGCAAAATAGGAAAGATGTTCCTCTTGAATTGACACATAGGTGTTTGATAGGAGAAGGGTGGACACATGTCTCATATCTCACAAGACTACCTCTCTCTCAAAGAGGACTCTTGGGCAAGTACCTTATGAGTCATCTTTGATCTTATGAGGTATCTTGACCAACCCAATAGGATAGGAAAGGTGTCAAGGACTTTTTCACCCAAAGACATGTTCCAAAGACCAACTTAGGTGAGGGAAAGAGTCCATGTGACTCATTCTTTGAGGACACATACCCCTTTTTGACCCCATAAGAATAAGATGTATGAGTGGTGATAAATATAGTTAAATAATAATTAATTAAAATTAATTATTTATGCAAAGGTGAGCTATCATGTACATGGACTAGATAGATAGACAAGGAGACTTAATCACCTTGGTGTGTGTGTGTCTGTGATTAAGTATTTTACTAAATCACTTAATAAAACTAACTAGTAGAATTAGGATAATGAGAACTAACCTAAGTGAATTAACTTAATAAATTTTTTTTTAGTAAAGCTAATAGAATAATGACATTAATTAAATATTAAAATATTTAATTAATTAACATGACAATTTTGAAGTGTATACATGACCCACTTGTGACAAATTGTTAGCCAAGATATTCCCTCCTCTTTAATATGCATAATTTTAAAATTGTAAAATGTACCAAATAATAAATTTGTATATTTTAATGAATCTGTTTAAATCCCACACACTAATATCCCTTTTGATAATGATATTATCGATAATCAGGGAATCGCCTTCTAGGTGGAGACATGTGACATTGATTTTTTCCCCACCAACACTATATTAAGAGTTGTCTATACTTCAACCTTATTATTTATCCCATAATGTAGATGAGTCGCTCCAATCACCAAAATATCACCTTTTGGATTTCTTGCCACAAAACTTGTTGGCACTCAAAATTGCAGCCTCGATTTTGAGTACCATTAAGTGAATTAAGCCCTATAAGCACCTTTAAATGCATGTGTACTTGACTATCCTTTTAAGGCCTAAGAGGTTTTTAATGCTTCTTGCAACTTCCATTTAGTGTGTCTACATGTTTTATAAAGTTAAATTTCCATTTCGAGTCACTTCGTGAAGTCTCATTTTGAGCAATTGTCAAATCTGCATTTTCACTTGTGTCAAACAGCAATAGGAGGCTATGTTTGCAACTGAATATCTAGCACCCAGTAATGTTTCATGACTTTCTAATTTGGGAGTGTTTAGTGTCCATACCTGAGAGCCTATGTTTCAAATTTCAAGTCATTTTGAGTCCGTTTGTCTAGGTTTTGAATTCCTCAAAGTTGGTCATTTACTATTGTCATGCTGATATGAATTGTTCAAAATTTGGGGAGGCCTTGTTTGACAAGTTATAACTTTTGACCAGTTGACCCAAATGAGAAAATTCCTATTGTGTTGCATTTTAGAGGTCAGAGACTTGCCATGTTTCAATTTTGAGCCTATGAAGAATCTGTTTGATTAGTTTTCAAATGAGGTTTTGTTTGCAATTTATAAAGTTTCATTGGTGTCATGAAATGTAGATTGATCAATATCCCTATTCATGATGTCATATCTCAAAATCCATGATAGATGAGATCGAATGGATTATACCACTATGTTGTATGCTAAAAATACTCTAAGTGTGCCAACTTTCAAGTCTTGATGAATCCATTTGCAAACTTTCTCAGGCTAATTCCATTTGCAAAAAACACACTTCTTCCATCATTTCCAGTCAATAAATTCTAAGTAGCCTACTTTGATCGTTTGCCAAATGCGCCCTGTTATTCATCACGAGCCCAAATCATAGACTTATACTCTCCTCATGATAGAGAATCAATGCCCCAATTTTTGTCTTCCCAAGTGTCATTTTTCCCAGTTTCCAAAGCCAAATCCAAACACAATTTATTGTTTTCTAACATGTTTATTTGCAGGTAATTTTGAGAGGGCCACTTCAACAATCAAAATCTTTTGACTGAGAATTTTTCATGAGACGATATTTGACTGGGTAAAAGTGTGTGGAACAAAGAATCAGTGTGTCTGATTTCAGAGCCCGGTCAGATGTTCAAGTCAGTTTTTAAAGCTAGCCGACAGGCCCTGTAAACAAAAAATCACATGTTACAGATAATGATAAAATGAGTTTCAAATGTTGATCCATTGGTCAAATTTGATTTCAATTAGTGCTAGATGGTTGATGTATCAATTTGAGGATTTAGTTGTCCAAGAATGATTTTTTTTTTTCAATCAGACCCACTTTTGAGGCTCGACTAAAATCTCACCTGATTGATAAAAATTATGGGTTTGACTTGTTCATGCCAAGTTGAAGAAGCTCATTTCATACATAAGACCAAAGCAATGGATAATTTTGGAATACACCAAACAAATTCTCAAGGCTGTAAATGCAATACATGAGGAGCGTATTGTCCATTCAAATTTTAAAGCTTGCAAACTTTCTTTTGGTAAAAGGTGTGCTAAAGCTGATTGACTTTGGGATTGCTAAGATGATACAAAGTGACATTACCAATATTCAGAGGGAGTCACAGGTTGGCACATTAAATTACATGTCTCTAGAGGCATTTTTGTGCAACGATGAGGATGAGAATGGAAACATAATAAAATGTGGGTGACCTTCTAATGTTTGGTCACTTGGTTGTATCCTATACCAAATGGTGTATGGCAGGACACCCTTTGCATATTTCAAGACCTTTTGGGCAAAATACAAAGAGATAACAAACAAAGATCACAAGATCACATATGGCCCTATCTTGAATCCAATGCTTCTAGATATTATGAAAAAATGTTTAGCATGGAAATGAAATGAACATTTATGAACCCCTCAGAATCCTCTGACTGCAAATCCTTTAATGCCTTTTGTTACTGGAGTGCCTACTTTTCCAATTTAAGGGTTTTCCATGCTGAGTAATATGGCTCAAAATGCTAGTAAGCATGATTGTATATCCACATTAAACATCCCTAAAACTTAGCAATCTGGACTAGTCCATCCTTGTTGCCGCAAGTGTCATTATTAGAGTTATGTAAGAATCCACAGGAACATGCAAAGGTATGTCTTCTCACTATTGGTTGGAAGATTGAATTGAGACCTAGGATTCGTAAAGACTATCAAGATTCTATGTATGTTTCACTCTTGAGCTCAGTTTTTTGGTCTTTTCCAAAAGCATGGAATGCCTTGAGGAAGAGTCTGGTTGCAAATGCAACAAAGAAAGGAAATGCTCCCAATGCAAGGCAACTCAAAGCAAAGAAAGAGGCCACTGGAGAGATGTATGGATTTTTGGTCCAAACTAGATGAATCTTTAATGCATTTAGACTGTAGTGAGCAGAATTTGAATATATGTTCTAGCAATCAGATTAGCCTTTGATGAGAATGATATTTACAGAGGACCTTAGATTATTAAAAAGGCTTAAAGGATAGAAGGGTGCAATATGTAACGTTGAATGATATAGTCAACATTGATGATTACATTGGGCATTCGGTGCAAAGATGTATAAATCAACATTTATTTTTTCATGCATAGAATATCTGGAGGTAGGAAGGCCAATAACCATGAAAATAGTAGAATTGAGAAGGAAATAGAAAATTCTACCTATGGAGATTTGAGAGCAGATGACATGATTGAATAAGGCAATATCCACAACAAAGCAAGGAGCCTTACGCAACAAAAGAAAAGTCATAGCAACATGAAGAGGCAACCCACGTCCAAGGTAGAACAAAAATACAAAAAGGAAAAGCATCACGTTATAAAAAAAGGGAAGGTTGCCGCATGAAACAGAGCAGCCTACGTTTTGAGCAAAGGCATGAGAAAAGTAGGAAATACAGTAAAGAAAACATGTGGTAAGGTAAGCACCATAAATGAAGTCCATAGCAGATTGGAGGATTGTTGATGCCATGTAAAAAGAGGACCTTGAAAAATGTAAAGGAGATAGAAGAAGAAGCCACAAGCATGCAAACAAAGGATCCATGCAAAGCACACAAAAGATGCCAAGTTTGGAGCAGCTCCCATGAACAAAAAGAACACACGCAAGGCAGAAAAATGAGTGAAAACAATGTCAAAGATATGCGCAGACATTGTTGATCTTGACATAGTTGTGGATATGAAGGATGCATTGGCATTATAGTGGGAAACACGGGATGTGCTAAATTTTGTGGACTGGCCAGAGAACATAATTGTTGACCCCTCTAATATCTTTGTCGCATTGAATTTCAACACCTTCAAGGACAGTATAAATTGGGAAGGAGAAATGAGAAAGTTGGAGAAAGGGTCGAATCGAATGGATACTAGCACTGAATAGGTTCAGTATTGGTATCAATGCTTGCTGCATAAAGAACTCCAACACAGGCCATAGCTTGCAATACATAAAGGAGGAAGCTATGTAGGGGGCTCCATGTGGAGACATGGTGCCAACAGAGACTTTATGCGAAGAGGATGCCGCATTTCATTTATGAGAAACTCTAATAAGGAAGAGGATCATAGGCACTCCATGTCGTGAGCAAGAGCAGAGCAGTTAAAAAAATGTTTTATCCCATATTGAAGGGGCAGAGGCTTTTTTCACAGGTTAAATACAAATTCACTCAGTACACATAGTGTCTTTAGTACTGTGGCCTTTTAAAGGCAACACCCATGCATGGTGGGGCCCTTGGTCGGCATGTAAGGTGTGATAAATTTTGACGAAGGAAGTGATTGTAGATGAGAGAAACGTGGCAATTCACCATATAAGCAAGAGGCCTAGCATAGAAGTATTGTGATCTTACGCTCAAGCATGTGAGAGGAAGTTGAGATATTAAGGCTCCCCAATGCTACAAGAAGGCTTCCCGTAAGGTCGTAAAATCATTTTAAGAAGGCTCCGGGGATATGCTCAGGTTGTGAGATTGTCAAGACAATATAACACCTTTTTAGTTACAGGATTGGACATCATTTACTACAAAAGTACTGCTCTAATTTTCATTAAATATCAATCCAGGAGTGTGAACTTGAGATGATGTCTACAAAGTATATGCTCTAGCCTTTGCTAAAAGTCACTACTACTTTGAATGCAATAACCATTAAGGAAATCTAGTTTATCAAAAGGGAAGACAACTATCAAATGCTTGGAAGGAAATTCTAATCACTTAACCATACAGGAACAGTGACTGGTTCTGTTTCCAGTGGCTACAGGAACAACAGCTCTAAACTTAACTTAGAAAACTAAGTCTAACTCCTAATTACTAAACTCCACCTTCTGCGTGGGCCCCCATGGAAGAATGAAGAAAAGATCAACTCAAACAAAAGTGTAGAAACTCAACACAATCATGTATTCATTCAAAATATGCAGTATTACAATAGCTTGGAAAAATAAGACGTCTATCAACTCTATCAATCTACTTACTACCTAACCTTGTAGATACAAACAAGGTCTTATTTAAAAGGAAGGAAATAACAGACTCCTGCAATTACAACTTCCTCATAAAGGATAGTTCGTTATAGTTCAAGATTTATGCAAGCATGCAATCATAAAAACATTAGTTATGTCCTTAAATTCCCATAACTATAGAGCATAGCGGATGTTAGATCTTCTCTTCTAACAGCTTCCACAAATCCAAGTATCGTGTAATAGTTCCTTGCATGTTTAACTGATCATTTTGATGCTTGCTTTCTCGCTTAGCTGCTTTATCAGGTCCCACTTGTTATTCATTAAAATAGGTCCCTTCTAACTTTGCCGCCAAGTCTCTAGCTGCAACGGTGTCACAATATTTCTCTTTAATACCAATGATTCCTCAATGCTAATCCTTCGCAGTTATTTTTTATTAATTCCAGCTTGGCTTGGATTCCTGCGATCAACATTTATTGCACACCAAACTTCCTACAAATATTTATTAATTTATAAAGAAAAAACATTAATATTCAACTAACAGTTTTTGTAATCTCTTCAGCTGCAGGAAGATCTACCTATGCCAAACATTCATGACGAAAGATTTTTACCAACAAAATAAACCCTCTTTAGACATAATTTTGATCATCATTATTATGCCATATGTTCATACCTTATACATCAAAAGTTCAAAATACTATACTTAAAGGATGATAAAGTTCAATATGTTATAGACAAAAGTTCACAAAAAGGGTCAAAAAGACATCTATTTCTTCATGCCATCACTTTTCCCCCCAATTGTCCTGATGCTAGTCCCTTCAGCATCTATAGATTTATGATCCTTATCTGCAGCCTGAGATCATTAGTGATCTTCTCACCTGATTCATGAGCTCTATAATTAAAACATCCATGCTTTTTTTTTAATCTTTCCCATTTCTGCTCTTCAATGGCCATGTTATATTCAACAAATGAACCATACTTTCCAAGCATAGGATGCAAGAGTACTAGTGGTTGGAAACAAAGAGGAACCCAATAACTTTTGTAATTTCTGCCTAGCATCATATACTTGGGCATCCTGTTGATAGCCAATTCCAAATTCTGAGGAGATCTTCTGATAATCGGATCCATCTTTGAGTAGAGGCTCATGTGGCGTCAGGGGCAGTTGTAGAACAATGTTGCTCCCAATCTAGAAATGGTTGTTCTCAGATAGGGTGAATTTTAGCAGCATTGCTTTTATTATTGTTAATAGAGAGCCAATCACAGAATACCCTGTGAGTGTTTTGCACCTTAGGCCGAATCTATAATGGTTCCAACATTTCTTTTTCCCTATAAGGAGTGGCCTGATTCTCTCAACTGATCTCATTCTGCATCCATGACATAATTGCTCTAAACTGTACATCTCCCACATATAACAGTGAATTCCAATCCCTATCATCTAGAACATCAAGGTTATGAACATATAACTCATTGAGGAGATTCTGCAAAGCTATCAGGACTGATTTGAATGCTGCATAAAATTCTTGGGGAGTGTGCAAAGAAGGGTTCAACCCCCGAGTAATTTGAGACTATTGAAAATTAATCATTTTCTCTTTTAGGAACAGTGTATAAACTAGAGACAGTGACCTGCAATTCACAAGCTCTGGAATGAGCTCTGTTACCTTCATGACACATTGTTGTAGGACCATAATTTCACTATCTTTTTCTTCAATTTGTTGTGCATGTTCCTTGATAGTTTTGTGCAATTGTTTCCTCTTTAGGTCCCAGTTTGTTTTTTTTCCATTGAAATTGTTGGTACACACTAAAGTTGGATGTTAATGGAGTAGAAATGTCTGGTGGTGTATGATGATGGACAACAAGACTATTATCTTCAAGGTGGTGCTCAAGATGATGGTGGGTAGAAGGGTTGACACTTGGACTAGTAGTAGTGCTATCATCCTCAGAATGGTGATGTTCAACAAAGTTGTCATTTTGATGGGCAACAGTGTTATCATCTTCAGGAGGATGATGAGCAACAGGACTATCAACCTTTTCTAAAGGCACAATGGCTGCAAGATAGGGCACAATAGCCATTTTAATTTGAAATGTTTCAACAATTTCCTAAACTATTTCTTGTGCAAATGATGGATATTCCTTTGGCGGTAAATTATCGATTTCTTATGCTTGTTGTTCAAACTCAGACACTATTTTTTCTAAGGACTTCATGTCACTATCAATGTTAATAGGACTATTTGGCTTTGGAGGAATTTCTTCAAGATCACTTTCATGTTCGAGAGTATGGGTTGTATGCTTTGAGGACTGCATAGGTGTATGTACTAGAGCTTCTAAATCAATAGGTGGAATGGGAGGTTCAGTTTTCAAGTTTGCCCCAGACAATCTGGTAACTCGTCGTGGAGTAGAGATTGTCTGCTTACCCTTATCAACAAATTTCCCTTTATTAAGCTTGGGTGCAGCTTCTTGTGACACTGGAGATACTTCTTTTGAACCTTCCTCTGTAGTAGCTGTGTGTGATTTTCTCTTTTTAGAGGTCTAGGCTTCTGAGGGTAAAATTTTTCTTTTCGTAATTTTAGGTGCAGACACAAAATTTGAAGCTTCTTGAGCTATTTTATATACTACTTTCCTGATTCATATAGCAATTTTCTCTCTTGTCCCCCTTCCTTAGCCTTTAGGTCCATCCCTTTGGGGTCCCATTGCCTTGATTTTTACAAAATTCTCCCATGTTTCCAAGTGTTGCCTAGTCAATTCCTGTTCAACTATGGCCCTAATTAATCAATGGTGGGATACCAACTGGGTTTTACCTGGTGCAGGAGCACCTAGGCTAACCTCTACTAGTTAGTCAATTTTGGCTTGTACTTGACTCTAGCCAAGTTAAGAAGTTAGTGTAATTTGGTTGAGGACCTTAGAAGGTCTTGTTTTATGTTGGCTAGGTGAATTAGTCACTAAGACTAAGGTCACACAAATAGCCTTTGTTAGTTGTCATTTAATTTCTTAATGTTAGGAGTTAGGGAGATTGAGTCATTAATATGTCTTAGGCCTAAGAATGGTTAATGGTTATTTTATAAATATGATGATCATGAATGATCTTGGATCCTCAGAATATGTGAGGATAAGAAGCCTATAATATAGGATTAAGGCATCTATCAAAGTTTCCAAGTGTTGTAAGAATGTTGTCATAACAGCATTTTGCACTTATTGCAAATATTCCATGCAACATGGATAGCCTTGGATTCCTTTGATTGTGGGAGGTTATTTTCGACCAAATGGGACTTAGAATGGTGGAGAAGACACCTAATGGAGTTATGGCTCGAATCTCCAAGCATTGGTTGTATATTTGTAAAAAAGTTTTGAGTTAATGAAGTGCTGGAAAACTCTGTTTTTGAAGTGATATTTTGGTTTTTGAAGGAACAGTCATACTTGAAGCCAAAAACGTGTTGATACAGTGGTTGAGGCGTGTTCTATAGTCATTTTGAAGACTTTTTCATTTTATGTGTTAAGGGTTTAGAGTAGATTTATCATAGTTTTCAAGTTGTTTTAGTTCAGGCCTTTCTTTTGGTCACACTGTGACAGATTTTGTAAAAATGGCTCCCACATGAGTTTCAACCATGGAAACACTGAATAAGTGGTTGAATATTCAAGTGGGGCCTCTGTACATATTGTATCTAAACTTAGGAATCATCATGAGCAAGGGAGCTAGCTTTATGATCAGGCCCTAGGCGAGTTTGACATACCCGGTTAGAGGCTTGACAGGGGGAAATCAAATCATTTCATGTGGGGAATGGGAAGTACAGCACGTCCCCAGGAATTTTTATGGTAGGTTTTCATGTTATTCATCCATCCTAAGCATTGGGAAGTCGTACCAGTCCATTAGGATAGGTCTTGAGCATTTTTCATCAATCCTAGACAAACTGTCCTAGAAACTAGGCCTTTTAGCCCTGTTTCTCCTTTATATTAGGAAGGAGGCGTACGGTCACTTTGAGACCCAGAACCCTTAATGAAAATTTTAAAACTTCCAAAAGGGTATCCAAATCAAGTTTTATTTTTCTGAGTTGTTTGGGAAAAGTTTACTAAAAAGGGGAAAAACGGACTGGTAAAGGCTACTAGAAATAGGCTTATTTTTAAGATCTCTTTTGATGAAATCTTGAATCTGATAAACCCATGAGCCAAGAACCTTCCCAAATCAGTCAAATGGGATGGAATATGAATGAATTCAATGTGAAGAAGGTTCCCACAATGAAGTTTGAGATTTGTGAGGTTTTAGTGGATTTGGCACTTAGATCCATCTAAGTGAAAGTGAGAAAGAGAACCAAAATTAAGGTGTGGATCATCCAAGGTGGAGTTTTCGAGGTGTGACTCTTGTAGTAAAGAGTGAATAGGATTTAGTTAATGATCTAATCCTATTAGGAGATCCTATAGAAGCATAGGATACTAGGAGATAAGAGAAATCTCTTGGTGGGAGTGGAAAACTAAGCCTAGGAGTTTTATCTTACACCATTACCTTATTGTACATAGGCAGCCTACCTTTTAATAATATTATAAAGGAAACTCGGGAGATTTACAAGACAATCACCATGCCGCAACCCACTCAAAATTTTAAAATGAACATCATGCAAATAGGAATACCTCCCCTCACAAGTAAAATACCTTATGATAAATTCAGCAGGGTGGATAAATTGAAGGGGGAGAGATAACTGTAATGTACCTTGCTTTTTGTTTTCTTCCAACCAAGGATCTCCATGCACTAAAATTTGCTCCTTTGTTGCTCATGCATCCATGTCATCTGTCTATCGTTCCCCATTTGTAGGCAAACCAGTAACCTCTGCCACCACCTCCTCTATAAACTCTATATGGATACCTTTAATAGTTGCATATCCATCCCTTAGTGTAGTATGAAATTGGAACGCAATTTCATGATCAAACTGCTTCAAACTAAGATAGTAAGCCAGCCAACCTCATTGTTGAAACAAGCTGCATGTTGTTAGGTTTGCCAACAAGACTCTGTGATCTACTGGTTCATGCCGCTGAGGTTCTCCACCCATGTTCTCTTTTGAAAAATGCTATAACTGGAAAATTCACTGTAAGTGATTGAAAGTGTGGGCAGAGATGGCTACAGGGGTTTCAACAATGGCATTTGGAAAATGAAACAAAAGTTTTTAAAATATGTTAGCACTTTCGAAACATCACATCCTTCAGTACTTCATGACGACATTTTAATCACCAAAACATAATGAGGATAAAGATCATGCCCAAAACATATGCCATATTAATGAGGGGTTATGTGCTTGTGAAATCATAATCTAATGGTTGGCTTTTTTAATTATTTTTCACACACTTCAGAAGTACAAAGGGTGCCAGCTCATTATTGAGATGACCCTACCCCGTACATCTTACATGCCAACTTAAGATTCACCTTGAATTTCATTTATGATTTCGATTTTCCCTCCCCCCAACCTATCAGAGACTGGGTCCCATGAGACCTTAAAGATTGAAAATTCCAAAAATTGAAATAACATGCTTTTCTAAATAAATAATAAATTAAATAAATGCAGAGGGGTCAAGCGTAACTGACCTGAGCCATGATAGGAAGGGTGCTCCAAGTAGTACCATACTATAGAAAGAAGATGGGATGGGGTGATGATGGAAAGATAAGAAGATAAGATGGAATGAGGTGGAAGAGAAATGAATTTCACAAATAAAATGCAAAAAAAAATTATTATGAAGGCCTTGAAATAAATTCAAGGGGCTACAGGTGTTTGAGTGGAAGACTCAGACGAAGTGGTTGCAGGAAGAGATGCTTCTATTGAGTTGAACTGTTGAAGAAATTCCTCCCAGGTTGTTGGTTTGTGATATAACTTTAGGCGATGTCCATTAACCAATAGTTTGAATTTGACTGGATCAATTGTTGATAGTTGAACTGTTCCATTGTTAAAAATTGCAATAATTTCATATGGACCAAGCCATCTGGTCTAAAATTTTCCTTGGTGATGCTGATATCGTGAGTCATACAGGAGTGCCCAATCACCAATAGAGAATTCTCTATCTTTAATGAATTTGTCATGCCATTGCTTCCTCTGACTCTAAATTAATTCTATGTTATGAATAGTTGACTTTCGCCATTCATCCAACTCATTGAGATGCAAAATGCAATCCTGTTGTGCTGCAGGAAGAGCAATATTAAGCTATAAGGTTGTTCAGAGAGTCTTGTGTTCAAATTCAATGGGCATGACAACTGTCTTCTCATATAGGAGCTCAAAAGGTGTAAACCCAGTAGTGGATTTCCATGTTGTTTTGTATGCCCATTAGGCTTCAAGAAGTAGAGGTGCCCAATCTTTCCTATGCAAGGACATTGTTTTAGTGAGTATATTTTCCAACTCTTGATTTGTCACTTCAACTTGTCCATTGACCTATGGATGATACAGAGAAGATTTGCCATGCCAAATTTTGTATTCCTCCATGAGTGCAGCTATCATATTAGATGTAAACCGAGGCCCTTGATCTGATTATAATTCTCTTGGAATGTCGAATCTGGTAAAGACACATTCGTACAGAAACTTTGCAACATTATTATCATGAGGGTGCTTCATTGGTTTTGCTTCTGCCCATTTAGTAACATAATCAGTGCAAACCAGGATGTAACTCTTCCCTTCTAATGGTGGTTCAATAGGGCCAACAAAATCAATCCCCCATTTATCAAATGGTGCTACTAATATCTATGGTTACAAGGGTATTTCATCTATTTTTGTTGGTCGGTCCATTCTTTGACATTTGTCACATCTTTTTGTATATTAAGTTGCATCCTTGTGAAGTGTGGGCCAATAACAACCTGTATTTAAAATCTTTAATGCAGTCCTTCTGCTAGCAAAGTGGCCACCATAGGGTTCATCATGACAAGCACGAAGAACATCATAAGTTTCGTCCTCTTTAAGACATCTTCGTTTCACCTAATTTGGTCCAGTATAAAACATGAACCCTGAGATCCATGAAAAGTTAAAACTCTTTTCTGCCAACAACTGCTTTTCCTTTGCAGAGAAATGTGGAGGTGTTTTACCAATGGTTAGGTAGTTGGCAATGTCAACATACCAAAGGTTTTGTGCTGACAAAAGAAAGAGATATTAATAGGGAAAGCTATCTTCTATGGTTGTAGGATCATCAAGTGTTTGAATATGAGACAAGAAATTAGCTACAACATTTGCCTTACCTGGTTTTTCAATAATGGTAATGTCAAATTCTTGCATTAGTAACAACTATTGAGCCAATCGTCCAAAGATTGTTGGTTTGTTCATTAGATATTTGATAGCAGAGTGGTCTGTATGTACAAATATTTGGTACCCTGTAATGTAATGTCTAAATTTATTCAGAGCATAAATTATAGCAAGCAGATCTTTCTTTGTTACAGTGTAGTTATACTTGGCTCCTTGAAGATTTTTGCCGATATAGTAAATTGCATGTTCTACTGAATCCATCTTTTGGCCAAGTACTGCTCCAATGGCATGATCTGAGGCATCAGTATGTATGTGAAAAGGTAACTTCCAATTTGGTCCTTGGAGAACTGGTGTTGTTGAGAGAACTTCCTTAAGCTATAGGAAGGCCTTTGTACAATTAGAATCCCATACAAACTCTACATCTTTTCGAAGCAATTTATATAGAGGGGCTACAATTTGATTGAAATCTTTGATAAAACGCTGATAGTACCCTGCATGTCCTAGAAAACTCATGACTTCTTTCAATTTAGCTGGTACAGACAATGTGCGTATAACCTTTATTTTTGCTAGATCTACTTCATTTCCTTTGGGGGAAATAAAGTATCCCAACACCACTCCTTGCATCATTATGAAACACTTTTCATTATTTAGAGACAAGTTGTAGTCTTTGCATCTTTTCAAAACCTTGTCCAAGTTTTCTTTGGCTTCTTCAAAGGTCTGCCCATATGTGGTGAAGTCATCCATATACACTTCCAAACAATCTGCAGATATGTTAGAAAAAATGTTAATAACAACTCTTTGGAAAGTTGCAGGTGCATTGCACAAACCAAATGGTAGGACAAACTAAGAAAATGTTCCCAATGGACATGTGAATGTAGTTTTGTTATGATCCTCTGGTGCTATCTAGATTTTATTGTAGCCCTTGAACCCATCCAAAAATGAAAAGTACTTCTTTCCTGCAAGATTGTCAAAGGGCAATGGAAAATGATCTTTCTTAGTAGCTGAGTTAAGTTCTCTATAATCTATGCAAACTTGCCATTTTCCCCCTTCTTTGGAACAATAACCAATGGTGAAACCCATTGGATGTCTAAAATAGGATATATAAAGCCAACATTGAGTAACTTTTGTAGTTCATTTTTGACGATATCCCGTAATGTTGGGTTTATCCTATGCTGAGGTTGTCTCACAGGTTTGCAATCAAGACTTATATAGATCCTAAGAGTACAAAGTGCAAGATCTAAACCTTTCATATCTATATACTCCCATGCAAAAGCATCTTGTTGCTTTTGTAATAGCTGCAGGATATCGTGATGTTGTGCCCGAGATAAGGATTTGCTTAAGTTTAGTTCTCTCCCTGGAACAATTGTTGTTTTGACTACTTTTTCAGCCATTGAAATTTGAGCAATTAGTTGTGAGTCTATCTCATGTGGCAGGAGTGAATGTAGAAGCTGTGCAAACTCAGAATAATGAAATTCAGATGGTAAAGGCAGAATACTTTCTAAAACACAATCCTATTTAGAAGATGTCTCAGGTTGTGTTCCATACTCATTTAGTATGATAGAAGAAATGACATCATCCTCTTCTTTAATGCTTACAAATGAGTCCCTTGAGATCATCATCAATTGTTTAATAGAATCTATGTCCATATCAGAATCACCCATACTTGGCCAGACAACTTGGTCATCCTACAGCAAAGGCTGAGCAGGAGAATACAAGGTTAAGTTTTAGTGTTCGTACCATCTAAAATAGTCATTTTCACTAATCAACGTACAATATAAACATATGTTGTTGCTAACCATGGTCATCCTAGAATGATAAGATACCCCCAGTACTTTTTTTTGGAGAGAGTACTACAAAGTCTACTGGGTAATCCCATGAATGTAATGTGACAGTGACATCTTCTAACATACCATCAGGAATGATGGTAGAACTATCTGTCAATTGCAATATTGTTGGTGTTTGTTTGAGACCAATGATGTTTAATTTTTACATGACTTCCTTGGTCATTACATTAATGGATGCTCCTAGGTCTATTAAGATATTCTGCACTTGTATTCCTTGAATGGCAAGGGTTACTACTAGACTTCCAGGGTCTGCATACTTGGGTATCTTGAGGTTATCAAGCATAAGATCAAAAAGCTGGCCAAGGACATGGATAGTCTTTGGGTCTTTCCTTTTCCTTCTTGGATTTTTAATAAAGGCTTCTTTGATGGCTTTTGAATAAATGAGTACTTCCTTTATTGCATCAAGCAAGGGAATTTTTACCGTAATTTTCTTGAATTGTTCAAGCAAATCTAGTGCAGCTTGATTTTCATTTGGTAGGATTTTCTCTGTTAACCTGCTAGGAAATGGTGGTTTCTTGGCTACTAGAGAGATACTGATTATAGGTTCTTAAACTGACTCAGCATTTGTATCATCTATTTCTGTTATAATGGGCTACTGAGGTGATGCAAGCATTGTTCCAAATCATGGATGAATATCATTCAAAGTGATAGAATAGCTTTGTTGTTGGGCTGAAGGTTTTGCACTATTAGGATTAGGTGCAAGTTATGCAGGTAACTGTGGTTGTTTTGGAGGGGTTGTATTGGCTACAGGAGGCATTAAGGCTTGTTGTTGAGGAGGTTGTGTCAAGGCTAGTTGATGTTGTTGCTGCTACTAGTTTTGGGGTTGTTGCCAACCTTGCTGAGGTTGTTTCCAACCCTGTTGGGGTTATTGCCACCCTTGGTTAGGCTATTGCCACCCTTGATTAGGTTGCTGCCACCCTTGGTTAGGCTGCTGCCACCCTTGGTTAGGCTGTTACCAATTATTATAATTACCATGCTATTGTTGCCATTGACTATTACCACCATAATTATGGAGGGGTCTTGAGGAATACCTGATCTTGGAGCCCACGGCCTTCGTTGAGCAACATAGAGGATTTCCTCATCTTTATCAATTGCCTTGAATTCAGTAGGCACATGCTGTGATTCTAGACTAGCAATAGGCTTGCATCAGCTTCTTTGAGAGTTGATGGAAACAATTTTAGTTTATGAGCATTTGTGATGTAGTCATAACTTCGAAAAAGAATGTCAAACTCAAAGAGAAAGGTTTTTGGATCTTCAATAATAAGGTCATAGAACTTTGGCAGGGTAGCTGAGGGTATGTTCCTTAGATTTTGGTTACTCTACTGAGCAGGGATTGGAAAGGGAAAGATAGGCTGAGCAGCTACCATTTGTGGATGTCCTAGTGGTGGTTTATGAATGACTAGAGCTAATGGATAATCTTGATATTCTGGCTTAGCAAAAAGATTATTCAAATTGAAGGATTCTTCAGATGTGGATGGTGATTGTATTTGATCAGGTACTTCTGCAAACACATTCTCAAACTGTTCTTCTTCCTCTTCTCTTCCTTATCTTTCTTCTTCTTTAGGGTCAAGATAAAAAGGATCTTCCTGATTGAAGTTGGGAAGAAATCTTCCAAGGTGGTCTCTTCTCCTATGCATGCAAAATACTAAAATGAAACTAACTAGGTGACTCAATAGTGAATACTAGATTGACACCATCTGTCGCAACAGCACCAAAAATGTCAAGCCATTATAACACCTTTTTAGTTGTAGGATTGGACATCCTTTATTACAAAAGTACTATGTTGATCTTCATTAAATATCAATCCGAGAGCATGAACTTGAGATGATGTCTACAAAGTATATGCTCAGGTCTTCACTAAAATTCACTACTACTTTGAATACAATAACCATTAAGGAAATCTAGTTTATCAAAAGGATAGACAACTATAAAATTCTTGGAAGGAAATTCTAATCACTTAACCATACATCTATGCACCTACTGCTTCAGGAATAGTGACTGGTTTTGTTTCCAGTGGCTGCAAGAACAACAGTTCTAAACTTAACTTAGAAAACTGAGTTGAACTCCTAATTACTAAAGTAAACTCCACCTTTTGTGTGGGCCCCCATGGAAGAATGAAGAAAAGATCAACTCAGACGAAAGTGTAGAAACTCAACACAATCAACTCTATCAATCTACTTACTACCTAACCTTGTAAATACAGACAAGGTCTTATTTAAAAGGAAGAAAATAACATACTCCTACAATTACGACTTCCTCATAAAGGATAGTTCATTACAGTCCATGATGTATGCAAGCATGCAATCATAAAAACAGTAGTTATCTCCTTAAATTCCCATAAATATAGAGTATAGCGGATGCTAGATCTGCTCTTCTAACAGCTTCTAGGAATCCAAGTATCGTGTAACAGTTCCTTGCATGTTCAACCGATCACTTTGATGCTTGCTTTCCCCCTTAGCCACTTTATCAGTTCCCACTTGTTATTCATTAAAACAAGTCCCTTCTAGCTTTGCCGCCAAGTCTCCAACTACAACAATGTCAAAATATTTCACTTTAATACCAGTGATTCCTCAATGCTAATCCTTTGCAATTGTTTTTGATTAATTCCAGCTTGGCTTGGATTCTTGCGATCAACATTTATTGCACACAAAACTTCCTAGAAACATTTATTTATATTTATTAATTTATAAAGAAAAAGCATTAATATTCAACTAACAGTTTTTGTAATCTCTTCGGTTGCAAGAAGATCTATCCATGCCAAACATTCATGAAGAAAGATTTTTACCAACAAAATAAACCCTTTTTAGACATAATTTTGATCATCATTCTTATGCCATATGTTCATACCTTATACATCGAAAGTTCAAAATACTATACTTAAAGGATGATAAAGTTCAATATGTTGTAGACAAAAGTTCACAAAAAAGGTCAAAAAGACATCTATTTCTTTATGCCATCAGAAAGCGTAAAGGAAACTCATCCCCATATGCACGTAAAGCAAAATTTGGAGGCCTCCAGTGCTACAGGATATTGAAAATATTAATTAAATATTAATATGCATAAAGATGTGAGCACCCATGAGAACATAAAGTAAGAAATTAAGAAGATTAATTTATATTAAAATATTAATTAATTAAAAATATCTCAAATGTTGTTGTGGCCAATAGAAAACTGACATGTGGCAAATGAGGAGCGAACAAGTGGCTGGGAGATTTAAATATAAAATCAAATTCAAATTCACAAATGAATCAACAAATGATTTTTTCAGAAGAAGGATATGAATAAATTTAAATGATTTACATAGTTCATACTATGTAAAAAAAAATATTTTTTGAATTTTAATGCTCTGTTCTTAGCCTAGGCCTGAATTGTTCAAACTGCTACCAAAGGGGAAATTTTTGTCTGGAATAGGCACTATAATATACTGTTGGAATTGGGAGAAGATGAATTTTCTAGATTTGGGGTCAGTTTTTTAGCAAATCTTCACCAGTTCGAGTTATAAGTAGTTTTGTGTTTTCTAGGGCATTCTTAGTAGAATGAGCATAATTCATCATAGAGCATCAGAATCAGTTGGGGAACAAACATTGATGTTTGTTGAAGTTTAAAATAGATTCTGGAAATGTTTTCACCATTCTAGAGTTCATTTTTAACCAAATTTTGCCTTTTTCTTGTTCCAGATCAAGCATCAAATTAGTTACTTGTTCAATCAGATATTTTAGATATTTTGTGCTTTTGGAGGGAAAACTGATTGAAGATTTGATATGCAAGTTGAGGGGAGAGATTAGAAAGATGTTTTTAACTTGTTGAGAAGGTTTTCCAAGTGGACACATGTTAGATGTAGATTAGATCCAAGAATTCACTCTTCTCCTATATCTTTCTTTCTCTCATTCATTGTAAGGTTGGTTCCAGTCTTTGGAGAAAAACCACTCACTGTTGTGATACCAAGTTTTGGTTCTAGTTTTGATGTATCCCCAATACTATGACACCACATTTCTTTCAACAAATTTCTCTTGTATGAACAGTAGTAGGAAAGATAATACAATTAGTTCTGATATGTTAGGTATTTTCATGTTTTGATTTCATGCATTTGATTGTATTGTTTCAAAGAAATGAATACAAATGAGCAAGAATTTCATTAATTTCATTATGATTCTCATTTCCCGTCTAAATGAATGTTCAATGTTTTATGATCTTTGAACAAAGAGCCTAGGTCATAGTTGTAGTCCCTTAAGGTTGTATGTTGTTTCATTGTTGCCTATAACTCAAGGGGTTATGTAAATGCTTTAGAGAAATTAGCAGGGTTACAAGTTTATTGAGGGGGATATCATGTAAGAATGAGATTTAGACTGAACATGGATGTCTATTTACAAGGTGAATGGATGGATCATATAACTGAATATATGAATAAGTTTCAGGTATCTATATGTATGTGATTGATTCATGGAATTGCCCAATAAATAAGGCACTGATCAATTACAGGATTACTTGTCCATGCTACTGCATATTAGGGGTTTTGTTGAATTCAACTTCATTAATCAAATGCTTTTCCCCCTTTCATGTTGAAGAGCTAAAAAGTCTAACCCTCACTCAGCTTATGAATTTCATAGATTCACATTTAGCTACTGTAGATTTGTGTTATTACATGAGTTATTAGGAGATAATAAGGGTTTTCATTTGCAGTAAATAGGTTCATATTTATGTTTAAATTGCACTAGTACTATACATCAGAACCTCAAGGTTAACCCACCTAGGTCTTGCAAAGCCTAAAGTGAAGAAGGGTCAAGACTTATAGTTGGCCCAGTATCTGGAAAGATGTGTTAAGAATGGGAGCTAGTTGCCCCTAGATGTGTCTTGTTCTCATCGGGGTAATTGGAAATCGGTAACGTTTTCAAACACCAACAAAATGATGACTCTACTGGGGACTATATTGAATCAGAATGATAGACAAACATTGAGAATTTAAAAAGGAGATTCAACACAGTGGGAGAAGGGCATGAAAAAGTTGCAGGAGTAAGTTCTCTGATGTGTTTTTCCAATTTTCTTATTCAAAATGTCATGCACCCCAATTATGCTTTGTTCAAGACAGTAATAGCTTTCAAGGATTGAATGAGGATTTTTGTTACTAAGTTTTATTTCCAGCCAATTCAACCAGTTGTGGATTTCAAAGTACTATTGTAAATTCAAAGTCAGAATTATTTGAAGGTGATTTCTCTCTTCGAAGTGTTTAAAGTTTTGAAAATTTTACAAGTTGAAAATCTAGCTCAGATTGGTCATGTTATGAATCATGTTTTAAATCTTTCTCACAATTTTGAGTGGTGACTCTCTAAAGGATCTCTGTACCAGTGTAGATCAGTTATGTATAAATGTTTTCAAGAGTTTTTAGCTGAATTAGGCAGATTTGAAGGTTATGTTAAGTTTTAGACAAGAAAAGAGAATATATGAATTCTTGACTGAATTTTTTTGGAGTGTTGTATGTGTTCTCCTGTCATAAGAGTTTTTGAATGATAAAAATGAATCACGACAGTGCTTTCGTTTAGTTCTCTTCAAGGAGATGGCAGCTCTATAATGATTCAATTAGTGGTGTGAGGAATTGAGATCATCATTAGTGCCAAACCAACAAATCAGTGGTTTCAACATCAACACTTAAGGTATTTTATACTTTCATGTGATTCCTTTTCCATGAAAGTGAGTTTTACATATGTGTTCTCCATCAAGTGATTTCCAGCACTAAAAGGAGGAGAATAGTTTTGAAGGTTTCATAGACTTCATTGGATGGAGTTTCAGCTGTTGTTTTTTAAGTTTGTGAAGTGTATTTGAAGAGTTATTTGGTAGAAGGTTATAATCTTGCTGCAAATTGCAAATAAGAATTATTGTTGATGAGTTTTAAATCTTTGAAGAATGTCCAGTTTCCTTTCATCTAGTATGTAGTCGGTTAGTGATGTTTGTAGATCTATTTCTACCAAGCGATATATGCCATTATGTTTTGATGGTATTTCTAGTTTCCCAAATGTCATCCCTAATGATATTAGAAAATGTTTGCCTAAATTTAATGGGAACCATACTGTTTCAACTAGTCATCATATTCAAATATTCAATGATTTAATTGGTGACTATGAGATTGCTCACGAGGACGTGCACATGAAGTTATTTTTTCAAACTTTAGAAGGTGATGCTAGAGACTGGTTTTCTTTTCTACCAGCATGTTCTATTTCATCATGGGGTGAGTTGCATTTCGCCTTCATGGAGCAATTTGGAGAATGGGTAAGCATATCTAATTCTTATAATAAGTTCTTAAGGATTCACATTGAGAATGGTGAACTTGTTCCTCAATTCAATATTAGATTTGCAAGAGTTTTGAATGAGATCCCTGAGAGTTATAGACCTAATGATCAAATGTGTTTAGCTATTTACTTTGATGCATTTGACAAGAAAATGAATTACCTACTAAGGGATAAAGAACTACAAACATTGTATTAGGCTTTTGTGACCATTAGGGATATTGAAAATAATTTGAAGTACAGATTGATTAGAGGTCATTTTTCTATGAATGATTTTTGGTATAATGGTTATGAAAGAAAAGTGAAACATGGTGTTGACACTTTAATTTCAAATCAGAATATCAACACCCCTACTGTAATGAATAATCAGATTGAAATTTCAAATCAAAATGTGTGTGTAGAGAAGAATGAGTTTATTGCAAATGAAGACACATATGTTCATAATGCTATTATAGTAGGATGTATTTCAAACTTTGATAGGGTTCAACACTATGTTGATTTTACAATTCAAGGTTTAGTTACAATAGTAAGTTCTTCTCATGATAATTATATGTATAGTGATGTAATTGATGCTTTAGAGTTTGAGGTTGCTGCACATAGGTCTTAGTCTTGTGCAAGTGAGGAGGTTGAGAGATATCTCTCTCATCATGAGTTTGATGTTGCTGATCTAACATGCGATGGAGAGATGACACAAGATGAAGAGTGTGAATCATGTTTATTTCAGTCACAGTCAGAAGAACAAAGCACACATGTTTGTAATGTTTAAGTAATAGACAATAAGATGGATTCACTGGATCAGTCGGATATGAAAGAAATGATTTCTCTTATTCATAGATTACATCATGTTGAGAATATTATTAAATCTAAAGTTGGAAGATGTTCATCTCAACATGAGAACAAAGAAGATGAAAGTCATGTTTCAAGTGATGATGATAAAATTGTTGATCTGATGTATTATCAAGAGGCATCAAATGAAGAAGATGATGAGAGTGGTTACTCGAATCAAAGTGAAGAAAATGATACTACATGTTTATCTTCATATGAGTCTGATGCTGATTGGGAAGAAGAAAGCAATGATGGAAGTGAACATTCATACGAAGATGAAGGTATGAATTCTTTTTCTGAATCTAAAAAGGAAAGTGCATCTTAGTTTTTGCATTATACAAATCAGTTAGTCAATGAAAAATCTGATAATGATTTATCCTCAAGGTATGAAGATAAAGAAATGTTAAATCTAGTTGAGGTAAATGAATTTGAATATGAAGTTTTCAAGGAAGGTTTGTCAAGTGTTTCTACATTAGACAGTAAATTTGCAGCATGTAGTGAGGGGTTTAGGAATGATTCATGGTCTATTCATAATGGTTATCTTAAACAAGATAATATAATTATGGACACTATATGTTTGGTAGAAGAAATAGAACGTGAGTCTTCATATAGCTCTAACTTTTCTTCATAGGCTGAAAGTCTCCATGAGGATGAAGTGGGTAATGATTTTAAAGTATATACTAATGTTTTATATGATGAAGGTTGTGATGATGAACAACCCATGTTTTGTCCAAATGTTCAAAGAGGATCCTTGCATGGAGTTATCAATCCATTGTTTGAAGATGACATGGAAATTTCATATTTAGTTGGACTAGATGCAAATGGTGATACACTATCATATTGTTGTAACAAATAAGAATATTGTTCTTCCATTTGTGATGTTGAATTTTCTAATGATGTTGCATTTTGTGAGCTTGAAGATGAGGTGTTTGATGGATTTGTTTTTGAAGAGAAGCTGACACTTCATGGTAAGTTTTATGATGATTCAAATGAGGTAAAAACTAATTAGCATTTCAATTGTGAAGATACATCGGAAGGTGATGAAGTGATTTCAGATTTTGATGATAATGTCATGTGTGGATATAAATCTAATTGCCAAATTTGAAACCCAGCCAACAACATTTGAGGAGATGCAAAGTCAAGGTATGAGTGATATATATAACTCATTTGATGAAGTTCAATATAAGGCTTTTGTATTTCCATTTGATAATGTTCATGAATTAGTTTGTAAAGATCAGTTTTAGTTTGATGTTGATATTCATGAGCATGTTGATGTTCTTTTTCATAGTGAGCAAGAGATTGAAGTTATGCCAAGTTTTTACATGCATTATGAAAGTGATGGTGATGACTTTGTTTTGCAAATTGAAGAAATTAAAGATGTGTGTCAAATTGGTGAAGCTAATATGAATGTTATTTCTAGCTTATCTAATGCATGTTTAGATGAAAATCAAGTTTATGATAGAGGTAATTTTTGTGAGAAAGTTCGGTGGCCCGAGGCCATTGTTTTCATATAGTAGAGGTAGTTCTTTTTGCTTTCAATAAAGTAGTTCAAGAGAAGTTTTGTTGTTAGTGGGTGGTCTGCTTCTACTAGAGATATGAATCCTTGCCATGCTCGCAAGGGACATGCATCCCCAAATAGAGCCACTGTTGGCGCTCAAAATTGCAGCCCCGATTTTGAGTACCATTGAGTGAATTAAGCCCTACAAGTGCCTTTAAATGTATGTGTACCCAACTATCCTTTTAAGGCCTAAGAGGTGTTTAGTTATTCTAGCACCTTCCATTCAGTGCATCTACATGTTTCATAAAGTTAAATTGCCATTCTGAGTCATTTTGTGAAGTGCCATTTTGAGCAATTGTCAAATCTGCATTTTCACCTGTGTCAAATAGCAACAGGAGGCTATGTTTGCAACTGAATATCTCACACCCAGTAATGTTTCATGACTTTCCACTTTGGGAGTGTTTATTGTCCATACCTGAGAGCCTATGTTTCAGATTTTGAGTTGTTTTGAGTCCGTTTGACTAGGTTTTGAATTCCTCAAAGTTGGTCATTTACTATTTTCATGCTGATATGAATTGTTTAGAATTCTAGGAGGCCTTGTTTGATGAGTTATAACTTTTGACCAGTTGACCCAAATGAAAAAATTCCTATAGTGTTGCATTTTAGAGGTCAAAGACTTGCCATGTTTTAATTTTGAGCCTATGATGAATTCATTTGATTAGTTTTCAAACGCGATTCCATTTGCAATTTATAAAGTTTCATTGGTGTCATGAAATGCAGATTGATCAGTACCCCTGTTTGTGATGTCATATCTCAAAATTCATGATAGATGAGATCAAATGGATTGTACCACTGTGTTGTATGCTGAAAATACTCTAAGTGTGCCAATTTTCAAGTCTTGACGAATCCGTCTACACACTTTCCCAAGGTAATTCCATTTGCAAAAAACACTTTTCTTTCATTGTTTCAAGTCAGTAAATTCTGAGTAGCCTACTTTGACTGTTTGCCAAATGTGCCCTGTTATTCATCATGAGCTTGAATTACAGACTTATACTCTCCTTGTGACAGAGAATCAATGCCCCAATTTTTGTCTTCCCAAGTGTCAGTGTGCCTAGTTTCCAAAGCTAAATTCGAACACAATTTATTATTTTCTAACGTGTTTATTTGTAGGTAATTCTGAGAGGGAAACTTCAATAGTCAATATCTTTTGACTGAGAATTTTTCATGAGATGGGATTTGACAAAGTAAAAGTGTGTGGAACAAAGAATTAGTGTGTCTGATTTTAGAGCTCGGTCAGATGTTCGGGTCAGTTTTTTAAAGCCAGCCGACAGGCCCTATTAGCAGAAAATCACAAGTTACAAATCAATGATAAAATGAGTTTCAAATGTTGATCCATTGGTCGAATTTGATTTCAATTAGTGCCAAATGGTTGATGTATCAATTTGAGGATTTAGTTGTCCAAGAATGAATTTTTTTTTAGACAGACCCACTTTTGGGGCCAGACTAAAATCTCACCTGATTGATAAAAATGATGGGTTTGACTTGTTCGTGCCAAGTTGAAGAAACCCATTTCATACTTGAGACCAAAGAAATGGATAATTTCAGAATATGCCAAGCAAATTCTCAAGGCTATAAATGCAATACATGAGGAGCGTATTGTCCATTCAGATTTTAAAGCTTGCAAACTTTCTTTTGGTAAAAGGTGTGCTAAAGCTGATTGACTTTGGGATTGCTAAGACGATACAAAGTGACATAACCAATATTTAGAGGGAGTCACAGGTTGACACATTAAATTACATGTCTCTAGAGGCATTTTTGTGTAATGACGAGGATGAGAATGGAAACATAATAAAATGTGGGTGACCTTCTGATGTTTGGTCACTTGGTTGTATCCTATACCAAATGGTATATGGAAGGACACCCTTTGCATATTTCAAGACCTTTTGGGCAAAATACAAAGAGATAACAAACAAAGATCACAAGATCATATATGGCCCTGTCTTGAATCCAATGCTTCTAGATACTATGAAAAAATGATTAGCTTGGAAACAAAATGAATGTTTATGAACCCCTCAAAATTCTCCAGCTGCAAATCCTTCAATGCCTTTTGTTACTATAGTGCCTACTTTTCCAATTCAAGGGTTTTCCATGCCAAGTAATGTGGCTCAAAATGCTCGTAAGCATGATTATATATCTGCATCAAACATCCCAGAAACTTTGCAATCTAGACTAGTCCATCCTTGTTGCCGGAAGTTCCATTATCAGAGTTATGTAAGAATCCATAGGAATGTGCAAAGGTACGTCTTCTGGCTACTAGTTGGAAGATTGAATTGAGACCTAGGATTGGTGGAGACTATCAAGATTCTGTGTATGTTTCACTCTCGAGCTCAGCTTTTTGGTCTTTGCCAAAAGCATGGAATGCCTTGAGGAAGAGTTTGGTTGCAGATGCAACAAAGAAAGGAAATACTCCTAATGCAAGGTAGCTCAAAGAAAACAAGAGGTCACTGGAGAGATGTAAGGATTTTTGGTCCAGACTAGATGAATCTTTAATGCAGTTAAACTATACTGAGCAGAATTTGAATATTTATTCTGGCAATTGGGTTAGTGATGCTAATTCTTTGATGAGCATGGTATTTATAGAGGACCTTAGATTATTAAAAAGGCTTAAAAGTATAGAAGGGTGCAATATGTAATGCATAATGATATAGTCAACATTGATGATTACATTGGGCATTCTGTGCAAAGATGTATAAATCAACATATTTTTTTCATGCATAGAATATCTGGAGCTAGGAAGGCTAATAACCATGAAAATAGTAGAATTGAGAAGAAATATAAAATTCTACCTGTGGAGATTTGAGAGCAGAAGACATTATTGAATAAGGCAATATCCACAATGAAGCAGGGAGCCTCACACAACAAAAGCAAAGCCACAGCAACATGAAGAGGCAACCCACGTCCAAGGTAGAACAACAATGCAAAAAGGAAAAGCATCATGTTATAAAAAAGGGAAGGTTGCCACATGAAACAGAGCAACCTGTGTTTTGAGCAAAGGCACAAGAAAAGTAGGAAATACAATGGAGAAAACCTGCGGTAAGGTAAGCACCATAAATGAAGTCCACGATGGATTGGAGGATTATCGACGCCATGTAAAAAGAGGAGCTTGAAAAACGTAAAGGAGATAGAAAAAGAAGTCGTAGGCATGCAAACAAAGGATCCACGCAAAAGATGCCAAGTTTGGAGCAACTCCCATGAACAAAAAGAACGCATGCAAGGCAGAAAAATGAGTGAAAATAATGTTAGAGATATGCGCAAACATCGTTGATCTTGACATAGTTGTGGATATGAAGGATGTGTTGGCATTATACTGGGAAACACGTGATGTGCTGAATTTTGTGGACTGGCTAGAGAACATAATTGTTGACCCCTCTAATATCTTTGTCACATGGAATTTCAACGCCTTTGAGGATAGTATAAATTGGGAAGGAGAAATGCGAAAGCTGGAGAAAGGGTCGAATTGAGCCTAGGGCACATCTCTAGCAATGGATACCAACAATGAATAGGTTTAGTATTGGTATCAACACTTGCTACATAAAGAACTCCAACACAGACCACAACTTGCAAGACACAAAGGAGGAAACTACGCAGGGGGCTTCACGTGGAGACATGGGGCCAACAGAGACTCTATACGAAGAGGACGCCGTATTTCATTTATGAGAAACTCCAATGAGGAAGAGGATCGCAGGCACTCCATGTCGTGAGCAAGAGCAAAGCAGTTAAAAAATGTTTTATCCCACATTGAATGGGCGGAGGCTTTTTTCATAGCTTAAATACAAATTCACTCAGTACACATGTTGTCTTCAGGACTGTGGCCATTTAAAGGTAGTGCCCGTGCATGGTTGGGCCCTTGGTTAGCATGTAAGGCGCGATAAAATTTGATGAAGGAAGTGGTTGTAGATGAGAGACACGTGGTGATTCACTGTATGAGTGGGAGGCCTAGCATAGAAGTATTGTGATCTTACGCTCAAGCGTATGAGCAGACGTTGAGATATTAAGGCTCCTCGATGCTACGGGAAAGCTTCTCGTATGGTCATAAAACAATTTTAAGAAGGCTCCGAGGATAAGCTCAAGTCGTGAGAGCATAAAGGAAACTCACCCTCATATGCACATAAAGCAAAATTTGGAGGCCTCCGGTGCTACATGATATTAAAAATATTAATATGCATAAAGATGTGAGCAGCCGTGAGAACGTAAAGTAAGAAATTAAGAAGATTATTTAATATTAAAATATTAATTAATTAAAAATATCTCAAATTTTCCTGTGGCCAATAGAAAACTGACATGTGGCAAATGAGGAGAGGACAAGTGGTAGGGAGATTTAAATATAAAATCAAATTCAAATTCAAAGATGAATCAACGAATGATTTTTTCAAAAGAAGGATATGAATAAATGATTTATATAGTTCATACTATGTAAATTTTTTAAATTTTTGAATTTTAATGCTCTGTTCATAGCCCAGGCCTGAATTTTTCAAATTGCTACTAAACGGGCAATTTTTGTCCGAAATAGGCACTATAATATGCCATTGGAATCGAGAGAAGATGAATTTTCCAGATTTGGGGTCAATTTTTTAGCAAGTCTTCACTAGTTTGAGTTATAAGCAGTTTTGTGTTTTTCGAGGCATTCTAAGTGGAATGAGCAAAATTCATCATAGAGCATCAAAATCAGTTGGGGAACAAACATTGATGTTTGTTGAAGCTTAAAATGAATTTTGGAAATGTTTTCACCCTTCTAGAGTTCATTTTAAACCAAATTTTGCCTTTGCCTTGTTCCAGATCAAGCATCAAATCAGTTACTTGTTCAATCAGATATTTTAGATATTTTGTGCTTTTGGAGGCAAAACTAATTGAAGATTTGATATGCAAGTTGAGGGGAGAGATTAGAAAGATGTTTTTAACTTGTTGAGAAGGTTTTCTAAGTGGACACATGTCAAATGTAGATCAGATCCGAGAATTCACTCTTCTCCTATATCTTTCTTTCTCTCATTCATTGTAAGGTTGGTTCCATTCTTTGGAGAAAAAACACTCACTGTTGTGATACCAAGTTTTGGTTCCAATTTTGATGTATCCCCAATACTGTGACACCACATTTCTTTCAACAAATTTCTCTTGTATGAACAGTAGTAGGAAAGATAATACAACTAGTTCTGATATGTTAGGTATTTTCATGTTTTGATTTCATACATTTGATTGTATTGTTTCAAGGAAATGAATACAAATGAGCAAAAATTTCATTAGTTTCATTCTGATTCTCGTCTCCTGTCTCAATGAATTTTCAATGTTTTATGATCTTTGAACAATGAACCTAGGTCATAGTTGCAGTCCCTTAAGGTTGTATGTTGTTTCATTGTTGCCTATAACTCAAGGGGTTATGTAAATGCTTTAGAGAAATCAGCAAGGTGGCAAGTTTATTGAGGGGGATATCACGTAAGAATGAGATTTAGACTTAACATGGATGTCTATTTACAAGGTGAATGGATGGATCGTATATCTAAATATATGAATAAGTATCATGTATCTATATGTATGTGATTGATTCATGGAATTTCTCAATAGATAAGGCAATGATTGGTTATAGGATCACTTGTCTATGCTGCTACATATTAGGGGTTTTGTTGAATTCAACTTCATTAATCAAATGCTTTTCTCCCTTTCATGTTAAAGAGCTAAAAAGTCTAACCCTCACTCAGCTTATGAATTTCATAGATTCACATTTAGCTACTATAGATCTGTGTTATTACATGAGTTATTAGGAGATAATAAGGGTTTTCATTTGCAATAAATAGGTTCATATTTATGTTTAAATTGCACTGGTACTACACATCAGAACCTCAAGGTTAACCCACCTAGGTCTTACAAAGCCTGAAGTGAAGAAGGGTCAAGCCTTATAGTTGGCCCGATGTTTGAAAAGATGTGTTAAGAATGGGAGTTAGCTACCCCTAGATGTGTCTTGTTCTCATCAAAATAATTGAAAATAGGTAACATTTTCAAACACCAACAAAACCAATGCCAAAATGACCTAGATTTCCTTTCGACATGCCGTTACAATTCACTTTTATCCATCCCTTATCCAAGGGTTCCTAGATCTCCTTCAAGGCACCCTGCACAAATGGATCAACCCATCCCTATTCATTAATGAGATGGGTTGTTTAAATATTACTCCCATAGAGCTTTATATTTCCTAACATTCCTTTTCAAGTTACCACACTTCACAACATTATGTGAGAGACGCTTAGTCAAAGTAAAGAAATATATGTATATTATTAAAAAAGAACTAAATGCAAAGAGAAAATTAATGATGAGCTCTCCAAAAGGGTAGGCAAACTACCTAATAATTTTGTATAGACAACAAGGGGAAACACTTTCACATAAAGGGACACGTTAATTGAGCCAATCGATATGACGACAAAGAGTATGGAGACAACATCAAGACTTTGGTTGGTTATTTGCTCAACATGTAGTGACACAAATCAATTAAACTTCTATTGACAATATGAAAAAAGTGTTGTCATTTTCCCACTTACAACTTATTATTCTCTCCAATTTTTATCATGGGCTACTTTGTAAAATCACTTATATAATTAACCTTGCACAACAAATCAATTTTAAATCCATTGTTATTATTTAATTTATCTCTCATCTAATTTTTTTCTTCTACCATATATAGAATATTTTGTAAAGGTCTCTTATATAGTGAGTCTCACATACCAAAATTAATCTATTTTATTTATTTATATTAAAAGAGCGAAAGAGTATGGAGACAAAATGATTTCTTATTGTTCAATTATCAAAATTCTAATTTTTTTTTGATATTTGTCTTTACTAAAGAAAATCTAATCTAATTTTAAATATTTTATTATTAATCAACTAAAAAAATCTATTATCCCAAAACAAATAACAAAATAAAGTCACCTAGATGCAATGAATGCTAAGTGTTACATTCATCCTCAAAAGAGATGAGTGTATCACCTATTTTAGTAGAGTAAAATGAACACTAATCTATAAAAAGCATTCTCAATACTAAAAACAAGTAAACACTTATGATAGGACCGATTTGTTATCACCAAAAATGGAGGCAAACCAAGAATGGTAAGCTCCAAATGGTATAACACAATGATGCAATGGACTTGTCCTTGATTTTATGAATGTATGCTCACAAGTTATGCTTTAAGCTTTAGATGGATGGATGGAGTGAGTGAGGCAAGGTTTCAACAATGGATTCATGGAGTGATTCCAACATTATAATGGTATTTTGGTAGTTTATGAGCTCTCAAAATAGCATTATAACTTTGCATGGAGGATGATTGATTTTAGTGAAGGGAGAGGGTTCAATTTATAGGCCAAGGGCTTGAGGGATCAAGGGCTAGGATGGGAACAAACTTATGGAAGGTTTAGATTGAATGAGAGGAGAGCACATGGATTGTGCTTCCTTACAACCAATCAAGGAGTGACACATGTCACAGAGTCATTGGTTAGAGCAAGAGGGGTTGAGGGGTCAACAAAGGAGGCTCAAAGCTCATAAAGACTTTGGTTTGGCTTAGGAAAGTCTTAAACTCACTTAGGGAATGTGACAAGGTTAGGGGGAGGAGGGATTAGGCTTGGGTTAGGATTAGATTAAGGATGTTAGAGATGTGCAAGTGGATGGCATTCATGAGGGTGGGTGAGTTAGTGGCTAAGCTTAGGTTAGTATGGGTGGATGGGGTGGATTTAGGCTACATGGAGGATTAGGGATAAGTTAGGGGCTATTAGATTTGAGGGTTTTATTTATCAAATAGACTTATTTAATAAATGATGGTTTTGGAATTAGATAGGAGAATAGGATTAATTGATAAATAATAGGTTATTTGATTTATCAATTAGGACTATAGATGATTAATTGAATTAATTAGCTAGGGGATGGCAAAGGGTTAATTAAATAGGAATTTAATTAATGATGCCTTTAGAGATAGCTAAATAGGATTACCAAAGCGGTGTAATCAGATTTAGGTGTCTACAATGAGTTCATGTTAAGTTCTCATGAAACATATATAAATGAATTTGACAAACTACATACTGAATTTGACTCTTAAAAACTACAGAGTTAAAGTTACTCTAAATAAGCTACACAGTTAAAGTTGAAGTTAAATCATAAAAAGGAGGAAATTTAAATGTATGAGATGTTACAATCAGTGAAAAATATTGATTTTAATTATTAAAATATCATAGTAGAAATCAATAAAATTGGTTCTTGATTTATTAAATTAAATGGTTCTAGCAAGTCTTGTTGAAAGATCATCAGATAATTTTTAAATGTGATATAAAAAATTAAAAATCACCAATGTTTATCACTAGGTCTCAAACTTTTACAACATTGAAACAAAAATAAATGTACACTTCATTTTTTCAACTAATATAATTTTATATGAATATAATTTAAAAATAAATAAATAAATGTAAGGTGTATGAGAAAAATCCCCATCAAATGTAACACAAAATGAACAAGTTAATTTTTTTTTGGAAACTTAATTCGAATTGAATGTTTATGTTTACACTTGATAAATATTAAATTAATCATTAACTATTATATACATCTCTCTCTCTCTCTCTCTCTCTCTCTCTCTCTCTCTCTCTCTCTCTCTCTCTCTATATATATATATATATATATATATATATATAACTTTTAATACTTAATATATTGTACATGATGTGAACGCGTATTCATGAAACCTTAGTGTAGAATGCAAATGGACTGACGAAGAATTAAACTAAACCCAAGCTATCATCATCATAATGTAATCTCTACGAGCGTCTCATGTTTCCCTAACTACAACTACTAAAATAGCTCTCAGACCAGCATCTTAGTGACAGTTCTCTAATGGGAGAATGCTGAAAAATGAATATGCAATGAACTAACAAATGATAAATGATGCTAAATAACACAAAATAATGCTAAAATGCTATGAAAATGCTACAATAAGAATGCTAGATGACTAATCAAAATGTGCCTATAGTACAAATGCCTAAGACTTAGGTCTTTTTTGCTCTTAAATTCTCCTTCTATTTATAGGATTTTAGAAGGGGTTGGTGTAAGAATTTGGGTTTTACCTTTTCACTTGGTGGGTAGAAGTGAAATTGAAAAGGAGCTCAAAAGTCTTGATTGGAGGCTCCATGTGATTTTCATGTCAACAAAAATGTCTCATGAGAGACAAGAGAAGGATCTCAAAAGTCATGAATTGTGGCTAAATAAGGCTTTATTTCAACAAAAATGTCTCATGAGAGACAAGAGGAGCCCAAAAGTCATGATTTGTGGCTAAATATGACTTTTATTTTCAACAAAAATGTCTCATGAGAGACAAGAGAAGGAGCCCAAAAGTCATGATTTGTGGCTAAATATGACTTTTATTTTCAACAAAAATATCTCATGAGAGACAAGAGAAGGAGCCCAACAATCATGATTTACGGCTAAATTTGAATTTCTTTTAATTCTTTATATAAAAGGAGGATTTTCATTTTGTGAGAATAAATGGATTTATTGATTTAATAAAAGTTCCATTTATTCTCAAACATTTGTCTTTTCCCTTTCCTTTTTTTGAATTTTATTTTATGATTTTGAATTGCTTCTCTCCTCTTTTGAAGTTGATTTAGGTCTTATTAATTTGATTGATGATTTTCTGTTTAATTTGTGCTGATTGATTAGAATTACGTGATTTAGGTCTTTGCCAATTTTTGGGTGTCTACATATACAATAAAGACCATCAAAAAATGGTGGTGTTATGCAAAATTGCCTTGCTAGGGTTTGCATGTAGTACGACTTTCTTTTTGAGACCACCTCTGTGTTTTGTGCTTGTCATATCACATTTATTGTAGGAGCATTAGGAGCTTTTAATATGACTTCGAACAACTTTAACCCAAAAATTGATGTTGGTGTTGGAGTTGCTGTGACAAATGCTCATGGAGCCTCCTCTGAACAAATGCCCTTGCAAGTTTGTTCTAAAAGTGTTTTATGAGGTAAGACCCCCTTGATATTGTTATCAACATTCAAGATTTCAATAATGCTCATGGATGGTTAGAGAAACATACTTTGATAAGGTATTTTTTTGGGTAGTTCTCATCTTGAAAGCATGCTTGAAGAATGAGAAGCCAAGGATTGGACTCCTTGTGGGGTCCTACTTGAAGGAATTCAAAGCCTCGCCAAGGTTTTTTTTCTTTTTTTCTTTTCCTGGTTTACAAACCTTTCCTAGGCTGCCACAATTTTTAATCACAGGCCCTGGACATTTAGGTCTTTGCTTCTTATTTTTCAACATTGGTCCTAAGACTTCTCTATTTGAGATGATAAGAAACTGAAGGTCCTTGTATAGGTCGAGTTCCCAAATCTCCCTGTGCCATGTTGGTCATTTATTCATGCCATTGCACAAACCCTTGGCAAGGTGGTGTGCATGGAACCAAAGAAGTTTTTAAACACTCGCCCTTAAAGGAGGGTTTGCATTGAAGTCGACCTTTCCCGTGATCTCAAGGAAACTATTGACATTCAAGTTGGGGCTCATGCCTTCACCTAGAATGCACTTTATTTGTACCTACCAAATACCTTCTATTGGTGTCAATCTGGCAAGTGTAAGATCAATGACTGCACATTGGTCGTGCCCCACAAGTTGACTCCTACCAAGGAGATGCATGCTACATTTGTTGAGAATGACAAAAGAGATGAATGGACAACTATGATGTGCAAGGATAAAACTTTATTACCTTCTAAACAACTAGCTTCTTATTCTATCTAGCCCTCATTAGAGCTTGTTCCTGTGACTTTCGCTAGTGTACCAATCACAGTGGTGGTGCCTCTTCGGCCACCACCCGTTTCAAACCCTGTTGGACAAGGGACAGTGGGTCTGCGAGTGTTTCTTAGCCCGCTTGGGTCCACACTCCATAGATAGCTTGTATGATTGATTCCCAACCTTTTTGATAGTTTCAAAACCCATATGGTTGTGGAGAATATCTAGATGGCGACTCTGAGAAGCAAAGAATCATCTTTGGTTGATACTCTTAACTAGCATTGGCACCTCTAGTCTTCACAACAAAACTAGAGATACATGTTTAATACTATTTGGAATTCAATCACTAAGCCAAAGATTGCACACTATGTTTGGTGTATTTTGATCCAAGGATTGCCTTCAGGTACTTGGTGTTGTGATGTGGAGCCTAATCAGACTCAGAGGTTTATTTGGTGTTGTTTCCCTCCAGATTATTTCTATAGGAGTTTGGGAGCAGTGCCCCCAAGATGGGGTCAAGGGGTAGCGCCTCAGGTGTGCTCCTTGTTGTAGTACAGGGTGGGGTTGAGAGGCAACACCCTTGCAGGGGTTATGACCTTATATTGTAAAAGGCATCGACTACTATTTTTATCATTATTCTAGCCCTAATTTTGTAAGCTGCAAAAAGCTTGTATGAAAAGGCTTAGGGCTAGGGATTTTCATAACAAGTGATGTGAAAATTGGTTCTTGCAGCAGTATTGAGTTGTAAGTGATTACGGATTGTAATCGGGTTTTAATCACTGGATCATAATAATATTGGACTTGTTGTTGATGGACGTAGCCCATGGACTGGGTGAACGACGTTAAATCTTGGTGTCTTGTGTTCTCTTATGTGTGATATATTATTTTTTGGTATTGGTTATATTTGCATGTAATTGTTATTTCTTTCTGAGGTTAATCCTAACAAGTGGTATTAGAGCCAAACAACTGTCATTTTTGTTAAGCCAGACTGTCATTGTTTTTGTTTTAAGTGATCCTCTATGGGAAGGTCTCACGGTTGAGTGGGAACTATGGAAGATGAGGGTAAGCTAAAGGTGGAGAAGTTTAATGGGCAAAACTTTTTGTTATGGAAGATGCAAATGAAATACTATCTTTATCGGAAGGATTTATGGAAGCCATTGGAAGGAAAATCCAAGAACAAGGAACTATGTCGGATGAGGACTGAGAGATTTTAGACGGAAAGGAACTTGGAAGCATTTAATTATGCTTGGCACCATCAGTGACATTTAACATTACAAAAGCGAAGACAATGGAAGAGTTGATGAAAACCCTAGCGAAATTGTACGAAGAGCCCTTCACTTCAAATAAGGTATTTCTTACGAAGCGTTTATTTAATATGAAAATGGCAGAAGGTGGATCTGTTGTGGATCATTTAAATGAGCTTAATACTATTACTAGTTAGTTATCTTTTATGGGTATTAATTTTGATGAACAAATTAGGGTTCTCTTAATTTTGTGTTCTTTGCCTGAAAGACGGAATGGCTTGGTAATGGTTGTGAGTAATTATGTTTCTAGATCTAATACCCTAAAATTTGATAATGTGATCGATGTTATTTTGAGTGAGGAAACTCGTATGAAATCCTCAGGTGGATCTACATTAGGAAGTGCCTTGAATGGACAAAGCAGAAGCAGAACAACTAAGAGAGGAAATAATTCTGGAAATCATGGGAAATCAAGAGGGAAGTCAAAGGAGGAGAGGTTTCAATCCAGAGGACCAAGAGATTACTAGTATATGGTAAAACAAGGCATAAGAAGAAAGATTGTTGGACTCGAGAAAACAATGAAGGAGATAAATCAAAAGAGAACAAGGAGGCAAATGTGCTAAGTAACAAATCCAAAGAGGATGCTTTGTTTCTATCTTTAGAAAGTGTTGATGATTCATGGGTTTTATATTTTGGTGCTTCATTTCATGCTACACCTCATAGAGGTTATTTCGTTAATTATGTCCAAGGGAATTTTGGGCTTGTTTATTTGGGGGATAATGAACCCTGTCAGATTGTTGAAAAGGGAAATGTTTAGATTAAGTTGTAGAATGAAAATCATTAGTTACTACATGAGGTAAGACATGTTCCAAGGCTGAGTAGGAATTTAATTTCAGTAGGGCAACTCGGTGATGAGGGTTGTGTGGTTACTTCTAATGATAAAAATTGGAAGGCTTCAAAAGGTTCCCTCATAGTAGGAAAAGGTGTGAAAGTGGGCACTTTATATCTTTGTACAAGTATTGTTCATTCTACTTTAATTGTTTCAAAGAAAAATGAATGTTCAGGAACGATTGCTGCAGTTAAGCAGGGATAACAAATAGCTATTGTAGATTATGATATAGTGTTGTGGCACAACAGACTTGGACACATGAGTGAGAAATGTATGAAATTATTTCATTCAAAGAAAGTTTTGCCAGGTCTAAAATGTGTTAATATGGATTTCTGTGAAAGTTGTGTGTGTGGAAAACAAAAGAGAGTGAGTTTTGTGAAGACTGGGAAGGAAAAGAGAAATGAGAGATTAGAGCTTGTGCATACAGATGTATGGGGACCAGCTTAGGTATCTTCCCTTTGGTGGCTCTCATTATTATGTTACATTTATTGATGATGCAACTAGAAAAGTATGGGTTTATTTTCTTAGACAAAAATCTAATGTATTTCAAACTTTTAAGAAATGGAAATGCTTGGTTGAAAATGAGACTAGAAAGAAATTAAAATGTCTCAGATCTGATAATGGTGGTGACTATTGCAGTTGTGAATTTGAAGATTATTGCTTTGCTAATAGTATTCATAGATAGAAAACTGTTCCAAGGACTCCACAGGAAAATGGAGTGGTTGAATGCATAAACATGACTATAATGGAGCGTGCAAGGAGCATGAGGTTGCATGCAGGGTTGCCCTTAAACATGTGGGTGGAGGCTATCAATATTGTTGTATATTTGACTAATAGAGGCCCCTCTACTCCTTTGGATTGTGGTATTCTAGAGGAAGCATGAAATGGTAAGAATGTGAGTTATTCTTTTCTCAAAACCTTCGACTATGAAGCATTTGCTCATATAGATTTTGAAAAAAGAAATGTGTATTTGTTGGATATGACATTAATGAATTTGGTTATAGGCTTTGGGATTTTGAAAATCAAAAAATTGTAAGTAGTAGGGATGTCATATTCAATGAGAAAGTGTTGTACAAAGATTTGTTGTAGCAACATGAGAAAAAAGAAGATGATTATGTAGTGCTGAATGATACTCCAAAAGCTAATGTTCCAACAATTCCTCATGATGTGCAACAACTACAAAAACAAATACCACACACACTAGTGAATGTTGGACAATCAACAAGGATAAACATACCTCCAAAAATATTTTCTCCTTCCTTATACTCTATTTTACTTACTAATGTTGGTAAACCTGAATGTTATGATGAAGTTGTGCAGGTGGATACTAAGATTCAATGGGAGTCTGCAATGAAAGAAGAAATGGACTCTTTGTTGAAAAATAAGACATAAGATTTATGCAAGTTGCAGGTAAAAAGACTTTACAGGTTAAAAGAAGATGATAGAGGTAAGAAATGATTTGTAGCCAGGTTAGTGGTAAAAGGGTTTGCACAGAAAAAAGGGCATTGATTTTGATGAGATATTTTCTTGTGTTGTTAAAATGACTTCTATTCACACTATTCTAAGTATTGTGGCTATTGAAGATTTGTATTTGGAGCAGCTTGATGTTAAAATAGTCTTCCTTTATGGTGATTTGGATTAAGAGATATATATGGCACAACCATAAGGATTTGAGTCAAAGGTAAGAAGAACTTAGTGTGTAGATTGAAGAAAAGTTTATATGGCTTGAAATAAGCACCTCAACAATGGTATCTAGAATTTGACAGGTTTATGCATGAGCATGGATATAACAAGTGTCATTTAGATCATTGTGTTTATTTTAAGAGGTTAGATGCTAATAGCTACATTATTTTATGTTTATATGTTGATGATATGCTTGTAGCTGGGTCTAACATGGATCATATTAAGGAGTTGAAACGCTAGTTAGCACATGCATTTGCTATGAAGGATTTGAGGGCCACAAAACAAATCCTTGGTATGAAGATTTGGAGAGATAGGAAGAATAGGAAATTGACATTATCTCAGGTTGATTATATTGAGAAGGTGTTGCAATGTTTCTCTATGGAGAATGCTAAAGCTGCCAACACACCTTTACCTGGTCATTTGAAGTTGATTAAGGAGATGTGTCCCACGACATAAGAAGAGGAGGACAAGATATCTAAGGTACCTTATGCTTCAACTATAGGAAGCTTGATGTATGCTATGGTATGTACAAAATCAAATATTGCACATGCAATGGGAGTTGTTAGTAGGTGCATGAGTCATCCAAGAACTGAGCATTGGAATGTAGTTAAATGGATTCTAAGATATTTGAGAAGAACATCCAGTAAGTGTTTACACTTTGGGGGCTCTACTACTGTTTACAAGGCTATGTTGACTCAGATTTGGCATGGGATATTGATACCAAGCGGAGTACTGCAAGTTATGTATTTATTGTTGGTGGGGTAGTAGTGAGCTGTGTTTCTCGATTACAACAGGTTAATGCTTTATCCACTACAAAGGTAGAGTATGTTGCTACTACAGAGGCAACCAAGGAGATGATATGGCTTCAGTTCTTCATGGAAGAATTGGGACACCCACAGAGGGATAATTATTTGTTCACAGATAGCCAAAGTGCCATTCATCTTGCAAAGAATTCAGCTTTGCATTCAAAGACAAAACACATACAGTTGCGGTACCATTTCATTTGGTCAGTTTTGGATGATGGATAGTTAAAGCTAGAGAAGATACATACATATGAAAATCTAGCAATTGTTAGGATTAAACCACTGATAGAAAACAACAGTTACATGCAAATATAACCAATAATAGAAAATAATAGATCACACAAAAAAGAACACAAGACACCAAGATTTAAAGTGGTTCACCCAATCCTTGTGCTACGTCCACTAAACAACAAGTTCGATATTATTATGATCCAGTGATTATAACCTGATTACAATCTATAATCCCTTACAACTCAATATCGCTGCAAGAACCAATTTTGCAGCATCACTATATAACAACCCTAACCTAAGCCCTTTTATACAAGTATTAAACTGCTTTAGGGTTACTACATGTTGGCCATAAATTGGTGAATATTAGCCATTACTTTAGTGGTGAATCTATGAATGGCAAATCTACGAATAGTACCAAAAAAAAATTTTGCCCCAATAAATTTATGAAGTATGTACAGTACTTTCTTGATCAGTCACCACAAACTAACAACAAATATGTTTACAAAGGTAGTGACAAGGGAGAAGCTAAACTCCTCTTTAATTTTGGTTGGTCTTCTAGACAGAACAAACAAAAAGAACAATAGAGTCTAGGGTGGTTTAATATTCTAGTGGGAGCTACAGGTTTAGTAGTGCTATGATAAGTTTCTTATTGGGAGGTTATTATTGTGGAGCGTGATCGATATCCAATTGGGAGATTGTTGTGATGTGGAGCCTAATCAGACACAGAGGTTTATTCGACGTGGTTTCCCTCCAGATTATTTCTACGGGGGTTTGGGGGTAGTGCCTCTAAGATAGGGTCAAAGGGTAGTGCCCCAGGTGCGCTCCTTGTCGTAGTACAAGGTGGGGTCGAGGGGCAATGCCCTCGCGGGGGTTTTCACAAAGCCAAAAATGACCTTATGTTGTAAAAGGCATCAACTACTATTTTTATCATTATTCTAGCCCTAATTTTGTAAGCAGCAAAAAGCTTGTATAAAAAGACTTAGGGTTAGTGATTTTCATAACAAGTGATGCAAAAATTGGTTCTTGCGAGGTATTGAGCTATAAGAGATTACTGATTGTAATTAGGTTGTAATCATTGGATCATAATAATATTGGACTTGTTGTTGGTGGACGTAACCCAGGGATTAGGTGAACCATGCTAAAATATGGTGTCTTGTGTTCTCTTATGTGCGATCTACTATTTTCTGATATTGGTTATATTTGCATGTAATTGTTATTTCTGTCTGAGGTTAATCCTAACACTTGGCTCAAGCACTTGGGTATTCCTGACTCTTGTTGTCTCTTTTGTGGGCAACCCGAGTCTTTCATGCATATTTTTGGTTTTTTCGCAGAGTCCAACATTATTGGCTTTGAATTCATGATTTTTTCAAGCCTTTTTGGTTGGAGCCATTTGCTTGGCACATGACCCTGCTGGGAGATTCTCCCAGATTTCCCTTCAAGTATACCTAGGTTTGGATTACTTATAGGATGGAGATTCTTTCCACTCCTTGGAATGATAGGAATGCTATTTTTTTCGCTTACAACTTTCTACATACGAATGTTTCCATGTATACTAAAGCATACACATGTAACAATCTAATGATGCAGATACAAGTACAAGCCAACAAGGTGGCCAACTTACAGGAGCTACTTAACCACTAGGGGAATGCACCTTGTACGGTGGCCAAAGTACCACTAGATTCTAGCTTTGTTGACCACATTTTTCCTTGTGGCTACTGTCGGGGCCATAGTTCTTGTGCCCATTGTTCTCAGACACCTTAGTCATAGGCTCTTCGCCGCGACATGGCTCTCATTGGTCCCTAGGTCCTGCTCCTACTGCTACTAGTTGGGCCACTCTTCGTGGTGGTTCTGCATGGCCTGAGACCACTTCTTCTAAATGGTCCTTTCCTCACCTAGCCCTTGGCCATTTCACCTCCCATAATCGAGGAGGAAAAAGAAAAAAAGAGAAAGAAGACAATGATGATGGGTGGTCCTTATTCGACCAACATGTTAACCCCACTAATGTATGGGGTTCTGATGGTAGCCATGATCCTCCTCCCTCAACTGACACTGCTCTTGCAGCTTGAGGTTGTTAATTTTTAATATTTTTTTTATGAATATATAATAAGTTTATCTAACCTTATTGTTGTATGTACTCTTGTGAGATGATCTTGTACCCCTGACCCCTTTTATGTGAATACATAACTTTAACATATTATGAATATAGAAGAGACTATTCATAAAAAAGAAAAGAAAACAACATGTTTTCTAACATGTCATAATGCAACCTAAAATATTGTCTAAAAATTCATTGAATAAGACTTCAAATATTTTAGCCAAGCATATTCAATAAAAATAATTTTGATACATTAGGCAAGAGCCTACAACATAATGGTAAATTGTGAGCCTCTTATCGAAGAGGTCTTGGGTTCAAATCTACCAGTGCTTAATAAAAAATAATAATTAATAACAATACATAATAATTGATCCTGGCTTCGGCCTCTTACCCATAAAAAAAGAAATAATTTTTGTTTGGATACATTATTAAATAGTCCAAATAAAAAAAATCTAAATATTGTTTTTTGATAGGTAATATTTTGGATATTATATTGATATAAAAGAGAGGAAATACAATTTGAAATTATGGCCATAAACCTTACTACCTTGTTTCTACCCATCCCCTTGGCCATACACATTTCATTACAAAAGAGCAGAGTATAAACACTTATGCAAAAAAACACAAACTGCCCAACCCAAGAACACAAAACACCATAAAGAAAACAATGCACATGCGCTTGACGACCTCCACCACTGATTTCCTGAGACTAATCTTTTAATCTTTAAACCAACAGGCTGCCTCCTCGCGAGTGAACGTTGGCATAGAGCGATTGTCCTACATAGAGCTTGGCCTTGAAATACCCTACTTAGCTCGTCAACGCTTATTGTAGTTGCCTTCCCCCATCTTCAAGCAATGAGGCATCCACCCACATTCCTTGTGTCGAGGATGCTCCTCCTACTTCTTCTTCTTTTCAAGTTGGTGACATAAGGCCTGCCTCGAAGTTAGCATGCTCTTGCGTTGTGTAGCTTTCATGAAACTGTGCCTGTTCTCCTCATAAGCCCTGATTCTCCCTTGCAAAAAGTCCATGATCTTTTTCTAGCCTTGCTCAGCCTTTGGGACATGCACTCCGTTAGGGCTTACAAAGGACCATACAATTAGAGGTTGAACCGACGATTCCCCTCCATCGATCAATCTCCAAGGCTCCTCGCCCAAAACAACTCTTTCCAAAATTTCTTCCAGCCCCTGCAACCATTATCTGTCCACACATGTTGCGACTACCTGATGAACTTCCTCCTTCGTCTCAATTACCATTAGTGCTAGCGCCACAAATAGAGATGCCACATCCAAATTTGAGTGCCTCTTCTAGTAGTCATCCAGGTAATTCAACCCAAACATCTGTAGGATGCCCTCCATGAAATTCGACTCTTAAAAAATAAACATGTTCTTAAGATGTCAAGTAGTGATCTTTCCATCGTATGATTGCATATGGTTCTCAAAGCCTAAAGCAAAATTTGCCTCCATATTTGTCGCCTTTGAAATTTTTTTCTATGCTTTGCCTTGGCTTTCTCTTGAATTTAACTTGTTTTGAACCCTTGGGAAACAATCAAGAATTGGAGGTGTCGATGAATGATTGAACAATCAGACACGCACAAAAGATTGGGATCTTTGCATGCCATAGAATGATAAATGCCATCGAGGTTGGAGCCATGATGCCTTCCTTAATTGTTCAGCGAGGATGAAAATTATTGTTTAAATGTGGCTGAATCATAATATTTCTCTCTTTAATCTAACACGACAAATCTGAGGTCTTCAAAAATTTCATTTTAAGTTCCCATGGTAGCATTTGCGCCCATGTTTGCCAACATGTTCACCACCTTGTTTGCTTCTCGATAGGTACAGAAGACCTTGAAATCTTCAAATTCTAGTAGCAGTCCTTTGATTTGCTAAATATATTTATCTAGTTGCCATGCTTCCAACCTCCTTTCTTGATGCCGTTGATGATGATATTCGAGTCTCCTTCTAGATGGAGTTTTCGAATGCCCAGTTTAGCTCCTAACACAAGAGCCTCTTTTGCTGCACACCATTCTGCCGCATTGTTCATGCCATCATTCAAATGTTTGACCACAAATGCAAGAGACTACCCCTGTAATCTCTTGTGACACAACCACACCCTGAGACCCCAGATATCCTCTAGCAGCCCAGTCAAAATTTATTTTGACCCATCCTTCCTTCGGTGGCGACCAACATACCTTTTCCCTATTTGAAATAGGATTAGCCCTAACGGTCCCATGAATGGGCCTAAAACTTCTCAATTTTAATTTGATTGAAATAAAAAAGTTTAATAACTAGTAAGGACAATAGTATAGCCTATGACATAAGACATAATCTTTTACACCGAAAAAGTCAAAATTAAAAATAGATGGAAGATATTAAAATAATTTCAAAGTAACTTTGTTCACCGAAAAAACAAAACATTTTGACGGAATGAATGAAGGGCAACTTTAACGCGCAAGTCGAGGAAAGAAGAAAAAGAAAAAGAAAAAGAAAAAGAAGGAAAACGTTGTAATAGGCTGTCAATTTGAAAGGGCAAGCGAAGAAGAGGCTTATATTGCCTGGATGTCACATTTAGATGAAATAAAATAAAAACAACTTCACACACGCCTCAAAAATTTCATGGGGGCGACCAAGATATAATTCCGTCACACATGTTTTGTCAACGTCTACTGGATTCGAACATGTGACCTGCGCCACGCTAGGGCCTCCGGACGGACAATATCGTGTACGCTCCAGATTTTCAATTAACGGGCTCGGTTCATTAAATTTAAGTTTCTCTCTCTCACGTCAACCCCATATAATTCACTGACAGTTGTCGGTTCCCCGTGATGGACTCTCCCACGCGTCGAGGGTACGATCGGGACAATGCCGGCGCAAAAGGCGACCGGCTGGAGGCCGCGCGGGCTACCGGCGGTCGCGGATAACAAATTTCGATCCCGAGGTTAAGTTAAAATGTTTTAAAATATGGGGGTTTTACGGAGGGTGAAAAGTCTACACGGATTTGCTGTTTTAGTCTCTGCTTTTTTAGTGTTTTTGGTTAAATATATTTTCTCTGAATCGGTCCAGGGTTTGGAGAGAGAGAAGAGGGGGCCCTGTTTATCAGAGAGGAAAGAAAGAAATGCGTTGTGCTGGAAGTTTGGATCTCCTCACCGACGGCCTTAGACTGGATTCCGCGACTCCTGGGATTTGTCTTTCGAGGAGTGTCGTGTGAGAAGTTCGTGGGATTCGATGCCGGTGCAAAGAATTGAGGAGTGATGAGGGTTTGAATTTATCGGTCTGGTTGAAGCTCGGTGGTGATCGAGTTATTCCTGAGCGATGCTGCCTGCACGATGAGCAGCTCCGGCGATGACGACGAGGATGTTCAATTCTTCGAGTCTTTGGACCGAATGCCCTCGGAAGAAGAGGAAGATGTTGATCTTTTGCAGGAAAACTCTTTATCGAATCGACGTAATAAGAATGACGTTGACGGAGCTAATCGTAAACAGAATTCTTCGAAGTACGAGATTTGGAAGGGCGAGCCCGGCTCTGTGAAGGAACGCCGACATCGGCTTCTCCGAGAGCTGGGGCTCTGCAATGACGGGGATTCGAAAGCTGATGCGAGTGTCAGTGAAAGGCGAGTGCATTTTTCTGAATTTCAGTCTTCGGCGGAGTGTACTAGCAGCGACAGAGCCCTAGATGGATCTATTCTGGAAATGCCATTGTCGGACGGCCCAAATCCTCGCAATTTAGCAAGTAAGCCATCGATTTTTCCTCCAATTGAGTTGAAATGCGTTTGATTTAGCCTTACTGTATCTGAAGTGCGGTTGAATTTGCGTCTTAGGATTGCAACGAAAAGATAAGAGGATGGTTTTCATGCCACATCGGTTAAATCATCTTATTTTAGATTTGTATACAGATAATCCTGGACAGTTTTAAGAGATTGTGCCCCTCGCTAAAGGATTTTCAGGCATTTAATTGAGGACTTATTAGATCAAAATGTATTAGAACTGAGCTTGTAAAGTAACATTGAGAAGAAAACGTGCGATTTATTTGCTACGCCAGCCAGATGTGTTTGAATTACTCTCCTAGATAACCCTAGGGAAGTACTCACTACTCCCCGAACTTAAACGGAAGTATTAATGTTGTATTTAGAAGAAGAGAGATCAAATACACTCATATTAGACTCTTAGACTAGGGGCAGCAGTGAGAAAATCAGAGGCTGAGTACCTTGCCACTTCATGCAAGCGCACTATACTTGGATCTCATTAGATCCAAACGCACGAAAATTAAACTATTATAGAGTTCCTTGCCACTTCAGGTAAGTGCACTATACTTGGATCTCATTAGATCCAAATGCACGAAAATTAAACTATTATAGTCGTAATGAGAAGAAGAGAGAAGGATCCCTTTTATAATACGCATAAATTAGTTGACTCTGGGAACTCAGAACCAAATAACTGTGAATTTAAGTCCACACCTAAAGGATAACTTGTGGCGTTAGGTTTGGAACTCACTTTTTAAGGATTTTATACTTTGCCAGAAATAGTAAGGCATTAACTTGAATATAGACAACATAATGTAAGCTTGGAAGACCGGTTTCAGAGGAAACTAGAGATTAATTCCCTGACTTTACTAGCCAATTGTTTTTAATTCAGGATTTAGCACATTAAAATGGGATAAAAAACTGGACTTCTGGAGTAGTACTGACAATAAGAGAGAGCGATTCCTTTGATATGCTGATGAAACACATTTAAATTTGACTCCTAGATACACTTTGGCCCCTCAACGTAGATTCTTTCCTTTGGAATACTAGCCAAATAAAAATTGATACAAATGCTGTTTGAAATAGACATTCAGAACAGTACTGAGGAGGAGAGGGACAATTTCATTGGTACATTGGTTCAATGTGCTAAGATTGCACCTGTTTATAGTTAAACTTGGGGCAGTCAATAGTGATGTTTTTCCCGCTATTCTAACAAAATGAACCTAGCTTAAGGTTTTTTTAAATCTGATTTAAAGCCCATAATTGACACTGAGAAAAGCAGGGTGATTATTTTACCTCACTTGTTAGATGTGCTTGAATCAGGCTTGGAGATAATCCTTCGACAGTTTACTGGCCATTCTAGCCAAGTGTATTCAATTGATGATTTATGTAAATATGCTTGAACTGGATTTGAATTATAATGTTGTGAAGATCTGAGTGTTTACTTACCACAGTGGTTATACAAACTTAAAGGATGCTTGCAGATAAATCTGGGCTGGTTAATCAAAATTAATTTCCATGTCATACCAGCCATATACATTTAATACGGGAATTTCATGTTATTAGATCCATAATTGAGAAATTTGAACTCCGCTATAATTTGGCAGTCACCAAAATTTAAAAAACTCGGGACTAAGCAAAAAATTGGGGTAAAACTTTGTAATAACTTGGCAAATTTATTAAACATTTGAAGATATGTAACTTTTGAAAATATTTGTCAAAAACACTAAATTCTTAGGACATTCCAGTTATTACTGATTTCCATCATATACAATTCAAAATTTAAATTCAATCATATAAAACATTTGTATTTTTTAGAGGTTGTCAATATAGAACAATTTTTTGTTTATTCATATAATATAATTATACATTTTAATAATAAACTATATATTAAATTTTATCTTCTATATTTAGTTATGAAAATATTAAAAATTGATTATATATTAAATAAATAAAAACATTTAGAAAACCAAACTTCCTAGGAAAATTAAGAAAACACCAACATTCGAAGGAAAAGTTAGAAATTTAAAAAAATAAACAGTACTTTACTTTAAAAATAGATGTCACCTAGCCTCTGATTTTTCCTATCCTCTCCTGCATGCCCTAATTTTGCTTTCAGTTTGTAAACTGTACATCGACATGACCTGAAATCACTTTAGAGTGTCTGCTTTTTAACAGGTTTTTATCTGCTGTTTGGGTGAGGTTTTTTGTTGTTGCAAATTTTAGAGAAAAATAATGGGTGTTGGACAAGTTCTATGCAAGAGAATAAATGCAAACTTGCATAAAAACTGTGACAAGTTTTTGCGGGAGCCACTCGCTGCCAGTTTGGGCTCACGAGTACTTGCAATCTCTGTGAGTCAATTACGAGTTTTTCATCTATGATTTAGATCTAAATGTACTCAAATTATGTTTTAAAGTGATATTGAGAAGAAGAATAACTTCAATAAGTGATTCATTACCTGTACTGCCAAACACAACTGCGTTATGTACACAGATAACCATGGGGTGGTTAACATAAACTGGTTGGCTGGCAACAATGGTCAAATATGTTGAATATTGGACTTGTATAACCATTTAAAATTAAACCTATGGTGTTGTACTGAGCAGTTGAGAATGTGGCTCCTTTGGTGCATGTTGCAAATGTGCTCTGATTAGATTTTTTAATAGCTTTGGGCCAGTTTTAACTTTTAAGAAGACCAGAGTTCCATTCCCTGCTATTGCTGGTCAAATGTTCATTTAGGACATATAAGTTCAAACTGCAGGAAAACTAGACTTGTGGAATATAACCAAAGGACAAGAGCCGGTGATTGCTAGATTCTCTAGCCAAATAATGTGCTTGACATTCTGTAAACAGTAGAGATCTTCCCTAGTAATGCTTACTGAATGCATATAATTTAAGTGTTATAATATCATAATGATTTTTATTTGGTGAGCTTGTATATTTTCTTGATTTAGGCTAGATGAACTTGACACACTTTGAGAAGAACAGAGATCTATTCCTTAGTTACAGTATCTAATTTTGCTTAGATAATCTTGAGGCATTTTTCCACAGTATCAGAGTTCAGTGACCTTTAATATTAAAATGTATTTAATTTTGAACTAACTACATTGGAATGCACTTGATGTATTCTTGTGGAAGATCCTTTTATAGTTCTGAGAATAGGAGGCTGATTCTTCAGCTAAACAAGTCAATGTTTTTAAATTTTATTAATTACATTTAGTAAGTGACTTGATTCCCTGGCTGAACTAGCTAAATGCACTTGGAAGATCCTGGAGTAATTTTGGGAATAGAAGAACAATTTTTTCAGCTAAACTACTTAATACTTTTAAATCCTTTTAAATTATAATACTTTTATCTAAGTTCTCTTAATTATACTTGTACATGTCATGACTGCCTGGCTGAACTAGCTAAATGCATTCAATTTATGACTAATTACATTCAAATGCATACACTTTACACCTGTAGATAATATTGGGGAAGTTCTTACTTTAATCTTGTAGAATCCAGATGTTGCTTGGGTGTTTTGGTGGAGAATAGAGATGGATTTTGTAGAACTCCTAGATATCCCCATTGCAGTTTTGAGTAGAGCATATGATGTTTCTCTAGCAATGATAGTAAAATGCTTTTCCATTCGACCAATCATATTGAAAAATGCTTAGAATTAGACCTGGGTAAGAATCTAGGGAAGTTCGCAAATTTACTTGTAGATGAGTCTGGGGCATTTCTGAGAAGAACAGAAGCCTATTCTCTAGCTGTTCAAGCTGATTGCACTTAAATTAGACTTGTAGCTGATTGTGGGCGAGTTTTCCGCCAAACAGTGTCTAATTTCCTCTCACGTTTGACAATTTTTTTTGAATGTAGATTAAGCATATATACATGTGTTTTTTCAATTGCCAAATATCTTTTAAACAGGCCGTTTGCATCCAAATACACTTATATTGGACTTCTAGATGTGTCCAGGGCAGTTCTACAAAGCTGTTTACACTATATTAAATAAATTGAAAAAATAAAATTGCTTAGCAGTGCTCATGCACAGTGCCCAGCAGTGCTCATGCACATTGCCCATGGGCAGTACTAGAAGAACAGAGAATAATTCTTCTGTGACACTTGGTACCCAAATGGAATTAGTCTAGATTTGTAATTCACACCAGGAAAGTTCTGAAAACGATTGGTTTTGCCTCGCTTGACTATTTAAATGTTTTTGAATTAGTACATAAATTTAAAATTCTCTTTGATGTCCACTTGTAGAGAACACTGGATTAGTTCCTACTACTGAGAGTAGAATAGATACTGATTTTGCAGCTAAACTGGCCAGAAGCATCTAATGCAGACATGTTATAACCAAATGCGCATAAATTAACTTTCCAGGTAACTCTGGTACATTTTGTAGAAGTGAATAGATCAATTTATTTGTTGTTCTAGACAAGTGAGTTTATCTAGAGACTAAGTACATCCAACTATAAATAAGTTCTAGATGATCCAGGGCATTTTTTGAGAAGAATAAATCATTTCCCTAGCTATGCTATAACCAACTACCTTTAGATTACACCAAATATATGCAAATATAATTAAATTAGTTGAAAAAAATTCAAATGCAATTGAAGTAGTTTATTTACATCGAGATATGCATGATTAAACTGTAGATGGTGTTGGGATTGTTTTGATAGGTGCACTAACTGATTGCCTTTCTGTAAACAGATGTCAACTCTGATAACATCAAGATTAAGCTTGATCAAAGGAAACATAATTTGGGTCAATTAAATAAAACTGATGCAAAAGAGGCAAATAAATTGCACTCTCTGCAGAGTTTCTCTAGTGGCGAACTTAGGGATGAGGTATGTGAAGTTAGGGGTGGTATTAACTCTGCCACTGATAGCAGTGGAGAGCTTTTTTGCAAGATAAAAAACTTAGACAATGGGAAGGAGTTTGTTGTGAATGAGATAGCAGAGGATGGTACATGGAATAAACTTAGGGAAGTAGATACTGGCAGGCAGTTAACTGGTGAGGAGTTTTTTCAAAGGGTTGTTGGGCATTGTCCTCTTGTTCAAGAACTCATGAAGCGGGAAAGTGTAGAACAAAGAACACAGAAACAGAGTTCTGATTCGATTAGCACAAATGGTGTAAAGACAAAAAGGAAAGGAGGTTGGCTGAAGACAATAAAGGGTGTTGCTCACACAATGAAGAGTACTAACAAAGAGAAGAGGAGTAGTGATGAGAGAGACACCTCTTCTGAAAAGGGTGGTCGGCGATCTAGTTCTGCAACTGATGAGAGCCAGGATGTTGTTTTCAATATGCTAAAAAAGACGAAAGTATGGCAGTACGGTAAGTCTTGCAAGGAGTTCAGTGCACTTTTCATGGGTCAAGAAATCAAGGCACATCAAGGTTCGATATGGGCATTGAAATTCAGTTTGGATGGCCGATATCTTGCTAGTGGTGGTCAGGATCGCACGGTTCATGTGTGGCAAGTGACAGAATCGAAACAGAAACAAGATGTATCTGTGGAAAAACCGGAAGAGGGTATTTCTAACAACTATGTCAATGCCAATGGTTCAGCAGAGTATGTATCTATGAATATTGAAAACCCTGCAGATAGGAAGAAAAAAAGCATGTTCATGGGTGGCAGAAAGAGTTCAAGCACAAATGCAGACTGCATTTTCCTACCTGAGAGTATTTTTATGCTTTCAGAAAGGCCTTACTGCTCTTTTCAAGGTCATGTGGATGATATATTGGACCTTTCATGGTCCCAATCTCAGGTTAGTCTGTTTTGACCTGGCTTCTGTGATTACTTTTATGGTCACTTTACTGTATTTTTTTGAAGCATATCTACATATTTGTTTGTAACTGTAGAGTTCTGTATGAACTCACAGTGCTACATTGCATTCCATTTGCATAACACTTTGGATTTAATTGAAAGGTTGATTGCAATCGATCTTTCCACCTTTTTTTTGTATATTGCAACATAGGCCAGTTGATAAAATACCTTTCCTTTCTATTTGTAAGCACTGTATACGTGGGTATGCTATTTCATAATTAAGTGACATAATTATAAATTATAGAGGAGGTTTACATGTGTGATCAACTTTTCAGTTGAATTCAATCAGCTATGCACAAGCCTCTCCCCTTTTATGCTGTAGGCACGTATATACTTATTCTACCATACAGTAGGGTTTCGATTTTATGAGCTCAGTAGCAGGTTTATTAGTCAACGTTTAGTTGCTGACTTACAAGAATTGCCTGAAAGCTAGTTAATGAAATATGCTTATTCTAACATACAACAGAGTTCTTATTTTTTGAGTTAATTCAAATTATTGTTTTTATTAGCCCAGGTCAAACTGTTAATATATAAGAATTGCTTGAAATCTTGTTGGTGAAAGAAATTAAACTCGTACTAGACTGAATCTAGTTTTTTATTTGACAGTATCTACTCTCATCATCAATGGACAAGACGGTGAGATTGTGGCATATATCACAGAAAAATTGTCTAAGAGTTTTTTCACATAATGACTATGGTAAGCTGAAATTTGGTCTGCTTAATTTTGTTTTGATTTGTATTTTAATTGAAGATGCCTTTACCAATTTAGAATTGGTATAAATTTATTGTAGTAGTTTTGTCAGTCTATGACATTGTCTAATATATTCTATTGAAGCGGAATCCTGCAGAGTTAGCTAGGACAAAAATGTGGTACTTGTATATGTTTTCTTTGTTTGTACGATGCTCATTTGAGTAACTAGGAAGCTAACTTATTTTCTTTTTGATTTTGCCATGGGTGACAGTCACATGCATCCAGTTCAACCCTATTGATGATAGATACTTCATTAGTGGCTCACTTGACAAAAAAGTTCGAATTTGGAGTATTCTTTCTCGCAAAGTTGTTGATTGGACTGATATATATGAAATGGTTACTGCTGCATGCTATACTCCTGATGGACAGGTCTTCACATTTTTTCCTCCTGCCAATCTAATTAATGAAATCTTTAAACTGAAAATAAGAAAACATTTTAGGATGTTTGGAACCCCATGACTGAATTCTAAAGCTATGTTTTGTGTGAGGAAGCAGGGGGCATTTGTTGGTACCCACAAGGGAAAGTGCCTTTCCTATAATGCATCAGGTATGTCACAAACACTCTTTCATGTTGAGAGATTATTTTTAATACTCTGCTTTATTCATTTTTATTTAGTGATTCTGACTAGTTGTTGTTGTTGTTTTGTGTGTTGTGGTTAACCCATCAATTTTTAATCATGTTTACAACTGAACTCACATTCTCGACTGACTATCACAATCACTCATTGTGAACCTCACGAAAATTTTTATGCATATCATAAATCTCCAAAAGGTGGTATTGTGAGCCCAGGCCCCCATGTCCATTGCCTAGCCAATGTATAAAAATTGTCTGCATCACCCTATGGATCGGGAATAGTAGGCTAGAACTGTACTCCTAAGGACCTGATACTGATATCTGCTGGTGACTTTGGAATGGATCTTGGGATCCAGATGTGTTGTCATCAGCTTTTGTTTGGACCAACTCTTGATTGTTTTCTGTGGCCTTGTGATTGGTCAAGTTGGTGAGCAGAGCTGATTAGATTTCACTATCTCTGCATGCTATCATGCCATGAACCTAATTCTCTGAGGTCAATGTTTGCTTAAATAATGGTATATTGCACATCAATTTGGCTATGGTGGCATTCTTTTCTGCATAGAGTACATTTGTGCCTGCCTACTATGTGATCTAAGTCACAGGGTTTTCTGAATTTCTTTGTTGAAATTTGATTTTTGTACTAGTATGTTTCTGGATTCGATGGTAAAAATCTTAACACAATCGAATCCAGAAACATACTAGTACAATATAATGGATTGTGGAAATTTGTTCTCTTTAATTTGATTTTTGGCTAACTTTAAAAAACAAATTATAAATATATTTCCCAAAATCATATGGCATGTCAAGGATTTGACTTTGTTGAAAACTGTAGTTGATTCTGGTTTGATCAAAGAGTTTTAATGATTGGTATTTGAGTTTGGATATTTTTTGGTTCTGTTTGTTTCCTGTGCTGCCAATTTCTCCGTTTTCTTCCTTGATCTTAATTTATAATTATAAATAGAATATTTAGTAATATTTTAATTTATTATATTTCAATTTTTATTCCTCGTCTTTTTTTTTGCTGTGTTACACAGAAACTTGTGTTTTTGTTCCTAGGGAACTTGTTTCTCTCCCAGAAACATTTTGGGTATAGTGGAACAAAAAGGAAACATTCACCAATTGTCCTTGATTTTAAAAGATAGTAGGAAACCATAGGAAACATTCACCAATTGTCCCTTTGTGAATCTATAATGTCTTAATATATTTTGAAAAATTCACACACTTAAAAAATTTGTATATTGTTGTCCCTTGCAGTCCCCTTGTCCCTGTCCCTTAAACAATGTGGAACATAGTTTTTTTGTATTTCTTTTTCTTTGTTAATTTTTTGTTTAAATAATGTTTAGACCTTTTTTGGTTGAAGTTTTAATAATTTATTGTATTTTTCTAATTTTCTAATTTCTATAAGAATTTGTTTTTATTACTAAAGTTAGATAGGGGCCCAAGATAGGGGCCCTCTCCCTTTATATAAAATTTAATGAGAATACACAGGTCTTGCATTGATTTTTGGCAGAAGTTACTAAATCATTACAAAATTTTATGGTTGTTGGGTACTATATCTCGACTATATACATAGGAGCATGAACACAATTATAAAATATATACATCAACAAGTAGTAACATAGAAACCTTAGTTTTGCAGTTTGTTACTCGTCTTAGAGACCTTTGACCTTAGTTTTGCAGTTTGTTACTCGTCTTAGAGACCTTTCGTTGCGGTTTGTTACATTCCATTGGCCTCCATCATGTATGCGATAAATGCCTGAGGGAGACCCTTTCATGGACTTGTTTGATGAAACATCATTAGAATCTCTTATTTATGGGATATTCTTATTATTGGTAACATCAATGCACAAACTAGAGATTTACATACTCCAATTCATAATTGGGCAGCAGATTTGGTTTGTAAATCTATGCTTGATCCACCCCCCTTGGGCTTCCAAAGGTCCTCCGATGATTCTTTGGGCCCCCTTACAAGATATGACTACCACTTCCTTTAGTTGTGTGAGTACTTGGCCTTGGCGATCTTGAATGGACTTCCCAGCCTCCTCGACTTTGGTTTGTTCGTTTGTTGGCGTTAGTGCGGTGGTGCGAGTTTGATGGACTACGCCCTTGCTGACTCTTCCCTCATTCTTGCTTTCAACCTCTTCATTATCATTTGCCTTACCCTTGTCGACCACACCCTTCTTTGCCCCCTCTTGTCCCTGTAATTCCGTCCCCTTTGCCCCCGACCCCCCTTCCTATACCTCCCCTAGCTTTGACAATTGGGACTTGGACCTCTTTAGCATGCACCTCAGACAACTGCTCCTTTGAATTGCATCCCTCTGTATGAGTACATCTCATCTTGGATGGGTCATCTCACTGCTTCCATTTGGGAGGTTGCCCTCCTCTCTTGCCTCTGCACACCACCTATGAGAGCCCCTCCTCTATTTGTAGGAGTACATTCTCCATGAACCAATGGTACAATGATGACTGCAAATCCTTCCACTGCAAGTTGCACACATCCTCCACCCTCCACTCGACATCTTGTGGGCAACACAAAGACTCTTGCTGCCACTTCCTTCATCACAAGAAGCGTGCCTTCATCTCACATCGCAACCAATCCCTTCAGACCTCTCTCCTTCAGTCCTCTAAGTCCTTCTATTGCACCTCTTTCCTCGCATGTCTTCCCTTCCCCTAACCCTCGACCACATCTCTTAAATCTCCCACACATCTACCCTCTATGATATCCCTAGTTTGCCCTCCTTTGCTATCACCCCTCCCCCAACTACCTCCTTTCCACCTTCTGCAATATTGATAGGATGATTAGATCCATGAATTGTAGCAGAGTTGCTGATGAGGAAGGGCTAGGTGAAACTCTTCAAGTTTGGCATCATAGTTTCGTGCCCATTTCTCATAGATGTTCTTAATAGGGTTGTTTGCACAAGATTCCCCCTTGGTCACATCACATTATTCACTTGATCCACAAGGCCAGGCCTAAGATCCTAACAATTGCAAGACCATTACAGTGGGGCATACTTTCTCTAAACTATATGTGATATTTTTACATGAGATTCTTTCCTGCAAGCTTGATCAGAGACATGTTTGGGCTAGAAGGTGGGTGGGCTTCTATTAAGATTTTCAAATCACGGACCAAATTTTGACTCTTAGAGCTATTATTGAGAGGAAGCACACCATTACTCCTCGAAGGTCTAGCATTGCTTTGTAGATTTTTGCAAAGGTGTTTGACTCAACTCCTATGACACCTTTATTCTAGAGATTCCTAGTATTGGTATGTTAGGGACCCTTTTGAGTGCCATCATGAGACAATGGTTGGTTGCATCAGGACCCCTCATGGGATATATGAAGGATTTGAGCAATATGCAATACAAATCCACAAAGCCTGAAGAATTCTTGCATGTAAAAACATGTCACAGAGAAGAAAAAGACAAGAAGAGGCGAGCGTTTGCTCTGAAAATATGCAAATTGTATTCTTAGAAATGAAAAAGATGAGAGATAATTACAAATGATCTATCCTTATAGAAAGAGATCAAAATCCGAAAAATGGTAACTTAAAAGGGAAAAACCATTTAATAATTACTAATTAATTATTGAATGTGAATGCAAAAGTGCATAAAGGTGAAATCTTAAGAAGGGAGAAAAGGTAATTTAATAAATGAAATTAAATTAACTTTTTTCTCTAACCCCTCCTTCCTTAAGATGAGCAACAATGTAACTATAAACAATGTAGAAAGAGCAAGGAAAGTACAATGCAATGCTGAAAGCAAACTTGGGTCCCAACAACAAGGTCTGATGAGGTACCCAATCACAACCAAATCTTTATGAAATGGAGAAATAGAGAAAACCAAGTGGGAAAAACTCTACTTCAAAAAGAGATAGAAAAAAAATGCACAAATGAAACATCTCAAGAAAATCTCTCAAGACCATAAGTACAATGAAAGCATCCATGATAGAAGCTTGAGACTCCATAGCCCCCCTAGAATGGTAGAACTCCTGTGTCAATGAGCATACCAACGTGGCTTCAATCTGAAGGAAACAAAGGCAGTGGACACGGAAAATAAAACCCATGTATGTAAGGTGCAATTGGTATTCCTAGCTGATGGTCAAAGGAGAAAGCATTAGAATCCTAAAATTGAATCTCCAATGGAGGTGGAATAATAGGTGTGCTGAATTTGTCATTGGAGAGAAGTTTTGTGTTCTTTGATATATCCTCAATAACTAAAGTAGGTGGCTCGATGATTGGAGTTGCAATAGTAGGCAATGTTGAAGAGTAATCCTATTGAAGAGATGGAATCTGAACATGAGTTGTAGGTGTAGAAGTCACAACATTGGTCTCAGGAACAACACATAAGTTCATGCGACTTGACTTCACTTCAGTAGACTCTCTTGAAAAAAGGGAGTGAGTCTTCGATAGTGGAGATATCGGACCAAAATGTGAGAAGGAATATAGGTGGGAAGCATGATCAACAGTCCTCGTAGCAATAATATTGCCTGTCTCACTATTTGTGATGTGCACTAAATCTTGTGCAAACTCAACTGTCTTCCCTGTCCCTCTGTGTGTAATTTGATAAATGGAGAGAAGGATAGAGGACAAAGATGGAACACAAAGTACATCATGAAATGTACTATCATCAATGTCAATAGAACCTTTCCCACATATAGTCATAACAATGTTGTTTCCCATTAAAATGTGTGGAGTAGGAGAAGCCTCAAAAGAAGAGAAGAAATCCTGAGAAGATGCCATATGGTGTGAAGCACCTGAATCCAATAACCATCTAAAAGAATGAGGAATAGTGGTTGCACATAGTGCATGACCCTTTCCTATATCTTTACCATTTGATTGAAATGATGATGATGAAGGTGGTCTATGAGAAGTAGAAGGAATATCAGTGCTGCTCTTCCATCTGAAACCTGTTTGGCATAGCCATCTAATTTCTTCTCATAGCAATGTGAATCACCATGATTAGGCTTATTACAGTAAGCACACTTCGGTCTTTTTGGCTTTGATTAACCCCCCCTTAGGAGGTGGCCTTGATGAATTGTGAGTGCTGGAATCAATCTCAGACTCTGTAGAATGAGATTTTTGTGTTTTCTTTTTCGTCCCTGAAGATGGCCGAGCTACCAATGCATAAGTCTGTGAGCCTGTGAGAGAATCCAACTGAGAGAGCTTAGCTTGCTCTCGAGTCAAACGATCACAAAAAACCTCAAAGGAAGGCATGGTAAATCTATTACCCAAAGCATCTTTGGTGGAATAGAAGATAGAAGAAAAAATTTGAAAGTTTCCACGAAGCTTAGAAAGAATCAGATAGATACACTAGTGTCAGTCTTAGTTTTCCCACAACCTTGCAATAAAGATCTCAGTTGTTTGAATTTCATCAAGAAGTCCTCAATGAAAGGAAAAGAATTCGGTGTAAGAGAGGTAAGCTCTGTCTCAATTTGAAGTGCCCTGAACTTGGTCACTGTACCAAAAAAGCCTTCTAGCTTGGTCCACATAGCTAGAGGGGTATTGCACCCATCAAGATGAAACTGTAGACTGTCGGAGACCTGTAAAGTAATCAATCCTATTACCTCATCCATCTTGTTCCTGTGCTGCATAACCTCAAAAGGCCTTTGTAAAATTGGCTGCACTACATCTAAACAAGACCACAACCCTTTTGACCGGAGAAGCTGTGTCATCAAGGTTTTTCATGTGTAATAATTATGAGGGGTCAGAAGTTCTAGACAAGAAGAGGTCTTGGCCATTGTTTTAGAAGTTGTTGAATTGTTTTTTAATGTAGTTTTGGTTTACATAAGTAAATAATAGAAACAATATGACAAAACACCCCCCACAATGCAAAATATTAAACCCCAAGTGCTAGAGGGAATGCATAAATGAGAGGAGCAAAAAAAAAACTTAAGATACGAATCACAAATACTTGGTACAAAATATTTGGTGAAATGATAGAAAATATGGGAAGTACTCGAGAAGAGCATTTCGACGCTTTTTTTCAGATTGGAAAATTTAGTTATAACGAAGAAGTTATGCCCCATGGAAGATAGAAGTCATCAACAAACTTCGAGTGCAATAATAGGTACCAAACTAGAAAAATTCCTAAAAATACTTGATCCATTGTCTTCGTCTCGAAAGCAGCTTTCTGATGCTTCTTCAGATTGAAAAAAGACATCCGTATGCTTAAGATATTGCAAAAAACGAATAGGGCCTTTGAAAGCACATAATTTTAATATTTTTTTTTAAAAATAAATTAAAAAAACCACCACAAGAGGAGTGGCTGCTACGCTGAGTGGTGAGTGGTTGAGCCGCAGTGACAGCGGTGAGTGGGAGGCGCTGTTGGCGGCGGTGGCCGAGCTAGCGGCAATGATTGTTGGGAGTTGCCGTGGTTAGTAGGACAGCTAGCGGTTACTGCTGCCACTAGTGGTTTTGGTGGCTGCTAGCGGTTCCGCCTAACCCCGTCGGCTTGAGGGGTAAATTTGCGATTTTTAAATAAAAAATTGTGCCTCAGAGTGCGTACAGGAGGCCATATGACCTTGCTATGTAATTTTCTTTTGCCTCCCAAATCAACGTCGTCCAATATTGACAAACTTTATTTGAAAATGGGGGTTTTGACGCCTTTAGAGATACCCCTGTTTTCACAAAAAAATTCAAAAAATACGAGATATGATTTGTCAAACCTCGTTCTCCTTTCTCTCCAAATACCGAACAAGCTACAACAGATTTGAGTTTGATACCATGAAGGATTTGAGCAATACGCAATACAAATCGACAAAGCCCGATGAATTCCTGCATGTAAAAACTTGTCACAAAGAAGAAAAAGACAAGAAGAGGCGAGGGTTTGCTTTGAAAATATGCAATTGTATTCTCAGAAATGAAAAAGATGAGAGATAATTACAAACAATCTATCCTTATAGAAAGAGTTCGAAACCCGTGTTAAAACTAGAGCCTAGAAATCAATGAAGATAACCAACAATAAGAAAGATATAACACTGAAACAAAGACACCAAAAATATTTTGGGAAAACCCTTCGAGAATGAAGGGAAAAAACCCAACCACACAACACAAATATATCTTTATTGATAATAAAAGTTCAAGTGTACAATATCCTTTGCTTGATGCGAATATATAATGATAGGAGAGACTCTTCACATTATATCCAAAGGTCTCTTGAGATTCTTATAACTCTTATAATTAATTATGACTCTTGAAATATTCATGACTCAATGCATGTGAATGACACATGTCATTTACATTTAATATTACAAATTAAACTTAAGTGTCCTTTTAGATGAGGATGACAATAATGGTAATAACATCCAGATTTCGAGAGATAAAGATCTCTATTGCAGCTATAGACTTTAACATTCCCTCTTAGCAAGAGAGATCTTTAGCTGAACAGTCACACAAAGCTACAACCAAAAATGTAAATGATAAATTCTGATCATATGAATTCAAAACATAATTCATGGAGTTACTCAACATGAAAACTTGTAACAATGAGTCATATTCATGGAATCGCTCAACTTGAAAACTTGTAACAATGAGTGATATTCATGGAACCACTCAACATGAAAATCTCTAACAATGAGTTATATTCATGGAGTCACTCAACATGAAAAGATTGCAAGACTCATAGCGAAGCCTTTATTCACGGACTCTCTCAACGTAAACTATCATGGAATCTCTCAACATGACATTCAACTCCCATCACAGAATCTCTCAACGTGATGACATCATGGACTCTCTCAACATGATGTTCACTATCGCATAGTGAAAGAGTTACCATAGCTGATCTTACAATCTCATTTATTCACACAAGAATAAAAATATGCATAACAAAATAAAACTTAATTCCATTCAAGTCAAATTTACAAATTTTGTAAGCGTCACAAGCATATATAACAATGAAGGGGATTCCATAAGCACTCCCTCTTAATTATGAAGCTTCCCTTTGAAGCTAAAATCTCCCTCAACATCTCCATCTAAATGCAAAGCAACATGATCTCATTGCTTCATCCTGTAACAAAGAGAGATCATAATTTCAACCCATCAAATAGATTAATGCTAAAAGCATAAACTATTCTGAATGATATAATAACTATTCATTATCAAAATACTTATCTCCAAGTCATTTGCTAAGGTTTTCTTAACAACTCTGTTATATCTATCAGCTCAGTCATATCTATCAACTGCTCCAAACAATGCATCCAATTTATTCCTTTATAGAAAATACTGTCAACCGTAAAAAATGGTTCAAATATTTCTGTGACTTAGTCAAGGTACTAGACCTTTACTCAATCATCACCCTTTGCAGAAACTGATTCTCCTTTTGAATAAAGAGATGGACCATACTTCGTATAGAAAGAATTCACTATGGACAAAAGATGTTGACCGGAATAGTCCATACTTGGTCGCTTTATCCTCTTCGAGCAAAAATATCACTGTCTTTGAGAAAGCTGAAGGAACTCGACATGCATCTCGAGAGTAACCTTTCTTGTCGATCCGCCAACACAAAGAAGGGGACTATGCTTGCGCCATGCCTGCAAGTCTCCCTGTAGGATGTTGTGAGCATCATCCTGATGGAATCCCTTCTTTGTCACTATTTGTAGACATTAACTTCTAATGTTCCAAGATTGGCACACGTTATGAATTCTAGTGTTGGAGACCAACAATAACACCCTTCATAAATGCTCTTGACCTTTTCAGTTACCACAGATTTTGAGAAGAAAAGGAGAGCTGTTAACGACTTTGGATATTTAATACCGATGGTTTTGTCCAGCTTGAATGCCACATAGGCATCACCGTTGAAGTCCATACTGTATGCAAAGTTGGCACGATAGACCCAGCTCTTGCATACACAAAATAATATGAGGCAAAGATAGAGACACATGTGGCTTAATGTTAAAATAAGGGAGATGCAACACGAAAATCCACAATATGAATCGAAGCCTTCACTTCTGTAACATATTGCATAAAATAAACAAACTCATGGATCAAGAAACGTAGAGGGGTAAGAAAGGAGAGCATCCAGAACGCAGAGGTCCTGAGCAAGTAGGGCGGTTTGATTCATGATGGCATGTTTCCTTGTGTCAACCACCTGTGTTCTTCCATGCCCATCAAACAATCATGCTCACATGCCAAATCCTTGCTTTCTCGTCACTCTGTTGCCTTTCACATACTAGCAATGCCCCATTTCGACAACATTTTTGGGCAAGGAGAGCTCCACCTATGGACGTATTGTTATGTATTGTCATTTTACATGACTTCATCCATAGTAATCACAAGAAGACCATTTTCAAATTCTTCAAAAAAAGCTTTTCATGAAAGCCACTTCTTAGGTCAATAGAGAAAATATCATAGAAACAAAAAAAGTTTGAAAATGAAAAGAAAATGCAATGACGGCTTCAAGAAGCTAGATATGAGAAGTCGTAATTGTCTCTCTCATAACCTACAAACCATACTAAAGATACAAATGGTTAGAGAAGAAAAACAACTGGCTCTACTGAAATTAAAAACTGCCACGATTACTCATATAGAGGGAGAGATGCAATCACGATGACAAAAAGAGAAATTTAAAGTCTAGAGCCAACGCTTAGACTCCCACGATATTGATGAATTTGCGGAGATCATTCATTGATAGACTCTGAAGATATTACCCACATGGAGTAATTAAAAATTTAGACTAGCACAAACAATAAAAACCATAAATGCGAACCCAACACCAACATAGACTAAGGTGCAGATAGATTAACTTCAAACACCTTGCACACAAAAAGAATAACCCAATCGAGCACTTCTTCTCCATTGTCAAACAATTTGATCGACGAAAGGCAAAGAATGTCTACCTAAACAAAAAATAACCTAGCTCTGATACCATGTTAAAACTAGAGCCCAGAAATCAATGAAGATAACCAACAATAAGAAAGATACAAGTCTGAAACAAAGTCATTGGAAATATCTTGGGAAATCCCTTCGAGAATGAAGGGAAAAAAACATAGCCACACAACACAAATATATCTTTATTGATAATGAAAGTTTAAGTGTACAATATCCTTTGCTTGATGTGAATATATAACAATATGAGAGACTCTTCACATTATAATTGAAGGTCTCTTGAGATTCTCATAACTCCTATAATTAATTATGACTCTTCGAATATTCACGCCTCAATGCATGTGAATGACACGTGTCATTTACATTTAATATCACAAATTAAACTCAAGTGTCCTTTTCAGAGGAAGATGACAATAACGGTAATAACGTCTAGATTTCGAGAGATCCTACAAACTTCAACAACCCAAAAAAGGGTAACCTAAAAGGGAAAAAATATTTAATAATTACTAATTAATTATTAAATGTAAATGCAAAAGTGCATAAAGGTGAAATCTTAAGAAGGGAGAAAAGGTAAGGTAATTTAATAAATGAAATTAAATTAACCTTTTTCTCTAACAATATTAGGCTTCATCCATAGCACCTAAGTCACAAGGTTCAAGTTTGAGTTAGAATTCGGCACCAATGAAATTCAGATGAAGTTCGACAAGGATAAAAATTTGAAGTTAAATTTGCGTTATATAAATAAAAAATTATATATATATATATATATAAATAAAAAATTATATATATAATAATAATAATTTATTTCATTTTCCTCTTTTGACTCCTAAAAATTAAAATGATACTAATTTTTATATAAATAAAAAATTATATATATAATAATAATTTATTTCATTTTCCTCTTTTGACTCCTAAAAATTAAAATAATACTAATTTTTATTTTATAAAACATTGAACTTTCAAAACAAAATAAATCACCAATTATATTAATTAAAACATAAAATAGAAATACATTAGTTTTTTATTTTAACTTTACAAAACATAATGAAAACTATTATAATCAAATTTTGAATTTGTTGACACATTAATGTAATAATAAATATATTATATACTAAATATTAATATTTTAATCAAAATTAATAAAGATAAATCTTATAAGAATAAATAAACTTAAATCTTATAACGTTAATAAGTAAATAAAACTAACATAAAATGAAATGTATCTTAAAAATCTAAAAATAAAAGGAAAACCTAATATATTATTCTTCCTATGGCTATAGAAAAGCTCTAGCGAGAGAAAAATGTATTTGCGGTCAGATATTCTTCCTCCATTGTGTGCAACTGCATCGTGCATGACTTTCTTACTCATCTCCAAGTCGATGGTAGCAGACATACTTCCCCATTGCATAGTGTGATTTTCTTGCAAAGAGATGACAACAACCCAGGTGGACAAGAGATGTAAATAGTGTTGACGACAACCTAGGTGGAGAGCAGATGACGACAGTGGCGACGGAGCTCAGGCAGAGAAACAAAATGGATCTTTTGCCTTGTGAATTGAGTTCATTATTTAAGAAAATCAGAACTTTTTTCTTGCTGTACAAACTTAATCCTTATTTATACACATTTTAAATTTCTTTTCTAGGTTTGCCGAATTTCGAACTTGAAGCCAAAAATCCAGCGAACCTTGTGACTTAGCATAGCACCATTGGGGTGAATTAAGGCTGCCCTATGTCTTCCACTTTGTTTGGACTTTACATCGATGAGTTGGAGGAGTTCTTATTGGCACACTCCCTCCTTAGGGACAATTGTTACTTACACCAAGTGTTGATCTCTATCTTGCTCTTCATTAATGATGTGGTCCCCATGGCCTCCCCTCCAAAAGGGCTCTAGAGACTCCTTGACAGCCTTGCTTCTTTCTGCAATCTACGACAACTGACAATGATCTTGCTAATGATCTTGAGCAAGATCAAGGTGATGGTCTTCAGTTGTCTTAGGACCTCTCACCTCCGCTTTCTTTTCCAGGGTATGGTGGTTGAGATTGCTTACCCGTACACTTATGTGGGGTTTAGGTTCTCAAGACCTTGCTTGAAATTGAGATTGATAGTTCAACCTTGCATATAGCCCTTGTTGAGAGGCAAATGAACAAACATGATCTAAGGTGTCTCATTTGGATACTTTGATTAGCCTAATTGTGCCATATGGTTCTGTGGTTTGGGAGCCATCTTTACTTGAGTCACACTGGGCTTTATTGGAGCAGGTCAAGACTCTTTTTCTTAGGCAGATCATTAGATGTAGATAGTCTATCCCGCAGAGTATTGTTCTATTTGGTCCCATCCTTTTTGATTTAACACTATTTTTTTTTGTTCTGTGTGGTACATTGCCTGCGGGTCTTCATGGACTTCTAAAAGAGGCATCACAGATATTATTACCTGCATTGCCTGCGGGTCTTCATGGACTTCTAAAAGAGGCATCACAGATATTCTTACCTGGCTTATTGTTCTTTAGAGGCTATTGTGCAGTTAGACCCTACTAGTCGTGCTTCTTGTTGGTTCATTCAAGACTCATCTCTATTGAGATCTATCGAGATCAATTTTGATTACCTTCCCCCATTCCAATACTCCTTGGTAGCCTTGTCTCATCTTTTGCCATCTCAACGAGAGTTGAACATGCATGGTAGGATGAAGATCTACAACAAGTATATTCATACTATTTGGAGTTGTTCCCTTAGGGAGCTTTGTCCTAAAATGGCTTTCTATGCAGAGCATTTCCTCGAGTTATAGGATGGGATCATTGTGCACCCCTCGTATATTTCTCGTGGTTGGTCCCACGCTCTCCATATCTCTTTTGGTTCTTTTAATGTGGGCTCTCACCAACTCTGCATCCAAACTAACCATTTTTAGCTAGGGAGCATAGGATTTGCAAGAATTGTGATTTAGGGGAGGTTGGAAGAAAGACTCACTTCATTTTCGGCTGCCCCATTTACTACGAGATCTTCTACTACGTATTTAATGAGGTACAACCTCTCCCAACCTTCTTCACATATACAAATTAGAGATGTCGTTTGCTATATCTTCAAGAGACCCAAAGGCTCAAGGACCTCTTCCTTTAGCAAATTCTCACCCCCGAGATCGCTCTCTAAACAAGTGAGCACCTCCTTTACGGTGGTTCCCCTAATGCGGTGCACCAAGTAGATTTGACCCTCCTTCAGGATCTCCCAAGACCGTGAGACTGTGTAGATCCTCCACTTAGCAACAACTTTCTTCTTCTCGCACTTCCAATGGTCCTGAAATACATCTTGGGATTTCCTGTGCTACAACCTATTCATCGATTGTGGACTTTTTCTTGTGGATTGGGGCAGCTAGTTTGCCTGATTGTTGGGCTTGGTTTGGTTGCTTTCTCTTGCTTTGGTTCTTTGGTTCTTTGCTTGTTTTGTCTTTTCTTGGACATCGTTTGGTGCTCTTGTTGTTTTTTGGATTGTTTCTTTGTTTCTAGTAGTGTCTTAGGCCTTTTTGTTGGCCTCTTGTTGGACATTAATAAATTTATCTTATCTTATCTAGCATTTGAATGATCGCTCACCCAGTTAGTTGTAGATTCTAGTGTTTGACAAGCCCAAAGAGAACTTGAGACTAGAGAATCATCATCCTCTAAATGATTATTGTGGGAGGAATATGGATCCTCATTATCACTATCACCATTTAAAGTGGACAAATAAGATTCCTCATGAGAAGCAGGAGGACTAAGATCCGCAGAAGAACTATAATGATGATGCATTTGCTCCAGTGTGATAGTGGATGGAGAAATTGTAGAAGAGTTTCAATGTCTCTTCTCAAAATGTACACTCCTCTCAATGAACAACTCTCGAGTAGTAGGATCTAGAAGCTTAAAGCCTTTGACATCATTTAGTTATCCCACATATATGTAAAAATTACAATGTGAATAATGGCCTTGCATTGCTCTATTGGAATGTGGGCCCATGCATGAAAATTGAACATATGAAAGTGTGTAATTGAGGGTTTTTGACTAGACCAAACTTCGAAGGGAGTAACTTCCTTCATAGTTTAATGAGGGTTTGCTTTTGGATATAACACATTTAATTTTGCTTTGTGCACTACAATTGTGCAAAAGATGAGGCGTGCATCATTTGGTTGGCCATTTATTTGAGGACTAATTCTTCTATTTTGGAACTCTATTCTGTTGAGGACTTTAGGGAACTGTATGATGCAAGTCAATGCCCTCTGAAGCACAAAGCTTCTCAAGCCTATTGTTGACATATTCCTCTTATCTTCTACATGCAAAACCTTGTTTGATTTTTTCGTTTTTTTTAATGAATGCTTTGAAATCCAAGAAGGAAATAAAAACTTCAAACTTTTGTTTGAGAAAATATACGAGTGTGTATTTGGAAAAATAGCCAATAAAGGTCAAAGCACATAAGGATATATTCAAAGATTGATGTGAAAATGGTCCAACAAAATCACCGTGTCCTAACTCCAAAAGTTGTGAAGCTCTCCAATTTTTACCTTTGTCAAATTTCTGTTTTGGATGCTTGTCAAGAATTAATCCTTGAAAAATGCTACTAGAAAATTGAAACAAAGGCAATTTTGTAAGCATGTCATGCTGATTGAGTTGCTGAAATTAGGAGTTATCTAATTGGCCAAATTGTTGATGCTGCAATTTACTCACTTCAACAAAATGAGTGAGTAAAAACAAAAGGAGGATTAGGAACAAAGTTAGATAATTGACAAAGTTGTGTTTGATGTTTTGCACTCCTAATTTAACTCTATAATCATCGTGTGACTAACAAATTATCATTCAAATTAGGGAAGAACTCAACCCCCTTGACTCAACTTGTGAGTTGATAGGAAATTAGTTGATAATGAGGGCACACAAAGAAAATCATCAAATGTGTCATCCCCTCTGTTGATGTGTGGTAGATTCAATTGGATAAGCCTATATAGAATTATCTATGAGATATAATTATATATATGTGTGTGTGTCTGTGTTTATTATTATATGAGATAAATTAATATAATAATAATATAACTATGGTTATATTTATAATAATATTAATTATTAATTAACAAATAGACATGTCCCTTTAAGAGACATGTCACATGTCTATTCATGGCTTATGCTTATTAATATGCGGAGAGCTGTCCTTGGAATACACATACCTTATAAGGCAGTGCTTAGTACATTTGTAGCAGATCTGAAATTGCAACATGGTATCAGAGCCTAGTTGCAAATGTAAGAAAGAGTCTAAGATGGAATTATTTTCTGAGAGCATGGGAGAAATACTGCACTACTGCTTGCTTCCGTCCATGCTGATGCAAAAGTTATATATTAGCTGATGAAAACTAGAGATCGAGGAAAGTTCTAAGGCTTCAAAGATTTGCTTAGAGAAGACACTTACACCACTCTGAGGTTATTCCATGATGAAATGCTTACTTCAAAGATATACGTGGACTCATTAAATCCCTTGAAAAGTCAACTTGAATGAGAAGTGAAGAATTTGAAAATAAATGCATGTCATTTTGAATTGTGGGACCAAGGAAGTGAAATAGAAATTGCAGTGGAGTTTTCATTGTTGTGGGTAAACTACAGAATGATGATGCCGTTTAAAATAGGAGTAACCAATTGCACAGGATGCACAAAAATAGGCAATGACCACAAAATGGAGTTGTTTTGGTTGCATGTCATCTGTTGATGCAATTTTATCAGAGAAATGATTTCTAAATCATAATCCCTGGTCACCATTGTTGACGGGTTCGTGGGCTTAAATATGAAGCAGACTATATTTCTTGTATTTCATGAAACTAAGTTCCAAAATACAAAGGTCTTTAATAAATATTATGTATATGCATTTTGGTCCCAATAAATAAATTATATACTAATGTTGGATTGGGCAGTTGGGGCATTGGATACATATGTAAATTGTCAAGAAGGATAAGACAACATAGCGATTATTCAACACTGAGGAAGAACTCTTGATTAGAAAATGCACAATAGAATTGAGTAAGCCAATATAATACTGCCACAACATTCCAAGCAAAATATAAAATGAAAATTTGGTGTAAACATGGGCACTGAAAGGATAAATTTAAAGACACCTTTCCTTGCTGGTTGTGCATGCCTCACGGGTATATGAGAATCCCTCACTAATTGTATCAAACTAAATATGAAGCGGAAAGTTATATTGGATCAAGCCAGTACAGGATAGTTGAAACAAAGGAAATGGCACACCATTTGCTAATAAAATAGGAGGATCTATTCATAAGTACTTTATGTGATGTCCATAGGCTTCTCCTTTTTCAGCCCTAAGAACCCTTAGATTGTTAAAGGGATTAATAAAGGGAGTGTGACATGCACATAGCACAAAATTAATTTGACTGAAACATGAAATCTTAGGATGGAGCATGACAGGTTGGAAATTAGGGTAACATGACATCAAGCACTGAGCCTCGTGAATAAAGGTTCGTGGAAGGTATACGATGTATTTAAATATTTCTTGTTCATCATTATAATATAATATGGTTTGAATGTATAAGGACAGTATATATAAAAGTATATTTTCTAAATAATCTGTTATGAATATAAAATTGATTTCTTTTGATTTTTATATGTGTTATTAATAAAGGAAATAATATATTGAAAATATAGATCATAGTATACATATAGACAATGAAAGATATGCTTATATGTTCCAAGCATATGCATTTATCTATATTATATTGGGATGATCTTATATTATATAGCACAATTATCATGTTTGATGGGCATTATCACTTATCCATATTTCTATATGAACTATGTGCCTTGAGCTTTTCCTCTGAGAATGTTACTGCTGGAAGAGGGAAATTGAGATTCAGAGGGAGCCTGACATTTCATTAGAGACAACCTTGAAAGATAGGGAGCAGATATAGGATGTCATTCAGTCAACCTTTAGTGATCTCGGTGTTATTGATTTAGAGGGAGTAAACCATGTTGAGATGGATTCTCTAATGATCAATAAATTGTCGCAGTCAAGGGGACCATGATTCATGTTTACAGTACAGGGTAGAAGGATACTTACCAGATGTAGTATAGTAAGATATAACACTAAACAAATACTTTACTCATATACGCAATATGCACTTCAATGCTTACAATATGATTATGCTCATTACAATGATGATCCAAAGTCCCTTGTGGACGGTGTACATATACTTTCCCGAAGGAGTGACTCATTTGTCATGTGCTCGTTCGGATACTATTCTACCCTTAGGCTACAATATAGAATTTATCGACAACATCATCCCTCCCAAAAAGTAAAGTCGTCTTCGGACGACAAAACAACAAAACTTAAAATAAACAACTAATTACATCAATTTTTGTTACGAAGAAGAGGGATGCGTCCTTGGAATAGTAGCCGTCCGTGCCCTAAGCTCGTTCAGCTCTGCTCGTAGCTTGTAGACTTGCTCCTTCTGAACCTTCAATTCCACTTCAGCCTCCATTTGAAGCTCCAAAGCTGATTGCATCATCCCCGCAATTTCTTCCAGCTCTCTCTCTTTCTCGTTTGTCACTCGCTCCTTCTCTGCTACTAACTGTTCCTTCTCTGCTGCCACCTTCTGCAGCTGACTCTGTCTGGCTAACAAGGTTTCCTCTCGGATTCCTAGGCTGTTGTCTCCATGGCTATCTAGTTGCTGACTCCTCTTGAGCCCTCTTTGTTGCTACTTGATTGTCCTGGCTCCTTCGAAGGGTGTAATATGCATCCCTGTGTATCTTGACTATCTCCTGAGTTAAAACCTCTACTTGGCTCTCCATACCAGGATCTCTAGTCGTGGCCCAATCCTGTCACATCTTTGTAGTCTCCACACTCGGCCATCCCCATTCCTCAAAACAAACTGTAAAGGTAGTTGGGCATCCTAATTTCATGAAGGATACCACTCTCTCCAACTCCTTTACTAGTGAGTCCAAAGGCTGTATCTCTATAGAGGCCACTACTTGGTGAGCCTGAGTTGTTAGAGCTGCTATATCAGTGAAGAATGCCTCTCTCATCATTGTTTTTGGCGCTCCTGGAGGCTGTTGCACATCCATAGCCCTCTCTACTGCTTTCGCCATCCACTCAACAACGCTATGTGGTAGTCCATCATTTTGTGCCTGTTCCTCCACATGTGCCTATAAAGGGTCTTCCTTCGGAACTACTTCTTAGGTAGGTGTACATAGGTATGTCACTCGAGGCGCTAGGGTATGTTGGAACCTCGTACTCAGGTATGTGCTCAATTTCTGGGTTTTGCTCTCTATCTGGCTCAGGCAATGCTAACAATGCTTCTGCTCTCTATTTGGCTCAGGCAATGCTAACAATGCTTCTGCTCTCTATTTGGCTCATGCTGTATCCACCGTAACCACTGCATTTGAACCCACTATGTCAAAATGAATACTTGATGCCCTCAACCCTTCGCTTGTTGGTATCTCCATTACTCCTTCCTTCGTGTCCATCTCTGCATCAGGTACAAGTGCCTCAACCTCTTGTAAAACCTCGCGAGGAAGCTCCATCGTTACCTCCGGAACAACCATCTTCGTTGGTGGCGGATGTGCCTTTGCTAATGACGCAGGAATAGCTTGTATCTCTGCAGTAGGCTGAATCGCAACTAAAGTTGGAGTCATCACTACTAGCTGCCTGAACTGACCAAACCCTTGGGATGCCATGTATACCTACAGGGGGAGCCAAGTGTGTCGTTGCTGAAAGTGCTTGTGTGGGAATCTCAATGGTGTAGCTGTAATTACTTCTACCTCCTCGTCCTCTTCCTCCTTGTTGGTCCCACTTTCCTCAGAAGAAGTCTCATTGCGACCACTGTTAGTATTTCCGCCGTCCGGTCTCAGTCGTTTTTGTCAGATTGTGGTCTTGGTGCCAAGTGTATCAAGATGTCTCCATTCCATGATCGAGGGTTCGCCTAGCGTGAGTGGTCCCAGTTTGGCCTCCAGTGTAGCATTGGGGATCATTCACATTGTTGCCTCCAAGAATAGGCCGATGGCATAATGCGGCATATAGAATGTCTTGTGTTGTAATGTTATAAATTCATACATCCATTATGCCAACAATGTAGCTCAGTCGTACACTCTACCATGCAGAATCCCATTCATCATTGCCACCTGTGGAAATGAAATGTTTGAGGTGCGGCTAGATCCTGTCAGGTGATTCTTCACGACGTCCATAAGACAACGCTAGTGACCTTCCCGCATGTTGGATTTCTTTAGTCCTCTACCCCTTGACGCGTCCGTGAGAGCTTGCTCCGCTTGCGTCAGATCCCAACATATGAGCTGTATCAATTGAGTCTTTACCTCCCGACTCAACTTTTTCGGTTTGCTATCTATTTTCCTCCCCCCTTGTAAGCAAATGTACTGGTTCGAGAGAACCTATAATACGTTTCTATCATGAGGTGTAAAAACCCTTCATAATCTCTAATACAGAACACAGGCATTTGTATCACCAATTTGACCTATGCCTTCCGGATGTTGGCCTTTACTGGATGGTTATCAGGTGTCTCTTGCCACCACTTTCCGCATTTTGCACCCATCAATCCTTCAAATGCAACATTATGCGCTGTGGGATTATTCGTTGCAGCCGACTGTGTTGGTTGCTTCACTTTATTTTTGCTTGATCCTGTACTTGTTCCTCCTTCCTCCTGCTACATGGACTCCAGATGGCAAAGTTTTTACATTCCTGTTCATAGCTGCAATTGTTGCTAAATCCTCTTCTAATTTCTTTTACCAAGCTCTCTTGTCGGCTGAATGCATGACTGTCACCTTTTTGTCGTTTTGCTCAAAGAAAAACAAAAACCCATTAGGTCAATTACCTTCCTCCATACAATTTTATCTCAAAAGTTCCTTTTATTGTCTTGGTGTTCGTACGGCTCCTGTTTCCCTGCCAAGTACGGTCCCTCAACTCTACCACATATTCATTCCCCCTGTTGCTTTAGCTCTTCTGTATGGTAATTGCTTTAATGTGCCTTTATTTGTACCTACATCCGTACGTTTTCTGCCTAGTATAAGTTCTCCTGCTGCCAATATCGTATGTGTATGGCTACATCATTCACTACCTCCACCAGTATTCCGTACGGTCACCACAGAGTATGACTAACAATGGCTGTACAACAATGTTTGTCTTTTATAGTTGATCGTACGATGCTCTTCCCAGACCCTACGGAATACCATACGGTAATTGTGTTACTCCCTTGTGCCGTGCGGCCGTACGATCTTCTTCTTGTCGCCACCTCTCTGTCTCCCTATCGTACGATGTATTAGTGTACCGCCTGTGTGATTTCTACTCTTTGCTTGGCTGTACGGTGGATCATTGTGATTACCTACTAACTCCGCACAAGGTCGTATGTTCCAATATATCCCCCTATTGCATTCCGTATGTCCATACGACCCTTAAGCTTGTTACTCCTTTTATATTTTCTTCCTTCTGTACGGTGTTCATTTTGAGTGCTTCCTTAATGTTTTTCCCTTGCATACGGTGCTATGGTGGTACAGCTTCCCAATTTGCATGTCCATACGGTATTTACTTGCACTTATTATAATTCCTCTTATAGCCGTACGATGAAAATATGCTCAACTTTATACATTATTTAATGGTACATGCGATTTATTGAATCCGTACAGTACTATTATCCCCTGCAGACAAGTCTTCCAACCGTACAGTGCATTGTATGGCCTTTAGTTTACTCTTTTATCACTGTTCTTATTAACAAATTACCATTTCACATTTTTTATTATTATTTACATTTACTTTTACATATATACATGAGTAATTACTATTTTTATACTCTCTTAATTGTTCATCCGCGGGGGCAAGTTATTACTTTCATGATAAATTTTCAACTTTGATCCATTCACCGCGTTGGGTACTTCCTTCCCATTGAGCGTCCATAATTTGATTGCTCCACTATTGCCGATTTCGCGGATTTTGTACGGTCCTACCCACTTTACTTTGAACTTTACTGGTCTAATCTTGTTTCACCCATTATACTTCAAAACTAACTGGCCTGATTGAAATTTATTCAATTTTAAATGCTTGTCATGCCATACCTTATGCTTGTTTTGTGTAACTTATGTGGCCCACTGTGCCTATAGTCATCGTTCATCTAGTTTATTTAGATTACACAACCTCTCTCTCAGGCTTTCCATATCGTCCAGTTTGTTCTCGATGGCAATCCTTAAACTCGGTACCATGAATTCCGTCGGTACCATGACATCTTGCCCATACATCAACTAAAACGGAGTGTCCTGTAGTTACTTTATATGAAATGCAGTACGCCCATAGTGCTGACGGTAGCTTTTCTTCCCAATCTTCTCCCTCAACTGCACAAGATTTATAAATCACCCCGACCAAGATCTTATTCGTGGCTTTTGCTTGTTCGTTGGTTCTCGGGTAGTATGGGCTTGACAATGAATGATAAATTTTGAACTCAGTAGTGAGTAGTTGGATGACATGATTGACAAAGTGTCCTCCCTGGTCGTGGTACAATCTCTGGCAAAGTGCTTCCAGAGGATGAAAAGTATCCTTATCTTTTTTCTTATTCCTATCCTTGTTAAGTAGATTCGACATTAATCTTCATAACACTTCCTTCGTTCTAGGTTCGACAAATGTTTACCGTACAGGGTAAAAGGATACTTATCGCATATAGTGTAGTAAGCTATAACACAAAACAAATACTTAATTCATATATGCAATATGCACTTCAATGCTTACAATATGATTATGCTTGTTACAATGATGTTGTAGAGTCCCTTTTGGACAGTGTACATATACTTTCCCGAAGGCTTGACTCAACCGTCACGTGTCCGTTCGGATACTATTCTACCCGTCGGCTACAATATAGAATTTACTGACAACAATTCATACATCGTGACCATGTGATTTTAATGGGCCTAGCCCTTGTGTACATCATGAGGAAGTGACGACTTCCAAATGATCATCACTTGTATTTGGAGAAGGTGTTGTAAGGTGATGATCTTACAATAACATGTATTATGAGATCAAATAAATTGAGTAAATGGTGAATGTCTTGCATCTCAACATTTTGGAAGACCATTATTCATGATATTTGGTGAATATAATTGATATTCTGGGAGACCAATACTCTTCATATCAAACCTAATTTTTAAGTAATTGGTGAATATCGTATGATATTTTGGGGACCAATACTCGTGATATTAGATGTGATATTTGATATCACACCTTATTTGAGTACTTGGTGAATATCAGATGTCAATATTTTGGGAGACCAGTACTCTTGATATTAGATTTGATATCAAAACTCTATTTGAGTAATTGGTGAATATCATATTTTGATATTCTGGAAGACCAATATTTGTGATATCAAAATGTTGAATATCTTCTGATCAAAGATATTCTTATATTGAGGTAATATATGATCATGTGTTTATCCTCCCTAGCTAAGAGGGAGTGTTGATGTGTGGTAGCTTCAGTGGGATAAACCTATATAGAATTATATATGTGTGTGTGTGTGTTTATTATTATACGAGATAAATTAATATAATAATAATATAACTATGGTTATATTTATATCAGAAGTGATATGAAACCTTATTTTTGAGTAATTGGTGAATATCGTATGATATTATGGGAGACCAATACTTGTGATATCATATGTGATATAATATCACACCTTATTTGAGTACTTGGTGAATATCGGATGTCGATATTCTGGGAGACCAATACTTTTGATATCAGATGTGATATCAAAATCCCATTTGAGTAATTGATGAATATCATATGTTGATATTCTGGAAGACCAATATTCGTGATATCAAAATGTTGAATATTTTCTGATTAAAGATATTCTTATATTGAGATAATATATGATCATGTGTTTATCCTCCCTAGCTAAGAGGGAGTGTTGATGTATCGGATGTCGATATTCTGGGAGACCAATACTTTTGATATCAGATGTGATATCAAAATCCCATTTGAGTAATTGATGAATATCATATGTTGATATTTTGGAAGACCAATATTCGTGATATCAAAATGTTGAATATTTTCTGATTAAAGATATTCTTATATTGAGATAATATATGATCATGTGTTTATCCTCCCTAGCTAAGAGGGAGTGTTGATGTGTGGTAGCTGCAGTTGGATAAACCTATATAGAATTATCTATGATATATATAGAATTATCTACGATATATATACATATATTTATATATGTTTATTATTATACGAGATAAATTAATATAATAATAATATAACTATGGTTATATTTATTATAATATTAATTATTAATTAACAAATATTCATTGCTTATGCTTATTAATATGAGGAGAGCTGTCTTTGGTTTACACATACCTGGTAAGGCAGTGCTTAGTACATTTGCAGCAGATCAGAAATTGCAGCACCTTCATCAATAAATCTTCTCCCATATACCTCAACAAAAGTGTGATCACTTGTATAAAAGACATAAAACATGGCTCCAAATTTTTCATGTGGTTTCAGGCACTTAAATTATGAGCCCAAGCTGTTGGTGGTGCAACAAATGCTGCATGGGATTTGCTCTTTCATTTCTCTGCTGTTTTACTCTTCTGGAACACTTACATTTTTCTTTTTAAGAATGTGTGTCAAATGATTTGGTTGTTTCTTCACACATTTATGCTTATTATGATTGGGTCTTTTACAATAGGCACATTGGACCGCCTCTTTCTTTAGACATGCCTCCACTATAAGATTGGGTCGCATTAGTAGCAGTTAGGTTCTTACCCTTCTTCTCATTGCATATTGTTTGTTGGTGCATTGACAACCAAGGCGTGCGGCTTAGAGGATTTTAGAGTAAGTTCCATGTTATAGAATTTACAAATTTATCGAAGCATTGCATGGTCAAATGAGTCTCAAGTGTTCTCTGAGTAGCATAGAAGATTAAAAAAAATAGTAAAATACCGAATGTTGAATAGGTAGCTTAGGGCCTGTTTTGTTGCTGGAATATGATGGGAATGGTCATTGAAAATTATATTTTTGAATTCTTTGTTTGGTGCACGGAATGGGAATGGGGAATAGGAATACGTATTCCCATTTTAGCCCAAAATGAGCATAAGTCCATTCCCAAAAAATTAGTTATTGGAATGGAGAATAGGATTTGGCTAGGGTTTACATGGAAAAACTTATGACATAGTTAGCTGTTAGGATTATTATGGGGAAGACTGCTTTTCAGTAAACTGTTTTTCCCCATTTGTGTAGTTCTTCCAGACCGGCGTGTTTTTCTTGCAAAGCATGGGCGATGGGCGACTGTTTCTATGGAATCATCTTCTGCCTACTGTGGAATCAAGCAGAATTGATGCATCGCAACCCTGCAATCAGGGTTTTGTAATCAATTCTAATTAACTTATCATGAAATTAGGGTTGGAATTTAGGATGATAATATTTGAGAATACTTACTCTTACAAAGCAATCATGGAAGTGCAACCTTATGAGAGCAGCTGCTATACCACGATCCGCTCTAACAGCTTTGGCAACAGTTTTCATTGTTTTGTTCGCTCATCTTAACTGTGTCTTTGCAGAAGATACTCAAGAAATGCTGGCCTAAACGGTACAAGATAATTTTCAGCCGTTTTAGGTTTCATTCTGTATTTTGCAATTTATCATAAGGTTAGATGCTGAATTCAGACGGATGGTTGCTTTGACGGATTGCAGCTGCCCTAAAAAGAAATGCAATGATGACACCTTACAAAAAAAACGAAACAAGAAGGATTGTCAAACAAATTCTCAAATAGATTTTAGGTGAAACAAACACGAATGAGATTGTCATTTTCCATTCCCATTCCGTACTCTGACTCCCATTCCTATTTCCTATTCTAATTTTCTATTCCTATGCTTGTCACCAAATGGGCCCTTAGAGAATTCTAAGATTAAGTTTTTAATATTGACCGAACTTTATACTTATTTGTTCACTTTCCAACATATGACGCCTCATTGAATCTTGAGGTCCAAATTGAATTTCTAACTGTGTTGACATTTTATCAGTACTCAAGGATTAGATATGAAAATGTAAATTGGGAGCAATAGACAAACACAACGTTCCATATGCATCACATCTATCAAATCACTTTGGCTTTTTCGCATCTACAGTAGTTTCAGTTTCCAATTGTATTGTTATCCTATGCAAACCAATTTTTCTTAAGTAGAATGTCATGCAATATTACACTTAAAAATAATTGTAAGGAGTTAGAATGGAAACTGTTGTTTGATTCACGATCAGAAATGCAGAATGAAATGCTGAATGAATGAAAACACAAGAAACCAATAAAACCCCACACTCTTCATGAGTCTGAGAATTCATCCCCCAAATATTACAATATTGATACTTCAGTGTGATTACAACGTTTATCTAGATTACAATACTGTCAAGGCTCACAATGGCCAAAAGTACAACACTATGTCTAGCTCGAAATTAGCTTTCTAGATATGCTCAACATCAACTTCAACATGCAAGAACTGAAAAGAATGAAAAATTAATTGATCAAGCCCAACTTGGAAGGAAAGTTCTTACTTTACTCTTTGCCCCAATATCTTGTAAACTGAATTCCGACACCTAAGGTGGAAGATAACGATTTTTGAAAAATTGAGTCTGGTCTGTAGGCATGACTTTCTCGCAAAGAAAAGTTTTACTTCTGATTTAATTTAAATTTATTTTTTTGTTGAATGAAAAAGATAACAAACACTAGGAAATGTTTTTGAGTTGCAAACAGAACCCAAAAAATAACTTTTAATCCAGCAAGCAGAAGACGAAAGAATAAAGAAAAACATAACCTTTTAGCTAGCCAAAGAAATGACGGTGGATGCTTTTTAGACATCAATTTTTGCCAATTTTGTTCAGTATCTAGGAAATCTAAGAATTACTTATTGTTTTGGGACTGAGAATAGAACCAAGAAATCAGTATTTGATTTGCCATGCAAAAGATACAAATCTGATTGAAAAATTGAAAATGCCTCCAATATTTCTCTATTTACTGTGCTCTGCTTTTCATCAAATGAAGGCCAAATCTGACTTTCTTGAACCTTCTTGATGCTATGGAATAGCTAAAATATCCACTAGGATAATCAAAATGCTTCACACGCGTAGGTTTTGCAAAATATTTGCACAAATAACGCTAGAGATTAAAATCTTCCTTTAAACTTTTTTGATACTTAATTTCATATGGAAATGGAAGAGAACATCAACCTTTTTTCTACTTGTGCTCTAGTATGCTCTTTATCATCTTGATGATGGATCACAAAGTGCAATCCCAAAACTTTATGCAAAAATATTATACACAATTTAATCCAAACTAATACATCTTAATATTATGGATTGTGGAAATCTCTTATTTTGGTTATTAGCCCCCCGAATCTCTCAAATAGGGAAACTAAAATCTATTCATGAAACTCAAAACTACTTGCTTGAATTAATGATATAACTGAGTACATTAAGCAATTTACTAGAGCAATAAACCAAAGCTAAAATCTTCATTAATAGAAGACTAATTCAAAATAATAAATAAAACATCTAAATGACCATTAATAAAAGAATCTATTGAAGATATGGTTAGGGATCCTCGACTTGTGGTACTTCTTCCCTTGGGCTCCATGGTGTTTCAATTGTTGTGGATGATTGTTCTGGGTATGCTGGTGTTATTAGCAAAGTTGGTTCTTTGTCTTGCTAGTTTTCTCTATTTTCTTGTATGTTGGTTTTCTGTTTTAGCATCTAGTTGATTTGGTAGGGTAGCAGTAAATTGTGGAAATTGTTTGGGTCTGATGGCAAATGGTATTGTGATTTTGTGTATATATGTTCATGTACCGCCTCGCTCTATGGGTAAGTTTATGGTTTTGGGGTGTAGAGGATAAGGTGGTTTATCATAGAATTAGGATGCTTGGTGGTTTATCTAGATTGAACCCAGGAGAGTCGAGGCTTGCGCGAACCAACATCGAGTCCACTTGGTGGGATGTAAGTGCACAATAGCCTCTGAGGAGCATAGGCAAGGTAGGAGTATTTGTGATGTCCCTTAGAGGATTCCACAAAGCACCATAGACGATCTACACCTAATGATGCAGTGGCAGGAAAGTGTTTTTGGGCCCTCTTCACCAAGGCCGAACCAGACTAGTAAAAATGACCCCCAAACAACCGACACATAGAGCACCATTGGTCTAATCAAAAGTATCCAAAGGAGTCAATCATCTGGATGTGGTATCTTGGAAGCAATGATTGAAACATTGTCTCGCAACAAGGGACAAAGAGTCACGCCCTTTGTTGATACAAGGTGGAAGTGTGTGTCTCATGCTGAAGTGAGGGCCAGAGAATGTGACCCACAGATAAGTGTATGATAAACAAGTCTCAATCTCTACACCTTGGAAAAGTAATAGAGGCGAGAGACCTTGAGACAATTGGAGACCATCAACTTGGTCTTTCCTAGGTTTATCCTCAACTTTCATGAGACAAAGAAAGAAGTGAGGCCGTGAAGGAGTTTCTAGAAATCATTTGAACAAGATGCCAGGAAGACCATATCATCGATGTTGGTCTTCATCGTCAATTGCCTAAAGACAGAGAAAGAAGCGAAGTCATCAAGGAGTCTTTCCATCTGGAGAAGAGGCCAAGAGAACCGCATCATCCATAAAGAGCAAGATAGAAATCAACCTTTGGTGTAAGGAGTGACCATCTTGTTTGAGGGAGTGTGTCTAAAGAAATGCCTCTAGATCGTCAATATAAAGTCCAAACAAAGAAGAAGACAAAGGGCAGCACCATTTCACCCTAATGGTGCTTTGAATAAAGCTTGAAACCCCTTGTGGGTCCCGATGCAATCAACCATGGTTTCATAGGGTCTCATGATGGCAGTCCAGAGAGTCTTAGAGATACCAATATTGTGCAGGCTTTGGACAAGGGCCGTCTTAGGAACATAATCACACGCCTTGTGGAAATACACAAAGTTGCAGTACTCCTTCGAGGAGTGATGGCACGCTTTCTCATTAATAGCCCTGAGAGTGATGACACAATCCATTCCATGGTCTGAAAATCTGGCTAGAAACCAGCCTGTCCTCTAGCTGATGTATATCTCTGATCCAGCTCTCGGGAAAGAACATACAATTTAAAAAAATGTGCCCGACCATGATGGCCCTGTAGTTGTTGGGATCAGAGACCAAGAGGGGGGGACTTTGTGGAACCACTATTGAATAGTTCAGTGGGGAAAGAGCCCAAAACCATGATTTCGTTCTTGAAGAGTTTTGCTGGAATCCTTCCTCATCCACAACCCAACTACTGTTTATGGACCTGACAGCCTTGCTGATGTTGGTGAAGGTGAAAAGGTGTCAGACGAGGTTGCGCACTAGTTGCTTGAGTGTTGATTCATCGACCACCAGTTGGCTGAAAGTTTCAGCCCTTTCTCCGTAGGTGTAGATGCAGGTTTTTGCAATCATGCATGCAAAACTGATCAACAAACTTCTGGTATACTTTGACTGAGAAATGAAGATGTAGTTATCTGTCTAGCAAACCTCCACACCAAGACAATAATAGAGAATTCCCAGACCTGTCATATCAAATGTCTGGCACAAATTATGTTGACCAAATGTGTTGAACTGCCATAAATGATCATATGTTCAATATAAATGACAAGAAGAAGAATCTCACCACCAGCAAGCTTGCCATGTTGATTAGGATCAGAACAACACTGTTGAAACTCTTGATTGATCAAATACTTGTCAACTTGATTATTTGATGCCATAAAGTGCTTTTACAAATTTGCAAACCTGGTGTACTCAACTGCAACCGTGAAAACTGGTAACTACATCATGTAGACTTCTTCCTGTGAATCGTCATTGAGGAAAGCACTGAGCACTCTTGACATCCATTTGATGAAATTTCCATCCAAACTAAGCTTAGAGCGTGAGAACAAACGGAAGAGTACTCATTTTGGCTGTTTGAGGAAATGTATCCCCATAGTCGATGACTTTATATACCCATTTGCAGGCAATGGGCCTTTTCTCTGGCAGAAGATTTGAGTCATTTGACAACATCGAAGTATTATTCTTGAAGAGACTGATGTTTAGCTATTATAGTGTAGTATAATTTGGCCTCTGAATATGTCTGAGACTCATATGTAGTGTGAACTTTTGCAATAAGAGCAAAGTTTATGACAACTTAGTATGTTGGCCACGCAGCAGAGGATGACACTTCTTTTCTGTTTCTTGCTATTTTATTTGTGCCTGTGTTACTTTACTTGGTCCAGTGGTGTGTAAAACTCTTGAAAATAATAAAGTTCTGTTATTTAGTGTTCTTAAATAGTGAATAAGTAAAAATAAACTGTCAAATCCATGCTGACTTTTTGAATTGTGATGGAAGTACATTTGAATCGCCATGCTTTCTGCATACTCAAAATGATTCTATCTCAAAAAAAGTGAACCTTTCTAAATTTACAGGTGAATTATTTAGGAATCTGATCTTAAGAAGGCTTCTACCCCAAATGGTCTTGTTCTTCCTGATTCGATAAAATAAATTATTAATTATAAGACAATGAAAATAATAAAGCTTGCATAATTCATATGGATGCTTGTGTAATGATATGCATGCTTGCTGATTGGTGATAGGTAAAGTTTGAGTGGACATTGCTGTGTTGCATCAGTAGGTCCTTGGTAGATGATGTGTTTCAGTGTGTGAGGGTGAGGTTCCACATTGGTGACCTCAGCCATAAGGGCAAATTTTTCATTATTATTAAATTGAATATAAAATTAATAAAAGATTTAAATTTATGTTATAATAATTTAAACCCAACTTTATTCTAAATGTTTTAACAGTTAACAAACCTGTTCTGAAATTTTCGTCCAAAGAGTTTGACCACGAGCATGAACATGAATCTTGTTATGTTGTGGCCATTTATTTGCCACCAAATATGTTAAGTTTCCTAATTTTGTCTCATCTATTTCTCTGCCTCTATACCTTGTGGTACGTTTTGTTTGGTAGCACTGCTGTTAGCTACTTTGGTTCCTCCACCAGGGTCTCGTCCCACAATGGGAAGGATGTGCTGAATGGCCACTCTAGACAGCCCAGGAGTTCTCAATAATATGCGCATGCACACAATAATGCACGTTCTCAATAATAGCCCTTATTTGCAATTTTCTCGTAATATGTGCATGCACACATACATGTGTGTTCTCTAGAAATAACCAGATTGGATGGCTGAAATTTGATGCTTTCCTTATATGGTCCTTGGTCTCAGTTGTGGGGCACCACCTGACTTGCCTCCTGCTGCTAGTGGGGTCATTCGAGTCATGGCCTTTCCTTGCTCAATCATTGTGTTCAAAGTTGCCTTTCATAGAGTAAGATCCATTTCAAATCTCTATTGGTGTTAATTAATGATAAAAGATACCAAATGGAAATTAGTAAGCATTAATTGTCTTAACAATCATACCCAATTTAATTAGGTTTTGTAGTTTGTTTTTTCTGTCCACTGATTCTAATCATGCATATTTTTGATGGATCATTAAGAGGGCCATTTGAATGAGAACTTTTAGTGTATTCATGGTTGCATGTTATAATTTCTGGTACTCTGATTTTAGGAATGATTTTTTTCTGATGTCTGTGTGGTTAATGTAATTGAACAGGCAACAGGCTTCAGGAGGAAACACATATTGATCTGCAGAAGAAAAAGAAGTCGTCTCGTGGAAAGAAAATCACAGGGTTTCAGGTATTCATTAGATAATTGATTTTATGAATGCACAGTCAACCCATCAGTATTTTTTGTTTGCTAGTTGGAGTAAATACCTATAGCATCAAATTAGTTTGTTGATTTGCTTTGGCATATACTCATTCATTTGTTGTTCATTCATTTCAACAGTTTGTACCAGGAAATTCTCGGAAAGTATTGATTACATCTGCTGATTCACAGCTTCGCATTTTTGATGGTTCTGAGCTTGTTAAAAAATTCAAAGGTGAATATTTTGTTTCTTTTCTTGAAATCCTATTTCCCGAAAGTGAAATAGTTGAGATTGTTCCTTCTTTCTATAGTTTATGATGCAACTGCAAAGTTGTTCAAGTGTACAAGGGAGAGTAGCCAGTAGTTGGGAGGGGTACAATACTTGTGTTGCTGGACTGTATTTTATTTCGACAAAAGCTCATATTTGCACAAGATGACATGTCAATTTTGTCAGTTATGGACCATCATCTTGTTCTCTATATTTAAAACCTCTTTGAAATGCTACAAAAAAGACCTTTCATTAAAATGCGTGATTTGAAAACTGCAACTTTGCGCAGTTATTAAACTATTACTCCATGATAGAATTTTTTTTGCTGACATGATAAGGTGCATAACTATGAGCTTTCTTCCCTCAGTTATGTTAAGATGCCAAAGAGAGTTGGAGAGTAGATGGTAACTTTAATTGCACAACAAATAATTTTAAATGTTTATACTCGATTTCATCTCCTGTGGTCTTTGTGGATATCCTCGTGTTAATCTTGAGTTACACTGTCAATGATGGATGTCTGAATTTATTATTTTCTATCTTGAGTTACACTGTCGATGATGGATGTCTGAATTTATTATTTTCTGTTCATTTTTTGGTAATCTACCATTTTTGTCTCATGTCAATATTTTATAAATACCTTCGCACTCCTGATAGAAGATTTATTGTTTGTTATCACATCTTTAGCTTCTTTCACATTAAAATCTAAATTACCGATCTTGGTTCTGGTTAAGGTTCACTTGTTCAATTTGCAGATACAGTCAAACTATTTTTTGTAGTAGTGTTCATTTTGGGTTCAATTTTAGATATACAAGATGCTGCCCAGGGGGCACAGAAATTTGATAGCTTCTCAAAATGAGATTTGCCTTATTGAAACATTTGATAGCTTCTCAAAACAAAGCATGATTCCCTACCTAGGTAGGGCCATGTGATAGGGATTTCATTCGCAATGATCAAGTTTCGAAGGGTATTTGGGTTGCTAGAGCAGGGGGTTAAGGTTGAGTTGAAGCCACGAAAAATGACTCCAAAGAATAAAGATTTCTACATTAGGCTGATCTGTAGAGAGAAAGAGGAAGAGTCCCTCCAGAGATCGTCGAACAAGAGAGCAATCAAGAAGACGTTTATCTAGGAAGGCCATTGGAGATGTCTTATGGATGTCATGAAGAGTCAGCTGATAGGTACCAGCCATGCCTCCGATATCTCCTCTCCACAGCTATCTTTGATGAATAACGTAATGGGTGGCAGATTGTATGATTGGGCAATATTATTATCAAAGCACATGTATGAGTTCATGATGCTCTTACATAAAACTTTTAATATGTCCCACTACGCCATTGGGCTACTATTGGACGTTGTAGTTCAATGGGTTCTACTTGACATCATGTCAAAGGAGATCAGAGTGGGCCTATTGGTACATGGCTAGCCCTCCCATCATGAGATGACATCACCTGGATATGCTTGGTTGACAAAAAGGTGGCAAGTTAAAAATGACGGAGACATGAGATAGATGGTCACGAGGATTGATAGTGGATGACAAAACACCTCGGAGAGCGAAAGTGCCATGAACAAAGACAACACTCAGGGAAACAAGGAGGATGAGACAGATGTAGTGCTAAGCCTTGGTCATTGTTTGTGCATCCTATGTTGCCTTCCAAAATGCATTTGGTGCCCACTATGGGTGCTACCCTGTAACATCCGGATTTTCCAGGGTCTAAATTAACATCAATCATACTCAAAGATTACAATTTTAACTTTGACTTCATAAGAAGGCAGTTACATCATTCATGTTCATGTGAAGAAGATTACTGTTAAAGTCAGTTAAAATTTTTTTTTTTTCTTAATTAAATACTTGAAATACTTTTTAATGAAATTACTTTAGAAATTGAAATCACATACCTCGAAAAAACTGAGACTGAAATTCATCTAAGTATGCTTCTGCATCCACCCAAGTTAGTCCACAAATATACTATAACAATTTCTCAAATCGACTGCTATCTCACAAATCATATGATGAATATCACTAAATACCATTATAACTTAAATTAGGGCATCACATATCATCTTACCAATTAGGGCATCACATATCATCTTACCAATTAGGGCATCAATTACCATCGGTTTATTTAGGGCTTTTGGTACTACTTTACCACTTAGGGCTTTCACAACCACGGATTCAATTTAGGGCTTTTGCGACAACGGATTTATCTAGGGTTTCCGCGACGACGGATTCAATTTAGGGCTTCGCAACCACGGATTCAACTAGGGTTTTCCAGTACCACTGATTCAGTTAAGGCTTCCAATACCACCATATCAATTAAGGTTCTAGTTGTCGCACAATCAATTAGGGCTTCGAATTTCTTTTCCTTCCGCTTGCTTATCTGTGACAATTTCTCAAAATTAGATAATTACTTATATTCAATATTCATTCATATAAAGTAAAATGATGATGACAATGAAATACTTCAATTAAATCTTACCTTCTCATAAACAAAAATGATAATACCTGTTTCTGATAAACAATTGAATGCATGGCTTATCTCTCTCTGACGCATATCCTACATCTTGAGAGAGGTGAAACATTGTCAGGGGCTTTAACCACCCAACTTCAGACCACAACAAATCCCCACACGATCTCTAACGAGAAAGGCCCTCCCTACCCGGAATAGACAAGAGTCATCTTACCATTCTCTAAGCATCAAGATATATATATATATATATATATATCACGCAATACGACTTGGCAGCAGGAGATCACCATAATAGGAAAACGCATGAGCTTCATATTAAATGTTAATATTTTTAAATGTCATAACTAGTAATGGATTATATTAATGATGATTCCCTTTTCACACCTTGTCACCTAACTTCTCGGCTACACATTTGGATGAGTCCCCAAGTATCCAGAATTCTCAGAACAAATGGTTCTATTTATTCAAGAAGATTACATTCAATCATTATTTCACATTCTAAGATTATATTCTTGACAACATTCTTCGTGAGTGAAACTTGCATAAGCTATAGAAATGTTTTATGTGACATTATATGAATACTGATGTAAAGTTCTTCACCTCCTCAACCTATTCAGTCCTCCAAACCGGTGATTTCCAGGTGTAAACAGATTAAAGATCACAAAGATTCTTCTTCGCCACATACATTCCTTGGTGTGGATTCATTTATCATCTCATCAAGAGAGAAAAGAATGAATTAGGTTCTGATCAAGATTGTTATTCAAGTTTATTGTAGCTTATTCAAGGTTATTACTGTAAGTTAAAAACAAAGATTATCAAGAGATATTAAATAAGAATCTTCTCTAATCGTTTCAGATTAAAAGGAAGAAGGTGGGTTCCGAATTTGTCTATGACTTAGTACTTTCACAACTTGGGATTTAGTTATAATTTGACTCCAACATATATTTGCCAAATTGTACAGCATGGTTTTCATTACTAGGATCAGAATACAAACGTATAAATATCTAACTTCATCTCACATTCCCTTGCATCTCAATGAAACGGTATACTAATAACAATATCCTTATCTTCTACTACTGTTGTTATAGAAAAGAAAAGCAAAACTAATCCTTTTTGAAAACAAGAGAATCAATATAAAGCTTCACAAGATTATCCAGAAGAACGGCTGCAACAAAAAAAATGGTTATCACATAAGAAATGCTAATAGTGCGTCTTTAAAGGATAAGACATCTACAGCACATACACATCACCTTTTGAAATCAGATCATATTTATAAAACAATTCACATGATAAAAACACACCAAATGTTATAACACTGAACAATTTTACAGAAACTGTCTCTGACCTGCTACTTGAATGATCTCACAATGAACCTAAAGAAAAATGCATCGAACTCTTGTCACTGTAATCTTCAGAAGTATGTACTGATCATACAGGACAAGCAACACGCTTAGCAACAACAATATAATTATCACATAGATTAGAGATTATAGGCACACAAAATGATCAAAAACTGATCATACACAGGATGCCTGAAGCGGATATAACAAAAAGAACAGATATTGTGATGCATGAAGCAGACACGATAATCTTCCCCCCTCTGCCATGATAATGGCACACACACTTTGAATAATCAATGCACACTTCAATCTCTCCTCTCTACGCAACACTGATTGCAAGGACGTTTAAATTCGTAAGAGAAAAGAACCCCTTCCGCTGGCAGTCGAAAAGGAACTATTAAATAATAATAAAAAGACTGACTTCACGTCTTCCTACAGTTACAAGAAGAACCAAGTTTCTTTGGTTTCTGCCGGTTACTCAAAAGATTAATAAACTATTTGAATCCAAGATGACCAAAGAAATTAAATCGACTATGAAGAGAGAAGGAAATAAAAAAAGAAATGTTTTTTAATGTCTGGAACTAATACAGAAGTCTAGAAATAAGCCAAAAGTTTGACCCTACGGCTTCCAAAATATAAAAGATGTAACACCATTCGAATTCCTAAGAAGTCTAAATGAATTAAAAACATAAATTCTATTAATCATGCCAACAATAATCGGTTAAAAACAAGAATAACGAAAGGAAGAGAATATAATTATAAAATTTAAAATTCGAAGATTATAATAATATAATTGTTAAAATCCGAACATTATTATAAAATACAACTTTCAAATTTATTAAACAAATATATTATGACAAAAGATAATTCTAAATTTTTTTTTAAAGATATGTTTTATAAATAATTTAATTATTTTAATTAAATTATTTATTAAATAACACAATTATTATAATTAAATTATTTATTAAAATAACTCATGCAATTCCACAGATGTCTTCTATTGCAAGTCTGCCTGCCCAGTGATGGTGACACCCTGTCTTATTCTTTTCTGACAATGCTTCACCCCTTCGGCATGCTCCCTGCAAGAAATTTCTCTGTAATTAAATTATAAATTATATGATCACAAATAATCATAACAGTTAACCTTTCATCCTAATTTCATGAATTTGCGATTAACGATCAACTAACATGTCATCTGCACTTGAAATCATAATGACCAACTAACTTACCATTTCGCCAGATAATATCAAATTAAACCCCCAACTGACTTCATGTGGTCTAAATGTCTATATTTCAAGCTAAGTCAAAAATTGGGATGTAACATACCCCCATCCCAACTCTTGGCCAGATTAGAGCACCTGTGATTATGATTCCGTCAGTACTGATGATTGTGGCCATACCAGAGACGAAGACTACAACAAAAGAAGCCCAAGTACTAGTTCCTGAGATGGATAGTGACATGAATTAGGCGACAAATGCAATTTCGGTTGGAGGAGGTTATAGATTAACAACCTTTACCATCTTGAGATGTGGCTCAAGAGTTTAGGATGATGGAGATCCCAAAAGTAGAAGGTAGCATGTCATAGGTCTGACTTGAAGTGATTGGGTTGGAAGTCGTAGTGATAATCGATACAACATAATTGGCTGATCTGAAGGGCGATAGTTGTAGGGGTATGACGAAGCAGGGTAGAGAGTAGTGAGTTGCATCTAGGCAAAGGCACATTCCACGAGTGATAGGGTGTGCGATTGATTATCTGCTAGGACAGTTTCAAGTCCCGACGATGACTCTAGGACCTTATATCCAATCTTCGATGAGAAGAGACTTCCATCTTGATGAGATGATGTTGGATAGTGCAACACAAGGAGAGAGAGCCACACTAGAGTTGGAGGGTACAAGGGTAGAGAGTAGACACTTGTGGTGGTAGTAGATGTAGTGGAGGATGGATGTCCTTCAAGATTGATGGTAGAGTTCGGGGTACAAATCGCAGAGGAAGAACCAACATATGATACACGATGAGGATATGGAGGCATATCTAGCAGCTTGTACTGATGTGATGGATAGAGGCAAGAGGGTTGCAGAGTGCGTTTGCAACGAGGTGTGAGGAGGCGGCTAACTCGTAGAGACATCTCAACAAGAGATAGCTGCCTTGTTAGCCACTTAGCAGACAACTTGGGTAAGGAGCACACAACACTTGTGGTACAGTTAGAGGTAGCCACTAAGGTTAAGAGTACGGTGGAGACACAACTTGTAGTAGTTACCAAGGAGAAGTCTACGGTGGAGTAACAACTTCCAACAGTTACAAAAGAGAAGTGTGCAGTGGAAACACAACTGGTAGTTGTGTGGAGACTCAATTACTCGAAGCCAAGGAGACATGGGATCGGAAGGAGGCAGATGTGAATGATGTGGCTTTAATGATAAAGGAGATTGTCGAGGCAAACTCCTAGATACATGCATATTTGGACACCTGTACATAAAAGGTGTACCAACATTGGAAGAAGTTGAACCCTCTAGCATCCTAATCAACATAATAATCAGCCAATCAGCTCTAGGGACGCTTTCTTCTTTCTCATCTTCGCTGTTTTCTTTATGTTATGTATTCAACATAGCCCTATTTTGTGTTTGTCGTGAAGAGATGACTTTTTTTTTTTTTTTTTTGGGGGGGGGGGGGGGGGGGGGTTGATGTTGTCGGGAAACTTGGTTAGTTAGACAATTTGGCATAATCGAGGGGGTTATACAGGTGCGATGTTGTCGGTCAATTGTATATTGTAGTCGACGGGTAAAATAGTATCTGAGCGGTTGAGTCATGCATTCGGGAAAGTATATGTACATCATTCGAAGGGGTGACTCAACCATCATGCACCTGTTTGGATACTATTCTACCCATCAACTACAATATAGAATTTATCGACAACATGTGATGGTTCACCTCACACCCTCTTAGACACTATGTATGAACTTTTTTCATAAGCAAAGGTATGTTGGGTATTGCGAATGTAACCTTGTGTTTGGTGAATAATGAATATGTGAATTACTTCTAAGTTCTCTATATTTCATGCATTGATTACCTTGCTTTTGTATCTATGCATTAAGTTCCTGTCACCCCATGAGGGTAAACAACATCTACGAGAAAACCCTCTAACCTCACATAGCCGACTGAGGAGGATAGAAGTGCCAACGTCATCGAGCAAGGGCTAGTGGGCTGCAACAATCCCACATGACATTGACAATAGGGTTCACATCATTGTGGAGGTGACTGAAGTGTTTGGGACTATAAAGGAATATGATCAAACAAATATATCTTCCCAGTATCATGATAACAAGAGGAGAATTGGAATACTAGCCGCTAATAATACATCTAATAGTGGCATCAATAATTTAGAAGTCATAAGATGAACACATCAGCAATGACGAGGACAATCAAGGATGTTGGTGTACAGATAAGTATTTATTAGTATTACATTTATCTACTCATTGTAGTCTCTCTCATTTTTAATTCTATACGTACCATAAGAGCTATTTGCCTTGATCTTTTCTTTTCTCTCTAGGAATCTTGTTGCAAGAAAAAGAAGATTGATATCAGAGTCAAAGGGAGTTTGACACCTCGTCAGAGGTAACATTGAACAAGTACCTCAAAAGATTTATATCAAATTAAGAGGGAGTCTAATTGGTTAATGTAGGCAACCCTGGAAAGATAGGGAGCAAATAGAGGATATGCTTCATTCAACTTTTTATGATATCGGTCATATTGATTCAAAGGTAGATCATGTTGAGATTGATTTTGTAGTTGTCAAGAAATTGTAGCAGTTAGCGGACTATGGATCATGAGTGTTATTTCATAACCATTTTGGGCCTTGTGTACATCATGAGGAAGTGACGACTCCAAATTATTATCACTTGTATTTGTTAAAGTTATTGGAAGGCGACGATCTTACAATAACTTAATCTTCTATTATGATGCATATTTGTGATGTCTAAGTAGATCATGACAAATTATATCTTGCATGGTGAACTAATTTCCTTAAGCAAACCATGAATATAATGTTCATATGGTAAGTATCGTTGAGGATACCTATGCATATAACTTATGGACATTTTTGACAACTTGGTGAATGTCATACAACTTGATGTTCAGGAGGCCATTACTTTGAGTACTTGGTGAATATCACGTGACTTGATGTTCAAAAGGCCATTACGTAGAGTCCTTGGTGAATATCATGCATCTTGATGTTTAGAAGGCCATTACTCAGAGTACTTGGTGAATATCACGTAACTTGATATTCTAAGGTCATTACTCTTGATATCATGAGATGATATCTAATGGTGAATCTCTTTTGATCAAGGATATTCATTAACATGCTATTCTTGTTATTCTTAAAGAGGGAGTGCTAATGTTTTGTAGCTTCAGTTGGATAATTCGTATGAGACTAAAGTTTTAAAGATATAATATATATCTATGCTAGCTAGGGATGCGTCCTCGCCCAAAAACTAGAGTTCTTGGAGCGGGGGGATAGGCATAGGATGTTCCTCCATCGTCCCCAAAACCCCAAAATTTGCAAAAATTGTCTTGGAGACACAAGGACGTGGTAGAAAAAATTAGTGGATGACTGTTTGTTTGTCCCCAAGATGGCAGGTGATGTCATAGGCATCATTCGACTGTCCCCAACGCATAGCCCCTAAAAAAATAAAAAAAGATTGCAACCTTATTTTTTTGACATCTAATTGGGCGTTTAGTGGGGCCTGCCTCCTCACTTGCCCTAAAAGATAAAAAACAACCACAAATGGCATTGTTGGACTTTTATTTGTTTTGCATTTGGAGTTTCAGTTTATAGCAGCAAGTTAGGGTTTTCGTTTTCCAAGAAGTGGAAGTGATGTTCACTGGTAAACTTAAGTGGAAGTGATGTTCACAGGTAAATTTGTGTATTTGTTCACATATTGATATGCATATTGACAATTGATATTGTTTTATGAATGTGTAATAGAGTAGAGTTAAATTTTAAATTTTAATACATATTGAATATTGCAACGATTATTATTTCCTAGATGGCATTCAAATGGTGTATGCATACATATATGACTTGAAATGCTATTTATGGAGTGATACTTCAATAAAACATACCAAATATAGTTGAATAATGAATATAGAAAATCGAAATGTGATTCACAAACCATAAGTTCAAACTTGAAACTTCATAACCAATGACCATTGAACATAGTAACATACTCATAGTAAGTTGTAAAATTAATAATATTAACGTTTTAAATATAATGATAACAATAATGATAAATAAAAAATATAAATCATACATAGTACCATGTAAGTCAACTATTGACTATCAAATGACAAAGATGAAAGATTTAGAATTCATTGTTCAAATTATAAATATGATATATCATAAAGATCAAGATGCTCATGATTACAATTAGCAGAGTAGCATGAAACAATGAAATGAAATAATGTATCATGGCCATATCAAAGTGAGTACAATCTACAAAATGTCTATAATGAGAATGTAAGGTTGGGTGTTCTCTAATCTTCTCCTAAACCGAAGTGCTCATCACTAGAACTACTAGACTCCTCATGGATAAGGTAGTATAAAAAAAAAATTAAAAAAATTTGACTTTTCAAAATGGGTGTTGGACGCACCTAGCACGTCCTCTAGAAGCAACTCGTGTGCACCTGATACACATCCTTGCACTTGTTGGGTGTGTAGAACGTTGCTTCGTCGCTCCGATGACGATGTCAGAGTGTGGGTGCACAACATACCCGCACCCGCGACGAACACGCACTTGGTGTGCCAGGGTTTTACCTCGAGTATTACCCGGGTGACAGATGAAGGTGCCAAGTCCTTTGCAGAGGATCAACAAGTTCATGTAGCAGTGTGATTGCAAAAGACTCTTGTTTGGTGAAGCATTGGAGTCTTTTGTAATTTATTTTGATAATTTATCTTTGAGAATGGAACCCCTTGTTGAGAGGGGGTCTTATCATTCAATTGCTTATCATGTACTATAATGAGTTGTTCTTTGAGAGGGAAAGTTTGAGGTGCAATCCCTTGTTAACAAGTTATTCTTTGAGACGGAGAAATTCGAGGTTCAATCCCTTGGTAATGAGTTCTTTGTGAGAAAAGTTTGAGGTTAAATCCCTTGTTCCATCCTCTGGGAGTTGCTAAGGTAGATCCATCTTCTGTGAGTATACATTGTGGAGATGCATATTTCAGTGGGAGAAGCATGAGGTGAAAGCCCTCATTCCACCCACTGCAAGTCAGTATGGTGGATCCACCCTATGGGAGTAGCCATGATGGAGGTCATGTGCGACTTAGTTTTCTTTTGTTTCACCCCTAGGAGTAGCTGTGGTGAATGTCATACCGAGATGACAATTTTATGTTGAGGAAATTTGTTAATGAGATTTTGTTACTGATTTTTGTTGTTGCAGCTTCTTATGTTTGTCATGTTAGAGATGGCAAGACATTTGAATATTCTCTCTTGCTAAGAGAGACTATTGAAGTTTTATAGCTATGAGAGAGAATATCTACCTGAGATGATATGCCGTGGTTTCTTGAGATTCATCTGCTGTTCTTTATATGAATAGACATGTGACATGCGAAGAGAAACATGTTTTGAAATTAAAAAAGACATGCAACATGTGAAGAGACATGCGTTTGGAAATATGAAGAAACCAGTATTTGGTAAATGAAGAGAGTGTCGTTTATGATATGAAGAGTTTCTTAGTTCAAGATATATATGATTGCTATGTGTGATAAGTATTGTATTTAGTTTGAAGCTTTGTACTCAGGCCTCTTTCATTTAATAGAAGATATTCCTGGTGTGGCAGGGTTATTCTCCTTAAGTTGTAGGCATTCTCAGAATAATTTTTATGTCTTTTAAGTGTCTTAGTGTGCTTTATTTTGTTTATTGCTGTTTATCGTTATTTCTGGGCAAAACAGTAACAATTTAGGCTTGAGATCCGAATCTGGACTGGTTCAGTGTCTTGGAAATGGGCTATTAAACTTCCCTGTTCTTGTTTAATAGTTTGTATGAGATTTTTTCACTTAAGTAATTTAGGTAACATTGTGCTGTTTCATTTTGTTGTACTTGATGCTTTGCTCAAAATGTGGCTACATGAACACATTTAAGTTTTTTTAATGCATTGCTCTGTGCCACAAAATTCGTTAATGTTATTGTGTCCAAAAATACAGAGCAAAACTGTCATGTCCCATTTTTGAAATAGGACTTGATAATAAACAGTAATAATTAAATTAAAAATATGAAATAATAATAGTAAAAATAATTGAATGTTAGTTAAGTTAAACAGAAGGTCAAAAGGCTCGAATGGGAAACTTGTGTCTTACTCAAGTGAGAGGTATAAAAGGGAGAGATGAGAACTTCACTTGAAGAAAAAGGAAAGGAGTAAGAAATTGGAGCATAAGAATTAAGAAGGTATTAAGGGAAAGGGAAGGGAAGAAGATAAGGAAGTGACTTTCAAAAGGTAGAGGGTTGTGATTCTTCAAAAATGTTATGATTATGAACTTTTGTGACTTTTTGAAAGGGTTGTAACTCTTTGAAAGAGGAACAATAAAGAAGGATCACACCTCTTTCCAAAAGGCAGGACATGATGAAGAGGTCTGATTTCTCCTTCATATAGTAGGATATAAAGGAGAAGAATCTAATGGATCGAGGTAAAAAAGAGTAGAGGAGATCTGGAGCAGATTTATAGCAGAAGTGTAAGGAGGGATCTAAATTAAGAATGGGGAAGAAAAGAAGAAAATAAGAACAGGATATGTAGATCTTGAATGGAATATGTGCAGATTTGAAAAGTAGTAACGATGTATTTGATAAATCACTCAAAAAATAATGATTAAATGAGTGAAAGGGGCAATGGTTGTTGTCAAACATATGCATCTTTTCCTAATCGAAGGCTGTGACCCTTTCATCAGGGCATTAACAAACGAAAGGGTGTGACTTCCTACACTTCAATGAGATATTAAGGAGAAGTTTCCATTTGTAGAAGAAACCAAAAAGGGAAACAATTGTGAGAATAATGCATTATTCTCAAAGGCAACAATCAAATGTGGTATTAATATCTTGCAAGGTAGGCAAGTCCTGTAGTGTGTTTACCCTAGTAGGCAAGTCGTTGTAGTATAGTGGTGAGTATTCTCGCTTGTCATGTGGGTGACATGGGTTCAATCTCGGACAACAACGCCAAATGTTTACCCTTGTGGGGTAACATGGACTGATTGCATACAGAAAGTAAAGTGCTCAACATGGAATGGAAAGAGAGATATTAATATTACATACATTCATTGATCACCATAAACCAATGTACTTCATACCAACATGTCCCAATTAAAGGAAATGGTGCATATATGTAGTGTCCGATGGGTTGCGAGGCGAACTGTAGCGACTGTGTAACTCCCTTAGATTTGCCAACCACCTAACTACCCAATAACCTGACAACATAGTGGAATTGACCACACTACATCATGCATCGGCAATAGATAAGACTTTTGGTTGAATGTGCATGGGTTACATCATACAAAGACACTATTTGTGAAGGATAGTCTTGAAAAGTGGTATTAATGCTTCACAAGCTAGGTAAGTCCTACGGTGGAATGGACCATGCTACATCATATGAAGGCAATAGATAAGACTCGTGGAATGCAAATGGGTTACATCATACAAAGGCGCTATTTGTGAAGGATAGTTCATATGGGGGATGGAAAGTAATTGCATGCAAAGAAGGGGGAACAACAAGGCCTCACTAGGTACACCAACCCCATGAAACATGGGGCCTAGGGGGACACAATTTCTGCTCTTGGGCCTAGGGTTGAGTCAAGGGCACCCTCCTATAATCCTTCTCTAAACTCATATTGGGGAGTTATTGTGATAGCTAAGGTAAGCATCTTTCATCATACGAGGTGTGTATGATGGAGTGATGGAGGGAAACAGTGTAAAACTTCCGCTAGGTATGCCAATCACATGAATGAAGCACGGTACCAGGGGGGACATAGTTTCCGCTCTTGGGCCTAAGGTAGAGACAATGAGGGCACCCGATCGTGTCTTTGTTATCTTATTCCTCATCATGGTCAGATCATGGAAGCTAAGTGCTATATGTATGTTTCTTTCAGAAACCTAAATATGCATTGTATTGTTACCTAATACCTAGGTTAAGATTGTACCTCTCTTTGAATTATCAATTTATAAAGGTCAAGGCAGATCATATTGTACTAATATAATTAGTTTGTATATATCTACACGTACTTGACCCTTGTTTGGTTGACCTAAAACAGGGTTTACCTTGTTAATAAGCATTTTAAATTGCAAAGTTATATCTTTATCCATCTTGCAATTCATATTTTAGTGGAATCTGTGATTCTACAGAAAAATTAGGGCAATACCAAAAACGGGACATAACAAAAATCAACAGTAAGAAGCAATTCTTTGGAGCTATTTTAAGTTTCTAATGAACAGCTTATTCTGTATGGCTTGATGTCATCTCTGCAAATAGTTATTATTTGTAGTGAATAGATCTGTTTACTAAGCTAACATGATTCATCCAGGAATTAACCTTAGGCTTACCCAAGAGGGATAAGACATGGAATCCATAGTCTGTACATTCCTGCAAACATGATTAGCAGTCAATTTTCTTCCTAATATAACGCAACAAATATTCATTTTTCCTTGAATTCTAGCTATAAGTGATTATAGGCTAAGTCACAGGATTCATCGAATTTCATCCATGAGATTTGGATTTCAGCGAATTTTACTCTTTCCGAACTTCATCCGAATTTTATGATATTTAATATAATAGTATTTAATTCTAAACTGATATTGAGTTATTTAGTTAAGTTGTTTAGCAGCATTAAACTATTTTGACAATTTTGTGGTTATATTACTAATATTTAAAAATACATAAATATATATAACTAAAATAGTCGATTTTTTTTTTTTGAATTCTTACACTTGCCGAATCTCATTCGAATTTTATGATTGACGAACTTGAATTCAAATTCGAACCTTTTGACTTAGATTATAGGTACTCACCAATACCTTTTAATTGTTATGCAGTTTGTTTTCATTTCTTTTTTGGTTGGTTGTCAAAAAGTCTAATTTCATAATGTCGCATTTCATAGTTGTTCAACATGTGAACACAGGAGAATGGTGAAGAGTTATATTAATTCAGTTAACAAAATTTGGCTTTGAATCAAGGGAAAAAAAAAAATAAAAAAAATCTGCATTATGTTGTGACTCAAAATTCTCCAATGCTACTCAAGGACATGTCAAGAAAGATGAAAAGAAGTTGACCGGCAAGAAAATCTGTCTCCTTATTTTATCAATATTGAACAGCATATTCAGTATGGCTTGAGTTCAGCTTTGCAAACATTTTTAATTAGTAGAGAATAAGCGGTTTACTAAGCTAGCATGATTTATCCCAGGTATGAATTCTGGGCATATCCAAGAGAGACCAGACCTTGGATTCAAAGATCTCCAGGGTCTGGGCATGTGCCTGGAAACAGGCAATTAGTCAATTTTCTTTGGATTCTTTTCCTTGAAGTAAATTTAGAAGTGACCGCACCTCCCATGCTTTTTAGTAGTTTGCAGTGTGTTTTGCTTGCTTTTTTGGTTATTTTAACCAGTAAGGTCTTGATTCATTTGCTAGACTTTTTGGTTTGTTGAAATTGTGAGCACAGGAATGGTGAAAAACTTATTGTAGGGATTCAATTTACAAAATTTGGCTTTAATTTGAGGGCAGCAGTTTTTTATTATTATCTATCTACATTTTGGCTTGCCTCAAACAGTGTTGTACCAAAAAAGAACAAGTTGATAGTGGCTAGTAATTTTGTCATCTCCATTGAACAGGATATTTAGTATGGTTGGCCTTAACTGTGCAAACATTTAAAATGTAGAGTAAAGCTGTTTACTAAGCTAGCAGTTGTTTTCAGTTCTCCCTGAATATAAATCTTGCTGCCAAACCTAAAACCCCATGAGAAGGTACCATGTATTTTTCTGAGGGTTTAAAAACTATGTAACAAAGGTGTTTTAAACTTTAAAGCATACCTATAGGTTTGCCATCTACAAAAGATTATCTTATAAAGTGCAGCATGCATCATTGTAATGGTTGATCAGCCACAGGCAGCCACTTAGCGGTATATTTATGGCTTGTTTCTGGTACTTCTTATAAATGCTGTTATCTGCTGATTTTGTGACAAGATATCATGCAACCATAATCTAATGTGATTCAAGCCAGTCTGAGGTGAAGATATTCCAACAACATGGTGCATCCTACATAAATTTGTACAAAATTCAACAAAATTGGCCCAAATGAGTTTCTTCAGATATATAGATGCATCCTCTTGGAGTTGAAGCACCCCTTTTACAGATTGATCTTTTAGTAGGGTCCATATTCCTGGGCATTGGGATGGATGGTAAAGTTGTGTTGTTGAAAGTTGAAAGTTAACTAAATCATTATAATCAGTCAGGATGGCCCATTTGAGTCTCCTAGTAGTACACTGATTTCTTCTTACTGATTAGACGATTAGAAGTTTATTATTTCTTGGTAATGGGTAAATGTGGAGTTAAGACTACCAATGGAATAAAATAATAATAGTAATATGGACGAATATAGCATCAATAATTATTCAAGCTCCGTTTTGCATTATGTTTGAGTCATTTGATTTATTTTTGAATTATCGGCATTGAAAGTCTATAGTACTCCTAAATGGAGTGTCTTTGATTGGAGAGCGAATGCATCTTGTTTTGGAAATATTTTATGACTTGTTCTGAGTTGTATGGCTATTGGTTGGCATGAAGTTATTTTGTGATCACTAAATTACTATTGAATTTGTTTGAAACCAGATGCTAAGTATGTTGGGCTCTTTTTTCCAGGTTTTCGGAACACTAATAGTCAAATATCGGCATCATTCACCGCAAATGGGAAATATGTTATTTCTGCAAGTGAAGATTCTTATGTATATATCTGGAATTATGATTTTCCAAGTAATCCAGCTGCTAAGGATCAGGGGATCTGTCGGACTTACGAATATTTTCTGTCTCGGAAGGTCTCAGCTGCCATTCCTTGGCCTGGTATGAAGTCTGAAACCTTTGTCTTAGGCTCTGGTGAACTGACACCTGCTCATAGGCACAATCCTGAACTGTTTACACATGGAATAGGGAATGGAGGACGAAAGAGTGGGTCATTTCTGCATCCATCCACCAGTCAATCTGGTGAGGTGGTTCTGGGCAGTCCTCTTGTGCCAATCTCAGGTAACTCAGATATTGAGGCCAATATGGATCAAATAAATCGCATTAGTTTTGAAGGAGCAAGGATCAGTAGCAAGAGTGAGGGATCAGCTCGAGAAAATCATCGATTAAGTGATTTTGGTACATTTCCCGATTCTATCGCAGGTGCACTCCAAGTAAATTTAAATTCCTCTTTTGCTAATATGAGAATTCCAGATCATTCAAGTCCAAATCATGGGCTTTTTGCTGACAGTCTGTCTAAAGGTTCAGCAACATGGCCCGAGGAGAAACTTCCAGCCTTTACCTTTCGAAGTCCAAACCTAGCCTCTTCTGAACTCACAAACAACAGCATTTGTGATTCTCGTGATAATACCAGTCAAGACCAGTCTACACTAGCTGCATGGGGCTTAGTAATTGTAACTGCAGGTCTTGGTGGCGAGATAAGAACATTCCAAAATTATGGCTGGCCTGTTCGCCTTTGAGATGTGAACATTCCTATCTGAAAGGAATTCATAGGATGCTTGTAGCAGTGGTTTAAATTACATTTTACCAGCAGTGCTTGCGAGCTTCATATTCTGATGCCGTCATGTCGTGCTCATGCCCTTCAGAATTCATTGTAATGTATAGATTCTTTCACAGGAGTTACTTCTCCTAGTTCTTATTCTTTTTAAAAAATTCAACAAAGAATCCTTGGTTGTAAGATAAGAAATTATATGTCAATTTGTTGGCAAGAAAGAGAGGATGGTTATATGGAGCACTGGTTTTGCTCCTGCATTTTCTTCAATGTAATACAAGGGAAGTGTTGTATTTGTAATTATCCGGTCGCGAAGGATTTAATCTTGCTTCCAATGGTTTAAGTGCCATTGGTGAGCTATCTTTTAATCTCACGAGAGCTTAATAAGCTGTTTCTTAGTTTTCAGTTAACAACAACATTCCAAGTGATTCGGCACTAAATTGTCAATTTCGTGCTAGTTTTACGTTCCAATTTTACGTTCCAATAAAACTAGATGAGAGGTCAGGAACAAGGGTGGATCATGAGTCATGCTTGTATCTTTGACCCTCTGCGAGGATTGCTCGAGGAAGGTTAACATATATAATAGGAGCAGTACTTCTGACTACCAATAAATTTTGAACAAGCATTTCAAAAAATATATTTAAAACATAATAGCAAATGTAAAAAATGTATCGTCCTTACAAAGGAATAAATTGAACGGCAGCGTCTATTCGGCCGATTTTTTTCACCTGACATGACATTGTTATTAATTAAATTTAAAATTACAAGAGCACAGATATTGAGTATTTTAAAACGTCATTAAACTGTCGTGTAAGGTATAAATAATCGGCTGCAGCCATTTTCTTGTCGGCAGAATACCCAAACCGCCTCATTTACTGTAATTATTAATTATTAATTTTTTTAATTCATTAATTTCATTTTCAATTAGTTAATAATTATAAATTATAATGAATGGTACACCTCATTCACTTTAATTATTAATTAATTGAAAGTGTTATAATTAATAATTATAAATTATAATGAATGGTACACCTCATTCACTTTAATTATTAATTAATTGAAAGTGTTAATTTATTATATTTAAATTTTTAATTAGTTGATAACTACAATAAATGGTGCATTTTGGGTGCTGCGTAGATTTTGCCCAAGTATGGTAGATATGTACATCTAGATGGTAGATATGTACATAGGCTCTTCTAAAGTGATTCACATAGACCATATTCTAGTAGTAATGTAATTTGTGATAGTGATCATGCAATTCACATAGACCCTATTCTAGCATTATGTTGATGTTAGTTTTGTACCAATACATAATATATAGCAATTGAATACTTGATATGGAATATTAAACACTTAACCCTCTCTTAAAAGTAAATACTCACGAAGAACATGAGGAAACTCCAAGGGTCCTTACACTTGTGGATGCTAACTTAGTTATATTAATGTGATTTGTTGGTTAATCATGTGGGCAGGGTTACATTGTTCTTTCAAGAATGTTGGACTTCTGCTGCGATAGTGATGAAATCTAGCTTTGCAATGAATATTGGCGCCAAATGATGTTGATGGTGATGATGGAGGGTTTGTGCATCACCAATGCTCAAATTTTCTAACTTTCTTCGAATGAATTCCAACTGTTAAACTATTTATTGTTTTACTTCTACTCCTATGAATAGAAAGATTAACAAATGGAATGAGATTTCCATGCAAGTCTTCCTCCTAACAAGCCACTAGGATGCTAGTAGCCTAGTAGCATGGATCCTTATTAATCATCCACTAATATCACCATACAACTTTCCATCTATTCTTACTCTTGCTTAACAACTTTGTTGAAATAAAATCTACTCTAACAACTTCAATGGAATTTAACTCTTTAACTATTGGAAGTAGAAACCATGCAATAACACCAAGCGTTCTTAATCACCATGCAAGACACAACAATGATAGGAGAAGCAATTTTGGTATTATCTTAAGCAACAATTTTCTTCAACCTTTTACAAATGAGAGCAAATGGCCTTATATAGGGGCCAAAATTACAACCAACGGTAGAGATTAAGAAGCAAAATCAACTATCTTAGATCAAATCCTAGAAACCTTAACTAGGGTTGCCACCCCATTGACCAATGAGAAGATGCCACCTCATCAATGGACCAATAAAAAAAAAGTGATAACCAATAAGAAGACACCAAAATGGTAGCCAATCAGAATCAGCCACCTATCCTACTCAAGAAGAGAGGAGAATTTGTCACTTGGGCTTACATCAAATGATTCTCTAATATAATTCTACCCTTTTCTTTCATCTTTTTAGCCAAGGCAATGAACTTGGCTACCTTGTTGTTGACTTCCTTCATGGGAGGGCAAGGCGTGTGCTTCATCTTGAGCTTAGTTGAATTCATCATGTTGCTCGTTGCTTGCAGTGTCTTCTCATATTCTTTCACATATCCGATAAAGGCACTGAGGGAGGCAAGGCTGCCTGAATGCTTCTTCCTGATGGCAACCTTCCCCAACTCATCCAATCTCGATCCAAACTCTTTCTAATTGATTTTCTCCTCTTTGATATCTTCAAAATCAAGTGCAACCTTGACATCACTCATCATGGTTGAAAGGGAAGTGTTAATGCCTAGGTTGTGTTGTGCAATCTCATTTCATATTTCTTTAAGTACCCTCAATCTGATGGTCAAGGCAGCATACCAAGACTCCATCGTACTCATTCCTCCTCCATCTACCAACTTGGTTCTCTCCAAATATCTCTCCGATAGCCCAATAAATGCTCGTAGCCTAGGAATGGCTAAGTCCTTGACTAGGAGGAAATCCTTCCACTCCCTTTCAAATGTTTTGAATATGTCTCAAATAGCCACCAATGACTTGAATGCCGAGATAAAGGAAGACAAGAAATTTCGCCCATATTGAATTATATCACTGATCCACTCTTTGATTTCGTGCAACTGAGCCGATATCTCATCTATGTTGCTCCCGTTGTCTTGCGGAAGGGCTACCTGATGCAATTGTTGGATAGGTTGACAATCTCTCCAATACTTGTTTTCGACCTTCAACTTTACAATCTTCTCGTTTGCCTTCCTTAACCTTTTTCTAATTGAAACCATGCCTTCCTAGATCTCCTCACACTTCATGTCATCCGTGATTCTTCTCAAGTTATGCTCTACTATCTCATGCCCCTGGGCTACAATCTCATCCATTGCCTTGCTAACTTTTGGTATAACAATCTGAACTTTTCGGTGACCCTCATCATCACTTCTGATTACCTTTGCCATTTTTTTTGCAATTTGTTTATGTTTCTCACTATCTTTCTTTTTCACTAACCCTTGAATGTCTTCAACTATTCAGATAGCCCCCACCTTGCCTCTTGGCATAAGCATTTGCCTTAACCATAGTGGTGTAGTGCATCTCCTTAGATCTAGATTCGGTTCAACTAGCAAAGCATCACCAACAATGTCAAGCGTCTGACTTATTTCCTCAATATCAATTGGCCTATCCTCTTCTTCACTAGTGACTATCATATCATCTCCATGTTGGTTCTCTAAGAGAGGAGAGTATTCGGTACTGTTATTGTAACCACTTGATTTTGAATCAGAGCTCACCTTTACTGAGACCCTTTGCCCACTTGTCTTTAACCTCTTGACTTCTAGCCTCAATTATGTTCTCCCTCGATGGTGCTGCATTTCATCTTTGTTGGAGGCTTCTGATGTTCTTTACTTTTCTCAACCTCCAAATTTCTCTTTTTGCTCTTAACTGCTCTTTGTTGCTGGCTACTGCGCCCACCTTTTGTCCGATTGACTCTATTGGACCTTCCTCCAGCTTCATCTTCTCATAAGTAAGGTGTACCTTCCGACTTTGTAATTGCCTTAACTTCTCATTGTACCATGACTCAATCTATAGAGCAACTGCTTTGTAACTACCTCTAAGGAAGGATCTTGATGATCATCCCAATCCACTGGACCCAATTCTGTTCCATCCATTGTATTATAATCTTCTCTTAGCACATTTTCATCATCTTCCAGTTGATCGAGAATATCAATGCCTCTCCATCTGTTTGCCCTCATCATGCCCATTGACAATCTTGAGAAAGCTAGCTTCCTCACATGAAAGTCATCTCGTGCATTGGCCCAAAAATATTCTATAGTAGGAATATGTTTGAATGTGTTTTCTTGAGATGCCTTGATAAGACCATTAGGATCAAATCCCTGTCTTGCTCTATACCATCCTAGATGATACCATTCTAACTCCTCCGCAGTTGCAAAGGCAACAAGATTGGGGAAAGTATCATTGCCTATTCAAAATGAGAAGGTAATCCCTGTCTCATCTTTAAGTTTCATCATCTTATCATAATGTTCAAGTTGCCTAGCCAACTCTATCAAAATTGTCTTGTCGGGTGGGTACCTTGGAAGTCTCTTGGGATAAACTATACTTCCTGCTACTCTAATATATGTGAATTGCGGAAATTTGATGAACCAACTTCCATACTTCTTAACTTTTGCTACTACTTTTGATGAGAGCCTCCTAGCAGGTGTCTCTTGTAATATTCTCACTGTCTTCATGGCAAAGGTGTCATAAAACATCTTATAATCTTTGGTGTTGTGCACATGAAGCTGTGGATAACACTCATGCACCAAACATTGCCTCAACCTATTGCCATCACTCCTAAGCCTTTAAGTCCAAGATTCTCATATAGTCTCGCAATCAAATAGAAAAGATAGGACCCCATGTAGAATTGCTTTTGAATTTTATTGTCCTTAGTTGCAACTCTAAATTTTCACTTGTAATTCTAGCCTAATCAAATTTTCTCTTTCTATTTTCAATTTCATCAATAAAATAATACATCCAGTTCTCGAATTGCATACCTTGAGCCATGCCCATGATTCGACTGAGAAACACAATAAGGTTGCCATATTTTGATTTGAAATTTGACTTGGTGAGCTTTGACGACTTGGTAACTCTCGTGTTGCCTTCGCGTAACCAATTCTGCTTTAGATGAATGAAGTAGGCCTCCTGATTATTCTGAAAGAACTTGGTTGTTTGATCCATCATTACCATTGTCATGCCTTTATGCTAGGGAATATTAAATACTTCTTCGACCACTTGTTCGCTGATTTAGTGAACATTCTCTTTCCTTCATCAAAAAAGGACTTGGTCACAATATAAAACCGGTATGCACACTCAATTACCAATTCCAGACAAGGCAAGGTAGGAGGAAAAGCCGATGCGTGTACAATTCCGCTGTTGTAGATTTTTTTTTCATGGGGGATTGTCCTTCCTTCAATCTATCCTTCAACTGTACTATGTTTACCGTGCCGATATTGGTATCACTTATTCGCCTCACTTTCGAGGAGAAGGCGGTTTTAGGCATTATATTTTCCTTGTCTTTTTTGGTATTTGTTCCCTTTAGTTTCTTGCTTGCACTAACATCCACCATTCTAAACACTTATTTCTGCCCCTTCATTCTAAATGATATGGACATCACTTATCAATCTCCAAACTTCTTTCTATCGATGGAATCTAGCTTATTTCTACCTCTCCAAATCCTATCTCTACACTATCAATCTCCAAACTTCAATCCTAGGGGTGGGACTACCACTTATTTTTGCCTCTTCGTTACCTTAGGATATACTACACTTATATCTCCCAACTTCAATCCTAGGGTGGTCTAGCTTATTTTTGCCTTTCCAAATGTCCTATCATGAAATCTACACTTATATCTCTCAACTTCAGCCTATCAATGGAGATGATGAAGTGGAGGATAAATAGTGCAAGAAGAAGATAATGGAAACGAACCAAGCAAGAACAAGAAATAAAATTTGCCTTTAAAACCAATCTTCACCTCTAAAAATGAATGACAATCTTACCCTAAATCTGCCTTCTACCAACAATCAAGCCTCTTAAGTTCAAATATGATCTTAGAAATTTTAGTCCTCCTCCAAAATGTGATGCACTAGTAAATGAATTGCTTGCAAAAAATCTGCCCTTTTCATCAAATTTCGACCTCCTTGCTAAAATTGCCCAACTTGAAGGAAATTCGTTGCCCTAGGGCAAAAAAGTCTGCTCCAAATTAGAATTTCAACCTTCTAGATCCGCCCACAATTGCAAAAAAAAATTAGACTTCAAATCACCTTGCCTCTTCACTAAATAAAATTGCTATAGCAGGAGGAAAAAAATGTTAGCCCTAGGAGAAAATTCGCAAAGGAAAAATTTGCCCCTTTGGAAGAAAATTAGACCCCAAAAATCACTGCCAAGGAAAAATTTGCCCCTTTGGAAGAAAATCGCTCAACCTCTAGTAAAGGAAGTGGAAAGAATGAAGAAATAAGAGGGGGGGGGTGCGGGGGTGGAAGCCCCTTCTTATATCCTCCTGTTGATCTCTAGATTGGGCCAACAAAGATGACCCAATTTTAAATAAAACATGAAAATAACTAAGCCCCTTTGCTAAATCGACCTTTTTAATTGCCAGTTTGATCCAAAATTGCAAAATAGAAACATGGTAAGCCTAGGAGATGTCAAAATTTTCATTTAACAATATTTTGACAATCAAAACATCATTAAAATCGAATCTAACAAGCCAAAATCAATTTTCAATTCCAAAATTGCAAAATAGAAACATGGTAAGCCTAGGAGATGTCAAAATTTTCATTTAACAATATTTTGGTAATCAAAACATCATTAAAATCGAATCTAACAAGCCAAAATCAATTTTCAATTCCAAATTACCAATTTCCTTGAACATTTCTAAAATTCTCTAGGCAAAATTTCAACCAAATTGATGAGATTTTGCAATTTAATCCAATTTCAATTTTGCACTACAATTTCAAAATTTTAACAAAATAAATCCTTTTCCCGGCAATTGAAATTCAAACTCTAAATTCAATTTTATTATCAAAATTTCTTTTCATTGAAAAAATTTGAGACTTTCCAAAATGACCAAATCTACAAATTCATTTTGAAAATGCTCAAGCTCATACAATTATATCAAAATTTCAAAAATCCATCTATGTCCAAAATTTGTAAATTTGTCTTGCTAGATATTATTTTAACCATCAAAAAAATGTTTTTGTTGAATTCTGTTTGGCCTAAGGACAAAATTACATGTTTTGAAAAATCAAGTTTAGCACTAGATAAAAATAAACGGAATCCCTCCTAGAGGCTAAGACGTCCAAGGTGTAAAATTACCAATTCGAAACCTCTGGACAACTTCAAAAGTTCACTAAGGCAAACAAAGACTTACAACACCCATGAAAATTCAAGGTATTTAAGCTTCTAATCTAGCAAATTTATTATTTAGATCAACCATCTCTAATATGGTTGGCTTCCTAAATCACATTGTCGATTTTATAAGAGCAAGAGGGCCAGAGAGTGAATAGAACCAAAGTGTTATTAGAAACAATTATAAACTGGGTAAAATCCTTATAAATTGTGAGAATAAAGAGATATTTTGCACTTCTCTGAACGAAAAATCCAATTGATTAGTTACAACACAATTCCAAGGAACATAATAGAAATAATTAGCACTTCAACAACAATATGATTATTCCTCTAGTTAAGAGTGTCTTTAAAGAATGTAAGTTAAACAATGTAAGAGACGATGATACATGAGCATATTGGGTCTTGGAGCAATCTTGCATCAACCAAAAAAATAAAAATCTCTTGTTTACTGTACCGGTCTGTAGGTTTTGTGTTATGCGTGGCTAACATGATGATGATGACCTATCCTTCATCCTCCTAAGTGTGCAAGCCTTGATCGTTTGTAGTTCTCAAGTTGTGAACTGTTCTTTGTGGTCCCTATTTCCTACATTTCTCTTCTTGTGAGGTGTGTTGTTTCTTTTGGCGTGGTTTCTTATGTTAACGTGGCATGTTGCGAAGTTAGGAGCTGACTCCTCAGTCACGTGTGGATTTGCCTTCTAGTGCGCATTGCTTTATGTTTCATTTGGTGATAGTTTTGGTTTACTCTTCTTAGGTTGGACCTATAATGTAATTAAATGCTTGACTAGCAACCTGCACATCACTTTATGTTTCATTTGGCAATGGTTTTGGTTTACTCTTCCTAGGTTGGACCTATAATGTAATTAAATGCTTGACTAGTCAACTTGTGGCTTAGCTGGCTATATAAGAAGCTTAGTTAGTGTATAAGAGGGGGGAGTAGCATAAGATATTGAAGAGGAAGATACGATGCAAATTTGGACTTTAATTTCATAATTTCCTTTGTATATGGCTGAAATCCAAAAGGCCTCACAGCCAGGCATGTTGACAGATTTCTTTTAATAATTACACCAGTGTGGTTGTCAGTTGCCCAGTCTCATGTAGATCTTGTTTTATTGTTTCATGTATATAGCTTTCGTGTGTAGTTCTGAGTAGGGCATTTTAGTAGGTTTAACTTGAACCCTTTTATGCTTGAATCTCCACTTTCCCTATGTTAGGTGGTATCAAAGTAGAGTTCTTTCTTGTGGATTGGATCGTGGAGAACCTTGTTGGATTGGTTGTAGGGTGACAGATTGGAAATCTGACCTATAACTTGCAGAAGGTTGTGATCTTGCAAGAACTATTGTCAAGATGGTTGTGGTAGAGAAAATGTTCATAATGCTATAATGGATATGTTGACGCAATTTTCAACCAAGCTTGAAGCTGTAGAAACAACCCAAAGAAGAGGTGTACATCTTGAAGATGTCTAGGATGAAAAATAGGCATCATCCAATCCAAATCCTGAACTCAAAATTGAACAAGATGAGGAAAGACTTTTGAGAGTTTTGTCTAGGGCTAACTCTAGACCCACTGCTGAAGTTGCTATGATGGAAGACTGGAGACCAATGCAGTATTGAATCGGATCTCTGAGATGGATACATATTTTGAGTATGAAGGTACTCTCGATAACAAGAAGGTTAAGATAACAGTCACAAAGTTGAAGGGTTATGCATCTTTAAGTTGGAACATTTGGAAACTGAGAGATAGAAAAGAGGAAAGGAAAAGATCAAGACATGGAAAAAAATGTTAGGAAAGATGAAGAAGTTGTTTCTCCCAACGAACTACCAGCTTTAGTTTGTTGAGAAAGATGCAAAATTTGAGACAAAAGGATATGAGTGTTAAAGAATATATCGAGGAATTTTACAAATTGGATATCATATATGGACATGTAGATGATGAAGTTGAGAAAGTGGCTAGATACTTGAATGGCCCGTGGACATCAATTCAAGATGAGATTAAATATGCTAAGATGGATAGTGTGGAAGAAGAATATCAATTTTCTTTGCAGGTTGAAGAATGATTGAAAAAAAGACACGATCAAAGACAAAGAGGAAGAGGTGGCAAATTTCCAATAAGCTGATGAAAAACCTATGGAGAAAGTAGAAGATCTAACAATGTGATACAAGACAAAGGATGGAAAGATGACCCTGTTGGTAAAATAGGTAATTACTCTAGAGATAGCTATACTAGTTACTCTAGGAACAATAATGGTGGAAAGAAGGAAGACAAATCTTGATTTAAAGGTACTTGTTACAAATGTGAAGAAGAAGGACATAAAGCTTTTGAATGTACTAACTTTGGAAAGAAGACTGGAGGTACTACCATAAATACTTTGGCTTGTGAAGAAATTGATGAAACACCTAACGAACTCAAGAATGGTGAGAATCTAATGTTAAGAAGGATCTTGTGGAGTGAGGAAGATGAGAACCTGTTTTGAGAAAAAGTTTGTTCAAGACCAGATGTAAGATCGTTGAAAAATGTTGCAAAGTAATCAATGATAGTGGAAGTTAAGATAATTTGGCATCTAAAGAGTTGGTTAACACATTGTAGTTGCAGAGATTGAGACATCTTAAGCCTCACCATGTTGCTTGGATCTAGAAGAAGCACAAACTACTTGTAAGTGAACAATGCCTTGTCAAATTTAAAATTGGGAATTATCATGATGAAGTCTTGTGTGATATTATATCTATGGTTTGTTGTCATATTCTTTTGTGTAGACCTTGGTAGTATGATAGACAAGTTTTGCATGATATTAGATTGAACAATATACTATTTTGGTAAATGAAAAAACAAACAGATATTGTTGCCTTTGGTGGACAAATGTGATGAAAGTCATTGTACTAAGTCAGAGTATGCTTTGTTGAGGGTAATAAGCTTGCAAGAGAAATGAAAGAACATAATATTTGCTATGCTTTGATTCCTAGAAAGATTGAGAAACAAGATGATTTAGATCATGCACTTGAGATTGAACCATTGCTGACAGAATTTCATGACATCATTTCTAATAATGTACTTGATGGTTTTCCCTTGTGAGAAGTATAAGTCATTGCATGGATTTGATACCTAAATCTAGTTTGCCTAATAAAACACCACATAAGTTAATACCTGATGAAAATATTGAGCTGACTAGACAAGTACAATAATTGCTTAAGGGTTTCATTAAAGAGTAAAAGAAAAAATCTATGTCACCATATAGGATACCAAAACCTATTTTGGTCAAATCTCATTTCTCTATCAAAACTCAATTTTTTTAAAAAACTAAAAATATCCTTTATGGATCTCATATTCAATATCATCATTATATAAATTTATGGGTGTTTTGACTAGTTATAATATGTTATAATTTAAAAATATTATAAGTCAATATTTCAACATTTGAGAAGATGCTCCTTCAGAAAAGGAAAAAGGAAATAGGAGATCATATCAAAAAATTTTAAAAATTATATTTATCTCTAGAGGAGAGAGTCCTATTCATGAATATGTAATTTTGTTTCAAGAAGGTGTAGATTTGATAGGGAAGTTTTGACTAGAGGAAAAAAATGTTGGATTCCGATAAAGTCAAGCTTGAGTACTAATAACAAAGAAAATATACATCAAAAATAATTTTTTGTTTTGTTCCCTAGCTATACATGTCATCTATAAGACATTTTCAAATCAAAACAAAAAAAGATGATTTGCATATACTTCTTTGACGGGAACTACACCTTATATTTTTAATAGATAAAAAATGGACTTCAAAATTAAAAGAATGAATAAATTCTTACTCAATTTTTTTTAAAAAAAAATTATAGGCATAAAATTATTCATCCAATTCTACACATCTCATCAGTTTACATCATCTTCAAACTCTAAACATAAATGCCATTTTTTTGAAATTGATATTGAACCGTCGTATTCTAATATTTTGTTTCTTTATAAAAGGTGACACAAGTTTGTGCTTTTACCCTAGAGAAAGTTTGAGTCCTTGTGCAACACCTGTTGTGTTAGCACCTAATAAAAATGGAGAATGGAGAATGTGCTCCAATTCTAGAGCTATAAACAAGATAACAATGAAGTACATATTTCCATTGCCTTGGATGGATGACATAATGGATAGTTTGAGTGGAGAAAAATATTTTGCAAAGATTGATTTGAAAAGTGGATATCACAAGATTAGAATCAGAGAAGGAGATTAATGGAAAACTTCCTTTAAGACTAATGAAGGTTTGTATGAATGGTTGGTTATGCCCTTTGGTCTAACTAATACACCTAGTACTTTCATGAGGTAGATGAATGAAGTTTTGAAGAAGTTCTTGAGTAAATTTGTGATTGTATACTTTGATGACATTTTGATATTTAGTAAGAGTAATGAAGAACACCTTGAACATATCAGACAAGTATTGCAGAGATTAAAGGAAGAACAATTGCTGATTAATTTGAAGAAATGCTCATTCATGAAAGAAGAGATTGTGTACCTTGGTTTTGTGATTTCAATTGATGGACTAGAGATGGACCTAAAAAAGGAAGAGTTATTCTTGATTAGCCTACACCAGAGAATGTTGGAGAGGTAAGATCATTTCATGGGTTGGCCAATTTTTATAGGAAGTTTATCAGAAATTTCAATTCTATTTGTAATGTCATGACTGAAACTATGAGAGGAAATAAAAGGGATTTCAAATGGACATGTGGAGCACAAAAGGGTTTTGAAATATTGAAACAAAAGATTGTAGAATTGCCGACATTTTCCTTGCCTGATTTCAATATAGTTTTTCAAGTTGAATGTGATGCTAGTGGAAGTGCAATTGGAAATGTTTCGAGTCAAGAAGGAAGACTTGTAGCTTTTTTTAGTGAGAAATTGAGTGATGCTAAGAGAAAATATTCATTTTATGATTATGAATTTTATGCTATTGTTCAAGCCTTGAAGAATTGGAGAAATTATTTGATGCCTACGAATTTTGTGTTGTATACTGATCATAAAACTTTGTAGTATTTGGGAAGTAAAAATAAGTTGAATTAGACACATATGAAGTGGGTTGAGTTCTTACAGGATTTTTCCTTTATATTGAAACATAGAAGTGGGTTGAGTTCTTACAAGATTTTTCCTTTATATTGAAACATAGAAGTGGATAGTTAAATAAAGTTGCTGGTGCATTGAGCCAAATAATAAATTTGCTGACAGAGATGAGAGTCGAGGTACTTGGTTTTGATGACTTGAAGTGTGAAGTGTTTGTATGAAATTGATCCTGATTTTGCTAAACCTTGGAAATCTTGTAAAAAATAAACAATGAGTGATAAGTGGACTAATTATTTCATTCAAGAAGAAATGTTGTTTAAGGGAATTTAATTCTGCATACCTAGATGATCTATGAGAGACAACATAATGAAGGAAAAATAGTGGTGGACTTGCTGGACATTCTAAGATCAATAAGACAATAAAAATGATTTTAGATAGATATTTTTGGCCACAAATTTATAAGGATGTATAATTTTTCAAACAACAAAAGGAAATAGTCAAAATTTGGGATTGTATTCACCTTTGGCTGTACCTGATAAGCCTTGGGAATATGTGTTTGTTCTTGGGTTGGCTAGAACTTAGAGAGGTAATGATTCTATTTTGGTAGTGTTTGACAAATTTTCAAAGATGAGTCATTTCATACCTTGGAAGAAAACATCTGATGCATTACATGTAGCTGAATTATTTTTCAAGGAAGTGGTAAGATTACATGGTTTGCCTAAGACTATTATTTCAGATAGAGATACTAGGTTTACTAGTTACTTTTGGAAAACACTTTGGAAGAAGCTGAATATAGATTTGAAGTTTAGCTCTACATTTCACCCTCAAACAAATGAACAAACTGAAGTGATGAACATAAGTTTGGGAAACTTATTGAGATGTTTGGTTGGGGATAAGCCTAGTAATTGGGATTTAGTTTTGGCACAAGTAATTTTGTGTATAATAATTTTGTGAATAGAAGTACTAAGAAGACACCATTTGAGATTGTTACTAGATTTCATCCTAAGGGAATCATAGACTTGAGAGATTTTCCTACTAAGACAAGAAGAAGTGTTGAAGTTGAGGATTTTGAAATTTTCATGAGAACTTTGCATGATGAAGTGAAAAGGAATTTTCAAGATAGTAATCTAAGATATAAACAACAAGAAAATAAGAGGAAGAGATAGATCTTTTGAGGTTGGAGATGATGTTTGTTGGTAAACAAACTGTTCTTTTCAATCTAACTCTTAAATGCCCAAAACTTGTGAACAATAACTAATTACAATAGTTGGAAAAACACACTAATCAACTAATTTCCCTCTGAATTTGTAGGTACAACTCCCTTGAATTTTTGATTTGCAGTGAAATTATTTGTTCCCAATTCTAAAATGGGGTATGTTCTTGACTAGAGAACAAGAGAGGAACACCAAGTTAGGCCTAGACAGGAACTAACTTAGGCTAGAATTTTGGTCTTTACACTAATCAAATCTATGAACTCATACATCCTATGAACCCACAAAATTTGATGATGTAGTAATGAATCATGTTGGAAGGTTAAGATGCTTGACAAAGAGTTTTAACTTCTAAATGGAAAGAGACTAATTTAAGAAAAGACCGAAAGAGCCTCTTTTTACTTCAGACAATACTATGATTATCTTCAATTTATTTCATTAAAATAGGGGAAAAAAGCTCTATTCATTCACTAGTTTAATTCAACTTCAAGAGATGTTTTAAAATAAAACATGCAATGGAATAGTAAATAATTGACACAAAAAACGTTCAATTTGTCTCTACAACCTAAAGTATTTCATGCCAAAAATTAGCCAACCTTTCATGAATCTTTCAATTGGGTACATATAGGATTTTGAGATGACCGTTACAAAATGGAAATAAACTGGTTCATCTCCTCAAAAATGAAAAATGGCAAGAAGACAATTATGTGTTACAATTTCACATCAAAATACAAAAGGGTGGGAGAAAAAATCACTTCGCATTCTTTCCCTTTCCCAACTTCACTTTATATGCCTTGGAAACAATGATGATCAAAATAAGCTCTTCATGTCTATGGACATGAACGTTGGTGTATCTCAAGAGCCACTTGGAGTGTTCTTTGGCCAAGTCTTTGATTGCATTCAACTATTATTACATTTCCTCCATCGCCATGTGTATACATCTGCCGAGCTGTTGGAGATCTGACACTCTATTATGATGATTAGTAGATTTCTTTGTTAGATTATCCAGATAACTAGAGAAATTCTTTTGCATTAGAGAAATTCCTACCACTCCTTTCCCTTGTCCACTGGTTTGGGAGTTAGTGTGTAGGCCTTTTAGAAACTCATAGTTCTTGTCCTGTTCCTCCTTAACTTTGTTCTCTATTTTTTTTAATCCTTCCTTTGCCACAAAAATCATTTCAGCTTTGAAGTGCAAGCTCTATTGCCATTCAAACAAGGGTTCATCTCCTTTTGGTAGAATCTTTGCTTCCACTACTTCTTTAGTCTTCATTTGGATGACCATATTCAAGAGGGAGATGCAATCTTTACTCTTTTCCCTTTCTATTGACATAGTAGCCTGGTTGGCCAAGATGTTATCCTTTTCTGTTTCAAGCCTCAACACTGCATTACCAAGTTTCTTTATGACTACAAGTCCTTCAGACTTGAGTTTTTCACTCCACCCCTTACCAATTTACCCAAAGTGTTTGTCTTCTTGTAGCTAGGAGATGATAGCTTGAATATCTGTAGCTATAGGGTCACTGGTAGGTGGCACTCTCGAAATACTTTCTAGCGGGACAATTAGTTGCTTGATGAAGTAGTTAAGTTTGTGGATCTCTACATTCATCTTGACTTTGGAAAGCTTAAGACCTTCGAGCTATTCCTCTATCACTTCATTTTTTTATTTCCACAGACCCACTTTGGTGTCGTGCCTGACTTCTCCAAGATCCAGAGACTGTAATGTGAAGTCATCTGTGGTTAGCTCTTCAACCCTACCTTCTTTGTTAGGCTTCGCTATCTCCATTGTTAGGTGCATAATATCTGGGTCTTGGCTGACGATGGATAAAGTCTTTTGCTTCTTCTCTTTGCTCAATGCTGACCTAGAATAGATGGCTAGAGATAGAGTCTCTTTGTTTGGAGCTCCCTCTTCTTTCATTTTCCTCTTTCTATCTAAGGTATTCTCGAGCCATGAATCAATGCCAATTACCTTAGATGCAGTCCCTAGTGTATCCACACTGAATATTTTCCTCTTAACATGAGTCAATGCCTTTGAAGCTGAAGAGAAAGGATTATTTTGAGCCAGGGAAATGAACTTTGGAGCTTCAGATACTTTCTCCACTTCAGTTATTTTCTTTGTTGCTTCATCTGACTTTGTAGATTTACTTTCACTACTCCCACCATCTCCAAGATTAACCACTTGTATTTGGGGACTACTTGGTAGGAGTACTGTGGAACTTATAGATGGGATTGGACTGCTATAGGGTGAGAGAGCCACTATGACTGTGTTGTCCTCTAATTCTTCTGCCTTCTTCTTCTCGGCTTCTATCTCTATTCCGACCACTAGCATTGAATCATCCTGACAAGTTTTATCAAGTGGGGTAGGATTGTGCACAAAGCATTGTTGTGAGAAGATGAAGTTACTACTATATTTGGGTGGGATTCGGTGGACACACCTTTGCTCTTGCTTCACCATGCTGTGGTCCACTTGACCCACTTTTCAGTCCTCTTGTAGATTCTGGGCATCATTATGTCTAGATCTTCTATAACATATTTGAAAGGTTTAGAGCTTATGGGAGTATTCCTCAACTTGGTCAAATAAGTATTGCTATACATATTCTGACCATCATCCTCAATTCCATCTACATCTATGTTTACCTTATACATCTTCACTTGATCAACTGTTAATCTTGTGAATGCTCGATCATGACTCTCGAATTCATCTTTGCAATCAGCCCAATAATCTTCAATTGTGATGATATTCTTTATCACACTCCCAATTTGTAGGACATCTCTAGCATACCTGTTGGGGTCGAACATAGGCCTCAGGACTTCATACATGTCTAGCTTGTACTTCTTTTTGAACACCTTCATCATGTTCTTGTCATCTGAATGAATATCACAACTGAAAGCTCCAACTCATCTGAATGAGTATCACAACTGAAAGCTCTAACCCTTATAGGGAATTCATATCCCTTCTTCTTCAAGCTTTTGCTTAGGACGTTCACTTGCAAAGCTTGTCAGATAATCTCGATTAGCACTATCATATCGCTCAGGTATCTTGGCAGCTTTAGGGGAAAACCATCAAAAGATGCAAGATGCAGATAAAAAAGGATGAGAACTGAATAAAATAGTAGCCAAATTGGGTGATGGTGGCCATGGCTTCGAAAGAGAATCTCCTTTCTAGGCATCCTTGTAGTTCCCTGCAAATTCTCATGGTAAACGTGTCATTCACCTTTACATAATGCTAACTATTCTGACATGGGTAAAACTCATAGGTCTTAACATCATCAGGAAAATTTTCTAATCTTCGAAGGCTGGACCATAATTGCAAAGAAACCAACATGTAAATCAAGAATGAAGACATGTAGAATGAAATATAAAACTTGGCCACTTGGAGCGCATTGGAAAGAATCTCACTTACCTCTTGCGTCCAATCAACATACTATGTGTTTGAGTATATAACTAGGGCTTCTACTTCACCTCTCAATCTACGTAGAAGAACTAGAATATCACTTATCTCTAGTTTGAGATTGGTCTCGAACAAAGTTTTGGGGACTTTGCTCTTGTCACTTCATGGCATATGGAACCATGTTCACGTGATCTCCTTCCTCCAGATCATCTTCTTCATTGAGAATTCTGTGATGACCCCACCAAAAGTTAAGTCAAATAACTCCTCTCGCTCTGGCACATGAAGACAATTTACCACTGTTTTCCTATCAATTGGAATCAACATACTGTCATCCGACAAAACTATTTGCTTGGTTTTCAGATTGTCATTATGAATACATTTGTAAATGAGTTATGGGTCTTGGATTACAACCGAAAAACCAACGACTTCGACTAAACCACATCCTTAAAACTTCTCAGTGATAGGATGAATTCATTTAGATTTTACCCTCCTTTGGAAATTCGCCATATCATGAAAACTCGCAAACTTCGTAGCTATAGCTTATGAATGAGATTTTGAATCGAAAGAGTGAATAAGACAAAAAATAAAAAGTCATTGGCTTTCAAATAGTTACACGTATTGATAGAATGAAAAATCAAGGAAACAAGGTAACTCTTTTAACTGCCAGTGTGTTTTTATATAAGGATTTTGATTCATCCGTTATACTTCAAAATTTGCACCACATGAGTGAAATTTAAGGAAATACTCGTTAGAGAGTAAATGCAAAGGCTCAACGAACATTTAAAAGTCTTTTTACTATTCCATTGAGCGTAACGACAACTTTATGTAAACTCATTATTTACTTTTCCATTTTTCTTTAAGTTTTAGAAAGTTTCCATTGGAGCACTCCATTGATGAAAGTCTGCCAAGTGAGATTCTGACCATATCTTCCTTTCACAATGGCTCGATTCATTCTAAAAGCATTTAGACATACACTAAATCTAGTATGGGGGCCAAATCTACTTGTTGACTTGATCTTTCTTGTAAATTTGGAAAATTGCTTGCATGGGTTGGAAACCTAATGAGGAGTAGGCAATTTCCATTTTTCCGCCAATGCTCCTTTATTGGTTGAATCTTTGAAAAATGAATTTCTGGATATTAAGGGTGTTTAGATGAGATGTACAAATCTACTTGGGTGTCACTTAATATCTTTTTTTTTTCACTTTTATCTCTTTTGTGAAAAATTGTTTTCATGGTTCGAAAACCCACTAGGGAGAAGATAGTTTCAGGTTATCCACCAAGGCTTAGTATTTGAGCGATAACAAATCCAAATCGTGTTTAAGAGTCTCATCTTAGACTCAAACATCAATTTACTTAAACAATGTACCTTCATTGAATCTTTTTAAAGCTAAACACGCCTCCAAGTGAGCTTTCGTGGAAACTTGCCTTCATGGGTTGGAAACCCACTGAGGAGAAGGCGATGTGAAATTTTGCACCGATGCTTATTTCTTCAACCATTAATATGCTGTGAATAAATAGTAAACATGCTTTATCTATAATGCATGAAATTTGATCTCTATTGAATTGGATACTAACTTACCCAAAAAATTACAAGATAAAAATAATCACCCGCCTAACTATGCAAAAAAAGAAGGTGTATTGGGAAAATCCAATAGAGATAGCCTAGCCTTTAAGAATCTAGACCTAAACTCAGTCATTTTGAAAAAGAGACTAACCTCATCTATAACACATAACTCACTTTTTCCAATAGATTAGAAAACAAATGCAAGGAAACAAGGTTATGATTCATTTGAAGAAGAATATATTTCTAGTTGGTACCTACAGTAAGCTAAAAATGAAGAAATTTGGACGTTGTAAGATTCTAAAGAAATTTGATAGTGGAAATGCTTATGAAGTGGAACTATCAAAAGACATGGATATTTCACCTATATTCAATATTCCAGATATCTTTGAGTATTTTGAGTTAGATGAGGAGATGGAAGATAACCTGGATTATCCTAAAAAGAAGAAAGACAACATTGAGAACATCCTAAATAATAGAACAAGCAAAAGTACAAGAGGAAAATATTACACGGAATACCTAGTTTAGTGGAAAGACAAACTAGTTGAAGATAGTTCATGGATTACACAAGGTGAGTTGGATCTTTATGATTCAGGTCAGAGTATGAGGAGTTCTTGATGTGGACATCAATTCTTTATTAACCCCAGGTGTGTGATATAGGAGCATCTTGTGTCTTGGAGCAATCTTGCACAACCAAAAAAAAAATCTCTGGTTTTTTGTACTAGTATGTTGTTCACGAGGTAGTTGTTTCTACTATTGGTTTCGTGCTATGCGTGGTTAACATGATGATGAGGACCTATTCTTGATCCTTCTCCTAAGTGCACAAGCCTTTATCGTTTGTAGTTCTCAAGTTGTGAATCGTTCTTTGTAATCCCTATTTCCTACATTTCTCTTCTTGCGAGGCGTGTTGTTTCTTTTGGCATGGTTTCTTATGTTAACATGGCATGTTGCAAAGTTAGGATTCAAATCCTCAGTCACGTGTGGATCCACCTTCAAGTGTGCATTGATTTAAGTTTCATTTGGCAATGGTTTTTGTATCCTCTTACTAGGTTGGACCTATAATGTAATTAAATGCTTGAGTAGCCGACTCGTGGCTTAGTTGGCTATATAAGAAGCTTGGTTAGATGTAGAAGTGGAGGGGGGGAGAGTAGCATGAGATATTGAAGAGGAAGATAGGATGTGTGCTTGGACTCTAATTTTATAAATTTCTTTGTATACGACCAAAACCTAGAAGGCCTCACAAGTGGGCATGTTGATAGATTTCCTTTAACAATTACACTAGTGTGGTTGCAAGTTGTGTAGTCTCATGTAAATCTTGTTTATTTTTTTTGCTTAAATCTCCTCATTCCTTGTATTAGATTAAGACCAAAGAGGGGCATTTCAAACACTTTTCCATCTAATCTGTGGTATGATGAAGAACTCAAGGATGTGAAGAGAGCTCTTAAAGGGAGAAAAGAAAGAAAAGAAAATATAAAGGAATATAAGTGATTGATAATTTTTCTGAAAGCTAATTATGTGATTTTTAGAAGGAAAGAGTTAATCTTGTTAAGGAAACATAATCCTAAGGGCTTTTGGGAAGAGCAACAATAGTTAAGAAAACAAGTAGAAAACAATATTATAGATACTCAATGGTTGGAGTATGCAAAGCTCTTAAATGAGAGACCAAATGGAGAGGCTACCCCTTCTATAACTAATAGTTAATTTCTATTGCAGACATTAAAATGGATATAAAGAGGCTTGAAAGTGGCAAGGCTTAGGATATTGATGGGTTGTAGGCAAATTTTTTAAAGTGGGGGGTAGATCTCTTGGCTCCACATATTAAGAGTATTTTAGCAGTGTCACATAAAGCTGCTTCCTTTTGAAGGACTACTAGTTTGGTTATTCCCTTGCACAAGAGTGGGGATATCAAAAATCCTTCCAATTATCATACCATGATGGTGAATCCTCTTTTAGGAAAACTCTTTGCAAGTATGTTAGAGCATAGAATCAACAATTGAGCTAAAAAAGAAGAGAAAAGAGAAAACGGTTAGGTTAGTTTCATACCAAAATGCTTTACCATTGCATTAATCTATCTCATTGAAAGCATGTGGGAGAAATAGGGAGAGGAGGTTTTTTTTTCCCACTTTGTGGATCTTAACCTAGGGATAATTTATGACACAACATGGAAGAATTGGAAGTCTCAAAATAGTATAGGGTTGTTTATAAGTTGTTTAAATAGGTTAAAGAAAAAATCATAACTAATAGGGAATATCTAGAGTGATATTGGGGTGAGGCAAGGGTGTCCTTTGTCCCATACTTTATTTGGAATCTACATTGATAAGATGGAAGTGTGGCTAGACAAATCCAATGGAGAGGACATACAACTAGCAGGTTATGTGATAAAACCACTTCTTTATGTTGATGACCTTATCGCAAAAAATGTTCAAGATCTGAGAGAGCATTTGGAAAATCTAGAGAACTCTTTCTTAGAGGTATGGATCAAAGCCAATACTGCTAAGACTAAAGTCATTATATTTTCTTTGAAAAATAAAATTTAGTAACACACAATTCATATTTGAGAGCTACTCATTAGTTATTGTGGAGGAATAAAAATATCCAGTAATTAACTTCCATTAAGAGTAAGTTGAGAGACATGAAAATAAGAAAGGAATAAAAGGAGGATGGAAGGCCTCTTACCTTCTTGAAGATAGATGCAGGAAAGTAAAGTTATGAGCTTGGAAGACTTAAAAAACCCTCTTTGATCTTTTGGGGAGTTCCAATTATTCTTAATGGATGTGAAGTTTGAAGGAGGAACGTATCAAATCATAAATGGTGTCAAATAGAAATAATCCAAATAGATCTGATTACTGATAACCTCAACAATTATCTGAATGTTAAGATATTTAAAAAAAGTGGGAAATATGGATAAGCATTGCTGGTCTAAATTGGTGGGTGACAAGGAGCTAGAATGTAGAGAAAAATATGGAGGAAACAAAATAACAAATGGTTGAACAAATGGAACATTAATTCTCGGGAGTACCCAAACACCAATATAGAGATAAAGAAACAGGTACTAGAGAAATTTAGGATTTCCATGTGGACAAATCAAATAAGTAGAAAATAAACTAATTACACGAAAGAATTTAATCACACATGGGAACATGGGGATAAAGAATATTTAGGATCCATAATTGAAAGGCCAAAATTTTAATTGCTTGGCTAATGACCAACTCTTATCATTTACAAAGTGAAATTGGTAGATGGAAAGTTCCTAAAGAAAGGTTGGGAGAAAAGTAAAGAAGGGTGGAAGGAAATAATCTATACTTTTTGCTACAAGGGAGTGATGGAAACAAAATGATACTTTGTCAAAGATTGTGTCATATACAAAGATATTTGTAGCCAGTACAAGGACAACTTATAGGTGAGAAACATGAAGGACCTTTTTGAGGAGACAAGATTACCCAAGATAATTAACTTCCTAATGTAGATCTAGAACAAAATAAACATCCTTGTGAAATTACAACAGGTTGCTTAACTAGCCTTTTGGTCCCTTGGACCGGTGATCTCACGAACATCATTAAAACCCTTCATTTCATTTCATATGTTGTCAATTCTCATAAGGCTCTTATAGAAAGCCATGGAATATGAACTTTTACTCAAGGGAAGTCAAAAATTTTCAATGCCCATTTCTTTGCTCTAATTCTAGATGGAAAAATTGTTGTGGGCAATATGAAAATAAATAAATTATTGAAGGCGTGATCCATGCATAGACCTTTTTGAGAGCTTATAAATAGAAAAAAAAAAAGTATACAAACAGGAATCATCAATTTTACAATAGAATAAAGAAGTATTTGAAATGAGAAAATATTTTTTATACCGACTACTTTACTATCATATATGAAATAATGAACTTGAACGGATGCTATAGAATGCACACATAAATTTAGGTTTTTATTCATTGGCGTAAGGATAGTAAAAATATAGTATTCGAGCTTGCGAGAAATGAGATTTCATTTGTACAAGGTTAAATAACAAATAGGAACTTGTTGATAGTAGGGGAATCTTCACAGTTCACAAGCTAAAATGTTGTAGACAAGGCTTGACAACTCTTCTTGAGAGTAGAAAATTGAGTTGAACTAAAGGAATTTTATTGGACCAAGGATCACATTTTATGTTGTCTTCAATTTTTTTATAGTTTGTTTGTTGATTATCTTTATCAATCAAGAAACATAGAAATTGTTGGGACTCAAAATTTCTTTCTCGATTTGAGTACCATTTTAGACTTTTGAGTCATTTTGAGCCCTATAAGCATTTTTAATGTGTTGGAATATTAAAATGGGAAGAATGCTTCTGAGAGGGGGGGGGGGGGGGGGGTGAATCGTAAGTATTGCACTTTAACCATTAAAACTTTTAACTGAAAGTAAATTGCATGCATGTAAACATATCAAACAACCATGAAAACCAAACATGCATCACCAAATAACACTTGATATTCTAGTGACCCAGAAACCCTCCAGGAATAAGAAGGTAAAACTGGGGTGGGAATGATACCCACAAAATTATTGTAGCAATAATGTTTAACCACTTCTGATGGTCTGCCCTGTTAAAGGCTTTACACTGTGTCAATAGTGACCTAGTTAAAGGATTTACAAACACTTTACATGAAGTGTTACCCTGTTAAAGGATTTAATCACCTCTTCAAAGGATCTACAGCCTAGTTTTTAAGCTAACCTATCAACATAGGATTTCCTTTCTAATACAATTGCTAGAAAGTATTAGGTATAATAAACCTGATAGCTTACAATCCTTGATTGCTGAATTCAAGCACTCGATCTACTTTCTCTGATCTTGATCCTCTAAGATCTAATATTTGTTCATATCCCTTACTTTGTTCTGATCAACTAAATGTCTAACTGTTTCTCTCTTCCTCTAAGTCTTTTGACACTTCACTCTGAATTCCACTATAGTTTTCTCATACACTCCTTCATCCAAGTCCAATACAATGAGATTTCGTCTTCCTTATAAAAACATTCAAAGACTTAGGGTTAGATATGGATCTACGATCCATATTGAATCTCTGTTTCCCACTCATTCCTTGCACTTTTATTATTGGTTGCATGCCTTCTCCATTTTTCTTATTGGCTGCATGTAGATTGCATAGGAAATACAAAAGATTCAATCTTATCTGTTTGATCCTTCAATGTTGGCCATAAAAATAGTTTACTTCTGAATTAGTGAAGTTACAAACTCATATGTGCATTCTATGTTACTCAACACTTGCTATTTCTTGATGTTCGACACATATAACAAAACTATCTCACTCGGCTCCTGTTGCGTTTCTGTTTTGCTCGGCATCATCTGTGACTCAGCACTTAAATATCACTCGGCTCCTGTATCATGCTCAACACCTAAAGTCACTTGCACTTGATTTTCACTTGGCACTTGAAGATCACTTAGCACATGTTGTGGCTCGACATACATAGTGTTCTTGGCTTCAATGTAGAAAGTGCTTAAGTGTGTTGGTACTCAAATGTGAAAACCATTCTAAGACTAACAATCTCCCCCTTTGACATGAGTGACAAAAACACTTAACTAAGCATTATTTATATGACCTTATGAGTACCTTCACTAATCTGCTCAGTATATATACAGAGGTTAAAGAAAACTTGATCAAAATTTTGTAACTTACAATATATACCTCAAAATTATTGTAACTCCCCCTGAGTTGATTGTGCCATTAACTCTGTTGTATTGGTAACCAAAATGTTGTGCTGTATATGTCTCATCTTGAATGCTGATATAATGAATGCTGATATAAAATTATATCTCCCCCTTTATCTTATCTCCCTCATTCGCTTTATCTCCCCCTTTTTGACACTTATGTCAAAGGGTTCTAAGGGTTAAGACCATATTTAGCCAAAAATATACTATTTACCTCCATAATCATGAAGCATCCTAATTACTCAAAGCAATTTCAAGAGATTTATGCTAGATGGTAGTCTCTGCAGCAAGATAAACAAGACCATCTAAGGTAGACAAATTAGGGTCTTTCTTTAGAACATTTTCTACATAGGCTTGTTCTTTATGGAGGATTTCCAAGTGTGGGGTGATGGAAGATTGAAGTTGAAGCAATTTGGCTTTGATGGTGCTCTCTTCTGTTGTCAACTCAACCAATTCCTTTTGAGTACGAAGCGTTTGAGCAAAATGCTTCTCACTTTGAGCTGGATCCTTAGGTAGCTGCATGCTTGAAATATTCAGATTCCTCTCCAAGCTCATTATCCTCTGGCTGGTCTCTTGTGTGAAAATGAGAAGTCACACAACTTTTTGTACAGTGAGAATATATTCTCAAGTACCTACTTGACCTTTTCAATTTTCTTAGCCAGTGCAACTTGTGATAGTGCTATTTGATTTGAAATTTTCTTGTTTACTTTCCCTTGAAATTTCTTTTCAGACCATTCCATTAGTTTTACATTGGTGTCTTGGTCTTCACTTTGTACTTGATCCAATATATTGGCTAATTGCTCCATTATGGGCTTTGTTTCATCAGGTACCTGTAAATTGAAAGCATCTAGAAATATATCCTTAATTTCTACTATAGCTTGCCTCTATTTATACTCATTCCTAAGTACCTGTTGCTTCTTCTTCCTTTAAAGTGCCTCTTGTACTTCAGTCATTTGGGCAATGGTCATGGTATCAAAGTCATACCTGGGAAATACTATCTCTTCATCAAGAGTAGGGTCTTCATAGTGAAGTACCCTTGCAACCTTGGTAGTACTCGAGCTTGGTACAGATATTTTCAATGGTACTACAGAGCTCAGCTGCTGTGAAGTTTCAGTGGGAGTCCTTGTTCTAGGCAAGTTGGCCAATGTTTGAATTTCTTGTTGCTCCTTATCCTTAGGGCTCTCCCCTTCCTTGTCCTATTATTTTCTACCTTGATCAATGATAGTTATCTTAGGTAATGCACCTTGTGTTTGTGCTATAGATACAGAGGTATCTTTCTGTCTAGTTTTCTCTTTTGTTGTCTCCCCTGTAGTTGTACTTACTGAAGTGTCAACCTTAGCAGTTGTATCTTTGACTTTGTGCTCTTTAGGTTGAGTACTAGTAGTTGTAGGACTTTGTGAAGGTGGTTCTTTTGGATTCACCTTTGCCTTGTTAATTTCAGCTACTACCTTCTGCAATTCATCTACACTCACCAAAATAGGGCTAGTGCACAACTGTGATTGCATTGTTGTTTGGTGAAGAATCTTCTTGAGATCCTCTGTAGTGAGTGAATTGATGTTCTGACAAGAGGTGTTAGGAACGTCCTTTATTTTTACAGATTTTGCAGGTGTAGTTGCAATATGTGGAGGACTAGGTGGTGGCAATTGGGTGTCTTTTGACATTTTGTTCTTGTTGCTACTCTTCAGCTGTTGCCTGGTCACCTTCTTGGGCATCTTTCTCCAAATCTTCCTCTTTTTCACTTTCATCTATATCTTCTTCTTCATTTCTCCCTTCAAAAGGGTCCTCTTCTCCCTCCTTTCTTATAGTCAATCCATAGATTACCTTCCATATTTGTGTTGACTTTTTGACAACATCTTCAATTTGGTTCTGCAAGATACTGAAGGCTTAGTATTTAGGTACACATTTTCTTGCATATTTCTTGCTTGCCTTACTGATTTGACCTTTTGTAAGGTTTGGCATTACATGAGCCAAAGTTGACTCTCTTATTTCCTTTTCCACTCTGAGGCAGTAATGCCACTTATTCTCAATTAATGTGCTTAGCTCCTTGGGTATTGAGTCATCAAGTTCAAGTGGAGTAGTCTTGAACTTTGTCATCATAGTGTAGATGGACTCCTCAACTGTGTTTTGTTGTTCTATAGACAACTTATTGAACTTTATGGTCTTAAGACCAGACAAATCTGCATTATCTCTAACATCATTACAAATTCTTTCTAATCTGGATGAAGTGGAGTGTCTTACCATTCTAAACTGTTCTTCATTAGATTCTGTTTCTTCTTCCTCTGACTCATGTGGTGCAAAAAAATTTCTTTTCTTCTGCTCTGTAGACCCACTTTTCTCTATTGTCTTCTTCTTTTCTTGTTCCTTTGCTGCTTGGGCTATTCCCCTTGTATCTACACTTGTAGTTGGCTTAGCTGGGCTAGGTTTTGTCACAGTTTTCTGTGCCTTAGACTGTGCAATTGGTTGCTTCTTTGCTTTTCTTTTCTTGGGCTCAGCCTTGGGTGCATCCTTCTTTGCACTTTCCTCTTCTTCATCATCTTCACCCATGCCTTGGGTTAATGCAGGTGGTCCTTGCCCTTGCTCTTCTTCATCTCCTTCTGCTTCTTCATCTTCTTCATCCCCTTCTGCTGTGCCTTCACCAAGTTTTGTCTTTAGCTTTTAAACCAACTTATCCTTTTTCTTGAGTGTGGAGGCAGTCTTTAACTCCTTATCCACCTTTGACCTTACCACATCATAAGTGCCAAAGTGTGGGGCACTCTTGTCTATCTCTTCTGCCAATAATGCAGTTATTGCTACAGATGCTTCATCTATGTTGATCTCATAACCAAGAGGCCTTAAGCATCTCACTCTTGGTATGACGGCTTCTACATAGGTATAGTCAATATCTACAAGGAAAAAACATCATTTACATGTTTCTCCACTAAGGAAACTGGAATCCTGAGTGTTCGCTTCATTATTTTCTTAAAATCTTCAAAATAGCTTGTCATCAGTGTGTCCAAATTGTCTCCCATTTGTTCTATATAATCATTAATTTGGGCTATGATAGTTCTATCATTTCTCCATGCAATTTTACCAAAAGAAGGAAATTCATTATGAACATAGAAGAATATACAAACCAAAGTTGCACCAAATTTGCATTGGGCACCCTTTGTCCTTCTTATAGCTGCTAAGTTTTCATTAATATATTGTAGTTGCAGCTCTGCAAGATCATAAGTATGATCCTTTTTTACCAGTTTGTAGCCTACATCTATTGGATTGATAGAATTTATGGGCAATAACTCTAACAACAAATTCAACTAGAGGATCTTGAATGGTGTCAATTGTCATTCCTCTTTTATTCCATTTGGCACATGTGTTTTTCTCAATAACCTCTTTGGACTCACTTCTCAAGGTTTTGTACCGATCTAGGGCAGGATATCCAGTTACCCTATGAATGATTCTTTTTGTGATCTTTATGGGGACATCTTATAACCACAGACTACCATCATGAATTTTGCTTAACACAAATCTAATCCATTTTGTCTTAAATACGGTCGGAATACTCAAAGCTCGTGTTAAACCCTTTCTCTCGGCAATTTTATATTCATCCTTCAAAACTCCATCGACAGACAACTTCTCATAGGCTTCCCTTATTTCCATATCTCCTATGGCTCTTATCTTACATTTATAGCATCTTCTTATGTCTTGAACCATAACAACTTTCAGGGGTATGTGGGAAAGGGCTCCGATAGGATCATTCTTATATGCAACTTCAGTGATGGGATGAAAATCAGGCTGTTTAACCTCATTCGATACTAGCTAGACCTCAAATGACTCTTTTTCATGGGTTTTCTTAGAACTTGAAGCCATTTGTGCAAACTAGGGTTTCTTTTACAAAGAAATATGAAACTGCATAACTCAGCACAAATGAAAATACCTCAAGATCGATGAAAAATGTGTTGTAAGAGGTTGGAATCTGCTTGGAACACTAGATTCTCTACTATGAAGTTGTTTTGCTCTCTTTCTCTTCTTTGCTTCTCGTTCATGATGAAGAAAAATGATTAAAATTGCGATAATGTACCCTATTTCCATCGCATTAAATGCTCAACTGCCCACTCAGCTTTTGAAGGATTTTAACATTACTCGGCTTGCACTACATTTCCACTTCACTTGACTTCCATCGGAGTTACTCAACTCGGCATCAGTCATCAACTTGGTCGTTGTTAGGAACTCGACACCCACTAGAGTTTTACTTGGCCTCTGAGGACAACTTGGCAATTTTGTAAGAATATTCATATTATGACTTGGCATCTCTACTTATGCTGATTTCTTCTTTTTAGTACTTCTTTGTCTTGGGACTGGTCTATGATATAACTTTGTATATCAGTCCCATACACCTTTCTCATGCTTAGTTTGATGAAGTGTGATCACTTGACCCATTGGGCGAAGTGATCCCTTCACTTGATGTGTTGCACTCATCTTTCTTCTTCCAAGTCTTATTCATTTGCCCTCTTATTTTATCGACATCAATCTTTTCTTTTCCTTTGTTGGATTCATTTTTTGGTGCTTCAAACCTTGTAGGATAGTTTCTGCTGATATAACCAGTTTTCAAGCAGCTGAAACAAGTGGTTTGACTTAGCCACCTGCTATAATTCCCTTTAAAGTGTGTCCTTATACAATTTTCAGGGATATGTCCATATTCCTGACAATAATGACAATTATACCTGGTGTTGTAACCCAATAGTAGTGATTTTCTTTTGTTTTTGCTGGTTGATTTGATTTCCACATAGGCTTTGATCTGCATTCAAAGGCTCTATGTCCATACTTCTTGCAATTATGAAAATGTCCATCAAATCTTTGTGTCCTTGTGACTTTAGTCCTACAATCTTGTGTCATATGTCCTTGCATGTTGCACTTGTGACAGTAACCCTTGCTTTTGGGTGTGTTTGGCTGATTGATTCTTCTACTCCTGCAAACATTAGCAGTATGCCCCCTTTTATTACAGTAATGATAAGTGGGTTTAGAATCCTTACCTTTGTCACTTCTTTGCTCAGTACTCTTTGATGATTCCCCAACTTCAGTGTTGTTTTATCCAAGTCCTGATGTATCATGGGTTGATCTTGGGAATTTTAGCAACTGTTCAAAGTACTTGATGGCTTCACTTGACTTGTTGAGATTCTCTGCTATTTCTTTTTCTCTGTTCAATTCATTCTGTAGTTGTTCATTCTACATCCTCAAAGTAGAGATCTCAATATCTTTCATATTGAGTTCATGATGAAGGTTCATCATTTGGGCAAGTGTATCCATCTGCATGTTTGAGATCCTTGTTAATTCAATACATTTTTCCTCAAGTCTGTTTGCAAGATTCCTTTTGTCATCTTTTATCATGACTCTATCTTCAACCACTCTTTTCTTTTGTTTAGTGATTTCACATAACATTATGGCCTGTGATTCATGTTCCATCTTGAAAGATCTTATCTCTTCTACTTGAACTTTGTTTTTCTCCATCAGTTCTGCTATTGCTGCATCAAACTCTTTAGTGTCTCCATTGGCAAACACTTGTGTGGTATCAATCTCCTTGTGGTTTATATCATTTTCAGCTATGGCTATCTCCTTTCTTCTTTTCAAGGATTTTCTTAATTCCTCTCTAGCTTCCTCTACCTTGTGTAGAGCGAGATGCACATCTATCACTTGGTTCTCAATGATCTTTCCAAGTTTGTAAACTTCCATCTTTAGATCATTTCCTCCAAGTTGTTAGGCTTCTTTTTGAGAGAACTTAGCTCTGATACCAATTGTTGGAATATTCAAATGAGAAGAATGCTTCTGAGAGGGGGGGGGGGGGGGGGTGAATAAGAAGTATTGCACTTTAACCATTAAAACTTTTAACTGAAAGTAAATTGCATGCATGTAAACATATCAAACAACCATGAAAACCAAACGTGCATCACCAAATAACACTTGATATTTTGATGACCCAGAAACCCTCCAGGAATAAGAAGGTAAAACTGGGGTGGGAATGATACCCACAAAATTACTACAACAATAATGATTAACCACTTTTGATGGTTTGCCCTGTTAAAGGCCTGCCCTGTTAAAGGCTTTACATTGTGTCAATAGTGACCTGGTAACATAGGATTTCCTTTCTAATACAATTGCTAGAAAGTATTAGGTATAATAAACTTGATAGCTTACAATCCTTGATTGCTAAATTCAGGCACTCGATCTACTTTCTCTAATCTTGATCCTCTGAGATCTAATATTTGTTCGTATCCCTTGCTTTGTTCTGATCAACTGAATGTCTAATTGCTGCTCTCTTTCTCTAAGTCTTTTTACACTTCACTCTGAATTCCACTATAGTTTTCTCATACACTCCTTCATCCATCTCCAATACAATGAGATTTCGTCTTCCTTATAAAGACATTCGAAGACTTAGGGTTAGATATGGATCTACGATCCATATTGAATCTCTGTTTCTCGCTCATTCCTTGCACTTTTATTATTGGTTGCATGCCTTCTCCATTTTTCTTATTGGCTGCATGTAGATTGCATAGGAAATACAAAAGATTCGATCTTATCTATTTGATCATTCTAGATCCTTCAATGTTGGCCATAAAAATAGTTTACATTTGAATTAGTGAAGTTACAAACTCATATGTGCATTCTGTGTTACTCGGCACTTACTATTTCCTGATGCTCGACACATATAACAAAACTATCTCACTCGGCTCCTGTTGCGTTTCTATTTTGCTCGACATCATTTGCGACTTAGCACTTAAATATCACTCGGCTCCTATATCATGCTCGACACTTGAAGTCACTCGACACTTGATTTTCACTTGACATCAAAGATCACTCGGTACATGTTGTGGCTCGGCATACATAGTGTGCTCTGCTTCAATGTAGAAAGTGGTTAAGTGTGTTGGCACTCAAATGTCAAAACCATTCTAAGACTAACATAATGCATGTGTACCTAATTGTCCTTTCGATGTCTAAGAGGTTTTTAATGTTTCTAAAACCTTGCATTCAATATATCCATGCATCCCATGAAGATAAATTTTCATTTCGAGTCATTCTGTTAAGTCTTGTTTTGAGCAATGTTCAAATCTGCATTTTTGCTTAAGTGTTAAACAATGACAGGAAGCCTAATTTGCAATTGAATATCTTACACCCGATATAGTACACATATTAGAGAATCTATTTTTTAGATTTTGGGTGTTTTGACATGTTTTGACTAGGTTTTGAATTCTCCAAAGTTGGTCATTTACTGCTATCATGCTGATGTAAATTATTTAGAATTTTGAGAGGCCATGTTTGAATAGCTATAGCTTTGACCAAACTGATTGAAATGAGAAAATTCCTTTTGCATTGCATTCTAGAGGTCAAAGAATTGTTACATTTCATATTTGAGGTTATGAAAAATCTATTTGACTAGTTTTCAAACACAATTCCAAATGCAATTTATGATGTTTTCCTGGTGTCAAGAAATGCAGATTGATCGGTACCCTGGTTCGGGATGTCATAACTCTGAATCCGTGATTTTTTGAACCAAATGGATTGTACCACTATTTTCTACTCTGAGAATACTTTAAGTGTGCCAATTTTGAAGTCTTGACAAATCCATTTGCACACTTTCCCAGGTCCTTCCCATTTGTGAAAATCATAGCTCTGCCATTGTTTCCAATCCTACGAATCCAAGTACCCCACTTTGGACCGCTTTCCAAATGCACCCTTTTATTCATCATGATCCCAAATCAAAAATTTATACTCTCCTCATGACAGTGAACTAATGCCCCAGTTCTTGTGCCCCCAAGTATTAGTTTGACCTATTTTCAAAGCCAAAACTGAATATGATTTATGGTTTTTTGACATATTTTCTTGTAGGCATTTTTAAGAAGGCAACGTTGATGGTCAATATCTTTTGACCTAGGTGTTGTCATGGCACAAAATCTAACAGGGTAAGAGAATGTGGAACAAAGAATCAAGTATGTCAGCTCTTAGGGCCTAATTATCTGTTTCAACCAATTTTTAAGGCTAGTCAGATGACCCCTTGGCACGAAATTGGCAGTTTGCATGAAAGGTTGAAAATAAGCTTTAAATGATAAATCAAAGGTTGAATCTGATTTCAATTAGTATCAAGAGACTAATGGATTAGTTTGAAATGTCAGGCGTTTCAGTTTGAATTTTTTTTAGCCGGACCACTTTGGTACCCGACCAACTTCATCAGGCTGATAGATATGGAGGGGATTAAATATATTTTAAAAGGTCAAAATGATCTTGATATCTTGGATTATAAAATAGAAAGTAATGATATTTCAACATTACCATTCATAACATAAATGTTTTTAAGACCTTTTGTTATCTAAAGTCTGGACTTTTCAAGAGTTCCTTGCAACACTTTAGAGCTACTTTTGTTTGAGGAAGGACAAGGTGTGAAGATCTAGATCATTAGACAATTTGTGCATCATCCCTAATTTGACTATAACCTATATTAATGAGTTTGATGATTGTTTCAGATTTAAAGATTTTCTAACGTGGGAAATGCTATTAGTATTATTATTGGGACAGAGCACACATGTAGTAGGATGAAGGGAAAAATAGGCGTGAAGGGAGATGGCAAGACAATACCAAAGCCCTCACTTCACATCACAGATCTAACTATTGAATTTAGAAAAAATGGTTATTCCTACATACGACATATTCCTCTATCATAGGCCCCACCTCTTTCTACTATTTAGTTAGTTTTCATGGGGAAAATGGAAACACAGATGACTCCCATTCTTAGCCAAGAACCTTCAAGGATAGGGAATCTTCTGAGAGAAAACAATCACCCATTGCAAATAATGATTGGGTCATTTACTTTGAGGGAGGAGCCATGTTTCATGTGAGCATATAGATTCAGATACATGGTTGTCTATTGAAACATGGTGTTGGAAACACCCATCAATTTTTCCATTATATGTGTTTGATGGAGAGCATGTAAGCTCACAATAGTTGCAAGAAGGGAGACCAAGAAATCACGTGTCAAGTTTGAGGAGAAGCGACATGTGGGGCATTTGGGAAGTGGATTCATGCAGGTTGGAAGAACAATACACACCAGTTTAGATTGGTTAACATTCTAATGCACCACACAGCTGAATGTTTTTTTTTTCAAAGCGAAAGGAGTAGCCTAAATCCAAAAAAATAAGAAAAACAACAAGCTCTCTATGAACAGCGAAAACAACAATCAATGACAGTCTGCGATAGGAGTAGATGGAGATCGTCCTTTTCTTGCATTCCTCTTTCCTCTTTCTAATCACACTGTAACCCATGATTAAGAGACACCATGAAAGCATGCAGCCAATGGGAAGAAAATGAAAATATTTTAATCCCACATTGAGTGTTTGGAGGCTTATTTTGTTTTTTAAATACTTCGGCACAATATAAGACACTATTTTTGAGACGTGGGCCTTTTAAAAGGTAATGCTAGGCTTGCATGGAGGGGCCCACTTCGTGGCTGGTTGGAGGAAATAGTAATAAAATTTTGAACTAAAATAATGATGTGGATAACTAGAAAAATGAAAAAATGACACGTGGCATTCAGATGGGAAAATTGTGAGGTGACACCTGGTGTAGAAACTGAGGTGGTGATGTGGTGAGTAGGGACACGTGGCGCAATGTCGCTATATCTCTTCTGACATAATAGTTGTTGATGAAGATGGTGAAATAGTGACAAGATGCCACATGGTAGAGGACAGTGACATGGAAATGATGATGAGGCACTAGTGACGAGACAAGTTATATGGATGGAGGTGCCACGTTGCGCCATGTTGCTACGTTGTGATGATGTGGTGATAGTGTGACTAGGATAGCAACACAATGAAACAATGTGTCTGGGTGGTAGATTTGTCTTGATGATGCTTACAAGGTGGTACAGACCAATAGTAGGACACATGACAATCAAGGTTGAGGTGGCAGTTGCAAGTCAGATGCACCAGATTGCTTCACGTTGCACAAGATTGATGACTATTGCCAAGAAAAGTTGCAAGGAAGTTAACCAAAGCAACATAGTGACATGCCGACATGTGGTAGTGGACCCACTTGACAGTGTGACAAATCTAAAAAATTAGGAAGTGCCACATGGCGATGACATGGTAGGGTGCCCGACAAATAGGTGACGTGGCCATAACCATACAACAAAAGTTCAAATGAGAAGCTTCCACGTGGTAGTGTGTTAGGTGATAGTTGGAAAAATTAGTGGACCAATTAGAGAGTACCATGTGGCACCTAGGTGGCAGTGACAAATCAGAAGCCAACCAATCATATTGTGACATGTGTCACTAGGAAAGTCAAATAGGTTTGACCCAAATGGAAATATAGAGGGAAAAACCAAGGTTCAAAAATGTTATTATTTTTTATTTCTTTTCTGATAAGTATGTGTAGAAATTTTAATCAACAAAATGTTATAACATAAAGTTTGGACTTTAGAAAAGATTTAAATATTTGCAAAATGCAGACCTGAGAGCTAGTTTCAAAACCTGATCTTCAAATGGACATTCTGGGCATTTCCGATGAGTGGGTATAGGACTATCATATACTGTTGGAAAGCTCTCGAAATTTTTTTTCCAGTTTTGAAGTTTTTTTTTTTTTGCACAAGAAGCCATTTGTTTGAGTTATTTAGGGTTTTTTACTAGGTGCCTATTTTTCAACCACATTTTGTTAGTGCAATTCAGATTTGATTTTTTGGCAAAATGATGAATTGGGTGTGCACCAAGGTTGTTAAGGATGGAGTTGGTGATGTTTTTTCACCCTTAAATTAGTTTAGTGAATGATTTATCAACATTTTAGATGCATGCCTAATCTTTTTATTAGAATAAGGGTTTCTCATTAGTTATAGATGATATTTTAGGTTTGTTGGAGCACAATGATGAGATTTCTTTCAAATTTTAATTTTAGAAACATGAGAGATCCTTATATTGTGTTGTCATTTTGCATGATGTTTAACGACAAGAATCCTTTCAAACTCCTCTCTTGAAAAGCTAATATGAGGATCAACTCCAAGGTTCCAGGTGATCTTGCAACCTACTAGAATATGCTTAGTTGAAGATAAATGTGAATGTTTACAAGGAGGCCTTTGCTGGTTCTAAATAATTCGGATAAGATTTTGAATCTGCTTGCAATTTCAAAAGAATAACCACAAAAGAAAGAAATATATTCTTGTATTTTTTTGTTTTTATGATTAATGGAATCTAATATTGCAATTCCTAAATTAACCAAGGGGTTAGTAAAGAAAATAACGAAGGTAGGGACATAAGATATGGAAACAATGCATCTACGAGTTAAGCTTTCAAAAAGATCATTAGGTAACCAATGAAAATAGGAGCAGTGCTTCCTTAATTCCACTGATGCAATCGTTGACGAAAATTTAGTAACCGTAAGATGTTTCACATTTCATCAAATTGCAAGACCATAGAAAGTGTGCTCATTTGAGATGAAAAGCTATGCATGAACAATATGATGATCTCTTCTCGAACTAAGTATGTCAGCAGAATTTGTAGACTGATAGAAAACACCAAAATTAAAAGATTGCACAACCAAATCAATGCAATAAAACTACTGGCTCAATTACATCCCATGAACATATATTCATTAAATATAACACATTTAGGCAAGAATCACTACACTCCAAATGTGAACACCAACATCATATATTATTACATTAGAATAATGGCAGCCTTGAATACATATTACAATCCCAAATTTATAAGAAATCTTCTCCTAAATTTGTGTTGAGAGTGAGAGATATCTTTATGCAACCATATGCTTCTAAATTAATAAAACAAATCTATTTATGTACAAATTGACTATCTAACTAGTGCTAAGTAGGACTCCATCCATATTTATATCATTAATTGGATGCATGAGCCTTTACATTTCATAAAAAAAATAATAAATGAGAAAATAAGAAAGAAAAAACCATCAATTGATGTAGGAGTGTTTGGAAGTGCCAAAAATAGAAGCTCCATCTTCACTAGGTGTCTGTCGGAGTTAAACTGTTGTCAGAATGTGTTTCTGACACATGGAAAGCTCTAATTTTGGAACTAGTAGTTAACTATCGGTGCACCTCTGACTTCTTCAATATATTCCTGAACACCATTGCAAAAAGAACACCCGCATAGCTGGCGCAATAGCGTACCTCAAAGCAGGTTCCAAAAATTGCAAAATTTCACTAAATGTCAAAATTGAAATTCCAACTTCTGGGTTTTGTTCCCTTTTATACCAGAGCTATGTCTGGGTATTTTCCCTTTAATTTCTTGATGATCTTAGTGACTTGATCTGCATCTAGAAAATCTAAGGCTTCATATTTATCTTTCACCTTCTACCTGTCGTTGTCGACCTCGATACGAGTCTCCGTAAAATCTCCTAATTTCACATCCAGATCTAATAATGCCTCCTCTATTCTAAGTGCTTGCCTAATGTCATCATCATTAGCAGCCTCTTCAAAATTTTTCTAGAATTTCTTGACTGCTACCTCTACTGGTATCAACTTGTCCCGTCTATTATTCTCAAAAATGTCTAAATATGCATCACTATAGTGCTTCTCAGCTTCCAAAATTTTCTCTTTGGCTTGATCCTTGAGCCTATGAATCTTCACATGTAATGTCTCCATTACTTTATTCCCATCTGCAATCTTTTCAATCCAATCATCAATCTTGTCTAAATCCTCAGCTATATATACATCCATTAGCATCTGATACCTTTGGCCTTCAATTTCTTGTTATGCTTGCAAATCCTTCCCCAAGTATGTATCTCATCCTTCAGACCAAAATCTTGATTCTAAACGGCTACTAGCCTATCCACATTCTCATGCATGACATGTAACAACTTCATATTTCCTTGAATGATCTGTAGACCTTTTTCCTCAAAACTTTCTCTCTACTGCTGACAAGCGCTAAAAAATGGATCTAATTGGCTCCTACCCCTATCTCTTCTCTCGAGTGTTGCATTCAAGGTCTACTTGGGGTTTGTGGGATCCAAGGGACCAAAAAATTCACTTAAATATCCCTTTAGAATTTCATTTTGTCATCGAAGTGTTATCAATTCCGCCCCATCTTGTTCTAAGATCCTGAATACTTCTTTGATCCATGTTGTAACCATTAGCTTAGCAGTATCCAAGGTAGGCTTCCCAAGCATGACGTCCTTGATTTGATAATGCCTCAGAGTCAATTCTTCAACATTTGAATTTGGAGGAGGGATAACCACATGAGTAAATAAGTCCTAGCTCTGATCACTCATGATAAAGTCTAATGCATGTGCATCCTTTGGTGGTGAATCAGGCTTCCTTAGGACTTCAATTAATTCCATTTTATCCACCTCCTCAGTGGTGAATTGTTGTTTCTTATTTCTTATTACTTCTTTTCTTATCCACCTTGGGATATGCTCCAATGATAATTTTCCTTTCAAGGACGAATGAGTCTAGTTTTCTATGCCCTTTCCCTTATCTCCCATTTCTAGAGTCCTCTCATTTTGTACAAGATCTGTACCAAGAGTCTCTGTGTCCATAGAGTCCATAGTCCTTACCTTAGTGTCTTGTGAATTTTTTTGAATCTATTCATTTATCTATCCTTCTTCTGACACTTCCTTGGTAGATTTTTTTGTGGCCCTTCCTCTTGCTCTATTTGGAGTTGTTTTGATTTTGTGCCTAGAAGAAGAGGGGTAGTTGATCCCTTATCTACAAATTATGTGATTTGTATTGGGGATGATGGGGCTACCTCAGGTCCTTGTGGTTTAGGTGGTTGTTGACTTCAATCCTCCTATTGAGGTTGATTGGTTGGAGTATCTCTTATCTTATCCCTGACCAATTCGGTACCCACAAGCATGAAATCAAAATCTGACATCCAAAAGATATAAATGCCCTCCACATCCTACTCATCTATCCACTTTTTCATTTCATCTTCTAATGTTGTAGTATGAATGTGTTCCTCAGGGATAGATGGAATTGTGATAGTGGAGCTTCTTCTCCTTTCTGACTTTGTAGCTCTTGCAAGATGAGTCCTCTGATTCAAAGGTATATCATCCTCATCATCCTCGTCATCTTCTTCTTATGTTTCTTCCATAATAGGCTTGGGGACTGATGGGAAAGGAATTAATTTCTTAATGACCCTTTGTCTCCTCTTTACCAAAGTCTTGATTTTTCTCTTCTTAGGCACAGAGTCGAAGATTTTTTCTACTTGTCGAGGTGGGGATACCTCTTGTACTTTAGTTTCTAATTCTCCTTGGCCTTGCTCAACTGGTGGCACTTGGGGATCCTCTTGAGCTTGCGCAACTTCCACATTCTTTGGCCCTTGTACATTTTCCTCTCCTTGCTATGGAGGTGCCTAATTCGCTTCTTCTTCTGGCTTAGGCCATTGAGGAGAAGTTCTCTTCCTCTTTCCTTTACCCTTTTGTGCCCTGTAATATCCAACTAGTCTGTCTAGTTGGTGTACTATCTCAGATCTCACTAGCAACTGGGCTGTAAATGTAGGCACTGTGACCTTAGCTCCTTGATCTTTAGCTGGGCGAGCTTGAGCATGGAAGACCACCATCTGAGGAATTGGATCAAGTTTGAAAGGTCTCTTGATCCAATCCTTCATCAATTTGATGATGTTCTTTTGATCCAATCCTTTGTATCATGTTGCACAATCTTTAATGGAATCTTCATCTTCAAAGCACTCTCTTCCAGATGCAAAATCATCCTACAATAATCCCTTATGCAAACATCATAGTCTCTATTGCATTCATCCAATGATCTTCAACCACATCTTCATGTTGGAACGTCTTGCTAGCTAGATATTGGACTCTCCTGATGTTATCAAAATAAGGCCATGGAGAATTATACTCTTCCAAGGGATATTGATCCCATTCACACTTAAAAGATGGAATGTCTTGTCTTCACACCACACTAAAATGTCCTATGGTAATAGGCCATAGCCAACATATTTTGTGTTGCTTCTTGACTTTGTCATATGTGGACAAGAGTTGCGAAGCAATCTCTAGTAAAATGAGTCTATCATTGGGATACCTAGGGAGCTTCTTAGGGTTAATAGTTGTACTTGCTAGCCTCAAATATTAATGTTCAGAACTAGATGTAGTAGGCTCCAACCTATGAAATCTTAGTAGCTGCATCTTTTGACATCCTTTTTGCATAATCCCCCTCTATGAACTGGACTATTGCGAATAGAAAAGCATCATTCACAATCCTGTATTCCTTGCTTTTTTTTGAAAGCCTCTTAATTACTAGCTGAGGATATACAATGTAGGCCCATGCATTTTCATCCTACATGCTACCCTTCTTATAGAGCCCAGGATAATCTATCATTATCATAGCTAGCAAGTACACCAAGTATGATGTCATGTAAAATCTTCTACTATTCTTCATTGCCACCAGCTGCTCACCCAAGTTTTCATTGAGATTGGAGGCCCAATCAATTAACATCTTTGTCATCTTGATAGTATCAATGAAATTGACCATCCACATATTCAAATGTTTTGAAGCAGGAAAACCTGTGACTCTACTCAAGAGAATGATTGAATATCCAATATCTTCCTTCATGTAGCCCCATGTCATATCAACTTTACTTGATTTTTGCCCTAGAGGAGTTTTCTCTATGAGGTATGATAACTATATGATCTCAAAAGCTTTGTCAATATGTTCCTTGTACCATCTCTCCGCTTGATGATAAGTCAATCTAATAAATTGATCTACCCTTGGAAGATGGAATACTTTCTTTATATTATTGGGTCAGAGATCTAGGACGACCTCTCTAGTTATGCTCTTGACAACCCCTTCTTTGGGAACATATTTTTCTACTAGTGTCATGATCAATTCTGATGATTGCACTGAAACTAGATGCGATGCTACGCTAACCAGTCCTGATCGAATCAAGGTGGATATCATCAGTGATCTTTCTGTTGGTTTGTTGCACAGTGTCAAAAATTTTCCCAAATGGATTTGACCTAGTTCAGTGTCTCAGATCTCTTAATGACCATCTTAGAATCGTGACTTTGTAGGAATTCCCTAAAACTTGAACACTACAGGATTTGGAACCATCTTTGTTGCAAAGAAGGATGATGAAGAAGCCATTGAATCTACATAAAAATCACATATATTAGTCTAAAGTCAAAGAAATATTGATTAAATTAAACCTTAATAATGAGCTACTCCTAACAGGTGCACCTAGTGTACCATTTTCTTAGCAAAGTTTTAATATATCAGTGCACCCTTTATTATGACTTAGTGCAAAGAATATGAAACCAAAGGTGCATAGTAGCACGCCTATTTAGGTTCCCTGCTACGCACCTTAAATTGGTGTTATGATTTATTTATTTTTATTTTTTGTTATGAAAAGGTGCGTAATACCACACCTAATTAGGTGCGCTACTGTGCACCTTTAGGTGATAACATTTTTTTGTATGTGTTTGTGTAGGAGAAGGCAGAGTGGGGAAGATCACCTCTACTAGGGCAATGATGTGACAAGGAGAGCTGAAGAGAGAAAAGTAAGTGAAGAGTTGAAGGGGGGGTCCCCAAGTTATATAGCCTGGGGTACCTTATATAACTATGGGAGGTGTATTACTGTGCACTTTCCTAAAATGTGCATTTCCCTTTTGAATTGGGTTATATAGCCTAGGGTACCTTACATAGCTGTGGGAGGTGCGCTACTGTGCACTTTCCTAAAATGTGCATTTCCCTTTTGAATTTGGCGCACTAGTGCACCTAATTAGATGCACTGGTGCATCTTTTTCCTTTGTAAAAACTTAAACTCTCAAAAACTTGATTTTAGAGACTTGGGTTCTCAAGTCAGGACCCAATCTTAACTAGAAATAGTAGATAAAAACCCTAAAAGATTCAGACCTTGGACTAGGGTTTTGGAAAGCTAAAAAAATAAACTAAGGGGTTTCCATTTCTAGATGAAATGGGGCGTGCATTGTGGAACCACAACACTTTCCAACAACATGGGATAGAGATTCAAGTGGACATGTGTCACTTCCAAATCAGATGTAGTTTCTTCTTCCTTTCTTAGATCTTTCACTTTCTTTGTCATTGTAAGGATTGGTTCCAGTTAGTCTGTGATACCACAAGGTTGGATCTAGAGCTATGATTCCACCATTCTTCATCTTTCTTTCTTGTATGAATGGCAGTAATGAAGCTAATATAAATAGTTCTAGTCTATTTAGTGGTTCTATGAGTTATTTGTATGCATCTTGAATGTACAGTTTCAAAGAAATCAATACAATGAACATCAAACTTCTTAGTTTAATTTTGATTCTCATCTCCTATCTCTGTAATTTTCAATGTTTTGTTGTTTAGGGACAAAGAACTTAAACCCTTTTGCATCTCCTTAAGGTTGTATGCCTTGTATGTTTTGTTGTTGGAACAAATAGCTAAGGAAATGCTTGATATATTTGGCCGGGTAGTTGGTTATTTGAGAATGATATTGCATGAGTATGAAGTCTTTATGAACACTGATGTCTGATTCACAAAGTGATAGGATAGATTTGATATCTTGATGTATGGAATATGTCACTAGTATCATAGATGTATGTGTGTGATTTATGGAACTACCTAATAGATAAGGCATTGATCAACTATAGGATCAACATGTTTCTTACTATTGCATATTTGGGATCTGTTAAATCAAATTTATAATCATCCATTTCCCTTTCTGTTTAGAAAATGAAAGGATGCCCTCACTCAGCTTGTGGATTTGATAGGATTTGTAATTTTCTACTGCACATCTTTGTTATTGAATAAGTATAGGAGAAATAAGGGTTTTTATCTACTTTGTCTAGATTTAGTTGTATAGGTTCATCTACCTAGGTTTTTCAAAGCCTAAAGTAGAAGAAGGGCATAGCTTTATAGTTGGCCCTGGTGTCTAAACGGGTGTGTTTTAGATGGGAAGTAGCTGCCCCTAGATGTATTCTACTCTCAGTGGGGATTTTGAAACATGATGTTTTAAAAAACCAACAAAAATCTCCCAAAAATGGAGTGGGATAGTGATATTGCCCTCAAGGTTTGTAATTTTGAGTCAAATTCATCAACCCATGTTTCATGAATAGTGGTTTACAAGAGTCTATATCACATGGGAATTAACATTAATATTGAATTTAGGTGATGCTTATATAGGTGAAGCATTGGGTCTTCTATAAGAGTTCACCCACCCTAGTAGTAGTACAACTCAAGTGCTTATCTGTGAAGTTTCTCTTGAGGTTAAGCCTACTTAGATTGCAAACTCCTTTTGCAATATCTTGATAGCAATCTCACAATTTGACTTGTGAAAAATATCTTGTACTTAATTATAAGACTCCGTAATGCAAAGGTTGAAATCAATGAAATTAAACCAAATGAAGATTTGGATGTCAATTTTGTATAAAGGAATATAAAAATGTCAAAGAGATGTGGCAAATATGATCTATTGAATGTTTTTAATATATTATGATTTGATATTGTATTTTTTAGTTTTTAAATAAATATTATAAACACAACTTAAGACCTAATAAGATAATAAATGCTTAAAATATAATTACACACATTATAGTGTTTGTTAACAAATTTATCCTTGAAGATTTATTTAACAGATTATTGACTATAAGCACTTTAACAAGAAAAATATATTCCCAATAGTAGAGTATGTCAATCATGACTAGACTCTTTGCATTTATACGTATGATGAAGGAGCATCTTGGGTTGCCTTATAATCCTGCACTTTTGATCATTCTACCAGTTGCTACTAAGTTCTTAGTGGATGTTGAGTGCTTAATTGATGCTGAGTGATTCTTTGGTTGCCGAGTTATCCCTTTGGTTGCTAAGTTCCTTTGGTTGCTAAGTTCTTTTAGTTGCTAAGTCCTCCATGGTTTTCGAGTGTTGGAGGATGTCAAGTTTGTAGTAACTATTGAGTGATTCCTTTGGATGTCGAGTTTGTGTGGATGCCGAGTGCCAGTTTTGAAAAGCTTTGATTTACCGAGTTATCTATGTTTGGTTCCTATTCGAGCTGACCTTTCTTGTATTTACTATTGGTATAGGTAGTTAATATTTGATGTGAGCCAACTTGTGGCTTTCCTATATTCTAGAATCTCCTATAGGCCATTTTGGCAAGCATATTGAGTTTTAGGGAAATGGATGGAACCTGAAGATTGGTAGAGTAGAGAACTTGGAACTTAGAGGATTGAAAGGGATATGAGTCTAGTATGTGAACTTGAAGTTGGATCATGAATCTATAAGTTATATATAGTGTAATTGGCCATAACCCAAAGGCCTTACAACTAGGCATGTATGCTGATTATTTGATGAATATACAAACATTTTGTTCCTTCTCTCCTTGTGTTGACTCTTGCAGCTTGGTTTGGATAGTTTGGTGTGACATTGGCCCTAGTTATTTCTTTTCCCTCTCTGCATCAGGTGGTATCAGAGCTTGAGGTTCATCCTTGTGGTGATTGAATCGTTTAGAACCCTATGTGAATTTGGTTGTGGGGTAGTAGATCTATGGATTTGACCTATAACTTGCAAAGGGTTACGATCTTGCAGGAACCTAATTTGTAAAGATAGTTCAAGGTAGAGGAAATGTTGATAATGCAATATTGGATACATTAAGACAAATTGCAGCCAAATTAGATGTTGTGAAAATAGACCAGAGGAGAGGAGCACATCTTGATGATGTAAGTGATGATGAAGCAGTAGCACCAAACCCTAATCTAGAACCTGAAGAAGATCAAGATGGAGCAAGGTTATTGAGAGTATTATCTAGGGAAAATTCAAAGCTTGTTGTAGAAGTTGCTCCTTGTGATGGAAAATTGGACACCAATATTGTGTTGGATTGGATCTCTGAAATGGAGTTCTTTGAGTGTGAAAACACTCCTGATAATAGGAAAGTGAAAATTGCAGTTACAAGGTTGAAAGGTCATGCCTCACTATGGTGGAAGCATTTGCAAACTGATAGAAAAAAGAGAGGAAAGGAGAAGATCATAACTTGGTTGAAGATGATAAACAAGGTAAAGAACTAATTCCTTCCTGTTGATTACCAAGTTAGCTTACTAAGAAAGATGCAAAATTTGAGATATAAAGACATGAGTGTGAAGGAGTATACTAAGGAATTCTATAGATTGGACATCAGATTTGGACATGTGGATGATGATGTTGAGAAAATTGCAAGGTACAGAAATGGATTGAGATCTAGAATTCAAGATGAAATTAGTTTTGTGAAATTGAAAAGTGTGGAGGAAGCATACCAATATGCCTTGAAAGCTAAGGAGATCTTAAAAAAGAAGCATGAACAAAGACAAAGAGGTAGAGGTAGATCTTATGGAGAAGGTGACAAATCTGATAGTTTTGTACAAGATAAAGGCAAATCTGAATGGAAGAATGATGACAAAGGCAAGATTAAGTGGAAAGGTGGTGATTCCTACTGAGGTGGTACTGGTTCTTACCGAGGAAGAGGTAATTCTTATTCTAGAGGTGGTTTTCATGGTAATTGTTTCAGATGTGGTAAAGAAGGACATAGATCTTTTGAATGTAGATCCTCTGAAAGTAGGCAACGTAAGAAAAATGCTATGATTCAAGGAGATGATGAGGCTTGAACAAGTGAACCCGAGGTTGGTGAAAATCTAATGGTAAGAAGAACCTTATGTAATAAGGGAAGTGATGAGGAACTTGTCCTTAGAAGAAGTCTTTTCAAGACCATATGTAAAATGGTTGGAAAATGCTACAAAGTTATAATTGATAGTGGAAGTTCAATGAATTTGGCATTAGAAGAGCTAGTTAGAAAGTTATAGTTTTAGAGACTGAAACATCCTAAACCCTATCATATTTCATGGATCAAAGATGAGCATAAGATATTGGTAAGTGATCAATTCCTTATGAAGTTCAATATTGGACATTACTTTGATGAAGTTTTGTGTGATATTATGCCTATGGATTGTTTTCATATTTCATTGGGTAGACCTTGGCAATATGATAGATATGCTATACATGATGGAAGATTAAATCAATATACTCTTTGGGTAAATGGGAAGAAGCAAATATTGTTGTCTTTGATTGAAAGTCCAGATGAGGTGAGTTGTACTGTAATCAAAGTCTACATGGTTAATGGAAAGCAATTTGAAAAGGAAGTAAAGAAGGATCAAGTTTGTTTTGCTATAATTCCAAAGAAATAGAGTTGTGCCAATAGTAAGTGAGTACCAAAAAATAGTGTTAACTAAGTGCCAATCAGTGGTGACTAAGTGACAGATGATAGTATTGACCGAGTACCAAAAGAATTTGCAGAGTTGTTGAATGAGTATAAAGAGATTGTTGCTAAGGATATTCCTAATGGTTTACCACTAGTGAGAAGCATAAGTCATTGTATAGATCTGATTCTTGGAGCTAGTTTTCCAAACAAAGCACCATATAGATTGACACCTACAGAGAATGAAGAACTTAACAAACAAGTGCATGGATTATTGGAGAAAGGTTTGATCAAAGAAAGTTTGAGTCCATGTGTTGTACCTACTATATTAGCACCTAAGAAGAATGGAGAATGTGTACTAATTCCAGAGCTATTAACAAAATCACAAAGAAATATAGGTTTCCTATGCCAAGGATGGATGACATAATGAATTGTTTGAGTGGAGCAAAGTATTTTACCAAGATTGATTTGAATAGTGGCTATCATCAGATCATAATCAGAGAAGGTGATGAATAGAAGACTGCTATCAAGACAAAAGATGGTTTGTATGAATGGTTGGTTATGCCTTTTGGTTTGACTAATGCACCTAGTACTTTCATGAGGTTATTGAATGAAGTTCTGAAAAGATTCTTAGGTAAGTTTGTGATTGTTTATTTGGATGACATTTTGATATTCAGTAAGACTAAGGAAGACCATCTTGATCATGTTAGACAAGTATTGCAAAGGTTGAAAGAGGAAAAGTCGCTGATTAATCTAAAAAAATGTTCTTTTATGCAAGAGGAGATTGTGTATTTGGTATTTATAATTTCAGCTAATGGTTTGAAGATGAATCTTGAAAAGGTTAAAGCAATTTTGGAATGGCCTAAACCTGAGAATGTGGGCAAGGTAAGATCATCTCATGGTTTGGCTAGTTTTTACAGGAAGTTCATAAGAAATTTAGTTCTATTTGTAATGCTATGACCGAGACAATGAGGGGAGATAAAAAAGGAATTCAAGTGGACACATGGAGCTAGTAGGAGTTTTGAGACTTTGAAACAAAAGGTTACTGAGTTACCTATATTAGCTTTGCTTGATTTCAACAAGGTATTTCACGTTGAATGTGATGCAAGTGGTAATGCAATAGGAGTTGTATTAAGTCAAGAAGGTAAACCTATTGCTTTCTTTAGTGAAAAGTTGAATGATGCTAAAAGGAAGTATTATGTCTATGATGAAGCATTTTATGCTATTGTTCAAGCCTTGAAGAAGTGGAGACATTATTTGATTCCTAAGGAGTTTGTGTTGTATATTGATCATAAAGCTTTATAGTACTTGGGAAGTCAACATAAATTGAATCAAAGACATATGAAGTGGGTTGAGTACTTATAGAGTTTCACATTTTTCATTAAGCATAATAGTGGAGTTACTAATAGAGTTGTTGATGTATTGAGCAGAAGATGTTCTCTATTGACTAAAATGAAAGTTGAAGTTCTTGATTTTGATGAAATAAAAGAGTTGTATGATACTAATATTGATTTTTCTGAGGTGTGGATAGAGTGCAGAGCAACAAATTTAATAGATCACATAAGTAAGTTTGATGAGTATTTCATTCAAGAAGGTATGTTGTTCAAAGGCATTTAATTGTGTATCCCTAGAAGTTTGATGAGGTTGAATCTAATTAAGGAAAAGCATAGTGGTGGATTGGCTGGACATTTTGGAATCGATAAAACATTGAGTTTACTGAAGGAAAAGTATTATTGGCCACAAATATATAAGGATGTTTAAAAATTTGTGAACAGTTGTGGAGTTCGTCAAGTTGCAAAGGGAGTAAGTTAGAATACTGGATTGTATACACTAATTATTGTTCCTGAGAAAACTTGGAGTGACATCAGTATAGATTTGGTTCTTAGATTACCTTAGACAGTAAAGGGGTATGATTCTATATTTGTTGTTGTGGATAGATTTTCTAAAATGGATCATTTCATACCATGTAAGAAGACATCAGATGCTAAGTATTTTTTTGAATTTTTCTTTAAAGAGATTGTTAGATTGCATTGATTACCAAGAAGCATTATTTCTAACAAAGACAAAAAGTTTGTTGGTTACTTTTGGAAGACTTTGTAGAAGAAGATGGGTACCGAGTTGAAGTTTAGTTCTACATTCCATTCACAAATAGATGGAAAGACAAAGGTTGTGAATAGAAGCTTGGGTAATTTGCTGAGATGTTTAGTAGGAGACAAGACAAGTAATTGGAAAGTAGTGTTGGCACAAGCATAATTTGCATATAATAATTCTATGAATAGGAGTACAAGGAAAACACTTTTTGAGATTGTGTTAGTACCCAATATGGTCACAATTTCAAAACTTCAAGTTTAGAGTTGTTGAACCACTTTGAACTGAAGTTCAAAGTAGTTCGAAGTAGTTCAAACAGGTTCAAAGCAATTCAATGGTTCAGCTGACTCATCTTGCAGGTTCAATACAAATCAAAGTTTAGACTCTGGGTTCAAAATGTAGATTCCTTAATTCAGAAAAGTTCAAAGCTCGGCCCTAGTCCATGATTCAAGGTTCCTTAATTCAGAAGTTCGAAGTGGTTCAATAGTTCAAAGAAGATTGTTTTGTAGGTTCATGGTTATCCTGTGAGGGTCACATATGCAATTCAGTGGTTGGGGTTTGGTGATTCAGTACAAGAGTATGAAGAACACAGATTTGGTCTTCATAGGAAAACTTCATCAAAATTATCAAGATCTTTTTTTTGGGCATATCAATTCAAAGTATTCAGAGATACATGGAAAATCATGAGGTTTGAATATGACTACATAGGAAGAATGTGCTAAATGCTAGCCAGATTATCTATCAAACCAATGGGTGATGTTGAATCATTCAATGGAATGTTGATGTCATGGTGGCTATCCATTTAGTGGGATGCTTAATTTCATATAAGTTGCAAATCTATATGCACAACACTAGAAATAACCAAAATTCGGTCACATATAATCCTAAGGAAGGCTGCATTCACTCCAAAGGGATAACGCTAATGAAACATATGACTTCTAGGGTGCCGTGGGAACCAATTTTTGAAGAACACATTTTATTGATCCCACAATATGGTTGTCGATTCTTGGTCCCTCAAGTGGCTGCCATGATCATGCTGCAATTGAATGCATGGAGGGCGTAGAGCAAATGCATCCATCTGTCATGGTACAACGATAAAGAAGAGCTGCATGTGAATTATTTTATCTATGGCTTCCCCATGGGCTTGGGGACAAAATTATCTATAAAACATGAACAACAAAATATGTGAGCCATAGTCATAAATGGAATAAAGATGGGTTGTATTCGAATTAGAAAAAATATATATATCAAGATTTGTTGAAATCGTATGCTTGCTGTTCTAGAAAATCAGTCTCAGTACGACAGGCATAACTTCCAATTGCACTGTTGGATTTAGCTCAGCTTTGGATATGTTGTTTAGAGGCACGTTACGCATGATCTAACTAGAGCGATCTTTAAAATTATTCCTAGTTTACGAGTTACAGCTGACTGAGTAGAGCATTGTCAAAACTATCAATGACAGTTTTGAAAATTATGATAGAGCCACATCACTAGCAAATGCCACTTGTCAAGTTAGGGCCACATGTCACTTTAAAATATTTTGATCTTAATAGTCTTGGAAATGAAATTTATCCCAAGAAAGAGACTGAAAGCATAAGAGTGACGCTTCATTTTCTTAACCAAGAATGACACAAAAATTTGGAAAGTTTTTTTTTAAACTTTGGAAGTGCCCACAAAGAAAGAGGATTTTCAAGATTCAGTTACGAAACTGAAAAGGTTACGAGAAAAGAAAGATTAAATAAGCTAGCGGTAGAGTGAGTAGGGGTTCCAATTCTTCCTTCTTCCAGATTGCAGACTTTGGGCTTTAGGTAGGGAGGGGATTTTGTAAATTTTTTTCATTTTCTTGAGAGATAGTGAGAGGCACAGCATGGGCAGATTTTCTTTCTTTTCAGAACTGTGTGTCTGAGATCAAGATTAAATTTTGGTGTTTGATGTAATAATGTGGAAAAAGTTTCTATTTTCTTTGAATAATGATTAGATTGTAATGTGTGAAAGAGGCTTTTTAATCTTTACAGTCAGGGAAGGGAGGCTGGAGGTTAAACACATTAAACTTTGGTTATGATGTATTTTTCTTTCCACTGAATTCAAACTTTGAGTCATTTTCAGTTTTCTCTGAAGTTACAGTCTGATATCATTGTTTCTTTATTATGTCATCCTTCAAAGCTCTGATTTTAATTCCCTCAAGAAGATGAAAAACATAGTTACATTTTCATTACACAATGCAGTGTTCAGCAAATGAACTTTGTGTCATCTGCTATTCTTTGCTTTCTTTCTATGCAGTAGTACAGGTTTTCGCATCTACGCTGTATTTACGGGTAGATGTTTGATATCCTTTTATGCTTTCTAGTAAAAGAATTCATATTTAATTCATTGAATATTTTATATGGGGAGCTGTACTCGATAATAATTCAGAGGAAGGTTATCAATCCATGATAACCTATCCAACTCTTGGTGTTAGTTTGTCCTCTCATTTGGGCATTCAGGGTTAGATTTGCATGTCTTTTTCCGAAGGACAATCTGTTCACTAACAGATTGTTACACGAATGCAGCCTAGGGGAGTATCAAATTTGAGCATTGTTGTTGGTGAAGAAAAGTGTTGTAGGGGAAGCATTTGCTAATTTTATGGAGTCTTTGCATAAGGAAGTGAAGTTGAGGTTGGAATAAAGTAATCAAAAGTACAAGAAGAATGCTGATAAGTCTAAAAAAATCATGTTTTTGGAGTTGGTGATGAAGTGATGGTTCATTTGAAGAAAGGAATATTTTATGTTGGAGCATACAGTATGCTGAAGATGAAGAAATTTGGACCTTGTAAGATCTTGAAGAAGTTTGACAATGGAAATGCTTATGAAGTTGAGTTACCTAATGACATGGATATATCTTCTATATTCAATGTTTCTAATTTATATAAGTATCATGAGTCAGATGATGAATTTCTTGCATCAAAAGATTATCCTAAGAAGTAGATTGAAGAAGTTGAACAGATATTAGATCAGAGAGTTAGTATGAGCAAAAGAGGAAAAGATTACAATGAATATTTGGTGAAGTGGAAGAGCAAACCTATTGAAGATGCTTCATGGATTTCTCAATCTGAGTTGGATTCAACTTAGGTTCTGACATCTTGATGATTCAGGAGAATCATTTCTTCCAACCCTTGTTGTCTAATGTAGGAACATCCTGGGTTGCCTTGTAAACCTCACTTTTGATCATTCTATCAATTGCTACCAAGTTCTTAGTGGATGTTGAGCACTTAGTTGATGCCAAGTGATTCTTTGGTTATCGAGTTCCTTTGGTTTTCGAGTGATTCCTTTGGTTGTCGAGTTCTTTTGGTTTTTGAGTCCTCTATGGTTGCTGAGTGTTGAAGGATGACGTGTTCATAGTAACTATCGAGTGGTTCCTTTGGACGTTGAGTGCTAGTTTTGAAAAGCTTTCATTTTTTGAGTTATCTTTGTTTGGTTCTTGTTCAGGCTGACCTTGCTTCTACTTAATATTGGTATATGTAGTTAATATCTGATGTGAGCCAAATTGTGGCTTTTCTATGTTCTAGAATCTTCTGTAAGCCATTTTGGCAAGTATTTAAGGAAGTCTAGGATTGAATTTAAGGCAGATGGAAGGAATCTAAAGATTGGTAGAACAGAGAACTTGGAACTTAGAGGATTGAAAGGGATATGAGTCTGGTGTGCAAACTTGAAGTTGGATCATGAATCTATAAGTTATATATATTGTAATTGGCCATAACCTAGAAGGCCTTACAACTGGGCATGTATGTTGATTATTTGATGAATATATAAACATTTTGTTCCTTCTCTCCTTGGTGTTGTTCTTTTTTTGTGTGTTTCCATTGTGTTGACTCTTGCAGGGTGGTTTGGATGGCTAGGTGTGCCATTGGCCCTATTTATTTCTTTTCCCTCTCTACATCAAGGTGCAACTCCCTCTACAAAGATGATTCATCCAGTTCTTTAAAAGAAGAAAATTCAATTATTAGTAAAATGTTTTACCAAAAACCATTAAGAAAGGAAATGAGTATCCAATCATAACCATGAGTAATAATATTGAAAGTAAGATAATTTTTTTAGAATTAAGCCTACCGACTTAACATACCCATATATTTAAAAAATTGATTGACTTCAAAGACATCCCATAACAAGAAATACACTATGAATATGAACATCAAAGAATATTGATTGATATTTTATATGATCTATCTCCTACAGAAACCAAATGCTTATACTTAGAAAAAACATATTTTAGTGTTAAAAAAAATTGTCCAAAAATTAACAAGTTTAAGGCTTCCCTATTAACTTTGATATTATATAAAACAAAACTCATCATTAATAATGATAAAGAGTGTCGACCCTAATAAAGTCTTAAGTCAAAGCATATATAGCCACAGAGGTGTTATCAATTTTTGAACTACCTCCCATAGGAGAAACTATTCAAAAAATGTTTTTTCTATTAAGATAGTTCAAGAACAAGAGAGAAGTATGATAACCAGATGAGAATCAACAAGAGTTTACAATGAGGCTGAGCAACATTTTACAAAAAGGCTACAAAAATATTTTTTAAAACCACTACTTTACATAGTTGTATGACAACTTCTAATTCACTTGAATTGTAATTAGGCTACCACTTCTATTCTTTGTTTTACTCTGACTCATTGTGCCAATTGTATGAATAATTGCATCCATCTGTAGTATCTCATCCATCATAAAGTTTGTCTCATGTTGGAAGGATCAAAGTTGTTGGAATCTTGAATATTGTTGGTAATGTTATGGGCTAGAAGATTAGGTAGATTGTGGTTGTGAAGATTTTCCCTAGTGTCAATGACTGCATAGATTTTTTCCACCTAATCATCATCCAGGGACATGTTGGTTTGGATGTCTTTTTTGAATACAATCATAGCCCCTTCTTTGATTAGCTCCACGAATCCATCTTTGGAAACTTCAATGATGGATGAAACCTAAGAAATAATATAAAACTAAGCAAGTTTGAAGCTAAACTCAGTAATGTCCCATTTAGTGCCTTGGAAAATCTCCTCATTCTTTTTTTCCACATGATCGACATTATTTCAGAAGTTAGGACAAACTAAAATTTATATAGATTAACATAAAAATTAGGAACAAATATTGCAAGGATTTCATGCCAAGAAAGACTATTATTGCAATTCCAAATGATAGAATGACCAAAAAACATTGACCACAATCTTTTTGCAAACATACAATTAAAGAGGAGATGCTCAAAGTTTTTTGGAAAATTGCACAAGGAACAAATAATGGGTTGAACACTAAAATAAGAAAGAACGAAACCAATGCAATTTTTTAAAGAAGTGTCATCTATCTAAAGTAGACAACCCTAGGCTCATTAGGGGAGTGCCAAAATAAATCAAAGATAAAGGCCATCTAGCGTTCTCCTAGTTAACACTCCAAACATGATTGGTTTTGTTAATAATTTCTTCATTATTCATAATCATATAAAAAATATGTTTACAAGAACAGGTCCTCAAACCACTACCATTAGTCAACTTAATCTGTTCCAACCATTGTTGAAAATTTAAAAATTTTCCAAGAAAAATCTTACCTATTGCCTTGCAGATAAGAGTGTAGATTTTCTTTTGAGAGTTTGGTATGCTAAATTTAGTGTTTATTTCCTCCTAGGACCCCAAATTCTTGTCAAGCATAATATCTTAAATAAAAGAGATACCTGAATTGTGCCATTTCTTAGCAGAGTAACATTGAGTTAACGTAAGCAACTTATTATTACGACAAATATAAAACCAAATAGATCTATCTAACACAACATATGAAGAATTCTTAACAACAATAGATCTATTGAAAATCAAGGATCTTATAGGACACCATGCCTTCCAAATGGACAAGAAAACCCTAGATCCAAAAAATTTAATGTCAAAGTCCCAAAATAATTATCAAGCAAATAAGTATTATGCCAAAATTTACCTTTTTTAAATGGAGGACATTTTAATATTTTTTATTGCAAGGATTTTCCAAGGTTCACTCTCATTCAATGTCTTAATGATCAATTTGGAAGCAAGAGCTAACCCTTTTAGTTTAAGATATTTGACTCCAAGTCCCTCCATTCTTTTTGTAGAAAAAAACCAATCCCACTTAACCCAATGTGTTTTTTTGTTTCCTATACCATCAAACCAAAGGAAATCCTTCTCTAACTTATTAGTGTTAGAAATAGATAATACTAAGAGGGGGGATGAATTAGTATTCTACAAACTTTTTCCCACAACTGAATATGTTTAATTACCTTATAACTTGTATATGAATTAAACCAACAATTTTGAACAATAAATATAACCATGCATATAGAGAACTCATAACACCATTATTTGTTAACTAGGGAGACCCTAGCCAAGGGAAAACTCTGATGATGATGATGCCTACTATATGATTCACTAAACAATAGGATCCTATTAAGGATATTGACCTTGTTAGGAGTCTATGAAGTACATATAGTGTCTCAAGTCCTTGTTAGAAGCCTCAAACTTATTAGGAGTTGCTTCAACCCTGTTAGGAGTTGGTAGAACAAATATAATGTATGCAAGAAGAGCCCACTGCCCTAACATGCAATTATACAATTCAATTCTTCACAAGAATAGATATACATACAATACTTTATGTTTGCTATATTTCACACTTGCTCTGATCAAACATAAGATGTATTTCACATATCATCAATCAAAAATCTCACATAGATCATACATATGTCACATATTTCATCGCACATCACACATATCTTTTTCACTTGCATAACATGCTTATCTTCTCAAGATATGATCTTTACTTATACCTCGCATCTTCATTATTCTTTTCTCAGTCGGCCTTCATGTCTTCACACTATTGACATAAAATATAAAATGACTTATGGAATAATATCCATATTGTTAGCTCATCATGATTTAGTAATTATTTTGTAACCAAAATAATTCCTCTAGTCGAACAATCTAGTTCTTTGTAATGCTTTGTTTTGCTCTGTTAAATATCCATATTGGTATTTTAACCATATCTCACATCGTACTGTCCATACACACTTGCGCACTAGTACACATCATCGCGACATTATCATAGAGCTTCCCTTAAATATGCATAAGCTAACTCTCAACAAATCGTTCGTACACATCACATCTTCTCTCTGTGTTGCTGCAAACTATCTAACACTTAGACAATTTTCTATCTCTAAATATATAAATGAAATGTTGAATACATGTTTCCATAAATGACAACCATCAATACATCTATTTGACCATATTGCCAACAATTAGTTTAATAATTTCCTAACATCCAAGTTGAAGCATAATAAACAACATGAGAGGATAAAACCTTTTGAACAATTTGAGCCCTCCCTACAATATATTGCATATGGCTTTGTCATTTGACATGCTTCCTCTCAATATTTTTAAAAATCTAGCACCACATTTCCTTAGTTGGAGGGTTTAGAGAAAAAGGGATTCCCAAATATCTTACAATGTCATTAGAACCTTTCCACTGCCACCCTTTGTTAGTGAGCCAATCTAGGGGGCTATCTAGCCATCCCAAGATTGCAAATTTTGTAAGAGAGATCCTAGCTCCTAAAGTTAAACAAAACAAGTGGATTTTGTCAAGAATGTTATCAAAGTTTTCTTTATTCATGTCAACAAAAATGGTCGTGTCATCAACAAATTTTTTAAGCATGAGATCTTCTTTGTTAGGAAAGGTTAAACCTTGACATAATTACCCATCTAAGTACTTCTAAGAATGAAAGATGAGGCATAAACAAAAATTACAAAGAGGGTAGGTGCCATAGGAAAACCTTGTCTAATAGATTTTCTAAGAGTTATAAAGTTTGAAAGCTACACATTAATTTTAATGGCAGTATTTGAATCCTTGAAGAGGATTTTGATCCAATCACATAAATAAAGAGGAAAACCAAAGGCCTTCAACATTTCAATTACAAATCCCCCACTACTACATTTGGCAATGATAGGCTGTCACAATTATGAAGGTGACCCATCGCCCAACCGACACCAAGAGGAATTGGCTCCCATCAGATAGGCATCAAACTTTTTGTTGTCATAAGTTGTAATGACAAGTGCTACCATCGCAATTGTAATGACCAAAGATGTTGCAAATTGAGCTAACAAACAAGAAAGCCATTTTTTTCATTATCACAAGTGCGACAGAAATTTGTCTAAGACACTATCGCAATTGCGACATCTGTGTGACATAAATGTTATGGGCCCTATGGCAAGCCATCAAAAAAGTCTGTCGCAATTGTGATGGTCATCTGGCAGGAATAATATGGGATCAATAGCTAGTCATCGCAATTGTGAGGACATATCATATAAATAAAAAAAATTGGCCAACCACGTAAAGGTGGAAGCTCATTTGGCCCCACTCCTTCACACCCTAAATTCCTCATTAACATATAAAATATTTAAGAAAAGATCAATGTTTAAAGTTAAAAAAAAGGTTCCAAACCTACAAAAGTGACATCATTTTCCCATCTTCTAGTGCATGTCATTTTTTATGTCACATCCAAAATAAGATGCCACTTTGAATCGAGAATGTGTGTGTTGCTACATTTTGTATGCATGGAAAATAGGAGCTGAAAAAATCCAACATGTTTACATTTTTTTAATAGGTCTATGCAAACCTCTAACAAAAATGTAAACATGTTGGGTTTTTTAGCTTCACCTGATGTTGTATGCATATGAATTGAGATTGCATATTGAACTATGATGTCCTTCTGCATTGCCTTAAACCAATAGATTCACATAGTTAGTTTTCATACAATTATAGGTTAATATTGAGCTTCACTTGGTTTTGAGAATAGTTTAATATTCTCTAATAAGAAGGGCCAACCATGTGAAGGTGGAAGCTCATTTGGCCCCACCCCCCCAACATCTAAATTCCCTATTAACATCTAAAATATTTAAGAAAGGATCAATCTTTAAAGTACAAAAAAAGGTTCCAAACTTGCAAAAGTGACAACGTTTTCCCATCTTCTGGTTTTCCCATCTTTTGGTGCATGTCATTTTTTTGTCACATCCAAAATAAGATTCTGCCACTCTAAATTGAGAATGCACATGCAACTGCATTCAAATGCATGGACAGTAGGTGAAGCTGATAAAACACAACATGATTACATTTATTTAATAGGTCTATTAAGTTTTTAAACTTATAGACTATCATGAAAAATGTTCATGATGGTCTATAACTTAAAATACCTAATTAAATACCTCTAACAAAAGTGCAAACCTGCTATGTTTTTCAACTATACCTAATGTATTATGCATATGAATTGACATTACATATTGAACTATGGCATCCTTTTGCATTTCCCAAAACCAAGAGATTCACACAATTAGTTGTCATACAACCATATGTTAATGTTGAGCTTCACTTCATTTCAAGAATAGTTTAATATTCTCTACTAATCAAGGCCAACCACGTGAAGGTGGAAGCTCATTTGGCCCCTCCTCTAACATCTAAATTTTTTGTTAACATCTAAAATCTTTAAGAAAGGATCAATATTTAAAGTACTTGGAATGTCCTCATTGCCTCCTGATACTCTCAGGAGAAGTCGATCTTCATTGCTCACAAATGATTCATGACACGGGTAAATCTAGGAATGTCTTCATCACCTCTTGCATAAAATGAATCCAATATTAGAAAATTCCCCCTAAGAAATAATAGTTCAAGTGAAATAAACACATGAAAAATGAGAGAGAGAAAGAGGAATCTACTTACCAATAGGTGTTGCCAATGCATTTGTGGCCATGCTACCTGTTGAGTGAGTTTTATTATTTATCTATTGTGCCAAGATCTCTCTTTTTATATACATACATACATACATACATATATATATTCATATGTATATATATGTACATACATACATACATACATATATACATACATACATGTATGTATATTTTCACCTTCTTGGAAGAGATTCTATTTTTACTACCATGATGCCTGTTTGCTAGGTTTTCATTAATGGAAATTTTTTGTTTTTCAATGTTTTTATTCTTTCTTTTTTATTCTTTTTTTTTTTGTATTTTTGTATTTTTCACTTTTTTTTGGTATTACCAAGGTTCCTATTTCTAGGTTTTCACCAAGATAATGATTTTTTCAGGACTTTTAAGTGTGTGCAAAGAGCTATTGAATGCATGTTAGTTGTAGAACCTCTTCAGATGAAGAGTGTTGATCATCTCCTTGAGCAATTCTCCCTCAGTTATTGAAAGTTGATAAGCACCAAATCAAAATAGTGCAGTAACTATGTATGGACCAAACCAGTTGGGTTCAAACTTTCCTTTCTGTACCTATTGTTGTTAATTTTTTAGGGTTCTCCCTCATGATGAGATCACCCACTTAGAAGTTATGTGGCTTGACTTTCTTATTGTAGCTCTTAGACATGCATTTTCGATAAGCCCGAGGATGATCACACGCCACTTGTCAACATTCATCTAACAATTCTAGCTCTTGAAGCTGAGATATTTTGTAATCATCATCAGTAATGAGGCCTTTCATAGAGATTCTCAAAGTAGAAATATCAACCTCAATTGGAAGCATAACATCTGCTCCATATACTGAAGCAAAGGGCATTGTTCTCGTTGGAGTTTTCATACTAGTTTTGTAAGCCCATAAAGTTGGATTAATTTAAAGGTGTCAATCCCTTCCAGATTTGTATATTGTGCGATGTAAGATCTTAAGGATAGTCTTGTTGGATGCTTCTACTTGGCCATTACCCTTGGGGTAATAAATAGAAGACCAATGCTACTTGATTCTAAACTTTGAACACAACTCTTTAAGATCCTTATTTTTAAATTGTCCCCCATTGTCAGTAATGATGGAGGATGGTACACCATACCTGCATATGATGTAGTTAAGAATGAACAGAGCTCCAAATTTTCCATTTGCTATAGACAAAGGGGTTGCTTCCACCCATTTATTGAATTAGTCTATAGCTATGATAATGAACTTGTGTCCATTTGAAGAAGATGGTTGAATCTGACCCACTAGATCAAAGGCTCATTGTTGAAACAACCACAATGTGATAGATGGAATTAGCTCCCTAGCTGGAGCATGAATCAAATTTCCATGGAGTTGGCATTGTTTATAGGATTTTGTGTATTTATTTGCCTCTTGCTCCATATTCGGCCAATAGTGACTAGCTCTAATGAGTTTATGAGCTAATGTCAAGCCATTAGAGTGAGATCTGCAAATTCCCTTATGTACATCGATTAATGTGTTTTTGGACTCATCAGGTTCATGACACCTAAGGAGTGTTCTATCAAGACCTCTCCTAAACAAGTCATCAAAATGCAAAAGAGAGCTAAGCAACATAAGCTTAGAGAAGAGAAGAGAAAGAAAACCCAAGTGCTGGAAGATATAAAGGACATATTTGTAAATTCACTAAGTATTGAGGTTAATAGTACACAACCTATTTTTGACTAGTTAGAAAAAGTTGTCCAAAAATTCAATGAAGACTTGAATGGATAGGATAAATTGCTACAAAGAGTAGAAAGAAAGTTTGAGAACAAGGTATTGGAACAAGTGGCATAGAAAATTGCAATAAACCAAGTGGAATAGTCTACCATTCTTGTTTCATTAGAGATATATATAAATAATGTCACTTTATTATTTGTTAATTTGTGTGATACATCTACCTTCACACAAGGAATTAAAGATAAACTATCAAAAATAGATGAAGGCATGAAGGTAAGTGCACACCAGTTGTCACTTGACCCAAGTTACAGCTCTACTCATTACTCAAAGATTAGATTTCTGACAAATTTGTAAGTAAGATTATTAAAGGAAGAAGCCAAGATTAGGGCCACACTTGCAGAAATCCAAGGCATGATTCTTTCAAACATGGACAACTACTAAGACACTCATTCATGGCAATAACTTCTTCGTAGTTGATCACATGATAGAGTTATCAACAGAAGTTTAGATTGCATTGTATGCAAGTAAGGTGTTACAAGAAAATTAGGACAAGACATTGGCATTAATCTTGAAGGTACACTCTAAATTCTTGTCACATTTTGGTATTAACATATAGTATACACCTTTGACATTTATGTCAAAAAGGGGGATAAGTATATAAGTATAGATGAATGTATATATGTATAAAGAGGATATGTAAAGAATATATGTATGGGGGAGTAGTACTCCAGATATATAAGGTTTATGTATGGGGAGGAATATATTATTATACAAGATACATGACCAAATAAGAAGAAAACATCTTCTACAAAAGCAATTTTGAAAAATCTGAAAAATAGAGTATGTTACCAAGTTGTAGACATAGAATGGTGATAAAAGAATGCTTTGACTTGTAATTTTGAGTATTCAATTTTTGGGATGATATGTGTTTTTGTCACTAATGCCAAAGGGGGAGATTATTGACATTAAGGTCAATTTGTCTATTAGTGACTCACACTTAGTCATTATACAATTTCTACTGAGTTTCTCAATTGCTACCGAGCTTCACAACCTATGTATAGTTCATGCCAAGTGTAGTAGTATCTACCAAATTGTTCAATGCAAGTGATGGAAAATCTAGTGTTAACTAAGTTACATATTGTTATCCATATTCTTCAATGTCTACCAAGCTCATAGTGTTAGTGATGTGAATCTAGTGTTGACCAAGCTATGGAGTGTCAACCGAGTGATTCAATATATGTCAAATTTCATAGTGTTCACCTAGTCACACAGTGTTGAACAAGTTCAAGCTACTTCGAAGTGATCAGTATGAATTGAGCCTCTTTGTCAACCAAGTGCCAGATGATGCCGAGTGTTGACCATGGTTTTCGAGTATCATAACATCACCGTGTTTATTTTTATAGCCCAAGTTACAACAGTTGGGCCAACTTTGTGAATTTTGGTGAAACTTGTATTATAGTCGACTTCAGTAAGTTATGATTTGGATTGGTATATATGTAATGTATTGTATCATATCCAAATGTGTATGTGAAGAGTATATGATGAGAAAAAGTGTGAATTAAGAAGGCTACAAGAAGTATAAGGTACATCAAAGATTTATCTATCATAACAAGGTGATCATTGCAATTCAAGGAATCTCAACCAACAAATTAGAGTTGCAGATTAGAGATCAGCCACTGGTTCATCCTAACAAGTGTATCAGTTAAATCCTTTAACAAGGTAGACTTAACAGTCTTATGTAAATCTCCTAACCAAGTGCATACTTCATTGTATGTTTTGTAAATGCTTTCACAAGGTGGACCTCACAATCCTTATTGCTCCTAATAGGAAAAATCATCAGAAGTGATCAGTTATAAGCCTTGACAAGCCAACTTTATACTATAGTACTAAAGCCAGTGGGTATCATCACCACCCTAGTTTTACTTTCTATTTGGATGGTTTCTGGGTCACCATATCTTATGTCAAATTGCTATGAATGTTTATTTTCTTTCATGCTTTCATGCATGCAATTATATCAAAATATTATATGGAGGATTAATTGGTGAAATAAGATTAAGTTTTATTGGTTCCTGATTCACCCCTCCCCTCTCAGTAACCTTGCTTACCTCATATTTCCAACAAAGCTTACTCAACTCCTATAGAGTTTGGTACATACTTTCTTATGTACATGACTCAACCTATATAGAGTAGCTCAGTCATAGTGATGATAGTCAGACTGTACCTTGTAAATGATTAAGTGGTTGACACTAATAGACAATAGTGGTTAGAGATACCAACAATTCTAATCTGATTTTTTTTCTGCAACTTTCTTTCTCAAAAAGTGATACTAAATAGATATATGCTTTTTATTTGAATGTAAAACTAGATTCATTTACATATTCATTGTACTTGTGATGTCAAAAATATATGATAATAGGCTCAATAGACTCTATTCTAATATCCTTCAACATCAGTTTCATCCAAATAATCTAATTGCAATTATTTGTTGCTACTACATACTATGCTTTGATTGTGCTCTGTGAAATGCAATCAAGTTTCTTGTTCAGCCAAAAAACCAATCTTCCTCCCAAGAAGAATACTCCATCATTGGTGCTCTTTTTATCATCTACACTTCCTACCCAATCAACATTTGTGTATGCTCATAAAGTAAAAATATGTGATCTATCATACCATAAACCATAATCAGGTGTGTCTTTCGAATATCTGAAAGTTATTTTTACTATTACACAATGTGTCTCTTTAGTATCTACATGAAATCTTTCCATAATTCTAACTACATTAGCTATGTCAGGCCTAGTCTGTGTCAAATAGTGTAATCCACCAATCATAGATCTATACTTATTTTGTTCAACACTAGGGGATCCATCTTTGCTAGACAATTTACAACTAGTTACTATAGGTGTTCCAATAGGTTTACAATTTTCCTATCCAAATATTTTAAACAAATCTTTAAGATACTTAGCTTGTGATATAAAAATTCCATCTTTGTTCTGTATAATATGTAATTTTAAGAAGTGTTTCATTTCTCTAATCATACTCATCTCAAATTTGTTATTCATTTCTTCTAAAAATATCTTACTTGCTTCATCATTACTTCCAATGATAATTTCATCCACAAATACTTCAAAAATCAATAAGCTATTATCATTCTTTCTCAGATACAAGTTACTATTGACATTACCTTTCTCAAATTCCAAACAGACCAAGTTCTAGGTGCTTATTTCAGTCCATATAATACCTCAATTTGCAAATGATATCCTCTTTATTTATCAAAGGAAAACTATTAGGTTGCTCAATGTATACCTCTTCTTCAACTTCTCCATTTAGAAAAGTTGATTTAACATCCATTTAATAAATTGTAAAGTTCTTGTTAGCCGCATATGCCAAAAATATCCTCATTGCTTCTAATCTAGCAACAAGTGCAAAAGTTTCTTCAAAATTAGTTCCTTCTTGTTGTGAACAACCTTTACATACCAATCTTTCTTTGTTTGTCACAACTTCACCTTGTTCATTTATTTTGTTTCTAAATACCCATTTAGTTCCAAAAACATTCTTATTTTTAGGCCTAGGAACCAATTCCCAAGTATTTTTCCTTTTAATCTATTCTAGTTCTTCTTTCATAGCTTTAATCCAATAATAATCTTTACAAGATTCATCAAAATTATTAGGCTCAATTTGAGAAATAAAACACAATTATTCACATACCTTGTTCCTTTTCATAAATCCTTTTTTGACACTACCAATTATCTATTCAACAACGCGATTATTTGTCATATATTTGTTAGGTGACACATGTTCAAATCTGATTTTTGAGATAGGCTCATATCTAGGTTCTTATCTTTGTATTTCTCCTTGTAATTTAGTCTACAAATTAGTGTGAGTTTCAAAAATAATTCATGCTCAACATTCTTATTGTTAGTCCTTTGATAATTATCTCCATTAGAATCATGGCCAAGTATCCTTTCCTGAATTCTAAATTTTCCATTAACTCTTACATTAGCACTCTCAACAATAGTCTTTGATCTTTGATTAAAACATCTATACACTCTTCTTTTCAATGAATAACCAAGAAACATTCCTTCATCACTTCTTGAATCAAACCTTCCACTATCATCATCTCTTTTCATATAGCATTTACTTCCAAAGATTCTAAAGTACTTCACAGAAGGTGCATGTCCAAACCAAAGTTCATAAGGTGTCTTACCAGTGCCTTGTCTAATCTATATTATGTTCATAGTATATACTATTGTGTTCACTACTTCTATGCAAAATAAATGTGATACATTATTCTTAAACATCATTACTCTTTTTTCCTCTATCACTAATATGTTCCATCTCTCTTCTACTTCATTACGTTGTGGTATTTTAGGGGCTAAAAGTGGTCTCTTTATACTGTTATCTTCACAAAAATTATTAAACTCATTTGATAAAAAACTCCCCCTCTATCAGATCTCGAGCATTTCATTTTTAGACCAGATTTACTCTTAAGTCTACTCTTGAATATCTTAAATATCTCAAAATCTTCAAATTTATCTCTAAGAAATGCAACCCATATCATTCTAGTGAAATCATCAATAAGAAGGTTCAAATACCTTTCACCACAAAATGCTCTTTTTCTTGTAGTACCTCTCTGATCTATGTGCACAATCTCCAATTTCACTAAAGTAGTAAATATATTTCTTGTAAATGAAATTTTCTTTGATTTTGCCAATATAGATTCTTTGCACATCATGTTAGTAGGTTTTTCAATCTTACAAAAATCTCTAACTGCAGATATAGTACTAACTTTCACAATGTTATCAAAGTTGATACGACAAAATTTCTTGTGTCATAACCAATTTTCATCCACTTTAGCAACTAAAAGTGTCATTTCAAAATGGTTCAACTGAAATACATTACCTATTTTCCTTGTACCAGTACCAATTAATTTACCATCTTTATCATTGATAATACAAATCTACTCTGTAAATTATATATGTTATCCCTTGTCAACAAGTTGTCTAGCACTCAAAAGATTATGTTTCAAACCATCGGCAAGGTAAACATCTTTAGAGTTATTCTTTCTATCAAGTGTAATAGATCTTGTTTCTTTTATGTGACATGTTGCATTATTTCCAAATTTGAGTACTCCTCCATCATAACTATTGAATTCAAAAAAAATTATTCTTATCTCTAGTCATAGGATGGGAACAACTACTATCTATAATCCAATTAAAATTTTTCTTTTCAATTTGTGATTCTAGTTCTTTTTCCTCTCTAATTTCTTCTTTTTAAGGGCTTTCATCTAATAGCAAAAAATCTAATCTCATCATCCTCATCATTACCATCTTCTTCTTTTTAAGGGCTTTCATTTAATAGCAAAAAATCTAATCTCATCATCCTCATCATTACTATCTTCTTAGAAATTTATCATCTTAAAATTAACTTCACCATCCTAATCAACATAGAAACAATCCTTAGGTGCTTTTGATTTGTAAGGCTTTCTAGGATTAAACTTCTTTACTCTTTTAGGACATTTTGAAGAATAATGACCAAGTTATTTATATGTCCAAAAAATAAGAATTTTGTTACCTTTAAGTTCTCCTTCTTCATAAGAAGGACCAGTCCTTCCTCAAAATCGTGTCTTCTTCATCTTTTCTTTGATGTAGAGCCTCACTTTGGAAAACTTAGGAGGAAATAAATCACTCAACTAAGTCTACATCAAGGGGTTTGTGCACCTTTAGGATTGATAATTTCTACATCTATTTGATTCTCTTAACACCAACTAATGTGCAAACATGCAACTGGAGCCTATTTGATCTCTTGTAGCAACATTAGCTTTCCTACACAGACTTAATGGAAACTCATCAGGCTCTTCTTTATTGTAATTGCAAGACATAGATAGATTTAGTCACCTTTGAATGTAAAGCTTGGAACCAAACTGATCACAAACTGATTATGAAACAATATTAATCCATATTCAAACCTATTACATCTTTCTACATGCGTGGTTTTAGAACTGGATAGTAGATCGACCGTCAATCATGAAATTTTTAGTTGTTAACAACATCTGTAAAACCCTTATGCAAACCGAACTTTACCACTATCACATATCAAATATGTTTTCAACACATTAGTAAATACATGAAGATATTCATCATGATTGTGAGCTTTGTTCTGTGTGGACACAAATAGAAATGGCCAAAAAATTAAACACAAACATATTATACATAACTCCCCATGATCCCAAAAAATAGATCACAGAGAGTCTAAAAGACTCCCATATACTATCACAACCCTCAAAACAAAGTGTAGTTACATCCACCAACTTAGAAAAAAACAAGTTTCTTAAAACAACTTCAAAAACCAGAAAACTTCCAAACAAATCTTTTGTTATTTTGCAAGTAGGTCCTCAACATGCTCTCAGAATTCAAAGTTTTGATTTAGGAAAGAAAACAAGAAAAAAATACATTCCACTAGAAAATTAGAAAACTCAAAAATCTTTCTATTCCCTTCTATTGTGCCTGATCTCTCTATTCAGTTACAGAATCTTCCTTTTCATACTTTCCCATCTTAGTGATTGAGAAGATGAAACACCAACACAAAAACAAGAAAGCCAAAACCATTTTTCAAATCATGAAGGATAAATCAGGAATCAAAATCTGCTGCCAACTTTTGCAACTGTTTGGAACTTCCTATAGCCATTGATTATTTGGGTGGGTTTATTATTTCAAACATACGCAAACACTTAGAAAAGAAAACTGACTCAATAAAAAGTGAAATTAACTTTGTCCTAAGTGGCTATAATTGAAGAGCTTATAGAATCACTATTTCATTTATGCCACCACACTGTGGGACTTTTTTACAAACACTAAAATTTTAATCCTACTAACAAACACACTAAAACATGACATCAACTTCCTTCATAGTTTCTAAAACTTCTTGTAGCATCATCTTGTTATATCTTTCTGTCGTACAATTCTAAAGTATTGTTTCATCTTTGTTTGTTCCTATAGAATATTTCACCTTGTTAGTTCCTATAGCATAATTTGTTTGGTCTACTCCTGCGGCATACTCCCTTGTGGAGTGAATCTTAAGTCCACTTGAGATGAGGTGTTGTAGTGATGAACCATGCTTGTAGATTTGTGTCTCATCCATTCAAATAGCTTATGTTGTAGGTCTGTTCTTCCATTTGACTAAATATTGAGTATATTGTCTCCTTTGAGATTTTTTAAATTTTTGTATCTAGTATCTTCTCTAGTTGGGGTAGTGTTGGTTTGGGTATTTGGTGCAAATATTTTGCTACAAAATCCTTGCATGTTGGTTGTGTTTATGAACCTTTGAATGGTGTGAGATCACAAACATTAAATATGGGTGAGATGCTAATTTCTAGAGGTAACTGAATCTTGTATGCATTGTGTCCATACTTTGATAAGATTTGACAAGGACCAACCTTCTTAGCCAGTAATTTAGTACGCTTAGTTTGAGATAGTCTCTCTTTCTTCAAATATACCCATACTACATCACCAACATTGAACTGTACTTCTCTTATTTTCTTATCAAAAAATTCTTTGTACTTTTGATTTGAATTTTTTAGTTGTAACTTGACTTGATCTTGGACCTCCTTAATAGTTTCAGCAAATTCTTTACCATGTTAACTACTAAGGAAAGTTTTTTGAAGTTCTCTAAGCTCAAGAATTTCTCTTGGGTGTGTGCCATACACAATCTAAAATGGATATCTTCTTGTACTTCTATTCATTGTGTCATTGTATGAGAGTTCAACATGAGCAAGTATAGAATCCCATTTTTCTTCGTGTTGTTTTGTAAGGCATCTTAACAAATTTCCCAAAGATCTATTAACAACTTATGTTTGGCCATCTATTTGTGGATGATATGTGGATGAGAAAGATAGTTTTGTGCCAAGTTTCTTACAAAGGGTCCTCCAAAAATGACCTACAAATCTATCATCTCTATTTGATACAATATTCAATGTTAATCCATGAATTTGAACTATCTCTTTGAAGAAAAGATCTGCTATGTATGAAGCATCTTTAGTAGATTTGCATGGTAGGAATTGTGCCATTTTACTAAACCTATCTAACACAATGGACAAACTATCATACCCTTTTTGGTTTTTGGTAATCCCATAACAAAATCCATACTAATGCTTTCCATGGTCTTGAAGGAATGGGTAGGGGCTGATGTAATCCAGAGTTAGTACTTTTCTCTTTGCTTTTTTGACAAATGGTGCATTCTTCTACAAATTTTCTCACATATATCTATAACTTTAGCCAAAAGTAATGCTTATGAACCATCTCTAAAGTCTTATCTAGTCCAAAGTATCTGGATAATTCTCCACCGTGTTTTTCTTGTATGATGTTATCTCTCATTAAGCATTTTGGTATGCAAAGTCACCCCCCTTTGAATAGTAACCCTTCTTGAATCATAAAATCTACATACTCGTGGTTGTACCTATCATCCAGGTTAGTACATGCTTGATAAAATTCTTTGAAATCAGCATCATTATCATACATATCTTTCAAATTTGAAACTCCTATAGTTTCCAACTAAATTTGTGATGTAGTCAAAGCTCTTCTACTTAAAGCATCAACAACCTTATTTGAAACTCCCTTTTTATGCTTTATAATTAAAAAAAACTTGCAATGTCTCCACCCATTTCATATGTCTACGATTTAGTTTGTCTTGACTATTTATGAAACTAAGGGCTTGGTTATCTGTGTATACAATGAATTTTTTGGGTAAAAAGTTGTTTCTCCATTTCTTGAGAGATTGAACAAGGGCGTACATTTCAAAATCATATGAAGAATATTTCTATTTAGCTTCATTGAGTTTCTCACTAAAGAAGGCTATAGGTCTACCCTCTTGACTAAGTACACCTCCTATTGCTATGTTGTTTGCATCACATTCTATTTGAAAGACTTTACTAAAATTAGGAAATGTGAGGACTGGTCGTTGAGCTACTTTCCTCTTAATAATTTCAAAGGCTTCATTAGCTTCTATTTTCCAAAAAAAATTACATTTTTGTCCTCCTTTTATAGTATTTAGGATTGGTGCACAAATCAAGCTGAAATTCCTAATGGACTTTCTGCTGAAATTCCTAATGGAATTTTTGTAGAAAGTGGTTAAACCATGAAAGCTTCTAATTGCTACAACGGTCTTAGGAATTGGCCAAGAAAGAATTGCACTTACCTTATCTTGATCCATCTTGAGTGTTTCTATTGATATTAAAAGTCCAAGGTACGTTAGCTCTTCTTGCATGAAAGTACATTTCTCCAAATTAATCATCAAAATTTCTTCCTATAGTTCTCTTAACACCAAGTCTAGTGATTTCAAATGCTCCTCCTTTGTGTTGCTGAAAACTAAATTGTCATCTAAATATACTATCATAAAATTTCTTGCAAAATCTTTGACAACTTCATTCATGAGTCTCATAAATGTACTAGGACGATTAAACAATCCAAATGGCATTACCTTCCACGCGTATAATCCCTCTTTGTTTTTGAACGTTGTTTTCCATTCATCTCTTGGCTTGATTCTTATTTGATGGTATCCACTTTTTAAATAAATTTTTGAAAAGTATCTTGCTCTACCCAAACAATCAAGAAAATCTTCTATCCTAGGCATTGGAAACCTATACCTTATGAATATTGTGTTTAGTGCTCTCAAATCTATGAAAAGCCTCCATGTTCCCTCTTTCTTAGGTGCTAGGACTGTAGGTACTGCACATGGGTTTAGACTCTTTCTAATCAAACCAACTTCAAGTAATTCTTCAATTTTCCTTGTCATTTCTTCATTCTGTTGTGGTGTTAGCTTGTATGCATCCTTGTTGGGTAACGTTGAACCTGGTATGAGATCTATGCAATGATTGATTTCTTGCATAGGTGGGAGACTTCTTAGCATTCCATCATTTATGATTTCATTGTACTTCTCTAGAATTTGTTTAACTTCTTCCTCTACCTTTTGTGTCTTCTTTTCTACCACTTCCACCTTCAAGTATCCTATATCTTTCTCAATCTAATTTTTCTTTCTCAATCTAATTTTTAGCAATATCCTATATCTTTTAGTACAGGAATCAATGCAAAAAGTGGACACTTCTTTCCTTTAACTTCCTTTAGAAATAATTTCTTACCCATTACCATGATCTTAGCTTCTATAGATTTTGCTTCTTCTTGTTTGATTCACTTAGAGGTACTAGTTCAATGACATTTCCATTCTTTGTAATGGTGTATGTGTTCTTTACTCCATCATGTTGTGTCTTGAGATCGTACTACCATGGTCTACCATAAAGTAAGTGGCATGCATCCATATTGACAATGTTAAACAACAATCTATCCTTGTATGCTCCAATCTAAAATTCAACCCGAGCTTGTTCTTCCACTATTGTTTGTTGTCATTTATTCAGCCAAGGCACTTTATAAGGATACATATGAGGTGTTCTTGGTAATTTTAACTTCTCCACCATTTCAAGAGCTATGAATTTTTTTTGTGGAATCAGAGTATACCAATACCTTGCAATTTTTTTTCTCCAGACTTACAAGTAGTTCTGAAAATAGATTTTCTCTATGGTGGTTCTAATTGTATAGGCATCTTCAAAAATGTTCTTCTCACCATAAGGGCTTCTCCTCTTTCTGGATAACCATAGGTCTTTGAATCATTTTGTGAATCAGCATCTTGTGAAAGGTTTAATCTCCTTTCTCCATGAGTATTAGAGATATTTTTTCTGGACATTTGTGTGTCATGTGACCTTCTTGGTTACAATTATAACATCTTATTGTTCCATTCATTCTTCCCACCGTGATCTTCCTCTGAAATTTGGTCTTCTACCTTTGAAACTTCCTCTAAATTTATCAAACCTGGTTATTTCATGATGTGTCTCTACTTTTGGCTAAAAATTTGGGCTTCTTCCTCTAAATATGCCTCTTCCTCTGAATGATTATCTTCCTCTACTTCCATTTCTATTCTCTTATCTTCTCTTAATCTTCTCTTCCACTTTCAAAGCTAGTTGGTAACACTTAGCTAATTTGTTGGGACTCAATAGTTGCAACTCCTCTTGCATGTTCATTCTTAGACCATTTAGGTATCTTGCTACCTTGACACTCTCAGGCTCTACAAATTTTGATCTTAGACTCAATTTTTGGAGTTTCTCTATCTAAGTTTAGATATCCATGTCTCTTTGTTTGAGATTCTACCTCTTCTATTGTAGTTGTACTTCATAGTCTTGAGGAAGACAAGTCTTTTTCACCATAGATGCCATCTTCTTCCATGAACAAATTTGTTTCTTGTCTTCCTTTACTCTTTCTTCTTGTAGAAAATTCCACCATGTAAGGGTTGCTCCCTTCATCCTAGACTTAGCCAACTTGACTTGTTGTAATTCTAAAACATTCTCACATTCAAAGGAATTCTCTAAAGCTTTAATCCATTCTAAAACTACTTCAACATCCATCTTTAAGCAACTCAGTGGATTTCCCTCCCAAAGCCTTCAAAACTCTAATGAATGGCCTCTCATGTTTAGATACTTCATCCTATTCATCATTTGGGACTTCTTCCTCCTCTTCTTCTTCTTTCATTTCTTTCTTCTCAACCACATATTTCATGTGTTCCAACTTATTTGCTAATTCTACTGACATCTCCTTAACTTCTCTTTTCTCTTCTAATAGAGCTCATCTTGGTCCTTAACCTTTTTAGCTAATTTTGCATTGGTCACCATCTTACTTGACCCTATTGAAGACTCTTGATTAGGTGTATGCAACATGTAACCTCACACAATCTGAGGTTTCTTGCTTAAATACCAAAAATGATGCAAAGCCTCACCTTGGAAAATTTAGGAGGAAATAAATCACTCAAGTAAATCTGCATCAAGGGCTTCATGCACCTTCAGGATCAATAATTTCTAGTTAATTAGATTGACATCTATCTAATTCTCTTAACACCAACTAATGTGCAAACATACGACAGGAACCCATTCGACCTCTAGTAGCAACATTAGCTTTCCTACACAGACTTAATGGAAACTGATTGGACTCTTCCTTATTGTAATTGAAATACGTAAACAACTTTATTCACCTTCAAATGTAAAACTAGGAAAATAACCAATCACAAACTAACTATCAAACAATATTAATCCATCTTTTAACTTGTACCACCTTTCTACATGTGTGGTTTTAGAACTCGATAATAGACCAACCATTGAGCATGAAATTTTTAGTCACTAACAATATCTAAAAAAACCTTATGTAAACTAACCTTTATCATTGTCACATATCTACTATGTTTTTAACATGTCGGGCATGAAGATATGCACCGTGACCACGATATTCTTTTCACGTGGACACAAATAGAAATGACCAAAAGATTAAACACAAATGAAAACACAAACATATTATACATAACTCTTCATGATCCCAAAAAATAGATCATAAAGAGTCTAAAAGGGTCCCATACACTATTATGACCCTCAAAATAGCACGTAGTTACATCCACCAACTCAAAAAAAAAAATCTAGTTTCTTAAAACAACTTCAAAAACCAAAAAACTTAATTTACATTCAAAAACTAGACTAATCTTTCATTATTCTGCAACTAGGTCATTGACATGCTCGCCAAATTCAAAATTTTGATTTAGTAAAGAAAATAAGAAAAAAAACACATTCCACTCAAAAATTAAAAAACTCAAAAATCTTTATATTCCCTTCTGTCTTTCTTGATCTCTCTATTCAGTTGCAAAATCTTCCTTTTCATACTTTCCCATCTTGATGACTGGGAAGATGAAACACCAAGACAAAAATAAGAAAGCCAAAATCATTTTTCAAATCATGAAGGATCGGTCAAGAATTATAATCTGTCACCAACTTTTCCAATTGTTTGGATCTTCTTGTAGCCATTGATTACTTATTTGGATTTACTATTTCAAACACATGCAAATACTTAGAAAAGAAAATTGACTCAACCAAAAATGAAATTATCTTTTTCCTAAGTGGATATAATTGGAGAGCTTATAGAATCACTATTCCATTTACGCCACCACACCATAAGAATTTATTACAAACAACAAAATTTTAATCCTACTAACAAACACACTAAAACATGACATCAACTTCCTTCATAGTTTCTGCAACTTCTTGTACCATCATCTTTGTTATATCTTCATGTCACATTATTCTAAATTATTGTTTCATCTTTGTTTGTTCCTATAGAATATTTCACCATGCTAGTTCCTATAGCATAATTTGTTTGGTCTGCTCTTGCAACATACTCAGCTACTATTGACATAATCTCCACTTGTACTTGCACCTCTTGATCTATCTCTTTGTATGCCAAAAGTAATTTTTATTCTAGGTAACTCTCCATTCTATTTCATCCACACTTTAGATGTCTATGATCTCACAAGAAGAGTATCTCTTGTAAATTTTTGTGTGCAAGGAATAACTTGTTCAATCATCTATTTTTTTGATGATAAGTAGGTGTTAAGGTCTTCAAGATTTTTTACACAACTTCATCTTCTATCTTTATACCTCCATAACTCTTAATTCTTGTAACAATCTCTGATATTCAAGCAAAATAACCTCTTACAGTTTCATCTTCCAACATCTTAGCATCTTGAAATAAGCATATTTAACTTTACAATCTAGATTTCTTAGCATGTTCACCACCTTAAAATATTATTTGTAAAGCAATCCAAATCGCATTATCAAGTCTTAATGTTTTTACGTGTCCATATTCTACTTTAGGAATGGTTGTCAATAGTGCTTCTTGTAAGAATTTGGTATAGCTTTGATACCATGTAAGAATTTTCCTTAGGGCAGAATTCACCCAATACCAAGGAACTCAAAACACAAGCACAAATTAGACCAAAGTATGATCAGAATAATTGTATAGTATTCAATACAATGTACAAGTATGCTAGGAGTGCTTGAATATAAAGGCCTCTAAGATGCATCTAGAATGCCTCGAAATCAACATCATGATAAGTCATACAACTAGGCACATGTCCACTAGATGTGGGTTATCCTCCATTAAGCACAAAAGTAAGTGCGATGATGAGAGGATAAGCCTACAATGGTGTGACACGCTAATCAGTGTTGTTGACAACATGTGCTAATTTAGGAGTGCAAATAACTATGTTGTCTACATGACAACTCAAAAGGGTGCACAAACTCCTAAGTGTCTCATAAAAAATAAAAATAATGCAAAATAATAAAATAATGCACTAACCTAAGTAAAATTAATTAAAGTGTAAATAGTAAATATCTATTTACACCAACACCCCCCCTTAAGTGCAACTTAGGGGAATGCACTTAAGCTCACTAATGCATGATGGGTCCTGGCTACGAGGCCATGTTAGGTACCCATGTACAAAAGCAAGTCTATAGAATAATGAAATGCAATCTCTCATAAAGCAAAGAAAGAGGGAAAACCTCATGGGAAAAACCCTCCTCCAAAAAGAGAGATGAGTACAATAGAGAAGATGAGAGAGAAGAAGACCTCATAAGAGGAAAGAATCCCTCGCAGAAGAAGAAGAGAGAAGTCAAGGGACTCCCCTTTCTGCAACATCCCACACCCTCAAGGGATCTCACAAATGAGTATACTTGACCTCAGTGAAGGGTTTGGTGAAGATATCAGTGACCTGCTCTGCTGTAGGACAGTACTGTAGTGAAATGATTTGCTCATGTATAAGCTCTTTGATATAGTGCATATGAACCTTGATGTTCTTTGTTTGCTGATGCTAAACTGGATGCTTAGAGATCTCAATAGCACTCTAATTGTCACAATGAATAATTGTAGGCTTAGGTAGATCAAATACAAACTTCTCTAGGATGTGCTATAACAAAAGAGCCTCTATATCTGCATTGACATCTCCTCAATACTCGACCTCTATAGAAGAAAAAGCAACATTGTTTTTCTTTTTACTCTACCAACAAATAGGGTCAGAACCAAGGTGAAATATGTACCCTAAAGTTGACTTGTGTGAATCTAAGTCCCTTGCATAGTCTAAGTTTGTGCATCCAATCAGCTGAAGTCTTGTACCTATTGCATAATGTATCCCATGTGTATGTGTACCCTTTATGTAGTGCAAAAATCACTTGGCAACTTTCCAATGAAGCTCATGAGGTTCTTGCATAAAGCATGAAACTGTACCAACTGCAAAAGCAATATTAGGACGAGTATGTGTCAAGTAGATAAGGCTCCCAACTAACTATTTGTATAAGGTAGCATCAACAAGTGGAGTGGTACACTTAGCCTCTAGTTTGACACCTAATAGGAAGGGAGTAGGATCAAGCTTGTAGTCACTCATGTGAAATCGAGAAATCAAGTAAAGAGCATACTTGGGCTGTGAAAGTGTTATCCTTGCTGAAGACTATGTGATCTCAATGCCAAGGAAGTAATGTAGCAAACCCAAGTTTGTCATGGAAAATTTGTCCTGTAGAGAGGGCTTGACATTGGCAATAATGGATGAAGTGCTCCCTATAATGATCAAGTCATCTACATAAAGCACTAGGATCAAGTGAGAGTCATCCTTTTGAAGAATGTAGACATTTGAATCAAAGTGACATATGGTGACCCCTGTTGAGAGGAGGAAGGAGTCCATTTTGGCATTCCAAGCCCAAGGAGCCTATTTAAGACCATAAATAGACTTCTTCAATCTACAAACCATAGTAGAATCCTGTACGAACCCCCGTGGCTGCTCCATATAAATTTCCTCATGAAGATCACCATTCGAAAAAGCACTCTTAACATCCATCTAGTGTACAACCCAACCTTGAGCTGCAACAATTTCTAGTGTCAGGAAAATGGAGTTCATCTTGGCAACTGGTGCAAAAGTCTCTGTATAGTCAATACTTGGAACCTGTGAGAAACCTTAAGCAACTAGTCTAGCCTTATGTTTATCCACACTTCCATTCACTGCAAATTTGGTTTGATAGATCCATTTACATCAAACCACTTTTCTTCCCTTAGGAAGGAGAACTAAGTCCCATGTATTTTTTTTCATCAAGGAATTATATTCTTCCTCCATAGCCTTATCCCATTCTAGAATCCTTGATGCTTCCTTAAAAGACTATGGATTTGAAGCAATGGCTATATATGCATGTGGAAATGACTTGTGTTGTGACCTAGTCCTCTAAGTGTCTAAAGGATTTCCCACCAATGAACCTGCTGCATCAAGGGTTTGTTGTGCCCAATGAGGTTTAGTGGAAGAAGAAGAAGGAATGGCCTCAATTGTTTGTTAAACCTGCGAAGGTGGTTTCCTACGAGTCAAAGTTGGAGCAATCTCATCTTCCAAGTCATTGTCATCACTATGATCACTATCCATGAAGGAGGAAGAAGGAGGAGTTGAAGAATCCAAACTTGGACATGTCTCTTCAAAGTGAACACTCCTCTCATAGAATATTTCATGAGTCTCTAGATCCATTAGTTTTTATGCCTTGAGATGATCAGGATATCCAAAAAATATGCATGGTTTTCTTTGTGGTTCTAATGTCTTTCGCTTTTGTGGAGGTATCCTTGCCCATGCTGGACAACCAAAAACTTTGAAGTGTTTGACAATTGGTTTTCTACCACACCATGCCTCAAAAGGTGTTATTCCATCTAAGGCCTTATGCGGACTTCTGTTTTGGATGTAGTTGGCACAACACATGGCTTCAGCCCAAAACACTTGATCTAGAGACTTGTGTTGAAGCATGCAAGTGGTCATTTCCTTAAGGGTTCTATTATTTCTTTCAGCTACACCATTTTTTTGTGGCATGTATGCAACTAAATGTTGAAGATCTATACCCTCATGTGTGCAAAAGTCTATAAGCCTAGAGTTGACATATTCTTTGCTATTATCTATTCTTAGAATCTTGATGGCTTTCCCTAATTTTTTCTCAACTTGAGCTTTGAATGTGATAAAATTATCAAATACTTCACTCTTATGAGCTAAGAAAAAAACCCCAAGTGTACCTTGAAAAGTCATCAATAAATGTGAGAACATAGCGGGCCTTACCAAAAGATGGTATTGGAAATGGGCCAATTACATCACTATGTACCAATTCTAGAACAACAATTGCCTTCCAAGACTTCCTCTTGTCATATTTCTCTTCTAGATGTTTACCTGCTTCGCAACCTAGACATACACCCTCTAAAAACTTGACTTGAGGTACACCAATGACCATTTCCCTACTGCTAAGTTCCTGTAGGTAGCGATAATTAACATGTCCAAATATTTCATTCCATAGTTTACTTTGAGTGTTTGAATGAGTCAACAAGGCAAGAGAAGAGGACTTAGGAACAAAATGTGAGAAAGAATAAAGTCTTGTCTCATGATTTTCCTTTCCAACTACCACCATTGAATCATCTTTGAGATTTTTCACCACTACTATGTCGGGGAGGAACTCTACTTTGTTGCCATCCATAGTGAGTTATTTGATAGATGGAGAGAAGGTTGGTGCTAAGGTTAGGAACATTAAGTACATCCTAAAAGATGCCATTTTCCAACTCAACATTTCCTTTACCTTCTACTTCAACTTGAGTATCATTGTCCACATAGATGTAAGGTATAAGACTTCAGTTGATTGGATACCAATTCATCAATCTGCTTATCCTTGCACTCATGTTCATCATGACCATTCCTTTTATAATAGGAGCAAGTTTTCTTCTCCTTCTTGTTGGAATTGTTCCCCTTTTGATTATTTTTGGAAGAAGACTTTCCTTATTGCGAAGAAGAATGTTGAGTGCAAGAAGATTGATTTGAGGAAGATTTTTGTTTTGAGGAGGACTATTATGTGTCATCTTGTGGCTTAGCCTTCCATTGCTTCTGCTTCTTGTTTGAGTTTTTACCACTTGAATTACCTTCATTTTCTACCAAGGCTTTGGTTTTGGAAGACTTGAGAATTCCCATACCCACTAGATTGTCATGTTCTAAGATCAACATTTCTGAGAATTTCTAAAATGAAGGCTTAACATAGGCACTACCCATTATCAATTTGTGTGTATTTAAAGCTAGAAACAAAAGGAGCATATTCAGGTGGAAGATGAGTCATGATGTGTTTGATCATCTTTCCATCCTTGATAGGTTCACCATAATCCTTAAGTTGTTCCCTATACATTTCTACTTGGGTAAGATAGTCCTTGATGGTGTTGAAATTTCTAGGATCCAACTTGAGAATTTTGTCCTCTATAGTGTAAGCCATGTCTTCATCTACTGTCCAATACAAAGCTTGATGTTTAGCCCAAACCTCTATTGGATATGTAAGCTTCCTAATGTGAAATTTGAAAGGATTAGAGATATTTTTCAACAAGGTTCCTAAGGCCATCTCTTGTTTGGATTCCCAGTCTTCTTTTCGAGCTTCATCAGCATCAGCAGGAGGTTTCTTTGCTACACCAATGACATAACACAATAAACCTTTTTATACCAATGGTTCTTTCCAAGTAGCATAATTATGTGGAGTTAACTTTGAAAAAGAGCCCATAATGCAAGAACACAAGATCAAGGAGACACAGTACACACCCCCCTTTTTAGTCAATCAAAAAATTCCCCCCCCCCCCCCCAAGTGAATGATTTTGGCACTTTATATATAGTGCATTTGCAATAGGCCACTTGCCAAAATGGACAAAGTGGGCTTTCTGATTTTGCTGATTACAACCTCTGTATAGAGTGCGAATATGAACTTTTAGAATGTAGGTCAAAAATACAACAATTATGAAGCAATACATTGCAAAATAGGACCTATCTCTGAAAGTGGTATTTTTGTCCAAATAAAACTGCAATCTAACTATAGATTTGAAAACTAGACCAAAAAAGAGCACTTTCAAAAAAATGGAACCTGAAAAGGAGTCTAGATGAGCCCGTACGATGCATTTGAAGTTGCAAAAAGCAAGATTAGATAGGTACAGTCACCAAAAAATTCTTATACTACCAAATTCATGTACCAAAACTAGAAAATAGCTACACCACTAAAAAATGTAGGAAATTTTAGCCAAAATCAAAAAATTTGCACCTGATTTGGAGTCTAGATGACCAAGTTATGGTCATTTGAAATCGGGTTGCCAAATCAAAACTGCATCTCAAGAGGGGTCTGCAGAGGAAAACACTGTGTTAAATTTGATAGTCAAATGGCCATTGTATCAATTCAAAAATGCCCTAGAATGATAGTCTGACGGTCGTCAAAATTAGGCTCATACTTTGTTGGCATCAGCGTATGTGCAGGCCTATGATGATGTCACCCTATACAACTGATGACATTAAGGGTACAAAAAAGTACATCCATACTATACAGAGGATATAGAAAATTCCAATGCATGTTGTTGACTTGGTTGTACAGTAGGTGATGTGGCATGCTAGGCTGGCATTGACATGTTGCTGAGTGGACAAGGTCCACTTGGCAATCTGATGTGGATGTCCCTATCAGTAGCTGACATGTGCCAAGGCACTGACTGTATGCATGGAGGAAACTACTGACGTGTTGAGTTGTTGCTTTTGACATGTGTCACAAGTTATGAATCTACATGTATAGGTTTTCTTTTGACGTGTGTCACCTTGTCGAAGTGGTCAAACAGAAGTTTCGTCGAAAACTTACAACAGTCGTCGGAATGAAGAAAATGGTGGGGGGGATTTTAAGTTTAGTCCCATATTGATGAAAAAAAATTCTTTTCACTTTCTCTACATGCCCGATTTGGCAGAATTTTTTTTTGAAAAATGCAGAAAAAATATAGAATTAATTAGATCTAAAAATGAATTAATTAGATCGAAAAAATATCATACCCAACTTTGCAAATTGGGCCTTCGGGTTTCAATTTGCAAAAAAAATTTGCCTCTCGGTTGACTACAGCCTAAAATAGGCAAATTTATAGTCAATCTTCACCGAATCATCACTTCGAACACAATGGCAAAGTTCGCTTCAACTCTAGACGCTCCTAATTATTGTTGATGCTCTGGATCTGAATCGGGTCCCTTTGAGAGATGAAGCAACAAGCTCTCCAATGGCTATGTGATGAGTATCTCCCTCAACTCTAATACCATGTAAGAATTTGGTATAGCTCTGATACCATGTAAGAGTCTGCCTTAGGGTAGAATTCACCCAAGACCAAGTAACTCAAAACACAAGCACAAATTAGACTAGAGTATGATTAGAATAACTGTATAGTATTCAATACAATGTAAAAGTACACTAGGAGTGTCTAAATATAAAGGCCTCGGAGATGCATCTAGAATGCCTCAGAATTAGCATTATGATGAGTCATACAACTAGGAACATGTCAATCAGATATGGGTTATCCTCCATTAAGCACAGAAGTAAGTGCAATGATGAGAGGATAAGCCTACAATGGTGTGACACACTAATTAGTGTTGTTGACAACATGTGCTAATTTAGGAGTGCAAATAACTGTGTTGTCTACATGACAACTCAAAAAGGTGCACAAACTCCTAAGTGTCTCATAAAAAGAAATAATAAAATAATGCAAAATAATAAAATAATGCACTAACCTAAGTAAACTTAAGTAAAGTGTAAATAGTAAATATCTATTCACACCAACACTTCTCTAGCAAGAATATTCTTCATGAATAGATTTTTCTAAATTTATTCACAAGAGTCAAGATTTTCCTCTTCAATCAAGCTCTTCTTATTTATCGCAACCAACTAGAATTCCAAACCCATGAATAGAGGATGTGTCTTCATCTTTTCCCTCCATCTATCATAGTTAACTCTATCAAACTTTGGACTTTATTTTTTGAAATATGCCATGGATCTCCTCAAATTGTTGAGCTTTTCCTTAAAGAACCTGATGCTCTGATACAAAATGTTAGAAAGTGAAGTCTACCAAGATAACTGAGAAGAGGGGAGGGGGTTTGAATCAGTTATGCATTTAAAATAACTCTCAATATCTTTATTAATTCTAAAACATTTAAATAGTAGATGCAAAAACCATAGAAAGATAACCATGCATAATAACACTAGATATGTTAAGTAGGGAAACACTTGATCAGAGGGAAAACCCCGGTGGGAATGATTCCCATAAGATAATGTATTAATATAAAAGTTCCTTGTAAAAGGATAGAACCTGTTAAGAGTCAATAAAATATAATCAGTACATATGAGTCCCTGTTAGAATGCTTTGAATCCATATTGGGAGGTTCTAAACCTATTAATGTAATCACCTTAAAATGGTCATATAGACTATTAGCCCCCTTCTTAGCATTTTGGCTAAATTAATTAATTATTTTCCTAGGCCAAATTACTAAAAATCAATTAATTTGATTTTAACCTATAGTTTGACTATACTATTCTAAGTCCATATTTGATTAAAAGAACATGTCCCCCTTTTAATTAAATAAAAGACCCCATTCTTCTAACCCACTCAATGTGCATACACATAGTCTTTGTCATATTTTCAAATTAAAAGAAAAGGATTTTGTCTCACATGAAAAGTCAACTCCTTTCATTGGTTGACTTTCTCTTACACATGGATCATGCCAAAAGTCAACCCTCGCCCTTGATCATCCATTTCTTGATATTGATATCAACCATTCATACACCTTTAAAAGAGAGAGCTCTCTCCTTCTCAAAGGATCTTGATTTTGAGCTATTATAATGTTGCAGGTTTATTAACTAATTTCTTGGAGCATCTTGTGTGGAACTTCTATCTTCTTGTCTCATTCTTGCATTTGCATACTAGTTTAGCTCATTTCCAATAGTGTAGTTTCCTTTTTGCAATAGATTAGATCACATAGCTTAATTAAAATGGTTGTAACATGCTCATTTTGCTTAGTTTAGTTGCATTCTTGCATCTGATACTAGCATAGTTCATTCTTGCACTACATGTTTAAGAGTTCTTTTGGACATTTGCACTCTTGCTCTTGTCTAAGTATTCTCTTATTGCATGGTTTACTAGCAAGGGTTGTGTCTCTGAGACTCAGCTGAGAGCTCTTCATATGCTTATGCACACACCTTTGCACTCCTTAGATAGGGAGCTCTAAGCTGAAATTTAGGCATTCCAATCTATGGAATACCTTGGATAGAAGCATTTAGAGAAGTGCACATTTCTAGTGTATAGTTAGGAGTTTTACCAACCTTGTTAGGAGTTCAAAGGAGGAAAACTGAACCCACTATCCAACTAGCCTTAAAAACAATGTTCATTAGAAAATCTTCCAAATAAGCACATCCAAGATCTCAGAACTAATTAAACAAAAACTCCTTCCAATAAAGTTTATTTGAATCTCACAACACATCAATCCCCATTAATCTTTGCTCTGATCAAAAGATATTTACATTCAAGTTTTCTTACACAAAAAGTGATCTTGCTAATCATACCAATATACACTCTTCCACAAGGAAATGACCTTTCTTTTATACCAAGTCCTAAAGAAACTTATTCAGTCGGCCTTGAGGATTTCCCAATTTATAATAATAATATAGGATATGATTATGATATTACAATACATGTTACATTACATGTAGTTCCTCTCATGTTTGTAGTCTATAGCTTGTCTATTTTGATTCAAGAGATACTTGATACTCTTATTATATGTACTTTGTGATGGCCTGAGGGTCAGATGTTATACCTTAATTTAGTATCATGGATGCTTTACTACTATACTATTCAGCTTATCATATTTGCATGTTGATGCCATTTTGAGATGATAGTAGATCTATAATGATATTTGATTATCTGGTATTTGGATACATGTTTTTTTATTATGTTATGTGATGGGTTTTACACTATGTTTATTTAAGTCATTCTTGTCTCTTTATGCTTTATGTGAATGTGAGTGATGCAAATAGATTAATTAGGTATTTAATGAATTTTGCTTTAGCTATGATATTATATGCAATTCCACTTGATCATGTGTTTTAGTGTGTAGGATTTATATCCCTGGCAATGGCACATGAAGTTAGTGATTCAGCTATTCATATTTTACCAATGTCATCCCTGTATGGTTGACATATCCTTATTTTAATTGTTTAAATTAAAACCTTTTGGTGATTATTAAATTTGAACTCATCTACATTATGTGATTAGACTAGTGAACATGTTTGTGAATTTAGAGATTAGCATTGTCGCGAAAGTTGTTAAGTGATTTCTGTGATTTTGGGTTTTTGAGCTTTAAATCTTCTCAAATTTAATTTTTGGCAGCTTTGCCTTAGGTGAATTCCCATTATGAGGAATAACCTATTTTCATTTTGGTTGATTCAGAGTCTAGCTAGTCTAATTGGCTATTTTCCCTAATCGACTATTCACTCAAAAAGTGAATAAGTACTAGAAAAAGGGAATTGTATTTTCACTTTTCAATTTAGAAATTTAGAAATTGAAGAGCTTTTTCAAAATCCTCCTTCTAAAGGATTGGCTTTCTACTCATTCTGAGAGCTGTGAGTGTGGGATTTTTGTGAGATTAGTCTCATTGGATTTGGCTTGGGGAGACCTTGCTTTGCCGTCACTTTTAGCAATATTGGTAAGTTATTTCTTTTATCAAGCTGATTTCATTTTCTACCCCTTTTGCTATCAGGTAGGGCCTTCTCATTTTATTGTTTCTACTTCGTTTTAGCTTTTGTTTCTAGTAGCAGTTTGTTAGGAGGCTAAGAACTAGTGTTCCTCTCTGTTTCTATTAGTTCGTTCTGCCCGATCAGTTGAGTGTGAAAAATTTCCAGTTTTTGGGATGGGGGTTTGGGGTTTTGCACTGTTATGCCAGCCATTTTTGTATATGGTATTCAAACCCAAATATTATTGGGTTTTTGGGGTTTTGTACCCATGGACCAAATGGATTTTAATTTCAAAGTTTTCTAGTTTTCAGGGTTTTTACCTCATTTTGTGTGCCACCCTATTTTCTCAAGTTTTCTTGGCATGAGTTTGGTCATAGACCTAGAGCATCCATTAGGATGTCAGTCAGACCATTATTGCACTTTTATATTGTATCGAGATGTATTCCACTTTTGTCCTCCCAAGTCTATTTCGATTGAGTAACTTTTTGCTTTTTGTTCTTATCTAGTCCTTGTGTTATGATCTTTGTGATGGTAGTGTGCCACACACAAGTATGTGTGTGTGCATTTGTTAGGTGACTTGTGAGGCCCGATCTTTTGTGGTACTTCTAGGAGTTATGATCATTGGGGTTGGGTTGGGAATTTGCATGCCTATGGGCACTCATCGTTGGATGAGCATGGGTAGGGTAGGTTGTTAACCTCATAATGATTTTTGACAATTGAGTGCCAACACACTTAATTAAATTCTACATTGGAGTCGAGTACATCATGTATGTCGAGCTACAACATGAGACGAGTCAGAAAAGGACATCAGGTGTCGAACAGCTTTTAGGTGCCGAGTGACGATCAGGTGCTGAGTGAGTATAGGTGCCAAGCATGATCCAAGTACCGAGCATCATTCAGGTGTTGAATCTTAAAGGATGTCGAGCAAGATAGGAGCATGTACAAAAGCTGAGTTACAGAAGGTGCCAAGCATCAGGAAGCAGTAAGTGTCGAGTAACACAGAATCAACATATGAGTTTGAAACTTCACAAACTCAGATGTAAAAAATTTTCATAGCCGACATAAGACAAATCTCAAAGGATCTAAGTGATAAGATCAAATCATTTATATTTATTATGCAATCTACATGCAGCCAATAAGAAAAATGGAGAAGGCATGCAACAAATAAGTGATGTGCAAGGAATAAGCAAAAATCAGAGATTAAATATGGATCGTAGATCCATACCTAACCCTAAGTCTTTGAGTGTCTTTATAAGGAAGACAAAATCATATCAAGATAAGACAGAGCGACAAATGAAAAAAGGTGTGTAAAGAAAACTATTTCACAGAAAAGAGTATCAGATCTCAAAGAGGATCAAGATCACAGAAGAGCAAATCAAGTGCCTATATTCAAAAATCGAAGGATTGTAAGCCATCAGGTTTATCATACCTAATACTCTTTAACCATTGTATTAGAGAGAAAATCCTATGATGATAGGTTAGCTTAGCAGCTATTTTATAGATCCTTTAACTAGGTGACTAAATCCTTTGACAGGGTGACACTTCATGTAAAGTGTTTGTAAATCCTTTAACCAGGTCACTATTGATACAGTGTAAAGCCTTTGACAGGGCAGACCATCAGAAGTGGTTAAACATTATTACTGCAGTGATTTTGTGGGTATCATCCCCACCCCAGTTTTACCTTCTTATTTCTGGAGGGTTTCTGGGTTACCAAATCTTAAGTGTTATGTGGTGATGCATATTTGTTTCTTATGATTGCTTAAAGTTTATATGCATGCATGCTCATTTCAAAAATATGTTATTAAGGATTTAAAATAGTTAAAAAGGCTAGTACTTCTGATTCACCCCCCCCTCTCAGAAGCATTCTTTCCAATAAGATAATCCAACAATTGGTATCAGAGCTTAGTTTCTCTCAAAGAGAAGCCTAATAGCTTGGAGGAAAAGATCTAAGGATAGAAGTCTTCAAACTTGGAAAGATCATTGAAAACCAAGTGATAGATGTGCATCTCGCTCTACAAAAGGTAGAGGAAGCTAGAGTGGAATTAAAAAAATCTTTAAAAAGAAGAAAGGAGATAGCCATAGCTAAAAATGACATACACTACAAGGAGATTGATACCACACAAGTGTTTTCCAATGGAGACACTAAAGAATTTGATGCAGTAATAGCAGAACTGATGGAGAAAAACAAAGATCAAGCAAATGAGATAAGATCTCTCAAGATGGAACATAATCACAGGCCATAATGTTATGTGAAATCACTGAACAAAAGAAAAGAGCAGTTGAGGACAAAGTCATGATGGAAGATGACAAAATAAATCTTGCAAACAAACTGGAAGAAAAGAGTATTGAATTAACAAGGATCTCAAACATGCAGATGGATACACTTGCTCAAATGATGAACCTTCATCATGAACTTAATATGAAAGATATTGAGATCTCTACTCTGAGGATGCAGAATGAACAATTACAAAATGAACTAAACAGAGAAAAGGAGATAGCAAAAAATCTCAACAAGTCAAGCGAAGCCATAAAGTACTTTGAACAGTTACTGAAATTCCCAAGATCAACCCATGATACATCAGGACTTGGATACAACAGCACTGAAGTTGGAGAATCATCAAAGAGTATTGAGCAAAGAAGTGACAAAGGTAAGGAGTCTAAACCCACTTGTCATTTCTATAATAAAAGGGAACATACTGCTAATATTTGTAGGAGTAAAAGAATCAATCAATGTAACACACATAAAAGCAAGAGTTACTGTCACAAGTACAAAATGCAAGGACATATGACACAAGACTATAGATTCAAAATCCCAAGAACACAAAGATTTGATGGAAATTGTCATAACTGTAAGAAATATAGACATAGGGCATTTGAATGCAGATCAAAGCCCATGTGGACATCATATCAACCAGCAAAAGGGAATGAAAGTCACTACTATTGGGATTACAATACCAGGTACAGTTGTCACTATTGCTAGGAATATGGACATACACCCCAAAATTGCATAAGAACACATTTCAAGGGAAACTATAAAAGATGGTTGAGTCAAACTACATGTTTTAGTTGCTTGAAAACTGGTCATACCAGCAAAAACTGTCCAACAAGGTCCAAAACACCAAATACTGATGCCAACAAAGGAAAAGAAAAGATTGATGTCATAAGAGGACAAATGAACAAGACTTGCAAGAAGAAAGATGAGTGCAGTACATCAAGCAAAGGGATCACTTCACCTAATGGGTCAAGTGATCACACTTCATCAAACTAAACATAAAGGAGATGTATGGGACTGATATACAAATTTATATCATACATCAGTCCCAAGACAAAGAAGCACTGAAAAGAAGAATTAAGCATAAGATAAGATGCTAAGACTACACTTAAACAATGATGCCGAGTTGTCTTTAGATGCCGAGTGAAACTACTTAGGATGCCGAGTTATTAGCAAAGTTAGTAGATGTCGAGTAAGCATAGCTGCCCAGTGGATGCCAAGTTGAAGAACATTTGGAAGCCGAGTGACAGGTGTAGGTACTAAAATGCATTAAATGCAAAAGTTTCTTCTGTCATTTAAAAGTAAAATTCAATTCATTCCTGAGTCATTCAAATGAAGAGCGATTATTTGGAGCATGTCTGAGCGATTTTCAAGCTTTCAACCAGTGATTTGTAGCAAATCAACATCCACCCAAGCAATCAAAGTATCTATTCAGGTATTTCCCACAAGTGCTGAGTTTTACAGTTTGAAAAGTTTTGCTTTAAAATTGTTGAAACCCTAGTTTGGATACAAATGGCAACAAGCTCAAAAATGACCCAAGAGAAAATGAGTCATGAAATTCAACTTGTCAGCAACTAAGTTAAGCAACCTAAGTTTAGACCAATACCAGAGGTTGCATACAAAAATGATCTCCCTGGTGCCCTATCCGCCATTCCTGAAAAAGCCGTTATGGTTCAGGATGTGCGAAAATGTTACAATTGTAAAATAGGAGCAATAGGAGATTTGGAAATCTTCAATGCCTATGACAAACTCTGCGAAAATGGTATTCTGAAAGATGAGTTTTCTATCATAGAAAAGAAGGGTTTAACCAAAGCCCTAGTTTTCCCAATCGTATTAAAAAATGAGTGGATACGCATTATACTTAGCAGAATCCATGATGGATCATTCTGGTTAGAACAAGGGCAAGTTAAGATTACTAAGAAAATGGTTCATAGGGTTACTGGTTTTCTAACCCTAGATCAGCCAAAAACATTGAGGAGCAAAAAGAAGGAAACAATTGAGAAAAATACAAGTGCAAAGTGGAACAACAGAGGAATGACCATAGATATTGTTACTGATCCTCTTTTAGATTTTGCTGTAAGGATCATATCACATAAGTTCTACCAATCCAGCAGGTTAAATAGTGTACCCTGCATAACAGTTGATGTGGCATACAAAATTGTAAAGAAAGACCACACTTATGATCTTGCAGAACTCCTGTTGTAACAGATTAATGAAAATCTTGGAGCTATTAGAAAATCCAAGGGAGCACAATGCAAATTTGGTTCAGTGTTGGTTTGCATGTTCTTCTATGTAATGAAGGAATTCGCTTCATTTGGCAAAGTCAATTGGAGTCAAAACAAAACAATTGTTGATCAATTTAACGATTTCATTGCACAAATGGGAGATAGCTTTGATGATCAAATTTCTATCTATTTTGAGGATTTCAAAAATGCAATGAAGAACAGAATGAGAATACCAGTCTCACTGGTAGAAAAGCATATAAATGACATATGTTTTCTTGTTGATATTGATTACACCTACATACAAGTAGTCCTTCCTAGAACAAGATGGCTAAGACCATTAGGATATGAGCTTGATGTTGACCAAGCTTCTGCAGCCATCACAGCTTTACTTGCAAAAGAAAGGGATAAATATGCCAAAGAATTTGGGACATATGACACTGTAAAATCAAGAATTGTGACAGAACTCAAGACAGTGTCAGCAGTAAAGAAAAAGGACAAGCTGGTAAAGTAGATAAAGAAGAAATTTGGTATTGAAGAATCAAGAGCAGTAGATGAAGAAGAAGAGATTAGTGAAGGAGAAGAAGAAGGTGAGCCAGAACAAGAGCCACCTAAACTGACTCAAAAACAAGGTGAAGAGAAAGATGAGAGTGCCGAGGAAACAAAAACCAAGGAAGCACCTATTAGAGGCAAAGTCATTAAAAGGAAAAAAAAAAGACTTCTCCTACCTCTCAGCCCTCACCAAAGAAAGAAGCCAACAACTAGAGCTACAACAAGGGCCTCTACCCAGAAGGCTAAAGAGGAAGCCACAAAGAAGAAAAACACAAAGGCACAGGAAGAGCCAAAGAAAAGGAAAAGATATGTGGCCCAACCTGATACTGATGAAGAAGATCAGATTAAAGAGGTAAGTCCTCCTAAATCTTCAATTGATATATTACATAAGAAGATTAGGAATGGAGACCTAAATGAAATTAAAAAGCTTGATTTCAATAAGTTCAGTAAAGAGGAACAAAATAGCATAGAAGAATTAGTCTATGCATTTATGGCACAGTTCAAGTATACAACTCTTGAACTAGATGGACAATTGCCAAAGGAATTGTCTAAAATTGTAGAAGATAGATGGCATTTTTGCCTAATGATGGAGAAAGAAATGAGGGAATCGACCCTGGAAAACTTACTGCCTGATTTGACAAAAGAATAGGTAACTCAAGCAATAAAAAGGCATAATAAAAGGTTTACACCCAAATATAGGGCATTCTCCATCCTGCAAAACAAAATTGAAGAAGTTGTGTAGAGAACAACAAGAGTATGGAAAAACTTGTACAAAACATTTAAAGATGTTCTTGAAGAAATATACAAAGAAGAAGTTGCTGCCAAACTGGAAGAAAGAAGGAAGAGGAGAGAAGAGAAAACTAAAGAAGAGAAAAAGGTTGAAGAAGAGGAAAATAAGAAAGAAAGAGAGGAGGAAAGGAAAGATGAAGAAAAAGGAACTAATGAATAGAAAAGTGTGCAAGACACACATCCTTCACCTCCTAGCTCACCTCACTCACCTACCACACTTGCAGAAATCATAAAGATTAAGGATGTTGTTGACACTACTTGTCAAAACATCAATCCACTAACTGTAGTGGATCTTACCAAGATCCTTGACCAAACGAATCTACAAGCACAATTATGTACAAATCCCATATTGGTCAGTGTGGATAGTCTTCAAAAGTCAGTAGATAAACTTAAAGAGGTCAAGGTGCCATCACAAAAACCACCTCAAATCACTCAAACTACTGGACTTACATTTCTACCACCTCCGTCACCACCAAGATTAGGCACTCAAACTCATCAGGAGCCGAGTGCAACAACAGAGGTTATCACAGGGACAATAGCTCAGACAGTGAGTACACCCCAGCAACAATAAAACATCAAGAAGAAGACAAGCAAGAAGAAGAGGAGAAGGAAGAAACCCAGAATAAAGAGTCTACAATACAAACTTTGGTTGAATTACCAAAAATAGCAACTCCCACAAAACCCAGTCATGAGCAGAGTACTGAAAAGATAATTTTATATGCCATTACACCAAGTTCAAGTTCTACAAGGGTAGCTAGGACCATCCATTATGGTATTCATGAGCTTGATGAAGAAATCAAAATACCCTATTATGATTCAAGCACTCTCAATGAGGAAAAGATGAATGAAATACAGAGTGCATTGGATAAGAGGAGGATACAAGAGGCAATGAGAAGAGATTACAAATACAAGTAGGCAATGAATGAAATAAAAGATATATTCATGGATGCTTTTAGCCTTCAACCTCCAGATGCCAACAGGCCAATACTTGAGCAATTATCTGATATAGTTGATCAAGTAAATAATGAAGACCATGATACTAATGCAAAACTATTGGAATGGTCAGAAAAGAAGTTTTTGGGCAAAGTCAACTAGAAAATAGATAATAACATAATTTTGGGACAGGTTGACCTAGCCAAGAAATTAGAAAATGTAAAAAGTGTATTAGAGAACATATTCTCCCTTTACAGTAAATTGTGTGATTTTTCCAGGTTCACACGCGAAATAAATCAAAAAAATTTGAATCTTGAGAGTAAATTAAAAGTCTCCAACATGCAACTACCCTCTGATCCTACACAGAGTGAAAAGCAATTTTCTCATACTTTACACACTTAGAGAGAATTAGCTGCATTATCAGTAGAAGAGGCCACTATCAAAGAAAAGCTTATGCAAATTCAAGCCTCCATAACTCCTCACTTAGAAGTATTGCACAAGGAACAATTGTATGCAGAAACAGTCCTGAAGAAGGATCCCAATATTTCCACACATGAAGGACTTGTTGATCTCATAGCAGAGCTTTCAATCCAACAAAATTCATTGGATATTGCCTTAAATAACTGGGATGCAGCTCTCCAAATACTCCTTGAGGTAAACAAGACATTTTTGGCCAAACATGGCATTACTATTTAGGACCCTTTGACATAAGTGTCAAAAAAGGGGGAGAAAAGATATAATGAAGGGGATATAGATATTATACATAGGGGGAAATAATGAGTTAATGAAGGAGCATAATACACAGCACAAGATAGCATAGATACTGGCACAATCGACTCGGGGGGAGTTACACAAATTTTGAGGTATATATATATTTTTCAATTTTGAGTAAGGTTTTTCAACCACGTATATATTGAGTAAGTTTAGTACATGTACTCATAAGGTCAGTTAAGTGTTTTTGTCACTCATGTCAAAGGGGGAGATTGTTAACCTCATAATGGTTTTTGACAATTGAGTGCCAACACACTTAATTCCATTCTACATTGGAGCCGAGTACATCATGTATGCCAAGCTACAACATGAGCCGAGTCAGAAAAGACATCAGGTGTCGAGTAATCTTCAGGTGTTGAATAGCTTTCAGGTGCCGAGAGAAGATCAGGTGTCGAGTGAGTACAGGTGCCGAGCATGATTCAAGTACTGATTATCATTCAGGTGTCAAATCTTAAAGGATGTCGAGCAAGATAGGAGCATGTACAGAAACTGAGTTATAAAAGGTGCCAAGCATCAAGAAGCAGTAAGTGTCAAGTAACATAGAATCAACATATGAGTTTGAAACTTCACAAACTCAGATGTAAAACATTTTCATAGCTGACATAAGAAAAATCTCGAAGGATCTAAGTGATAAGATCAAATCATTTATATGTCCTATGCAATCTACATGCAGCCAATAAAAAAAATGGAGAAGGCACGCAACAAATAAGTGATGTGCAAGGAATAAGCAAAAATTAGAGATTAAATATGGATCGTAGATCCATACCTAACCCTAAGTCTTCGAGTATCTTTATAAGGAAGACGAAATCATATCAAGATAAGATAGAGAGGCGAATGAAAAAAGGTGTGTAAAGAAAACTATTTCACAGAAAAGAGTATCAGATCTCAAAGAGGATCAAGATCACAGAAGAGCAGATCAAGTGCCTGTATTCAGCAATCGAAGGATTGTAAGCCATCAGGTTTATCATACCTAATACTCTTTAACCATTGTATTAGAGAGAAAATCCTATGATGATAGGTTAGCTTAGCAGCTATTTTATAGATCCTTTAACTAGGTGACTAAATCCTTTGACAGGGTGACACTTCATGTAAAGTGTTTGTAAATCCTTTAACCGGGTCACTATTGATACAATGTAAAGCCTTTGATAGGGTAGACCTTTAACAGGGCAGACCATCAGAAGTGGTTAAACATTATTACTACAGTGATTTTGTGGGTATCATCCCCACCCTAGTTTTACCTTCTTATTTCTGGAGGCTTTCTGGGTTACCAAATCTTAAGTGTTATGTGGTGATGCATATTTGTTTCTTATGATTACTTAAAGTTTATATGCATGCATGCTCATTTCAAAAATATATTATTAAGGATTTGAAATAGTTTAAAAGGCTAGTACTTCTGATTCACCCCCCCCCCCCTCTTAGAAGCATTATTTCCAATAAGATAATCCAACATAGGGTAGCATATGGAGGGGGCTTCTCGCAGCCTGGCGATCATGGCGCCATAGGTTGTTAGAGGGAGATTTAATTGAGTGATAACTAAAGAAAATATGGGGTGGTAATAAAACTTAAGATAATAAAATGTGTGAGCACATGATTAAGTTTGAGGACACAGTGCTAGAGCTTTTGATCGAGGAGTTGAATTTGCATCATCCGAGCTTGGAGTTGTCAATGCCAAGCGACTCGCCATGATGTCAGCCCCTACTTAGCATCCCATCAAGTGTCTGACTAGGACCTATAGTTTATGCTTTATTTATGTCTTTGTTTCAGTCATCATACTGTCTAGCATTTGTGTTAGCCATGGACATTTGTTTTTTATGTGTTTGTGGTTGGATCATTATCTCCATCAGCATGGCAAGAGTGGACCTACAGGTGCCACATAGTTGGGAGGCATAGCTACCCATACCACTACTAGGGTCTGGTGTATAGAGACAATATTTTGTCATAGTGCAATCATTGCTGAATGTTTTCACTTGGTACTTTAGGTTTCGGAGTATGCTTTCTGGTGACTTATACTTTCATTGGAGTGCTTATATATCATGTTTAGATGATGTTAGTTATTGACACATTTCCTTATTATGATGATTAGCATATGATAGATGATGTTATCTGTATTTGTAGGATTATGTTATGCTTTATTCCTAGCATGTTAGATTTCCTTATGCTTATGTTGTAGCATGTTTTAGTAGTGACATCCTCATATGATAGTACTGACAATCTGATTGGTAGCTTGGGATGTTACATGCGAGGGATGGCTAGGGTCCACTATGGCCTTATGATGCTATTATGGTTGGGTGGAACCGCATACTTAGTTTGGTTATATTATTCATTGTGATCTTATTTCTATTTATTGTGATGTTGTTTTAAGTACACTATGGTGTTACCTTCTATACTTTCCCTTTACTACTTGTTAGATGGTTAGATTGTGTTTATGTCTTCAGTATTGTGTTTGAGTGTTCATGCCTTGACTTGCGGATCCGATGTGGAGGTTCTAAACTTTATTTAACCCTTTTAGTTGTCCTTAGGTGTTTTCTTGAATTTTTTGAGTGACCATGTGTCAGCATGGGGCAATACAATAAAGTGTCACATGCCTCTTAGAGAAATATCGTGCGATACTTTTCAGTATTGCACCCCCATTGAAGAAGTGATGTACAATACTTGTAAAGTTTCACACTCCATTAGGATAAGTGTCACCCAAACCCTAAAAGTATCGCACCCCTTCTTGAGGAATGTCACGCGATACTGGAAAGTATCACCCAGTGCTGATTTAAAGTATCGCCTAGTATTTGCAAAAACCTGTCCGAGTGGACAATAGGCACTTTTTGATAAGACCCAAACTTTTTGGGAAATGTTTTAGGTACACTCTTAGGTGTTCTTAAATCCTTTGGTGTCACATTTTGAATTTTGAATTTTTTGATTTGAATTCATTTTTGCATCTTCTGTTGTCAGTCATTTTCGTCAGTAGTGTGGCGTTTGGAGATCCGTTGGTGTCAAGATGTTTGGTTAGTCTTCTATTGTGATCCTTGTGATCCTTGTGATCCTTGTATGTCTTATGTTGTGTGTATCCATTCTTGTTTAAAAAATATTATCTTGGCTTATATCTATCCTTGTTTCCAAGGATCTCCATGCGGGGCATTACATTACAAGTATATGCTTCTTCAAGATTATCAATAAACTATTGACTCATAGTCTTGATAACTTTGCATATGTTGATCATCTAATTATGCTTTCTAAACCAAGGTATCTCTATCATTTCTTCAACCTCTATCTCATTTTTCTTAAGTCAATTCTATCCATGTGAGGAAATAGAATGAAAATATTAGTACCCACTTTCCAGAAATGTTTTAGATTAAGGTAAAAATAGGTTTTGAAGGGACCTGAAACCCTTAACAGAAAAGAAAAAGATATTCAATTAAGCACAAACAGGTTTTACAAGGACCTAAAAATTGTAGTATAAAAGTTACAAAATCATGTTTTACAGGGACCTGAAACCATAAAATAAGACCAGATAACAAAACTAGGTTTTACAAGGACCTAGAACCTAGAGTTAAAACAAAAGGAACAAAACTAGATGAAAAACCTAGACCAAAGACCAGATACCAGAACCACCACCAAATCAGAGACCAGTTACCTAAACCACCACTAGTAGCTATTGCAACTCCTTGATCATTTTCACCACCTCCTTGCTGACCTCTACAGTGTTTTGGATAGTGCCAACAACAAATCCCCCAGTTGCCTTAGTCACCTTCTTCCTTGAACTTTGTCTTGTTCTTTTGCTTGGCCCACCAAGAGACATGATTTCCTCATTATTTATCTTTCCTAAGCTAGTAGTTGCCACACAAATGTTAGAAGTGACCTGTTCCATCTTGTTGCTAGTCTCTTTGATCAAAAGACAAAGTTTATGTTCATATTCCTTTAGCTTCTCTGGGATATTACGAATGATCTTAGCTCGGTCATCTTCCTGGTCCTGTTGCATCTTTCCCATTCTTCTTTTCAAATTCATTAACTCATTGTAAATCCATGAGTCACCTTGGAGAGAGAAGTCTGCCTTGATCTTGGCAATGTGAAGGAAAGAGAGCATTACCTCCTTACTAGTAGAGTTATCCTTCTCCTTCCCCGTATCTTCCTCCATGTTTACAACACCCTTACTAGTGAGGTCATCCTTCTCCATTGCCATTTCTTCGTCTGAATTTTTCTCCCTCTCTTTCTAGGTTTGCTCACTTTGGTTTTTATCCTCTTCTCCAACATTTTCTGACCCTATATTTTTATCATAACTTTCCTCGGCCTTATCCTTACTAGTCTCACCTTTGCTGCTAGGGTAACCCTCCAAATTTGAGCTAAAGTCTCCCATATCCATATTATCCTCATTCTCCCTACTCATTTCATCATTTTTATTTGAATTCTCAGACTTGGTACTTTCCTTTGCATTTTTCTAAGGCCTGTCTTTCTTTTGACTCCTCTTTCTCACACTAACCCCTTCCTCTCCCTTGCTCTTCCTAGAATGGGTTTCACTAATAGAACCCCTCTTTTTCTCAAAGGGTGGGGAGGATACTTTTACAGTAATTCTCAATTAAAAGGATTATCCCTTCATGTAAAATTAGATAGGAATCTTTTTTCCTATGGGCTTGAAGATTTTGAAGCATAGAGAACCTCAGATAAAAAGGAAATGAGATCCTATCGTTATACTGGAAATGATTCAAGAACACAAAATGAAATTTATGAACTTGTTTTGCCCTACCATCTAAAATGAAGTACTCACTGATACAAGAGAAGATGTCCTACCAAATAACTTTTATTTGACTCAACTCGTAGAAGTCACCATTCTTCTCTAGAGTCTTTTCCTCTTCTTCTGTCTTCAGGAGTTTTTTTAATGTAGCATTGGAGATATTGGTTTCCTTATTGAATTTTATGCCCTCCTTAGGTAACCCTGTAACTTTAGTAATGAAATCCTTAGACAAATGAATTGTTACCCCATGCATGGAAACCCTATCCTTGATCCAATTTTTGAAGAATGCCTCTATAACATGTGGTATGTAGCCATGAACGTGCTCCAAGTAAGTAGTGACATTACCCTTCTCTAAAATCTACCAAATAGAGGCTTTGGCCTTCCATGCTTTATAGTTCTTTGGTTCTTGTTTTCTCGGTTCCTCGCCCATTTGTAAAAACTTTGTTTCTCTGCAAAAAGCCAAAGTTGAGCAGGCAAGTAGATGTGAAGATTTGAGAAAAGCAAAGGTGTTCATTAAAACACTTACATGCCAAGCCAAGATAATAATCACATTTATGTACTTTCGTAGGATTATAACAATGTCCGCTATAACCCCACTTCCATTTATCATTGAATTGCTAATCTTAGAAGATCTTGCCTTTTGTCACATGAGTTTTGTCATAATTAATTAGAGATTTCAAATCCATGCTCCTACTTAGGTCATCATGCCAAGTCATCTTAAATTCTTGTTGGATAGCCTGGTTAGCAATCCAGTCAGCCACAACATTTCCTTCACAGAAGGAATGAGAGAAAAAGACTTTATCAAATTTATCCATCAAGGATTTAATTTCTAGATTGAGGATAGGACCCAGATTGATAAATGTAAGCAATTGTATGGAACTCTTATGGAACATTGCTGGTATAATAACAAGTGTATTAGCCTTGTTGATGTAAATCAGGATTTTCATAATATCTAGATTATGTTGAATGCATTTTCTTTGTATCCCTATAAGGAAGATAAAATGATATGGAGTGTTGATGTAAGTGGCTATTTTAAAGTTCCCTCTATATTCAAATCTGAGGAGAAAGATAATCGACCTTTGTGGACCTTTGTGGACTAGAGCTTGGATAAAAGGTCTTACTCCAAAAATAAATATCTTTTATTGAATCTTGTTTCAGAATAACATTCTTACATGAGACAACCTGCAAAAGAGAGGCATTAATGTGGTTAATCGATGCAACTTATGTAAAGAAGGTTATGAAGATGGAGATCACTTGTTCTTAAACTGTACTTATACTCACTATCCTATAACTAAAGCCAAAGGCTAATAAAACCTTTTCAAGAAAAGCCCATTCCACTTTGTCATAGGCTTTCGCTATATCAATTTTCATGATAAAACCCTAATTATTGGAACAAGATAAAGAATGAATATTCTCATGTGCAGCAATAACAAAGTTAAGAATTTGTCTACCTAGGACAAAACCATTTTGTTGAACAGCAATAAGAGATGGAAGCACCAGAAGCAGTCTAGAAGTGAGGACTTTTGAGATAATCTTATAGAAAGAATTACATAAGATAATAGGCTTGAAATGTTCTAGAGAATCAAACCCAATATTTTTAGGAATAAGGCAAAGGAAAGTGGAACTGATCTCCTTTAGCATACATTTAGCCCCAAAGAATTCTTTAATAGCATCACATACATCTTTTCCAACTAGTTTCCATTCCTTCTAGAAAAACAACATAGGAAAACCATCTGGTCCTGGAGACTTATCCCCTCCTAAGGAACAAACTACCTTAAAAATTTCCTCTTCCTTAGGAATAGGGCCTAACATTTTATTTTTCTCTTCAGTAATTTGGGATGGAATAACCTTTAAAAGTTTTGCTTGGTGAATGGGATCAGTATTAGAGTCAGATGTCATCAAAGTGAAAAGAAAGGAGACCATCTCTTTTGAGATGTCCTTTTCCTTTGTAATCTTCAAATTACCTTTCTTAAGATATGAGATACGAGTTTTAGCTCTATGCTTCAGAGTAGAAAGATTAAAAAAACCTAGTATTTTTATCTTCTTCATTTAGCAAGACCAATCTAGATCTTTGCCTCCAATAAATTTCCTCTTTAGTAACATATCCATGATACTTCACCAATTTTTCATTTTCTTCTCTAACAAAGTCAAGAGTGTATCCTTCCTTTTGTATCTTGCCTTGGATCTTTTGTAGCTCTTCCTTAATACTTGATTTACTCTTAAAAATATTACCAAAACATCTTTTATTCGAAATTTTAACTTCCTTTTTGTCATTTCTTAATTTTGTAGCCACTCTAATAAGAGCAGTTCCATCAACATCTATATTCCATCATTCAGCCAATTTGCGCTCAAAATATGAGTGTTGCATCCACATTTTTTCAAACCTAAAAGGAAAGTTTTGTTTTGATATTAACCTTTTTAGCAATAAAAATAAGAGGAACATGATTTGACCCAATTTTTTGTAATGCCTCTAACTTGCAAACAAAAATTTTAGTCCAATATGGAGAAATAAGAGCTCTATCTAATTGAACCTGAATACAATCATACCTGGCCTCTTATTACTCCAAGTAAACTCTGTACCATGAAGATCTAGATCCATTAAACCCTCTTTATTAATGAAATCCATAAGATCTAGTCTCCCATCCAGCTCACTCGCATTACCCCCCTTTTTTTCATGGCCATAAAGAGGAACATTAAAATCTGTCGTGAAGATCCATCTGCCAAAGTAATCTTTACTCTTTGTATTAGACAAAGTTTCCCAAACCCTTTTTTTAGAATTCTTAATATTACATGCATACATGTTGACAATGTACCATTCATTATTTTGAACAATGCTAGTAATTTTAGCCACCATGAAATGTTTACTAGCATTTAAAACAGTTCCTAAGAAGTAGGATTTCTTCCATAACATCAAAGTACCTCCTGAAGCTCCTTCTAAACTACTTGCCTTTAAACAAAAATCATTAAAAGATTTAATCTTTTTAGCTCTCTCCTTCTCCATTTTCATTTCTTGCAGCAAGAGAATATTTAGCTTATGCTCCCTAACAAAATTCCTAACAACATCAAGTTTATGACTGTTGTTCAATCCCCTAATATTCCAAATGATAATTTTCATGTTTGTTTTTTAGGGGTAAAATCTAAAATAGTTGCCTATCTTCCATCAACAATATTCTATAAAATTTATATTTCTCTAGTTTTCCTAGAAGATTTCCTTCCAAGTTTCTCCAAAGTTCCAACATTTGGTTTCACCTTAGATTGCTGCTCCGATTTACTACTTCGAGTCTCTCCTCCTTTAGGAGTTGTATTACTTTTCTTTTCCATCTTTTTCCTTTGACTCTGTTTCTATTTCAGATCCTTCCCTTCTAAGTTCCTCTCCTCAACTTTGAAATCATTCTGAAAGGGAACAATTTCATTGCACTAAGGTGTCTCAAGAGGCTTAGGAACAACATACTAGATTTTAATAGACTAAAAATTTGGGGATTCCTCCAACACCATAGATCTATTTCTATCCACTAGAATTTCACCCTCCTCTATTTCCTCCATTTCTACTAGATCTTCCCAGCTTATATCATTCTTCTGGTAGATGACTAATTATTTCATCATGTCAACCATGTTCTCTTTATTTCAGGTAAGGCAGCATCTAACAACACTCCAATCTCCTAATTTTCATTGCTCAAGTTATCCTTCAAAGTAGAATTTGACATCATACCAGTTTCCTAATTTTTCAGATTCAGGTTATCCTTCATACCCTTTTCAAGAGCAACTTTAGGTTTCTAAACTTTCTTCTGGGTTTTTTCTTCTTCGTTTTATCCTCCTTATCAGTCTTAGGATAGTTCTTATTTTTTTTAGGATAATTTTTCACCCTATGACCCTATTTTTTACAGACAAAATAGGTATTTGGAAGATCTTCATATATAATTTCTTGTATTCTTTTTCCAAGTTTTGAAATTAGTTCCACCTTTTCAGGAAGGTGATTCAAGTTTGCCACTTTCACATATAATCTTGCACTCTATAGTTTAGACTTCAAAGTCATAGCATGATCCACTACAATTAGTTCCCCAAAGGAACCATCTATTCCCTTAAAGATATGCTCATGCCAAAATTCCAAAGGTAGGCCAGGTAGTCTAACCTAGATCGAAAGGTTTAAGAAGAAGGCATCAGATAGGTCCATGTTTGGCTCCCATTTTTTAATAGTGAGAGTACTTTTTCCAAATGACCATGGTCCTCCAAAAAGGACCATATTCATATCTTCCTTGCAATTAACAACAAATGAAAGGAATCCATTCGACATAGGAGCTATATCAACTTGACCACGGATGACCCATTTCTGTTTATTCATATTTTTCAATGTATCTATATCTAGTCTAGCTCCCATAAATTTTCCAACAAGAGTAAATTCCATAGAAGAGACAGAGAAATCAACAATTGGGTCCAAAATAAAGATTTGAAACTCACCTTTCTCCTAGTAAGATTTTGATGTAACCAGAGGGAAAGATGATTTTCCTCCAGGTTTCCTACCAAATAGGGAAGACCATGCCCTTTGATCTCCTAACCCTTTCCACAAGCTTTCTGCTTTCCTTTCTTTAGTCTCCTCCACATTCTCCAAAGGAATATTTTCATTCTTGAGTTCCTATCTAAGCACGTGATTTGCAAGAAAAGGATCCAAAGAGGGTTTCCAAACCCCACATCTAGTGGAACTGACATTCGTAACTCTTGCAGAGTTTGCCAGGTTTTCCACATTTTGATCTTCTGTCCCACCAAGATCAGTACCTCTCGCAAGATTTTTCCCTTCCAATTTCCCACCTAACAGAGCACCAGCCAATTCAAAAACACTTAGAGCACCAACCATCCTCTTTGTTGTGTAAGATGCCTTCAATAAATCCTTCATAACTTGAACCAGACTTCACATTTTCATATGCGTTCACAGTTGTAGTGTATAGAAGTACTGATGAATATATCCTCAAGTGGGTATAAATTGATCTTCCCTCCATAAACCATGCTAAACACTTCTTTATCTATAACTTTTCTAGTTGTCATAGAATAACAAGTATTTTGATATCAATGAAAAACATTTTCATGAATGCAACACATAATCTCACTATCCAAATAGCCTTTGCACTATTCCTTTTGAATAATACAATGTGAAACAACAACTATCCAACCAACAAATTTTCTCTCCAAATACAGTTCCTTGTAAGCTCATTTTTCCTCAACTACACCAAACTCAACTCTAATCTTCACAACTTTGCATACTACGCTGACGCAATATATATTACAAAGATATGATCTCGCTGATTATTACAACCAAGGAAAATGTATTTCCTTTATACCAAGTCCTAAAACATATTATTCAGCCATCCTTGAGGCTTTCCTAACTTACAATAATAATGTAGGACTACCTTAAGATATTACAATACACGTTACATTACAATTTTATACTTTATCCAAGATTACACACAAACTGCGAACTCGTAATCTTCATAACTTTTCACTTGATGATATTTAGATTATGCCATCTAAACCAAGACATCTCTAAAATATATTCAACCTCTATAGTATTTTTCTCAAGCCAATACCATCTCTTGGAGAAGATAGAATCAAAATAACAGTGCCCACTTAAATGTTGTCTGAAAGCTACATTCAACAAAATCTTCATAACTATGTCCAGACTTCATATTTTTGTATGTGCTCTTAATTGTAGCATCTGGACATACTATAGTATATAACCTCAAGTGTGCATAAGGTGATCTTCAATCTTTAAACCGCTCTAAATGCTTCTTCCTTTGTAACTCTATTATTCTTTACATAATAACCAATATCTTGACATCAATAATAAACATTGTCATGAATGCAACACATGAGCTATAAATTATGTCTCCAACAATGCTAATATACTCTCCCATAGAAATTTCATTAGCAGTCATGCTAATAATCTCCCCCTTTGGCATTGATGACAACATAGATGGAAAAAATCAAAGTTCCAAGAATACCAAATATACTTCTTCCTCATCTTTCTTTACTCCCCCTTTCATATGGCTCATGAATGTCATATTTCATCAAGTAACCAAAATGCATAAGGAAAGTGTTAAACTCCCTCATACATCATAATCTTTCATAAATCCTCTTCAGCAATCAACAAATCCTCTTCATTTTCCAAATAAATATCTCTCTCCCAAGCACACAACACTTATCTCTCCCAAACATATATATATCAAATGATGTTCATCTCTCCCCAACTATAATATTTTTCATGTACTCATATCTCTCATGTTTTTCATGTATATATCTTGCCTCCATTGACATCAACAACAAAGGTCTCATTATGTCAACTCTTGAAGCTCAATCATTTCCAAAATAGTATGTTCAAGCTCCACTGTCCAAAGACACCATAAAATACCAATACCAAGAGTCATAAATGACTCAGCTCAAGTACAGATATACCCCATAGAGGAAGCATCAAGAATCCAATCCAGATAAAGAAATAGTGTTCTACTACTAGATGGGCTGATGCAATCACTATATCAACTACTCTAAAGTAGGTTGGGCATAACCCCAAACATACCTCTCAAATACTCGAATGTGTCTTTAGCCAATGGTTTTGTGAATATATCTGCTATCTTGTCCTTTATGCTAACATATTCCAATCTAGTCTCTTTATCTATAACTTTCTCTCTCAAAAAGTGATACTTAATAGATATATGCTTTGTCTTTGAATGAAATACTAGATTCTTTAACATAATTACAATACTTGTCTTATCACAGTGACTGATAATAGGTTCTATGAACTCTATCCCTATTTATTTCAAAATTTTCTTCATCCGAATAATCTGATTACAATGTTTTTTCATTGCTACATACTCTATTTACGTCAAACTTTGTGAAATGCAATAATGTTTCTTTTCCAGCCGAGAAATCAATATTCCTCCCAAGAAGAATGGTCCATCACTGGTGTTCTTTCTATCATCTAAATGTCATACCCAATCAATATCTATGTATACACATAAAGTGAAATCATGTGATGAGTCATACCATAATCCATAATTAGGTGTGCAATATTTGATATTATTTTTACTCTTGCATAATTTGTCTCTTTAGGATCTGCCTAACATCTTGACAATTCCAACTACATTAGCTATGTCAGGTCTGGTGTGTGTTAAATACTACAATTTTCCAATCATTGATATGTACTTTTTTTGTTCAATAATAGAGGATTTATCTTTGCTAGATAATTTACAATCAGTTACCATAGGTATTCCAACAAGTTTACTATTGGAAATATAAGGTAGGCTAGGTTACTAAGAGGGGAGGGGTGAATCAGGAACCAATAAAACTTTAAACTTTATTCACCAATTAAACCATCACCATATAATCTGATCTAGTTGCATGCATTAAAGAATGAAATCAATAAATCATTCATAACACTTTGACACAATATTTGGTAACCCAAAAACCTTCCAAATAGAAAGTAAAATGGGGGTAGGGATGATACCCACAAGCTTTAGTAATGCGGTATAAATTTATCTTGATAAAGCTTACAATTGATCAGTTCTGATGATTTACCCTAGTAGGAGCAATAAGGATTATTAGGTCCACCTTGTGAAAGGATTTTACAAACACACAATGAAGTATGCACTTTGTTAGGAGATTTAGCATAAGACAGTTAAGTCCACCTTATTAGAGGATTTGACTAATGCACATGTTAGGATGAATCAGTGGTTGATCTTTGATCTGCAACTCTGATTTGTTGAGTAAGATTCCTTTGAATAATAATGATCACCTTGTTGTGATAGATAAGTCATTGCTATACCTTATACTGCTTCTAGCCTTCTTTACTTCACACTCATCTGCTTCTTACTTCTTCACATACTTGTTTGGATATGATTTATTACATTACATATATCAATTCACATAATTACCTTTTGGAGTTAGCTATAATACCAAATTCATCATAATTCACTAAGTTGGCCCATTGCAGCAACTCAAGTTATAAGGACAAGTCAGTGATGTTTAAACACTCAGCAAACACCGTCAACACTCGACAGACTCTAGCACTCGATTAATGTTGAAGCTTAGTCCATACTAATCACTTCGAGTAGCAGGAACTCAGTCAGCACTGTATGACTCGATGAACACTAGAAAACTCGATAGATACTGAAATGCTCAATTGACAGTGCATGGCTCAATCAACACTAACTTCATTCACTTTGTTAACATTGTAAGCTTGGTAGACACTAATATACTTGGTTAACACTATAGAGCTTGATTAAGACTAAGATCTTCATCACTTATATTGGAAAGCTCAGTAGACTCTGCTACACTCAGGTAACACTATAATTTTTCTTAGATGCTCGGTAGATAATATGAAGCTCGACATGAATTGCAATCTGACTGTTTAGCTCAATAGGAACTGAAACACTTGTTTAACACTACTAGAAGGATGTGTTAGTAAATAGATTGTTCTTTCTTATAATAATTCCCAAAGTGCCCAAGTGTATAAAGAATAATTGAATACAATAGTTGGGAAAATGTTACTTGATAACTAATTTCCCTCTAAATTATAGGTACAACTCCCTTATATACGATTTTCAAAGAATTTTTTTATTTCTAATCCTACTATGGTATGTTCTTGACCAGAGAACAGAAGAGGTAAACCCAGTTAGACCTAGGCAGGACTAACTCAGGCAATGGGTTGATCTTGAAATCAGATCAGTTTCAAAAATTCACAAATCTTATAAATCCACGTAATTGATCATGCAATTATAAAAACTTGTAGCATGAATTATATGCAAAATGATATGATATGATGCTAAGATGCAAGACTATAATAGAAGCATTTCTTTTAACTTTAGTAATTCTTTGATTACTTATAAGTTTGTTAAATTGAAAAGAGATACAAAACACCATTTTGTTTTCAGATTTTTCATCTAACTTGAAAGAAATATACATACTAACATATGCATGGAATAGTAAATCAATGATATCAAACACTACAATTATTGTCTTTGCAATAATGAGTATTTCACACCAAAATTTACCAACCTTTGTATTAACTATCAAAGATACATTTATAGGCTCCTTCTTAGAGTTCTGAGCTAGTATAGATTCATTAGTTACATCAATGGAGTACTGGATTGCTCAGAAATACAACAGTCATCCATTGGAACTCAATACATAAGAGAAAGGAAGTAGAAATGGTCAAAAAACCTTTAAAATGATTCATATTCCTCTCTAATCTGTATTTGTTGTCTTGGTGTCAAAAATTATATTTCATATCCCAACGATCACTATAGATTTAAATCTCTACCATCGATCTTCTATCAATGATCATGATTAAAACATTGAAACCCTTTTTACTTTTTCCCTTTTTTTCTTATTTGCAACCATCATTCATTCAATATCTTCATTGGACATGATGATGCAATGACTAGCTTTTGTGGCTTCACAACTATCATTCATTTGATGGTTTCTTTTGATGTGATGATGCAATCAATTGATTTTCACTACATCACATCCTTAACCCAAGGTTGACTTAAACTACCAGCAATGATGTGACCTTTAGCTTTTTACTGCATCACTATGTTAACTCAAGGTTTCATTTAACCCCTTGTGACCATGCAAATGTATGTTCTCTCTCTTTTGCAACCTTCATCTCAGGTTATGATTAACCCATTGCAACAATGCAATCACTATCTTGGTTTACTATTCATAGCTTCACCACATAGACTCAAAATTAACTTTAACTCTTTGCTACCATGCAATAACTATTTGGCTTAATTGTTAACACTTTCACTAGGTCGCAACCTAAAAACCTTTAACTGCCCGATTATCTGTGACAATGCAATTGTTTTCTTTAAGGTTTAACTATTAACACTTTTGTGAAGTTGCAACTCAAAATATCTTGAATGCTCCTTATCTAGAAACCTTGAGAAAACTATTCACCTTAACCGCTGTTGTTTCTGGCACTATTGCAACCTTAACTTTAGGTTACGGTTAACTTCCTGAGACCAATGATTTTTGTTGCTTTGCCACATTAACCTCAGGTCATCTTTAATCACCTTCTTATGAAATGAGATCAATTTCAAAAATCCACACATCTTATGAATCCACATAATTGATCATGCAATCATGAAAACTATAGCATGAATTATATGCAGAATGATATGATATGATGCTAAGATGCAAGACTATAATAGAAGTATTTCTTTTAACTTTAGTAATTCTTTATTTACTTATAAGTTTTTTAAATTGAAAAAAAATATGAAATTTTGTTTGTTTTAATCTAACTTGAAAGAAATACACAGACTAACATATGCATGGAATAATAAATCAATGGTATCAAACACTAGAATTCTTGTCTCTACAACAATGATTATTTCACACCAAAATTTTCTAACCTTTGCATTAACTATCAAAGTTACATTTATAGGCTCCTTCTTAGAGTTATGGGCCAGTTACAAATTCGTCAGTTACATCAACAGAGTACTTGGGTCACTCAAAAATACAACAGTCATCAATTGGAATCCAATACATCAGAGAAAGGAAGTAGAAATGGTTAGAAACCCTCAAAAATGATTCATATTCCTTTCTAATCTGTAGCAGTTATCTTGGTGCCAAAAATTGTATTTCATATCCCAATGGTCACTACAAATTTAAATATCAATCGTCGATCTTCTATCAACGGTCATTATTAAAACATTAAAACCATTTTTACTTTTTCCCTTTTTTGCTTCTTTGCAACCATCATTCATTTGATATCTTCATTGGACACGATGATGTGATGACTAGTTTTCGTAGCTTTGCAACTATCATTCATTTGATGGCTTCTTTTGATGCAACAATGTGATCGATCAATTTTTACTACATCACATTCTTAACCCAAGGTTGACTTAAACTGCCAATGATGATGCAAACTTTAGTTTTTTATTGCATCACTACATTAACTCAAGGTTTCATTTAACCCCTTGCAACCACACAAACACCTATTATCGCTCTTTCACAGCCTTCACCCCAAGTTATGACTAACTCAATGTGACAATGTGATCACTATCTTGGTTTATAGTTCACAACTTCACCACTTTAACTCAAAACTAACTTTAACTCCTTGTGACCATGTGATAACCATTTGGCTTAATTGTTAACACTTTCACCAGGTTGCAACCTAAAAACCTTTAATTGCCTAATTACTTGAGACAATGCAATTGTTTTCTTTAAGGTTTAATTGTTAACACTTTCACTAGGTCACAACTTAAAATTTCTTGAATGCTCCTTAGTTGGCAACCTTGAGAAAATTGTTCACCTTAACTGCTACTATTTCTCACATTGTCGCAACCTTAACTTTAGGTTACCCTTAAGTTCCTGTGACCATGCGATCAATGATTTTTGTTACTTCACTGGACATTAACCTTAGGCCATCTTTAACCACTTGTGACCATGTGATCATTGGCTTTTGTTGCGTTACCATGGTAACTCTAGGTTTCATTTAACCTCATGCGACCATGTGACTATCATTGATCTCTAAGATCTGACACCTGAGATTAGAAGACCTTAACTCTCTTTTTTTCTCTACAATGTGGTTTCATCTTCTATTTTTGTACATCATGATAGACAAATAGTGCTATTTCATTGGCTAGAGAGTTTGGTGACTATTGAATATGATAGGCCCGTGTGAACATTTTTCTTCCTATTTTCTTTATTGCAACTTTGCACCCTTAATTTTCTTTTGACTAGAACAAACTGTGATCCATTGATGACTATTAGATTGACCATCTCACATCTTCACTAAAGTTTAAGGTTTACAATTTATTTCTCCTAGGATGTTGCAATCACTTCACCTTTAACTACTTTCGCTCATTCGCTAAAATAATACTTCTTATTCACTTAAACCGCACAACCAAGCGAATGAAGAAATTTAAGCATTTAGTAATCATATTCGCCAGGTCACAACTTAAAATTTCTTGAATGCTTCTTAACTAGTGACCTTGTGAAACTATTCACCTCAACTTTTATTGTCTTTCGCACTATCGCTATAGTTTATTCCTTAGCATTTTCTCAAAGTGTGATCATATTATTTTGCTCTGCCATTTCCTTAACTCTGGATTACCTCTAACCAATATTTGAATGCTCTGGTTACTTTTTGTAGCTTCATCACTTTGATTCCAAGTTAACTTTAACTATTTGTGAATGTTAGAGTAAATAATTATTTATTTATTATATTCCTTAAGCTTACTTAGGTTATTTATTTAATATTTAGTAGTTAATAGTTGTAGTGATGAGTTGTTGACAACATGAGATTTTGTTCCCTTTTAGCATGTTCCAACCTTTTGTGGATGCTTAGTTGTCAACCTTATCTTCTACCACTTTCCAACTTGTTCTACAAGCTTCCCTGAGGCCTTTATATTCGGTCTCTCTCTCATTGTAAATTCATCCATTCACATAGCAATTTAATTTTCTCTATTGTGAAATATTTTCTCTTCCATTGTTTGCTTCAAGCTCTTCCTCCTTCTTAGGTTTCTCTTCAGCAAGCTATTTGCATGTAGGTGATCTTGGCGACTGCGGAGTTGGATTTCATCAACTCCTACATGGTATCAGAGCCTTCTTGCTACTTCTTGTTCAAAGGATTTTTTTAAGCTGCGATTTGGAGACACAAACCCTAGTTTGTTTGTGATTTTTTCTTCAATTGTGAGGAAGAACATTTTTTCAATATTTGGAGGAAAAAGAGAAAGAGGGTTTGACATAACAAATCTAATATTTTTTGGGCTTTTTTCTTTATTTTTTGGAGGTGCGATGACGACGATTCAAAAAAAAAAAACTATAGAGGTGATTTTCAAACAGCGATATCTCCCTCATACAAACTCATTTTTTTGAGAAATTTGTTTTGTTTTGTGGTAGGATTTCATGATCTACACATTGGTGTAGGTGGTTTGAGATCTCTATTCTTGAATTTTTTTGCAACTTGCAATTCTCAATTTTCGCCACTTCAAATGCTTAGTATGGGCTCATCTGCACACATAATCAAGTTCTATTTTTTTTTAAGTGCATATTTTTTTGTCTGCTTTCCAGATCTGCAATTAGATTATAAGTTCTATAGATAGAAATGCTACTTTTAGAAATAGGTCCTAAATTGGCTATTGTAATCGCACTAAGTAAAGAGTGCCCAATTTATACATTCTGGGGGGGGGGAGCATTTTCTTTTCTATAATTTACTTCAGCATAAGACCCTTCTACTTTCGTCTTCTTCTCTCTCAATGGTAGATCCATCTATGACCTGTCTCACACCACACAACTATCACACCTGGAAGGCACAAATGACTAGGCTTCTCATGTCAAGGGGCTTATGGTCATGTCTGGATGAGAATCAACCTGTTATTGCATGCCCTTTTGAGGTTCTTCAACATAGGAATAAAATGGATGAGGCCATGGGATTGATTGCACTGAATATTTCAGACAGTCTACTATTTCACTTGGATGGTTTGACCACTCCACGAGCTTATTGGCTCAAATTTTAGACTTTGTTTGGCACAGTGAATGAGTTCTAGGCACTTCATCTTGATGTAGAGTTGACTTCTTTGACACCTGACAGCTTCCCCACCATTGAGGACTTCTTAATGAAATTCAAATCTTTGCGTACACTTTTGTAGGGATGTAGGAAAACCAAGACAAATGATGAGTGTATCTTTTTTATAATCTCAAAGTTGAGGGGACAGTATCAAATCTTCTCTTCTACTTTCTACTCCACTATGGATGCCTTGGGTGATAGACACAGGATGCCTTCATTTGAGATATTTTGTGAGCGGTTAACTCATGAATAGTCCAAAATCAATCAGATGGATTCACTTTTAGGTTCACAGTCGCTTCTTATCAAGGATACATAGGAGCAGAAGTCGAAGCAAATACCAAATTCCTCTTCTACTAGTTCATCATCTTCTAAGAAGAAGGAGAAAAATAAGACTGGGACTCCTACCTGTTCCTATAGTGGGAAAGGATCTCATGATGAGGCACATAGTTTTCAGAAGAGATTTGATGGCTATGAGAAACAAATTACAGATTTGCAAACTCTTCTTCAGAAGAACATTGTTTCTTCTCCATCCTCTTCTACCTCACAGGGGTCTGCCTTTTAGTCTTCTTCCATATCTTCACAATCTACATCAAATCTTGGAAAGGGTCATGCATTATAGGCTTCCATTGCATCTCCTTCATAGGTTCCTTGGATATTGGATTCAGGTGCTTCTCACCATATGACATCTTCTCAAGGTGTCTTCTCTACTCTTGAGGATTCTCCTATTCCTCATATTTTGATGGGGAATAACACTACCCTACCAATCTATGGGAAAGGTTTAGTTTGCATCCAAGATGGTATATTTAATGATGTATTGTATGTTCCATCTTTGTTTGCCAACCGTCTCTCAATTTTTAAAATTACACGTAGCGGATTGGGGAAGACAATTGAGTTCACTATCGATTCAATTTTCATTCAAGATTGTGCCACAGGAGGCCTTATAGCTACAGGGACAATTGATTCTTCCACCCATCTCTATACCTTCGCGCACTTTTGCCCACCATCTCCATTTTCAGAGCACACCTCTTCTCTTTCGCATGAGCATCATGTGGTGTAGTCCAGATATTTGAACCTTTGTATTGTTCCTAAGATCCCTATTTTGACTACCACACCACATCTAGTTGAGGGCTTTTCTCCTCTGCAAGATTCTTCTTCTACTCTACCTGATCCTTTAGCTTCATTCATTGAGACTCCAGGAGCACTTGTTACAGATACTACAACGGACATTCATGACAGTGTCATCACACCTGCCTTGGGGATTCCATTTCCAGATCCTGATACTTTTTCCTTTAGGCATTAGCTAGGCCTTCCAATTTCCCCCCTCATTCAGGGGTTCCCTTGTTATGTGCCCTTGTTCCTTCTGTGTTGGAGTTTCATTAATTCAATTATTTCTACAGGAGCTCCATCATTCTGGGGGGGCTTTGGTATCTATTCTCATGGGGGGGCTGGTTGTACTTATGGTTTTGAGAGAGTCTCTTGAGCTATTTCTGGTGGAATTTTTCCTTGGGGGGACTTGTTGAGGCCTTCCTTCATTTTTTCAGCATGTTTGTACTTACCTCTTTTAGGGGGAGGGTTTTTCCCATGAGGTTTTCCCTCTTTCCCTATTTTACCTAACATGGCCTCATTGCTAGAACCCATTTTGCATTTCATCTTAGTTTTGTGAGCTTAAGGCATTCCCCTAAGTTGCACTTAAGGGGGGGTTTTAGAGTAAATAATTAATTATTTATTAATTATTTATTCTATTACTTAAGCTTACTTAGGTTAATGCATTTATTTAATATTTAGTAGTTAATAGTTGTAGTGATGAGTTGTTGACAACATGGGAGTTTGTTCCCTTTTAGCATTTTCCACCCTTTTGTGGATGCTTAGTTGTCAACCTTATCTTCTACCACTTTCCAGCTTGTTCTACAAGCTTCCTTGAGGCCTTTATATTCGGTCTCTCTCTCATTGTAAATTCATCCATTCACATAACAATTTAATTTTCTCTATTGTGAAATATTTTCTCTTCCATTGTTTGCTTCAAGCTCTTCCTCCTTCTTAGGTTTCTCTTCAATAAGCTATTTGCATGTAGGTGATCTTGGTGACTATGGAGTTGGATTTCATCAACTCCTACAGTGAACGTATGGCAAGCGTCAATCTACTAAGATTTGATGGCTACGAAGATACATCTCTAAGCACCGTTATAATTTCATCTCAAAATGTCATTGATTGATTTGGTCTTCATTTGACAATCTGAATTTAAAATTTAAGCCATTTGACTTGTCAACTTTACAATGTAGATGCGTGAATTAAATAAAAGCTATTGATTGGATTTCAAATAAATTCAGACCACCTTTGACTAGGTTCTTTCACCATTATTTAAGTAGATTGAGCATTCCTAGACATTTTTATTGTCTCTCCTACATTTGATTGAAAATCCACCTTCATGGGCTGAAACCCACCAAGAAGGCAAACTAAAAATTCTTGTAGAAGTTTCAAAATAAAGAATGGGAATTTAAAATCATCCTTGAATATCTGCATTATGTCATGAGTGGAACGTGATCTTTATCAAGTTAGATACTAAACTTACCCATTGTAAGACATCAATTTAGGATAACCCACCTGGTTCATTAGAAGAAAAGGGAAATGATGGAAACTTGATAAATATCTCCTAGCTTAAGAAAAACTAGACTTAGACTCACCATAAGAAAAATAGAAGAATACCACTTTTGACTTCATATATAAAGTTCACTTGTTTTATCCTGGGAAGAACAAAAGTGGGGGCAACAACTAGCTCTGTCTAGTGAGTTGGACAATTCCATGTCCAAAAAATGAATCCTAGATCTTTGGGTTTGCAAAAGAATAAACAAAAGGTGGCAACACAACAAAAAAAAACAAGGATAAATCAAAAACAAGGAAAAGAGAAGAAAACAAAGGAAACTAACTAAGGAAACAAAAACCAGAACTAAACATAACTATAATACAATACCAGGATTACTTGTTTTCAATTAGAAACTTGATATAACTTCAAAATCTTGACCATTATAGGTCAAGTGTAGTACTTCACCCTCTGGACATGCCAACTTGAAAGAGTTTCTCTTGAAAGTTTGATGAATGATGAATGGACCCTTCTAAAGTGACTCAACCTTTCCATGTGTACCTTTAGGTGCTCTTCTCTTATCCCATAGCAACACCTCATCTCCTATCATAAACTTTCAGGGTCTAGTTTTCTTATCAAACAAATTCTTAACCTTCAACTGATGTTGTGTAATATGGTCTACAATCTCCTTTCTTTACTCTTTGAGTTTTATCAGATACATAATCTTCTTTTCTAAACCATCTTTCTAAATGTCCTCTTCTATTACAGTTCTCAACTTACTATTAGCCAGTTCTAAAGGCAAAGGAAGACTTGTCTCAACTCCATAAACAAGTTCAAAAGGAGAAATGTCAATAGCCTATTTTGGAGTCACCCTATCAGCTCAAAGTGGCTCATGAATTTTCTTGTCCCAAGTTTTATGGTTATCTGATACATGCATCTTCACAATGTTGATCAGGTTTTTGTTACTGGATTCAGCTTGATCATTTCCTTGCGAAAAATAGTCAGATGAGTGACTAATTACTATGCCATATTTGAAACAAAATTTAGTAATTTCAATAGAGGAAAAATAAGTTGCATTATCCATCACTATTTTTCTAGGCACCCCGAATCTTACCATGATGTTCTCTTTGATAAACTTACACACTACCTCAGAAGTAGTTGTTTTCATTGCTTTAGCTTCCACCGACTTTGTGAAGTAATTTGTAGTAGTGATTATGTAAGAATGACTAGCACTAGATGTAATATTTATAGGGCCTATGAAATCAAGACCCCATTGTTGAAATGGATCATCAATTACTACCGGTTTGAGAGGTAATGTTGCCAATTGGGGTCTACCTATGAACATCTTTCACTTCTCACATTTGGATACCTAATGGTAGGCATGTTTGAACATTCCAGGCCAATAGTAACATTTCCTAAGTATCATGAAAGCAGTGACTGAAGAAGAGAAGTGTCCACTGCAAGCTTCACCATGGAATTTCTTTAATAACTTCTCTTGTTGTTGCTTATCTACACATCTGAGGAAGGTTCCATCTATGGAGTTTTTGTATAATTTGTCCTCCCAAATAACATATTTAGTTGCCTTCAATTTTAGATCTCTTCTTTGTTTCGTTGTTAGCCCTTTAATACATTCTCCATAAGTTAAGAAATACATGATATTTTCAAACCATGGATCTTGTAGGCTCACTATCAAGACCAACTAATTTGCTTTAGGTTCTTTATCTAATTGATTTTCTGCTATAGCTCTATACAATGCATTCCCTCTTAGCAGTTTTCTAGGCTTGATCTCCATATCATATTCTAGAATTTTAGCTATCCATCTCCCTCTATTATTACATCCTACATCTTGCTGAGTCAATATGTTTTTCACTACTATATTAGGAACATATACTACAGAATGAGAGTGTAAGATATAAAATCTAAAATTCTTCAGAGCTTTTGCCATAGCAAAGGCATGTTTTTCTGCTTGGGAATACTTCAAATCATGATATTTTAGGGGCATATTAATAAATGTGATAGGATATTGAATTCCTTCTTTATTTTCTTGCATAAGAATAGCTCACAAGGTATGTTCGGAGATCATGAAGTCCTTATTATAATCTGGGTGACATAAAATAGGAGCTTTAGCTATAGCTTCTTTAATCTCAAAAAATCTATTTTCCAGAATCACTCCATTTGAAAGCTAAATTTATTTTCATCATATCCATGATACATTTGGCGATCTCAGAAAAGTTTGGAATAAATCTCCTAAGAAAGTTCACTTGACCAAAGAAAGATTTAACCCCAATCTTATTTACAATTAGACTTAATATTTGTATAGCTTTGACTTGTTATGAGTCGATTCTTATCCCTTCCTAAGACACTATGTGGCCAAGTAGCTTTCCTCATTGGAAAGTTACATTGGCATTGATGAGTCCAAAAGGCATTCTGTGATACACAAAATTTCCCCATGGAGTGGTGAAATCAATTTTATGTTGATCCTTCTTTTCCACCTCAACTTGATTATAACCTAAGAAGCCATCAAGCATAGAAATCATTTTTGCACTTGCCACTGTCTGTAATAGATGATCCATATTAGGAAGTGCATAATTATCTTTTAGTGATGCCTGATTCAAGTTCTAAAAATCTATGCATATCCTAATTTGTCCATTTTTCTTTCTAACTGGCACTATGTTAGATATCTAGGTGGAATGATGGATCGGGTATATGATTCTCTCCTTAAGAATTTTATCCACTTCTCTGAATATAGCATCAGCAACCTTCAGATTATAGCTTCTCTATTTCTCTCGAGAAGGAGTAGCATCTAGTTTTAAAGGAATTTCATTCTTGAATTCTCCATTCATGAAACTTTTCAAATCTTCATAACTCCACGTGAATACATCTTAGTATTTGAGCAAAATTTTCTCAGCTTCTTTCCTTTCTTCAAGTGTGTAGCATTTCTTGACATTAATCTTAGGATTTTGTTCACATCTGATGTTCACTCCTTCATATTCACCAGTGGTAGGTCCTTTCTTCACTCTTTTCTTCTTTGTATAAGTATCATGGTGATTGAACAATTTTTCCAATGATATGAAATAGAGAGGAGTAGTATTACCTTGTAACTGGATGACTCCAGATTCCTCTTTCTTCTATTTTCTGGTATGATCCTCTTGACAACCACTTGAATCATTTTCATTAAAACTCCCAACATTCTCTAGAATAGTTGCAGGCTCTTGTCATCTTCGAATACCTACCAGTCTTCTGCATTGTCAAGTATAGATGGTTTATATATGACTTCCACATGATACCTTTTATCTTTAAATTCTAGATGGGGTAGTAGTAAAGATGCAGATACTGCTAATGATTCTACCTTCAAATTTAACTCTCTTAGCATAGATTTTATTGAGAAAGCATCTAATCCTTTTATCTCATCCCATACTTTGTTACGATAGCTTTTCAATTTATGATTTTTAACAGAATACTAACCTTTTATCTAACAAACAATCAATTCAGCATCTCCTCAAGCTTTCAGAATTTTCACTTCTTTTCCTTTTGTAGCAATTATTCCAAGAAGTAAAACTTCATATTTAGTTGTATTGTTTGTGTTCCCAAATTCTACTTTGAAGTCCTTTGGTTCAGGTTCACCTTCTAGATCTATCAATGCAATTCCTGCACTTAAACTAGATGAAGAACAACTTCCATCGAATTCTAGTGTCCAAATTTATGGTATTTCTTTTTCTGCAGAGGTCTTTATCACCTTTTTGTTCATCAAAACTATCATCAATGAATAACATGTAGTTGTCAAATTCTAATTCTTGATATAGGATTTGAGCTTTGGGATCATCTGATTTCAGAATGGTGAATTTGGCCTTCTCTTCAGGTTCTAGCTTAACTCTCTAGACCAATCTAATATTATTTCTATGCCTAAATCTCTACAAAAAATTCTACTTAAAAATAACCTATAGCTAGCAAGAATATCAGCAACCAAGATAGTCAACAACAATTTCTTCTCTAGATGAGCAGCTAGGGCTACATGAGTATCTTTGATTTTTCCAAGCAATGAAACTTGCTTGGCGTCCTAAGGTACCATCTACCATGATCTTTGGTGAGAGTGAAACCTAATGCTTTAGCTATAGGGTAGGGCATAACATTATTGGAAGCTCTTGAGTCTATAATATAGTTGTTCAATTTGCAACAATTTATATAAAGGGATACATAGAAAGACTCGAGCTTTTGGCCAAGAAAGGTGTCTAGAACTGTAGGTTCTTTTTGTTCAAAAAGATTGGATTTCAAGGATTCATCTTCTAAGGATGAGGCAACATTATGATTCAGATTTATATCATTTCTTTTATAGTGGTCTATGAATCTCTTTAATTTAGCAGGATTAGATTTCAAATAATCTATAGGAGAAATTTGAATTTTGGAATCTTGGCAGAATTGAATAAAATCAAACGGGCCTTGTTCCTTACTCGATTAGAGAATCTTCATTCCTTGACTGACATCTTTAGTACCTAAAGTAGAAGAATCATGAGTTCTTGAAGGAGAATTAGAAATTGTGGTTTTGCCTTTCTGACTTTTGGTGAGCATGGTATATGCAGTACCGTCTATAGTAGCATAGTAGTCTTTATGTCTTTATAAGTTTGAGTTAGACTCATACTCTAAAAATAAATTTATAGAGTCACCATTTGAGCATGAATCTGTTTCATCCCCTAACATGGAGGTACTCAATTCATTAGTCATCAACAATTGTATCATGTGGACTACATTTGGGAAACTTTCTCCATCATGGTCCATTGTTAGATGAAATACACACATGTTTCCCTTTTTAGGGGGTGCTTCTATAGCCAACCTTTTTTGTAGACCCATCAATTGTAGGGTTCTACCTTCATTATTTCTTCCATCATTATTCCTTCCAGTCTGGTCTTGGAAATTCCACTAATAAGGGTTGTTGAATTTGGGAAGTTGTCTCTTCATGAAAATAAGATCATTTGACAACTTTTCAATCATTTCAACCTCTAAAGAGATAGCATCACTGGTATTGGCTTTAGTTTGTATCTCACATTTCCATCTTCCCGTCGAGATCATTTCATCTTCTAATTCCACAATCATTCTCTATGCTGCTTCCAAATTAGTAGGGTGTGACCTTCTTAAATCAAAGTTGATATCAGGTGGCATAGCACTTATGAAGAAGGCTTTCAAGTCTCCAGTAGGCCTATTTGCCACAGGGATCATGTTAGTGATTTTGTTAAAATTAGCAACAAAATCTCTCATACTTACATAAGGTGGTTTCTTGATGGATGTTAATTGTGTTAACAATGCATGCTCATCTTCAGTTGTTTTAAACCTCACTTCGAAGGCTCATCTCATGGTATCCCAACTTAAATTGAAGCATCATCTAAATGAAAAAACTAATCGGCCACAGCTTCAACCAATGTTTCAATGAATAATTAGATAGCCACATCTTCATGTCCAACTCCCAAAATATGAGTTGCTACAAAGAAAGATTTAATATGCTCATTCGTAGAGGTTTTCCCATCCCCTAAAAAATTTGGGAAGATTCTTCCTAGAACCTATAGGAAGTGGATGATATAATGCAAGTTGTAAAGGACCGGTTGTAGCGGCCCAAGTAGCTACCATGACTGCTTGCACAAGGTATTGCAGAAAATTAATAATAAGAGGAGCAACTAATCTAATTAGGGTCAATCTCTAACAAGTAGAAGATAATGGAGCTTGTGTCTTAGGAGGCAAAGGTGATCTACCTCTGCTCTTCCTATCACTTCTTCGACAAGGTACTTCTAATATGGGGAAGCCAAGTTATGCAAGCCTTTTGAATATAGGATCTTCCCAACTTGCTCTTTGGTACTCCTGAGAAATCTTCATTGATCCAAAGCTTTGAATTAATTCTATTTTCAAGCTCCACATTTTTCTCTTCAAAGTTCTCTCCTTTGGATTGTTATTTCTCTACTTCAGCTCTAGCTTCTTCTTGTTCAATCACTTGGCTAGCATTCCTATAGTGCTCAATATTTCTTCTATATCTCTAGAAAACTATGCTCAGGGAAGAAATGATACCTTCTTGGTCATCTTGGAATCCAAGGTTATGTTGGAGTATAGGAAACACCTTCTCATGAGGTAGCACCATTTTTCCTCATGTTAAATCTTTTCTAGTCTAGCAACTATTCAATCTCCCTAGCAAAGTCAAAAAAACTATGTTGGTAAGCAGATTATTCTTTCTTATAATAACTCCCAAAGTGCCCAAGTGTGTAAAGAACAATTTAATACAATAGTTGTGAAAATGTTACTTGATAATTAATTTCCCTCTAAATTAAAGGTACAACACCCTTATATATGATTTTCAAATAACTTGTTTATTTCTAATCCTACTATGGTATGTTCTTGACCAAAGAACAAAAGAGGTAAACCAAGTTAGACCTAGGCAAGACTAACTCAAGCAATGGGTTGGTCTTAAAATGAGATCAATTTCAAAAATTCACATATCTTATGAATCCACATAATTGATCATGCAATTATGAAAACTTGTAGCATGAATTATATGTAGAATGATATGATATGATGCTAATATGCAAGACTCTAATAGAAGTATTTCTTTTAACTTTAGTAATTCTCTTATTACTTATAAGTTTGTTAAATTGAAAAGAGATACGAAACTCTATTTGCTTTCAGATTTTTAATCTAACTTGAAAGAAATGCACAGACTAACATATGCATGGAACAATAAATCAATGGTATCAAACACTACAATTCTTGTCTCTGCAACAACGATTATTTCACACCAAAAATTTCCAACCTTTGCATTAACTATCAAAGTTGCATTTATAGGCTCCTTCTTAGAGGTTTGGGCCAATTATAGATTCATCAGTTACATTGGCAAAGAACTTGGATCGCTCAAAAATACAATAGTCATTGATTGGAATCCAATACATAAGAGAAAGGAAGAAGAAATGGTTAGAAACCCTCAAAAATTATTCATATTCCTCGTTGATCTGTAGCAGTCATCTTGGCACCAAAAATTGTATTTCATATCCCAACAGTCATTGTAGATTTAAATCTCAACCGTCAATCTTCTATCAACAATCATGATTAAAACATTAAAACCATTTTTATTTTATTTTCCTTTTTCTCTTCTTCGCAACCATCATTCATTTGATATCTTCATTGGATGCGATGATGCGATGACTAGATTTTGTAGCTTCACAACTATCATTCATTTGATGGCTTCTTTGATGTGATGATGCAATCAACTGGTTTTCCTTGCATCGCATCTTTAACACAAGGTTGACCTAAATTGCTAGCAATGATGCGACCTTTAGATATGCATTGCATTGCTATGTTAACTCAAGGTTTTGTTTAACCCTTTGTGACCACGTGAATGCCTATTATTTCTCTTTCATAGCCTTCACCCCAAGTTATGATTAACCCATTGCGACAATGTGATCACTATCTTAGTTTACTATTTGCAGCTTCGCCACTTTAACTCAAAATTAACTTTAACTCCTTGTGACCATGCAATAACCATTTGACTTAACTATTAACACTTTCACCAGGTTGCAACCTAAAAACCTTTAACTACCTAATTACTTACAACAATGTGATCGTTTTCTTTAAGGTTTAATTGTTAACACTTTTTCTAGGTCGCAACTTAAAATGTCTTGAATGCTCCTTAGCTAGTGACCTTGCAAAAACTGTTCACCTTAACCATTACTATTTCTTGCATTGTTGCAAGCTTAACTTCATCTTACGCTTAACTTCTTGCAACCATGCAATCAATGATTTTCATTGCTTTGATAGATTAACCTCAAGTTATCTTTAACTACCCACGACCATGTGAACACTAGCTTTTGTTACTTCACCATACTAACTCTAGGTTTCATTTAAACCCTTACGACCATGCGACGATCATTGATCTTTAAGATCTGATGACTAAGACTAGAAGACCTTAACTCTTTGTTCAACTCTATAGTGTGGGTCCATCTTCCAGTTGTGCACATCGTGATAGATAAATAGCACTATTTCATTGACTAGAGAGTTTGGTGATTATTGAATATGATAGGCCCATGTGAGCACATGTCTTCCTATTTTCTTTGTCACAACTTTGTGCCCTTAATTTTATTTTGACTAGAACAAGTTGCAATCTAGAGATGACTATTAGATTGAACATCTTGCATCTTTGTTGTGGTTTAAGGTTTAACATTTCTTTCTCTTGTAATGTTGTGATCACTTCACCTTTAAATGATTTCACTCAATTGCTAACATAATCCTTCTCATTCACTTAAACTATGCAACCAAGTGAATGAATAAATTTAAGCATTGAGTAATCATATTCACCAGGTTGAAACTTAACATGTCTTGAATGCTTCTTAGCTAGTGACCTTGCAAAAATTGTTCACCTAAGCTTTTATTGTCTTTCACACTATTGCTATGGTTTATTCCTTAGCATTTTCTCAGACTGCAATCATATGAATAGGTTTAATTCTATTATTTCACTCTATCATTGCCTTAACATTGGACTACCTCTAACCACCAGCAACTATGTGATTATTCAATATTTGAATGCTCGGGTTACTTTTCACAGCTTTGCCACTTTGATCCCAAATTGACTTTAACTACTTGTGAATGTGCGATGAGTGTCGATCTACTAAGATCTAATGTCTAGGAAGGTAAATCTCTAATTACCGTTATAATTTCTTCTCAAAATGTCATCTATCAATTTGGTCTTCATCTGACAATCTGAATTTAATCTTTGAGTCATTTGACTTGTCAACTTTGCAATGTAGATGTGTGAATTAAGTAAAAGCTATCAATTGGATTTCAAAGAAAGTCAGACCACCTTTGACTAGTTTCTTTCACCATTATTTAAGTAGATTGAGAATTCCTAAACATTTTTGTTTTCTCTTTTGCATTTGATTGAAAATCCACCTTCATGGATCAAAACCCACTGAGGAGAAGGCAAACTGAAAACTCATGCAGAAGCTTCAAAATAAAGAATGAGAATTTGAAAATCATCCTTGAATATTTGAATTATTTCATGAGTGAGTGGAACATGATCTTTATTAGGTTAGGTACTAAACTTACCCATTATGAGACATCAATTGAGGATAACCCAACCGATTCATTAGAAGAAAAGGCAAATGAGGGAAACCTGATAAAGATCTCCTAGCTGAAGGAAAACTAGACTTAGACTTATTATAAGAAAAATAGAAGAATACCAATTTTGACTTGATATCTAAAGTTCACTTGTTTTATCATGGGAAGAACAAAAGTGGGGGCAATAGTATGATAAGCTCAGTAGCAACTATAGAGCTTTGTATCAATGAAACTAACTGACTAATTGTTAACTCACTAATAGACAAATGATTTGACCATAAGGTCAATAGTTTACAACTTTTCAATCCAAAAAATTTCAACAAATCTTTAAGATACTTCATTTGTGATATTAAAATGTCATCATTATGCTCTACAATCTGCAATCCCAAGAAGTGTTTCATTTCTCCAATCATACTCATCTCATAACTTCTTCTACATTTCTTCTAAAAATGCATCACTTGCTTCATCATTACCTCCAAAAATACTACAACAATCAATAATCCTTTAATATTATTTCTCAAATACAGGTTGTTGTCAACATTATCTTTCACAAATCCCAAATTTGTCAAGTATTTATCCAATCTTGCATATTAGGCTCTAGGTGCTTGTTTCAATCCATACAATGCCTTTTTCAATTTGCAAACCATATCATCATTATTTGTCAAAGCAAAACCATCATGTTTTTCAATGTATACATCTTCTTCAAGCTCTCCATTTAGAAAAGATGATTTGTCATTCATCTAACAAACTTTAAAGTTCTTTTTAGTTGCATATGCCAAAAACATTCTTACTGACTCTAGTCTAGCAACAGGTGCAAAAGTTTCTTCAAAATCAATTCTTTCTTGCTATGAATAACCTTGATATACCAATCATGATTTTTTTCTTACAACTTCACCTTGTTCATTCATCTTGTTTTTAAATACCCATTTAGTTCCAATAACATTCTTATCTTTATGTCTTGGAACCAATTCCCAAGTCTTGTTCTTTTCAATCTAATCCAATTCTTCTTTCATAGTTATTATCTAGTAATCATATCTACAAGCTTCATCAACATATTTACATCTCTCTTAATATAACATTTACTTCCAAAGATTCTAAAGTACTTCACAATAGGTGCATATCCAAACCAAAATTCATAGGGGGTCTTACCAGTACCTTGTATGATCTACACTCTATTCATAGTATATACTATTGTATTCACAAATTCTCACCAAAATATATGTGATACATTGTTATCCACCATAATTTCTATTACTACCTAAGTCACTAATCCATTTCTCCTTTCAGCTATCTCATACTTCTCATGTGTCTTAGGGGCTAAAAGTTGTCTCTTTATGCCATTCTCTTAACAAAAATTGATAAAATCACTTGAAATAAATTCTCCTCCTCTATCAAATCTCAACCATTCAGTCTTCAAACCAAATTCATTCTCAACTCCAATCTTAAATATTTTGAATTTCTCAAAAGCATCATATTTTTGTCTAAGAAATGCAACCCATGTCATTCTAGAGAAATCATCAACAAAAATCATAAAATATCTTTCACCACAAAATTCTCTAGTCTTTGTAGGACCACTCAAATCTCTGTGCACAATCTCTGATTTCACTGAAGTGGTAAAAAAAAAATATTGGAAAAAAATGTTTCTTTTATTTTTCCATCAGACATTTTTTACACATCATATTAGTAGATTTCACAATCTTAGGTGAATCTCTAAGTGCAAATGTAGTACTTACCTTCACAATGTTATCAAAGTTGATATGAAAAAATCTGTTATTCCATAGCCAATTGTCATTAACCTTAGAAACTAAACATGTCATTTCAATAGGATTCAATTGAAATATACTACCTCTTGTTCTTGTACCAGTACTAATCAATGTGTCATTCTCATCCTTGATAATACAAGTCATCTCTATTAACTACAACTGGTATACCTTGACAACAAGTTTTCCAACACTCAAAAGATTGTGTTTCAAACCATCTACAAAGTAAACATCTTTAGTGTTAATCTTTCCATCAAGTGTAATAGGTCCTTTCCCTTTCATGTGACATGGTGCATTATTTCCAACTCTAACTATTCCACCATCATAGCTATTGAATTCCAGATTTTTTTTCATATCTCCTGTCATGTGATGAGAACAACCACTATTTATAATCCAATTAGAGTTTTTATTTTCAATGTGTGATACTAATTCTCTTTCCTCTTTTATTTCTTCTTTTTTAGGGCTCTCTTCTTCAATAGCAAAAAATCATGTTTTATCATCTTCCTCATTATCACTATCATTCAAGATGTCTACCATTTTGAAATCAAATTCAGCATCCTTATTAACATAAAACCAATCCTTAGGTACTCTTGACTTGTAGAGATTCTTAGATTAAAATTATTTTCTCTTTTAGGACATTTAGAGGAATAATGACCAAATTCTTTACATGTTTAACAAACATGAGTTTTATTTCCCTTAGGTTCGCTCTTCATAAGAAAGGAAAGTCCTTCTTCAATCTTCTTTTCATCTTCATCTCTTGTTTAGCTTATAGTAGCATAGTCTCCACTTGGACTAGCGCTTCTTGTTAACATAGGTATGTCTCTTTGTACGCTAAGAGCAGTCTCTACTCTAGGCAATTCTCTACTTTGTTTCATCTACATCTCAGATGTCTGCAATCTTGCAAGAAGATTCTCTCTTGTAAAGTTAGGTATACAAGGAATAACATGTTCAATAATCTATGTTGTATAATTAAAATGAATTGTCAAGGTCTTCAATATTTTCCATGCAACTTCATCTTCTGACTTTTATCCTCCATAATTTTTTTCCCTATGACAATCTCTGGTATTCTAGAGAAATATCCTCTTATAGTTTCATCCTCCAACATCTTAGCATCTTAAAATAAACATATCCAACTATGTAGTCTACCCTTCTTGACATGTTTATCACCTTCAAATGTAATTTTTATAGCATTTTAAACCTCATAAGAAATTCTTAAAGAGTTTACCTCTCCATATTCAATTCCAAGAAGAGCTGATAGCAGTTCTTCTCTAGCAAACATATTTTGCGTAAATAGATCTTTATCTGCTTGCTTACGATCCTCAAGCTTATCTTCTTCAATCAATATCTTAGGCTTAATAGTAACTAGCCAATATTCTGAACCCATTTATAGTAGGTGTGTCTTCATCTTTTCTTTACAATTGTCCTAGTTAACTCCATTAGACCTCATACTATCTTTCCTTAAAAGTGCTATATATCTCTTTACACGGTTAATCTTTTCCTTCAAGGACCTGACACTCTGATACCAATTGTTAGAAAATAAATTTCAACAAGATAACTAAGAGGGAGGGGTTGAATTAGTTATGCAATTAAAACAACTCTCAATATCTTTATTTGTTCTGAAACATGTAAACAATAGATGTAACAACCATATAAATATAACCATGCATAATAAAAATAGATATGTTAACTAGGAAAACCCTTGATCAAAGGGAAAACCCCAGTGGGGATGGTACCCACAAAATGATGTACTAATGTAAAATTTCTTTATTATAGGATAGACCCTGTTAGAAGTCAATGAAATACAATAAGTACATATGACTCCCTATTAGGAAACCTTGAATATTTGTTAGGAGATTCCAACCCTATTAGGAGTTGAAAGGAAGATCATAGAACCCATTGTCCAAATAGCCCCTACACTATTCCTTCCAAATAATAAAATGGGAAACAACAATTGTCCAACTAGAAAACTAACTTTCAAAATATATTTCCTTGCAATCTTATGATGCCTGAACTGCACCAAACTCATCTATGATCTTCACAACTTGGCATACCAAGCTCGTATAATAGATATTACAAATATATGATCACACTAGTGATTACAGCCAATAACAACTCCTTTCCTTTATCCCAAGTTCTAAAAAAATTTATTGTGTCATCCTTGAGGTTTTCTCAATTTACAATAATAATATAGGACCACCTTAATATATTAAAATATACATCACATTATAATTTGATACTTTACCCAAGATTACACTCAAATTATCAACGCATAATCTTCATAAATTTTCACTCAATGATCTTTAGATTATGCCTTCTAAACCAAGGCATATCTAACATATCTTCAACCTCTACCTCAGTTTGGTCAATCCAATTACCTTTCTGTGAGAAGATATAATCAAAACAATAGTACCCACTTTCTAGAAATATTATATGAAAGTTACCTTTAGTAAAATCTTCTATACTTTGTCCAGTCTTCATATTTTTGTATGTGCTCTTAACTCTAGCAACTAGAAATACTATGGAACATAACCTCAAGTGTGCATACGTTGGTCTTCAATCCTCAAACCATGCCAAATGCTTCTTCATTTGTAACTATGTTAGTATTTACAAAATAACCAGTATGTTGACATCAATGACAAACACTATCATGAATGCAACACATAAGCTCAGAATCATGTCTCCAACAATGCTAATATACTTCCCCATAATAATTGTTACCAAAATTTTACACATGCTGAAAATTTTACTCCAAGTAACATTGCAAAAGGAAAACATTCATTTTCTATTTATTCACATTTCATCATTTTGCAATCATATATAAAACCTTGAGCAAAAGAGATATAATGCTCATTGTATAAATCGTCACTGATATGTACAATTTTCATTTTTACAAAGTATGAAATGAATAGAAAGATACTGGAAATGACGTATCTCACACAAATCGTGAGTACTACTATCTTTTAGATGTATTAAGAACAAGAAAAATAGAACATATGGGAGAAAGATAGAGATAACTAGTCATTGCCTTTCAGATTTTGACTGGTTAGATGTTCTCTATTGTGGCTTTGTCACTCCTGGTCTAGCTCTCAATCTAGCAAGCCCCTAATTCTTCATTCCCCTACAAGATAAAATGGTGGGGTTAGATCGTTACGATCTAAGAAATGATTGGTTATCTACAGTTCAATACTCGCACATGTCATACTCCTCTTATTTTTTAATACATACAAAAAAATAGCAAGTGTATTCTAAGTGTTCAGATGCAAATCACAGAAAGGTAGTTTGTGAGTGTCACGAGCTTGTGCTCGAACCTCATAAAACTATTTCAAATATTTTGTTTAAATGAAAAAGAGTGTTGTACTGTATGAAGCAATAAGAAATATGAAGGAGATAGGATAAAACACTAAAAAGTCATGTGCAAGTCAATTTCATAAAAGAAAGCAAGCAGGCATTATATTAAAGAAGATACTATACTGCTACAGGAGAATGTCTTCGAAAAATCTCAAGTTGCAGATGCAAATGTATTTTAAAAGGTGGATCAGCAGTAGCAATATCTAGATTAAGGCCATGTTCTCAACTCTAACTCTCAATTCAAGGAACCCAAATACTCATGTTCACTTATTGCCTAGATTTATAAACAAAACCATAGTAGAAAGGGACTGGATAGTTCCTATTCGAATACCAAAATAGTTTTGGTTAATGCACACAACAAATGCATATGAAGAAATAATAGATCCAAAGAATAGCAATGTTCAAATTACGGTACAAGCCTGCATCAGCACTTACAGATGTTTCTTTTTTAAAAATGTTTGGGTCTCATTATGACTGGACTCAAAGAAGACTTGACCCCACATACATGAATAAGCAGCCTTTGATAAATTCAGATGAAAAGCTACATGAGAGAAAAGAGTTCAGAGTCAACATCAAGCATACTCATGGTAGCGGATTCAACTGAAGAGCAACAAACATCAGATGATCATGTTTATATTTTACTATATTAAAACTTGAGCAAGATGAAGAAGGGTATGCAACAAATGTATTAAAACAACTTATAGTTGAAACCCACGATGCAGCAAAGAGATGTATTTTCAATAGAACATTGCCAAGTTTACTCCAACTTTCAAACCCAAAGACAAAATCAAACTAGTAGCCTAGAAGTGCATCATTTCATAGCAAAAATTTGCTTGAAAAGAGGACACAAAAGTGTTTTCAATTGACTCATCAAGTAGATCCAGTCATGGAATTAAAACTGCCTAAGATTCAAGCCATATTTTCTTAAAGATGAGACTCCAAAATGTAGCAGTTGAAGCCTCTAGTTCGACATTAAGAATGACACAAAAAAAAAACAAGCAGTAGAATAACTCCAAAATGGCGTATGAGATTGCCATTAAATCAGAAGCAAATGAAACCTCATTGCGAAGGACTGTAAAACTCTCAAAAGACTCCAGAATAAGTCACAACAAGGTGATGACTCAGGTTAGTCGTCTAAAGCTAGAAAGATAGCATATAAACATCCAATGTGCCCTTGAAATGAGGAAAATCAAACACATTTTGCTCCAGAAAAAGACACAGTCATGGCTATAGTTTTTATGGCAAGCATTTTACAGAGAAAGAGAAAAACGCCCAGATTTTTATTTCTAAAACAATACTCATGCACATTCAAAAAATCGTGCTTTCAGTTTAGCATAGAATGGCAAGCAAAGCAAAGCAAATACTTCTTTCATATAGCAAAGTGTGCCTTTTCAAATTAGAAGCAAAAAGTTACCTGCAAATATGGTTGAATATAGCGGCTCGAAATGATCAAATAGCAAGAGGAAATCACTAAATATGACCTTCAAATATAGCGGCTACACCAAAAAAATTCTTTCCAGTCATGGCAAAACAAAGAAAAAAAAAACACAAAATATGTAGCTTTCAGCAATGGCGATTGCAGATGAAAGAGAAAATGGTTCATAAAACCCTAGCCAACCCCCTCTTACATCTCTCCTTGCAATGCGAAAATGCAAAATGAAATCTGTTTTAGGGTTTTCAAACTGATATATTTCCCTTTCTCCATTGCATGAATTTTGAAGTCTGCGGGCACTTTGGTGGGTTTTTATTTCCCATTTTCTTTTTTTACAAAGTCTTGTATATGCCACGAGTTAGTGTTTTTTAAAAACTTATTTCTTTTTGCAAAGCGTATGTAAAGTAAAGATATATAATAGTGATATTATAAACTATTTTAAATTTTTATTAAAATTTGCAAACCTTTAAACACGTGTTCCTTATACTATTCAATGTTTTACTACGTCTAACACTTAAGACAAGTGTGACATGTGTTTAAAGGAGAACGAAGAGGAGAAATAATAGTTGAAGACTTGGTGTTTCAAATATTTTGAATTATGAGGAGGGATTGTAGGGATTTCAATTTGGGTCGAATTTAGACTTTGACCAAGCATTTTGGAGGTCTTTATGGCCAGTTAGAGAATTTTTGGGGAATTTTGACATGAGTCATGGGTCTCATTATGACTTAGTGCAATTGTTAGGAAGTGATTCATCTTCTTGATAAGTTTTGACTCCCCTTTTGTAGCCTAGTTTCCTGAATTCAACCCAAGTGTTGGGATTGTATTTAGGGAGTTTTTTTAACTCATTTTTGGCAGTTCGGATTATGCAGAGAAATGGATGTGACTTCTGTTTTGAGTCCTTGTTCTTTTTGTTGAATTTGTAATTCATCTTGGGAAATTCAATACAAGTGACAGGATTGTGATTATGTTATTTGGTGTCAAATTTAAGCCTTCTTTCTTCCTACAGTTCTATGTGTGTACCAGAATGATTTGATGAAGTAATTTGTGAGCTATTATTGTTCTTGGTTAGTTTGTCTCATTTTAGCATCCAGTTGAAGGAAAGTAAGTTTACTTGTAGGTTGTAATATGTGTTTTAAAAGTGAAATTAGTAAATGAGAGACATCTGTTTTCCTCCTTTTGTTAATTTATCCTTCAAACCTTATTACAAATCACTTATGCAGATCTTTATAGAAAGATGTGTTTTGTTTTACGTCAAGTAGATGTATAATTTTTCTCTGTTAACTGTGTTTGATTTTTCCATGTCTTTTTGGTGTATCACCATTTCCTAGTTTAGGCTGTAGGTTTAGGTTCATTTTCAGTAGCTTCTTCCCTTTTCCCTTCAAGTTTAAGTTAGGATCTTGGAAATATTACTGAATATCCAATAGGAGCCGGCCTAGAATCTAGAGGTATCATTTCATTTGCATGTCCCACAAAGTGAAGTGATTCCCATGTTAAGTAAGGATTACTGAACTCTTTCAGTTCAGTACTGGGTGTAAATCCTGAAACTTAACAATAATATCATCAACATTCATGCTAACACACTTTTATCCAAATAGATTTCAACTTTTCAATCTCCTTGTTATACTTGTGTCCCCAACTCTACTTCCAGATAGCTTCCATGCTGCTAAAATCAAATGCAAGTGATGAGTTTATTTAAGTTCTTAATTATATTCACATTTCCAATTTCAACTTGAACAAGAAGTCCAACAATTCGTTCCTTTCCTATAATTAAAATATAATCCTTACATTATGGATTCTTTAACACATGAGCCTAATTAAATTAACATTAAAATAATAAGGAATTGATTATTTAAAATTTTAGGTTATGACATCATTTCATCTTTAGAAAATGCATCATTCTCGATGCTTTGATAAAATGTTAGCATTAATGTAAAAAATCTAACAATTTCATATCATAAATAACTTTAATTTACCTTAATAATTGCAACATTCAATTCTATCTGCAAGCACTCTATAATAATACAATACACATAAGTAATTAAAAATATATTTTTAACTTCCCTTTTCCAAATGTTCAAAATAAAGCATACCCCCACATTTAGATTTTTTCTCCATAAAATCAACAAGGTTTGTATTCATTTTCTTATGGAAGTAAAGTTTTTGTTTGAAATGCACTCTAATAAAATCAACATGCAACGAAAGAAAACACTTCAAAATCAATCAAATTTTAAAATCAAGTGAACACGCTTGTATCATAATCATCTCAAATTTTACTTGCTATGTGAGTGCTTGAATTCTATTACTACCATCTAGTTTTACAAGGTTAGAAGTACCTATGTCCGACAATATTTCCCCTCTATTATGATGTGTAGTTTCATCTATTGTACACATAGGAACAACACCAAAGCATCAATAAATATTTTAAGCATAAGAAAGTTAAAACATTCCTACATTATAGTATTTTTAGACATAAGCCTATATTTACTTTTATGTAACAAAAGAGAACACACTTGCCTATATATATTACCATACATTGGCATCGTATTGAATTAATCAAGGTATTGAATACTTCAAATCAAATTCTTGTCATACTTATATGTAAATACTTACAATATTTTTAGTTCAATCAAATAACAATTTTTCATTCAATAAAATTTCCAATGATAAATATTCAAGATTAAAGATAATAATTTGAAAACCAAAAATTTTGAATTAGTAAGTTCTAGATGACAACTTGATCACAAGTAAGTTGGTCATATGTACTATGCATCATGTGGTACTCACAAGGTTAGAAATTCATTCATCCATTTTTGGAATCCACTTATAAAGGTTAGTGGTTCCATTTTCCCATTTTATGTGATCTAGGCCCACACACCTATCTAATCACAATAATATGTCCAAAAATAGATTTTTAAGTAATTTTATCACAACAAATATAATTCATCTCTAAAACCATTTAAATCATACAAGTATTGCATCCTAATTTGATAATCATTCACAATTTCACCAAATTAATGTGATTGTGCTTAATCTAAGCGTAAGCATCCTAATACTTCATGATAACTCATCTTCATATAAAAATAAATACACTATGTATTTTATACATCTATAACAATGCATCCAAAACATAGCCATAAAATTCAATCATGAAACAAAATACACACATGAAACCAAACAATTGTTCCTTCTTCAAACCCTTGTCTCCTATCACAAGGCCATCACAAGATGAGAGTGTAACTTGGATGCTTGTTTGTTCTATACATGAAACATTATGCTTTTGGCTTGGATTATTTTCCATTGTATCCATAAATAACTCCACTTGTGGCTCTAACTCTAGTGACTTCTATTTACAAAGATTTAGTCTTCCTTGGGATTCTACCTACTTGCTAAATTCCCAACCTTGCAATGCCTAATAGACAAAAAAAACAAACAAAAAGGAAGCAAGTTTTTGGTGCATCCATGAAACTAACTACTTTCCACATATGTATAAGTAGAAATAATCATGCATGTGGTACAGAGATGCAGGAACATAGGCAACATATTAGAGAAAATATATGTAAACATCTTTGGACAAATCATTTTTATACCATACTTCTACTAGAACGTAGAGTGAATCTTCTACCCTTCCCTATTTTCCCCACATTCAACATCCCTAACTAGAAGTAAGCTTTTTTATTGTTATACATGGTAATTAAAAAGATACAACTCAAGCATTTCGTATGTTTTTCCTTTTATACAACAATGCATTAAATAAGAGCATGTAAGTCATGCAACAATAAACTAATCAAAAGAATAATGTCCTTCATCATGAACAAACTCGTTCATCATGGTAAGCCACATAATTTGAACCATCTTGTCAAATAAACATGCACATAAGAAGAAAGAGGTGTCTACCACTCTATCAAGAACATCATTAGTGAATCATTACAAAATTAATTCTAGTTCATTATCATTAATAAAAGCCCATGTACTCATTGAACATCAAGGATATCAAGTTCAAATACCTTTAACATTATTATGTGCATAACCATCCATGTACTAGTGATATCCTATTAGTTTCACATAATATACCTTTTAGATGGACTCCATCTCATTAATATTTATGCACTTCTTATATGATCAAAAGGCACAGCAAATACCTATTGATTAGTGTATATTTCATGCAATGCATAACTACTATCCACAATCATGTGCATGTTGATGGGCTTAACCATTTCCGAATTGATAAAATATATTTCAAGTAAAATATGAATGAAAAAATGAAAATGGTATGTTCTTCCTAGCCTATCTCATTATACCTTATCTAGATGTTACATGTTGATAATGATAGAAAATATTACTTCACATCACAAGCCTTAATCCCCTCAAGATCATAAGAAATGTCAAAATCAAAGTTTGTCTTACCATGAAGCATTTATGCTTCCTCAAAATCCTTCTTTACATGAAAGATACCCAACCCAGCTAGAATTAATCAAACAAAGTAACAAATAAATGAAGGACTTGAAAATCTCAATAAAATTAAGCTTCATCAAAATTTAAATACAAACCGTTACTTAGAATTATTGAAAAAAGTAATTATCTTTATTTTGATTACCTATTCTATTTTACCCAATATGAGTGATCAACCTCATTTTGAGAGTAGTTTAAAAGAGGATTTCAAAACCTAAAATTGTACACACAATCAAGAAAAAGTTTAGTGGTGAATATTTGTCTATTAGTAAATATTTAGAATCCAAAACTCCAAATTTGGCAAATAAATGAGATGAAATGGGGTGGTCTGATCACCCCAACTTTATAGATTATTCATCAAATAGAATTCAATTCACCATCATCATTATTTGATTAATTTCATATATTTTAAGGAAAAACTATATTTTCCAAATGATTTATTTACTATTTTTGCCTACAATTTTGGAGGTGTCTCTTAGTTAACAACTATATTCACCATTATGTGGTCAACATTTAAGGTCAAGGCACAGGTTGAAGTATTTAGATTTGACATGTGTCTCTAAACTAAAGACTTTATATGAAACATTTTGTCATTTAAAACTTTAGCCTGAAATGGATTTGACAATGGACATGTCTCTATTTCATATACTTATTGTGATTTTTTTTGTACTTTTAAGAGTTTAGCCTGAAATAGTATATAGACCATTGATATAGGATCATCAAATGATTACAAAAAATTAGATTGATAAATGAAAAATGACATAAAATTGACTTAGGTCACCATACTATTTTTTTTTTTTTTTTTTAAATATAGTTTAAGCTTTTGGGGCCTCCCCATGGACCCTATCTTGAGGGTTGCCCTTAAACCCCCGTTGAATAATTTTTGGAGAAATCATAGCAATAAAAATGGGAATAATTTAACCTTCAAGTAGTATAATTGATTAGGATTCATATAATAATAATAGTGAAATGATCATTGTTACATATTTGTGCCTATGGCCATAATTTTTTTAATAATGAGAGATTCGCTAGGATTTTATAGATTTTTCATACGATTAAAAAAATTGTGAGTAGAACTTAATTTTCTTCCCTTTAAATTTTTTTTTTTGGTCAACAATATTCATCCCCCACCTTGCCACAAAAAAAAAACACAATGTAGGATTTTCCACGGTTTTACACCATTTACCAAGAGGGAGTTTTTTAAAGTTATCCCTATACATAATAAAGTATTTCCAAAGTATTAATATAGGATGATAACCACCACTGATTATGTTAGATTTCATAAAATTTAAAATCCTCACCTTTAGAGTATCCATCAATTAGCATTTTTATCAATAAAAGGCAAATTCCCTATATTTATATTTCAAAATATTTAATTTTACAACTTATTTTTTGCCCCGTTCAAGGTGCAAGCACCAAGGGAACAAGAACAAGGAAGAAAACCCCCAGCATGGCCCAAGATTGAAGCCTTATTCTAGGAATACATGTAACCCTCAAATTTCATGGGGTCTTTAGAAGACATGCCTTCTTTTTAGCAAAATAATTTTATGCATTTAGTAATCTCCCTTATCTAGGGATAAAATATCATTTTTATATAAGCTTTCATGAGCGGTTTTTATTACATTTATATAGTTGCAACCTTAAAATGGAGCTTCTTCTTGTCTCATTGCTTCATAGTTCTATCCTTTTATATTATCTCCTTCTTAGCCCAGTTTAAGAGCTCTTATAATTTAAAAGTCTTATCCACTTCAATCAAAACTTCATACTTAAGATTATATGTTATATAAAATCAACATTTTTCAGAAAATTATTTGAAAAAACCTTGGAAATAGAACACAAAACCACTCAATATGGTAAAGCCCTATTTTTATTTTATTTAACAATTCCTAAAGGTTTGTTATTTATATTGATTTTCAGTTTGAGAAAATATATTGTTCAATTAGGGGTTTCATTTAACTATTCTTAAAATTTAGAAAGCAATAACAAGTATAGATTATCTTTTTCTATAAGTACCTTAAATGTAGCTATAATAATATCTTGATTGCTTCTCATTTGAGTTATCAAGGAGTGTTAGTTGATTGGTTTTTGCTTTAATTTGTTTTAAGGTAGTCACATATTAACTATTCCTTAATATCCATATAATTGTTAATTTAAACTTGTTTTATTTCATTCTATTTATCCCATTTCTATAAATAAAAGATATATTAAAGAATTTATGATCCCTTTGTTAATCTCATTTCAATTTTTCTCCTAGAGCCATTAACAATGTGTATTTTTTATTAAATTTGTATTGTAATGGATAATCTAAAGACCACTAAATGCATCTTCCAAATTTACTACTGTGCATTATCTCATGAATCTAGTTATTTTTCTTTTAGTCATCAAAAATTATATCTTACTATAACTTAGAACTGTAAATAAATAGACTTCAGTCAGTGATGCCTATCTAAAAGAAGTTAATTATTTAAATCATCATCTTTATTTACCTTAAAGTAGGTTCTTATTTTTGGTCACAAGTTGAGAATAATAATTTGTTAATTATATCAATAAATCCTAATAACTTTTTTTAATTATTCTTGCTTATGAGTTATTCTTTAAATCTAATAGGTATATCAATCTGTTTATGAGCTATTCTCTAAATCTAGTAGGTATATCGATCTTTTTATTTGCTAACAAAACCAAATCAGAATCTATTTTTTGTTATTATGGTTAATGTTTGTTTTTATTGAAACTTATGTGTGTGAGATTGAGATTGTTAAAAGTCAAGATCAATACCACCTTCAATCAATTAATTTTCTAGTGATTCAATCTACAATTTGATGCTATTTCACAAGATGCATAGAATTAATGATAACTCAGTTAGCTAATCAAATCGAAGCTTCATGGTGTGATAACAAATTAGTAATTTGACAGTTTAGCAGAAATGCCCCTTTTAAGTTTATCTTTTGTAATATATGATTTTTCTTATTTACTTACTTTTGGAATAGTGATTTTGTGATTAGATTATTGATTAAATCTTTGTGTTCCTTTTATAAACTTGATTAAAAACTTGAATCATATGAAATAATTCTATCAGTTCAAATTGCTATAAAAAATTACTAATTTAGCAATGTATTACCAAGCAATCAAATAAATCCTAGAAAATAATCAAACCAAAACTTTATTGATCATAATTATATATACATTTAACTTACATTATCACATTTAGATAAAAACTACATCAAAATTTTGGCCTTTCTATTAGCCTCGGGTTATCTAAAAGATTTACATTTTTATCTGACTAGACTCAAATTTGACATCAAACTACTAATGGAAGAGTATAAACCATAAATAGGACCTCCCATAAAAGAACATGCAATAACCATGAAAACCTACTAGCAATCTTGAGAACTAGATAATATACACTAATGGATAAAACACTTAGCCAATATGAACTATGGCTAAGAAGATAAAAGAACAATTGAACATACCCAATGATGTAGAGATAGGGGATAAAACATTAGAAAGACAAAGTTAAAACTTGGTAGAATTTCATCGTTAACTTGTGAATTAATAAGGCTACCAAATGATACAAATAACTTTGTCCTTGTCCTCACTATTGCTCACATACCCCCCCAAATCCTATCTTGATATAGAGATGTCCCTTTTCCTCTCTTTATGAGACTTCTTCAAAAAAATTAGGCTAAACACAAAGTTAAAGTATTCCCTAAGATCCCAATCTAGAGAGAACTGGAATTCAGCTCGATAAAATTATTCTACAAGCCACGTAGGAATTTATATTATCAGATGCCTCTCAAGAAAAGTAGGAAATTTATATTATCCTCCATTTTTGGCAACACCTTCTCAAAATGATCCATGTCTTTAATTCCAAAACAAGGCCTACATCTAATTTTAGGAAAAAGGAGACTCTCTATAGGCAAATCCATATAATCTTTTGGATATTCTATCTTTGTATTTTTGTTGACACTAAACACTGCACGATATAAACATAGTCTCCAATCACTTTCAAATAGGTTTTCATATAGCCTTACTATTTTCCAATGTGTTTCCTTAGGTCTAAGAGCACACACAATAAAGATCCCAATCACATCGCTATTAGATATCTAGGTGAAATTATAGTCAAAATACTTTTCATTGATAGCCTTACAAACTATCATCCTAGATAAATTATCTACATCTCTAAGAAGCATATTACATCTCTCAGGCTTGATCAGGCCATGAGAGGACATGGTTCTAGCTTTAGAAGCATGAAACAAGGTGATAGATAACTACGTTGAAAATGGAAATATATATTGATCACCAAAAATGTAAATATTTAACTAGTGGCTAGAAGATATTGGAAGGGTCCTAAACAAATAGGAAAGATCAAAGATAAGGCAAATGGTGATCTTGACATAATGAAACATAAAGGTAAATCCCCAACAAGACGCAAATCATTAATAATCTAAAGTAATTATATCATTGCATGATGGTTTAATAACTAAAAGAAGTATCAAGAAACCATAACACAACATGACAGGATAAAAACTAAAGAAGCAACTAAGAGAAGGGGGAAAAATAAAAAATAAAAATTGGCTATTTAAAAAAACTCAAAAGATAATGGAACAAGAACAAAAGGAAAGTCCAAACAAACCAAAAGAAATATGTTGAGAGGAAAGAAAAAACCAAACTATCTAAATGAAAACAAAAACCAAGGAAAACTAGCCCAAACCTAAAACCTCTAACAAAACCGATGGAAGGATTAAACCAAAGCTAGAAACAAACACACTAAATATGTGATAATATGAGAGAGACAAATCCAAGGGATAATCACCAAAAAAAAAAAAAAAAGTACTCAATCACAAATAGACAACTGCAAATTAAAGAACAAGAAGATCCACCTCAAAAAATAAATGACTAAAGCCTCAAGGTAGAAATATAATAAGAGAAAGAAAGCAAAATAAGCCTAAACCTATGATCATTAACCTGAAATATAATGTACATATGATTGTCTAAGCCTAAAATATTATTATTGGTCTAGATCAGATATAGAAAGTGAGAGTATACTAGTTATAAGAATTTTAACATCCTTCTAATATGGTATGCAAACATGATTAGGTTATATCATAACCTTCTACTTTATTAATCAAATACTTAGCTTAGTTAGATTGAGATTACTTAGTTGGATAAATTCTTAAAAGAATATCTTCCCATGTACAATATTTTTTAGAAAGGTGGTCTACTTCTATATTCCCTTCTTGAAAAATAAATTTAGTGATTATCTCTTTATCCACCAGTGTTAGAGCATATTCTAATTTGGAATTTAAAATCCAATTAGGGGTTTTCCTTTTTATCAATGCATTTAAAATTATTTAAGAATCAAGTTTAGTTATTAATTTACTTATGCCTATCTCTTTATTGAGCTTTAAACCTTTTATTAAGGCCCTCTAGCTCTACTAAATTATTAGGCATCAACCCTAGGGGTTTAGCATGTTTAAGTGAACAAGAGCCTTTATCTGAATGAAGAATGCAACCTAGACCTATTGTTCCAAGGTTACCCCTAGAAGCTCCATCAAATTTTAGCTTGGACCATCCTATAGGAGGAGGTTCCCATTTACTTCTTCCCTTGCAATTTTGTTTGATTTTGAGTACACCATAGGTGGATTAATTAAGTTGAACTAGTTATTTCACATTTTTGCATCACAATACAAGAAGGATCCTTCTTCCTTGTATGGGTTTCTAAGGTTTTTATTAGCCACCTCTATGATATATGCCTCCAATTAATTTAAGAAGGTTAGATCTGTCTTTTTGCTATATAATATCCTTTTGTTTCTCTCCTTCCATAATTCCCAGAGGAGTATGGATGGAGATTGTTGGAAATATAAGAGGAGTAAATAAGAGGGGAGGGGTGAATCATTTACCATAAAAATAATTCCAAGTCCCTTAGATGTCAATACAAACTTCTCACTAATCCAAATCCTCGCATTGCTTGGTTAGAACTAGATATACATTGTAACTCGGTTAACAAATTAGTCTTAAGATACTAATGTGTATTAACATTTAGTAACTTAGTTGTAGAAACATAAAGCATTAAGAAAATAAGATGAACATGTGAGATACCAAGATTTAATGTAAAAACCCAATTTGGGAAAACCACCAACTACTTAAAACTTTTCACTCTTCTGAAGTGAGCCCTGTTAGGAGCCAACCTTGTTAAAGGTTACAAAACACACAGTTAAGTGTGACCCTATTAGAGGATTTGAATCACCCTGTTAGGAGTAGCCTTGTTAGAGGTCTTCAAACACTTCAATCTAGAAATTCCACCTTGTTAGAGGATTTATAAAATACCTGTTAAGTCAAATCTATTAAGATATTTCTTCACTGCTACAATTTTAAGAGAGCAATAATGATTAACCTGATTGATGAAGCAACTAACTTTGCAGATTCAAATTGTTGTTCTCGTTTATCCACTTGATTCTCCCTTATCATAATATTCTATGCAGCTCCTTGTATGTTTTGTCTTTAATCATATATCCTTCTTATTTCACATATTCCTCATTTTTCTAATTCCTCATTTCAATCCACAACTTGACCTTTCATATATATGAAACCCAATGTCAAGTTGGATTGAATACCTTTTCAAACAAACATTTAACATCCACTAGGTCATTTTGTATTAACCATTTAATCAACAAAAGTATTATACTGACAGTCGGCTAACACTAAAATGAGTCACTCAATTAATATTAAATTCCTTTGGTAACTGACCTAACTTGGTTAATACTAACTCCCTTCATTGAATGACCTAACTTGGTTTACACTAACTTTATTAGATGACCAACTAAACTTGGTTCCTACTGAATTCTACTCGGTTGATATTGAAGTCATCTATAGTTCCTGATTGAGCTCAGTTAACACTAGTTGTGCTCAGTTAAATTGTGACATTTGTGTAACATTAATGACAATATACAATTCAATAATTTATTTCAACAATCTCCCTCTTTAGCATTGATTATAACACAACATGTCATTATGCAAAGAAATATTTGGAGCAAATATCCTTAGTTTGATTCTAATTTGCATCCATAAGAACTCCCTATGAGATTCTCCCTCTAACCTCTTATCTTCAGACTCTATCTCAACCAACTCTCCCTCTTTCTCTTATACAAATCTAATCTCTTCCTCTGAATCTTTGGCATGACATCAATCTCTCCCTCTTTGACATCAAATTCCAAAGACTTTATACAATTGTTTTGTATTGTACCTAAAGTACCGATTCATATGCAATGTGCTCTAGAATCCTTGCATCAACTTGGTAGTTTGTTAATAAATCTTTTTTGATGCATCACTAACCTATACTCTAGTGAGCATCAGATTGGGGAATGACCCCTAGCTTACCTCTTACATAAAAAAATACATCTTTAGGTAATGGCTTGGTGAATATATCAACAACCTACACCTTGGTGTTCACATATTCCAATCTTACTTCTTTATCTTGAACTAATTCGCTCTAAAATTGATACTTGATTGTAATGTGTTTTTTCTTAGTATGCATCATTGGATTCTTGAATATGTTGATTACACTTGTGTTATCACAATAGATAACCATTGGGTCCTTTATTTCTTCCTTCATTCCTAACAATAGCTGCTTGATCCAAATTATGTTGGAACAATTAACTACTACAACAACATATTTTGCCTTTACAGTAGACCGAGAGATGCAATTTTACTTCTTTCTTGTCCATGATACTAACCTCTTTCCAAGAAATAATACTCTTCCAATGGTGCTTTTCCTGTCATCAATGCTTCTAGCTCAATCAACATCAGTAAAGGATTTCAACTCAAAGTTTAATCCTTTCTTGTACCATAAACCATAGTCTTTAGTCTATTTTAGATATCTCATAGTTTTTTTTACTACCATCATATTATTTTCTCTATAATGTGTAGAAAGCCTTCCAACTACACCAATTGCTAATGCAATATTAGGGCTTGTGTGTACCACATACTAAAGTTTCCCAATCATGGATTTATAGGTAGCCTGATTTACCTCCTTTGAATCATCATTCTTGGTTAGTTTGTATCCATTAGACATAGGTATTCCAACTGGTCTAGAATATTCCATTCCAAAGGTCTTTAATATTTCTTTGATTTACTTTGACAGAGTAATGTAGATGTCATCCTTCATTTGATGAACTTGTAAACCAACAAAGAATTTTATCTCTCCAAACATTGACATTTCAAATTCTTTCCTCATTTCTTCAAAGAATGATTTACATAAGTCATCATGACCTACGAATAAAATATCATATACAAATATTTATGCTAGCAATATCTTATTTTTTTCTCCTTCTTTAATATACAGACTACTATTATCATTTTTTTCTTTGAAAACCATTCCTTACTAGATATCCATATAGCCTTTCATACCATGCTCTAGGAGCTTATTTAAGACCATATATAGTTTTATGCAGTTTGCAGGCCATGTCTCTTTTATTTGGCTAAATAAAATCTTCAGGCTAATCAATGTAGAATTATTCTTCTAAAAATCCATTCAAGAAAGTTGAATTTACATCCATTTGATACACTTTGAATCCTTATGTACAGCATATGCAAGTAGTGTTTTGACTCCTTCAAGTCTAGCAACAAGAGCAAATATTTCTCCATAGTCTATACCTTCTTCTTAAGCATATCCTTTACATACTAGTCTTGCCTTATTCCTTGGTACTTCACCATTTTCATTTAATTTTTTTCTTAAAACCCACTTTGTACCAATTGCATTTTTGTCCTTGGGTCTAGGAACAAGAGTCCAAATTTTGTTCCTTTCAATTTGCTCAATTTCTTCATTCATTGTCTCTATCCAACTTTCATTGTTCAAAGCATCTTTTATAGTTATAGGTTCAAATTCACTAAGAAAACATGTACCTTTCAATTTGTTCCTTGTCAATATGCCTCTTGTTTGATCTCCAATTATTTTTTCAGGTGCATGATGCCTTCTAACATATCTGGCAATTACAGGATCCTTACTTCTAGATTCTAGATTTTTTTTACTAGATTCACCATGTTCAATGACTCTGTAAACTTCTAATCTTTATTCAAGTCCTACTATCTAAGACTCAATTTCCCCAATTTGTGACTCAGGTTCCTCTAACTGTGACTCAATTTGCATTGTCTATTTCTTGGGTTGTAATATCTACAACTTAGTGGGTACTACAGACTTAGGTGACTCGGGTGGTGTTTTCTATTGTTGCCCAGCCATAATTTCTTGAAGCTTGGGTAAAGTCTCAGGCTCATAGTAAACAAATTTCCTATAGTCTTCAGGTTCTTTGTTGCTTTGTTCTTCACTCTTTTCTACAACTCATAAATTTTCACATGTACACTTTCTATAACCTTGTAGGTAGGAAGATTCAAACATTTATATGCTTTGCTCTTGTTGGAGTAGCCTAGGAATATGCCTTCATCACTTTTTGCATCAAACTTTCCTTTCCTTATCTCTTTCAAGATATAAAATTTTCTTCCAAATACTTTGAAATAATAGACATTACATTTATAGCCATACCATAATTCATAAGGTGTTTGATTTGTACATTTCTTCAGTTGAACTCAATTTAGGGTATGAACGACTATGTCGATTGCTTCTTTCCAACATTTGGTTGCAACATTTTTCACTATCATCAATGTTCTTACACAATCCATGATGGATCTATTTCTTCTTTCAACTATACCATTCTGTTGAGGTGTGCCAGGTGTAGATACTTGTTTTTTGATTCCTCTTTCATTGCATAACTCATTGAATTCATTAGAGATGAATTCACCTCCTCTATATGATCTTAAGCATTTTAGATTCTTTCTTGTTTCTTTTTAAACTCTAGCCAAATACCACTTGAACTTTTGAAAAGCTTCAGATTTGTCTTTTAGGAACATTAGTGTCATCATCCTAGAATAATCATCAACAAGCAAAATGAAAAATTTGTCTCCATTGTAGGTCTTAGTACCTATTGGTTTGCAAAGATTTGTATGAATCAGCTCCAAGACTTCTTCAAAATAGTAGTTCTTACTTTTGAAACTACTTTTGCCCATTTTTCTAACCTGACATTGTTTGCAGATGGTCATTTTAGATTTCTTTAGATTTGGAATACCTCTTACTCTTTTGGATCACCTAGGCAAACTCTTAGTCTTGACTCTATACTTTGGGTTTTTGGATTGTACTAACCCTAGCCAAGTCATTTAAGTGTGTTTGGACCTTAGAAGGTCATGGTTGGATTTGTTCCTAGGTGGATTTGACTAGGTTCAATCCACTCTAGTTGGTTTAGGTTTTCTTGCTTTAGGTTGCTTGTGTTTTGGGTGTTAGGAAGCTAAACTAGGGTTATGGTTCTTATACCCTAGCAACCTAAGAAAGGTGTGGTTTTGAGCTATCTTGTCGTCTATGATGTTTGGAAAAAGTTGGGGAAATATGTCAAAAAGATGTCAATTGTGCAAAAGTTGTCAAATATGTCAAATGGCTAAAATCGTGTCAATTGATGCTCTAAAGGCTAAATCATGCCTAGATATCATAAATGGATCATAGTGGGCAAATTTGGAAGCTCCCAAATGAAGAAAGTCAAAGTTGCTAAGAAATGCAAAAAGATGTCAAAGTTGTCAACAACTTTGAAAAGATGCTTAACAACTTTTTTATAGGAAAGTTGCATAGTGCAAGAAAGAGGTTGATGATTATTCTAACTATCTGAAACCTCTTGGGAAACTTATAAAACCACAAATTGAACCCATCCCTTTTGCAAGTGGATCCACGAGATATAGTTGGCAATTTTTGAGCTTCTTGATTACATGTATGGACTAATGGATTGGAAGGCTGATTTTTTGTGTTTGATTCTTATTGTTTATGTGGTTACGATACTTTTCATTTTAGAGTTCAAGTTGATCAAAGTTCATTTGTGCATAGTTAGTAAATCATTTGTACATAGGTTGTTAGTTGTTTTTGCTTTAGCAGATTTCTTGGAAGAACACATTGTTACTAGATTTGGGATGTCATTCTTCATAGTTTGCAATAATGGATCATCTTTTGTATCTATATTCATTACCCAGAGGGTGTTGGATAATCAGGTTATAATCAAAATCTCTTTGAATTACTATCTACAAGGAAATGGTGTGGATGAATCTACAAATAAGAACTTAATTACGGTGATAAGATGTTTGTTAAAGGAAAATCCTAAAGACTAGCATACTCAACTCAAATATGCATTATGGATGAACCGAGTCAAGGTCAAGAGTGCGTTGGGAACATCCTCATATCTGCTCATCTATGGCCAAGAGCCAATGTTCCCACTTAACCTCAAGAATCCTGTTTTGAAATTCATGAGTGGGTACGTTGAAGATGCTGACAGGGTTCAGATCAAATTAATGAATCTCTTGAAAATGGATGAAAAATGGATAGCTGCTTTAGAGCATATAGAAAGACATCAGGTTTTCATTACTAGGTGGTTCGACAAGTGGGCCATAATCAAGTCTTTCAGAATATCTGGATTTTTTCTTCTGTGGGAAAAAGAGAAAGACAAGTCAGGCAACCATACTAAGTTTCAACGCTCGTGGATTAGTCCTTATCAAATCACAAAAATTCTGGGAGAAAATACTTTTAGGTTGAGTTCCTTACAAGGGGAATTGGTTCCATTACCAATCAATGGGCAATTCCTAAAACATTACTTTGAGGCCTAAAAGTAGAAAATATTACATTAAAATAATAAATAAAAAAAATCATTTCTACAAGTGTGTTTGCTTTTAGTTGTGTGTTTAATTTCAATTGTATATTTTCTTTCAAAGCTGTGTCAGTCCAGGGGTTAGGTGCAATCAAGATTCTATCTTGACACATTTCATAAACTACTTTTTCTATTTTTGACTTTTGGGAAGAGGTATTTCTTTGTCAAAGCATTTGTATAATCTTGTTTCTTGTACCAACTAAAGAACGAATGTTACTTGCAATAATAGAAGACTTTCAATCTTGAAATCAAAATTATGGATCAATAGTTCTCAACACTTTGAAAATAAAAGATTGACTATCTTGGTGTTTTCAAATCAAGGTTGATGGCAACAAGGGATAGTCCAAACCCTACCGATTCAAACAAAAGGTTTTTTTCCAAAGAATTGCTAAGGTCACTATTTGGCATGAGAGTTTCCATTAACTTCTTAAAAGAGGAATGTGGAGGTTATCAACTAAAGCAAGAATATGAGAAATGACACAAATTCCTTGGCCACACAGTCTAAGTGTGGTCAAGGTACACAAAGAAAATAAAAAAAGGAAAATGTGGTGTTAAGAATGAAAGGTTCCAAATGATTTGAGAAAGGTAATCTACCAGTAGGGATAGGTACTCCAAAATGGCTATCCAATATCTATACAAATGCTTCCTGGAAGAATCAAATGGAAACATGTGAGCTTCATAAAGCAAAATTCAAAAGATTACCCAAGACCTCAAATGTAAAAGTGATAACATGTAAAGAGCCCTCAGAATGGATTCTCTCATCTGGTTAGATAAGTGTTTGATAAACATGTTTTGCGAGGATTCCTAATGAATGGACTAGTGGGACGAAAGATTTTCTCCAAGTTGCTAGAAGCTCATGATCGACCGCATCTGAGATGTTGAAGGAAAATGAATACACTAAGCACACACTGAGCTCAAAGATTTGAGATTCTAAAGTTTTGACTATGAAGCAACCCGAAATATGCTTGAAGTATTCACGATTCAATTTGTATTTGACACATGTTGGAAGAATTCTTACTAATGAAGTAATGCCTTTGTCATTTCTTCCCTTTTTTTGGGGCTATTTGTTGTGCTTTCACAATGCATGCCCCATTTCTCCTAGAAATGGGGGCCCCCCCAGTAATTTTTTTGTCTCCCAGACCTCTAGTCTAGGGCCTAGGCCATTATTTGGACTCTACCTAGAGTTTGGGTCCTACCTGGTTCTCTTACTAAAAAACCCAATTGTCAGAATAGAGGGTTTTAGGGTTAAAAGATGATTTTAGTGCTAAAAGGTGCACTAGTGCACCTAGCACACATGCATACCTATCCAAGGTGTGCAAGTGCACTATGTGCACAAGTGTGCACTTTTCTTCTTTGGAGATGCACACATGCACAGGTGCACATCTCCAAAGGTGCACACTATCCCAAGCCTATAAAAGCCTGGGACCCTCTCCCTTTTTCTCCATTATTCCCCCATCACCATCGATGAGTGCACCTTTGCACCTTTAGAGGTGTGCCAATCTTTGCCAACCTGCAAGAACGCACACAAACACAATGGTTAAGACACTGTAAAGGTGTGCATGTGTGCACCTTGTAGACACCTAAAAATCCTTTAGAAAATAAAATATTTTTATTTTCTGAAAAAAGTACCTAATGACATCATCATTTATTAATTAATTAATTAATTAATTTTGTATGCCATTAAATCCCTTTATCTTAATTAAAAATATTTAATTAAGGAATCCCTCCCAAAAATGTTTAAATCTTATTTAAACATTATTTCCTTATTTATTAATTATTTAATTAATAAATTGACTAAAAATCCCAAAATAAATAAATAATTTATTTTTTGCCCAAAACTTGGCCAATTTCCTTAAGACCACTAACCTCTTCCAAAATCTTCTAATCCTTCTTTAATTTCGATTAAAGGCTAATCCCATCATTTCCTATCCCTAATCCCAACTCAAAATATTTAATTAAGATTAAATATTAATCCTCATGTTTATTAAAAATGTTTTAATAAATACCTCCTCAACCCAAACCCTTGAAATAAATAAAACTTTATTTATTTTCTTAAAAACCTTTTTTATCCTCATCCTAGGAAGTTCTAGACTCTTTTAGAAAGTCTTCATCCTCATCCAAAACCTAGACTCTTCTAGAAGATGTCAATCCTTATCTTTAATCCTAATCCTAATCCCCTCCTAACCTTGTCACATTCCCTAAACATGGGTTAAGACTTGCTAACCCAAGCCAAAGTTAACAAATATCTCATCCTTCACCCACCCTCATTTATTGCCATCCACTTGCCTATCCCTAAGCTAATCCTAAACCATCCTAATCCATCCTCTAATAATTTGCACAATCCTAAGCAAGCTTAAAACCTTCCTAATCCAACCCAAGTCGAACTTCCTCACCCTCCAACATAAATAACCTTCAAATATCTCTTACACTCTCCTTCAATGCTCTTACAAAGCACTTATGAAGGGTCTTTATGAAGATATTATCCCTTGAGCCTCCTTTTTTGACTCATCCTTGCCCTTTCCTCCATCCTCTCACCCTGTGGCATGTGTCACTCCTTGATTGGCTATAAGGAAGAACAATCCATGTGCTCTCCTCTCATTCAATCTGAGCCCTCTATAAGCTTTCTCCTTTCCTTCCATCTTAGCCCTCCATCCCTCAAGCCTCTTGCCTATAAATTGGATCCTTCCCCTTTGCAAAAAAAAACACAATCTAAAAAGTAAAGTCATAATGCCATTTTGAGAAGCCATTTTTACATCAAATCCATTCACCAAAATCTATCAAAAATCCTCCATTGAAGCCCATTTGAGCATTTGAGCATACATACATAATCAAGCCATCTTAGCTATTAGACACACCTCTACATCAAGTGATCATCCTCATTGAGAGAGCCTATCCATGGCTCATATTCTCATTTGAGGACTTCACTTTGTCTCTCATGAAGTTATGTTAAATTAGTATGCAAATGCTTTTTGATTGTTTTAATTTAGTGTTTCTAACATACTACAGTAGCATTTATACACCTATCCAAGGTGCCCAAATGCGCACCTTTATTTGTAACTACAAAACCTAAACAAACTCATAACACACCTAACTCACCTTTCAAACAACAAAGATAACTCCTAGATAATGGTGTATAGATGCACACCTTGTCAAGATGCGCATCTGCACACCATTTGTTCTACCCTTTAAATCAAGACCAAAGTAAGGGTGTGCACATCAAGGTGTGCATGTGTGCACTGTTAGCATATTTTTGAAGACTAACTCAATCCCCTCCCTTAGTACATGGTAAACCATGTGCACACTCCACAAGGGTGCACACCTACGTAGGTGTGCAACTATGCACGAAATGACTATCTAAGAGTCATTAAGCACACCTAGCATACTTATCAAGGTGCGCAAAGTGCGCTAAGTTTCTTTCTAGAGCTTTTTAAGTGGATTTGAGTTATTTTTTAGGGTTTTGGTGTCCTCAATTTGATTTTTTGGCAATTAGGGTTTATATAGGGTTTAATTTTCACCTCTCTAGACTAATGATTTTCTATTTTGTGCAAATAAAATCACTTCCTCATCATCCTCACTTGCTGAAAAGATTGCTCCAAACCCCATTGTCTTTAAGTTTCAAGGTGCACCAAAGAAATCACATTTTTAGGATAATCATTCAGATATTACAGATACTGAGGTGAGACACATTGATTGGAATGCATTCCTTGTACTCTGCAATAAGCCTAAGGAGAGGTCCCTGATGGTGTCAACACTTATCAGATCAGGGTTGGTGAATGTCGCATCACATCCCACATCAGTGCAATCTTCTAAGCTCATTATGACTCTAGCTAAGAACTATGTGTCCAAAGAAGAGTTGTCAGAAGTGTCACAGGGGAGATAGTCCTAAACCTAAGACCAAGGAACATTGAGAAAGCTTTCCATCTCCCTAGAGCAAAGAGCAGAAAGATGATATAGGGAGAATGAGAAGAAGACCGCAAAGATAATATAATCATCATTTTTTATTGATAGAACACTAGTGGGACATAGAGCAGGAAAGGTAGACATGACTAGAGGGTATATGAAGGATGACATTGGTTATACCATTGTACTCTCGAGCATAATTATGGGTCTACTAGTAGCTGGGTATCTTCACATCTAGATGGTCCACTTCATAGAGACCATTAGAATAGCCAAAATGTCAATTGATTGGGCCACCATACTAAGTGAAAACTTAGATGAACAATTGGTAGGAGTTAAAGTTAATCCCAAGTTTTAAATGACATCATATCTGGTGTACTTATTGGTAGCGAGGACAACTAATTATCCAGGACTGTATAAGAAGGGAAGCATGCAAGATGTCAATGCTTGGCCCTATGTGGTATATCCTCAGTAAAGAAAAAGCTCTTAGATCAGAGCAAATAATTTCACATAGTCAATTATGCTTTAATATTTGCAATCATCTGATTCATAGAGGGTGATTATGCTAAGAGGATGCCAGTAGAGGCAATAGCAAGGATCATAGAGATTGGCACCTTTTACATCTAGTTTAAAACATTCACTTACCTAATGGTAGCTAGTATGACGATGAATCTAAAGAAACTCTCGAGATATCCATCAGATAGGCCCATTTTATTAGAGATTGCAAGACAAGTCACACCTACATATGACAGAGTGAGAAAACAACATAAGAAGACATGGGTATGGCCTATTACTATAGGTGCATTTGAGGTAAAGCAGAAGTAGGATATCATGACTTTTGATTTAGAGTGGGATCAATATCCCTTGGAAGATTAAAATTTCCCTCATTCCTATTTTGATAATATTGGCAGAGTTTAGCATTTGGCAGGGAAGTAGTTTGTGCATGAAGATGTCATTGAAGATCATTAGATGAATGCAATAGATGACTATGATATTCAGATAAGGGATTGTTGTAGGATGACTCTATATTTGGTAGGGAGCACCTTAAAGATAAAGGTCTCACTCAAGGTTGTTCAACAAGACACTCAAGATGTCTTGGATCCCTGTATAATAGAGATAAGATATATGATAGGTCAATTATGAATGCAGAGATTGACATGGTTTAAAATGTAGATATAAACCACAGGGCTAGGCATACAATTCAATTGACAAAGGACTGGATCAAGAAACCTTTTTAACCTTGACCTAGTTTTACAAATTGTTACCTTTCACGCCACAACACACCCAGTTAAGGGTAAAGGTGCAAAAGTTATAGTACCAACATTGCCTACTCAATCTCCTATTAGGCCAAAAATGGTATATCAACATGATAGGGGTTTTGGGTATTTTAGAGTAGATAAAGGTAAAAATAAGAGGAAAAGAGATTCCTCGAAGCAAGTTGAGCCTAAATCTAAAGAGCCTCAAGAAGAGGCAGCTCAAGCACCCAAGAATGAAGAGCTTCAAGATAAAGAAGTAGCTTAGACTCAAGATACTGCACAAGTGCCCCCACCTAAATAGGAATAGGAACTAGAGCATGAAGCACAAGAGGTGACACCACCTACTCAAGAGGAAGAAGCCTCTCCTCAAGCTCCTAAGAAAGATAGGGTTTGACCTATTGTGAGAAGGACAAGAAGACAAAAGATACAAAAGAGGGTTATTCCCATTCCTTTAGTTCCTAAAATCATCCTTGAGGAAGATGATGAAGAAGAAGAAGATAATCTCCCCTTGAGTTAGAGGACTCGTTTAGCCAGGGCTACAATAGAAGAGATAAGAAGGAGCTCAACCATAATGTCGACATCCATTCCCAAGGAATCTATTCAAGTTACCATTTCTAAAGATGAGTAGTAGCAATGGATTGATGAGCAAGAAGGGCAAGAGGAAGATATCTTCAACATATCTGATTTTGATTTGATGCTCATGGAAACTAAAATGATGGGTGATAAGATGTGAGATACAAAAATGAACCAACCTTTGGGAGAGGATTGGAACCAAATGCCACCTCAATCACAAGGGTTTCTAGGTATATCACCCCCACCATTTTAGGACTTGTCTTTCTTGGACAAAGGTTCATCCACTCCTCTTCCTCTTACCACTAAAGAATAAGGATAAGCAGTAAATGAAGAAGAACTAGAATAAAGGCCAGTTGATGAAGTATTAGAGGAGGGGTAGATACATGAAGAACCTCAACAAACTTCTTAGGATACAAAGGCAAGAATTGTGGCTACAAAAAATACATAAACTCCCAATGTAGATCTCTCTTAGAAGGAGAAGACATCAAAAAGGAGTGATAAGGGAAAAGGGCTTGCAAGGAAAACTCCCTCTTTGCCCAAATACATGTCTCCTATGGGCACTACACTAGCCTGGCTGAAGAGGGAGGTTATGGTTAGATAAAAGAGGCAGCTGAACTTGAATGAAGAGGAGACTATGAATGAGCTAGTGGAAGCCATCAAGAAGCCTGAGCTACCTACGAGTGATGCACAAACATTGGCCTTCGTAATGAAGAACCAAGATCAAGAATTGTTTACACATATTGCCATCCCTCCTCCATATGCAAACATTGAGGATTTGACTCCTAGTGATTATCAGATCAAGGTGGTCCTCTTAGAAAATCCTACAGTAGACATTGCTAAAGTTTGATCACTATGGGCATGAAGGAGGTTTTTAAGCAAGTGGACAGATATGAATCAGAATTGGTAACATTGAGGAAGAAAAATGAGCTCTTAAGAGGCTATTTGCATGAAGTTGTGGGCCCCATTGACCTGGATAATCTAGAGATCACTCTTGCTATGACATTAGAGAGGAGAGATAAGGAAAGTGTACAATTAGATTCATTTTTGGGTGCATGTCAGAAATGACGTGACAATTTTGAGGATAAAGGTGTACAAATTATATAGGCTAATTTGAATCTATTACACCATGTTCAAACTAACCCGGATAAACTGGTACCCATAGTGGACCAGGATTTTGGGCAAATGGATGAGGTTCATACCTTAGGAAAAGACCTTCAAGTGCTTTGAACAATACAGGATCAAAGATATCGTACACTCATAGAGGTGTATACAATGGATGAGATTGATAAATAGGAAGATTGGATTGAAAAGATAGTTTTAAGGAATAAGGTAATGCAAGGATTTCATGAAGATATTCAAAAGTTGAAAGATCAAACACAAGAGTAGATTTTGGAAGCTAAGAAGTATTATAGCAATGCTCGCCTTGATATTTTTGAAGATAAGTCAAGGACTAAATCCATTCTAGTACAATTAGTGGTTCACCAGTTCTAACAAATGTTTGAAGATGCTTCGTCAAAAGAAGATATCAGACAAGCATTCAGGACTGAAGAGGTTTTGTTGGAGTTGGACACTAAACTATATGATTTTACAAATATTCCTATGGAGATTACTAATTACCAGTAGACAGTTAAAGATAATTATAAAGCATTGGATTTTTTGGAAGCTTCCCAAGTGGTGGAAATTATAGATAAATTCAAAAGAAAACATCTAGACATGGCTCTTGTATAAAGGGGAAGAAAACCCAGAAGCTAGAAATTCAGTTTTGACACTTGGAATTTTTTTGGATTTTTTGAGCTTGCCACCAAGGTACGCAAGGTGCACTAGAAATTAATTACCAGTTCCAAATTTAGAGCTTTCCATGCACCGAAAATACATTTTGATGGAAGTTCAACTCCTAGAAATTCCTAGAAAAAGTCAAGCTTCCATTATTAGAGTTTCCAGTGACTCTTAGATCCTCTTACAACTTTCATCTTCTTATGTACTACTTATTTCTTTGTTTTCAAACATGTAAAGGCTCATGCACCCATTAATTGATATAAACAAGGGTGGAGTCCTAATTAGCACCATTTAGAGAGTCAGTTTGTACATAATTAGATTTGTTCTATTAGTTTTAAGCATATATTTGCATGAAGAGATCTCTCACTCTCAACACAAATTGAGAAGAAGATTTCCAATAAATTTAGGGATATAACATGTATTCCAGGCCATTATTTTGATACAATAATATATGATATTGGTTCTCTCATTTTGGGTGTAGTTATTCTTGTCAAAGTGTGTTATTTTTGTGGATTCTTGTTCATGATAATAATGGAGCCAATAGTTTTTTTGTGTTGATTTGATTATGCGGTATTTTAGTTTTGGTGTTTGTCACATATTGATGAAATCTGCTGACGTACCAAGTTGGAGAATATATCACCCTATTTTTCCTACATAGCTTCTTGTCTCACATGAGTGCACCTTACGTGGCCTTGTAGTTCGATAAGAAGTGAAACATCTTTCAGTTTTACTAAATTCCCATTGACGATTGCATCAATAGATTTTAGGAAGCGCTGCTCCTATTTTCATTGGTTTCCTACTCAATATTTTCAATGATTTAACACGCAGATGTGTTGTTACCAGGGGTTATGTTTGTTAGGAATTTCCCTTTCATGCTATTTGCATTCATCTCTCATTACCTTATCTTTGTTATTTTCTTTGCTAACCCTTGGTTAAATTAGGAATTCATATAGTTGCATTGTTAGATTGCATTCATTAAAAATAGAAAATACCAAAAACATATCTCTTCGTGGTTAATTTTGAAACATCAAGTAGATTGAACATCTTATCTGAAATTAGTGAGAACTAACAAAGGCCTCCCTATGAACAAACACATTTATATTCAACTGAGTAGATTCTAGTAGGTCGCAAGATTGCCCGAAACCTTGGAGTTGATTCTAGATTAGCTTTTCAAGAGAGGAGTTTGAAAGGATTCCTGTCATTGGGTGTCGTGCAAAATGATAGCTCAATAAGACCCTAATGAATGATGTTTGGGAATGTTAGAAACCCTTGTTTTTAGGCATAAAAATAACAAGGGAGTGTCCGGATAGGTTGGGAACCTAAGACACAAATCTTATAGTTTTTCCAAAAGGATATTGATATTTGAGATTGGTTTTCCACTTCATTAAGAAAATTTTGGAATTGTAGCCCAAAAACTAACTTTGGAAGCCTAATTCTATTAGGACTATCTAGTACAGTCTTGTTAAGATTGAGGAAATCGATAGGGAAACCTATGAAAAATGAGTCCAGGAGGGTAGGGATAGCCTAAAAAACATTAAGATGTATAACACACTCCATGCTAAAGGCACTTAGAGTAATCCTAAAGAAATGACTTCTCAGCTTCTAAAGTCCACTTAAACTTAGACTTTACTCCACCCTTTATAGTATCAAGCAAAGGTGCACATATACCACTGAAATTCCTAATAAATTTCCTATAGAATTGGGATAGTCCATGAAAACTTCTTACCTCAATAGATGTGGTAGGTGTTCGCCAATTTAGTATAGAAGCAACCTTCTCCTTGTCCATCTTCAAAGATCCCTTGGATACCACAAAGCCCAAATACACCAATTCTTGCTTGAAAAAGTCACACTTTTCAAGGTTGATGGCTAGAATCTCTTGATGAACTCTCTTCAAAATTGCCTCTACATGCTTCATATGGTCCTCCTTAGTCTTGTTGTAGATGAGTACGTCATCTAAGTACACCACTACAAATCTACCTGTGAAGTCCTTAAGCACTTCATTCATGAGCCTCATGAATGTGCTAGGAGCATTGGAAAGACCAAATGGCATCACAAGCCATTCATAAAGACCATTAGTAGTCTTGAATGTTGTTTTTCATTCATCTCCCTCCTTTATCCTAATTTGGTGATGACCACTCTTCAAATCCAACTTGGTAAAATACATGGCACCTCCAAGATAATCCATAAGGTCTTCAATTCTTGGTATGGGTCCAACCTATACTTGATTGTAATCTAGTTAATAGCCCTTGAATCAATGCACAATCTCTATTTTCCTCCCTTTTGGGATGCCAACACAATAAGGACTGCACATGGGCTTATGCTCTTTTGGATCAAACCTTGGTCTAACAATTCTTGGACTTGTCTTGCCACTTCCAAGTTTTGGTCTGGAGTGAGCTTTTAAGTTGCTTTATTTGGAAAGGAGGCACCTAGAAAATAGTCAATTTGATGACTTATAACTCTCCTAGGAGGTAGGGTAGCTAGACTACCATCTCTCACTATGTCCTTATACTTTTCAAGCAAATATTAGACTTCAATTGGTAAGGGTTCCTTGACTAATTTGTCTTCGTCTTTGGACTTCAATATCACTGCATATCCTTAGCTTTCCTCATGTTTGAGGTCCTTCACAAACTCTTTTTTACTACATAATAGCACACTAGGTACCTTAGACTATGATTCCTCCTCTTCCAACAAAGACTAGATTTTAAAGGTCTTACCTCCCTTTTTGAAGGTTATGGTATTAGCCCTGCCATCATACACAACCTCCCAACAAATTGTTAATGTATTCCTAGAAAAATATGGCAAGCATCCATGGGAAAAACATCGCACAATAATCTATCCTTATAACCTACAATAGAAAAATTCACCCATGCCTACTCGTTAACTAAGATGCTCTTCCCTTTGTTAAGCCAAGTAATTTTGTAGGGGTTGTCATGGGGAATCTTCTTCAATTTCAACTTAGTAAGAACCTCCTCTGATATTACATTATCGGTGGACCTCAAATCCACCACCACTTTATACACTTTCCCTAGGATTTTGCATTTTATCCTAAACAAGGCCCTTCTATGTCTAGGTTCATTAAGAGTTGGTTGTTTGATCAATTTTCTCCTATACATGAGGTTCTCACCTTTTTCATACTCAATGTGGTCTATATCTGCATCCTTGTAACTTGAATTATCTTCTTGAGCATATGCCACCCTTTTATCTTGGTTTGAGGACAAAGGCTTCTCCAAGCATCTATAGGTTGGATGGCCCAACTGACCACAATTATAACATTTCATACTTGCAAAGTATGAGTTGGTTCTACCTGATCCTCTTTCCCTATTTGATCCTTCTTGGTTTCCTCTCCCTCTATTAAAACCACCTCTTGAGGAGTTGTCACTAGTTTACTCTGTGAGCTTGCTCTCACCTTGATTCTTTTTCTCATTACCTCTACCTTGGTAGCCTCCTCTTTGTCCTCTATGTTTTTTTCCCTTGCCTCTATCTTTGAAGTTGGAATCCCCTTTCCTCTTGTGCTTTTCTTCCACCTTTAGAGCTACTTAATGGCACCTTTGGACAGTAGTAGATGCCCACAAACTAAGCTCCTCTTGTATATTCCACTTCAAACCACTTAAATATCTAACCACCTTGATTGGCTCCTCTTCTTGCTTTTTGAATTTTAGACATAGCCTCTAAAATTCCTCAGTATAAGAGGTTACATCTAAGTCTTTTTTCTTTAGTCCTTGTCTTCTTTTATGGAGTTGGATTGTAAAGTCTTCAGTTAGGAAGTTCTCCTTCACTTTGGTAACCATAGCATTCCAATTAGCTATAGGAGTTTTTCCCATGACTCTTTCATCTTGTAGGTATTTCCACCAGGTCAATGATGAACCTCTAAGCCTTGACTTAGCCACCTTAACCTTTTGTACCTCTGATACCCCTTCACACTCAAAATGGTTCTCTATGCCATCTATCTAATCCATAACTGCATCTATGTCCATCTTCCCATTGAAAAGTGGCACACCTTCCAAAGCTTTTCCTCTTAGTGCTTTGATAGCCTTCAAGAAGGGCTCTTCATTCAAGATAGGGTCAGGTTTAGGTACAACATCCTCTTTTGCTACCTCCTTGCCCTTTTTATTGTCTTCTTTTTCCTTCCTTTTTATTGTATCAACAACTTCCTCTAATTTTGTCTTCACCTCTTCCAAGGCTACTTTAAGGAGTCTATTCTTCTCCCTCTACTCATCAACTTCCTTGGCTAGTTCTGCATTAGTCACCATACTGGTTTCATCTAATAGACTCTCCAATAGTTGCATACATACACCACTTTTTTCCAAATCTTTAACATGCTCTGATACCATTCTGATGTGACAACCAATCTTGCTCTAAAACCCTAAGCTCTCCTAGGTCTCCACTAGGTCATTCACTTGACCAAATAGGGTTTCTACACAGTCTATGCCTATGAGGATTTTATCCAATAGATCCTACTCCTTCAATTGGTGCACATCAATTAGATAGTACAAACGTACTCATTAACTCCCATCAACACACATAACCCAAATTCTCACTGGACCTTCCCACATGGTTAAATGGACACCTAGGAATGTCTTAGGTCTCTCTCCAAGATTCTAGACCCAAAACAATATCACAAGCCTAATCGAGTTTCAATTCACAAGTGTGAATGCCCTCAAATGCTTGGGAAAAGGCTATAAGGGTTAGCCATCCAAGTGCTCTAAAAATAGGATATCTTGAAAACCCCATTAACAAGTGCCCAAACAAACTACCTTTCCCAATACCCTTTTTAGAGTTCTTAAACATTTTGAAGTTCTAGGTTTTCCAAATTGTCTATACTGTACAAGCACCAATTTAGCCTAAATTCAAGGGTTTTAAGGGTTTATTGGTTGTCTAAAAATAAGAAGTCTTTACTTTTCACAAACTTCATTCCAAAGGCTCCCATCTATCTAAAATGCTCTATAAAGCCAAATGAGAAATTTTTAGCAACTATGAGCAACATTGCCTACACAAACTTAACTTAGGACTAAACTAGCCCTATTATTAAACTAGTGGTATGGATAATACCACTACAAGCCAAAATCTCAAATGGAACCCTAGGTCTACCATTAGCCTACCTAGGTGCTCCTGCACCAGTATCTAGGTGGGTTGAAGTGGAACATACAAGAAGAAATCAACCTATGGACACCTACAATAGTTCATAGATGTTTCCAATTGGTATTAAAAGTGGAAGAAAAGAATAAGAAAAATTCTAACACCAAATTTAGAGGTAGAGGTAGAGGCAGAGATGGTAGGAATCAAAGAGGTGATGGTGGTAGAGGTTCAGACTCAAGAAGCCAAGGGGAAAACAAGTGGATTGAACAACAAAAAGGGAATTCGAATAGAGGGGGTTTTAGTAGAGGAAGAAGCTCCAACAATGGTGGAAGAGGAAGAAGCATCAATCATGGTAGAGGATCTTATTTTGTAACCATGAAGTGCTACAATTGCAATTAGATGGGACACCTTGCATATATGTGAGTACAAAAAGAGTCAACTATGTGCAAGAAGAATCTAGTAGTAGTAACAAACCATCTAAGGTACCATTATAATCAGAGGAAGGGGAAAATCTAATGATAAGGATGTTGATTAAAGAACCTATCAAGGAAGAAGCAAGCCAAAGAAGATCTCTCTTTAGAGTGAAGTGCAAGATGATGGGAAATGTGGGTAAGGTCATCATAGATTCAGATTCCATGTATAACATTGTGTCAAAGGAGGAAGTTAGCAAACTGAACATGAAAGAACTCCACAAAGTAATCCCTACAAGGTTACATGGCTCAACAAAGGACAACATGTTCTTGTAAGTGAACAAGAATGGGTTGAATTCGCCATAGGAAGGTATAAGGACAAGGTGTTGTGTGACATTCTACCTATGGATACATGTCACCTACTAGTAGAGAGGCCATGGCAATTTGATAGGCAAGCAATGCATGATGGAGCCAAGAATGCATACTCCTTTAAGAAAGATGGTGTGACCTTCAAGATCCAATCCTTTATAGAAGCTCTAAGTCCTAATGTCCTCATGATGGGTGAAAAGGAGTTCTTGCAGACCTTGGAAGAAAGAGAGGGAGTAGGGTTTGACCTTGTGTTGAAGCCTAAACAAGAAGTTGTTGATAAGGCATGCAAGAAAATAGAGCTACATAAAGAAGTGCAATAAATGCTTGAAGAACACAAGGATATTGTTAGTGATGGAAAACCTACTACCCTATCTCCCAAAATACCTATTAGCCATCAAATAGAATTAATCCCAAGAACCATCCTTCCTAACAAAGTTTCTTATAAAATGACCCCTCAACAAAATGAGGAAATCGCTAAGCATATTCAAGAACTCTTAGATCAAGGCCTAATTAGGAAAAGTATAAGCTCTTGTGTTGTGCCTACTATTTTAGTACCTAAAAAGGGGGGAACTTGGAGACTTTGTATTAATTCAAGAGCCATAAATAGGATCACCATTAGGTATAGGTTTCTGATACCTAAGATTGAAGACCTAATGAATTGTTTAGGGGAAGCAAGGTACTTTACCAAGATAGATCTTAAAAGTGGTTATCACCAAATTAGGATAAGGGAAGGGGATGAATAAAAAACAACCTTCAAGACCAAAAAAGGTTTGTACGAATGTCTTGTAATGCCATTTGTCTTATCAAATGCTCCATCTACCTTTATGAGGCTTATGAATGAGGTATTGAAGGATTACATTGGTAAGTTTGTTGTAGATTATGGTAAAAGAAAGTTTTGAAGGGACCCGAAACACTTTACAAAATACTAAAGATAAACATTAAAGCACTATCAGGTTTTACAAGGACTTGAAACATAAAGTTTAAAACACATCGAAACCAAGTTTTATAGGGATCCAAAACCAAAAGTTTAAACCATATAGAATGACCAGGTTTTACAAGGACCTAGAACCTAGAGTTTTAAACAAACTGAAAAGCAAAAATAAAAAACCAGCAAAACTGCCCAGACCAGAAACCAGCACACCTAAAGTTTGTTGTTATCTATTTAGATTAGATTTTTTATTTTTAGTAAAACTAAAGAGGAGCATATCAAAAATTTGAAAATTGGTTTCAAGAAATTGCATGAGGAAAAGCTAATGATAAATTTGGAGAAGTATGACTTCATGAAGCAGGAGCTAGTGTACCTTGGGTTTGTTTTGTCTCAAGGGAATCTTAAGATGGATCAGAGTTAGGTGGTTGTCATCCTAAGCTAACCTACTCCCAAAGTTGCTATAGAGGTATGAAGTTTTCATGGCTCGGCCCAATACTATAGAAAGTTCATCAAAAAAATTAGTGCTATTTGTACTCCTATGTTAGACACTATTAAAGGTGGAATGAAGACAAGGTTTCATTGGGCTCCTCAAGCAAATGATAGGTTTGAGAAACTCAAGAAGAGGATGAAAACTCAACCTATTCTTGTTCTACCTAGTTTTGACAAGCTCTTCCTAGTGCAGTGTGATGCTAGCAATGTGGCAATTGGGGTAGTCCTAAGCCAAGAAGGGAGGCTAGTGGATTTTCATAGTGAGAAGCTAAATGATGCAATAAGAAAGTACTCTTCCTATGACCTAGAGTTGTATGCTTTGGTCAAAGCTTTAAGGAAGTGGAGGCATTACTTGCTTCCAAAGGAGTTTGTGGTCTATTCTAATAACCAAGCCCTCAATTTCCTCAACTCCAAAGACAAACTTAGTAGCAAGCACATGAAATGGGTGGAGTATCTACAAGCCTACACCTTCAACATTAAGCATAAGAAAGGAGTGAAAAATAATATGATGCCCTAAGAAGGAGACTCCTAACAGTGCAAGAAGTTCAGTTGTAGAGAATTAAGATTGATAGCTTCAAGAACATGTATGCTGATGATGAGGATTTTGCAGAGATTTACAAGGTATGTAAGGAGTACAAGAACAATTTCCATAGTGAATTATCTATCTACACCTTGCAAAATGATTTTTTGTTTAAAGGGAGTCAACTATGTGTTCCTAGGAAACCAATGAGGGATAATTTGATTCAAGAAAAACATAATGGGACATGTAGTGGTCACTTTGGAGTACGCAAGACACAAGAACTAGTTGCTAGGTTCTACTTTTGGCCTAAAGTGAATAGAGATATTAGACAATATGTGGAGCATTGTGTGGTGTGTCAAAAGGCAAAAGGCACATCTTTCAATGTAGGTCTCTATCAACCCCAACCAATTCCTAGTAGACCGTGGAAGTGTTTAAGCATGGACTTTGTTGTAGAGTTACCAAGGACCAAGTAGGGATTTGATAGCATTTATGTTGTGGGGGACAAATTTAGTAAAATGGTACACTTTATCCCTTGTAGGATAGTACATGACGCTTGCTAGATTACACTCTTGTTCTTTAAGGAGGTGGTAAGAATCCATGGCTTGCCTTTGAGCATTGTTTTAGACCGGGACACCAAATTCATGAGCCATTTTTGGAAAACTTTATGGAAAAGGTTGGGTGCTAATTTATCTTTCAGCTCTACATATCACCCTTAGATTGATGGCCAAACTGAGGTGATAAACATGAACCTTGTAAACTTGCTAAGGTGTCTTACTAAGGAATATGGGCAAGTTTGGGATCAACTTATTAAACATGTTGAATATGCATATAATGATACTGTCAATAGATCAACTGGTAAGAGTCCTTTTGAAATTTTCAATGGGTTACATCCTAGAGGGGTGTTTGAACTAAGAGAGCTAAAGAATGATGGACAAGGAAGTGGATATGCTAAAGACTTTTTGCACACCACGAGGGAAGTCCATGAATCAATAAGGAAAACCTTAACTGACAATGCTGAGAAACTCAAGCATAAGGTGGATGACAGTAAAAGGGATGTGTAATTCCAAGTTGGGGATCTTGTAATGGTCCATGTCAATAAAGCTAGTTTGTAGAAGGGAGTCCCTCACACACTTCAGATGAGGAGGTTGGCAACTTGCCAAATACTGGCCAAGTATGATAAAAATGCCTACAAGGTGGAACTTCCTAAGGAATTAGGTTATCGCTAGTTTTCAATATTGACGATCTAGTTAAGTACAAAGGCCCTACTCCACATGTTGATCAAATACTTAAGGAGGTCACTTAAGATTTGGAAGACCTGAATTTGACTCCTCCCCCAACTACAAAAATTGATAAAGTACTTGATTCAAGGGTCTACAAGAAGACTAGGACTACAACTTATTGGGAACATCTTGTCAAGTGGCATGGCCAAGTAGATACAAATGGTATTTGGATCAAGGAAGAAAACTTCAAGAAGTTGGGCATAGACTTCAACTTGCTCAATCCAAGGGTGGATTTATTTTTTTGTTTTTAGGGGAGTATGGTGAAGGAGCACCAAGGCTAACTTCTACTCCTGACTCTACACTTTGGGTTTTTGGCTTATACTAACCCTAGCCAAGTTAGTTAGGTGTGTTTGGACCTTAGAAGGTCATGGTTGGGTTTGATCCTAAGTGGATTTGACTAGGTTCAATCCTCTCTGGGTGGTTTAGGTTTTATTAGTTTAGGTTGCTTATGTTTTGGGTGTTAGGAAGCTAAACTAGGTTATGGGTCTTATACCCTTAGCAACTTGAGAAAGGTGTGGTTCTAAGCTATATTTTCCTCTATGATGTTTGGCAAAATTTTGGGAAAGATGTCAATTGTGCAAAAGTTGTCAAATACATCAAAATGGCTAAAATAATGTAAATTGATGGTCTAAAGGCTACATCATGCCTAGACATTAGAAATGGATCATAGTGGACAAATTTAGAAGTTCCCAAATGAAGGAGGTCAAAGTTTCTAAGAAATGCAAAAAGTTGTCAAAGTTGTCAGCAACTCTGAAAAGTTGCTTGACAACTTTTTGATAGGAAAGTTGCACAGTGTAAGAAAGAGTTTGATGGTTATTCTAATTATCTAAAACTGATTGGTAAACTTATAAAACCATGAAATGAACCAATCCCAAGTGTTGGAAGTTGTGATAAGCAAAGTTTTGCCAATGGATTCATGAGATAAAGTTCAAAATTTGACAGTTTTTGAGCTTCTTGATTGCATGTACGAACTAATGGATTGAAAGACTCATTTTTGTGTTTGATTCTTATTGTTCATGTGGTTACAGTACTTTCTTTTTTAGAGTTAAAGTTTATCAGAGTTCATTTGTGCATAGTTAGGAAATCATTTGTACATAGATTGCTCATTGTTTTTGCTTTCGCAACTTTTGGGAAAATGGCTCCCCCATGAATCCTTACCTTGGAGTCATCATTTCTTTTGGTGATATGGAAGTGAAGCTCTTGTAAAATTTACATAACAAAGAAGAGGCTTGGAAAATCTTGGCAACCATTTTTAAAGTGATGCCCTAGGCGAGCCTTTGGTGCATGGCTGGGTGATCACAAAGCTAGCATGTTGATTTGAGTGGATTGAATGCATTGGGTAGTTCAATGTAAGTATTGGAGAAGGAGGAGGGATGTGTCAGGAAGGTACATGTGAAATGAGAAGGTTCCAATACTAGTGTTTCCATATGTTTTATCATACCCTAATAAATGTTGTTTGGGAATGTTAGAAACCCTTGTTTTTAGGCATAAAAATAGCAAGTGTACAGACGAGTTGGGAACCTGAGACCCACAAAATCTCATTTTTTTTCCAAAATGGTATCCATATCTGAGGTTTTTTTTCCACCTTGTTAAGAAAAAATTAGAATTATAGCCCAAAAACTAACTTTGGAGGCCTAATTCTATTAGGACTATATAGGACAAATTTTTCAAGATTGGGGAAATTGATAAGGAAACCTATGGAAAATGAGTCCAGGGGGGTAGGAATAGCCTATACAACATTAAGATGCATCCCACACTCCATGCTGAAGGCGGGAAGAGTAAGCCTAGAGAAATGGTTAGTTTGAAGAACTAAGGAAAATGTTCTTAGGAAGGAAGTAGGTGTGAAAACCATGGTGTAACTGGGGAGTAAAGTGTAGGGGGTAGAATAGTTATCCTCTTGAGGTTATGGTGACAGAGGGGAGCCCTAGTAGGCTAATAAGAGATCCTAGTGAGTCCTTATGAAATGAAAGGACAAAGCAAGCAATCCAACTTACATCACTAGGGATCTCTCTTCTGTAAGACATATACGATCTTTAGCTTAGGTCTTTGAAACCTTTCCTATAATCACAAAAATCTCTGATACCTATTGTTGGAGATATAAGAGGAGTAACTAAGAGGGGAGGGGTGAATCAATTACCACAAAAATAATTCCAAGTCCCTTAGATGTCAATACAAACTTCTCACTAATCCAAATCCTTGCACTACTCAGTTAGAACTAGATATACGCTATAACTCGGTTGACAAAGCAGTCTTAAGATATTAATGTGTAATAACCTTTAGTAACTTAGTTGTAGAAATATAAAGCATTAAGAAAACAACATGAACACATGAGACACCAAGATTTAACATGGAAACCCAATTTGGGGAAACCGCCAATGTAACTAGTTATAACTTTTCACTCTTTTGAAGTGAGCCCTGTTATGAGCCAACCCTATTAAAGGTTATAAAATACACAATTAAGTGTGACCCTATTAGAGGATTTGAATCACCTTGTTAGGAGTGGCCTTGTTAGAGGTCTTCAGACAGTTCAATTTAGAAAGGCTACCTCATTAGAGGATTTACAAAATGGCTATTAAGTCAACTCTGTTAAGAGATTTCTTCACCGCTTCAATTTTTAGAGAGTAACAATGATTGACTTGATTGATGAAGCAAATAACTTTGCAGATTCATATTATTGTTCTAGTTTACCTGCTTGATCCTCCCTGATCAGAATATTCTTTGCAGCTCCTTGGATGTTCTGTCTTTAATCAAACATCCTTCTTATTTCACATCTTCTTCATTTTTCTAATTCCTTATTTCAATCCACAATTTGACCTTTCATATTTATGAAACCCAATGTCAAGTTGGCTTTAATACCCTTTCAAACAAACATTTAACATCCACTAGTTGGCTTGTATTAACCATTTAATTAACATAAGTATTATGCTGGCAATCGACTAACACTGAAATGAGTTACTCGATTAATACTAAATTCCTTTGGTAACCAAACTAACATGGTTAATACTAACTTCCTTCATTGAACACCCTAACTCGGTTTACATTGACTTCCTTAGATGACCAAGTGAACTTGGTTCTTACTGAATTCTGCTCAATTGATAATGAAGTCTTCTATAGTGCCTGACTGAGCTCGGTTAGCACTAGTTGTGCTCGGTTAGAGTGTGACATTTGTGTAACATCAATGAAAATATACAATTGAATAATTGATTTCAATAGGATATATCCTTCGTAAATTACTATATACCTTTAAATTCCCAATTTTAGGCCAACTTTCATGATTATCAAGAGGGAGTTGAGAAGTGTTGTTTTCCAATTTAGTTGTTGATATAACCAGTACCAACAATTTCTAGTAAATGTACATTTAAATAGTAAGTGATTAACCATCTCTAAATCATTTTCACATAATGGGTATCTTGATACACCCTCAAAACTCATCTTAGTAAATTCTATTGGTTGTCAAAATTATATTTTGAATGACTTTTGATCAAAATTGACAGGCATATTAGATTAAATCAGATCTTTTAATTAATTATTATCTCTATTCAATTACAAAGACCTTTCAATTTTTTTTTGAATTGTCCATTCAATTTCTTATGAAGATGTAGATGAAGTGACCTTTCAACTTCCATGAAGATGTATAAAGATGCTCAAGATGAATTGAACAATGAAGAATGATATGGACATACATTTTGTTTGCTGAGATTGCCAATTTGTATCAGATCTTGTATATGGAGATTGAGGGCATACATCTCATCCATGGGATTTTCCACCTCCTATGAAGTTCATGGGCATACATCTCATTCACAGGATAGCCCAACTTTTACGAACTTGGACATACAACTCATCCATGAGTTTGTCCAAAAATTGATTTGAATCTCAGACATACATCTCACTTACGAGATTCTCCATAATCATATAGAATTTTTTAGTTTCATGAATGAATAAATTTTTTCATGTGGCTTATTATGTGTTTACAATATCACTATTTCTTTCTTTCAGTATTGTCCTCTGAATTGACAAAATGATTCAAATCAATTGCAAAGACTTTTCAATTTTTTTTTGAATTGTCCATTCAATTTCTAATGAAGATGTAGATGAAGTGACATTTCAACTTCCATGAAGATGTATAAAGATGCTCAAGATGAATTAAACAATGAAGAATGATATGGACATACATTTTGTTTGCTAAGATTGCCAATTTTTATAAGATCTTGTATACGAAGTTCATGGGCATACATCTCAACTACGGTATTGCCCAACTCCTATAGAGTTCATGGGCATACATCTCATTCATGGGATAGCCCAACTTTTATGAGCTTGGACACACAACTCCTCCACAAGTTTCTCCAAAATTGATTGATTTGCAGGCATACATCTCACTTACAAGATTGTCCACAACTGTATGAAATTTTATTTAATATTATGTGTAAATTAAATTCTTGATATTGTTTATTATGTGTTTACAATACCATTATTTCTTCTTTCGGTAGTGTCCCCTGAATTGATAAAATAATTCATATCAGTGGTATTAGAGCTAGATTCGATCAACTGAAGGATAAAAAGCCTCCATGACTAATTACTTCATAATAGATCTTGTAATTATTTTCAATAGTCTTCTTGAAATGTGGATATACCCACTATAGGTGGTTGCACGTTATTATGGAAGGTGGAGAGTATAGGGTCAAAGTTATTAAATAGATCTTGTGGGTTGATGGTGTACAATATGAGTTACAGGAAATTTATGGTATTGGAAACTCTGCAGGGACTGAATTTGATGCAAATGATCCTAGAAAGGAATGTGTTATCTGCATGTCAGAACCCAGGGACAACTATTTTTCCCTGTCGACATATGTGCATGTGCAATGAATGTGCTAGAGTTCTTAGGTTCCAGACCAATCATTGCCCTATTTGTTGACGACTAGCAAAGTGATTGATAGAAATAAAGGTTAATAAGATAAAAGAATGAACAAATGATTGGAGGATGCTTCATTGAATAGAAAAATAAAATTATAATTTTTTCAGGCTGTTTCCTTGTTTGTTGGGGGCTAAAACTGTAAAATGTTTTGCACTCGGAGCCTCTAGGATATATGTAGTTATATTATTTCTAATTTTATTCTTTGTACATATTACTCATGTGGTATGTAATTATCTGATTTTGAATGTTATTGCTTGACATTATGAGCAAAACTACTCTTGTAGTCAAGCGTAATAGTTACTGGAGAGCATTCTTTCAGCATATATTTACATGCTGATTATTTAACATGATTTTGATATTCATTCAAAATGTTAGTTTGAAGATGTCATTTTTAGCTTGCAATATTGTTGTTGCTAGTTTGCAAAATGCCCGTTGTTAATGATCACTCAAGCTACATCTAGAAAACTCCTTATTTTCTGACAAGAAGGAACATTCTCCTTTGAAGGCTGTTGATTTTGGACATTGTATTTTTCAAACCTGGTTTCCAAAAATTATGGAAAGGAAAAAATTATATACTGTAGAACACTAACTATCAACAAGCTTGGCAGATTCATTATTGACAACATATCTTTATTCTATCTCAAAGGTGATAAGACAATGGGGCCCATTGCCTCATAAGAGGAGAGGAATGATCGGAATTGATAGGCATATTAGATTAAATCAAATCTTTTAATTAATTATTATCTCTATTCAACTGCAAAGACTTTTCAATTTTTTTTTAATTGTCGATTAAATTTCTAATGAAGATGTAGATGAAGTGACCTTTCAACTTCTATGAAGATGTATAAAGATGCTCAAGATGAATTGAACAATGGAGAATGATATGGACATACATTTCATTTGCTAAGATTGTCAGTTTGTATCACAATATGTAAACGAAGTTCATGGGCAGACATCTCAACCACAGGACTGCCCAACTCCTATAGAATTCATGGGCATACATCTTATTCATGGGATAGCCCAACTTCTATGAGCTCGAACACACAACTCCTCCATGAGTTTGTCCAAATTTAATTGATTTGTAGGCATACATCTCACTTACGAGAGTGTTCACAATTGTATGCAATCTTATTTAATATTATGAGTAAATTGAATTCTTAGTATTGTTTATTATGTGTTTACAATATCATTATTTCTTCTTTTGGTATTGTCCTCTGAATTGATAAAATAATTCAAATAAAATTCTTAAAGGAAAATGCATGTCTTGGGAAGGCATGCAAGGTCCCAACATAAATTTAGTGGAATATCAATCTTTTCCCATTGTTAGGAATTAACAACCTTTGTATATCCCATTTTTACTTTATAATTTCCATCTTTTGAGGCTCCCTAAATTAATTTATCTTTCTTGCCTTTGTGATTGACATGTTTATTTCTTAGAAATTGTTCAAAGGTATTCTTCTCCTAAGGTGATAGTGGGGTATTTTTGAGAAATTTCCATTTCCATCCCCCATACTCATTATCATTAATTTTAGTTTTATAATTGCTAACTTGCTTGCCCCACAAAAGAGTGAGAGTGTTTTTTATTAGAGAAAAAAGTTAATTTAATTTAATTTATTATATTACCTTTTCTCCCTTCTTAAGATTTCACTTTATGCATTCACATTTAATAATTAATTAGTAATTATTAAATGACATTTCCCTTTTAGGTTACATTTTTTTAGATTTCAATCTCTTTTTATAAGGATAGATCTTTTGTAATTATCTTTATCTTTTTCATTTATGAAAATACAATTTGCATATTTTCATAGCAAACCCTTGCCTCTTTTTGTCTTTTTCTTCTTTATGATAGGTTTTTACATGCATATCTTCTTCAAGCTTTGCGAATTTGTATTACGTATTACTCAAATTCTTCATGGTAATAGAGCTAGATCTGTTGTAGCTTGTTTGGTATTTGGAAAAAAAAGAGAACAAGGGTTTGATAAAATAAATCTAGCATTTTTTGGGCATTTTCTTTGATTTTTGGAGGTGCGATGACAATGATTCAATACAAATAATTACAGAGGTGATTTTCAAACAACGATATCTCACTCATACAGATTCCTTTTTCCGAGCAACTATTATTATTATTATTGGGTGGAATTTCATGATCTACACATTACTGTAGGTTGTTTGTAATCTATTTTCCTGATTTTTTTTGAAAATTTCAAATCACGATTTTTGTAACTTCAAAAGCTTTGTTTGGGCTCATATGGGCACATATTCAAGTGCTTTTTTTTTTAAAGTGCATAATTTTTTGTCTACTTCCAGATCTGGTATTAGTTTGGAGTAATATAGAGCGGGCATAATACTTTAAACATTTGGTCTTTTTTTGCTTACAAAAAACAATCCAACACCTTCTAAAACAATGACCGAGACCTCTTCTTGTTTAGAACTTCTAACCCATCATAACTATCACACATGAAAGACTTTGATGATACGACTTCTTCAGTCAAAGGAGTTGGTGTCTTGTTTAGATGTCATGCAACTTGTTTTACAGAGGCCTTTTAAGGTTATGCAACACATGAACAAGATGGATGGGGCAATGGGGTTGATTGCTTTACAGGTATCTGAAAGTCTAAAATCTTTTGTCTAAAAAGTGCTTGGTGTAAAGAGGCAAGCTTGCCTAAAGTAAACTATGCGAGAGAAATTCTTTTAGGGGAAAAAATTGTAAAATAAAGTGATATATATATTTAATTTATATTTCGCATCTCAATAAATATATTTCAATTAATCAATTTTCACAACACACAATGGTAAGCAATTGCCAACCTCTTATGAGGTCTTTCCATTTCTACCCATTACATATGAAAAAATAATTTATAATTTTATTTTAATCATATAATTTTTAAAATAACATATGTCTACTATGATTAAATGCTTTAGATTTTAATCTAATTAAAAAAATATTTTTTATGATTATTAATAGTTTTATAACATATTAAATACAAATTAATTTAATATTCACAATAATATAAAACTATATTATTATTTTTATATTATATTTAATTATTATATATATATATTTAATGCATCTCAACATATATATTTAAATTAATCAATTTTAACACCACACAAATTTTTTTTTATACATCACATTCTCAATTTTTTTTTCTAGCCTCATCACATCATAATAATAATTTGTAACTTTAATATTTATATTTCTCATCTCCAGATAAATATAATGATTAAATCTATTTAGGTAATATTCATATTTGAATTTTCATTAACATAATAATTATTATTCATATATTACTATCTAAAATTTGGAAACGATAAATTTAAAAAAAAAACAAAAAAGGAAAAAAGAAAAAAGAAAATAGACATCACAGTATGAAGTGGCACTTCAAATGCAAGATAAAACTGGTTGAAATTATTGTTACGAAAACTAATAGTTTTGAATACAAGTGGAATAAGCATATGTAAATTCTTAAAATTTTAAATGCTTCGTTTGGATGCATCAAATCGGAATTAAAATACGAAGTAAAATAGGAATACATATTCTAATTTTGGCCCAAAAATGGAGTTTTTCAATTCCACCCAAATAAGTGTTATTAAAATACGTATTCCTATTCCACTTTTATTTATTTTAGAAAACATAAATTTTGGAGTCTGCAAATTTCCGATCAAATATTGGCCAGTGTATAGCCCCATTTTCTTAGGGTCTGCGAATTTCCCATCGAACTAAACAAGAATAGGAATACATAGCCCCATTTTCTGATCCCATAATAGTTATTTGATATGATATGATATGGTGGATTTCTATTCCCCTATTCCTATTCCCGCAGCCAAACGGGAGGAATTCACATAGGTACCATAAGATTATAACGCAGGGAAGCAGCGACCGTGTCTGTTTTACCGGCGGCTTTTTTTTTTTTCAATCCGACTGGGAGCTCCGGGACGCGTGAGACAAATCCGGCGGCCGTAGGGAAAGCTTCATCGGCTAAAAATTATCGAAGAAAGAACCTGGCTTTCAAACATATGAATAAGAGATCAGGTGAATTTATTGGTACAAGCTGGTTAACAGAGGGGTTCAGAACAAGCACGACCAGGTGACGTAGCGTGAATCCATCGGTCGGACCCTGGTGAGTGTACCATTGTGAGGGCTATTGCGTAGTGCTTGGTTAGCGAGGAAGATCGCTGTGTTCACATCGGGAAGATAAAGTTGGAAAATCTTCTGAAACAGTTTTGCGGGGAATGTGTTTAAAGTCAAATTGTGACGGGGTTTCTTAATTTTCATAGCTCAACTAATGTAAAGGAAGCTCCTTTTCATGAGACAACTAGGTTAGTTATAATTATATTCGAAACTTAGATTACGCGATGTATTTCCTAATGATTTCTAGTGTATATGATTCAGTCTACATTGGTGTTGCAGAATGATAGCTCAAATCCTGTTTTCAAGCTCTTACCTTCACCTGTGTAGCCATATACTTATTATAAGCTAATGATATTTTTTTACAGTTATTAGCATTAAGAGAGACCCTTCAAAATCTTTGGTTCTTTCAACACAATGGTTTGGTGCACTCATTGTGGAAAGGACCAGCCAACGGAGCGTGATGATATTAATGGATTCATGTAAGTGATTTTTTTGTTTTGTTGTTTGACTTGCATGATTTTTGTTTTATTTTTTTTTGTCTTGGGTAAGCAGCTATGCAATTTATATTGAGTTTATGTACCTTTCATTGTGGCATAAATAAATGTTTTGCCTTTGTTTTCGTAAAATTAAAAGAAAAATTAGAATTCTTGTTATCGATTTCTAATTTTGTTTTTATTGCAAAGTTGAGGCTCTATAGGAGAAGAGGGGTACTATAGGGGTCTCATGAACTAAATATGAAAAATTCTGAAGTACAGGTGACAGATTTTTGGCATGTCATTTCCATTATTTAAAGTACGAAATGAACTTACTTGTGATGTGTAAGTGTGGATATGACCTACGGAGACTAATAAAAATACAAAGAATCTTTAGATTCTGCAAAAAATATAATTGAACTTGTCTAGCTCGGAGAGAAAAAGTTGTCAAATGGTTAACTTATTCACATCCAATGCGAAGAGTTGTAGACTGTCAAGGACTAAAATGTAAAGAATTAGGAACTGGAGAGTCATGACCCAGAAAAGAAGACATGATCCTATTTACATTAGCAAATTATCAGCAAGGTGAAAATTGAGAACATTTAATGTCTATGATTGGTTCGGGAAGGAAGCACTTCTGGGTGTTGCAGAAGGTTATTGATTTGTAGAAGGTTAAATGAGCTCGTAGAACCTTCTTTTATACTTTTCCCACTGAAATTTTTAGGAGATCAATTTAAAATTTCACTTAATTTGAGAACTCCTTTTTACTCCAGAAGACCCTTTTATGAAAATAATGAAAGTATTTATACACAGGGTCCTAATATTTATGTGTCTAGAATTGACATTTTTTGGTTCTCTTTCCCATGAGGTATTTACTAGGGTGTCTATTAAATTAGTTTAATAAAATAAAAAATCGCTTTGTCAAATAATATAAGGTAATAAAAAATGTGAGTTGCAAAAACTGTTGAAAAGGTTCAAAATCAAAATTTGACTCCATTGAATTGATACTAATAATGATTAATGAAAAATGGGGCCAAACGAATGATTTATTGTAAATAGATGCTCTTTCCAAGAATCTTGGAGGACCATCAAACTCTAGAATTCATTTCGGAAAGTATCATAGGAGTCCTATAGAACAAATGAGCTCATTGCCAACATCAAACATCTATTTTGAAAAAGCTGACGGTCATTGAGAAAGCTGGAGCTAACTACAATGCTGAAGTGACAGCAAATGGGGACATCACAGAAACTTACAATAACTAGTGAAATTCTTACCCAATCTTGACAGAACCGATGTCATATCCCTGCCTAAAGTCAACTTCCTATAGTTGAGGGAAGCAAATGATTTCAGCCATTTTACCATTGCTTCATCTTCAGTCTCTTTATTAGATTTGTGAGCAAGATAAAAGGAAATCCCTTTCACGATATTGCACTTATCATCCCTAAGCACACATCCAGATCTTGCTTCATCGAGATTCCCCTTGAAGGCCCATTAAAATTTAGCTTAAGAAAACCCATTGGTAGGCATGTGATCACACCACCTGTAAAGATTTTTTAATCACCTATAAAATGAGGGATTTTAACACATTGCTTTTACAAAATGCTTGTTATATTCATCTAGATTCCAAACAAGGTTATTTGCTTGGCAAAAGGAGTTTGCAAATTGAATCATATTGTGTACTATTGAAAGTTATAGCTAAGAAAATTGTGGAATGAAATTGTGCTACTAGAAGAATACAAAAATCTATGAAAAATATTTTAGATCTGTCATACCACTACCTGAAGTCATTTGGTATGAGATTGGATCAAGAGCAACTACTGGCATTGCATAAGTGATCTTCATCTGCTATACTGCTACCTGAAGTCATTTGGTATGATATGGCATTTAAGAAGTTCTAAAGGTGGATGACAAATCTAAGGAGTCTTCAAGACTAATCAAGCTTCCATCGTGGCCTTTGATAGACAATAAGAGCCAACAGAACACATCATATAGGAGACACCATCCCTCTCATAGCTACTTCGCTATTTAGAAAGAGCTCTACCATCTAAGGAAAGTGCCAAACTTCATTAAGTGGATTTTTTTATTTTATATGCATGCTGTTTAAGGGTAAGAAGGTGCTGCAAGATTTTAATTAATATATCTGTAGGCCTTAAAGTCTGAAATTCAAATATTGACCAGTCAACAGCAGGCTTGCAAGATGCTCAAGCAGGTCAAGCTGCTCAAGCTGCTCAAGCATGTCAAACACCCCAAACAGGTCAACCTTTTGAAATATAAAATATTGATGATAATTGATGTATTAGTGCTATTATTGTTGTGCTCGATGCCTTGAACATATCAATTTGTATTGGATCGGCAGTTATGAGCTCAAAGAATATTTACTATTTTATGCGGAATACTATGTTGTCAAAATAATACTACATTGCAAACTGTTTGACAATATGCCTGTTAGCAAACTTTGGGAAAATTGCAAAAAATGTTAAACCTTTGCAAACAGAAAAACAATTACTTGCATGTCCGTGCATACAATTGTTGGCAGACTACCTACATCGAGCATTGGGGAATGGGAACAGACAAAATTGATTCAAACAAGGGAGGTCTCTGACAGGCACTCCATTTAATCTCCAGTTTGCATAGCGTTGTCATCATATGCTTAATTTTTTTTCTTAGCTATTGTTGTATGTTTAATATGACAAGGTTCTGTTTCTTTAATGTATATGTCACAGTGTGAGGACATTCTAGCTATAGTAGAGCATTATGAGACTGAAATGTTTGTATTTTATGAAATTGCTTTTTGTATTGATTAGAATGTGCTAGAATTCTGGTGATGAACAACTGTTCAGTATCTCTGTTGCCTGTGGTGTTTATAGACAATTTTTCCTTATCTTTAATATGAGAGCAATTGTACTTTGTCATATGTTGAGTCAATGTGAATACATGTGTGAAGTAACATCACCATATTTTTTTATAGCAGAGTTAAAAGCTGACACAACAATTGTCTTGAATTTCAGATGCTGCACTGGTTGTGGACGTGTTCATGAGGATAATATTTTCTCGTCTGATCCAACATTTGTGAAAAGTGCTGGGGGTCAGGTCTGATACTGAGCACCTAAAAGGAAACATTTCACACCCACAATAGAATTTGAGTTGATGGATGAAACTCTTTCATTGCTTATTGACTTTCTGATTATAGAATGCTTCTTATTCTCAGTTTTAAGTATCTGTAATTTTGCATAAGGAAAATCCAATCTTTGTGACTTGCGTCAGTTTTAACTATCTGTTTGTTTTCCTCATTCCCAATGATTTTCCTTCATATAAAAATAAGATCTAAGCAATTCTTTCTTTTTTTAGTGGTTTCTAATCACGCTTATGTTGTAATTAGAGTAGAGGAGTTTTAATCTTATTTGACTGAACTTTTGATTTTGGGAATAGAGTCAATTATCAGGGAATTTTATTAGGGATGGTCAATATTGCTCATATGGACGCCTTGATGGAGATTCAAATCATGACTACGGCTTCAGGACAGACTCACATCTCAAAACACTAGAAAAGGGTAATGTAAGAGTTGCTTTGGATGCTTTTCAACATGCAAAAGATGTATTTTGTATTTTTTCACACATAATGGTTTTGTTTCATTGGAAAATAGTGCTTTGTAGATTTGATTGTCATTTGTTTGTTGAAAACTTGCAACATATTGTACATCTAAAGTAAAAGAAGACATCAATGGCTTAAAGAAAAGTCAAAAGTTGAGCAATACTCTAATTTTTTTTCTGCCTGATTTATTTCATTAACACTGTCTATTATATCTTATCTAATGCTTGGAGGTGGTAGACTTCAACATTTTGAAAATCCATTTGAACTTTTTGTGAAATGGGTCTGACTTTTTATTGTAATATATTCATGATACATTCTATGAAACTATAGGGATTATGGACATTTAGTAATATGGCAAAAAGTGAATATGACAGTGGCTAATCTTTCTTGAAACTCTCTTTAAACATTCATAGGCACGGTCATGAATGCTATGGTGCTACAAATGCCAAGATAGGAATAATAATAAAAAGACAAGAAATATATGTGCTTTGGACAAGGAAAAATTAAGTTTTATTAATGTTGATAGGTGACAAAAGGTAGGACAATGGGACTCTAGAGGTTACAATTAATAACAATGGAAAGTTCTAGGAAGAGAAACATATAATTAAAATAGTAAAAATAAATAAGACAAAATAGAGTATTGTGATGCTAACAAATAACAATAAAGTGATAATATACTCAAGGTTCAAGATTAGCGAGAGGGGGAGGTGAATCAGTAATCCACAAATTCAAACTTTAACCACAATTTCACAAAACTGCTTAACCAATATCAGAGCTAACATCTATCCATTTCATGTTAACTTGTGAACCTTATCAACGAAACATCAAACAAAAACATCGACACAAGTAACACAATAACACTAAGATTTTTATTGTGGAAACCCTTGGTTAGAGGGAAATACCACAAGTATTGTGCACTGTTCTGAAATGTGCCCTGTTAAAGGCTTGGCCTTGTTAAAAGCTCACAATAATGCCTTATTAGGAGCAAACACTATTGTTAGGAATAAGGTGTCTCAACCTTGTATAATTCCTATTCTTATTATTTGTTTTGTAAAATGTATTTCTTGCAAATAATGTTGATGTGTCGACATCTTGAATTGTGTGTAAGGAGATCATGACTAAAACGCTTATGACGGATTCCTATGACACGTAAGAGCTATGTTAGGAAGATTCAATGACAGGTGAAGACATGTGGCAACTAAGATATTTGAGTATTGTACGCTCTACCCCAATAGTGGGGTTCGGGGCATCGGCCCGAAATTTTTTTTGGGGTTCCTATTTTCTCGGAGAATGGTAAAACCCTAATACGGTTTACCTTTGGGAGTAGCCCTAAAGTGAAGCGCATGTTATAAGCGTTTTTAGGGTTACGAAGAGATGTGATGCGAGAGAGTGTGTTGTTGGTACTGTGAGTTGCTATCGGAGTCTTCTGTTGTCGCTGTTGAGCTTGCATTGCAAGTGTATTGTAACCTTTTGTTGAAGATAATACATTGTGCAGGTTCTGAAGGGGTGGGGTTGTTTTACTGAAAGGTTTTTCCCCACCGGCAAATCTTTGTGTTATGTGTTCTTTTCTCTGTCTATTTTTTGTATGCATGGTTGGCTGCAATATTGTTGTTTACATGATATTGAATCTATAAGTGTAGAAGATTTTAATAGGATTTGCATCATACTTTCCTTATGAGATTAGTGTAGGAAGCTGTTTCCGCACCTGAGTTTCCTTACAACTATTAGGAGTCACTCGGTTAAGGGATTTACCTTAGATGTGTTAAGATCTTTACCCTGTTAGGAGTAACCTTGTTAAAGGATTTTCTAACTTAAATTAATGAGCCACTCGGTTAAAGTAATCGACTTCAGGCTTGTTAAGATCCTGCTCACTCTGTTAAAAGTGACCTTGTTAGCGATTCTAAACTTGATAACTTGTTAGGATTAACCAAGTGAAATTATATGGAAATAACACTTCATTATTGCTTGTACAGATCCTTTTCGGTTCACCATCTGCATCTTCTCACAAACCTTCAGCTACCAACTTGATCGCACAACCCCTGTCTATCATACACACTCACTCACACTTGCAAAATAACATTTTGCCATATAAATATACTTCTCAACACTAGGTCAGTCCGCCACTTCAACATAAACATGTTACATCTAAACTCAACTATACCTTGACTAAAACATATTACCTAACCCTAATCCATCATTAGTTGGCACAACACGATCAACCATTTGAATTGCACATCGATCCAACAAAGAACATCTAACAATATAACTTATTCCAATGCAAATACATACTTCGAAGAAATTCCATCACAACTACCAATGTATAACTAATCCATCAAAATTTATTGGTTCCACATCATTGCCACTACATCAACCAACTTTACATCCTAAAAGATCTATCGGAAACAACCTACATGGTATTGGTTCAAGATCAAATGCAAACATTCAACTTGTTCTTCACTTTCCATCCCGAACCGTTTCCAATCGATAGTAAACGTGTCTTCTTGTAAACTGAATGAAACACTATACAAAGCGAATGTCATTGTTTACTTACACGTCAGAGCATTAGACATTGATGAAGTCGCCAAAAATATTAAAGAGACACCCAACATGATACAAATAAAGAATATTGAAGGCATTACTATGCGGGTGCATAACTAAAAAGCTCTATGATAAATTTACATGAGGAAGAGTTATACATGTTCTACAAACAAAAAAGTATAGGCAACAATGCTATAAGCAAAGTGGTCAATGATACAACAATGACTTTTATAGCAACGTCAAGTGATTATCTCATAGGTTGATGCCATTTTGAATAACAGACTAGCCACATCACCATTGGGAATCACCGCACTAGGATGTTTTGATGGAAAAGACCACAGACGAATACACAAAAACAGTGACTAGCAGCGATTTGTAACAATACATGGATTGAACAGAATGGAGCTTGCGTTTGATCGACAGCTATGTCGTCAACATTCTTCAAACAAACAAATGAAATATTAATCAACCTTCAAAAGCCCGCTAAAGTATGAAGAACGATACAAATGACAACATTAAAAATTCTTAACGAACCAAATTTAACATTTTCAAATTATCATGATAACCTAGTTTATGTTTAAAAGGAAAGGTGCACTAAAAGAAATTAATTAGAATTAAAAGGTGCGACTAAAATAAATTGATTAGAATGAAAAGGTGCGAAATTTATAGAGGTGCTTCCATTGGTCAAAAGATACACCATTTACTTGGAAGGAAAAGATATAAAAGGAAAATGTATTATTTGCAAAGGTAGTACGTGAGAAGAAGAGAAGAAGAAGAGTTAAAAGAAAGAAAATATATATGAAGATTATGTGTGAAAAGTAAGAGACTGGTAACAAGTAAGAGCACTGCATGAATATATGTATAACCAGATTTCTAATGTGTTATATATATACACACATAGAGGTCAGAAAGGGAAAATGAGTGTAAAGCAGATTATAGAGCAGAAGAATGTATAAGAATGAAGAGAAGAGAATAAATAAGGAGATTAAATAAGTTAGTTATGTGTAGAAAAGTGGGGGCAGATAAAAAGGGATAAATATCAAATAGGAGAAGAATTCTTAAAATACGAGAATCCATCATCAATTGAGAAAGCAACATCATCAAGGTGGAAAAGAAGTTTGTGTGCAGTGGGTTGGTGCTCATGACGACAATGGTGAGGATTAGTGCTTCCAGTAGGTCAGTGCTTGCGAAGTGTGGGAGTTGGAGCTTCTAGTGAGTTGGTGCTCATAAACATAGGGGTTGGAGCCTACAAAACACTGTAAAAGAACAAGTTTATATACAAAACAATTATTTGCCATGGATTTCTCCCTCATTGGGTTTCTACGTAAATCTTTATGTCATTGTGTTCATGTGCAATAATTGTTTATTTCAATTATTGATTCTATTGTGTGGATCAAAGGTTTATAAAGACAAGTTATTGTTATACTAATTCACCCCCCTCTCATATAATTGTGTGCTCGACTACCATATAAGCCATAGGTAGCATTCTCTCTTATGTAGAATACATTAATGTCCAAGACCTAGAGATAGCGCATGACATGTGTTAGAAATTGGAGAGAGTCTATGGTGGAGACTCACATGTGCAAAAGGCTAAGGTAGACAATTTGAAAGGAAGTTCAATGAAATGAGGATGTTGGAAAATGAGAACATTAAGCAATATAGCAAAAGGATCAAAGATGTTGCTGCAGCTACAAGAGGTGCTGAATGTATTCTTGAGGAAGAGGACTTGGCAAGTAAAATACTTAGAACTTTATTGCCTCAGTATACTATTAGAGTCTCGGATATTCACGAAGTTAGGTCTTTAGTAATTGGTGCAGTTACTTTGGATGCATTAATAGGGAAGTTGACTACTTTTGAATTAAGTAACTAAGATATGTAACATGCTAAAATTTCATAATAAAGATTAAGTAGAAACACCTCAAATAACATTCTTTTCAATGTAACATGAAAGACAATTGTAACTAATTATGCGTTTATCTATTTTCCTTTTATTGACATAACAAGTAAATGATTAACTAATCTAACTGCTTTAGTCTATATACATGGAAATAACCATTTAATCTAACTATAATTTGTAACTAGAAATTGCAAGATATTAAAATGAAATGAAGTACCCGATTTATAGACGATTGCAAAAGACGTTGACCTTGAGTTGTACGAGCCTTGGCTATTGGAGGAGAGAAGTGTTGCCATTGGGCTTAACCTCTCAACTGCGAACCCTTAAGTAGCCCAACATAATCTCTACCGAGAAAGGCCCTCCCTCCCTACCCTGAGAATCAAGGCTTGTTGCAACACTGTCCAACCACTGAGTATCTTGGTGTTAGAGTGTTGGCTAGTCAGCTGACGAGGCTGTGGACATCTTCCAACAACCTATCTTCTAATTACTAGCACTCTGACCTCTAGTGATCATAGTAGTAAGCATGCCACTTACCTACCCTGGCCAAGGATTTGTGAGGGCATTGTGGACCCGATCAACCACTGTTCGACTTGACAAAAAGACTACATTAAGGACTATCATGAGCTGACACAATTTCTTTTAATAATTTACTTTCTTGTTTGAGTCATTGACTATTCATTCTTTTATCATGTAGGAGTATCCTTTGTTCACACCCTTCATCTTGACCATATTGGTCTTCCTGGATGATTTATTGGGTGAATGTATGAGTAATGGTAATCACAACCAATAATCTGCCTATCTGGCCTTGGCTTATTAAAGAGAGTGTGAATCCATAAATTATCATGCATGACCAACTCTGCTGCCATTCTGGCGTTGGCAATTAAAATGGAAAGCTGGAAATGTTTAAGCATTCATATAACAACTAGTATATCCGCCATTCTTGCATTGGTAACATAATGATAGTTTCCTTTAATTGATTTAGTAATCAGCCATTCTGGCTTGCTTATACACGCTGGTGTATAAGTTTGCTCTTTACAAATCGAAATCTCTAAGGTACAAAATTCTCATCGGAGGAAGCATATTGCAAAATACTCCGGTATAAGTTTGCACCCGTACTGGTTTATATTTCAATAACACTTTAAAAAAATATAAATATTGCAGTTCGACACAATCATGTTGGTCATAATAAGATCATTGCTTCATTTACAATCAATAAAACATCATAGGAAATCTTTTAAATGCTTTAGTCATGCATTACGATCTATTTGCAAAATATATTGATACATGTGTAGAGGTAACGACATGAGCTGGTTAATGGTCGGATTTGCATAGTATGAGCAGCTCTTGTTGAAGCACAAAATGCCTTCTCTAAGAGGCTTTGAAATGCAATGATTGATTATGCACTGATTTAAGAAACTCTAAATGCAAATGCTCGTAAGAGGTGTATCAATTGCAGAGAAAGTAAGGAGAGCAGAGCAGAGATCGGAAATGAGGTAATAGTAGTGTCTCATTTTTGCCAAGAAGAAAAGAAATACACAATCAGGAGCCGTCACTTGAAATGTAGCCTTCTCGACTCAGTTACGAGCAAGATTTAATGGTGGCAAGAGTTACAAGATTCTTTAGCCATCAACTCATTGTAATAATAATAATATTAATAATATGGTCATCCAAAAATAAATAATGAAATGGCCCAATGAGAGCAATATAGAAATGTGGCAGCTCAAAGGGAAAATAAACTATTGCAAGAATTATTAATTCATGTGTAACACTTAGTACACTAGTGTCATCTACCACCTATCTATACTTGTGTAAGTATGTATACGTGGTATACTAACAACATATTTAACATATACATCATATATAATGTGGACGCATACATATGTCTAATACATGCACACACACACACACATATATGATGCTAATGTACTAAGGTATGGCAACATCACATATCAAAAGGTATTACAATGTAATTAAATGCTTAGTGTTTTCTTATTAGTGCACAATTATTGACTGGTAGCTCATGGTAGTCCTTAACATACTCTTGCTTACCTAACTGTTCTACCCCTTAGCCTTGGTGGTTAGGTTTCATACCTGTGGGCTCCTAGATGAAGTGGTGCCCCTTGCCCACCTCCTTTCTTGGCAATGCTTCCCCCCTTCGACGTGCTCCTACAAGAAGAAAATCCTCCACAATAATATCATATCTTCAAAATATTCGAAATTATTTTAACAAGCTATTCATCATAAATCATAACAGCTAACTACCATTTCACTTCAAATGAATGAATAACCAACTTCCCAATATTTCAAAATAGCAATATAACAACATCTTAACTAATAAGTAACATGTCATCTTCACTTGAAATCCTAACAATTAACCATCTTACCATTTGATATGATCATAACCAATTTTAACTGTCAACTGACTTCACATGAAAAGCACAACTGCTATATGAGCAGTATAAAAATTAAGTAAAAATTGGGATGTAACAAGATAGAAGCTGCATTCAAGGCATCTATGTCTCTTGCACCTGCAAAAAGAGGAAATGATATCACAAATATTTCTTCTACTTATTGTTCTAGTGTCTATGAATCTGTTTTTCTTGAAGAATGAAAATAGGAGGAACTGGAAGTGTTGCTTGTTAGGAGGTTACCTAGAGGAAGTGGTAAATACCAAGGTATACTACCTTTGAAGTACTTTTCATGCTGCAAAATTGGACATCTTGCTTTTAGATGCCCTGACAGGGCAAAGATGGATAAGGAAAGAAAACCCATGGAGAAAACAAAAGGCATGCTATCTTGTAGAAGAAGGTATTCCCAATGAGGAATCTGATGGAAGAGAAGAAGAAGAGATTATGTTTGTTGCAGTTAAAGAAGATCACTCAGATGGTGATGAGAAAGCATTGGTTTCCAGTAGGAGTCACAATGGAGACTGGATAATTGAAAGTAGTTGCACACATCACATGACCGGTGATAAAAACAAGTTCATCAGAATGGAAGAATGTGATGTAGGTTCAGTGAGATTTGAAAACAATAGTCCCTGTGTTGTAAAAGGTAAAGGTTCTATTGTTATGAATAATAAAACAAATTGTGATGATGTTTACTAGGCTCAAGGTTTGAAATACAACGTGTTAAAAGTGGTGCTCAACTGAATAACAAAGGATGCAAATTGGAGCTCAATGAAGGAATGTGTAGAATCATTGGAAAATCAAGAGATGTGATTGCTACCGGTGAACAAACTAGAGATCATTTATTCCATCTGAATTGTATAGTTAAGAGTTGTCTGATTGCTAGAGCTAAAGATTGTTGGTTATGGCATAAGAGGTACTGCCATGTTAACTTTGATAATTTGATCAAAGTAAGATAGATGAAAGTAGTGAGAGGTCTTCCTAACCCAGTGAACTAGGGTAATGTAATGTGTAAGGAATGTTAGCTTGGGAAGTTAAACAGTTCTAGTTTCATTAGTAAATGTCATTCTTCTGAAGGAATCCTAGACATAGTGCATAACGATATGTGTGGGCCAATAGGAACTCAAAGATATTATGGAGATAAGTATTTCATGTTGTTTGTAGATGCTTAATATAGAATGATGTATTTCTGAAATGTAAATCTGAAGCTTTCAACATGTTTAAGATCTTCAAAGCTAGAGTAGAAAGGGAAACTGTTAAGAAGTTGAAATGTCTTAGATCAGATAGAGGAGGTGAGTTCACTTCACATGAATTCATTGCATACTGTGAAGAATAAAGAATCATATGGCAAATGTCAACTTCCAGGACACCTCAATAGAATGTTATTGTTGAAAGAAGAAACAAGTCAACTATTGAGTGGCAAGAACATTAATGTTGCAAAAAGGTGTTGCTCAGACTTTCTGGAGAGAAGTGGCGAGTACTGCAGTTTATGCATTGAACAAGGTTCAACTAAAGAAAGGTACAAATAGAACTCCTTATGAATTATGGTATGGTTGATTACCTTGTTTGAGTTATTTCAAAGTGTTTGAAAGCAAATGCTGTATAAAGAGAGATGATCATTCAAACAAGTTTGATTCAAGAAATGATGAAGGAATATTCCTAGGTTATTTCACTAAGAGGAGCATGCAAGTGTTTCAACAAGAGAACAAACAAGATGATAACAAACAAAAATGTTAATTGATGAATACTCAGAACAAAATGATGAATGTATCAAAAGAGAACTAGAAGTTTATTGTGGATTTGTCTACATGCAACCAGTTGAGCAAAATACTACAACAAAATTGATGGAAGAACATGTGAATGCATAGGAATCGGTCCAAGCGGTTGAATAAGCTCCCAGAGTGAATCAGTGTTACCAAGGTATGTCAAACTAAATCACTTCCTAGATCAAATCATTGATGATAAAAATGCTGATGTACTGACAAGAAGAAAGGCAAGAGAAGGTACTTGTTTACTATTTGAATTTGAACCAAAGATAGTAAAAGATGCATTAAAGAATGAAGATTGGGTAAAAGCCATGAAAGGGATTGGAATAGATTAGGAAGAATCAAACTTGGACATAGTGCCGAAAACAGTGGACAAGAATGTGATTGACACCAAATCAGTTTTTAGAAATAAAATGGATGAGACAGGTGAGGTGGTCAAGAACAAGGCAAGACTAGTTTGTAAGGATATGCACAAGAAGAAGGATTAGATCATGGAGAAACATTTGCACCAGTGGCCATACTTGAAGGGGTAAGAATACTTCTTGCATTTTCTGCTTACAACGGATTTAAAGTTCATCAATGGATGTCAAGTCAGCATTTCTGATTGGTATCCTAGAAGAAGCTTACTTAGAACAACCTAAAGGGTTTGCTAATTCACAAGGAAAGAATATGGTGTGTAAGCTACAAAAAGCTTTGTATGGATTGAAGCAGGCACCTAGGGCATAGTATGAAAGGCTGCATTCATACTCAATCAAGATTGGTTTCATGAGAACAAGTGATAATAATAATGTGTACCTGAAGGTCAAAAGTGATGATAGGTTGTTGTTAACAGAAATATTTGTTGATGATATCATTTTTGGAGGAAGTGATGGGACGAGTGTTGCATTTTAGAAAGAATTTGAAATGTCTATGATCAGGGAGATACATTAGGGAGATTCATAGGTTTGCAGATACATCAACTCAAAGATGGCATCTACATAAGTCAGACCAAGTATGTGAAAGAGTTATTGAAGACATATGGGTTAGAAGACCCAAAACCTGTTGATACTTCAATGGTAACATGTTGTAAACTGTCCAAGGAAGATGATTCTAAAGCTTTGGATGAGAAACTATACAGATCTATGATCAGTAAGCTACAACATGTGGTGCACAATAGACCGGATATAGCACAAACCCAAGTTGAACTAAAAGAGGATGTAGTTGTATCAATTCAAGTGTACTTATTGAATATCTTTATGCTTGGAATTGATGTTTTGAGGGTACTCCTTATAGGGAGCAGTGAGTTATAGAAAGTACTGATTAGTTAAGATTTGCAGAACAGAGAACAAGTTTATATTGGCACCTCTGACATTGTTGTCAAATGGGGAGAGATTGTATTGAGAGAAGAGAAGTTTAGTGGAAGGGAGAGCATTTGACAAAGTTATGGAAGACAAAAGTGGAAACATTTTGTTTCTAGTATTGATTGCTGCCAAACAGGTTTGAACACATTGAGTAGAGAAGTGTGGTAGGTGTTGCCATCAATGCTAAAGTGGGAGATTGTTGACATAATTGATGGTGTGATGACTGGTGATGCTAGTAATGTTATGATATAAATTTGATTGCATGGTGGTCTATTATTGTGTTGTCATTGATGTCAAATGTTGACCTTTTGTTCCTAGTATGTTGCCAAGCATTACTATGATGAGCATAGTGTTGAAGTGAGGTTTAATGGGTGTTGATCTTTAAGAGAGCATTGGGGATGTCTCTTAAAGTACATATGGTCATCACCGTTGCTGAAGTGAAGATTAAGACGATCGATGAATTACTAGTGAAATTACTAGAACAATTAGTGACAAGCAATAGGTGATTTGATTGGTTTGTCCAATCTATGTTGAATAGAGTAGTGCGAAGGCATTGATTAAGTGAAGAAGTCCATGAAGCTAATGTGGTTAGGATAGCAACTCATTATCATTGTAGGTAAAGTAGTTCCAAGATGGAAAGCTGACTGGTAAAGCTGTGACAAGTTTGATGAATAGGTTAAAGAAGAATGAGTTCTTGAGTAACACTCAAATAGCTGATGATTGGCAACTGGTGACAAGGTTGTAGTGACTTTGGATGCATTAGTAGTGCTCCAGTGACATGGATGGGGTATTTGAATTTAACATTAGTTAGACGTTTAGGGTTTGATTAAGGCGGTGATATTGGAAAACTAGTATATACGGGTGAAGGATGAACAATTTGTGTTGTTGATTGTGGTCGACCAAGTGTGGTGAAGAAGTGCAAGGTGCAATCCAACCAAGAAGAAGTTAGGTGTGTTGAGAAGTGAGTTTGAGCATTAGTGGATCTGATCAAGCAGAGGTAGTGGTGTTACATATTTTTCTGCTGTTCCTTAACAGTTACAACAGTGAAATCCCTTAATCGGGTGGATCTCAACAACCCCTTTGTTGTAGATTTTTTAACAAGGTGACACTTTAGCTAGCATTCAAAGTCCTATAACAAGGCTACCCCTAATAGGGTAAAGCTTCTAATAGGGCTAGAGATAAATCACATAAGTGAATGATTCCTAACAATGTCTTTGTAACTCATAATAGGGTTAAGTTCCTAACAGGGCGTACTTCATAAGAGTACACAATTTGTGGGTACTAAGCCCCAGTATGGTTTGATCCAAGTTGGGTTTCTTTGATACCAAAATCTCTTTGTCAACTTTGTGGATGTTTTCATGTGTTGAATGTTTTTATGTGTTGCTATCAAATTGTTTATCAATTAAAGGTTTAAAAGGTTGAAAGGTTGATTATTGATTCACCCCCCTAGTAATCCAATCTCTTAGGACTAACACAAAATATGCATAGTATTCCTTATGAGGAAACTTATTTTCAGGCTTGACACCGACCAAAATAAAGGTCTCATGGCTATAATGTTATGAATGGTATAACCACCATCAACAAGCAAAATAAGTGATGCATTAACTGAATGGAAAAAATAGACACAATCAACATGTCCTCTATCTTGTATGAAGATCCATAATTTATTCCTTGAGGAATAGTTTGCTCCATACTCTGGTACAACTACATGCATTTGATATAATTTTGTCATCTTCTGAATAATTGGCCCGAAGAGATAATTGTATCTTCATATCAGCAATTCCATTATTCAATGCAACATTCAAGGCACAATAGCTTCCATTTCCATGTCCCATGTCATGATGCAGCTATTGCCTTTATAGTGTCATTGGGTGGCCCATTTTTGTTATTTGACAATTTGGTAAACATTTTAATTGCACATTTTGCATAGACATATTCTATGATCGTCTTGCATGATATGACATGTACTATCTATGGTACTGTAGCTAGCAAGTATATAGAGACGATGAGGTGCACTTTATCAAACAATTTAATGCGTGTTACTATCTTCTAGTAATAACTATAAGCATCAATAAAGTTCACTCCTATGCTTCGATAGGCATTTAAAGTGATACAAGAGCATCTTGGACGTAAGAGCAATCTTGCATCAACCAAAAATATTTCATTTCAGTTGTTTGAATAAGGGTTGTCTTAATGTAGAGTTGTTGTTTGTGGAAGCTTGCTACTTAGTCAGTTAGTCATACGAGCTCGGAATGTCATAATTTCAGAGGTAGATGTTCATCTTGGATGTACCAGCCTACAGTTGAGGCTTAGTGCCATATCATGCTTATTTATGAATTTATTGCAGATTTTTGGTGTGTAATTTTGGTATAAAAACTTCAAGCTCACCGTTAAAGGCCTAAATGTGCCCGGATGAGGCCGAAAACTTGACGGATGGGTACTCGCACAAAATTGCGCTTGTAGTTTAGAAGTTGAGGATTCCAAAAAGTGGTTATAATAGCCAATCGGAGCAGCGGTTTGAGAGTTTTACTTTTCAAAGTTGGGATGACCAAAACTTCAAAAATAAATGTCAAAAATGTATTTGGCCGATTGTATATGTAATGTTAGGGTTTGTTGGCCCTAGGTATTAACTTTGAATGTCTGAAACCTTCCTAGGCGCCATAAAATTGGCTATTTTACGAAATGCCTGAACATTGCCTAGGACAGCTCTGGGTGATTGTTTGCAGCTTTGTCTTGTAGATTAGTGTAATGAAGGCGCCCATGTGGGTTAGCATATTGTTATTTAGAGTTTTGTAATTCCGCATTGCGATAATAAGAAACCCATATTTTGTTCTCGCGAATTGTTGTTACTTCTTTGTTTCTGTTATTTATTTATGGTATTAAGGGTAGCACCCTTCATCAAGTGGTATCAGAGCTGGAGTTCTTGAGTGTGTAAACAAATCATCGATTGTGAGGCTGTTACACCAAGACCATGGTTTGGGCTGAGCGTGTAGACAGAGCACCGATTGTGAGGTAGTTTTGCATTAGGGTTTTGACGGAAGCGCGAAAATGCCTCCATGAAGAGAGCGTGGTGGAAGAGCTGTAGGTGTTACGCTTGCAAGTTTTAGAGCCCTCTAAAGACAGATGCAAATAGTGGAAGAACAAATGTGCAGAGGAATAAAACTTGTCGTAAGAGATGAAAGCAAGGATGAGGATGAAGATGAAGAAGAAGAAAATGTCGAAGTAGAGACGGTTTTAAACCCAGAGGAAGAGAGGCTTTTTAAGGCCATCTCCAAGATTGGAAAAAGACCTAAGTTTGAGGTTCCCACATTTTCGGGAAATCTTAACCCAGAGGAGCTGATTGACTAGATCAGTGAATTGGAGGAATACTTTAAATATGAAGATATTGAGGATCTTGATAGGGTCAAGTTTGTGAAGGCAAAACTGAAGGGACATGCGAAGATTTGGTGGTAGGAGATTTAGTTGGAGCGAAATATAAGTGGAAATGACACAATCACTAGATGAGACCGGATGATAGCTAAATTGAAGAGACAATTCATTCCAGTGGATTATGAGCTAGATCTGCTAAAGAAAATGCAAGGGTTGAAGCAAGCAGGAAGATTTGTTCAAGAGTATACTGAAGAGTTCTATCGAGTTCTCATTAGAACCGACAATGCAAAAGCTAATCAGGAGAAAGTTGCTCGTTATCTTAATGGGTTAAGGCCAAGCATTCAGGAGGAGCTGAGTCTGGTTAGAATGACCAGTAATGAGGAGGCATACCAGTTTGTCCTAAGAGTTGAGGAGAAGCTAAGCAAAAAGTTTGATAGCAAGAATGGTGGAAGAGGTCGCGGTGGAAGATCCATCAGACGGTCTTATAGAGGCTGAAATGATGATCAAAAGAACAAGGATGAGGTGAACAGTAGCAACCAAAACCATAGGGGAACCAATTCCAATCGTTTCCATGATTAGAACAAAAGAGATCAAAGAGGAAGAGGAAGAGAGCAAGGATCTGGAAGAGGAGGTTTCCGTGGAAGATGTTTTCACTATGGAGAAGAAGGGCATAGAGCATTTGAATGTTCCTAGTGCCAAGGAAGGACAGATTGGAGAACAAAAGGCTAGGCGAGAGTTGTACATGTTGATGAAGATGCCAAATCATCACATTCTTAAGATGCTGAAGGAGAAGAAGTCCTAGTTAATAGGAGAGTCTTGCTGAGTGGAGAGAATGAACCTGATCAAAGGAGTTTGTTTCGCACCAAGTGCAAATGTGAAGATAAGTTTTGTGATGTGAGCATTGATGGTGGAAGCACTGACAATTTGGCGTTAGAAAAGATGGTCACAAAGTTGAAGCTGAAGAGGTAGAAACATTCGTGTCCATATCGTATTGCTTGGGTGCAAGATAACCACAAGGTCATGTTCAGTGAGCAATGCTCAGTGAAGTTCAAGATTGGAAGCTACCAGGATGAGGTGCTTTGTGATATCATACCTATGGACATATGTTATATGTTACTGGGAAGGCCGTGGCAGTTTGACAGTCATGTTGCATATGATGGGCAAGCAAATACCTACACTCTAACAAAGGTTGGAGTGAAATATAAGTTAAAGCCATTGAAGGAGAAAGAAGAAAGGGTATGTAGTGCTGCCAGAATATGTTTTGTTGATGGAAAAAAGTTTCTTCAAGGTATGAAGCATGAGTATATGTGTTTTGTTGTAATCCCAAAATATGGTAAAGAAGTAGAGGAGGTACTTTCAGAAGTTGCAGATTTGTTGGGAGAGTTTTTTGATATTGTGTCAGATAATGGACCCGATGGATTACCCCCAGTGCGGAAGATTAGTCACTAGATGGATTTGATTCCAGGAGCCAATTTACCAAACAAGGCAACGCACAAAATGACACCAGCAGAAAGTGAAGAGCTGAACAGACAAGTTCATGAGTTGTTATAGAAGGGGTTGATTCGAGAGAGTGTAAGTCCATGTGTTGTACGAGCAGTATTAGCACCAAAGAAGAATGAAGAATGGAGGATGTGCATAGATTCTCGCACTATCAAAAAGATCACAATTAAGTATAGATTTCCATTGCCAAGGATATATGATGTTATGGATTGTTTGAGTGGAGTTGTGTATTTCACAAAGATAGATCTGAATAGTGGATACCATCAAATTCACATTAGAGAAGGTGATGAGTGGAAGATTGCTTTCAAGGCAAGGGAAGGACTGTACGAGTGGTTAGTCATGCCTTTTAGGCTAACCAATGCACCGAACACTTTCATGCGGCTCTGAAGGAGTTTCTGGGTAAGTTTGTCATTGTTTACTTAGATGATATTTTGATCTTTAGTAAGAAATTGGAGGAGCATTTGATGTATATTTTAAAGGTGTTTGATAAGTTGAGAGAAGAAAAGTTTCTAATAAACTTGAAGAAGTGCAGTTTTGTGAAGGAGTTGGTGTACATGGGATTTGTAGTTTCAGCAAAAGGTCTGAAAATGGATCAGGAGAAAGTGAAGACTATCCCAGAATGACCTACTCCAAAGAGTGCTACAGAGGTAAGATCTTTTCATGGACTAACTAGTTTTTACAAAAAATTCATAATAGGTTTTAGTAGTATTTGTGGACCCTTGACTGAAACATTGAGAGGGGATAGGAAAGAATTTAAGTGGATTGTAAGAGCAGATAAGAGTTCTAATTTGTTGAAACAGAAAGTTATAGAGCAACTTGTTTTAGCACTTGTAGATTTTAACAAGGTGTTTCAAGTAGATTGTGATGCTAGTGGTACTGCAATAAGAGCTGTTTTGGGCCAAGAAGGTAGACTTTTTGCTTATTTCAGTTAGAAGTTGAATGATGCGAAAAGAAAATATTTAGTATATAATCAATCATTTTATGCTATAGTTTAGGCATTGAAGAATTGGAGACACTATCTTCTTCCTAAGGAGTTTGTTTTGTATACTGATCATCAAGCTTTGTAATATTTGAATAGTTAAGGAAAGTTAAATCAAAGGCATTTGAAATGGGTTAAATTTTTGCAGAGTTATACATTTGTTTTGAAACACGAGCGAGAAGTCTAATAGAGTTGCAGATGCTCTGAGTACAAGACAACTTTTGTTGACAGAAATGCAGATTGAGGTGGTTGGGTCAAGGAACTGAGTAATTTATATCCAGAGGATCCTGATTTGGTGAAGCGTTGAAGGCTTGTACAAAACCTAGTACTCTTGATAGGACGAAGTGGTTAGGTTTCATAATCCAAGATGGTATGTTGTTTAAAGGGAGCTAGTTGTGCATTCCAAGAAGTTCAATGAGAGAATCTCATCAAGAAGCATAGTGGAGGATTTGCTGGACACTTTGGGAGTGATAAGACCATTGCTTTGGTTTCTGAGAATTATTACTGGCCACAATTACTGCAAGATGTGAAGAAGTTTGTGCAGAGTTGCAGAGTATGTCAATTGGCGAAAGGAGTGAAGCAGAATATGGGGTTGTATCGGCTATTTTTTGTACCAGAAAAGCCATGGGAGGATGTAAGGATGGACCTCATTCTTCGATTATCAAGGACTCAACGAGGGCATGATTCTATTTTTGTGGTGGTTGAAAAATTTTCAAAGATGACACATTTCATTCTTTGCAAGAAAATTAGTGATGTTGTTCATGTGGGAGAGTTTTTTTCCAGAGAAGTGATGAGACTTCATGGTTTGCCAAAGAGTATAGTTTCAGATCGAGATACCAAATTTGTTGGGTATTTCTGACGTACATTGTGGAAGAAATTGAAGACAAATTTGAAGTTCAGTTCATCACATCATCCAGAGATTGATGGACAGATAGAAGTTGTGAATTGCAGTTTGGGAAACTTGATGAGATGTTTGGTTAGAGATAGACCAAAATGATGAGATCTGATTTTACCACAAGCAAAATTTGCAATTAATAATTTTGTCAATAGGAGTACTGGTAAATCACCATTCCAAATTGTATATGGGAGCAGTCCCAGAAATGCATCTGAATTGAGGCAGTTGGATAAATGAGAGATAAGTAGTGCTAAAGCAGAAGAATTTGTTGAACATTTGAAGAATATCCATGAGGAGGTGAGGAAGCACATTACAAAGATGAATACACAGTACAAAGCTAAGACAGATGTGAAGAGGAGGTATAAGGAATTCCAGATTGGAGATGAAGTCATGGTTCATTTGAGAAAGGAGTATTTTTCAATAGGTACATATAATAAGCTGAAAATGAAGAAGTTTGGACCATGCAAGATAGTGAAAAGGCATGATTCTGGAAATGACTATGAACTAGAGTTGCCTGTTGAACTAAATATTTCACTAGTATTTAATAATTCAGATTTGATAGAGTACTAAGAAGGTGGTGATTGAGATGAAGTTGCAGAAGCACAATGGAGTATTCCAACAACTAGTTTGGCTACAAAGGAGATTGAGGAGATATTGGATAGTTGTGTTGGCAAAAATACAAGGAACAAAACTTATCAAGAATACTTGGTCAAATGGAAAGGGAGGCTAGTAGAATATTCATCATGGCTAGCAAGGGAGGAGGTTAACTGTCTTAGTTTTCCTCTGAATACTTGAGATGTGACGAGGTCACTTCTCAAATCACCACGAGCGTCCGATGCAAGAGCATCCTGGGTGTAAGAGCAAAAATCGCATCAACAAAAAATATTTCATTTCAGTTGTTTGAATAAAGGTTGTCTTAATGCAGAGTTGTTCTGTGGAGGCTTGCTACTTAGTAAGTTAGTTATACGAGCTTGGAATGTCCTAATTTCAAAGGTGGATGTTCATCTTGGGTATATCAGTGTACCAGTTGAGGCTTAGTGTCATATCATTTGTATTCATGGATTTATTACGGATTTTTGGTGTGCAATTTTGGTATAAAAACTTCAGGCTTACCGTTGAAGGTCTAAATGTGCTCAGGTGAGGCTTGAAAACTCGACGGATGGGCACTTGCGCATACTTGAGCTTGTAGATTAGAAGCTGAGGATTCTGAAAAGTGCTTATAATAGCCAATTGGAACAATGGTTTGAGAGTTATGGCCTTCCAAAGTTGGGCCGACCCAAACTTACAAAATAAATGTCAAAAATGTATTTTGCCGATTGTATATGTATTGTTAGAGCAATCTTGCATCAACCAAAAATATTTCATTTCAGTTGTTTGAATAAGGGTTCTCTTAATTCAGAGTTGTTGTCTGTGGAGGCTTGCTACTTAGTAAGTTAGTCATACAAGCTCAGAATGTCCCAATTTCAAAGGTGGATGTTCATCTTGGATATATTAGCCTACTAGTTGAGGCTCAGTGCCATATCATGTGTATTCATGTATTTATTGCGTATTTTTGGTGTGCAATTTTGGTATAAAAACTTCAGGCTCACCGTTGAAGGCCTAAACGTGCCCAAATGAGGCTCGGCAACTCAATGGATGGGCGCTTAGGCATATTCGGGCCTGTAGATCAGAAGCTGAGGATTCCAAAAAGTGGTTATAATAGCCAATCAGAGCAACGGTTCGAGAGTTATGGCCTTCCATAGTTGGGCCGACCAAAACTTCCAAAATAAATGTCAAAATGTATTTGGCCAATTGTATATGTATTATTCGGGTCTGTCGGCCCTAGGTATAAAGTTTGAATGTCTAGAAACTTCCCGCGCGACATAAAATTTTCTATTTAAGAAATGCTCGAACATTGTCTAGGACAACTCTGGGTGATAGCTTGCAGCTTTGTCTTGCTGATTATTGTAATGAAGGAGCCCGTGTGGGTTAGCATATTGTAATTTTGTAGTTCCAGCGATAATAAGAAGCCCATATTTTGTTCACGCAAATTGTTGTTACTTCTTTTTTTCTGTTATGTGTTTATGTTATCAAGGGGAGCACCCTTCATCACAAAGTCATTTCCAAAAGCTCCAAGATTGTGCAGGTACAAAAGACATTGCAAATCTTGTTGAATTTGTCTTACCACCCATAAATTGCATTCGATTCAAAGTCTCTAAACATTCACAATCATCCTATTTTCTTCAAAAACCACAACCTTTGTCACCCATGAGATGCCATAGCATTGAGGAATATAGTCGAACAATCGGTTTTGTCCGTGTGCTTCATTTTTTTATATAGAATTTGATAACGATCTACTTATTGATAGATATCAATGGTAGTCTTTGACCTTTTCCGAAGCTCCCATATGGCATCGTTGTGAGAATTTTGTCAAAAATATGAGGTTTTGCAAGCATGCATACCACCTGTTTTGCCAAAGTTTTGCTTGTTCTTTGACATATGTTAATAACCTTTCATAGTGTCATGTCCCCTATTTTCCTCCAATAAAAGTTATTAAATATATAATGATAGTAAAAATAAAATTAATTATAATGTTGAATTAATAAATTATAATTAAATTATAATTAAAATATAAACAAATATATTAAATCTATTGCTATTATAATATAATATATCATTAATGTAATGAAAATTTATATAATAATATATACAGAGTAATATATCTAAATTACCTATTTAAATATAACAATATAAATATTTTATATACTATAACTTTAAAATATAAATATATATTAATCAGATCTTTTTATTAAAATAGAATCAACTAAATGAAGAGTCACAACCTTGTAGCGACGTCCATATATAAGAAGAAATATGGAATGAGTGAAAAGGAAAGGAGGAATATAAATGATTCAGGGGATACATAAGAGAAGGGATCAAGCAATCACAGGGGAAGAAGAATTTAGGATAAGAGACTAGCTTCTGGGTGAACCGAACATATATTATAGACTACCTAGCAGTCCACAAAAAGATATCAAACAAGATAAGTCTCTCAGGAAAGAGGAAGTAAGGAAGTAATCGAATGCAAGGAACAAGACAAAGGAGATCACATACGGCATCAGTCTGTCTATAACCAATCAGAATATTTGGGAGAGCAAAGAAGACACACATAATCAGTATCAATGATTAGAAGTGATTGACCACATGAGACATCCATATCAGATGGGGGATTAATATACGAAAGACAAAAACAAAGATCATCAGGAGGAGTTGACAGAACCTACAGTCAATACAACATTGATTCATCTTCATTTTGCAATCAATCATAGATTTGAATAACTTTATCCAAACAGAAAATGCAGTGTCTACAAGGAAGATATTATGATCAAATACTTGTGGCAATTGTAGCAGACCAGATATAAGCAGCGAGCATATGAGATGATCTATTAATAAGAGAATACACAATACTTGGACACTTTGCAGGTACAAGCAAAGAAATTAAGGTTGTCAAGTTGTTTACTCATTGATGCATGCTGGAGACAATGATTATCACCAATACATAGAAGAAAGAAGACACAACATAATGAAAAAGATATGTGGACCCAAGCATCCATTATACAAGAGAAGTAACACATCCAGGCTGGGGAGAAACTTGATAGGAACAAAGGATGTAATGGCTAGAAACCACAACAGAAAACACAAGGATGGAGTATTACAGTTAAACATATACAGGTCTTCACCAGCAACAATATACTCACCAGTTCATTGGGCACAATCATTGTGTAATTGTGGCAGGTGTTAAGAAAAAGATAAAAGACTCTTAGAGTTATTCAGAAGTGATGATGTACAAACTAGATAATCATCTAATATTGGGAAGAGGAGATTACTAGTCAGCGGAGATTCTTGAACAATCAAAAGAGTAATAATAAATACTTAGCATTCTATGAATGAAGTTCTATAAATTTATTTATAACTAAATAGGGAATGATATCATATCTCTATCTTAGCATTCTCTGAATGAAGTTCTATAAATTTATTTATAACTAAATAGGGAATGATATCATATCTCTATATATGGACATGATATATCTGATATAAGTCTACCAGCAACAAGATGACATTGGGGGCATCGCGATGATCATAGAAGATAATTCTGACCAGCACTCGTCATCATTGTTAAAACAGAGATAGCCGTTAGGTCATTTGCACTTACTCATCGCAAATATCACCAAATTGCATATAGTGCCAATATATATATATATATATATATATATATATATATATATATATATATAATATCAAGACACTAGTCTTATATCCTAGTGAACTCTGAGGTAAAAATATTAATATTGTTTTGAATAACCATTCTATAAGATGATATTAATAAGTTTAAAGGTAAATGTTCCTATTTTCCAAGACAGTCCTTGAGGGGACATTGCACATAGAACTTTCACCTTTTGCATAAATATGGAGATTGGCTGCATGAGGATGAAGGTTGTTGAGCTTGGTTTCAACAGTGGCCAGCATATTTACTTGAGAACTTTTCACAAATCCATTTTCACAAATCTTAGGAACATTATGCACCATGAGTTCATGCTTCCCTGAAGCATTTGGTCAAACCGTTTGGAGTTACTCTATCTTTTATCTCAGACTTCTCATGCACCTTCACAAGGGCATTTCAAATTGATAAAAAATTCATTTTCCATGCTTTGATGGTGTCTGCTCTGAATTTCCCATTTTCGCGTGACTATGGAAGATGCTGGTAGAGGTAGTGGAACGCTTCTTTACACCTGCAAGTCAAACTTGCTTGAAATTTTTATAGGGCTATTTACTAACTCATCTTTTTTTTTGGACAAATCTTGTAAGCATCCCATTTCATGAGGCTCTACCATGCTGAAGTTGTACTACCACAGGAAATTATTTGAAAAATTATCACCAATACTGTTTTGTGTGTATTCTGCAACAATTGTATTCCACAAGCTGTCAGTTCTTTGAAAAGCTAAGGCACATCGTATGTGATTCTAAATTTTCCATGTAACTTCAAGAGGTTCTAGCAAAGATCTTGGGTAGCTGCCGAGTGCATTTTCATACAAATTCCTAAAGCCTTTTCAACAAATCGATTTTGTGTGCTCCCTGAAGTTACACATTTCATTAGACCACATTCCTATGAAACATGTTGTCAAATAGTTTATGTGCTTTATGATCATGCCAAATATGAGGCATGCTGGCGAAGCTTGTCAGTCTGTTAATTTCATTTACTTTAAAGTCTCTAAAAGCTCAATCAACTTGTCAAACAATTCAATTATTTTGTCTGTGGTACCACAACTTGCATGTATGTAAAGACCACGAGGTTACTAGTCAAGGTTTTGTTGGAATGGTAAGGCACTAGTTTGATCGTAACACTTGATGCACATATATTAGCTCTGGCCTATCTCTAGTTATATTTTCCATTAATTATTGCAATTTATTGAGCATCGTCAGTTGTATATATCCCCATCATGATTTTTTAATCAGTAGCCCGGAAGTAATTGGAGAAACACCAGGACTCTGTGAAGGTGACAGACTTGGACCAAGAATGGTTTACGAATTCCCAACTTCCTCTTTTGGTGAAGAAATTGCTGTTCTACCTGCTGATTAAACTCGTCTCAAAGATTTAAGTACTTTCTAGAAATTCCACATTCTCCAGGCCTTGAAACCAATCATTCAATTGTAATGTATGTAATATGTATTTTTGCATCTTCTTCAAAGTTGCCAAGAGGTAGTTATCCAAAGTTGGAGTTTTGGGTTCGGCTTCAGGTTTGGGTTTTGGAATCTTGAAATCTTGCAAGGTTAAGAATAGGGCAAAAATTTGGGTATATGTTAAGACCCCAAATCTTAATCTTTTCAAGAGTTGAAATTTTGACTTTTCAACTTTTAACAACTAAACCCCCCGACACTCAACCTCTTTTTGCAATTTAGGATTCTGACCCTAAACTTTTTTAGAAGTTGAGGCTTTAAAATTTCATTTTAGATTTTAAATAATTGAAAACTATCACTCCAATTTCAAAAGAGCATAACTTTGGACTCAAGCATTGGATTTCAAAAATGTGGAGTGCTGGACGAAGCTGAGAAGAAGCCAAAAAGTTTGGAATCATAAAACTACCCAAAATTGGATAGATTATTGACCATTTTAAAGCTTGACATTTGACGTTCCTTTGTTCACTTTTTACCAAAAATGATGAAATTTTGACCCATACAGACCACATAAAACAAAGGCAAAACACAAATGGGCAGTGACTTCACATGTGACCTTATTTGATGAGATGAAAAGATTTGAAATTTTGGTTAGGGTAAATACTAGGGCAACAAAAGTGAAGATTATACTTGCACAAATTTTGTCAAACTAACACACTATGATCAAGTTGATGGAAATGTAGGCTTTACCAGTGGTTGATAGCTTCATGGAGATGCTGACTCGACCGATGATCCCTTGTTGCAGCAATCTCTATAGTTGGTTAAATAAGGAGTTTACCCTTTAGTTGGGCATGAGGTGTGCATGATTGAAATCTCTTCATGTGAGTGGTTTCTCATGGGAAGAACAAGTTGCACCAGACATTTGAGATTCCAGACCATCATTTTTGGGAACTTGTGATTGACTATCATGATAGCTTGAGATACGAGCCTCAATGTGTTTGATGATTGACTATAGTGGGATCTTGATGATTCTAGTCTTTGGGCATGGCAACGTTTATATCATAGTGGAGAAGCAAAAGCTTGATGGAGATTTACTCTTCTGGCCTACTCCAAGTGCGTCTCTATGATCATGATCCAACATGGAGTTTTCAACAGATATGGCTACCAACGTCCGTGCATGGTGTAGGAGCCTAAAGTTTGTGGATTGCTTGAGGGCAAACAATCTTTGGGCCGGGAAGATTGCAATGTCTCCAATTTTAATTATTTGACCTGATTAAATTAATAAATTAAGTGGCTCCAAAAGTTAAGTAATTATTGTAACATATCATTTTAACTAGACTGAAAACAAGTACTTAATACTGAGATCTATAACTTGAACAATTAAACGGAAGGACGCAAAGCAGTAAAGAAAGTAATACATCTTAACTATATTTCCAAAGTAAACATCTATCACAAGCCATTTCATGTGATCATAACTGAATTAACTTTCTAACTGAAATAACTAACAAATCTGATTTCTACAACAACTAAAAAGGAAATAAAAAAGCATTTCAATTTATTCTATGACTATACAATAAGTAAAACAAATGTGTTTGCAAGTAAGGATCTAGGACACATACTGAAACTAAATGAAAATACCTAAAGGTGCTGTTCAAGCCTTGTTATCTGGTATGAGGAGAAGCATTGACATAGGCTTAACGTCCCAACCTTGGACCTTATATATCCCCACACAATCTTTTAACAAGAAAGGCCCTCCCTACCCCGGGTTAGGCTTGGGGCACTATAGTTCAGCCATCCGAGCATATTGGTGTTTAGAATGTTTGCTCAGTAATAGACGGGCATGCTTGATTAATTGGCACCACCGACATCTTGTAATCAAATTAGGCAAGCATGCCTCAAGTCAACCTTGGCCAAGGATTTAGATAGGTTTCTAATATCCGATGACCACCGCTCGACTTGACAACAGAGTACATATTGGACAATCATGAGCTGACTTGGATGATTTTAGAAATCATCATAAAGTTTACAAATGTTTATACATGGAAGTTCTGATTTGCTGTTACTTCTTCCCTTGCAAGGATCCTTTCCTGTCCACCCTCCTTCATTGGCTATACCAGCCCGGGCAAATCGTTGGAGAATATCACTTCATACTGATGTAATATTTCATAATGATCTTAGAATGTTACCCATTAGCGGATGTACCACGAGCACTATCATGTGCAATGATGTATTTTGTTTTGGTTATCAGATTTGTATTACAGAATTCTTCTAAGAAATTACTCGGAATTTAGAGAAGAAAGAAGAAAGACATTAAAATTAGGCTCTCTGCATATCGAGCTCAAATGGTTGATTAGAAAGGTTGCAGAAATGTAAACAAAACAAGCCATAGTATGATCAAAATGAAAATAAAAGAAACTTAGAACATAACTTGATCGAAAACGAGCAATGCCAAGGAAAAACCGATGCTTTCTAAGTCGCACGGCTTGATGGTGGTTGAGAGAGTTAGGACGGTAACTAGACAGACTTAAAGGAAGAAAGAATTGGTTTACTGTGAGATGGAAATCGTGTATCGCTTGATGCAAGACATTGAATAATATAACATTCTCTTCGGCCAAGCAAGCCGCAGCCTTAAGCACTTGCCTTGATCAAGATGACAGTTTCAAAAGATCTTTGGTTTTCCAAAGGTCACCGCATTGAAAGGTGTCGCTAAGTGTAGATGGTTGCCTCTCATGAGAAGATTATAAGCTTTAAAATATTAAAAGTTCCTTTTCTAAAATATTTAATAAATGTGCATATATATATATATATAATTTTAAATTATTTTATATATATATATATGATTTTATCATGCTATTTAGTATATCTAAAATCACACCTATAAATATACGCATATCTATATATGTGTGTAGTTCAGAGGAATATGGTTTATCTCTAACATCATATTCTGTTTGTATATGCACTTGTATATATATATATATATATATATACATATATTAATAAGTACATAGATATCGTCCTAGTATCATGGTGGCATCATACATTTATATATATGCATATATATTTGTGATAGAAAAAATATTGACGGCATCAGAAAACAACAAAGGTAATGGTTCTGAACAAGAATTTTGATAATTATTATTTATATATGTTTGACCAAGTAGCTAAATCCTTGTCAAGGTAGTTAGAGGCCATACCTGACGGTCGAACAATGGACTAGGATAGTGCCCCATTCCTTGACTCCCGTTTGGCAATGCTTTCTCCCCTTTGTCTGCTCCTGCAACCACCAACACAACATTTCCTCAATAATAACAAATTCCTCTGTTTAAATCAAATATTAAAACAAATTACCGATAACTACAACAACAGTTAACTACCATAATTAATAAACAAGTAAACATGATAACATTTACTTGGTTCAAACAAACAAACCATTTTCACATGCAATAAACGGTTAACTATAACTTCCCTTTTCACATGATCAAGACAGTGATAGTTTTAACTAATCATCTCAACGGCTATAACTTATTTTAATTAGGTCAAAATTTTGGGATGTAACAATTATAAATGACTTCTTTTATTAATTAGTTTATTTTAATTAGTTTATTTGTAAAATAAATAATAAAATAATAATAATATATTGATGTCAGCCTATGGTAACTTCTTGCAGGCTGTTACATCCCAATTTTTGGCTTAAGTTAAAAGCTTTCATATAGCCATTGAGGTTTCATGAGAAGTCAGTTGATAGGGAAAATTAGTAATGATCATGTGAAACGGTAAGACGGTTAATCATTATAATTTCATATGGAGTTGGCATGCTAGTTAACTGTTATGATGATATTCTAATTTATCTTGGAAAGTTGATAGTTCATCATGAACTCATGGAAAGTGAAATGGTGGCTAGCCGTTATGATGGTTTATGAATAATAACTGTGCAAGCAACCCCACTCTAACAAGTGGTATTAGAGCTTGGTCACAGGTTCGAATCCTTAGACCCTTGGGTAACGCTGAGGGGGAGATTGTTGGAAATTTGTTCAACGCTCCCCTCAGGATTCGTGACAAGGGCTTAACTGCCTCCTGTGTACTATAAATTGAGTGGTTGTATCGGGTATTGACATATCGGTCTTTTGGTGCAATGACAACTCCACTCTAATAGTTATGGTAATTATTGTTGTATTGAAGAATATGACATTGTCATGGAGAATTTCTTCCTTGTAGGAGCACATTGAAGGGGGGAAAGCATTGCCAGAAAGGAGTTGGGTATGGGGGCATCGCCTACCATTGAGCAAATACCTAAGACTCCTAAACCAACATGACCAAGGATGAAATGACTAGAGAAGCAAGAAGAACAAAGGATGACCATGAGCTATTCAAATAAACAAATAAAAAGAAGCATTATAAACAACTTAAGTTAGAATATTATCTTCATCGTGTATTGATTTCTTTGCTCTATCCAAGCTATAATGGTGTAAAAATATCTCGTCTATACTCATACTTGTGCAGGTATGAAATATGTATGTATGTATACAATTTCGCATATATATACCTACATATCATATTACTTAAGCAAGCATGTGAGAAGTGACATTATTATACCAAGACATGTGATATACGTATTTTCGCCTCCATATATATATATATGTACGTATGCATATATATACCTACATATCATATTACTTAAGCAAGCATGAATATATGAGAAGTGACATTATTATACCAAGACATGTGATATACGTATTTTCGCCTCCCTTGGTTTTTTTTTTTCCTTGTCGTGGGCATGGTCATTAGTTTAATTGCTCGATCAACCTTATTGTATTTTGCATCTGCCACCTTATGGCATCGGGCTAATAGTTTATGTATTTATTCATTTTTGAATTTTCAAAATAACAAGGCAATCTTGCAACATTTGCATTGCGTCCATCTTGATTATAATTGAACCACGCAGGAGGCCTTACCATCTTGGCTGATACAAGTTTATAATTTGTTTTATGATCCTTGTGGGTCAGACTCTCTTCAAGATGATACTCATTTTTCTCTCTCTATTCTTCTGTAACATTTTGAACATTGAGAATTATCTACATTGTAATAATGATGCGTATCACATTAAGGTGGTGGGATTGAAGCCATTGCTAGAACCGAAGCTCGTAAGTTCATGCTGTGTATTGTTCATCGACCCAATCAAAGTATTAGTGTTAGGTCGTTTTGCTTCCACCAAATACTTCATGTTGATACCAAGAATCAGGTCATGCATTTGTTTCCTTGTATTCAATATCCCTCGTCATTCGTATGAGCTACATCATGATTATCAGTCCTGAATTATTACTTCAATACTTTGTCATTCACATGAGTTATGTCATGATTATCAGTCCTATTTAATACTTCAATGCTTGTTGCAAGATTCAGAGCTGCACATATTTTGTTGATCTAAAATGATCTTATGTTGATCTGTTTATGCTTTCAGATAGTGTTATATTGTGTTGTGAGTTTTCTTAATAAAAGATCTGATCAAGGAGTTCCATACAGGGGCATATTTGATATGTCCTTGAGATGGAATACTCTTTTTTGTAATAACAAAAGAGAATTAAGAACATACTATCTTATGATGCCATAGGCCAATAAAGGCATGATATATGCCAAAGGAATAAGAGATCACAAAATCCAGAGATTTAATGTAAATTTCCTCTCGAGTAATGAGGACCTTTATGGTCGAGCTAAGGGAGAAAAGAGTGGGAAGACTTCCTGTAGGGGAAGAAAGAATATAATCAGCATTATCATCTCAGTCAAGTACAAAGATAGCTCATTGAAATCCTTGTAAGGACTCTTGTTGTCAAGTCGAGCGATGGTTTGTTACTTTGGCTCCAGGTTGCTCAGTGACTGGTCATTGGTGTCCTAGGCCTAATTCTAGGGTAGGGAGGGCCTTTCTCGATTGAGATTGTGTGGGGATATTCAAGGGTAAAGCAATGCTTCTCCTTTCCTCTACATGCCAAGACATGCATAAGACAGATAAGTTATGCATTCAATTATCTACTAGTAACAGGCATTTTATTTTCTTGAATTTGAAATTACAAGTTGCAGATTTGTTAGATTGATTAATATTAGAAATCAATCCCTCTTAATGTATTTGAAAAATAGTTAAATTAGTTGATTTTCCAAGTGAACATGAAATGTATCTGTATGCATGAGATAGGCATACTAGATGGTTGTTATATTTGTCTTTCATTTTTGTGAATAATGAATATGAATGTATCTTTTACCTATATGTTATTGCAATAGTTAGCAATAAGAATGAAAAAGGATATTTGATGCCCTAAATGGAATTCGTCATTATGATATAGTGGTATTTGATGCCCCAAATGAAAATTTTCATTATGGTACAGTGGTATTTGATGCCCTAAATGGAATTTGTCATTATGACAGTGGTATTTGATGCCCTAAATAGTATTGCCATTATGATACAGTGGTATTTGTGCCCTAAGTGGTATATGTGGACTAACCTGGGTGTTTGCAGATGCTGTCCTAGGTGGATTCTACTTTTGGAATTTAGGGTATGGAATACTTAAGTCCCCTATTTAGATTTGTTAGTTCCTGCCTATTGTTTTCATTCAATTCATTTTTTCAATTCAATTCACCAATCAATTCTTAGAATTTAAAAGATTAAAAGAAACTTCAAATGTTTATATCTTTTTCTAATTTTTCATTATTTTATAAATCACATTTTTCATTCATTCTATTGGATCATACTATTTTTGGTAGGGAGAAAATTCAATTTTCCTCAACAAAAATACAAATATTTTCTAACAACTCTATCATGCATTAATGAATGTATTAATTACAATTTTATCTTTTTTCACATTTGTGACAAGTTGATTAGATTTTCCAAAAAAGATCATTTTTTATCTTCCACCTCAACTTTTGGACAAAAATGAAAGTCTAATCAATATTAATTATCATAGTCTATTTTTATTACCAAATTCAAATATAGAGTTAAATGTTTTATATTTGTTATTTTAAATATATTTATTAGTTTTACATTGATGTTTATTTTTGTCAATTGTCAAAATATATTTCTTTAAGTTTACACTATGTTTTACTAGCTACTATTTTACAATCTTGCTCTAATTTTTTTTAATACCATTTTACAAATTGTAAAACTAATACTACCCCTCAAACTTATTAGATATTTTGGTAGTTTGAATTAAGTAATCAACAATTTATTTTTTAAAATTAAATATTTCAATTTATATTTGAATTGGTAGAAATGATAGTTCATTCATATAATATAATTTTTTTATTGTTATTTATATATTTCTTAAAATAATATAATTTTTAATATTTTTAAAATTCCCCTCAACTCTCTCTATCATTTTACATTTACTTGTCCTTATAATAACATATCATTCTCTATTTTAGCTCTCTCGTCATATCCTTCCTTTCTATCTATAAATGTCTATTTTCCTTCTTTTCCAATTATTGGCAGGAACTTTGACACATTGCGTCTCTTGTTGATGATGCCTTCAGTCGATTTAGTTAAACTGATTGTAATTGTTAATCTCTTTTGCATGAACATAACTGTTATAACTACATTCTCATGAATGTGAATTAGTAACTATACTTCATTGATTTGCTAGTTGTTAGTTGAGGTCCGGGAAAAGTGGATGTTACAGAGGCCTTTATAAAGTGATGGTTGACAACATAAGAAAGGGTCGTAGAGTTTATGTTTCTTTGAATTTTCAAAAGCTAAAGGTGGTTTGTATGTACTTTTAGAGGTGGAAGACCCTCCCTATTATGTAGTTATAGCTTCAGTGGGAGTCATGCCTCACCCTAGTCTTTCGTTGGAGATATTGCCTCAAATATTTCAATCACGCTTCTTTGCCAGATTTGTGAAGTCTTCTGGCGAAGACAAATTTGTGCATAAAGATTTAATTTGAGAACAAAATCTCAAATTGATAGTTATTTGTTCTCTTGAATTTTTCATAAGTGTCGATAATATATGTTCGTTTAGCTAAAGATCATTTCATAATTATCAATTGATACTCAGATAATTTGGTTGCGTCATTATTGAGGCATTGACCTATGAAGGCGAGATTATTATATACATACTGCAGGCTTTGTACAGTAGCCAAGTTACTGTAAGAGTACGATTGGAGGTCAAAGGTTATACAGGGGGCATTGGCAAAGGGACCCAAATGTTGTACGTGAAGACAAAGAAGTGTACCAAGGGGTGAAGGTTAGCGTATGGTGGGAAGACTACATGTGCAACAAGTCAAGTGGTGTGATTGTACGTATGTGGAGCCCTGATAGAACCTTACGAAGTGTGACAACCGTATGGGTGTAAATTGATGAAGGGCCACACCACCCTTATCGACTCATAACCACGAATACAACAATATGGAGACAAAGAGATGACAAAATGCCTCCCAAGCAATTTTATTACACTTGAAAATCCAATAGCAATTACAATAACAGTTCTGCAAGATCCCTCAAGATCCAATCCAAACCCAAGCTAGTCCAGATCCACACTCTGGTAGAAACCTTCAAGATCTCAACTTGTGCTCGCAAGCCACCAAGCAACCTCCTTGTTTCTAAAGTGCAACCACTAGCTCTTCTCACCAACTCTATCCAAGATCTAAGTGTAAATTGCCTCACATTTGGCGCTCTGTTCACACACTCAAAACTCCACCACAATCCCGCTATAAACTGCCTCACATTCGGCGCTCTATCCAGACTCAGGAAAACTCACCCTTTATCTTCCTCCTTCTCTCCAAGCTTCTACTAAGAAGAGATCACCCTTCAAGCTTTCACACCTTGAAGCCTTCACACCTTCTAGCTTTCACCTTGAAGCTTCCAAAGCTTTCACCTTCCCAAGCTTTCACACCTTGAAGCCTTTCCTTCCAAAGCTTGATTAGAAATGCTCATATGCCTTGCTTAAATAGGCACTTACCACCCAATGCATGATTTATCCACAACCTTCTAGAATTCCTCCTACACAATATCCACAACCTTCTACAATATCCACAACTTTCTAAAATTCCACCCACACACCTCGATAAATGGAATGACAACCATTTTTATTTTATTTTTTCTATTACGCCACCTATGCACCTCGAAAAGAGAAATTCCTCTTTTCCTCTTTTTTCTATTTTCTATTTTTTTCTTTATATTTTCGTCACTTTCTCTCTCCATATTTTTTTTTCTTATCTATTTTCTATTTAAAAAATAAATTATTTTCCCATGCAAGGTGCTCCTGCATCAAACTTCCCTAGTAGATAGAAAAGTGTGATGCCAAAAGAAAGATATTCAACCATCTTCATCTTCACCAAAGGTTTCCACATCAATAGGGACAAGAAAACCACCATGCAAATCAGCCACATCTGCATCACTCTGTCAAATGCGAGAATCTCAATCATCCAATCATCGTGCTCACTCCCAAGAACAAACTGAACATAATGCTTCATCAACAAACCCTCGTCCACATTAGCAACTAGTGAATCCACACCAGCAACAACAAACTCCACATCAGCAACAACAAACTCTACGTTAGCAACAATATGTAGATTTCCATCAACACAAGCCAAACTCCCAACACTAGCAATCTCATTGCTCACAACAAGATGCTCTGCAACACACAACTCATCACCAACAACAACTAGATCATCCATGACCAAGTGCTCTACAATTTCCATGTCAGACTCAACCAACTGATCATGAAAACCAATCTCCATTCCAACATCAACAAGGTTAGGAATATCTTCAGCAACAACCTCCAGCTGCTCTGCAAGTTCTGTATTAGACTCCACAAACTGATCAACAAAACCAACTTCTTCCACCTCAACCTTGCGATGTCATCTTCTCTCTCGAACATCCTTAACTCGATCAGCCAAGCTAGCTTCAAGCCAAGTAGACATCTTAGAAAAATTCCTCTCCACTATATCATGGAGTTTTGCAATCATCTCAGGGTCCAATCCTCTCGGAACCATCTCCTAAGATCTTCGTAAACCCTTTGCAACAAATCCTTCCCACACTCCTTGTGACAACCTCGAATTGTTTGCAAGTCAGATCTCAACCTGCCACCTCGCATGAACAATCAGGAACCACATCACAAGTCTAGGACCACGGATTTGTGATCCACAAGCTCTCTATGATCATGCCTCATAAAGATCAACCTTCCATCTTCGCATCCATCGATCAATCTACATGTCCTTCCAAGGTCCCAGTGCAAACTGCCTTAGCTTTAGTGATCTGTCTACACACTCAGGAACTCCCTCTTTGATACCACTTGATGGAGGGGCCACACCACCCTTACCAACTCATAACCATGAATACAACAATATGGAGACAAAGAGATGACAAAATGCTTCCCAAGCAATTTTATTATACTTGAAAATCTAATAGCAATTACAATAACAGTTCTGCAAGATCCCTCAAGATCCAATCCAAACCCAAGCTAGTCCAGATTCACACTCTGGTAGAAACCTTCAAGATCTCAACTTGTGCTCCCAAGCCACCAAGCAACCTCCTTGTTTCTAAAGCGCAGCCAGTAGCTCTTCTCACCAACTCTATCCAAGATCTAAGTGTAAATTGCCTCACATTTGGCGCTCTGTTCACACACTCAAAACTCCACCACAATTCTGCTGTAAACTGCCTCACATTCAACGCTCTGTCCACAAACTCAGAAAAACTCGCCCTTTATCTTCCTCCTCTCCAAGCTTCTACTAAGAAGAGATCACCCTTCAAGCTTTCACACCTTGAAGCCTTCACACCTTCTAGCTTTCACCTTGAAGCTTCCAAAGCTTCCACCTTCCCAAGCTTTCACACCTTGAAGCCTTTCCTTCCAAAGCTTGATTAGAAATGCTCATATGCCTTACTTAAATAGGCACTTACCACCCAATGCATGATTTATCCACAACCTTCTAGAATTCCCTTCTAGAATTCCTCCTACACAATATCCACAACCTTTTACAATATCCACAACTTTCTAGAATTCCATCCACACACCTCGATAAATGGAATGACAACCATTTTTATTTTATTTTTTCTATTACGCCACCTATGCACCTCGAAAAGAGAAATTCCTCTTTTCCTCTTTTTTCTATTTTCTATTTTTTTCTTTCTATTTTCGTCACTTTCTCTCTCCTCCACAATTTTTTTTAATATAAAATTTTCTATTTAAAATAAATAAATTATTTTCCCATGTAAGATGCTCTTGCATCATAAATTTGGTACTATATGATGGTGTTGCTGTACAATGAGTGATCATTTTATAGCTACATGGGGAAAAATTGCTTGGCGCATGGGGTATTTGGGTCATTTGATCGCTTGGTACATTACAAGGATGTTATTTATGAAGGTTTATCTCAAAGATTTTGCAAGTTGTAGGAGGCGAGGGATATATTTGTGGGTTTAATTTTTGTAATTTACCTCAAAAGAGCTCATATTCTTGAGTGAATCTTCACTAATGATCCTTGTTGGTAAAGGGTGGAGAATGTGTAAAGGCCTAGATGTGAAGGGTTGACTCCTGTGCAAATAGCAATATTTGTAAAATAATAGGAAGAGACCGATAAAAAGGTTTTAATAGCAAAATAAGGGTGCTTATATTGGCAAAAAGAAAGAATCAATGATTTTACCCAATGATAAAGTAATAGCCTCCAAATATCCCTTCTTGCCTATACCGTCTATAGAAGATGAAGTACAAATTATCACCTCCAAAAGAGATTTATTGGACAATGCATTTAAAATTGAGGTAAGAGATATTGCTAAACAAAAATTAGCTCTTCTTGCAACTAGCTCATTGAGCTACAAAAAAACTCACATACATTGATCCTCTATGTGACAAATATTTCTTGAAGACACCTCTTACTTTGTCTAGCCACTCTCTGTTAATGGAGGAACTATATGTGTACGTTCTACCCGATTTCAATCTCTTTTGGAGGACAACCAACATGCTCTTATAAAAAAACTATCGAAGCAGAGTTCTGGTGTAGATTGCCAAATATTTGACAACCTATCTACACACTCAAGATCTGTAATGTTTTGTTCCGAACACTAGACTGACGTAGATACTCAGTATGACTTGTTCCACTCAATTTAGGCTTCTGAAATGAACCGTGCGGAAGAGATGGAGCAATTGGAGATCAGATGGTGTACAAATTGATGGAATGTACCATATGATGACAACCTCAAGTCGTACAGTGTCTACAAGAGAAAATTCATATGGTGGCCTGTACGATCTTACAGTGAGCAATTTGGCATGTACAGTAGAATGACACATATGGTGAGGAGTATTTGAGGGGCGTACTGAGGCCAAACAAAGGGTGTACGATGGTGGTAATTGGGGAGGGTTGTACAACGGAGGGAAATAGGTTGTCGTACGGTGAGAGTAGTTGACTCCAAACAAAATATGTTGTTGAGATGCGGTGTGCGGTGTAGAGTGGTTACAATTGGGATGGCTTGGAAGGAAAAGCTGCCAAGGATTGTGTGCACCTTTGAGAGTGATAATGGTGCCAAATGTAATGCAAATCGAGATAGATATTGAATGCTAATGCATAGAGTTTAAGCCAATCTGTATAGATAATTATATTTGCGAACAAGGATGGTGATCTAATCTATTAGATTTGACCAAAGTAATATAGAAAATAGAATAGGACGAGGGTTGCATCTCACTGAGAACAAAATATCCAAATAGGGAAGATCTTCCACTTTTGAAATGTTGAACAATACAAAACTCTAACAGGATTTCGCAGTACAATAAACTAATCCAAATTGCATACCTACAACAACTAACCCGAAAGACATATATACCACGTTGGAGGAAAACTCCCAAGGGAGAAACAATGTGCCGACACATGACACGACAAACACCTACGCCTACAGAAAACTAAGATCGGCTTGAGATATACATAAATCAATTAGGACCCCAAACAAAAGTTATTATTTTATTTTTATTTAATGATGAGGATATTACAAGATCTCTAGCTCTAGTACCACTACGAAGGACTACACCACACTTACAAACTCAACACATGCTCTAATGCTATCGATGAAGGGTATTTCCCTAACAAATTCAAACACTATATAACAAAATTGAGATGAGAGAAAATTGCTTTTCAAAGCACACATTCATAATGCTTGAAATTTCTTGCTTCCAAGTGTTGAATCATGCGTACAGCGCTTGAGAGATCCTTCGCAACTGCTTGAGGATGCTTACAATTGTTGGATTAATCACCACCGTCTCTCTTTGGGATTTGTAACTTGGTTTAACAGTCACTTGTGTCTTCTATAAGTTTAGCAGTTGTATTGGGCATTAATAGGCCAATCTTTTGGTGCAATGACAACCACCACTCTAACAAGTGGTAGTAGAGCTTGGTCATAGGTTCAAATCCTCTCAGATGATGGTGAGGGTGGGTGGGATTGTTCGACTAATTGCCAACCTCTCCTTTTGGGATTTGTGACATGTTTTAATAGTCTCTTGTGTCATCTATGTCTAGTGGTTGTTTCAAGCATTAATAGGTTGATCTTTTGGTGCAATGGAAACTACCACTCTAGCAACAACTTGTTGAGGATGGGATCCATTCTTCTCTTGGATGAGATGCTTACAGCTTTTTGATGATGAGATCATTTCAACTTTTTGAGGTGGATGATTAAAAATATGCTTTTCCTATTTAGGCATTGACCACCAAATACACTAAGAACATAACCAATGTGGGATAAATAACTTGTAACATCCAGGTTTTCCAGGTCTAAATTAACATCTAACATATGCATAGAATACGGTTATAACTTTGAATTTCATAAGAAGGCAATTACATCATTCAAATTCATGTGAAGAAGATTTGCCGTTGAAGTCAGTTAATCAAAAATTTCTTAACTAAATACTTGAAATACTTTTTCATGAAATTACTTCTGAAATTGAAATCACATACCTTTAAAAAAAACTGAGATTGAAAATCATCTAAGTATGCTTCTGCAACCACCCGGGTTAGTCCACAAATATACTATAACAATTCCTCAAATCGACTGCTATCCCAAAAAAAAAACATTTGATGAATACCACTATACACCAATATAACTTAAACTAGGGCATCACATATCATCTTACCAATTAGGGCATCAATTTCCATCGATTTATTTAGGGCTTCTGATACTGCTTTACCACTTAGGGCTTCCGCAACCACGGATTCAATTTAGGGCTTCTGCGACAACGGATTTTATCTAAGGATTTCTGCAACAACGAATTCTATTTAAGGCTTCCGCAACCACGAATTCAACTAGGGTTTTCGATACCATGGATTTATTTAGGGCTTCCATTACCACTGTATCAATTAGGGTTCCAACTGTCACACAATCAATTAGGGCTTCAGATTTCTTTTTCCTTCTGATTGCTTATCTGTGACAATTTCTCAAGATTAGATAAATACTTATATTCAATATTCATATAAATGAAAACAATTCACAAATCAATCCAAGTGTAAAATAATGATAACAATGAATTTAACTCAATTCGATCTTATCTTTTCATATTAAAAATGAAAATACCTGTTTTTGATAAACAATTGAATGCATAGCTTACTTTTTCTGACTCATATCCAACATCGTGAGAGAGGTGAAACATTGTTAGGGGCTTCACCACCCAACTTCGGACCACAATATATCCCCACATGATCTCTAACGAGAAAGACCCTCCCTATCGGAATTGACAGAGAACATCATTCCATCCACTAGGCATCATGGTATACAACGCGCCATACGACTTGGCAGCAGGAGATCACAGTAACAGGAATGTACATGAGTTATTAATTAATTCTTATTAAGAATATTAAATGTTGTTCTATCATAATTTGGTAATGGTTCATGTTATTGATGATTACTTAATCTTGCCTCATCACCCATCTTTTTGGCTTCACAAGCAGGTGAGTCCCAAGTATTTAGGATTCTAAAAATAGACGACTCCTTCATTTATTCAAGAAGATTACATACAACCACCCTCTCACATTTATATTTACATAAATTATGTTCTTTTAGAATCTCAAAATACAAACGCTTAATTACTTAATTTAATTATCACTGAATTCTCTTCTGCATTCTTGCAGACGCTCTACACCGCCTCACCATTTCAAGCTTCCTTGCCGATAATTCCCAGGAGCTAGCGAATCATATTCACCTCTCCACCTATTATGGCATTATCATCGATGAATTCTTTGGTGTGGATTCAATATCATCCATTATGAAAGAAAAGAATGTATTGAATTATATATTCAAGGTTGTTGTGGCTTATTGAAAGTTGATAATCTAAGTAAAAAAAAATAGCAAAACATTATCAAAGAGATATTGAACAGAATATTTGATCAAGAATCTCCTCTTATCAAACCGATTCCAATCTGAAAGGAAAAAGGTGAATTCAAAACCTAACGTAGCACATTCACAATTTGGGATTTAAATATAATTTGATTCCAACTTCAGCCGGATTCCATCAGATAGAGAAGCATAACAAATGGTGCAGTTGGCATGGCAATAACAAGGAAAATGCTTACAAGCGGTTATAAAAAAATGTTAAAAGAATGCTTACATGCATTATAACAAATGATAAGAGAATGCTTACTGTTGATATAGCAATGATAGTATTGATGATGCATACAGTTGGCATATGAAAGCATATTAAAAACGCACAATAGTAAGAATACCCTTTCATGATTATTCTATATCCTGTTACGGCAAGTTGTGACTTGAGCCCTGGCTAGATTCACAGTTTATAGAACCTGGAGATCATCAAAGCTTGAATTTATGGGCCAGTTTGAATCGTTGATGAAATATGGAGACTAGGAATCCATGGCACCTATATTCGTTTAGCCAATATATCATTGAAAACCCAAAAATGTGCCTCGTTCAGCACTAACACCACTCCTAGTCCTCACACGGCTTTCTCAGACCCTGTAGCTTCCTTTTCTTGATTCCACACACTCATGCACAATTCTCCAATAATCCATGATTCGTACCACCATCATTGATGCTTACAAAACAAAAACTCTTCACCATATTCAAATGCAGTTGCCTTTTATCTGTTATGCCAGGGCTCTTGTTTCTAACCGCGACCCTTCTACATCTCCCACGCGGAGTGAAGACCGTTACATGCCAAGAATGCACCATCTGTCCGATATCACAACTTGTGTTTGATTTTATTTATGTTCGAACTTATGCCTATTTTGGTTCGCTTTGGAAATTTAATGACATTACAAGAACAAAGAGTTTAATTTGGCTTCCATTGGTTACAAGAAACCATATGAATTCCAATTCATTAATTTGTTGCAAAGCAAGAACATAAAGTTAAAAAGATTATAATGGATTCTATTTTCCAATTACCTAATCGATTAAAAACAAGACATAAAAGAATGGAAAGAGGGTTGAAAGATTATAACTCAAAAATAATAATTCAAATATTGTTAAAATTTGAACATTATAATCCCAATCATTTTATAGTTTTTGAATATTATTATAATCGCTTATTTAAATTATTAAATTATAATTTTGTTAAATCACGAATATAAATTAATATCAAAATAATAATGATGATGAAAGATAAATTACAATCCTTCGAGGGATGTTTTATATTTTAACTTAATAAATTTTTTAAAAATTATTTAAATAACTCACACGGTTCACAGATGTGTCATGTTACAATTCGCTAGGTCCTTTACCCATCTGCCAGTGATGGTGATGCCCTGCCTAATTCTTTTCTAACAATGCTTCAACCCCTTCGACATGCTCCCTGCAAGGAATTTCTCTGTAATTAAATTATAAATTATAAATAATCATATCAGTTAACCTTTCACTTCCATGAGTTCACAATTGACGATCAACTAACATGTCATCTTCATTTGAAATCATAACGGTTAACTATCTTACCATTTCGCCAGATTATATCAAATTAAATTGCCAACTGACTTCATGTGAACCTCAACGTCTATATTCCAAGCTAGGTAAAAAATTGGGATGTAACATAACTAGATCGCTGAAGAACCCCTTTTATTTTATTTTTATTTTTGAAAAACACCTTTTTTGCTTTCGCCTATTTCTTTGGAATGTTTTCTTCCCTATTTTTTTGAGTCCTCTATTTTTATGGGAATGCTTTTTTCAATATTTTTTTTGTTAATGCTTTTTCTTTTCTTTCTCTCTTGTTTTTTAGATGACGCAAATTTTTTCTTACACACTGGATGTTGCTACATCAGTTATAAAGGACTCAACAACACAAAATGGGAGGACACATCTAAGATATAAGGATATTCAAGAAGTTGAAGACAAGATGATATCCAAGGAGTAGATTTCAAGAACAAATGAAGAATTGCTGTGAAGATGAAGATTAATAATTTGAGATGAAGACAAGTTCACAAGAAGTAGATAGTTTTAGGAAAGTTATTCAAAGTTAGAAATGAGTCTTATTGATGGAGGGTGAAAGTTTACAAGATATTCTTGTTGAAGTAGCGCCTACTCATCTCCAACCAATCAAATAATTCAAGGTTAACATGCCTGGAGTCATCAAAGATAACTCATCAACAACTAGACATGTGAAGGGCACAAAATTCAATATTGCAACCAATTTTCTTATTTTCTCATTAAATGGTTTTAAACATATGAAGGAGGTAGTTATAGCTACCTCACTGAAGGGTTTCTTTGAATTATTTTGGCCATTGATTTAGAGTCATTTTGAACCTTTTATTTTTTTAACTCAAGTCTATAGAAGGCTTTTATTATTGGAGAGTAGAGAATAGAGAAAATAGAGTAGCATTAGCAATAAAAGATCAAAAGTTGTTGGAAAGACTATGTTGAAATTAATATAGAACTTTCATCAAAGATATGGTGGATCCATTACTCCTACAAGCATTCAAGTGTTGTCATTAGTGCAAAAAGTATGGTCAGTGAATGTTGGAGAGATTGGTTGGTGAATGTAGTTACCAAGCCAGAGCATAGTTATTGAGTACAGGAAGGTACCGAGTGAAGTATGAATACTAAACAAAATAACTACCTAGTACAATTGTTACCGAACAATATAGTTACCAAGTAGATACATATTGACTGAGTAAAGGTTTAGCCAAGCGAGCCAAGTATGTTAAACGGGCAATGTTATTATAGAAGGACAACATCATAACCGAGCAAGCATGAGAGGTGTTACCAAGCTAAAAAGGAAGGACATAAATGTGAATTCATTGAAATCAATGCAACTCGATTCTACCGAGCAGGATATCATGTTACCAAGATCGAGGAGAAGTGTCGAAGTGATTTATTGGTAAGGGAGATTTGATTATTGATGATCCCAATGCAAAATACAATCCAATGAAATAAAAGGATAATAAGCATGAGGATAAGGATGAATTTGAATCGTAGTTCTTGATCAGGTGCGACCTCCAAAAGTCTCTAAAACCCTAATTAGGTTATACATTGCGGAGGCAAAATATTTCTATATGAGGACACATCAAGAACGAATCAAGAGTTGTTCTTGAGATGTTGAGAGGGTTATGAGACGTGGTTATGGAATGGCAAAGTGAAGAATCTACTGCAAATCAGGGTTACTGAGCAGCAACAAAGGAGGAATTGGTGATATCAATCACAGAAGGTGGTATCTTGTTGATGTGCATAAAGGAAATCTGTTTAAGCAAATTAAGTTGCATTTCAATAAGGTCACTACTGTTATTTTCCTACCACTGTAGCAGCGAAATCTCTTAACTGAGTGAACTTGACAATTTTTTGTTGTAAATCTCCTAACAGAGTGCACACTTGAAGAGCATTTCGAAATTCTTGTAAAAGTTAGACTTTAGTAGGTCTGTTTGTATTATTCCTAACAGAGTAAGTCACTAGAAGTGACATTATTGTATGCCCTAACAGGCAACCTTTATGCTACAGTAGGGAAGGATTTGTGGATGCCATCCTCTCTGCAGTTTTCCCTCTAACCATGAGTTTCTGTGATACCAAATCATTGTGTCAATTGTGTTGATTTGATGAAGTGTTAATTTGCTTATGATGAAGTAGATTAGTTATGTTTACATTCATTTCAGTTTATGAGATTATGGATATGCATGAAAATGTTAATCAGTTATAAGGAGGGCAAGAAATTGTTAAAGGTTAAAAGTTTTAGGAGGTACTGATTCACCCCCCCTCTCAGCACCTTACCTCTCCCTAAATTCCAACATGATCTTTATGTGTTGTTTCAACATTTTGCATGATTTCTACTTCTCAAAATTTCTAGTTGAAGTCAACTCATTTTAATGGAGAAATCTTGAGATATTTGATTAATTTCTTGGTTAATACAATTTGTAGTTTTTTGGTTGCAAAATTGTAGCACATGGTTAGTTTGAACCCAATTTATCATTTGTTCTATTGTGGATCTTCATTTGAAATGACAAGTAATTGGTATTTGGATAAACATTTACAACATGAAAATCCTTCGTTATCTTTGGAGATTGCTTCAAATCTTTTGTAGATGTTTCCTCATTGCGAAGTAAAGCTTGGTTTAAGGAATTCATTTATCTAGGCACTATCAATTATCATCATTTTCCTTAGTTTTTAATTATATTTCTCTTAATCCCTATCATTTTTATCTTTTATTTGATATTTGAATTAGTTCAGTATTCTAGTTCTAGCTGCTTTAAAGGAAAGACAGTTGATAAAATCCAGGAATAATTGTGTAAGTCTCTTTATGCATAACTAGCAAATCATATCATTTGACTGAGTCTACATCCATCACGAGTCTCGTGTTCCCGCTGTAAACTTTGGGGTTTCCTTAGTTGATCTCTGTGTTTAGAATTTGAGTTTTTTTTTTGTTTAAGAGGGAATATAATACTTGGCGCTTTATTCAGTGCTGGCAAGTGTCACAAAACACACATCAACAGGTTGGAGAGCTAGAGAATCTGAAGTCGTCATTATTTGACTTTCAGAAAATCTGAAGTCTTACCATAAGGAAAGCGGAGAAGCCACACATAGATTGAGAGAGTTACATTTGCTCTTTGAAAACATTTGTATAAGTCCCCTTTTGTTTACCAACATATTACATCATCAATTGAGTCTATCCAAGTTAAAGTCGAGACCTAACAAACAAAACATTCGTGTCATCTCACTTGAACGTGATTATTAGCATTTGAGACTTCCTTTTAACAAAGAGGATGGATTATTCTTTGTATATTTTATTCTGTGTTGATGGGGAAAACACCCTCATCAACAGTGCACATTGCAGTGAGTGTGGTTTCTATTTATTGTGTAGTGGAGAATGCACAAAGTGATTGTAGTTTAGTTGTATTTTACTGTTTAGAGTTGAGTCATAACTAATACTTTCTTATGACATCATTAACATAAGCAATAAATGCTCAGATGTGCATTTTTTATAATATATCAGATTTTATACCCTTATTAATGATTAACTTTGAGAAAGCTCCTAAATATGCCTTGAAATTGAGAAAGAGAATAGCACGAGGAGCTGCAGTCATTATATTAACACCTTGTTTTCAAGAAATGCAGTGATTAACATACTTTTTAGATATTAACCAATTTGGTGTTATTAGATCATTAGCACAAGCAATAAATTCCCATAATCAAGTTATATTCTACCTCTATCTCATATCTAATTAAAATGTCATGAAGCACTTAATTAGTTATACAAACTTAAAGTTTTTCATCTGAATCAATTAAACTATGTTATCATATATGATCCGATTGACATCTTTGAAGTCCTCAATCAGCCTAAGTAAAGAAGTAATGTTTACGTTTAAAATTTGCATATTCAATATTTTCAAAATATTAATTTTCTTGGTTATGTGATATAGATTTATTATTGTAAACATTAATTTTAACATGGCTATTTTTGTCAGGAAAAGACGAGATTGAGATTATTGCAGAAAGCTTATGCATTAGTGGCAGGGAGGCGATTGTCAATGCAGGGCATCGCCTATATATAGTATGTTTCTATTCATTGTTTGACTATATAGATGCCTTAATTGTTTTTGTAGGAATTACTGGATAACAAATGCAAGTAATTGTTGTCATTTGCAGATTGCTGTTGAACGTAATTTCACTAGAGGTCGGCGGACAAAGCAAGTTGCAGCAGCTTGTCTTTACATTGTGTGCAGGTGTGAAACTTAAATTAGTGATAACAAGAGTCTTTTCTCCTCTCACTTGATTAGAACAATATAATGCCACAAATATATATTATGCATCCAGATGGGATGTATCCAAGGTCATCGGGAGACGGGGAGACTTGGATGTCTCCGTTACTGGTACTGGTACTGGTACGACAATTTTCAAAAATAGAAGACGGGGGTACTTGGAGACGGCAATTCTTTTAAATAGTTTAAAGAGTCTCATACAAAATACACAATAGTAATACAGTAAAACTAAAAGACTAAAGTAAATAATAATAGTAATGCTACATTAATATAGAGTTAAATATTTCAAAACTTACATAATAACATTATTGTATCTCATAGTCATACTTGTGAATGTTAAGACTGCAAATAGGCAAATGCTGGTGGCCTAATTTAGTAGGAGTTGCTCAGGTTAGGCAAAATGTTGCCTTTTCATGTTCTTAGTCTCTTTTTAATTGATAGAGTGTAGATAGTTCTCAATACCGATAATGAATTTTGGCATGTTCTTGATATGGATTGGAAAGCCTAATACTAATTTCTTCATATATCTATACAATATCTTGAGGTATGTGTTAGCACAACTGGCATTTCTGTCAAAATAGATTAGAATATCAGATATGGTGCAAAAAGTCTGCAGAAATCTTAATCTGAAAGTGTAGATTGGATTGCCGATGGAGAAGAAACACATTCATTTGATACTTAACTGTTTTGCTTATAGTGACAGATTCTCTTTGATTGATAAAGTTTTAGGGTGACAGGCATAAGTTGATTTGTAGCTGGTTTTTTGTTTTCAAGTAGTGGTCTTCTATTTTGTAGAATCTGAAAATACTTTATCGTGATTGAAATCTTGTTCATAAACTTGCTCTTAATCAGTTTGATATGTATTTGTTGTGGCAATAGACCTATTTGTGAAGCTTTGTGTTCAGAATGGCTAGGAATGAATGCATCAGTTTGGTTACCAAAATGGCACCAAATGAATCCATCAGTCTGCACATACTGGTTGTATTAGACTGGTTTAAATTTTGGCTATACAATTAGAATTGTTACAACTGTCTTTACGATAAGTTGCAATTACTGTTTAATTCTACGATCTCATTCTTCAGCAATGAAAGGTTTGTTTTTGTGTATATTGATGAGTTGGAGAATTTCCTTGTGAACTCCTCTCAACTAGGAGATGGGTGCTATTTGCATTAGGTTTTGATCTCCATTCTCCTTTTTGCTGATGATGTGGTTCTCTTGGCCTCTTCTCCCAAGAGCTTGCAGAGACTCCTTGATGGTTTGGCTTCTTTTTGCGATCAACGGCAGCTTGTGGTCAATTTGTCTAAGACTCAGGTTATGGTCTTTAATTGTTTAAAGACCTCTCATCTTCATTTCTTCTTTCAGGGTCAGGAGGTTGAGATTACTTCCTCTTATATGTATGTCGGTGTGAAGTTTTTGGGGCCGCGCTTTAGCTTGAGACCAGCTATTCAGTCCAGAGTTAGTAAGGGCATGGGTTCCTTGGCTTTGCTGGAAAGACAGTGCTTCAAGCATCATTTCCAGGGTATTTCGTCCAAGATGTCCCTTTTGGACTCCTTGGTTTGTCCGACAGTTCTCTATGGCTTGGTGGTTTGGGGGCCTTCTCTTATTGCTTCTGATTGGGCTTTTATAGAGAGGGTTTAGACGTTGATGTTACGACGTATCATAAGATGTCACAGACTCACCCCTCACAACATTTTGTTAGCTGAGTTTGGAGCTTATCCTCTCAAACTTGCCGCCATTTTTGACTTGATTTGGTTTCTTCATTAGCTTCATAGTTCTATGGAGTCAGGTGTTGACCGACACAGATACTCTCATCTGGCATACTGTTCTTCTGTTGAGATTATGAGATCTGACACCTCTACTAGGTCTCGTTGTTGGTACGCCCAAGCCACCTCTTTGCTCCTGCTCATCTTCTCCCCTCACATCAGGAGTTGAACGAGCATGTTAGACTGGATATTTACAGATAGCACATAACCACTACCTGGAGTAATCCCCTGGGAGGTCTGCGACTTAGGATGGCCTTTTATGCTAAGCATTTTCTTGAGATTCAGGATGGTGTTATTGTTCGCCCTGCTTATCTCTATCGATGTTGGAATCATGCCTTACGGTTTTCTTTAGGGTCATTCATAGTTGGTTCTCACCATCGCAGGGCTTGGATCAATCACCATATGGATCAGACTGATTGGATATGTCAGTTGTGTACTTTGGCAGAGGTTGAGATTGAGATCCACTTCATTTTTCGACTTCCTCTTTACTATGAGATTAGAGGGAGATTTTATTGCCTTTTCAGAGATTGTTCTTCTCTTTCAATGTTCTTCAGCTGTATTGATCAACGGTATCTTGCACTTTATCTTCAGGAGGCCACCCATCTTTGAGAAATTACCCTGCAGTCTTTTATACCTTAGGAACGTACTTCAGACCAGCTCATTACTGCCTTTTTCTCTCCCTTGTCTCCTCCATGGGGTTTGAAAAGGCCATCGAGTACTTCTCATTCTAAATCGGTTAGACATTGCACTAGTTTCTCCAGGCAGTGACAGTCCTACAACGGTTCTACATGGCATTCTAAGACTATGGATCGTTCATGGGATTACCCCTCTATTACTAATTTCTTTGTGACAAGGAAGGACCCTTAGTCCTTACCTTATCTTCTTTCTTGTTTTGTTTCTAGCTTTTGGTTCTTCTCAGTCATTGTTTGGTGCTTTGGCTTTGGCCGGCTCTTCTGTTTGTATGCTCAGTCTCATAAACCTTGTTGGTTTTTCGTGGACGTTAATATCATTATCTTATCTATCTTATAATAATATGGTTGAAACTGTCAACCGATTCCTATATGGTTAAAATTGAGAATTGTCCAAACAGTTATTAACCATTTTTGGAAACCATACAAACAATGGATAAAAAACATTGGTCTTAATTTTTGCATTAAAAAACATTAAAATGAGGGCTAAAACACATAAAATAATTTGATATTATATTTTACATTTATTGTTTATCAGGAGACTTCGGGGAGACTTTGTAATGAAGTCTCCAACCTTTTTTGAGGTCTCCGGAGATGCGTCTCTGTCTCCAAGACGCGCCTTTTAGGGGGGAGATGGGTCTCCCCATAACCATGGATGTATCCATCAAGATCTGGTTCATTTGGTCTCATTAAGATCTTTGCATAACATCTAACACTTAAATTTGAGAAAATATTTACCTCTGATTTCATTATTGCACGAGTGGACTTGTTTACTAGTAATGTAATTGTTGAATTAATAATTTGAAAATGTTAATTGGTAGATGCCCACAGTTGTGAATAATTGCAGAAGTGTTTTTCATGAAAGAAGTAGAATCCAAATAGAAGGGACTTGATAAATATTTCCAATTAGGAATCTAGATATATGAGATAAGATAGTCATTTATGTTAACATGATCTGAATGGTTTGCTAGTTTGCACTCCTTTAATTTGTCTTGAATAACATTTGGGAAGAATGAAAACTTTAGTTTGAGATAATGTGTGCATGCTTGCATCTATTGTTGAATGGAGAAGTTAATTTTCGTGGTTGTAGTTTTCATTTTAATGTTTTTTTTTAAAACTTAACTACCTTACACCATTGACATGAGTAATAATAAATGCCCATGTACAATGTGTAATCTTACACTATATCTGAAATTCTATTTTAGTGACCAAATGCTGATGACTCAACATTTGTCACAAAACTTGACAAATGTGGAGAGTATCATGAATGCTAAGGAAGTACTGAATGAAATTACTTGTAAACTTCAATGGGCTTTCTATGTGTATGTACTATGATCCATTGGTTTCTTCACTAACTATAACACAAGTAAAAGTGGAGTTGGTGCAATCTATGGATGCTGCATATTACCTTAAATTTGTTGTAACCATGTTTATTTGCAATTGCTCAAGTTAAAGATAAAGCTATAGCATGTTAAAGCTTATTGTATCATGAAACAACATCGGATCCAGAATAAAAAATATAACATCTGTTGATCTGTAGATGTCAACTGAATTGAGCATATCAGAGTCTGTATATCCTGTCAATTCAGAATCATTGATCATTGGACAAAGAATTCCATTTTTCAAGATTATCTTTGACATAATCTAACTTGTATTTTGATCCTATCAATGAACAAGGTTCAGTTAGCTTGAAACTGAGAGAAACTAACAATAAAAGAATGATACACTCATGTGGACATAATGACGTGATTGTTCGCCAGTTGTTTGTAGAATGACAAAAACTCAATATTATTTCTATTTTTGACAGTGTTTTGGGGACTAAGATGGGGGGATGACAAGGGATGCGTTTCTGGGACGTTCCCTAGAGGGCCAATTTCACACACGCAAATATGTATGTGTGTGTATATATCTGATATATGTATTCATAATACATATACATATGCATTCACATATATGCATTTATATGTATATTTATATTCATAGATATGTATATATGTATATATATACTATATACTTTCATGTATATACACATATACATATACGTACATATATGTATGTATGTTAATATGTATACATAAATATTAAATATATATGTGCCTGTCTGTATATATTATTAGAAACATGGGCACAGAAAGGTAAGCTGTAATAATTATAAACAGGAAATGCATAATTCTTATTTTTTATTCAAGACATATTAAATATATATAGGATTCTTATATCCTATTCTGTAGGAAACTACATCAATAACTTTCCCAAATTTATTGAGTTGTTTTAACAACCTAACATATTGGTACCATTAAATTTTAATACAATAACATATATAACAAACTATAACAACTCTACAAATTTATAATTTATTTGCATCTTATGATGCAATATTTCCAACACCACCCATATTGCACCATTCTCCAAATGAGGACAGTGGACCAACAATACTTGATGACCACATTTTAGTAGTTTGTCATAAGATTTGAGTAGCGACATACACTTCTTCTCTTGATAAGCAATACTTCAATTAGTCTCACTCTACTCACTATACATTCATCCAAGGATAGGGACAAATACTTTTGCCTATGGAGCCAAGGATAGGGACTAACACATCTATCCGAGGTCTTGCATGAAATTTAGATAGGGACAAATCCCTGTATCCAAGATCAAGGTTGTGGAAGAGGACATCCACTTCCAATCATAATGAACAACTTTTGTGATTGGGGATAAACACATCCAACCACAACATTAAAGTTTGAGAACAGAGTCCTCGATGTCACACATGCAGCTACCATTATAGATGAATGCCACACTGATCACAAATGATATGAGACGATTGCCAATACAATTTGGAAATCGAAGTTGGCTTTAGTAATTTTGATAAGAAGTGTTTTTCCTCTAAAGCAATTTTGCAATCTTTGTGGCTAGTGACTCATGAGAGGTCACTAGATATCATATAGCCTCTTGTGGTTCCATCCTCCAAGAAAATTGTTAGTTCCCAAATTTATCTTTTGACGCCCGTTCCCCCTTTGATGTGAACTTTCTATAAGGAGTGTTAGGTACCACAAATCATGCGCTCCAATTGACATAATTTTTATTTTTATATTTAATAATTCTTGACATTTTGAAACAAGTATTAACATGCCCAATTCCAAAATAATACAACTTGACTTTTAAATTATGACCTAAAATACCTCAATGAAGACTAATAAAATATTTTAAAACATAAAAAATAACTTATAATGATAATCACCTTATACTTTCTCTCCTCTTTTCTTGCATTCCATTGACCATAAATATGATTGTTATGACCATTATAGTCATCTTCAGCTGAAAGAGACATTTACGATAAGATTTGAAATTATATTATATAAAGAGACGTGTCATGCGCCATGCGAAGGGGCATGCGTATGGAAATATGAAGTGTTTAATATTTGAAAATAGGAAGAGTTTTGTATTTGGAATTTGAAGAGACCTTAATATGTAATATGAAGAGCCTCATTTTCAAGTCTATTTATAAGATTGCTTAGTTTATTGTAAGCAATCAAGTGAAGGCCTTGTGCTTGAACATTTTTTATATCAATTAAAAAGATATTTTGCTGGTGTGTCTGGGTTTTTTTCCCCTTCAATTGGAAGGGTATTCCCAGGATAATTTCTTGAGTCTTTTTGTGTATTGCTTATGCTCTTCTATATTGCTGTTTATCTTTATTTCTGGGCAAAACCTTAACATGGTATTAGAGCCAAGTTTGATATCAGCAATGAGGGAATTACCTCTTATGTTAGCCGTTCAATCTTGGTCCTGATCGTATCTTTTAATTTTGGCTCATTTTTTATTATGCTGGCTTCTGTGGCTCTTGTCGTCCTTGCTGAGTTTACTTCTTTCTCATTCATATGTCATTAGGGTTGTGGTTGTTGGCTCTGTATGTGATCCAAGCTCTGTGGGTGTATTCAAGCTCTGTTTTTCTTCTGTTCCATGTTGCCTCTGCTTTTTCAGCCTCTGGTATTTATAAGTGATTTAATATGTGCTCTCTCTCTCAGCCATTGAGCACTCTGCAATCTCTGCTATTTTTTTTATCTCTTACTTATGATGAGTTGGTTCATTGGTTCTTGAAGTTATTTGTTTTATGCGATCTCTTTTATCATATGCCCGTATTTTTTCAAGTGTCGTGTTATATTCTTCCATTGGCAGAAGTCCTTCGTGTCTCATGCCAGTGGTTGGCTCATCATGGTGAATGAGTCATTACTATTAAAAGACTTATTTATTTTTGGTCAGTTTCTCTAATCTCCGAGCCATTATCAATTCAGCTTCCGGCATTACCGTCTTTCATTATTCAGCTTTGAAAGTCTGTCTTTTTTTATCATCTTTTTGGAGAGGTCAATGATCATGATGCTCTGTCTTATAAGCCAGAAAATATTCTTAATAATCAAGTATTATCTTTGTGTGATGGTCAACTAATAAAATCTGTCTGCTCTGTTCATTTTTTTAGTGCAAGTATTCACAGTCTATTTTATTCATTCATCTGTGTTTATCAAGCTTATTTGTATCATGATCTGGGTCAGTCAGCCATTTTGAGTTATTCTGTGTATATCTGATTCTATTTGAATCATTCAAGATTGACTTGTATATGTGTTATGAAGAGCTTCATTATATCAATAGTTTTAGAGTTCGATTTGTGCTGATCAGGGTAATCATTTTATCTTGATTATTTTAAGTTCCATTTTTCTGGTTCAAAATTTAACTTGAATTCATCCGTCTATGTTCTTGTGGCGTTGGGCATGATGGTAGATTCTTCAGTTTTATTTCTTCTTCAATTTTGAAGACTGTAGTTTTTTATTTTATTCCTTCTCACAGATTTTGTTTGATTTAAATCAAATTTTTGTGATGCTAACTGGAACTATGAGTAGGGTGGAAGACTAGGATGCAGGATCATCTGTATTGTCCATATATGCTTTCATCAGAAAGTAAAGAGAGAGAGAGTGATTCTTACAACTCTTGTAAGCTTTATTGTTTGATAATGATTGTTTGTTGTTGCCTGTCAGGTTTATGTGTTGCGCTTACAGGATGTGTTTTTTCTATGTCAATTCTTCATCTATCATAAGGTAGAACTGAATTTGTGGAACACTACACATTTGATATCTACTAGCATCGTCAGGTTTGATAGAACTCTCTAGAGGTTTTGTTTTTTTTGTCTGCATGATGTGCTTTGCAAATAATACAGTCTAATTTATGTTTTGATAATCTTAGAGTCCTTTTATTCTTGTAATTTCTTCATATCTTTTATGACATCTTTCATGTTGGTATTAAAGACATTTCTGATTGTAGTACTCTGAGCTTTTCAAAAGTAGAGACTCTGTATTGACACTTCCTATTTATTGGTTGGCTTAGTGTCACCATGGGGTACTATGTGAATATTTGTTACTTTGATTTGGAGAGATTATACCTCAATATGACTGTTCTTGGTATGGTTTATTAGTCAGTGCTATAGTGGCACCTGTGGTTCCTATACTTCTTTGAATCTGTTTTTCAGATTGCATAGCCATAAGTAAGATCTTGAATTTGAGCAAAGGTCATATTACAGAGTTGATTTGAAAACATTGATGAATTTGCTTTCCTAATATTCATTTCTGTTACAACACTGGACATAGTGTTTTCTCGAGCATTGATCTCCATATGTATGTCTTAATGATAGATTGTTTTTATTAATTATTATTAATTTCTCTTCATCGCATGATGCGCCAATGAAGTGATGAGAGATTGATTGCTTTTATTGATAATACTTATCTTCATTTAAAGAGGAAGATCATGTACAGAGGGAGACTTTTCAGTTCTAGAGGGAGGTTACGTGACAGAGGGAGGTGTCATAATGCTAAAGCTCCCTAGTTTGGTTAAACTCGAATCAATTATCTTATTGTGGTGATCAAATTTGTGCCTGCTAAGAGAGAGTCTCTATTAAGGGAAAATCTCAACCATTTTTACATGCTGGAAATGTATTCTTCTTTGGGAGAAGTTTGAGGTGAAAAATGCTCGTTCTACCCTCTGTGAGTAGGTATGGTGGACCACCCTTTACGAGTAGGCATGGTGGAAATGCAATCTTATTTGGGAGAAGTTTGAGGTAAACCCCCTTGTTCTACCCTCTGCGAGTAGGCATGGTGAACCATCCTTTGCGAGTAGGTATAGTGGAAATGCATTCTTCTCTGGGAGAAGACTGAGGGGAAAGCCCTTATTCCACCCTATGCGAGTAGGTATGGTGGACCACCCTTTGTGAGTAGGCATGGTGGTAGTCACATTTGTGACTCCATGATTTTAATTTCCTGTCCTTATGATGTAATTATGGTGAATTATGTTATGCTGAGATAACATGTGCTTATGAGAATATATGTGATATTGACATCTTTGGCTGCAGCTGTTTAAGCATGCCACTCTAAAAATCTCTCTTGCTAAGAGGGAGTGTTGAAGATTGTAATTGCAATAGAGATCTTTATCTCTGATTTTATGAAATAGAAATATGACTTATGACCATTATAGTCATCTTCAATTGAAAGAGACATTTATGAAAATATTTGAAATTATATTAAATAAAGAGAAGTGTCGTGCCATGTGAAGAGGCATGCATATGGAAATATTTGAAAATAGGAAGTCTTGTATTTGGAATTTGAGGAGACCTTTGTATGTAATTTGAAGAGTCTCATTTTTCAAATCTATTTATAAGATTGCTCAGTGTATTGTAAGCAATCAAGTGAAAGCCCTGTACTTGAACATTTTTTATATCAATAAAAGAGATATTTTGCTGGTCTGGTTGGGTTTTTTTGTCGTCGGTAGAAATTGTGTATCAGCCGACAGGTCCCTTCGGAAAGGTTGTTGTTATGTAGCGACATGTTGTATGTGGCCGACGGATACCTTCGGGAAAGTTGTTCGGAAAGTATTTATAACCCCTTCGGGAAGCATTGTAAGGATGAGATCTTATCATTCAAGCATAATGTAATGTTCTAAAATATGCGAATAATATGAAGAAGAGTTCTGCTGTTCGTGTTCGTGTTCACTATTTGTGTGCAATTCTTAATTAACCTATGCGGTAAACATTTGGCGCCGTTGCCCGATGGACCTGGTACGCAGGCAGGCGGATATGAATTAAATGCCGAATCAGTTGAACAAGAATAAGAATAAGTTGAAGGAAAAGGATGACATACGCATTGCGCAGGAAAATTTAATTTTGGCTCAGCAGACAGAGCGTCGAAGGAGATTTTAGAAGATTGCCGACAGAAACAAGAGCGCGGAAGGATTGTTGAAGGAGACTTGACAGCGGCTCGTTTTGGTGGAAGAAGCGAGGGAGGAGTTTCTGAACCTGCATACGCCACAGGAAGAGAATCCTGACGGAAGGAGATCGACTCGCACGACTCGAAGTGCCAAAGGAGCACGAGCGTGGAGTGACCTCTTCGTTCGAGATATACTTCCAGAATGAACAACTTCGGTTGATGAACCCTTTTCTTCACCAAACAGTGCGGAAGTCGAAAATAGCGCGGGTGTCGAAAATAGCGCGGACGTCGAAAACAACGCGGGTGTGCGAAACAATGCGGGTGTGCGGAACAACTCGGGTGTCTAGAATAGTGTGGGTGTTGGAAACAGCACGGGTGTGCAGAACAGCGCGGGTGTTCAAAACAGCGCAGGAGCTCAGAACAGTGCGGGTGCTCAAAACAACGCAAGAGTGCAAAACAATGCAGGTACACAACAAAACCCTCAACATATAGTGATAATGGCAGGTCCGAAAGAAAAGTTGCCTAAATTTGATGGTGATGAAGCAACTGATCTCATTCGACATTGTAAAACATGTGAAACAATCTGGAGGGCAAATGGCATAACAGATGCAAACGAATGGATCCGACAATTTCCCGCTACCCTACGGGGTGTTGCGATTGATTGGTTTATTGATACTGATCCACAAAAGTTAAACAGTTGGGATAACATTAAGAAGGAGTTCATCGCAGAATTTCAACTCCTGCGCGACGATAATGAAATTGTAGCAGAGATATTCAATACCAAACAAAAGAAGAATGAAACAGTACGGGTCTTCGCCAGGAGGTTGAAGGACTTAATCAGTAAAATGGAGAATAAGCCGAAAGATGGGCTCCAGAAAAGATGGTTCATGGAAGGCCTTCACCCGAAGCTGCGAAAGAAGATGAAGATTGTGCCACCATCAACATACATTGAAGCGTATAATCGGGCAACGAACCTTGAAAGTGACCAGAAGACAAAGAAGAAGAAGAAGAACAGCTCGTCCGATTCAGATGACGATGCATCCTCAGGAGAAGACAACAGCGATGACGAAGGAAGCAACAAGAAGGTCCGTGCCCTCCAGAAGGACATGATTCGAATGATGAAGGAGTTCAAGAACATGAACAAGGAGACTAAGGGCAATGACCTATGGTGCACGAAGTGCAAGAAAGAAGGCCATACGAAGGGATCTTGCCCGAAAGAGCAATTTTGTGAGATTTGCTAGATTCTAGGATAGTCGGTAAAGGAATGTCCTTTCAACCTGAAATCAAGAACACCACAGCAAGTGTTCCTCGCACAGAAGGCATCCCCATCAGGAGGGAACGGGAACACCAGCATGGAAGCTGCCACATCGGGCGGATACAGAAACAACCGGCGCAACAACAACAACAACAATAACAATACCAGCAACAACAATAATGGTGGAAGGAGTCGAATTCAATATGATGCCAATGGTTGGCCAATAGTTCAATGCCGCGCATGCAATTTGTGGGGTCACTTCACCCGAGAGTGCATAATGGCAAACACACCGAAGTTGCTATGCCGATGGTGTGGACCCGGCGATCATGACGATGCTAAGTGCCCAAAGTCCGGAGTAAACTTGATTACTGTCGGGACGAACGAGGAAGAAGTTCTGGCAATCACTCGGAAGCAGGCAAGGTTATACCCTGATCCGACGGAGGAAAAGAAGAGACTAGAGGAAGCACGGGTAGAGATCCAGAAAGTAACGCAGATAGAAACGACACACCTGAAGGACATGACGAGTACATCCGTACGGAACTGCGCAGAACAGAACATTGTACGGCAAATATTGCAACCCGAGATACCCGTCAAGATAAATGATTTGTTAATCACTATGCCTCAGCTCCAATCGGCACTCGCAAACATCGTTCCTGCTACTAAACTCCCAGGAGAACATGGAAGAGAGCAGGAAAGTGGAGTAAGTACAGCAGACAAAAAGGAGAAGGAAAGTGGCGCAAGTGCAGAAGATCCGATGCTATTAGCCCTCTCATCCGAACGCCATTCGACAGTCGTCGAAATGGGAATTCTCGGGACTGTATTGACGGAAACAATTGTGGACGAAGGGTCTAGTGTCAATGTGTTGCCTGAGGATACCTGGAAAAAGTTGGGACAATCAACATTGTGGCCACCTACCTTTCAGTTGTTAACAGCCGATCAACATGGAATCAAGCCGTTGGGAGTACTCACAGCGCAACCAGTAACGATTGGAACACAACCATTCCTGTTGGACTTTGTTGTGATCCCATTGAAGCGGAGAGGATATGATGCCATTCTAGGCCGAGGGTGGCTAATACAAGCCAAGGCAAAACACGATTGGAAGAAAAATACTTTATCACTTGAAAGCAAAGGCCGAAAGTATGTCATCAATCTACACACTCAGATGGTTGGAGAAGAAGCTCTATTGTCGGATTCGGAAGGAGAAGACGATGAGAGGAGGCAAAGTATGGAACTCGATCAGGAGGGAGTCCTATGATTGGAAGGAGATGACGATCTGGATTCAGTAAATGGTCTTTACCACTGGTAGATAGAGGATTACGAGCTCTTTTCAAGTTGTAATATGCTAAGGATCGACGAAGGTAAGAAAGAAGAAGGAAATGAATGTCCGAAGGAACATAGAGAAGCCGAAGGAGGAAATGAATGTCCGAAGGAACACAGAGAAGCCGAAGGAGGAAATGAATGTCCGAAGGAACACAGAGAAGCCGAAGAAGGAAACGCAGGTATGACTGAAGCTGAAGGAAAGAACATACAGTACGAACCCGAAAGAAGGAAAGATTCTATTGTACGACTGCGCAGGAAGAAAGTATTACATCGAACCACAGATATAGCAGAAAGGTACCGGCAGCAAGGAAGACACACGATACAGTTTGCACAAGGAACAAAGAGGAAGGGTTCAATAAAAGTTGTAGTAGTACAGAGTGAATGTGTTATTGACGGACAAAAGGGGCAGCTGACAGAGTCCATGGTAGTGAGCTTCGGGAACAAACTGGGCGATATGGAGATGACACAAAACAGGCGTAACAGGTTTCAACTCGGACAGTGGGTGTTGAAGTATGACAACCGGAATGAGATCAAACCAAGCAAGTTCAAAGTTAAGTGGGTCAGGCCGTATTAGATCTGGGAAGTAGGGGACAATGGAGCAATAAAATTGGACTTTGGATGGACAGGAAGTGCCTCAGGCGGTGAATGGCTCGAAGTTGAAGGTATACCACGGCCGGAAGACTTCTGCATCAGAGAATGGCCTTCGGGCGACCCCTTCGTCGTTGCAGACCGACGATGCTGACGGTCGAAGGGAAAACTAACTTTGCTATTGAAAAAAAAAAAAAGAAAATGAAAAAAAGAAAGAAAAGAAATGGAAAAAAAAAAAAGAGCGATGAAAAAGCTACTGTACGGATTTTGGAAACAAAGCACCCTACGGATTCTTAACTGTTCACCGTACGGTTTTGGAGGAAGTGTACTGTTTTTGCATATTATAAAGTCTTAGAATGTATGGCTTTTCCTGTACGGATTCCCTGGCAAGTGTACGGATTTTTATGCAGTACAGATTTCATCAGTTTGCATCCGTACGGTGTATGGATTTTGGAAGAAGCTGAAGTGAAGGCAATGTACGGATTTTAATATGTGATGTACAGATTTTATAACAATAATGCAGTGTACGGTTTCTCAAGAGGCTGCTGTACGGATTTTTGGAGGAAGATACCGTACGGCTTGTTATAAGCTTGTGTTTCGTACGGATTTAAATATATTAAGCAAACGGATTTTAGAGCCATTTTCTTGTACGGATTTTTTAAGGAAAGCAGCGTACGGAAATTGCAGTTGGGAATGCGAGGTGATTGTACGGATTTTTCAAGCATATCATGTGTACGGATTTGGATTGCAAGATTATAGATTCTGAAGAGTGGGGTTTTGGCATACGGCTTCTACTTGCTATTTGGTAACACAGAAGGGTGACCAGTTGAGAAGACTTAGAGCTGCTGCAGGCATGGAGTGTCTGTGTACCAGAGGCACTGAGAGTAGGTGTTGGCCGTGAGGCTGTCTTGGTGGATGCGTAGAGAGCTCAGGAGGAGCTGATCATCCAGTTGGAGGCAGTGCAGCGACACTCGGCTCAGGGTACCGAGGAGTTGGAAACAGAGAAAGCAGCACAGGTGGCTATCAAGGTCAGCTTGAGGAGTCAGTATTGTGTTAGCAAAGGCTATAGATGCAACGGGATGAATGTGAAAGTGATGTGGCAGATCAATATTGTTGTATTAGTTGTTTGAGTTTTGTTCTGTAGTCGTCAGGAGACGACTTTTCTTTTTGGGGGGGATGATGTTGTCGGGAGAAATTGTGTATCAGCCGACGGGTCCCTTCGGAAAGGTTGTTGTTATGTAGCGACATGTTGTATATGGCCGACAGATACCTTCGGGAAAGTTCTTCGAAAAGTATTTATAACCCCTTCGGGAAGCATTGTAAGGATGAGATCTTATTATTCAAGCATAATGTAATGTTCTAACATATGCGAATAATACGAAGAAGAGTTCTGCTGTTTGTGTTCGTGTTCACTATATGTGTGCAATTTTTAATTAACCTATGCGGTAAACATTTTTCACTTCAAGTGGAAGGGTTTTCCCAGGATAATCTCAAATCTTTTTGAGTATTGTTTATACTCTTTTGTATTGCTGTTTATCTTTAGTTCTGGGCAAAAACTTAACAAGATCTAAGACATCCATAGATCTCTGTCACGTGTATTATTTTTATAATAATATTTTATTATTTAATTTTATTAAAATTCTATTTGAATGGGGATATGACACCTCTGCAATTCGGTATGTTAAGCTTTGGATGTTAACAATGTTATGTTAAACAATTAACATTTTTCTGTCATAAAATCAGAGATTTCAGTTTGCTGTTATTACTTCAGTTTGGTAGCAATTTAATAAGTATGTCTTTGCATTGAAAACTGCATTGCTATTCACACTTTTGTTCGAGCCATTGATGATTGGTCATTGTTATTCACTCCTTTCAAACATTTAAATTTTCAAAACAAACATACATCAGAAGTTCAAAGAGATCAGTTGATGCACTAGGGCAGCCCCTTACAACTTTTTAAGGCTGCTTGTGTTTTTGTTTGGTATTAAATAATCACCTTTTTATTGGTCTGAACTTTACTGCAAAACCTTGGCAAAATGTCGACCAGGCTCGATATGTAGTTTGGATTACTGTGGGATCAGTTCAGGTTTTGGGTGGATCTTGTATAACAAAACGCATAAGTCAGTGGGAGTTGTATAGATACGGGGGTCATGCTCATCTTAGTAAGTTTCACCTTCTTTGAGCAATTTAAATAACACATTATCTTGTTGGTCGCCCTTATTTATTTTTTATGTTGGTATCTTCTATCAACTTAGCAACTGTCTTCATATCAGTGGCAGGTTAGTGACAACAATATATAGAGAATGGATTACAAGGACCCATCAATATAAATTTATCCATACAATATATAATAAAGATTATATCCAGTGGTTACCTGTGTTACCATTCTCGAGCTTCAATACTACAAGTGTTACGGATAGTGATTAATGATACAGTATACTTGACCTTATCATGATTTTTTCTATAGCTCTTGAATAATTTATTGTAGATATATGCTGTGTAAATACCTTGTTCATTAATCAATAGTTGTTTCCTTTTTTGTAGGCAGGAAGAAAAGCCATTTTTGCTCATCGATTTTTCAGATGTCTTACAAGTAAATGTGTATGTTGACCTCAACTAAATTGATTTCACACCATTGATGATGCTTTATTGGCATAAGCATGAATTTTAACAGAAAATGATGTTTTAAATATACAATAAGTTAGATGTCTCTGTATTGTGTTATTATTTTAATGGTTAACTTATGTTTTAATACTGTCTCAGCTATGTATTAGGCGCTGTGTTTTTGCAACTTTGCAAATTGTTGAGACTTGAACAACATCCAATCATTCAAAAGCCAGTTGATCCCAGCTTATTTATTCATCGTTTCACAGATCGTAAGTCTGTAGATTTTCATGCTTCTTTTATTCTTGCTTGAAGATGATTCATTTCTATTTGGTTTGGAATTAGAAAGTGAAATGCAACTCTATGGAAATAGATCAAAGATGCAGATAGAAGAAAGTGAAATATCATAAATCAAATCAGTTAGAACTTTATATTATTATCATTGTACTAATTAAATGAGCAATTTTGGATGTTTGGAGATGGAAGAATTTGAATCTTAATGCAGTCAAAGCTGGAAGGTTCAACTGAGGATTGTCCAATCTTGCAATCAATTGCATTTAGTTTATCTTAATCTGAATGCCATTAAGATAAAAGTTGATGCAGGACCACGGAGTATGATCTTTCTTCTCCTGTTGCTCTCTTGCATCCTGATGATGGAACACATATGGTGATCCAAAACATCAATGTTAATAATTCTCACACAATCGAATCCAGAAACTAAAGCAGCGTATCTTAATCTTGTTTAGTTCTGCAAGAAAACAACAAACTGCTAGAGAGGCTATGTGTTATTCATTCAATTGTTGTATTGCAAGTTCTAGGCATCAACCATGAATTACAATAGATTATAGTATGCCATATGATCTCGTTTAACGCATTTTGTCTTCATAGATGTTCAGTGAGGATTTTCTCTGGTGTTTTTCTTCTATCTACATCCTCTGTCCCTGATCTGCTCAGGCTTTTCTCAAAATATATCAGACCTCTCTTATATCTGAAATAAAGCATTGGTTCGCAGCATGATCAATACTTGCAAAGTAAGGTGGTAAGGATCATTTATCCTAAAATTATATAATCTTCCCAATAGATTACCTTTGAAAACTGGTCCGCCAGCCTAGCATAACATGTACGTTCATTGGTAACATGTGTTATTGTCCCCAATGAGCTAGGATTGTCGAAATGGAATGCATTTCCATTCATAATTCCAGCCCTATAGAGAAGTTGGTAACATTAAAAATCTAGTACAAGTTTCAGATTGTAATGTACCCTTTCATAATTTAGTCACAGTAAAGCAGTTAAGTACAAGTATAAAAAAAATCTCCATACAAAAATTACAAAAGATTGCTACACTCTAGACATCATCATTGTATGGATCAGTTAGTCATTATTTGCAAATGAAGAGGTACCAAACATGAAGATATGCCAGCAAGTATGCATTGTCAAGGATATGAATAAAGTCTCCATATACATCGATTGGTGATCCAAAGAAGGTTTTAAGAACGAATAGTTATCATGACAGTGTATAGATGAAATGTGAGTGTACATTTCAATAGGGAATAATACAGAATCACTATCATTGAGGGATATAGGGATCCCTTGTTTAGATTCGTTCAAATTAAGGGACAATTATTTGAATATTTTATTCTTATAATGAATTACAATCTTGATTCTAATTTAAACTCGTGAATTTATAACCAAAAATGTGATTTCACATGTCTAACATCAAAGTCACTTATTATCTCTTATTTAGAGAATTAGGTGGAGCCTTAATGAGATCATCATGTAGATGAGTCTATTCTTAATGTAATGGCCACTGTGATCTTTTTTCAACTATATTCTCTTGCCTAAAATATTTGCCACAAAAGAGTATGATATTGCTTTGGGATGGTGGTATCTGATATGAATAATTGTTCTTGCAACTTTCTTCGTGTCAATAAGAGAAGTGCTCAAGGGAGCAGATCGTAATTAGGATAAATAAGAATGAGTTGTAATTTGTACGCTAATTTAAACAGTTTAATAGATAGAAAAACTCCAATGATGCTGAATGGTAAGTGCTTGAATAGGCAGATCCGATTCTGGATGAATAAAGAATTCCCTCTTAGAATTTGTTCGATGTAATACCCAGATATTGTTGAGTACTATTGTAGATAAGATAAACTATTAAAGTCCAACAAGAGACCACAAACAAGCCTAAGGGACTGAAGATACAAACAAAGGCTAGAAGGCAATAGGACCACCAAATGGGGTCCGAGAAAAAGTAGACAGAGAAAGAAGCAAACAAAGAGAAACAACAATATACAAGTGAAGCTACGAGACCACAAAACAATTAACGGTTTGTAGTTGTCAAAAAGTAGGCCAGAATCGAAGGATAACTATTTGTGTGCGGAGAAGTTCGAGCCCATTGCCGGAGAGGGGGATTGTTGTCGTTGATGGTGTATGTGCATATGATCTATGCGCAACCTCATTGATCTAGTATGAGTAATAGTGGACATGTCCTCAAACTACTTGGTTCCTCTAGGTGAGGTAACCAAAGTGAAGAAGGAAGCGATAAGTTGGTGAAGGAACACAAACCCAGAGGGCGATGGCTTCTGAAGAGTGAGATCCCGAAGAAGGAAGGCCTCTTGGAGATAGAGTGAAAGGCGTCATTCATCATCGTACCTAAAGGAGAGGGACCTACACTCTTTGAAAAAGCAATGAAACCTCCCACGAATCTCGTAGTAGATCAGATAATAGAATAGAAAATGGATGTCAGTCTCAGCCACACCCATGTCACACCACTCACAAATCCGCTTATCTCTGCTAGTTTGGTGATCTGTTTGGACATGGAGCTAGTGAGAGCCAACTTTGAAAGAGCCTAACTGGATACGTTAGGTGTGGGGCCACCACCAGGAAGAGTAGTAAGGTCGAACAATGACACCATCTTGAATTTCAATATAGTGCTCTACATAAAATGCTATACGAGGGCAGTGGCCCCCTGGCAGGTCAACCAAAGTCACGTGAATGAACCTCCTCTAGATGTCGATCTTGGAAATCTCATTCCTCTTCTCTTGTGGGGGGAGTAGATGAGAAGGAGCTTCCAGGGAGTACTGAAAGGGAGTAAAGTGGTCAATATCTATACCCACAAAGCTTAGGAGTCTGAAGACTTGAGCATACTAGCATCTAGCATTACCAGTGGGGTTAGAAACTGCAATCAAAGTTGAGGAATAGTAGGCCAAGTAGGAATAATGGTATCTTCCATCAATAAATTCTACAAATCTGTAAAGGACAGTAGGTCTAACAAGGGAGCTTGAACGGATGAACCATAAAGGACAATAGGTCTAACCAGTGAGCCTAAGATAGATATTTTAGACGTGGTATCCTAAAAATGGTGTTTGAAGCACTGTCTCTCAAGCAAAGAAAGTAAACCAAGCCCTTTGTTGACCTGCAACGTCATGGCCGGTCTTAGACTGAAATGTGGCCCAGAGAACCGGATGCCCAAATAGGTGTAGCTGGAAGTCATCTCGATCTCAGTCCCTCAGAAGAATAAGTGAAGATGAGAGGTTTCAAGCAGTAGAAAACCATAACTCGGGTTGTGCCCAAGTTGACCACCAACTGTCAAGAGACACAAGAGGCCAGACTGTAACATCCCAATTTCTTGGGTCTTAATTAACAACTAACATACTCATAGAAATACAGTTATTACTTCATTTTCATAGGAAGACAGTTATATCAGTCATGTTCATGTGAATGAGATTTACTGTTAAAATTAGTTAAACAAAATTTCTTAACTAAGAACTTAAAACACCATCAATGAATTTATTGTAGAAATTAAAAACCACATACCATGGAATTTGAACCGATAAATCATTGTAAGAATGCTTCTGCAATCATCCAGATTAGTTTGCAAATACCACTATAACAAAATTAAATAACGATTACTAATAAATACCACCATATAAAATTAGGGCATCACAAACCACTGTATCAATTAGGGCATTGATTACCATGGATCATTTAGGGTGTCAGATACCACTGTATCACTTAGGGCTTCAATTATCACTGGATCATTTAGGGCATCAGATACCACTGTATCAATTAGGGCTTCAGATACCACTGATTCAATTAGGGCTTCAGATACCATTGTATCATTTAGGGCTCCAGATATCACTGTATCATTCCTTTCCTTCTGATTGCTTAATTGTGGCAATAACTCAAGATTAGAAACTATGCTCATATTCGATATGAAAAACAATCCATAAATCTATCTCTCACATCTAGGTGTAAAATAACTATAACTATGAAATAACTCAATTATTCTTACCTTCTTGCATATACATTATAAAAGTGAAATTACCTGTTTTCGACAAACAATTGAATGTATAGCTTATCTTTGTCTGTTGTACGTCCGACAACGTGGGGAGAGGTTAAACATTGTCAGGGGCTTAACCACTCAACCTTGGACCTTAACTTATTCCCCACACAATCTCTAATGAGAAAGGCCCTCTCTACCTGGAATGGAGAGGGACCATCTTGTCATTAGTTGAGCATCCTAGTATCTAACCACACCCCTCGACTTGACAGCAGGAGATTATAATAAACAGATTCATGCAAGAAGTATTAAATAATTCATATTAAAATGAAAAACATTGTATGTCATATCTGATTTTGTTTTCTTGTTATTGCAGATTCCTTTCTCTCACCTCTCCACCCTTTTCCTTGGCTATATAGTCGGGTGAGTCTCAGGTGTTCGGAATCCCAGAGCAAACAACTTTGTCAATTATTCAAGAAGATTATATACCTCCAGCATTTCACAATCTGTGATTACATGATTATGTTTTTTAAAGATTCCAGAATTGATTGTTTAATTCTAATAGCCATTGGCATAATGATTATGGATTCATACTATGTTTTTCTTGGCTTTCACTTGCCATGCACAAGGCTAAATTAAAGAAGTTCAATTTGTAAATTCAAATAAGATATCAAACTAGATATCATCATGATGAATGCTGAAACTTGTTGCAAACTACTCTATGCACAGATTCGTTGATTAGTATGCTTATCACAACTGTGACCTGAAGATTATGTTCTTGAGACTATATGAAAAATTATCATTGGATAGTATACTTCATTTCAAATTTTACTGTACTTGGAAAAACACCTTCATAAGGGTTATATCTACATTATTTTGAAGGCTAAAGGAAGAGGACTGATAACAAGGAACAAGAAGTATGCAACAAACTCTTATTGTTGCTTTGAGATAAATCTGGAAAAGAAAGAATCTTGTAAATCTATCTAGCTAATTATAAAATGATATAGATATGGCATTACATGACCTGATGTAGTGCAGAGTTGTTTGAGACTTATAATTTGATTTGAAATCATTTTCCCTTTAGTTGATTGTAGGCATCACCTTTAGCACATATACTCTTGATCTCCTAGCCGAAATACTTGTACGGCAAAGGTTAAAATCGCACTATCTGAATCAAGGTTAAGATTTGATGATTGCAGGGGTATCGATAGAAATTAAAATTGTCAATGAGAATAGAGTTTGGCATTATAGAGTCAAGGAGATTTAAAAGCAATAGCAACATAAACAAATCCGAAAACTCTCGGCTTCCATTTAAAAAGTTTAGCCATGACTAATAAAAAGAAGTCGTATGCTTAAAAATGATTACCATCTACTCCTATTTCGATTCCATATAATCATGGCCGAGTGGGTAAAGAATGAATCCGACTCCTTTCTAGGTTCACATAAAAGTAACGAGCCGTGACTTCTCGACTTCCATCGGTTTCAAACTAAGTTACACGGGTACCCCTCCCCCCCCTCCGGACCTCGAATTGGTTTGAACCGGTTCGAGATTTTGGTCCGGTTTGACCAGGGTTCGATTTTCGAATCCTGGTTCGAACTGGTTCAAACAATGGTTCGAACCTAGGCGGACCAGGCTAGGAAAATCGAACCAAGTTCGAACCTAGCCAAGAACCCGCCCACGGACACAGAAATAAAGTGATTTATTTGCATTTTAAAATAATTTTTGGGGTCCACGTACCCTAAAAAGGTGTTACGAATTGGTTTTTTGCTCTCTCATAGTCATTTGATGTTTCTAAATAGGTTGTTTTGTCTTGAAGGAGAGCACATAAGTTTTTGAGCAAGCATCCGGTTGTGCAAGGAGGAGTTTGAAGATTGACTTGTTGGTGTTCTTGAAGTGTTTGTGCATCATTTATACACATTTGCAAACTTGCAATGGCTAGAAAAGGACCAAGAGGTAAGATCTTATTCCATTTACTATTGTTTTGTTCTAGTTTTTCCATTTTTTTTTCATTTCTCTTTCAATCTTCATATGTTCTAAGTTCTTGAATCTTTTCCATTATTTCAAAATTCGTAATTTTCTTGCATATAGATTATGAACATATATCTAATTAGTAATTTCTTGCCATAGGGAAAGGTTCGAAAGTAATGTCATCTACCTCTTCATCAATAGGCAACACTGAACAAAGAATGGAAACCAACTCCGATTCTCCTCAATGGAAGTATGTAGACATTATAAAACCCATTCCAAGAGGTGGTGCATTCCGTTGGAGATGTCGAGGATGTGATGTAGAAAGAAATAGTTCTTATTATTGTGTGGTAGGCCCTCTATGTGGTTATATTGGAAGAGGAGTCAAGAAATGCCCTGGCAAAAATGGTGTCCCTATACCAAATCACATTGTGTTAAAATATATTGAAGAGCATGAGGCAGCAGAAGAGAGAGAAGGATGCAGGGCAATAGAACTCGGTAGTAGTAGCAATAAAAGTAAAAACGCTAAGGGAATGCAGCCCCCCTCAGATGTTATTGTACAAGACCACGGACACGGACACTGAATCTATCCCCATTGTACACAAAAGAAAGGGGCCAATAGAAACTTCTTTTCAAAACAAGGCCCGGGATATTGCTGACATTAAGGTGGGAAGATGCCTCTATGCAAATGGGTTGTCTTTTAATGTTGTCCGCTCTCCGTTTTGGAAGGACATGTTGAGGGGTGCCAATGAAGCTCCAAAAGGTTATTGTGGCCCCGGGTATGAGAAAGTGCGCACCACCTTGTTGGATGATGAGGTCCAATGGGTTGAAAATCAATTGAAGCCCATAAGGGACTCATGGGTTGAGACAGGGGTGACAATTGTTTCAGATGGCTGGAAGGATTCTAGGAACCGTCCCTTGATCAATGTCCTTGCTGTGTCCCCTAAAGGGGCAATGTTTCTGAAAGCGGTAGATTCTGAGGGCAAAGTAAAAGATGGGCCATTTATTGCTGATATCTTAATTGAGGCCATTGAACAAGTGGGTGCAAGAAATGTTGTCCAAGTCATAATGGACAACGCAAAGAATTGTAGAGCAGCAGGTTTGTTGGTTGAATCATGATATCCACATATCTTTTGGACACCTTGTGCAGTCCATTCACTCAATCTTATGCTACAAAAGATTGGGAACCAAATTTAGTGGATCAAAACAGTGTATGAAGAGGTTGAGGACATACAAATGTTTGTCACAAACCACCACATGACTCAATCTCTTTTCAGGAACTACTCAAAATTGGAGCTATTGAAGGTAAATGAACTTGAACTCAAATTAGTAATTTAATTTTTAATATTTGACAATTTCTGATTTTTCATATTTTACTTGTGCAATTGCCAATGTGTATACTTTTCTTAGTTTTCTAAAATATGTATCTAATAGTTGTTTTTTGCTCTAATTTATGTCACAGGTTGCTGAGACTCGTTTTGCATCACATATAATCGTCTTAAGACGATTTGTGCAAGTGAAAGATGCACTTCAAGGTATGGTAATCAGCAACAATTGGGGTGTATGGAAGCAAAAGAATACTGAAAGGGCAAACAAAATAAAGGATAGGCTATTGGCTGACTCATGGTGGGAACGTGTGGAATATCTCCTTAAGATCACCGAGCCCATTATGAGCATGCTTAGGTACACTGACATGGATAGGCCTTGCCTTGGAGAGATTTATGATGGCATAGACTAAATGATTGAGAAAATCAAGCAAGTTATAAATGAGCAGGAACAAGATCCGCAAGAGACCTTTTTCAAACAAGTGCAAAAAATTATTAATGAAAGATGGAACAAAATGACCACTCCATTACATTTGCTTGCCTATGCCTTGACCCCCAAATACTATAGCTCACAATATTGTGATCTACCAGGAAGGTTGCCACCATATAGAGATATGGAAGTGTCTGACGGGTACTAGGCAGCATTTAGAAGAATATTTCCTGATGATGATATAAGAGATGTAATCATGGATGAGTTCATAGCATTTGTCAATGCTACAGGTCTAAGTAATGATGCTCTTCGTCATCGGTTCAAGAAGCATGCTCATGGTTGGTGGTACCTCCATGGCCAAAAATTTTGAACATTGCAGCCCCTTGCAATCAAAGTTATATCACAAGTAAGTTTTATTTTTTTAAAAAATTAGCTCACTTTATCTTCAAAAGAATTTTTTAATAAGATTGAATTAATTCCTTTTTAATTGCCTACCCTATGTTGTCTTTATAGGTTGCTAGTTCTTCTGCATCAGAAAGAAATTGGAGCACCTATTCTTTCATCCACTCGGTGAAGCGCAATAGGTTGCAATAAAAAAAAGCCGAGAACCTGGTATTTGTGCATAACAACTTGCGCCTTCTTTCGCACAAGAGTCAAGAATACAAAGAAGGGGAGACAAAGAAGTGGGATGTAGATGCAGAGATTGCGGACTTGGATGCTTCCATTGTACAATTGATGATTTTGATGACTTTGATGCCAATACCATTGTTGATTCTGCTGCTGATTCCATTGGCCTTGGTGCAAGTAATAGCATAGGCAGAGAAGGAGGAGATGAAGAAGAAGATGAAGAAGAAGAAGATGAATATGAAGAAGATGAAGATGAAGAATGAAGAACTTAGAACTAGAAATTCAGAATTTTAATAGATTTTCATTCTATTAGTTACTGTTAAACATTGAACGTGAAACAATGACACTTGAAATTGATATTTTAAATGTTTTGAATCTTTCATCTTTGATGTTGAAGTTGATTGAACTATGTTACTATATGCTGGTATGCTCACCAGGATACATTGATATGTTATTGTTTATGCTGTTTTAAAGTTTTAAATGTGTTTATGGTACTATGCTACATTCTAATTTTAAGTCATGCTTCATAAAAATGTATATATATATATATATATATATATATATATTTATAATTTTTACATGTTTTTGTACTAACAAACCCAAACGAACCCAAACCCATTTCCAAAATTTCGTCGAACCAGCGAACCGGTTCTTGAACCCAAACCCGGAACTGAACCACGAACTGGCAACTTAGGTTTCAAAGAAAGAAATCCATTCAAATTTCAATAATTAATTTGATTTATCATGCCAAATGTTAATCGGTTAAAAGAAAAGAATATTTAAAAAAAAAGAATAGAGTTGGAAGATTATAATTCGAATATTATAATAATTCGAATGTTATTATTATAATCTTATATTTATATATGTGCATGTAAATATTAATGGGGTGACATCACTTTATTAAATTAATATAATATAATGGTGCCATCTCATTTTTTAAAAATTTTTTAAATTTTTTTATATCTATATGTACGTATATAGATATATTTATTATAATAATAAGGTGAAAGATCATATTAAATCCATAGAGGTACGTTTTATATTTTAACTCAATTATTTTATGTTTCTTAATTTATTTGTTTAAATAGCTCATGCGAGTCCCTACAGATGTATCCTGTTTTAAGTTGCTAGGTTCTCAACCCATTTGCCTAGTGATGGTGATGCTCCTGTGCCTAATTCTTTTTTGACAATGTTTCCACCCCTTCGACATGTTTCCTGCAAAGGAAATTCTTCGCAATTAAACAAATTATAAATAATGATAACGACTATCTGCCCATTCAATTTCATGAATTCGTGATACATAATTATAACAACTAACCATCTTATCATTTCACAGGATTATAACCAATTTAACTATCAACTGACTTCATGTGAACTTCAATGGCTATATTTTAAATTAGGTCAAAAATTGGGATGTAACACAGACCATCCAAAAGATGTTGTAACCCATCAGGATAGTAGGACATCTACACTATGTTGTTAGCAAAGAGAAGGATATCAAAACTTGATGAAGATAACAATCATCCTCGGGAAGTGAGAATCTCCTTAGATAAGTCTCAAGCTTATCAATATAAATACAGGAGAAAGTGGGCAGCCCTGTTCGACCCCTATAGAACTCTGAATGAAATCAGAGAAGCCTAGAGGAGTCCTAAGATGACCAATAACCCTCTTGTAAAGTCATGGAAACCCCAATATGTTTGAGCCACTGAAATAACGCCGAGCAGGGGAGAGAGTCAGAGGCTTTGCGAAAGTCCAAAAAGCAACAATAGACTTTAGCCGAGCGGTACCTAGCCGCCTCAATAATGGCCCTGAGGGTGAGAGTATCGTCTGTAGTTTGAAAATTCACTCTAAAGCTAGCCTAGCGTCTGGCCCTACCACCTAATCTGTTTAGCTATCTTGTGAGAACAATGTGTAGGATTGTGGTATAGAGTTCGGCAAAGGTATGTCCAATCATAGTGGTCTTGTAGTTGCCTAGATCAGAGGCCGACCCAGCCTTGTGGGTTGGGTGAATAATATCGTGAGACTAAGAGGGCGGAAAGCCAGTGCACACCACTCCAATGAAGAGAGAAGCAAGAGACGAACCAAGATTGGAAATCTCTAGCTTGAAGAGCTCCACTTGGAACAGTTCCTCATCAACAAACTGGCTACAACTCATCGCTCTAATGACTCCAGAAACGGTAGAAATGGAAAAGAGGTGGTGATTGGGGGTAATGCAAAGGAGAAGTTGACCAAGAATGTCATAAGGGTGATGACGTGAGAGACGAGAGAGTTGAAATCTAGGCCAGGTGGGAAAGCGTGGTGGCAGGGAATAGCGTGCGCCAAAAGTGCTTCGGCAAGATTCGAAGGGAAGAGCTGAGAGACCTGCAGTACTCAAGATAGAAGAGATGCTTCTTCTAGCAAAGGAAGCTATGGTAGGAGAGCCTGACATGGGGAAAGGAGGTATTCTGATTAGTGAAGGTAGAGTGGCAAGGTGATGAAAGGACTTGCAATCGTCATCAAACCAACGATTCTGGGGACAAGAGCTGGGGCGGGAAGAGGCACAAAAAAGTGTCGAAAGGAGAGGAGGACAACCTCCTAGATCGTTGTGGAGATGAATGGTGGAAGCACAAGGCAAGTCTTTAAAGGGAGTGGCTTGAAGAGAGCAATTGAGGTGGGTGATGAAGAGGTCACGATTGATGTCCACAAAAGAAAAGGTGATGCAGGTAGGCGAGGGTAGCGCAAGGGGATAGGGGAGGGGGGACGAGGGTGGACGGGGGGTGAGGTAAGTGACACGAAAGGTGGGATTGAGGAAGAAATGATCAGCTAACGAAAGACGGGAAACAAAGAAGCGACTAATGAAGGAGATGAAGGAAGTGCATACAAGGGCATAGTCAATGACACCAGTATCGCCACAATGGGGCCAACAAGTAAACAACCCAGAGCCAGGAAAGCAAGGGAGCCTGTTCAAAACCATGAGAGCAGAAGACTCATAGAGATGAAGGTTTTTGCCATGCTGTGTCAGGGGGCTATCTATGTCCTCAAAGGAACGTTGTAAATCAATTGTAACACTGTTAGACTCAGAGGTAGATAAGGAGTCAGTACCTTGGTCATGAAAAGGGGCTTGAAGAGCTCTGGTACGGGTGTTGAAGTCCCCTAAAATAACTAAGTTTCCCAAAGCAGAGACCTTGTCAATCCAATTGTTGAGGTCACGAAAAGGGTCACCCTTGAGACTGTGAAATGCATAGGGAGAAGTAGCTGGTGGGAAATAACAAACCACAATGAAAAGACCTCTGTCCAACTTGCCCTTAATAAGGAGCCACATGAATCTAGCAAGATTGTCAGAATGCATAATAGTTGTCATACTGACGAGGCAATCACGGATGAGGTAGACGACCCACCTGAATTTTTGACAACCCTAGAGAAACTATCCTCATCACGATGGACCTTAAGCCATTGATACTCAAGAATACTGGGAAGAAGACGGGTTGACCTCTCATGTGTCTCAATAACAAACACAACATTTGTAGTACCAATGACATCCATAAAAAGACTAGGTAAAGACCAAAGAGTGTCATTACCGTTCTAGCAGTGAACAATCAAGGAATCATTGGATTTCCTCATCTGTAAATGAATTAAGCTTCTATCAGACTGTATATTTCTTTTAATTTTAATCACAGGTTACTAACAAGTTTGCACTTTTACTTGCAGGTATAAGAGCAGATGTACCTTATAAATGCAGAGTAATGTGTTCAATCTTTAATACCTTCAGTATATGTGATTCGTCCTATATGTAAGAGCCCAATCTATTGTGATATATATCCCTGGTTCTCGATCTGCAATGTTTTAATCTCTGAATCTCAAACTACAATATATATTAATTTTTGAATCTTGATCTGCAATATATATTAATCTCTGAAGACTGAGAATGCAATATAGACTAGATATAAGTCGGTATAGAATGATTATGAGCAATATGATAATGTCAATCTGTTGTTGAAGGTATTGAGCATTTATTAATTTTTGATGTCAATACAACAATCATCGGTGCACATATATATTGAGTCCAATGGATGCCTTCCAAGATAGGTCACGCTTCTTCAATATCAATAGTCACGAGTTTCCAATATGATTAGTTAGTATTAACTAATTAATCTGATCTTCTACAGGATCAGATTAGTTGGTTAGTACTAACTAATTTGTGACTCGTGTTATTCACAAAGAGACATATTGGATTGATCAAGACATCATGTTTTTGGTATCGAATGTAAATATATATGTACAGTTTTTATCTTAGTTTCATATGAAGTGCTTGATCAGATTTAAGATATATAATCAGACTGAGATTATATATGTATGTGAGTGTATGTAAAACATACACGCACATACATGTACAATATGTAGTCTTTGACTGACGCTATTTAATAACACTCCCTCTTAGCTAGGGAAGACAACTAAGTATGAATTTTAGATATCACCTTACTCGTGATATCAAGGAGTATAATGAACATCAAGTCTCATGATATTCATATATCCTTGTTATGGTATGTGCACTGACATCACGTCGCATGATGTCTACCATAAGACATCATGGTGTCTCACCATGATTATCTCATAAGGAACATAATGATTTGAAAGACACCACGTCTCACGATATCAACATGTTTCAAAAAATCCTACTATCATGACCTACAAAAGATATCACGTCACATGAAATCCATCATGATAGGAAACATTGTAAAGTCGTCACTTCACAATGTTAATATAAGTATACATTATTAGAAAGATCGTCATCTTAATGTAATGTATACAGGTAGAGGGCCCATAAGTCATAGAGTCACACATATGACAAAAGAGTTTACACATTAAACATCTTTAATATATATAATTTTATACATGAAATAAATTTTAGAGATTGGGTCTCAGTTACATTTCAATCATACCAAGTTTCTTTCTGAAGTGCTCCACTTTAACCCTAGAAAGAGGCTTGGTGAGAATATCTATAGTTTGATCACCTGTGTTGATTTACTCTAACTGAATGGCTTCCCTTTCTACCATATCTTGGACATAGTGAAAAGGAATTTCAATATGCTTGGATTGATCATGGAATGCTGGATTTTCTGATAGCTTGTTACAACTTTGATTATCACATAGAATGGTAGTAGGCATTAGAGGTTTTCTAAATAGTCCCACAATCAAGTCATATAACTTCTCTAGTTCCCACAGAAGCTGCAATGTATTTTGCTTCAGTAGAACTTTGTGCAACGGAGGATTGTTTTCTGCTTGTCCAAGAGATCATAGCGGATCCTAGACTGAAACAATACCTAGATGTACAATTAGAAAGTGAAATGCAACTCTATGGAAATAGATCAAAGATGGAGATAGAAGAAAGTGAAATATCATAAATCAAATTAGTTAGAACTTTATATTATTATCGTTGTACTTAATTAAATGAGCAATTTTGGATGTTTGGAGATGGAAGAATTTGAATCGTAATGTAGTCAAAGCTGGAAGGTTCAATTGAGGATTGTCCAATCTTGCAATCAATTGCATTTAGTTTATCTTAATCTTAAGGCCATTAAGATAAAAGTTGATGATGGACCATGGAGTATGATCTTTCTTCCCTCGTTGCTCTCTTGCATCCTGATGATGGAACGTAGATTGTGATCCAAAACATCGATGTTAAAAATTCTCACACAATCGAATCTAGAAACTAAAGCAGCGTATCTTAATCTTGTTTAGTTCTGCAAGAAATACAAACTACTAGAGAGGCTATGTGTTATTCATTCAATTGTTGTATTGCAAGTTCTAGGCATCAACCATGAATTACAATAGATCATAGAATGCCATATGATCTCATTTAATGCATTTTCAACATTCCAAATCTTCTAATTATATGAACAATGTATTTCCCTTGATTCAGAAAGATACCATTAGGTTTTTGCTCTACTTTCAGTCTTGAAAATATTGTAGAATTTCCAAGGTTTTGGATGGGTTCTAGGATTAGAATTTACAGGGACTTTTTATTGAGGGGGAAATAGAGTCATACGAGGGGTACGATACAATGAGGATTTCTTCAGAGGAAGTGTTGGTTGAGGTACCGAGTAGTTGTACCTCCATTATGGATGTGTACAAGGACGATAGCACACATGCTTTGAGTGATCTTGTGGTGAGAAGTTCTGATTCAGTTTCCTATCATAGTACAAGTAGTGAGACATAGAGCTTGCATAGGAGGTAGGGGTTATAGACGCATCATGTGACCAGTCACTTGAAGGAGAGTGATAGTGATATTTCTTCAGCTCTTGAGCATTATGATGCTATCCACAGATGCTAGCTACATCTAGTTGAGGTGCTCCTATGTCAGATGAGCATAGTAATAGTATTCTTTCCCTAATAGAGATTCATACGCTTTGAGAGGCTGTCTAGGTCTTGAAACATAATTACTCACAGTTAGTTGTTCATAGGGATTACCTTATGCAGTGGGGTAGCACCTGTTATGAGGCATTGTTAGGGAAAGAGGAGGAGGTGGTTGATCTCACCCAAGAGCTTGAGGTGACTGTGGACTCTCCTCAGTGTACTCAGTTGGCTCTTTAGGAGACACAATCACGATTGGATGAGGTGACCATGGAGTTGGAGCATGTATGATCCACACCAACCCCAGATCCAATTTAGTTGCACATTGTGGTGGTTAGTGGTGAGTTTGCTTCTATGGTTGGGGATGAGGGACATGATGATGTGGGAGTCACATCCGTCGAGGATATGGGCGCAATAGGTATAAAGGAGGTGAGAGCATTAGTGGAGACGAGCTCTCATGGTGATTTTCTTTCTTCTGTCAAGAGTGAATCTATTTCTTCATTTCATATAGCTGGTAGCATTAGACCGTTGGCAGTGCCACATTTTCAGAGGGATTAGCTATGGGTCACGGGGGAGCAGGTTGACGTTTCCACATATAATTTCTACTTCACTGGGCTCTCAGGCTTACGACGATTGGTGGGGAAGATTGTAGAGACCTTGGGTACAATGCTTCCCAACAGGGATTTTGTTGTTGAGAGGTTTGCCTTAGATCCTACGTAGCTAGTAGTTGTGTAGAGTCAGAGATTGGAGTCGTCTCCTGATTCCCGGTTTGGTACTAATGAGTAATTGGTAGAGATTGGGGCTTTCTATTGGCATTATACGATGGGATGTGCTCATCATTTTGCTTTTGACCCACAGGTGGAGGATTTAGTTTCATGTCGGTGTGGGTTGGCTCTAGTTGCATACCATCCATTATGGGATGCATTAGCACTCTTTTGCAGATGGGATCGACAACTACAAGTTAGATTGCTTGCAGTATCTACACAGCCAATTCAGTTGGCTTCTACTGTTGGGGATGAGGGCTACTGTTGGGGATGAGGGACATGATGATGTGGAAGTCACATCCGTCTAGGATATGTGTGCAAAAGGTACAGAGGAAGTGAGAGCATCAGTGAAGACAAGCTCTCATGCTGATTTGCTTCCTTTTGTCGGGAGCAAATCTATTTCTTCATTTCATACAACTGGTAGTATTGGACAGTTGGCAGTGCCACATTTTTAGACGGATCAGCTATGGGTTGCGGGAGAGCAGGTTGACGCTTCCACATATAATTTCTACTTCACTGGGCTCTTGGGCTATAAGACGATTGGTGGGGAAGATTGTAGAGACCTTGGCTACAATGCTTCCCAACAAGGATTTTGTGGTTGGGTTTACTAAGAGGGTTGCCTAGGATCCTACCCAACCAATAGTTATGCGGAGTCAGAGATTGGAGCCGTCTCGTGATTCCTGGTTTGGCACTCATGAGTAATTGGCAGAGATTGGGGATTTCTACTGGCATTATACAGTGGGATGTACTCATCATTTTGCTTTTGACCCACAGGTAGAGGATTTAGTTTCACGTCGGTGTGGGTTGGCTGTAGTTGCATACCATCCATTATGGGATGGGTTAACACATCTTTTGCAGATGGGGTCGACAACTGCAAGTTAGACCACTTGTAATATCTACACACCCAATTCAGTTTGCTTCTACTGTTGGGGATGAGGGACATGATGATGTGGCAGTCACATCCATCCAAGATATGGGCGCAATAGGTACAGAGGAGGTGAGAGCATTAGTGGAGACGAACTCTCATGCTGATTTGTTTCCTTCTGCCAAGAGCAAATCTATTTCTTCATTTCATACAACTGATAGCATTGGACAGTTAGCAGTGCCAAATTTTTAGAGGGATCAACTGTGGGTTGTGGGGGAGCAGGTTGACACATCCACATATAATTTCTACTTCACTGGGCTCTCGGGCTATACGATGATTGGTGGGGAAGATTGTAGAGACCTTGGCAACAGTGCTTCCCAACAGGGATTTTGTGGTTGGGTGTGCTGAGAGGGTTGCCTAGGATTCTACCCAACCAGTAGTTGTGCGGAGTCAGAGATTGGAGCCGTCTCCTGATTCTTGGTTTGGTATTGATGAGTAATTGGGAGAGATTGGGGCTTTCTACTGGCATTATACAGTGGGATGTGCTCATCATCTTGCTACTGACCCATAGGTAGAGGATTTAGTTTCACCTCGGTGTGGGTTGGCTGTAGTTGCATACCATCCATTATGGGATGGTTTAACACATCATTTGCATATGGGATCGACAACTGCAAGTTAGACCATTTGCAATATCTACACACCCAATTCAGATTATTAGAGGATGGACTTGGTGGTAGTGATTCAGGTACTTGTGGGTGTTATCATCCCCATAGTGCAGTTGGGTGTTAGTGTCAGTTTGATAGGGACTCAGATGTTGACAGAGTAGCTATTTTAGTCGGATTGAGTTCCCATGAGTTGTTCCAGCCATGAATGCCTACAGTTAGTTGACAGATGATTTTATCATTGATATAAGTTATTTGGGTGGTGGTGCTACAGGAGCTGCCTATACACAATAGGGATAGTGCATAGTTCTACCCTTTTGATTCAGGTGGACTGTGATGTGCATTTTGCTCTGGGATTGCTTTCGGACAAGCAATCTTAGAGAGGGAGGACTGTAATGTTCCCATTTTTAGTAGGTTCTTGCAGTTGGCTTGGTTAGTTCAGCATTGCGACCCTGTGAGCTGACAGTGGGATTTGAGGGTCTTAGTTGTGGGGTTATAGGCTTTCTAGCAGCCTATGGTGTGTTTTGACTTTGTTTGAGTGACTTACTATTTATAGTAAGTCAAATTGTTGGTTCCGATCAGCTCAGTTGAGTGACGCTCTTTGCTTTTATTTCAAGCTTAGGGTTTTGGCTCCAAGAATCTTGGAGGCAGCATCTATTTATAATAAGTCACCCTGTCAAGTTCATTCATCGTCTTTCTTCATTAGGATCACTTTGGTGTTGTCAAATTTCAATTGTGATGCTTCTTCAAATGTTTGGCAAGAAGGGTGAATTATCATTATTATTAATCTATATATGTTGAGGTTGCTATTCTTGTTGGTGTTTTATGTTGGTCACCTCTTTATTAGAGCTCGTTGGAATTGGGATGAAAAGTTTTAAATCGTGGGCACAAGAAACAATGGCTTTGTGTGTCATAATATTATGTTCTAGTGGAAAAGGTGATTTTTGAGAGCCAAAAGTAATTAATAATTATATTATATGAGACTTTGTTATATTTTAATGTTGTGTTGTGAAAGCTTCTTAAGTGAAGTTGCATTTGCGGAACTTTGTTCCATTTGGAGATTATAAATATGAGCCCATTTGCTGGGAAAACATTTGATTGAATATTATCTTCCATTTGTTGTCTTTGTGACACTTCTGAAGTTCTGAATTTTGTGTCCTTGCTTCAGTAAAAGGGTTATAATTCTGAGAATGAATATTGTCTTCCTGTAGCTGTGTTCACTATGGTGGGAAGAAGTTAATAGTGTTTGTTCACTTCTCTACTGTGGGACACTGTTTATGAGAAGTTGAAGTTCGTGGTCTTGGTGGATATTTATTTTGTGATTAAATTCTACTCACGTCTAAAAGCTGAAAGGCGTTTGTGTTCACAATTGGGGCTGCTGTACATCATTGGAGGCAGCGTTGACGGTTGTATGTGCTTGGAGACCACCCTTATATGATCTGCATCCATTCACTATTAGCCTATGGGCAAGTGCAAGTGTTTTAGAGGGGCTGCGGGCAAGTGCAAGTGTTTTAGAGGGGCTGCGGTGCAAGTTTAGGGCCTATAGGAATTGAACATGTTTTTGCTCATTGCAGATTCTGCTACAGGCCTGCGATTCATGCTGAATGAAGAAGACATTGGGAAATGGCAAATCACAGGTTCATTAAGTGTCATGTATAATTACCAACAATCTGAAATAATTAGTTGGGCATAATATACTTGCCAACTGTTCCTGATATTAGATATTTTCCTTTCAATTTAATGAGTTTCATTATTACATGCAACATTACAAATTTGATTACCATATTCAAAATTGGCTTAATTTGGTAAATATTTAGTATTGCCATTTCTTTCCAACGTATATCCAAAATTCAAACTATATGAATCATTTAAAAAGCCCATTAGACACTACAGTGAGGAGTGTTATAGGCTTTATCAAAGTTTATTGACAAAGTGTTGGGCGAAATGTCAAATTGTTGATTTGTGGAGGAAATTGATGTTTCTTGAAGTTATATCCAACTAGTGTTTTTACACTCTTCTTCGCCATAATTGCTTTTCTGTAATAGCTAAGTTTTCAAAATCCCAAATACTATTTATTTTATCAAATAAAAGGTAAGTTAGCTACACATTCACTTGAAAATATTTAAAGAAAAGAATTGATTAACTGCATTCTTATGTCTTCTTATTAGAAGAATGGAGAAGCATAGACAATGACTTAACCTCCCAACCATGGACTTAGTGTAATTGCCACTTATTCTCAACTGAGAGTGATCCTACCATGCACGGGATAAGGCATGAGTGTTTACCGCATAGGTTAATTAAGAAATGTACACAGATAATGATCACGAATAGCAGTACTCCTTTATTCGCATATGCCAACAAATTACATAACTGGTGATAAGATATGATAAGATAAGATGATTTACAATGATCCCAGACGGGGCATAAATACTTTCCGCCGAACCTTCCAGAAGAGGTCTGTTGGCTACAAAACAATCTTAATCTACCCGTCGGCAACAAAATCTTTACCGACGACAACACCCTGTCGGCTACAAAATACACAATCTGCCGACTACATCATCCCCCCCAAAAAGAAAAGTCGTCTCCTGACGACTATTACAAAATATTTGAGACAAATTAACAACCAAAATACATTAACTAACTAACTGGTCTTCAACACTGTCACCTTAGCCAATCTGACAGCTGACCCTGATAGCCACCTGTGCCGCTTTCTCTGCTTCCAATTCCTGGGTACACTGAGCCAAGTGTTGCTCTATTGCCCTCAACTAGATGATCAGCTCCTCCCGAGCTCTCTATGCATCCACCCAGACAGCCTTACGCCAAACACCTATTCCAAGTGCCTTTGGTACACAAACACTCCATGCCTGTAGCAACTCCAAGTCTTCATCAACTGGTCAGACTTCCACGACTGATATCTGCAATGACGACTGATATCCGCAACGACTGGGGGTCCAGGGGGCAATGCCCCCGACGGGGTCTCGTCGCCAAGACCAAATTAACACTCTGAAACCCACAAAAAAGTCCATGGAACACACCATTTCTGTCATTTTCTGCCAATTCTCCACTAGTCTAGCAACCACTGATGTTTCCCCTTTCCTTTGGCATCATCTGTTACTCATTCCGAATTGCTTCAATCTGTCGTCATTTTTTTTTTTTCCTTTTTTCCATCCATCCTTGAATCAACCCGTAGGAGCATAATATCATCAACGAACTTTCTTCGTCTGTGGGGTAGAAAAATAGCTTGTGGAGGAACAAAATACAACCGCGGAAGAGAAGAAGAAGACTGCGGAAAGCAAGACGCAGGGAAATGCTAGAACAGTTGGAGCCCTTAACCATAGCATCCGTAACTTCACCACAGATCGCAATGCCTAGTTATGGAGGAGATCGAACACCATCGACTTCTTCATCTCAGCAAGCTTGTCGCCAAGAATGGCTATTCGTCCAATACCCGAGGGAGAGAAATAACACGGCTTCTTGCACAGTCTGCTCCTTCCTCAGTAATGTCCTCTGTTACCAACACCCGGCGGAAAACATGTGAAAGCCTGCGGGAAGAAAGGATCAACGCCCGCGGAAGAGTGCGAACTCGAAACTTCGGCCACCACCAAACCCCCCTCCCCCCCGCGAAAAGGAGTCAAGCCCGTTGAAAGATAACACACCGCCGAAGGCTGAAAGTTAAAAAAAACTACGCGGCCATAAGACGTACACCGCCGAAAGACTGTTTGACATCCGGAGAAAGACACTTTTATACACGAAAAAAAAAATTTAAAAAAAGCTTCATGGCCAAGAGACAACACCGCGGGTTGCCTTCCGCGGACAGGTGCCCGCGGGGCACTCAGTCTCTTCTTTTTTTTTTTTTTTTCAAAAAAAGAACAACACCTCAATTTTGCCTCCAAGTGTCGCCATTCTGCAACGACAAGGGAGTCAGCTGGCCATTCTGCGACAGCGACGGAGTCTTTCTGGCACCGTATATTTTCAATTTGGATCCGTTCATTGCGTGAGGTACCTCTTGCTCGTCCAACGTCAACTTTATCGCTCCATTGTCGCCGACCTCCCAGATCTGATATGGTCCAACCCATCTGGCCTTAAACTTTTCCCCTTTGATTTCATTCTAACCGTCGTACTTGAGTACCAACTGCCCCGGCTGAAACCTGTTGAGTTTGGCATGCCACGCTTTATGTCTGTTTTGTGTCACCTCCGTCGCCCATTGTGCCTACAGTCATCGCGCATCTAGCTTATTTCCTTGCTGTTGGCACCCTTCAAGTAATTTTATGGTGCGATGCATTCTTTTCTTCCTGTGCGGTCCGTTCATCGTGTACCAAACGGTGGGATTTTTTTTTTTTGGGTTTGGACTGTATGTTCTCCTCAACTTCAGCCGTAACCGCCTTTTCTTCTTCCGCTTCTCTGTATTCTTTCGGACATTCATTTTTCTCTGTTTTCTCACCTTCATCAACCCTTAACATATTACAACTCAGAAATAATTCGTAGTCTTCTATCTGCCAGTGGAGAAGGCCATTCACCGAGTCTAGGTCGTCGTCATTCGATCCTTTTTCTAGTGTCAATACTCTTTCGTCCGGTTCCATTTTCCTCTTTCCTTCATCGTCATTTTTGCCTTCATCTTCTGAATCTGACGATGCTACCTCCTCACCTACCATTTGTGTGCAGGTCAATTATGAATCTTTTGCCTCTGCAGTCCATTGATAGGGTATTGTGTTTCCAATCATGTTTTACTTTTTCTTGCACCAACCAATTACGTCTCAGAATAGCATCATAGCCTTTTCTTTTCAATGGAATGACGACGAAGTCCAATAAAAATGATTGCGTTCCAATAGTTACCGGTTGCGCCCTTAAGGTTCCCAACGATTTGATCCTGTGCTGGTCTGCCATGAGCAATTGGAATGTAGGTGGCCACAACATCGGCTTTCCCAACTTCCAGGTCTCTTGTGGTAAGACATTTACACCAGACCCTTCGTCGACTATTGTGTCTGTGAGAACATGTCCGAGGATCCCCATCTCGACAACCGTCGGATGCCGTCCGGATGTGAGGGCTAGCAACATTGGGTCTGTTGTCGTCACTTCCCTACTGTCCCTTCCTGTGTCCTCCGTTGCTTTCGAAAATGGTGTATGATTCAGAATGGCCGTCCATAACTGGGGCATTGTGAGAAGGTGGTCACTTATCTTGATCGGTACCTCCGTTTGTAAGATCTGTCGTATGATGTTTTGTTCCGCGGAGTTCCTTGCCAAGATGCCGGTGATGTCTTTCAATTTAGATGTCTTCGCAGATGATGCCTTTTCAATTTCCTCCTGTGCTTTTCCCAATTTTCTCTTTTCTTCCATCGGGTCTGGGTACACCTTCGCTTGCCTCCATGTAATTGCCAAAACCTCCTCTTCATCCATGCCGACAGTGATCGAATTTACTCCAGACTTTGGGCACTTAGCATCTTCATGGTCGCCGAGTCCGCACCATCTGCATAATAATTTCGGTGTGTTTGCTGTTGTACAATCCCGCGCTAAATGACCCCACAAATTACATGCTCGACATTGAACGATCGGCCATCCGTTTGCATCATACTGGGTTCGACTTCAGCCCCCATTATTATTGTTATTGTTCGCATTGTTGTTATTTTGCCCTCTGCTATTATTCCTATACCCACCTGAAGTAGCACCATCAATGTTTGCATTTCCGTTCCCTCCTGACATGGAAGCTGCTTGTGTAAGAAGCACCTGTGGAGATCCTCTTGTCTTCATGTTAAAGGGGCATTCCTTTGTCGAATGGCCCATGATCTAACAAATGTCACAGAATTGGTTCTTTGGACAGGATCTTTTAGTGTGATCGCCAGTCTTACACTCTGTGCATCACAACTCACTGCCTTTTGGCTCCTTCTGCATGTTTTTAAACTCCATCATGCGGATCATGTCCTTCTGTAAGGCGCGAACCTTCTTGCTACTGCCTTCATTGTCGTTGCTATCTTCTCTGGCAGGCTCGTCGTCATCAGAATCAGATGAGCTAGTGTTCTTTTTCTTTGTTTTCTGCTCACTTTCGAGGTCCAATGCTCAATTATAAGCTTCCGTGTGTGACGACGACGACACAATTTTCATTTTCTTTCGCAACTTCGAGCGTAGGCCTTCCACAAACCATCTTTTCTAAAGTCAGTCTGCTAGCTTACTTTCCATTTTATTTATCAAATCTTTTAATTTCTTGGCGTAAATGTGGACGGTTTTGTTCTTCCCCTGCTTAGTATTGAAGATCTCTGCTACAATTTCATTATCATCTTGCAACAGTTTAAATTTTGCCAAAAGCTCTTTTTTAATGTTATCTCAACTATTTAGCTTTTGTGGATCTGTATCAGTAAACCAATTAATTGCCACCCCTCGTAGGGTTGCCGAAAATTGCCTTACCCATTTGTTCGCATTTGTTATGCCATTTGCCATCCAGATCGTCTCGCATGTCTTGCAATGTTGAATGGGATCGGCCGTACCATCACCATCAAACTTCGGCAATTTTTCTTTTGGTCCCGTCATCACAATTGGTTTTTGTAAACAGGCGTTGTTCGGTCATGCTACAGTGGCGTTGTTCACTCCCACACTGTGGCTTTGCACTCCCACACCAGCAGACTGTTCTCCCACACCGGCGATCTGCACTCCCACACCGGCGGTCTACCATCCCACACCGACAGACTGTTCTCCCACACCGGCGGACTGCACTCCCACACTAGCGGTCTGCACTCCCACACTGGCGGACTGCACTCCCACATTGGCGGTCTGCACTCCCACACCGGCGGACTGTTCTCCTACACTGGCAGTCTGCACTCCCACATCGGCGAACTTAATAGCTGCGAACCTTGGTGAAGAAGGGTCTTCTGAAGTTGTCCCTTGCGGAAGTATATCTCGGACGAAGAGTTCACTCCACGCTCTTGCTTCGTCGGCACTCCGAGTCGTGCGAGTCGATGCTCTTCCGTCTGGATTCTCTTCCCTCGGTGAACACAAATTCAAAAACTCCTCCCGCGCTTCTTCCACCAATTCCACCCGCTGCTGAGTTGCCTCCAACAATTCTTCCGTGCTCCGGTTTCCGTCGGCAATCTTCTGAAATCTTTGTCGACGTTCGGCTTGCTGTGCCAGAATTAAATTCTCTTGCGCAGTACGGATTCCATCTTTTCCCTTGGCCTTATTTCGATCCTTGTTAAGTTGATTTGGCATTAATCTTCATTCCTCCCACCTTCCAAGTTCATAGGGCAACGACACCAAATGTTTACCGCATAGGTTAATTAAGAAATGTACACAGATAATGATCACGAACAGCAGTACTCCTTTATTCACATATGTCAACAGATTACATAACTGGTGATAAGATAAGATAAGATGATTTACAATGATCCCATACGGGGCATAAATACTTTCCGCTGAACCTTCCAAAAGAGGTCCGTCGGCCACAAAACAATCCTAATCTTCCTGTCGGCTCGTCGGCAACAAAATCTTGACCGACGATAACACCTTGTCGGCTACAAAATACACAATCTGCCGACTACAATGTGTACGCCATCTCATCCTGCAACTTGAGCATAGAGTTGTTAACTACATAGCCGACTAGAATGTGAAGTCCTCCTAATAGACTATCTATCCGACTATGAGTTATCTTGACATCTAGTGATCATTGCAGTGTCATTTTCCACTAAAGCTACTGTGGCGAGGGATTTCCAAGGACACTATGTGCTTGATTACCACCATTCGACTTGATATACAAGACAATATCCCATTTCCCCACCATGATCTAGCTAGATTTCTAATTTTAGTTTGTAATTCATCTTAATTTCGATACATATCTTTATTTTCTACAAGTTATCCATTCTATTTAGTTTACATTGAATAGACTATTCATCTCTGCCATTCTTGGTTATCCTTGATGATCTCTGGTGTGTAGTTTCAGCCTTCAAAATGTTTATTAAATGATATACCATATCATTCCTTGCCTTCAAGAGATTTCTGAACGATAGAAAGAAAAGACTCATTGTTTCTATGTACTAGTCACAATTCAGCTGTGGATAGACTTCCCAATCTTAGAGGCATATAAAATCAATGTCTCTATATTGATAAGCATGCAACATACACAAGATTCTTCTTATTTTGTTACATAAATCTTTTAAAGACATGATAACATGATACAAAGATCAATACAAGCCCACGAGCTCCTTGTATGACTCATTTATTAGTCTCTCCAGTTCAAACTATTTGCATATATCTTACAAAGTTCGACTGAAAAATCTAAAGGAATGTACACACGATAAACTAATGACTGTTAAGCATAAAATACCGTAGTTAAATCATGGAGAATTGACTTGATAAGAGGCTGTGATGTAATTGTATATCACTTGCTTCTTCTGCCAAACTATGATTTCCAATAAGACACAATCAGATGGTACTATTCTCTGTGTAGGCTAGTAGAGCAATTGAGTATATGTGAATAAAAATCAATGCAAGTTGACAACAATAAATGGATGCACAAAAGACAAGCCTTTGCCTAGCTGTGATTTCAAACTATATAGAAAGAGGGTCAACTATCTCACAAACATATTGTTAAAGGAGTTATACGCATGAAGAATGCAAGGTGGTGGTGAGACATGCATTTGCAATGTTGATAAATTATCAAAAATGTGAGGGCCGAAAAATTTAAGGGATTTATAAGAGGCCAATTGACTTCCATGCATTGAGTTAAATTGACATGAAAAATAAAAATAGAATCCTTGCCTTTAAATTATTATATCAATAATATTCATATTTTGTTTTTTTGATTGGTAAACTGTAATGTCCCCCTTTTCTGGGACATTATAATTCAATGTTGCCAGCTCACTTCGCCTAGGTTTCGGGGGCGAGAAGGTTCTTTTCGGGGTTTAGTTCGAGATTTGGCCTAGACATTTCCAGTTTCAGACCCATCGCAGTAGTTTTGGCAAGTTTGTCCGGATACTTACTATTTTTAATAAGTGAATAGAGCTCAATATTCCGGATATCTCAGGGTTGGTTTGGAAGCGTCTCTCCGAGAGCTTTCCAACGAGCTATTGCACGTGCTTATCCGAGTTCATTTGGTCAACTATTTTAATGCTTGATGATTATATGGTCTCCTGACTAAGTGACTATTAAAGTCATTTAACTTGTCACTTTATTTTTAAAGTTAATATGTTCACTTAAGTGACTAAAGGACAAAAAGGTGCTTTGTCCCACATTGCTTAAAAGAGCGTGCATCACATTGGGAAAAGCAATAAAGGTACATCAGACTCCACATGGGAGAATATATGAAGATTGTAATAATCAAGCAAATATTAATCTGGGAACTGGAAACAGTTGCTGGTGTCTTCTTCTAGGACGCAAACCCTTGGAGAAGCGTTTGAAGGTTGGACGCAAACCTAGCCTTCTTACAAGTTTCATTTATATTTCCAATCTGATTGTTATTTCTATTTATAAGATTGGATTTTCTGGATAGTTGAGTGTTATTGTATTGCTGTTGTATAATACAGTGACATATTTGGTAGTTATTTGTGTTAATTCTTGGTGCATATATGTATTTATGAATGTTGGAGAAAATAATAAATGAACTTCTCTGAGTTTTCTGGTATTCAAATCTGTTGGTTATAAATCTATTAAGGTTCTGGAATTTATATTGCATATTGGTTTAATGTTCAGATTTAAATCTGCAAGTACATATCACGGGTTTTGGGAAAATATCCAGTAGGGGATATTACATAAACGGCCGAAGCCTAATGCATTATATTAATAAATAAGTTAAATTACAAAATTCTCCATTCAAACAGGCCTAGGTAGGAAAGAACAGAGAAGAAAACCTCTAGTCTTGCTCTGGACCTAAGTCCTTTTCAACTTACAGATCTAAAAGGGGCATACCCCAGTCTCTATTTAATACAAATATAAACCCTTCTTTACTTTAACATTCCTTTGTACTCCATATCAAACTATTACATGGGTAGATAATTAATTGCTTCCCAATGCTGTTGGGATATTGTAGGAGGCATTCCTTTCATTTTAAGATGATATCTGGTTCTGATTGTACTAGGTTTATCAGGATTCCGTTAAGGAGCTGTTATTTCCTTTTGATATATATTTCTTTCTTGATTCCCTGCAACTTAAGATCACTTTCAAGCTTTAATTAATGTTAGTCCTCACATATCAGAATTTACCATAAAATTTCATCTATCTATCTTCAAATACTTCATCAATTATTCTATATCTAAATCATGTCATTAGTATCTTTGATTTTACATTGGTCTGAGCGCTAACTATAACTGAAGTATATATATCATATGGTTTGCTTTAAAGTTTTTCAGATTATAATAATTTTCATAATTTCAGTGCTTTATAATCTATTTCATTGATGGAACTTTGTAGTTTAGTGTAACTTCATCTTTCCATTATGCTGTCCAATGTTCATACTGAATTTGATAAATTATTAAATCTGTTTTTAAGGGATAAACTTCATTAGTTTGCTAACTTACTAAAGAACATCTAAATTTACTTCAAATCATATTATAACAGACACTTCCTTTCAAAGGATAAAACTTGAATAGTTAAATACTCTTTGTTCAGCACATTTTGCTTGAAGGAGTTTTTTAATTGCTTTACATTCTAATTCTGACCCAATTTTATTTGTAGAGTTTTTTGAATTGTTTTACATTCCAATTCTGACCCGATATGATTCAAGAATCGGGCAAAATTTGTAGGGAGGGTGTTTCATTTTCTTTTACTTCTTCCTCTCGAACTAGGATCGACATTTCAAGCAGACTGGCATCTAAAGAAGAATTCCCTTCCAAGATTCAATTTCTTCTTCAGCTAGATATATACCCATCCAATTGTTACAGTTAGCAGGTCATATATGGAAGAAGATAAACAGAAAGGCAAGATTTCTTTTGACGATAGGAAAACAGTTTACCAGCTTGTTGGAATCAAGGGATGACAATAGAGGATACAACAGAATATATATATATATATATATATATATATATATATATATATATATATTCTGTTGTATCCTCTATTGTCATCCCTTGATTCCAACAAGCTGGTAAACTGGTTTCCTATCGTCAAAAGAAATCAGACAAATCCAGTATTGTGTCCTTATGTAAATTGTTATTTAAGCCAGAACACATTGGAAACATAGACAAAGTAGTAGCCTATATCAAAAACCAGTTTACCAGCTTGTTGGAATCAAGGGATGACAATAGAGGATACAACAGAATGAGTTGTCGCTGATCAATAGGAATATCATAATGACATATATATATATATCATTTTTGATACAGGCTACTTCTTTGTCTATGTTTCCAATGTATTCTGGCTTAAATAGCAATTTACATAAGGACACAATACTGGATTTGTCTGATTCTAGCAGGCATGTCATGGCCAAAAACATTGCACGAATGCCACTTAGTACTCGATACCAATCCATATTATTTACAAATTCCTTTCCTAAAATCCTGTAGACTGCTCTATTAATCAGGAAATGGGAATTCTGCATCACTGTTGAAAGATGTCACTCTCTAATTGGTTCGTCAAATGCAATTTGTATCAAAGGACCATTCAATTTTATAATGGAATTCATTTTGGGGACCTATGTCTAGTATTCATCTGTGTCTAGCTTATAAAGACCAACAATTATCATAATTCCTAAAATTCGAAAGATTGCCGGAATCTGAATAATCAATGTATGTGTCAACCCATACCCTTCGCCTGTTCCTATGCTTGCCCAATGCTATACTTAGGAATATGATGAATCAATTGTTACATATTTTCAAGCTGTTCAGATTGTCCTATATAATAATCTTCTCATATTTAAACTATACCATCATTAGTGTCACTAAACTCATGTTAACCTCTATCTAAATTCTTAGGAGAGTTTTGATAGATCGAATTGTCCCCAATTCCATGACTACTTAGACTTGCATTTGTCTAGGATTTAAACCATCAACTGCCCCTTAAATATTTCTTGTTTTTTCCATTTTGATCTATTACCCTTTATTCCATAGTAAGCTAAATAAAGCAATCCTTTCCCTTTATGCACACTTCAGTAATCATATATCCCCAATTAATTCATGAGCTTCATTTTATTCGTGATTAATGTTGTATCTTTATAATCTTCCATTAGGCTTATTGGTTAGAAGGATTAGAATTAAATTACAGATCCTGATAGTCAAAATAGTTCATGAGATTCTTAAGGACAAATGTTAGCCATATTCAGATTGAATCTCATAAAGAAAAATCAATAAAATTAAAGATACCACTTCCAACTACGAAAGAGAAAATCAACGGACATCAAAATACTAGTTACCATTAGTAATGCTAATATTGTAAATGCCAAAAACAGAAAGGTAAAGAGCCAAGGGCTATAAGCCAGGGAAAGCCAAGGGGCGGAAAGAAGAAAAAAACCAACAGAAAAGCTAAGAGGATGTCGAAAGAGTGAGGGACAAAGAGAAGGGACGAAGCAAAGAAACCCACAAGGCTAGAGGCAGAAAAAGGGGAACGGAGAGAAAGAAAGGAAAAAGGAAGGAGCAGAAAAAGAAACAAAGAGACTGACAACGAAAACAAAAGGAGGAGCAAGAGGAAATAGGGCAAAAAGAGCAAAAATGACCACTAACATGGAGACAAGGAAAGGGAGGACATAAGGGTATGCAGAGGACCAAAGGAGACAGGAACAACAAAGGAAAGTGACTAATGGCAGTCGATGGAGGAGCGAAATAACCAAAAAGCATACATATAAGTCTATGCTAAAAATTTATATACAATATAAATGCCAAATATAAGATTTGGATAACAACAGTAACTATATCATATTAGATGTTCGTGAGATGTTTACATAAGATCAGATAAGGACGAAAAAGGGCCCACTCAACAGAGTCTTACCCAAGTACCCATAGGGGAGCCCACATACTAAGATACATTCAGAAGTAAATTGCTTGATTGAAGCAAAAATGAAATATGAATCCTGTTGTCAGTAAAATGTTCAGTGTAGCTGACGGGTGGAGTAGTATCCGAACGGGCGTGTGACGCTTGAGTCACCACTTCGGAAAGGTATATGTACACGTCCGAGATGGACTTTGGAATCATCGTTGTAATCATTGTGATCAGTGTAGTCATTGTATTCGGATTGTAATCAGCAAGTGCATATATGAATAAAGTATCTGTTCTACATTGAATCGTGTTACCCATGTTGATCTTTCTTTAACCTATACGGTAAACAAAGCCTAGATATAATCTTACCCTACCGCAAGGGGACAAAATCTGAAAATTGGACCAGCGGCTACACTATAACATAATATAGAGACAAGATAAACGGAGGACACTGTAGATAGGAAACACTGTTAAAGTTGTAGCTTCAGTCAGATTGATTCGATTTGAGATACATTATTGTTATTGGTAAATCATCATTGCCTATATATACTTATCCATGTTAAGTGATATATATATATATATATATATATAAAATTAATTTTTGTTAATATATTATTAATAATTAAATAATGGTTAAACCATAGAGACATGTCTCCTCTCATATTTACATGAGATTCAAATTTGCATTTGGAACACATCTATCACAATGGTCATGTTAGTACTTTTGCAGAAAATGATCCATGTTACTCAACATGGTATCAGAGCCAAGCTGCAAATGTAAGAAAATCAGAGACAACAATCATGTGGAATGCAAATACTTGTTTGTGGAAGAATCAATAATAAGTTTTGAAGAACTCCTTATTGTCGATGGAATTCAAAGGTCATCTTTGGCATAACTGTTGTCTTCATTATGGCTCATGCATACATGACTGTTTGGGTGATCATTCATGTATGGAAGTCAATGATTATTATATCATTATTGAGCATTGAGTCAATATTTTAATATTGGCGACAAGATTAAATATTTCTTTCCCTATTCAAGTAATGTTTTGAATGCTTTTAATTTGAAAATTTTCAGCTTAATGAAATTGATTGTGTCTGAGGATAGATGTCGAGAAAATACTGACACACCATGCAACTACATGAATTCTGCTGGCTCAGAGAGAGTTCTTAGTGTAAAGTCACCGGAGGAACTACCAAGCAATCATTTTTTTATTGTCCAATAATAAGTTATGACAGGCTGTGCATATCTTTCAAGCCTCTAAGCGTCAGTTGTGGAGTTATTTCAAGAATCCACACATGAAGAGCAGTGCTTGACAGGTCTGTGTTTGGTAGAGACGAACTAGAAATCCAGCAGCAATTCTGAAGTCGAGTATTGTTCCTGCCGATTATGGTTGGAGGAAAATATATGGAGTAGAATTATATCTTCAGTCTGCAAGTCAATGCTAATGTATTCAGCAAGCAAGGAATGATATCCTGTAGCATTGTTTTCGGTATCTCTGGAATGTTTTAGCGGCAGTGAGTATTTTCAGCTGTGGAAATTCTGTCTCTTGACACTTTAAGTCACCATGTAACCATGTCTTCTATTTAGTTTTTTCAATGGCAAGAAAGATTGTGATTATTCTAGTCTCTCACAAGGCTGGCATCTGACATTCAGCAACCATCGATGATTAAGGGTGAAGGCAGCATTGACCATTGATGTGTTGATTAAATAAAAATTTAAAGCGGGAAAATAGACGCCTTATCTTCTTACATTTACAAGGCGTGGTAGAAAGTTCATTTCAGAAAAAACTGAGAATTTTAGAATATCATCCCCTATCAAAGATAAATAAAACTTGATGATAGATTAAGCATAAACACCCAATATTTCAATTGGTCTTGACGACAAAAATCAAATAAGCAGGAGCTAATCCTTCACGAGTGAATAGGAGACCACTCAAGTGTAGAGACATCACATAAGGTGTATTGGCAAAGACATACGCCAGTGATTAAGTCTCATTGAAGGTGTGATTAGAAGCAGGGAGAATGCCTACAGTGTAGAATTGGGCAGATACAATCATTGATAAAGGAGACATCAACGCATAAGGAAGTTCGCACATAATGATGTCTGATTTGGATACAAAAGATGGTATACTGCAGAGTCATTCAGGAATTTTTTGAGATGTTCATATTAAAAGAGGCAAACAAAAATATTGCCACAGAACAGTTTTAATATTCAACAATTGGTGAATATTCTGGAGGTGCTTGGAAATGTGAATTGTTAAAATGAAGTTCAAGTGTCAGATTTATTCCCGAGTTTGAACTAATATTTTCATTTCTAATGTTGGTAAATACAAATTGTTCTAGAAATAATTCTCAGTGGCCCCGCTCGGTAAAGTGGAAGATTAAATGTTTGTGTTGAAAGTGCGATGCATATGGAGTGGCTCATATAATTGAAAACTTAAATATTTGAGCAAATATTTGTATCAGCAAATGTTAGAAGACTTAGAAATTATTGGTTCAGATTCGACCCTACGTTGGACAATATATTTTGAGCCATATATATCCAGTCTTATAAGCTGACTCTTGGGCTTATCCTTGACCACTGTTACATTGTTGGAAGATCGATTTTGATAGCCTGATTTTGTCTTTGACTGTGACATGGAGATATAAGAATTATAACATTGAATGTGAGTCGTCGTAGAGTTTTCGAAGTGATACTTGTGCTTTATCATTTGCAAACTACATAGAGAATTTTCTTGGCACTGTTTCAATGCATGGTTGACTGTTTGTTTCTGATGGAGTAATACCTACCAGACTGGAAATCAGATTGTTGATGTATATTTAAGGTTGCAAACTACAAGGAATATCTTGCCTCTACCATATTTCTTGAAGACATTCATCATTCTGAAATATCGACAAAAGATTTGGTATAAGATAACACTTGGAAATATTTATCAAGGTGATGTGGGCCATAGGAACTCACTAGAAAATGTGACGAAGACTGGGTACACATTTCGTAGGGCCTCTGAGGTTATATGGACAGAAGTACGAAGCACTATTGTGAGACGTGCACAAGGAATTATATACACCATCACTATGCATGATATCCTTGGAAGATACTCACCACAGAACATAATGAAGGCTTGGTGAAAATCTGAGAATTGACTAGTATTGAGTTTACCATCATATCTGAGGCTCATTACACACCAGAAAGACACTCTCTAAGGATGCTAATGAGGAGGCATTCTTAAATAGACAGTTCATACTCAGGTTTTCCTATGATCGTGCTTGAATTAGTGTTTGTCAAGAGTAATGTTGAAGATCAACATGGTTACATTTGAATAAATGTCTATTAGCACTAAAATCAATCTTCAATATTTTGTTGTGTGCTAATATCATGGCCAAATGAGACATTTATTTATTTAATTTTTGTCAAGTACAGGAGGAGTTGATTCGAAAATGTTGTAAGAGATAGTAGATGAAAAGGAAGGAGATATGTAGAGAAAATTATAAATATATAACATGACAGGGAACTTCTTATGAACCAAATTAGGGGGTGGAGCTCCGTCTTCTAAAGTTTGATAGACCAGATTTAACAAAATGTAGATATCAGTGTTATCAATGGCAAAAGTCTGTATATCCTTAATTTCATCAGAATATTATTAAATGCATAATCAAGTAGTGACCTTAAATATCAAAAAGCTTTATCAGATTCTCATTATTTCCAATATTATGCTCAGACTCTTCACTTCTGATAAGTGAAAATTATAAATGAGAAAATCAGAGGTACTATATGACTGAAGGTGACACGATTTATATTTTTCTTATCTAAAGTGTATACTAGTCACCCTCATGATAGTGGAGAAATGTAAGAACAATGACTCCGTCCAGGTGAACTTGATAAGTGGAATTGGTAGATAATGTTTTGAGGAATTCACTGGCATCAATTAGGAATTTTTCATATGTATGATAGAAATTTGAATTGGAGGATTAAACCAATAAACTATTACATATAATCCAGCCAACACAGATTATAAATACTCTCAGCATGTTAATAGATGTATCATGGTTGTTTCAATGATATAAGAGTGGGAATTTTACATTGTGGAGGGAAATAATAACCAATTTTCCAATCCCACTCGAACCATCTTTAGAAGGGAGATGCAAGAGAAGGAACGCCATCAGATTTTCAAATCTGAATCATCTCTTGGAAAACTTGTATTAAAGATGGCGATGTACAGATAAGTATTTATTACTCTTAAGTATTACATTTATCAACTCATTATAGTTTGTCTGTCATTTACAGTTTTATATGTACTATATGAGGTATTTTTCCTTGATCTTTTCCTTTGTATTTGAAGTTGATCTTGCACGAAAAGAAGAATGGCACATTAGGTAGCTTATGATAGTAGCCTCAAAGAAGTTATGATCAGGCTGGATAAAGTGAGGCTCTTGAAGCAAATATATTTGATGATTGAGATTATGAGTATCCTTCTACATTAAAAGGGAGTATGACACTTCTTCGAAGGCAACACAGGAGCTTAGAAGATTGATACTCAGAGGGAGTCTAGAACTGCATGATTTTGATGGGCCTACTCTTGTGTGCATTGTGAGGAAGTGTTGACTTATCACTAGAAAGTTGGAAGATCAATATTAGATTCAGAGGAAGTTTGACAGGCATCCTTAGGCGAAGAGAGCTCTTAGTGAGTAACTAGAGGACTTGACTTCCCAGGATTGTTGTTCTGAGGGAGAAATTTGAAGTGTGATCTCTTCTCTATAAGGGGAAAGTTTTAAGTGAAATTCCTTGTAATGCATTCCTCTATGAGAGAGAATTGAGGTGAAAGCCCTTGTACCACCCTTTGACTTGGTTCATGGTGGTCACTATTTCACATATGATATGTAATGAAAGGTGATGGTCTTTTATTGACATATATAAACAAAAGCTAACCATTGTAAGGTAACGATCTTATAAATGGTACACCTGTTATCGTAACAAACCTCATTATGTTGTTGTCCCATGGTGCTGGAAGTCAGGATAACGAACGTATCATGATCAAACTTAATTAAATTGTTGTCCCAGAGTGCTGGAGATCATGATACTTGTCATGATAGAGACCATGACATTGTGATATCTTGTTAAGTTGTTGTTTCGGAGTGCCGGAAATAAGATAACTCATATCCTTCTAGGATATAACATATTCTTTCGGTAGGTTTCAAGGGTTTGATGCCAGTGCACATAGCAAAAGAATATACGTATGATGAATATCACATGATTGATATTTCTTGTTGAATCATACTTCAGATTATATTGAAAAATAACATCTAAGTTGATGGATTTATGTTGATATCCTTAATATGCCATTCCAGGAATATCATACTGAGATGATATCTCTTCATATACTGTAGAGCATAATATGTTATAAAAACCCTCTCTAGCTACGAGGGAGTGTTAAGGTTGTAGCTTTAGTCGGAATGATTCGATCTGAGAAACATTACTGTTATTGGTAAATCATCATTTCCTATATATAATTATCTATGTTAAATAATATATATATATATATATATATATATATATATATATATATATATATATATATATATATATATATATTATATAGCATATATATATATATTGTTATACATATTATTTTTGTTAATATATTATTAATAATTAAATGATGATTAAACCATGCAAACATTGAGGAGAAATGTCTCCTCTCATATTTATATGATATTCAAATCTGCATTTGGAACACATCTATTACAATGGTCATGTTATGACATTTGCAAAAAACGATCCATGTTACTCAACAAAAACAAGAAACGTAGAGTTTTAAGGCTTGATCTTCAACTTTCCAAAAGACCATAATGAGATCGTCGACATCTTTGATGGAGACAACACGAAGACCGTTTCCTCCTGGCTAGATTTGTTGAAGTTTGGTAGAGAGAAATCTAGCTTGTTCAAATCTAAAAACTCAATACCTGGCTCAATGTAGGAGTCAAAGATCCTGAGATAATTGAGGAGCCTATCTATGCTTTGGTCTTCCACAAAGCCTCTCCACCTAATCAGAAATGTAATGCTTGGTTTCATCTTTGGCCCTTCATTGATGAAGATAGTCTGGGCCCTTTTGTGTAATATGGGGCGCCTAGGCACAGTGGCATGAACGAAACTTCTGGGGGGATAAGACATGTAATCATCAGCATAAGGGATTTTCAGAGGCCTATCAATACTAAGAATGGCCTGTTCCAGCCCTTCTAGCCAAGTCGGATCAAACAAATTGTGGGATAATCATATAATATCCCAATGAGCAATTTGGGCATAGGCCAAGCATGATATGAATATGCCTAGAATGGAGCTATTGGAGCGGCAGTTAAAGTCGTGGGTAAAGGTTTTCTCCCCTAAACCCCATTAATGGCTACTCTAGTCATATCATCAACAGGGTTGAGGAGCCTATTCCAACGTTCTGGCTTCACAGAGCCCCTATAAGCCATCGTTCTAACTCCAGTAGCATGGAACAAATTGATAGCATACTCCATCCTGACACACTATTCTATTCCCTAGATACACTTGGCGATGCTAGTGAATTGATATGCTAAATGTTGAAATTTGGGAAAAGTAGGATTACTCACCTATATGTAGTTGCTCTTGAGAAGCCCTTAGAACCATCTAGATAATGCTAAAATCATCGAGTGATATGCAATGCTTGCTTCATGAGAAATTAATGCCGATTAAAATCTTGAACTTGGAGTGTGCAATGGGCTATAACTTTTAATGATTACATCATTATTGTCCTTAGTCCGTTGAATGATTAATTCAGTGACTATGCTAGTACTTGGCTACATTTTAAGGATAAATAATGATAAGTGATTTTAGTAAATTCGGTTGGGCTTTACTGTTTCTTAACCTTAGAAACAAATTAAGTTGAATTATGTGTTATAGATCGAGGGGGTTCTTGTGTTTCGAATACTTTATAATTAAGGTCAATGATAAGTCTAGGAAGAGGTAACTAGTGTGATTTAATCAGTTAAATACAGTAGTAATCATGGATACTTTTCCATATATAGATGTTCAATTTGAATTAGGATATGTAACTAGGATTCAAGATTCTAAAGTGATATCTTCGCCAATGACTCTGATATTGGCTAATTGTTCAGTTACTATGTTCCCCTCTTAGTAGATGTGCTGGAATTTGATTTCTTCAAACTTGTCTACAAGGGGCAAATTTTTTTTCAGTTTGGAGTTAATGCTCCAATTTGGGGTGGTTCGCTTTCTCAAAGCATTCAAAATAATTTGGGAATCTCCTTCAATTACTAACTTCCTCATACTTCATTCTAGACTAAGTTTCAAGCCTTCCTTAAGAGCTTCCAATTCCACCATATTATTTGATGTAATACCGATGGGTTTTGATTGTTTTACTATCCATTCTCCATTATCTGCATGTATGATACAACCTATTCTTGCCTTGCCTAGGTTCCCTTTCAAGGCTCCATCAAAGTTGAGCTTTGTCCATCCTAATGGAGGTGGTTCCCACTTACATTCCTTTCACACTTGTAGGTTCTTCTTGGTATATAATAAAGGAGGGTTGATGAGATTAGGCCAATTTTTTTCCGCGTCCCACTTTGAAAAAGATCCTTCTTCAAGGACTATTTTTCTTAGATAATTGTTCATTACTTCTAGAATACTTGCCTCTACTTTATTAAGGAGTGAAGGGATATCCATGTTCAAATTATTGAAAATTATCCTATTTCTTTCCTTCCATATTTCCCATAATAGAATGGAAGGTGAAATGTTCCATAATTTATTATATACTTATTTCTTGTTGTAATTAGGCCAACTTTTTAGGACGTTCTCTAAGTTTTTAGGAAAGGGAGCAGACCAATTTAATTTTTGCCTAAGCCACTCCCAGCGTTTCATAGAGAAAGTGCATTGATATAACAAATGTTCTATATTCTCTGAGTTGTCTTTACATAATATACATCTTGACGGGCCTTCGACTCTCAATATTGTGTATCTATTTGTAGTTAATATCCTTTTTTGTATGGCGGCCCATAAAAAGCTTCTTGTGTTGGGCAAACATGTTGGATCCCCACATAGGTTAAGGGGAATATAGGTTTCCTCCCAATTGTAAGTGTTGGTTAAAATCTCATAGCCTTTTCTAACACTATTTTTCCCATCTTTAGATGGTCCCTATGTTAAATTATTATGTCTGTTGTTATAGGAGACTACTCTTTGTTTTAGAAAATTTGTGAACTCCTCTATTTCTGCCCGTGAGAGATTGGTTTCTTCTAAGGATATCCATTCCCAAATTGGTTCTCCATTCGCTACTTTAATATGTCTATAATTAGGTACCTGTTTCCCCTAGAGTTGTGTTAGAGTGTTTTTGATGTTTATTGTTAAGTTGTAGTTATCAGGAGAGGGAAGACCATCCCAAGAATCTTCCTAGATAAAAGCCTCTTCCCCTTTCCCTATGCCCCAGGTTATGTTATTGGTAATGATCAGTCAACATTTTAACATAAAGTTCCATGTATTGGACCCTTTTGGGGAGTTTTTTAACCCAAAAAAGTGATATACACTCGTCTTCTTCCTAATATTTATGATAAAGGATTTTTGCCCATTTACTATCTTTTCCTTGGTACATGCACCAGATTAGCTTTGCTCCAAAGGCTTCGTTTTGCCAACTTAAATTTTTGATTCCTAAACCTTTAATCCCTTTAGGTCTACATATGTTTTCCCATTTGATTAAGGCTAATTTCTTCTTCTCCGCCGTACTGTCCCAATTTTTTTAAAAAAAGGTTTGCTCTCTAGTTTCCTATTTATACCTTTAGGTAGAGGAAGGCAAGAAATGTGATATGAGGTTAACTATTTCCCGTTCGAATTAGTTATTTGATTGTCAATTCTTTCTAAAATCAAGTCCCAGGTTTTAGGATTTTTAGTTTTCTTTTCTAGTTGAATGCCTAAATACTTGCATGGAAATGAGCCCTTCTTATATCCCATCATATTGCAAATATCATTTTCTAATATTGGCATTGTATTAATAAAAAAGATTTCAGATTTTTCAGCATTTACCTTCTACCCTAATGCTTCTGTATAATCTTGAATAATTTGTTTTTAGTTCTGGGCTTCTTCTAAAGAACTTTTTCTAGATAAGATTGTGTTGTCTGCAAATTGTTGATGGGTTATGTTAGGGATATTCTATGTTACCGTTATTCCTTTGATTTTTCCTTCTTGCTGAGATTTTTTTATAGCTCTTCCAAAAGCTTTCGCCATTATAATAAATAAGAAAGATGAAACAGGGTCTCCTTGTCTAATTCCTCTTGAGATGTTGAAAAAGCCTTCCAAAGTACCATTTATTAGGAGTGGAAATACAGTAAAAGATGAGGTTTACAATCATTTACATATTCGTCATATTTCAAATATACGTATACATACATTTACATTATATTTAAATATATGCATATATATATATATATATATATATATATATATATATGTAACACATACAAATGTACAGAAGTATTAGGGGTATTATATATATAATAAGTCGTAACTGGCATCACAAGAAAAATGCAGAGCGCATCTAGGTATCAAATCAAGGGTAACAATTTTTATTTCGCTTAATGTTCATATGAATATATAAATATATATATGTATGTATGTATATATATTTAGTTAGCTGATGGTAGACACTTGGCATTATCTAATCTGTCCCAACTTACTTCTCCCTGACCAAAGCGGTTTAGACGAATACCTGGTAACTTAGTGGTAGGTCGGTGCTTGTGCCTTATTTCCTCTCTGCAAATGCTTCCCCCCCTTCGCCGCTTTCTTGCAAGGGGGAATAACATGGTGAAAGCATATTTCCCAAATCATATAAATGTAATAAAAGTTACCATAACAAATAACTATATTAACTAATTGTGTCTAATTCATATAAGATCTTAATGAATAACCAATATTCTAATTCACATGAAATCGTAACGACTAACCAATTTAACTAACCATTTTGAATTCATTTGAAGACTTAACGGTTATATAGAACATTTTAAATTTAGACAAAATATATGATGTAGTATTTTCCTCAAGCAATGCCAACTCAATGTGAGTGGCATTTGCAACTCTAATATCATGGTGCCTTACATAATTCTTTGATGGGTGAATATTCAAAGCTATAAAATCTCTACCTTAATATTCCTTTCTAGAAATTTCAACATTCACCAAGAGTACTCTCTTTTAGAGATATGTAATCTTTACCTTATAGTGGGGTTCCATGATAGCGGTTCTCCCTTAACTACCATTGCAATAGGGTGTCCTTAGCAAATCTCTGTTAACTAATTCTGCAATAGGGTGCCCTTAGTAGTTCTCCCTTAATCACAATGCAATAGGGTGCCTTTATTGGGGTTCTCTCTCAATTGCCACTGTAATGGGGTGCCCTTAGCGGATTTCCCTTGACTAATTTTGCAATAGGGTGTCCTTGGGGGTTTCCCCTTGTCTACTTTTGCAATAAGGTGTCCTTGGGGGTTTCCCCTTGTCTACTTTTGCAATAGGGTGACCTCAGTGCTTCTCCCTTAATTACAATGCAATAAGGTGGCTTTATAGAGACTCTCCCTTAATTGTCACTGCAATAGAGTGCTTTCACGATTCCTCCTTAATTGCAACCTTGGAAAGTTGCTAGAAATAGGGCTCCCTTAGAAGTTCTCCTTTTATCAGTGTGGTAGGATGCCTTTATAGTAGTTCTCAGTTAACTATTGCACTGATAGGGTGCCCTTTGTGATTCTTCTTAATTGCAACCCATTTTATTAACACAGGATGGTGAAATCATTGTGCTAAGGACGCACAAAATAGTCTACGAGTGGACTCCCTCAAGGTTCTCACCCATCCTAGGACTTTCCCGACATGTGACTAGATTATTTCATTTCTTGCTCCACAAAGCCCCTATCCCAGTTAATCAATTTGCTGAAAGGGTGTCATGTCCTTTTTGTAACTTGATGCCTGTTTTCTTTTGTTTCCTTGTCAAGTATCATCTCTATTTTGTGGGCTTGACTTCTATTAACACGTGTCTCAGTTCTGATTTTTTTTTTCGCATTTAACACACAAATTCTTCCTTTAATGGATTCAATGACAGGGAGTAAGTTTGTGATAAAGTTGTTTGTCTCTCAAAAACTTCTATCCTCTATTGTTATCTAGAAAAGTCATTTTTGATGCCATTTAGGATGTCACAAAAATAATGTAGAAATACTCGATGCTTTAACAATCTTTTATGACTTTTTATAAGTGATTTCTTTGTTCAATTATAAACTTAAGAGTTTGAGACTATGTGGTCATTTCTTTGATGGTAGTAAATTGTCTTTCTTGTGATTTCTTGATGTATGATGCATGATTGAAATTTGAATCTAATTTGCTTGTTGATTTTAGGAGAATAGCAGTTAAACAGTTTTTTTCATAGAATGGTAGGATTATGCTCTAGTACCACTGTAATGTCACCAGTGTGGATTAATTGGAATTAAGGGACAAGTAGTTTAATCCTTGTTTGTAAATAGATTTGTCATTACAAATTAATCTTCAAAATTGACCTTGTTTGCCTTGTGAGCAATGACAATTGTGCCAAGAGTTGGAGAGATTGTGATCGAATAATGATTTGTTACAATTTTCCTTTGCGTTTGAGAGGAGTGATAGGCCAACACTGGGGCAGATAATAAGAAATATTTAATACTTTAAATGATGAAATTCAGCTTGGTCTATATGTGTCAATCCGAGAGCGTAAGCTTGTGAAAGGTGTTCGAGCAATATGCCATCAAGGGGTGTTGGTTTTGAATTGAGGGATTATGAATGCGTCTACAACATGCAAAAGAAAATCTATGAAAACCAAAATAAATCCCAGCGACAGGAATTGTCACTTCCTGGTGACAGGAACAACAAAAACAAAAATAAACATGAAAACAACAATAATAACTATAACAATTCACAAATCTAATGAAAATAAACTAGAATACATAAAAGAACATCATGCATGAATAAATAATATAATACAATAATTTTCAAAATGCAAATCCGATTTGAGTTTCTATTTTGTTTTCTAATAAAAATACGACAGGAAGCTCTTAATAATCTACATATTAATACTGATAATTTCCTATGTGGGTTCAAGAGCAGAAATTCGTAATATAAATTACTTCAAGAAAATGAATAAAAACTTTGTAAATCGTTTCACTGTCTTTCTCAATCAAACATTAATTAGATTGCATATGTACTCATTTAAAACTTCAAGTACACCCCATGCTGAAATACTGAATTAAGAATTGCACATGCAATAATCAAATTAAAGATCACCAACATTCTGCAGAGTGGGCCCTTCCTCCTCAGTTTGCTGGGAGATGAAATCCAAACGGTTCTTTCTTAAACGATCTCAATCATGCGAAATTCTGTATTTCTGATCAAGGTTTTTCATGCATACTTTCATCTGGAAGCTGATATATATATAAAACTTCAAGATGATAACCACCTCTATCTATGTGGTGTGAAATAGAATAGTTTGTTTTTTGATCTGCAACTAATAAACAATAATACTTATCACCAAATAATTCTGTTGTAACAGAATGCATATAGAAACACAGATTTCTTATCATCTACACCCGTGTGTATCTTGCGTAGTGGTTGATATTGATCCAAGCCCCATTTCCATCCATCTGCTACATAGTAAATGCGTTTTTATTACAGCTGTAACATACATAATAGGCTGCGGTTTTCAGAATATCTCATATCTGATTTTGATTCACCAATACTATTTGGGATTCCTTGTTGGCATGCTTGTAATATCTTCTGATGTAGAAATAATAAAGCAATCATGTATAATAATTTCTACCCAAATGCGACCGGAAGTTCTCATTAAGGAAGTGACAGGAGGATTTGTTCCACACATCAACATATTGTGATAATAAAGATTAGTAAAAAGCAACCAATAATGAATTTTCCATCTTTTAATCCCAAAACAATATTAAATACTACTTATATATATTAAATCATATGCAACGTAAAATGGTAAAATGGGTCGAAATGGGATGGAAATGGAATAAGGAAGCGAGTATGAAACTAAATGAAATGTATTAAAATATGGCATAGAATGGGTTGTAAATGGCTCTCATCAAGGAGCACCTCCCTCGTATGATGGGGCTATTTTGGGATTTTGTGTACTTTTATCCAGAAAGCACAAAAAGGAGAAGACATTAAACTAAAAGAGAAAGAGGAACATAAACCCTACTGGAAAATGTACATAGATAGCAAAGGTTGATTTTGTATCATATGCCAACGACTCAGATATCGATTCTTTACACATGCATGAAAGTTATCAACTTAACATATGATAATTAGCAATGATAACACAGAAGAACATTTAGAACATACAAACAAATGCTTCCTTCGTTATTGTTTTGAGATTATATAATCTCGAAAACTCTTATATACATAATGCAAAATCAAAATTTATTACAATATTCTCTCAGAAATTCCAAAGTGTCTCCCTTCTGTAAGAGTACCTTCCCTCCTCTTCAAAATTACAAAATGGCCTAGTATATATAGGCTCTTCATGATAAATAACATCTAACCACTGTTGAAAGTATAGCATCAGTCATATATAATGTCTGATTAGTGCTCAGAATACTGAATCTATGATGTATATGTGTATATGTATACATATACACATTTGTTTGCATTTCAGTATAAAATGATTTTTCAGATGGCTCAATCTGATCTGGATAGTGATCGATCAAAGATGCCAAGTGATTAAATTCTGTAATCACCACATATGATCTGTAAATATTATTGTGAATATATAACTATCATTGGCAATGGAAATCCGGCTCCTTCGATATGCCATCAGTGATCATGATTATGGTAAATGATTTGTTAGTTAAGGTTTGGAAAGGACTCCTCATGTAAAGGCATGGCCCTACGTGTCCAAGGGACACATAGAGTAATGTCTCTACATGAGACTGTCCATTCAAACTAATACATATGTTGAGTTATGTGGATCACTAGAAACATATCAATGCACTCATACTATTACTTGTGATCTGCATATACATACAACTGCAATAAACAAGAACAAGAATATTAGATCACAGTAATCCTGAAGCATTACATACCCCAGCTACTGTACTATTGCAGAATAGAAGATTTTGTAAGCATCTACATTCACAGTAAATCAGACAATTGAATCAAAGGTTAAACTCTACCATAGATTTAATATCCTTAACAACCACTTCATAGAAATACCTCCCTTTTAACACAGCAACAGTTTAGTTAAAAGCCTCTTAATTTATGTAAAATCTATCCATTCTCTAACTTTAATTACAATAAGTAACATAAGTCACTTTTGCAATATGAGGATTCAAACCCATAACTTCAAAGTTGAAGTTATGTTGAGGGGCTCATCGATCTTCCTTGCTTCTCTTGTCCTTGTAACCATGGCTCCCTCAATGAGACTCTTGTCTTTTCCACATATCAAATTTCTTTGAACCTTATCTGTTGGATCCTTTGAAGCAGTATGAGAGACATGTTCACAACCTTCTGTAATTATTTTCAATATAACAATAATATTAGGATGTTGTGTTGAGCAACCCAAATCGTTACCAATAATAGAATCATCCTGATAGCTTGGAAATTTCAGGAAATCCTCCATTGGTACATAGTTCAATTTGTTGTGTTTAAAAGATTTTCCTTGTGTGACAATGTTTTTCTAGAATAGATTGACCTCATTGATTACATTATTGAAGTTGAAAAGATTTTCCGGTTTTGCCCTATTTTTTGTTTTAACGAGCCCTCTTCATATTTAAGCCCATCCAAACATTTGGAGAAGATCTAGAACCATTTATTTTTCTTCTATTATGTTTTGGCTTTCAGCCAATTATCTCAAGAGTGGGTACAAACTCTTTCCAATCTCTGTTCGAGATATTTGATAATGGTTGTGAACCTAGACATTATTTTCAACAGAATACATATTATTATGAACAATCCTCGGTGTGTATGTTAATGAAAGTTTTTAATTTTAACCAAAGTGCGAACACTTTCCCACATTGCATAGCATCCGTGTCATTTAATATTAACTTTCATTTTGGAAACACCTTTCACATTAGCTGATCAAGAACTTGGAAGAGTCATTGTTATTTCCAATAAATAACAGCAATCTTTCCATTCCACGAAGAAACAATTTTCCACTTGGAAATATGGATAACCAACACAGTTCATGATTCTATTTTACATGTATGTATTTGAGAAGGCATTTTGAATTTGAAGAATGTTGGACCATTCCTTATAAAACCCAATTCATGCACATTCTGCAATGATTCTTTTAGATAGCATTACTTTGAGAAATTCTTGTAATCTTTTCATGAGCTTTTCACATGCTTCAATCTACATGCACCAAGAAAACATGTTTACATAAACACTACGATATAGATCACCTTAGCAAGATAGTCGTGATACAAGTTGGAATGTACTCCAGAAGTGCTTCAGAATATAAATGATTTTGGAAGCTTTGTTACACGACACATTTGATAGAGACTCTAAAATGATTTTGTTTTCTTTATTGAAAAGATTCAATTAAACCGCTGAGTGCATATCTCACACTTCTACAATTTGCATGGATGTCAACTTGAGCATCTTTACATTCAAAGAAGTTGTATTTTTGTGTACTGGATGTTTAGAACTTATGTTGAGGCTTAGAAAAAGTGATATCATTCTTTGCTTAAATCTCGGCTTTGAAATCAGTTGGGTCATCCATTTGTGATTTTGATCCATCTCATTCACTAGCACATCCAACTGTTTCACAATACCCTGTATCTCAGAATCTCCCTCTAGTAGCAGAGTACGCCCTCTACGAGTGTAATGAATACCAAACCTTTTGTTACCATCCATAACACTGAAACCAAGTCCTCCATTTGTGGGTCAAAAGAAAAGTAATGAGCACTCCTCACAGTGTAATGCCGATAAAAACTCTCACTCTTTGTCAAGGGCTCATCGTCATCAAACTAGAAATTAGATGATGGCTCCAATCTCGGACTCTGAAATATTGGTCGGGCAGAGTCTTGGGCAACCCTCTTAGCAAGCCCAACCACAAAATCCCTATTGGGAAGTATTGTAGCCAAGGTCTCTACAAACTTCCTCACCAATCGTTGAATAGCACGAGAGCCCCGAATGAGAGCACCCTCAGATATACTATATGAAACCGTCTACAAATCCAAGCTCTCAAGCAAATACTCCATGAATGATTCAGTACAGTAGAAATTATATGTGGAAGCATCAATTTGCTTCCCCGCAATCCATAGTTGATCTCTATAAAAATGTGACAATGCCAACTATCCAATGCTACTAGCTGTATGAAAAGAAGAAATAGATTCACTTCCAGTAGAAGGAAGCAAATCACCATGAGTGCCCGTCTCCACTGATGCTCTCGCCTTCTCTATACATACTACACTCATATCTTGAACGAATGTGTTCGCCACATCATCACGTCCCTCATCCTGAATTGTAGAAGCAAACTCACCACCAACCACAATATGTAACTGAATAGGATCTGGGGCTGGTGTTGACTGTACTCGTTCCAACCCCACGGTAACCTCACCTAATTGTGACTGTGACTCCTGAAGAGCCAACTGAGTATACTAAAGAGAGTCCATTGTCACCTCAAGCTCTCGGGTGAGCTCAACCAGCTCCTCCTCTTTCCCTAATAATGCCTTATAGCAAGTGCTACCCCACTCCAAAAGGTAATCTCTGTCATTAACTAACTGAGAGTAACTATGCTTCAAGATCCTAATATCCTCTCAAAGCGCATGAACCTTTGCTAGGGAAAGACTACTATCACCGTGCTCATCTGACACTGGGACATCCCAACCAAATGTAGCCAACATATGCCGAATAGCATCATAATGATCAAGAGATGAATAAATGTCACTATCACTCACCTTCAGCTGATAAGTCACATGATGCCTTTGTAACCCTTGACTCCTATGCGCTCTGTGTCTCACTAATTGCACCATGATAGGAAATTGAATCAGAACTGTCCACCACAAGATCACTCATACATGTGTTATCGTCCTTGCACAACTCTGCATTTAAGACACAACTACTATGTACCTCAAACAACTCCTCCGAAGAAATAGAAGCCCTCGCAGTCTCGATCTCCCCACATGTCTTAGCTTCCACCTCAATAGTAAGATCATGTAAACCTTGATCTCGAGACTCATCCAAAATCTCATAGGAGTCGTCACACAATATCTAACAAGGGGTATCATACCCGGTGCAAATCATAGCATCATCCAACAAATCACTAGAGGTGTCCACATTGTCTGCATCCCCATCACCTAATAGAGTCTCAACTGCTGTCACTCGACTCTGCACATGACCCTATTCGAGGTTGTGAATCTGCTGTAATACCCAAATCACTAGCATCATAGCTAGGTGACTTCGTACATGCATCGGTCCCAGCTGAGGAAGCAACTACCTCCTGTGCTAGAGGAACACTATGACAACTCCCATACAAATCTCCAATAATAATTCCCTCCTCAAGAGAGCCTGAAGTATCAATAGTAACAACTGCATTAACTGTCTCTACACTAACTGCAACAACTTTGGGGGCCTCAACATGCTGAAGCTTAGTGCCGCTATCCACGAAGGGTATAGACACATCTACTGATCTCCGTGAACTAAGTCCATCATCAACACGACAAATAGGACTAGCAGGTGTCGTACTAAGTACAGGTACATCTGCATCATAGACACCTATCAGGGAAAACTCAAGTTTCCTTCCCTGCAATCTCGATGTTGGCCTTCTAAAGGCAGGAACCATATACCCTGCTTTCCTCTCAACTGACTCTAGATTTGACAAGCTCTCCATTTTTTGATTTAAGTATTGAACAAAGGACAAAGTTTGCTTAACTGGATTAGGGAAGAAATCCCATTCATCGTACATTGCCATAACGTTATCTGGTAGTAAGTTTGGTGTCGCGGGTGGTGCTACCTCTTCCTCTTCAGAAAAATCGGGCATCAAAGTCCTATCAATGTTCCGTGTGGGGGCCCTAGCAGCTCTGGGTGATCCTGCCACACTACCATCTCTACTAAGATGACTCGGGGCTGCCTTGTGAGGCGGAGTTAACTGCTGCATAGCACCTGTAAGTTGCTGAGGTGCAATGGCTATATTGTTCTGCCCATCTCTAATAGCCCTCAAAGTTTCCCTCACTTCCCGTCCTTGTTCATTCTCATTACAAGCCATTTGAGTGTCTTGTACGTGTTTCACTTACTCTTTCCTATACCTGCTACTGAACAATGCTCCATTTCATAGCACTATTGCATTCACAAACATACTTCTACTTGCATAAACACTCTTTACAAATTTACTCCACAATCTCCATCTATCAACTTAAACTGTTTCTGATAAATCCTTATAAAAATTTGCCTCTGATAAATCCATAGGCTAGCAGGAAGACCAGCTCTGATACCACTGTAATGATCTGGTCTTAATATGATAAAAAAAAATTAAATCTTGACTTGAGGTATTTTGTCTAACAGTTGGCATGTAACCCAGGTCTTAAGCTTTGTCACTGCTGTAAGAAGTCCAACTCTAGAAAATGCAAAGATATAGCCCAAAAGAACTTGCAAACAAGGAGAAAACTCGGAAATAACAATACAGAATTTATGCTATCTTCTAGTAACAGCAGACCACATGCACTATTTTATCTATCGTAAATCTTGAAAGAGTAAGTTCTGAATGTATATTAACGCATTCCCTTAAGTTTACATTACTAGGCAAATTTACAACACAACAAATGGTGAAAGGAACCTAGTAAGGTCTCGCAGATAGCTGATGGTCTAAGTCCGTCCTCAATGATATACAGTCTGAACTGTCAGCACCCAGTCCACTTCTGCATATACATTAACCTCTGGAAAGCTGTCGTGGCGTGGTATCTAGACCCATGACCACTCTGAACTTCCTACGCCACTTGCTCTCAGCTGATAATGGCCACCCTGTGGTAATCTTATTAAAACCCAAACTACTCCTCTGACCTGTTAATGCAGCGTTGGATTTGTCTATTTGCTGGTGTAATAGACTGTGTGAGGAGATTTTGGTTTTGTTTTAGCAGTCAGTTGGATAGACCCATGTCTCAATACTGCAACCCGTGCCTCCTATAGTGTAGCTGCCATAAATATCTGCAGAACTTCCTCTCTTAATTGGACCTCCAACTCTGATTATGCTACAGTCTGCAAGTATTATTAAGGCTTGGAGAGTTATGTTGAGTACCTTGTATTTTCTTCTGCTCTTCATGTGGCTCTTGGCTCTGTCTTTACTTAGTTGCTGAAGTAACCATAAACCCAAGGAACTGCTCAGCTAACGTAAAAGATGTTTAGTAATGAATGAACCTACCGTCCAGTGAGCTTCAAGTCTGATGTAAAACTCGCAAAGAAGATTGGGGCTATGTCCAACTTCCCACTTCCTAAGGGGTTTCATCCCTAAGAAGAACACAGTCACATTTAAGCAACCGACAAGGATTTGAATAATAACATATATTCATTGTAACAATCCTAAGGCAAATGCTTTCCTTTATAACTTCGAAATGAAGAGAGGCTTGAACAACTTAGCAATGTGGGATAAAAGACTATTTCGTCTTTTAGTCACTTAAGTAACTTTATAACATTAAAATATTTAAATAAATCACTTCATTTGAACTTTAATATATCTTGAATTACTTGTTTGATTGCCGTGCCATCTGAAATAGGAATCTCTCCTCATAATTGCCCATGTGACCAAATACAGTTTCTAAAAATAGAAAGGGTCCATCTCTATTACCCCTGACTTACTATACATAGTAAGTATGGCAAATGGAGTCCAAATGACATTGAACGAAGGTCAAATCCATAAATCGCTGAATGTTGGAGATGAATCAATCCTCAGAAGACCCTCTAGCCATCCTCATTAGCTTACGGGGATCCAATATTAGGCTAATTCTTGAAATTCTGATTCTGGCAACCAATGGGGACATTACACATTAAGCTAAGTTTTTAAAAGAGTAGATCTCAAATAGGATGAAGAGGGTAAGTTGTAATCTGATATATTAATATCCTACGCTCTATGTTCTTATTGTATCTTATTAATTCCATTATTTATTTTATTTATCACCACCTTCTCTTTTGAATGTTCTCTGTAAGTATTTTATTCACTTCATTGTATCACTTTTTTACTAGCATTTTCTTCACAAAATCCGAAAGCCCGTTTAATTTTATTTGTATTCCTTGTGTCGATAAGCTAAGTTTTTAAAAGAGTAGATCTCAAATATGATGAAGAGGGTAAGTTGTAATCTGATATATTAATATCCTTCACTCTATCTTCTTATTGTATCTTATTCATTCAATTATTTATTTTATTTATCACCACCTTCTCTTTTGAATGTTCTCTGTAAGTATTTTATTCAGTTCATCGCACCACTTCTTTACTACTTGCATCTTCTTCACAAAATCTGCTGCAGACATGTCCATATCCATATGACTCTCACTTATTTTCTTTTACGTATATTTTTGCTAAGATGCTTTTATAAAATTTCCTTGAATTTACTTGTAATCTACACTTTGAATGATATGCCATTAACCCATTTCTCAAATCTATATAAGATATTCCTGAAGAGCACACGATTATATTGAGAGGGGGCTGGGTGGGGGGTGAATCAGTATAATAATAAAAGAATAATACTGAAATGAACAATAATACACATGAACACTATAACACAAGATTTATGTGGAAACCCAATGTGGGAGAAAACAACAGCTAATAGTTGCTTTTTTACATAAACTGTTCTTTTACAATGGTTTGTAGGCTCCAACTTACTAGAGGCTACAACCTCTATGTTTATGAGCACCGACTCATTGGAAGCTCCAACTCCCACACTTCGCAGGCTCCAACCTACTAGAAGCACCAACCCCCACTACTATCTTCATGAGCACTGACGCACTGCAAACAAATCTCATTCCCACCTTAGTAATGGTGCTAACTCAACTGATGATGGATATTTTGATTGCATAATTTGTAGTCGGTAGATAATTGTAAATGAGAATGAGCTGACGGGTAGGATAGTATGTGTTATTTGTTATGTAGCCGACTTGTGCCCGACGGGTTCCTTCGGGAACCTTCCGAAAGGCCCTTCGGTGAGTATATATACCCCCTTCGGGAAGCATTGTAATCATCATCAAGCATAATCTAATGTTTTGATATATGCGAATAAAGGAAGAAGGTCTGCTATTTCCATCTATTGTCTGTGTGCATCAATCAATTAATCTATGCAGTAAACATAATTTTCCTTTTAATTTTCTTCACAAATCTGAATATACTTTTTTCTCTTCTTTGTTTATATCTATATAATCTTCTATATCAATATTTATAGCTTATTTATATTTTTTTCTGCATATCTTTACATCTTCAGTTGTTCTCTATATTCTTATTTATCTTCTATCTCATACTTGGAATTTTAGTATATATATATATATATATATCTTAATTACTATATTCTTCACATAAATTTCTTCTTCATATATTTCTCTCACCATTCTTCTCTCACACTCCTATTCATATTCTTTATGTATAGTCTTTGTCTTCACACACTTCTCTTCTTTGTCCACATTGCTCTGTTTTCTCTCATTTCTTACATCTTATTTGAAATATCATAGCCCATAATATTTTACGAGTGGCTGTGACTTTTAGACCAAGAATAGTATCTCTTGAAAACTTTGTACCTCTTGATTTTAATTAAGCTCTTTTAATCCACATTAATGACTTCACTATTTTTATGATCATAATTGAACTTGTGTGTAATTGAATGTATAAAGACAATGCCAATACATGTTGATGAATCCTCAGCAGTATATCATTTATAACTTGACACTTGGTGTTCTATGTCTGACATGTGATATCCTTGTTGACGTACTTTGCAACATACACATTTGCTTGTGTTGTATGTTTTGAGAGATCTGCCATATTTCTTTTAATAACTATGCATGTTCACATCGCTGACAAGGCTCATATTCAATTTACCCCTCTGTAGTCATATACAATGACTTGGATAGACACAATATGTCATTGATATTTATTTTCAAACCTGATGGCACTTTGACCTGCTATGTTGGCATTCATGTTCAAGATATACTGTTTAATCATTTTTTCGATGGCTCCGGGTTATGGCAAGTTTTTCGGGCTTTTTTTCTTGACTTTAATTCATGTCTTGCCTTTCCGTCATATTTCTTGAACTGGATGGCATTCAGTCTCATACTTCATCTCTGTACAAGTCTTGATTATATTTGTGTTTGATGCATCATAGTTACCTTCAAGTTTGCATACTTGGAACCGTCGATCTTGACTGTATCTGAGTTTTGTGTTTTTCTTTAATGCTTTCGGGAATATCTTTCATGGTGTTCATAGGAAGATATGCATTGCTGTTTGTCTTGCGTTATCTCCTTGTCTTTTATCAGGACTGGTCTTTACACTAAAACTTGCTCACACAGCAGACTCTACTTTCAATCTTCTTCAAATTCTACCGCCTTCCGATGGGTATTGCTTTCACTCCAATCAACATCTCTATATATATGTTGGCTTTATCGTTTCACCTTTCCTCCATTGTGCATGTCCTCCATCACTGAAAAATATGAATCAAACTTCAAGACTTTCAATGGCATATTCTTATTTGATGTTAGTATTCAAATCTTTTGACATTTGGATTTTGCACCATTGTTCTTCTTTAACTTCCTATGACTCAATTTTGCTCAATTGTAATAGACATGTCATCAAGGCTGCTGACTTGGAAATCCATGGATAGTTTCAATTCAATCACTTGATGACTTCTAAAAATCATCGTTTGACTTAGTATAGTGCTACCAATTGTTGAATTCATGCACAGAGAATATCATCACTATTGATTGTTGTACTCATATTTCAATGGAGATAAAATATGTTTCATGTTTTAGCGCTGCATAGTTTAACTTGCGACTGCTTGTCGGTTTTTGGATCTGCTGGCTCAAAAATTGAGGCACAAAAAACTAGGCACTTAGAAAAAACGGGTGACAACCTAGTTGAGCTCTCAAAAAACCCACCAAGATTCTGCAATCAAAAATTTTTTCCGACCCCAAAAATTAGGGTTTCGAGCAGAAAATCCAGTCGGCGGCCATGGAGGTCAAAAAAGGCAAAAAATGGTATTTTTAGTCCAAAAAATTGTTTGATTCTGATTAGCATATTTTTGTCTGAGACCGCAGAGGCAAGGAGATGTTTGCAAAACAAATTGAGTTTTCTCCCTTAAAAATGCTACCCGTGATCTCAGGAAAACATGAGCTGTTTGTAGAGCCATCTAAAAAAAAACACGAGCCGTTTGATGACGCCTTTCACTTGCAGACTCAGGCCGACCATCCAAAACAAGGAGATGTTTGTAAAACAAATTGAGTTTTCTCCCTTAAAAATGCTGCCCGTGATCTCAGGAAAACATGAGCTGTTTGTAGAGCCATCTAAAAAAAAACACGAGCCGTTTGATGACGCCTTTCAATTGCAGACTCAGGCCGACCATCCATAGGGAGAAACCACGGTTTTCGAGGAAGAAATCATTGCCAGAAAGCATGATTTTGCACACGAAAAATAGACTCCAAGGAAAAATGCAATTTTCTAGTCTTGAATCCACGATTTGTTGATAAGTTTGAAACACGTAAACGTGTGCTGCTCGAAACTCAGTCTCAGAAACCCTAGCTTGAGATTGTGATTTGATTCGGATTTCTCTAGACAGAAAACCCTATGCGGGTTTTTAGAGAAATAAACTGAAAAATTTATGAAAAAATTTAAACAAATAATTTGAAGAAGAAATTATAATTTTTTCCGAAGAAATTTAAGTATTAGCTCTGATACCATGTTACAAGATTCAAGAATTGGCAGATTAATGTATTTCTGGATGATTGATTTTTTTAACAGAGGAAGAAATGTGTTCCTTAGAAAGAATTACATGGATGTTGTTTCTTTTAGAAACAATGTAGACTGAAGATGAAATTAGAAACAAAATTGAAGATAGGATAGGAAACATTCCTATTTGGACTGAAGACAAAAGAGATAGAATAGGAAACATTCCTATCTAGACTGAAAGACGGACTACAGACAAGTAGTTGACCATTATAGAAAGTATTTAACTAAGGAGATAATATCTTAATAAAGATATTAAAGATATTATCTTAATAAAATATGCCTGAAAAACAAAGGGGATTTTTTGTCCCAATCATCGAACCTTTATGGTGACTCCACAGTTTAAAAAATATTGAACTTTGTAGATGCTTATAAATAAGTGGTCTGCACTTAAATTTTTATAAATTTAATCTGGTATGCCTATTTTGCTGCCAAAATTATTGTTCAAGCCTTTCACGATCTCATGGATTTGTTGTTTATCTAAACAAAATTGCATTCCTTGAAAAATTGTGGGCATGCAGTTTTTTTCATACGGTTTGCATAATCTTGTGTGCATCTTTTGTTAAATCTATTTGATCCTTGTGTTGTACCACACTTTTTTGGTCTTTGTTTTTAGCTAGAAACAAGGATCTTTTATTTGTTGCCGTAGTTAGTTTTTTTCGTAAATTGACATAAAAATCTCACTTCTTGAGGGAAAAAAATCTATCAAACCTTGTGCTTTTTCTAGTTTTACAATTAGTTCAACATCCTAGAATTAAGTTGTATTTATTGTAAAAAGAAGCTAGAGATTTTGTCCTAAGGTTCTCAGGTTTTCGATTTATATATGTTGTCAAAGGGAGCTTGCCTTTCCATTTGAAGAAAGGTTTCCTCTCATATGCTGTTTGTATTTTATGTTGCACCAAAACTTCCAAATTAAAATGCTTAAAAAAAGGAAAAAATATTTCTTGCACGTTGCTTTTTGTATTCCGGTTTTATAAATTCCAAGTGACTGTAATTCACCAATTATATGAACTTGTATTTTACAGGCTTACTTGGCAGAACAACATCAACGAAGCAATATCATGCTATATCGAACACTGCCTTGAGAATTCTATCAAGTATGAAGCGTAATTGGATGCAGGTAACACTTTTTTGTCTTAAAATGCTTTTTAAGATTCTTACTCACTGCCTCTTTTTGACATTTTTTTTGATCTTGGTTGTGAACATCCTACAATCCTTAGACTGGGAGAAAACCAAGTGGCTTGTGTGGTGCAGCATTGTACATATCCGCCCTCTCACATGGCTTTGGATGCACTAAAGCAGATGTTGTAAGTCAACATTATTATAGTTATTTCATTACATAAAAAACATTTGGGGTGGTGTATGTTTAAATAGGCTTGCGCTTTGTTTCTTTTCAATAGTGAAATAGAGTTTTTAGGTTCTTTACATAGTGTCAGCATCATTTAACTCTGTTTTTCTATATTCTGATATTGTCTTCTCCAAAGGACAAATTTATTTTAAAAAACAGCAATTGAAATTCAAACTGTAATATATTACAAACTGCTTGAGTTTCTATTCAGAATATTTTCTTTTCCTGAATTCTTGCTTATCTTGTTTTCTCTCTTTTTATGATTTATTGGTACATTGATTTTGTGCGCCAGTACGTTGATTTGTAGGATGCGCATTAAATGCATCTTTATGGCAGGTATTTTAATTTCCTTGATTTGTAAATACTGGCTGAGATAAACATCTGAGACTTTTTTGTATAAGAATTTGTGTGTGGATATGAATCTGAATTGAAGTTTCAGTTCAGTGGACAATGACTTAATGTGTTATAGATGCCTAGAGCTCTGATTTCTTTTTTAAGATCTACTTATTTAATAGCTTTACAATGCATAAAATCTATTAAAATAATATCTCCTATGTTATTCTATTTTAATTTTTAACGATCACTCCTAGATATTGTAAATATCTTTTATAGTAGATTCGTTCTATTATTTGTATGTTTCTTTTTAGAAACATCTTGATTTCAAACTCTATAAGAACAATTCATTCTTTGCTAATAATTCATTCAATTATTTTACCATTTACTTGTGTAATATGATATCAAAGCTAAGTTATTCAATTTAATTTAGAAAAAGATATAATTTCTTTATGAAATTTATTCATTTAAATTTTTTTACCCCTTGGTTTTATTTTGCAACTCCTGGGTTTATTTCCTCTAAATCCGCAGGTTTTCCCCTGCAAGTCGGGTGTGCTTTAGAAATCATCTTTTGTGGATTTTTTTTTTGTAGTGACGAGATTCCCTTTGTGGATTTTCATCCTGTGTTTTGTTCACAACACCCTTCTTGGCGCTCTTTCTCTACAACTTGTGCTTCCTCTTTGGCTTGGACAATTAGTGTTTTCTACCCATGATGACCCGTACCCTTTTTTCTTCTAACTCACATGTTTTTATAATCTGCATTGTTTTGCCCTTTTTTGGCTTATTTTTTACCATTGGACGACTTCTTTCGACGGGTTTGGCATAGTTTGTCTTTTCCTTTGTCATTCTCTTTGCTTGTTCCTAGCTTGATTTCTCTGCCCTTGGGACACGATTGTTTTTCTCTTGCACACAACCTGTGCCAAGTAATTTTGACCATTACACTGTTTGGGTTTTTGTAGACAAGATATGAGACTAAATAATATTATTTTTCTTGCATTTTTGCATTTCTCTGATAGTTGGATTGTTTGCAAAGCAGTTCATCCACAACTAACTAGGGTTTGTTTTATTTTGCCGAGATTGTTTGTTGGCTTCAAGTTTTCCTTATATTATTCTTGGTGGGCTTTTCAAGATGTCACCTAGGTTGCCTTAAGATTTTTTTGGGTGTCATGTTCTTTGTGGCTTGAATTTTGTGCCAGTTGATTATGTGTGATTACAGATTCTTGATGGGTTTCTTAAGACCTTGATTGGGTTGTCTTTAGTTGTCTATTCCATCATTTGTGAACAACACATTCAAATTTGTGCATTCAACCATCTAGTTTTCTCACTTTTCGTGCCTCAAAACTGTGTAATGACATCTTTGACCAACATTCTGTTGGAAGGCAATAAAAAATTCAATAGCAAGAACTACAATACTTGGAAGCATTATATGATGGCAATCATTGAGAACAAGTGTCTTGACAAAATTGTGTTACACACGACTACATGTCTCAAGGAAGCAGACACAAAGCAAGATAAATGTAATGACCATAATTAAGGTGTTATGCTCATCAAACTTCGTGTAATTGCTAGTTGATTCCCACAGTTTTCTTCTGGTCAACAACTACAAAAACTTGGAGCCATCTAAAAGGTTTGAATGAAACCTCAGAAAACAGTCTTGCATTCTTTTTGAAGAACATTTTCTTCTCGATTATGATGGATGATGAAGTATCCCTTTAGGAGCATCTTAATAAAATCAAGGATATTCATGATCAGTTTGAAGCCATTTGAGCAAAATGGAAGACATGGTGGTAATCACTCAAAAGAGTCTTCCATCTTCCTGTGAGCACTTTGTTGATGCTCTCAAGATTGCTTCCACTCATTCTAATATTTCTTTTTCCGAACTTTGTATAACTCTTCTACAAAAAGATCACTAGAAACAACAATTTGGCAATGGTACCAACTCATCGTCTCACAGTCAAGCATTCTTAGCTAAATCCACATGCCACTATCAATTCTCCTAGTCTTCTTAGCAAAACCCTTCTGCTCATTCACCAGAAGGCCGAAAGAAGAAAAATGTTTAGTGCGACTATTGCCATAAGTTTGGTCATATAAAGTTGGAGTTATTTAAATGCTTAGTTGCTCAAGCTGTAATATTCACTGCTGTATTTGAGCCAGAAAAAAAGAAGAAAATTGCACAACACTGAAGGGAATTTCGTCAAATAGTTAGACTATAACCAGCACTGGATAAATTATGTGTTGTTTTTCAGCTTCTTACGATCAATCGAAGATTCATGCCAGAATATATCAAACAAAGTGATAATGTATTCAATTTAAATTGACCATAACCAGTTCACACGTTCATTCAACATATAATTTAATACTCCAAGAACAATCAATTGATTCAGTCTACAATATAAACTCTGGAATTCAGTCAAGTATAACCAGTAGAAAGAAATGACCATTACAATGGGAATGAGATGGTATAGACCCGTGTATGATGAATACCACTGAGATCTTAGAATCCGCAACTAACTACACCTCTATCCAAAACATTGGTCACACCACCCGACTGGAACTGCAAAGAAAACCCGTGTAAATAGAACAATCCAATTGTCTGCAATAATTGGGACTTGGACGTGATCTGGGAATGGTGCCCGACCCGCGTGGAAAAACAACCCGTGAGCTGACCTAAAGGAGGTGGTTCAGATGAACACCCACTACTTCTGGAAATCTGTTATCTACCCTTGCGTATAACCTACAACACTCTATCCAAATGCCCAACTTCTGCATTACCCTGGGTGACCTGTAATCTCCAACGTGAGTTATTAGCAATAGACCGCGGCTTCAGTATTGGACATGGGAATGAGAAGTCTGTGATATCAATGTCGTTTTCCATTCTGCAAACCTGAGATGTATAACTTGTAGGGTGTGTGGTGATTTCCAATATGAATCTCAACGACACTATGCTAGCTGTTAGTACACAATGCTATCCTACTTAATTGGCAAGATTTAAATGCAGACGCTAGGAATACAAATGAAGACCTTAAAATCTCAACCCTACATGCAACTTGATTGTACTTACTTCCACTTGCTTCATATTCTCTTTGCCGATTTCTGCTTGGTGTTGTTTGTTTTCCAAGAGGAAGGATTGGGGTGACGTCCAACTTCCTCAAACAACTTGAGGGATTTCGTCCTCAGAGTTTGCCAGTCACTTCAAAGCAACCAGAACTTCAGTATATTTGAGTTCATATATTCTTGTGTGTAAATCCCAAGACAAGGTCCCTTATTTATAACCTCAAAGTGAGGGAAAGATGTTGAAATAAGGGATGTGGGATAAAACAACAATTTCGTCCTGTAGTCACGTAAGTCACTTTATAAGTAAATGACTTATAACATAAAGTAACTTTATCCACACACTTTAATATAATAAATGATGTACGTAAGATAAAATTTCCGATGTGACTGGTAGGCATCTTGATAGTTAATGTCGTTAATCTATCCGGATGTGGAGATAGATTGACCTGGCGCCATAACACTAGTGCGGAGAAGCGGACATGACACAAGCCAAGCAATCTAGTTCACAATCTCAAGTGTATGTTGTAGAGAACACTAAGCCAGGTGAATCTACCTTTTACGTCTTCATAGCTAAAAGACCTGCAAATCATGTAAAATCCTCTACTTGGTATATTTATTCAAATGCCTCCTGCCACTTCACTCATCGCCGAGATTAGCTTACAAACTTCCAACCTTTCTCAGATTTAGTTTTCTTTGGAGGACAAGAGTACATCGTTGTAGGAAGAGGCAATATCTAGATTCAATTTAGAGGAAGGAAACCAATTTTCCTTGATGTATACTATATTCTAGGCATGTAAATCATCTCTCTGCTAATCAAATTTTGAGACATTCTCAGCTTGATGTCACCATCTGTTCACATTAATGCAATATCATTGATCAAGAAACTCAGTCCATAGTTTTCGTTGATGTTTATCTTCTCAACCATTCTATACAATGGTTGTCAAGAAGGAGACTCCAAAAGAGGCTTGGTCAAGCCATAACAATCATCTCAAAGCTTTTGGCTCCACCGCATTTGTTTGAATCCGTGATGGTAAACAAACAAAGTTAGATGCCAAGAGCTAGAAACTCATGCTAACTAGCTATAGTGATAATCACAAAGCCTATTGCCTAGTTGATATGGAGACTAATTGCCTCATCTTTAGTCGTGATGTGATCTTTGATGAGGAATGAAGGCCATTTCAGCTCTCTCCAATTATGGATTCAAAGGATCAATTTCTTCAAGCCAAAGTCTTGGATATCTGTCTCCCATTAGGTCATATGATGGGAAGGCTTCAACTAAGAAGGCTCCACATATTACTCTTGTTGCCTCTCTTCCAGTTCCTTCTCCAACTAGTTCACGTAGACATGCAACCACATCACCTGGTTTTGCTCACGATTCATTTGACATTCTCTTTGCTGATGATGAACTCCTTGCATTTCCTGCTTCAAATGTTAACATTTCTTTTTGGCCTAAACGGTGGGCTAAGACGATTGGTGATCTTTATGACAATGATCTCATTAAGGGTAGAGCTGCTAAAAAAGAGAGCAAACCTTCTAACTAGGTAAAGTTTTCTCTTATTGCCAACATTCACATTGTGTGAACCTCAAACATATATGAATGCAAAAGGAATATTTGAGTGAGAAGAATCTATGTAGATTGAGCATCATAGATTCTTAAAAAATAACACTTGGGTTCTCTCAGATCTTCCTTTAGGGAAGAGGACCAGTGGTTGCAAATGAGCCTACAAAGTTTATTACAAAGTTGATGGTGCTTTAGATAAGTACAAGGTTTTTCTTGTTGCCGAAAGCTTCTCTTAGCGGGAAGGAATTGACTATGAAGAAACGTTTTCTTCCACTAGAAAAATGAGCACCATTAGATTAGTCGTCGCCATGCTAGCACAATGTGAGTGGAAGGTCCATCAAATGGATGTCAATAGTGTGTTCTTGAATGGTGAATTACAAGAAGTGCACATGACGCAACTTCTTGTATTCAAGGTTGCTGATAAAGAACAATAGTTACTCAAATTGGTGAAAGCACCCTGTGTCCTCAAATAGTTTCCTTGACTATGGTACATAAAAATTGTTAAGTACCTCACAAACCAGGGTTTCTAGAAGAGTCCTTCGGACTTAAATTTATATGTAAAGACTACTGCCAGTGATTATCACAGGCTGTTTTGAATCGTTGATTCAGGTTATCAAACAAAATCTCTACCAGTCTTTTGATATGGCCGACTTTTGACTTCTTTGTTACTGCCTAGGTGTTGAGGTTTGGCAACAATTATTAATTTTATGGTAGTGCTCGTTAACCACACGCAAACTATCAGATTTGTTGCCTTCCTAACCATAGATGATAAGCTGTTATCATCACACATGAGCACACTACATATTTATTACATTGCATAACTCATTTTTTATTAATGCAAGAATGACCTTGTGTATATGAGTCAACGCCTTTTAATAGACCTCAAGTCGACCTTGTGGTTTTGGCAAAAAGATCAGGGTCAAACCTATTAATTACAAGTTACATTCATATAGGTCTTGCCCAATATAATAGGACTTGCCCAATTGCATAATTGCAAATTACATGAATCATCTTAATAGGGCCAGACCCAATTATGAATTGAAATGACAAAGCTTATCAATAACACGATGAAGGCGGACATGCCAATTAGCTATTAGGTGTAGTAGGTCAGCTCCAAAATGGATCTGATCTAACTACACATCAATCCCCTTTAGCTAGGTAGGATTCCTTCAATACCCGAGATGCATAGTGACAACCATCATGGCTATTCCCATGAAAATGCAAGTGAACTTAACCACCAAGGCTAATCCCAGAGGGTGGATTCATCATGACTATTGCCATGAATGGAAACACAAGTGCTCATCACAAAAAAGTGGCGGTGTTCACCATGGCTACTCCCAGAGGATGAATAAACAAAAGTGCCACATCATGGAATTTCTTCCATAACATTCACTATGCCTACTCGCAAAGGGCGGATCCACCATACTGACTCACAAAGGGTGGAATGAGGGCTTTCATCTCAGACTTCTTCCTTTTTGAAAATGCAAGTGAACATAACCATGTGGCTATTCCCAAAGGATGAACAAACAAAAGTGCTACATCATGGAATCTCTTCCATAGCATCCACCATGCCTACTCGCAAGGGGTGGATCCACCATACCTATGTAGAGGGTGGAATGAGGAATTTTGCCTCAGACTTCTCCTGCCATGAAAATACAAGTGAACATAAACACCATTGCTACTCCTGGAGAGTGGGTCCATCATGGCTACTTCCTTGAATGGAAACACAAGTGCTCATCATAGAAATGTGATGACGTTCACCATGGTTACTCCTAGAGGACGAATAAACAAAAGTGCTACATCATGAAATTTCATCCATGACATCCACCATGCCTACTTGCAAATTGTGGATCCACCATACTTGTTGGCAGAGGGTAGAATGGGGGCTTTCACCTCAAACTTCTCTATGCCTACTTGCAAAGGGTGGAATGAGAACTTTCATTCTCCCATAGAAGAATGCATCTCCACCATGCCTACTTGCAAAGGGTGGAATTAGGGCTTTCACCTCATACTTCTCTCAAAGAAGAACGCATCTCCACCATGTCTACTCGCAAGGGTGGATCCAATGTACCTACTTGCAAAGGGTGGAATGAGGGCTTTCACCTCAGATTTCTCCCAAAGAAGAATGCATCTCCACCATGCCTACACGTATAGGGTGTATCCACCATACCTACGTGCATAGGGTCGAATGAGGGTTTTCACCTCATACTTCTTCTAGAGAAGAATGCATCTCTACCATGCCTACGCATAGAGGGTGGCTCCACCATACCTACTTGCAGAGAATGCATTGACAAGGGCTTGTGCCTCAAGCTTCTCCTAGGGAAGAATGCATTATCGAGGATTTGCAACTCAAGCTTCTCCTAGAGAAAAATGCATTTACGAGGGCTTGCACCTCAAGCTTCTCCTAGAGAAGAATGCATTTACGAGGGCTTGCACCTCAAACTTCTCAAACAAAGAAGAATGCATTAACAAGGATTGCACCTTAAAACTTCTCCCTCTCAGAAAAGAACTCATTAACAAGGGGGATTGTACCTTGAACTTCTCCCTCATGGAAAAAGACTCATTAACAACACATAAAAGATCGTTTGAATCTCTTAACATAGAGAACATTCTCATAGCTTTGATTAACACATACTAGGAAATTGGCTCCAATGTTTGTTGAACAATGAGCTCTTTTAGTTACACTGCTACACAATCTTGTTGTCCCTCTCCAAGGATTTGCCATTCTACATTTGTCACTCAAGCTCCTTCTAAATCTGATTTCTGTAGCTTAATAGTCTTCCTCTAAATGTCATTTCTGTTTTACTGTACTGGGTAAATGGATTAATGCATACAAACAATAGATACGAACAACATAACTCCTTATATTATTCGCATATGCCAAAGACATTACATTATGCTTGAATGATGATTTACAATAATCCCGAAGGGTGTATAAATACTTTCCGAAGAACCTTCCCGAAGGGGTTCGTCAGCTACATAACAAGAACCTTCCCGAAGGGACCCGTCGGCTACATAACAAGAACCTTCCTGACGAGACCCGTCGGCTACACAATATTTACCTACAACATCATTCCCCCCAAAAGAAAAAGTCGTCTCCAGACGACAATTACAAAACAAAATACATTAACTGACTAACTACAACAAGATAAATTTGCTTCTGTGACATCACTTTCACATTCGTTCTATGCTTGCACCAAACTGGTCTCCAACCCATATGCATCTATAGCCTCTGCTAACACAAGATTGTCCCTTAATCAAGCTGACCTTGATAGCCACCCGTGTTGCTTTCTCTGCTTCCAACTCCAGGGTACCCTGAGCCAAGTGTCGCTATACTGCCTTCAACTGGATGATCAACTCCTCCCAAGCTCTCCATGCATCCACCAAGACAGCTTCACGTCCAACACCTACTCCAAGTGCCTCTAGTGCACAGATACTTCATGCTTGTAGCAACTCCAGGTCTCATCAACGGGTCAGACTTCCCACGACTGATATCCGCAACGACAACCTATATAGGTTCTTTCTCTTTAATGAACTTAGGTGCCACAAATTCAGTTCCATGGTGCAAGCAATGTCCCCATGTTCATTTATATAGCTTGCATTACTTTGCATGAAATCTCTCATCACTGCATTGCTTCTCAATCTGTCCTATAAGCATCTCTTTATTGCCTAAATTTTCTCACAATCACCAAAGGTCTTTCGCCATCACAAAATTATAGTGTCGGGAGAGAGTGGAAAATGTGAACACCAAAGCATCCTCCAAGGCTCTTCAGTTAGACATTCTCATAAGAATCCCTCATTTCTCACATTAGTTAAATTCTGATTTTTCTATTGTGATTGAGGATCTTTACTAGACCCACTCTAATAGCATGTTAATTTTATGGTAGTGCTCACTAACCATAGGCAAACCATCAGATTTGTTGCCTTCCCAGCCATAGATGATAAACTCTTATCATCACCTCTGATCACACTACATACTTTGTACTTCGCAATATTCATTTTCTATTGATGCAAGAATGACCTTGCACATATATGAATCAACACCTGTTAAATAGACCTTCAATCGGCCTTTTGGTTTTTGCACTAAGAATAGGATTAGACCTATTAATTACAAGTTACATTCATATAGGTCATGCCCAATATATTATAAAGTCTTGTTAACAATACTTTGCCTTTTATTGTTTATATGTTTTATGAATGATAACATTATATTGTCCTAGTCTTATTCAATGGACCTTGGTCTGAGAAATCACAAACTGCAAGACTTCAAGGGTAGCATTGCTAAGGCAAGCAGCTGTGGAAACTTCTCTACAGAAATCAATGTGACCAGGTGAGTCAATGAGATTGATATTGTGACCTCCATAACACAGAGTGACAGAGGAGCTCTTCATGATGATGGTGTGCTGGTTCTCATTATCAAGATAATCAAGAAAGTAAACCATGCCCTCCTACCTCTCTGAGACCAGCCCACTCGCTGCTCTGGCAATCATATGATCTGTCAATATCATCTTTCCATGTTCGAGTGTGCCACTATGCATATCTTCCTCACCATTTCACCTCTTCCTCTGTTTTTCATATTTTAATTTAATTTCACACTATGCTTGCAAGTTTCCACTTAACTTCTGAATCAGAGAGACCCCCATAGATCGCAAGAGCAGAAGCAGAAGTAGAGCAATGGAGGCAGCAACCATTTTGAGGATCAACCTTGTATAATTTGGAGCCAGTTCCAACTAATCTTCAAGTTCACCTTAAACATTTCAACCATGGCACATAACATGACTTATCTCAAAGTTAACAGTTTTTCGAAAATGATTAAATTTTTACCTATCATTTGTTTAGACTGATTGAAGGTGCCTGCTCTATTTGCTCAAGCCCAATAATTTATAATCTCAATATTTGTTCTTTAAAGGCACCGAGATTATTTTTGTCTTATTTAACAACTTCATATAAGACTCCTAGTTTTCTTGCTAGCCCGACATTTACGAGAAGAAAATTTATTGATAGTAGCAATAGAGGTATTAGAACCCGATAGGTTGAACTGTCTTCCCTTGCTGTTGTATCTCCAATATAAATCCTTTCACTGTTCTTCATCATTTTATAATGTCTTACGTATTTCAAACCTGCTGTTACGAGCCTATAATTATATTAGCTTTGAGCCAATTTATGTAATATGCAAACTCCTATTTATGCATATTGTGATCCTAAATCAAAACTGGAACCTCTAATTGTTCTTTTGAGTGAGGAGTAACTCTTTCAGTTGGTTCAATCAATCTATTCCCCACATATTTTTCTGCTTAGGTTCCAACAACTGTTGGTGTAACTTGATGCAACTGCATACCAGTAGAGTTTACAAGTCTAATAAAATTGCTAATTAGATCTTCTTGTTCTCATTTGTTGTCAGTTGAGATGGTACCGGCTCTCCAATTATATGTTGGCTGATGTTAATGTTTTCTTCTTCCAACTCTGCAGATTACTTTCTCCTTATACTGTAATATACATGACCAGTGTATATAATATCATCGATGTGGTTCAGTCAAGTGATGACTATCATTTCATGCCTTTTGAGCCCCTCTTATTTCATTTTTATGTTTGCAGTCTGGCTCTGATACCTATTTAGTTTCTTGGATCACGGCAAATATAACAGCATTGCCTAATGTATTGGTATGCACTCTCCAAATGGCAGCGTCCTCTTGTATTTGTATGAAGAATAAACCAAGAGAAGAGACATGTCCCTTCATGACACATGTCTATTCATCAGTATAATTAATATAATGACAAACTTAATTATATATATATATATATATTTTTTCTCTTTTATCTCACAGGTTTTTCCTACTAAAGCTACCAAAACATCAACACTTACTGTAAGAAATCTTCAGATTCCATTATATTCCACAATGCTAAAACAAAATGACAAAATAATAAAAAAATAATAGACATCATGGTCAAGATGAAGCAATTGTTTCTTTAATAACTCCTCCATATGCAAAAAAAAAGAAACTGAGAAAGTACATATAGTTTGTAATTTGTATTTATACAAATACTGGAATATATATCCAGAACCTTAAGAGTACCATGGCTAGTTTATGTTTGGGACAACTTGTTCACAAATATATGAAAGTTTATCTACATAGGCTATCATATGAATATTTGAATATTTTCTATTTATTTATCTATCATCTTTGCCATCCTCACAGTCCCCAAAAATACACTCAAAAGATCCTATCCTTGAAATGCGTCCCCATGTCCCAGAAATTTGGTGGAACATAGCTTTTACAGTAATAAAACTTGAAAAGATACCACAGTAATATGGGGACACGTCCCCCCACCTTTTTGCCCCACGTCTCGGAGACTTGGATGCATTGGGGACTTGGGGACAACGTTCCCCTATCCCTAACAAAGTCACCAGATTTCGCCACCTCCGCCTAGTTGGGGGACGTCTTGATGTTGACTATTTGCTGATTCAACTATTTGTGCTCAATGTTCGATGTTCCAATTCAATCCAATGTTCAAGTATTTACTCTTTTACATCCTTATATCTTATATTGCAATACATCTTTTCATAACTAGCATTATAAAGTAACATATGTATAAATAGATACACACCCCCTCTTGTCCCCCGCCACTGTCCCCCCGCCGTCCCCCCACCATCCCCAAATTTAGGCCCCTCTGTCCCTCTGTCCTAGAAACTTGTCCCCCCGTTCTTGTGTCCCCTTGTCCCCTAGGGTGGTGTAACTATGAAAGATACACATTAAATTTTTTTTTAATCTTGAATGTGAAATCCATAGAAAAGATTGTCAATATTGTAAATTACAAGCACACATTGTTCATAGTAGGTGAGATTTTATCACAATAGCAAAAATTGTTTGGCGAAAAAATTGGCAAACCCAAAGTATGGCTTTTTGGAAAAATCGGAAAAACCTCAGGAAATGATCAGATTTTCAAACAAAAAACCATTAAAAATATTAGAAAAAGAGAAACTATGTTTTTAAAGGTTAAGGGCATTTCCGTTGCATAGAGATATAGAGAGCAAATAAAGAAAACTTTAAGCCATGAATTATAGAAAATAAATTTTGCTAACTTTATAAGAGGGCAGTCAGCAAATAGTTGTCAAATTCTGCGATCAAATATTAGCAAAGCCCATGAAGCAGCTAAGGCCAAAATGAACAGAATTCTTAAGAGAGCCATCAGCAAATAGTTGTAATCTAAGATCAAATATTAGTGAAGTCTATGAAGTAACTGACATCAAAATTTATCAGAAACCAATCAACCTATTGTTAGGAATTTGGTAAGAGTTGAAGCGATGTGATCCAAGATTTTTCATTCTGATTTAGGCAAGGAGTTTTATTCGTGCAGTTCAATATTTGAGAAAGCTTATCAAATCATATTCCACAACTCCAATGCTTTGTTTTCTATAATGGCAATTGGTAAGTCCTTTCAATATGGAGAAGAAATTAGAACACAACCAAAGATATTTGTTTAGTTGAAGCAGAATTTAACAAAAGACATTTGTTTAGTTGAGGTAAACGATTACCAAGCCATTAGTTTTAGCCATAGTTCCAAGAACCATGACGATTCATGCGATTCGGTGATTTGATTCAAGCCAATCAATTTTTTGTGAATCAGTGAATCGAATCAGTGATAAAGGGTTTATTAAATAAGTTACTAAATTTCAAGGGTTTTTTAAATTCGATTCCAATTCATGGCCGATTCACGATTCGATTCGGCCTTGCCGATTCCGATTCTTGTTACTTTGGTTTGCAGCTACTATTACAGGTGGAGACAAATGTTAATAATAAAATTAAATATAATAATATCAAATTAAAAATCATGTATATGAATTAGAACTTGAGTATATTAATTATATATGAAAAATGAAACATATATATATTATAAATTTTTATTACTTTTAATTATATATATATATATATATTAATAGTCAGTAATAATTTAAATTATAAAACTACTTTATGATATCAATTATAAATTGTTTATGGATGAAAAGATTATTACTTATAATTCATAGATAAGTTGTTGGTTTGGGTTTAGGGATGGGTTCGGATTTGGGTATGGGTTCATGGGTTTGGGCAAGGTTCTTTTTTCCCTTTTGGGTTCGTGGGGGCTCCGTGAATATATATATATATATATATATATATATATATATATATATATATAGACACACACACACAAGAAAATATATAATAATGCCGGATTATAAAAGACAATGCAGACAATCCCAATCTATATCGAGAGTGCATTATATTTCACTGATGTAGAACTAAGGAATTCACTTTTGTTTTTTCACTACTTACAAACTCAGGTGGAGATATTGGATTTATAAAGGAGAGGTAATCTATCTTGTAGTTTTCTTTTGAACATGAAAAGTAGATGGTCATGCACTAAGAACATTGTAATTTACCCAGTACAAATACTCTGGATTTTATGTTTTTTTTTGTGCACAATATGCAAAACAAACTACTAAGACTAACTTTAATGCTGGATATGATTGTTATAAACTGGGATTTTATTAACAGCCAAATACTCATAGAATTCACCACTTTGATTGGAAATCCAATCTGAATTTACTGTCCAAGATAAGTTCTAGTCGTATGAGTTTGTTGACACTAGAGGACAAGATACTGATGTGTTCTTAGTGGAGTTGTGTATGATCAAACTTTTCCTGATTGCTGATACAAGTTCTGACACACTTGGTCATTTTTATACAGAAAGTATTAAGCAGCTTCTCTTAGCATTTATGTTGAGTTGAACAACTTACTAGTGCTAAAAATATTTAATTTACCATTATTTAGGAACCAAGACTAGCAATATCTCTGTGAAATCTCAGTTAATAGATTAAAGTCGTATTCCAGACAATGCTGTAGGATGCTGTGTGGATCTACAGTCTGTTGTGCGGATCTGGCCTGGACCCGCCACAGGCTCAGCCTGGATCAGGATCCGTGACAAATCCGGACCCGAACCTGGCTGGTAGTGTCCAAACCCTGCAACGTAGCTATAGGTGTTTGCTCCTCCTTCCTCAAAGTTCCATCTATAGTAGTGCATGATAATTCTAATTTTCAAACTAGTCTTTAGGATTTAATTATGTATATGTTTGCATTAGAATCCATTGGGCAGGGTGTACAGAACTCGAGCCATATTGAAGCCAAAATCTAGAGTAGATTATTCATGTGCTTCAACACTGTCTCTCATGACCTCCACAATTTAGGATGATTTAGGCCCTTTGAAATTCTGTTGATAACTACCATTGCTCCTCCTGCTCTTTGTTTAGGGTTTTCCAAAGGTTGGGAAGAAAACTAAGGGACACAAAAACAATCTTTTTGTACACTGTTTTGACGTAGACTTCCATTCTGTCTTGGGATCTGCCCTATTTCCGAGTGAGTTGACAACAAATTTTCCATGTTTCTTTTGCCATTTAAGGGATTTAAGCATGATTTTAATGCATTTTAAATGCAAAAAGTCATTGAAAAATGGGACAACAATTATTTCTCAAATCAGGAATAAATCGGCTAGCTCCAAGATTCACAATCAATGGGTATAATCATGATTGTGCAAACATTATTGCTTCTCTGATCTTTATTTTTAAAATGGTGATATAGCTTGCACTAGATAATTTCTTGTTACTTTTAATACTAGGAAGAGCTAGGTTTCCCAACTCTAACCATCAAGCAGGTGTCGAAGGACTGTTGTCCATTGCATCTAATGTCTACATTTAAACTCAACTAGCTACATTCCTATTGTCTTTCCATAAGCTTTTACTAGCCAGTGCACATTTTTTACAGTAATCGCTCGATGGGTATTAAATTCTTTCACTTTTACTTGAATTTTTTAATTTTATTTTTTTAGCCTAGATTATCTTTCATTAAGTTGGGGAATATTTTTCTTTGATAGTACATTTGGCAACTTCCTTTGCAGTTGTGTATCTCTTAGTATTCCCTTACTGTCACATATATATTTCCTAACTATTTGTAGATTGAATTGTGCAATTAGATGAGATTTTGTCTGGGAAGCAAATGTTCAAGGAAACTTAATAAGGGTGGGGTATATGTCTAAGAAGTTGAAAATATCTGCCATGACCATATTCTAAGGCTTCTTTGTTGTATTTATTTATTTGTTTATTTGTCATAAAACAATTATTTGGACTAAATCCCAATGTGTTTTGTAACTTAGTGACAGTTCTTCTATACTTATGACCAAACAGGATTGATGCATTTAGGACAATACTTCACTTTTTCAGAATATTTTTTGAGATAAAACTGCATAATGCAATAAAGAAAAGTTAATGGCATTTACCTTTTTGAAGGAGAGGAAATCCCATGTTATAAATCAAGTGTACAAGTAAAATACCAGGGTTGTAATATTTGTTCAGTATATGTAGGTGTTCAGTCAATTTAGATGTAGCTTATACTCTCCTCACTCAAAAAATCAATGTTATCTGAGCGTCTGCAGGTCAGTATTGTGCATATTTGTGAGGCGACATTGACAAAGCGATTGATTGAATTTGAAAATACAGAATCAGGCAGTTTAACTGTAAGTGTTTTATAATTGATAACAAGGGTAATGTTTAGAGAAAAACATTGTTGAACTTTGGCTTTTTACAGATATAATGCATGTTATTGCTATGTATTCATGGTTGAGTATGGTATATTTTTCTTCATGTAATGCTAAAATGATATGAAATAAGCATTTTTGCATGTGTATTTTCTTGGACTGTTCTCTAAAGCAAGATTTATATTGCCTAAAACGTTAATACAAAATGGGTAGGTGTCTATGTTGCCTTTTATTTTTTGTATTTTAATTTATCTTGATTATCTCTTTATTTGGATAACATTTTGTAATGCCCCCATTTTTGCACTTTCATAAGCATCAATTATATTCAAAGATTAGCCTATTATCAGTGGTCCTTGTTGGTTAAATTGGTGATTAGGGCCCATTTTCAGGGTGCTCTGTGGCTCTTTAGCTGACATTTTGGTGCTTATATCAGTATTATTGAGTCAGTGTCTTATTTTATACGTGGTGCACCTCACACAGATCATTCAGGACAATCTGATTCACACTTGCTGTTTTTAGTCACTTAGATGTTTTTCTCATACCTATATAGTAAGTCATTGAGGTGGTCAGTTGGCATCATATCTATATCCAGAAAATGGATGAATTATTTCCATGAGTTAATATTGGCAATCATCAAGGATTTAATAATTAAGTTAAATTATTAATGTTAAAACAAGTTTAATAATATTAATTTTAGTAAATGTCATTTTGTGATATAATGACATAAAAGGGGTTAAAGTGAATTATAGTCATTTTCATAAAATGACTTTATTTTGGCACCTTGGGAGTGTTGTGTGGCTTTCACACCATCGCCTCACTGCAAATGGGGACACCCTTTTTTCGCTTTAGCGAGTAGGAGTAGTTGTCTTAGATGGTTTTGGTTGGCAACATTTCTTTTTTTTTTCAAGTCTTTTAAGTCCAGGATGAGTTTAGGCAATTTTGTCCCAATAGGAAGCGGTTTCGGTCTCGGGTTTGTGCAAGTATTTTGATGCCACTTAGAGAAAATTTCGTGGTCTAAGTCCAAGAGGAAAGTGATATTTTTGGTTTGGGAGAGATGGGTTTCTATGTTGGAAAAGGAAACGAAGTTTGTGAGAGAACCAAGTTTTGATGGAAATTCTGGATCTTTGAAAATCATCCCTTTTGTGAAAATTTTAAATCTTCCAGAATCTCCCCCTTTGGTGGAAATTTCGGATCTCCCAAAATCTCCCCTTTTGTGGAAATTTCAGATCTTTCGAAATCTCCCCCTTGGTGGAAATTTTACATCTTTCGAAATCTCCCATTTGGTGACTTGGTGGAGATTTCGCATCTTTCGAAATCTCCCCTTTGGTGGAAATTTTGGATCTTCCAAAATCTCCCCCTTCCTCATTTCTCCCAAAAATCTCAAGACTCGAGCCTTTATTTAGTGGTAACTTAAGCTTGCCATTTTAGAATGGTGAGGGGAAGAAATTGACTTTTTTCCAAAGGATTTTTCCTTTGGTGGAAATTTCGCAAGTTTGGAATTTTCCACTGGTAGAAATTTTTCATCTTCCGAAATTTCCCCAACATTGAGTCTCCCAAGTTTCAGCATCCTCTAATGTATTAGAAAATTGGTTTATGGCATGAAGACAACATGATCAGAATAGAGTAGCAATTGCCGAGGAACGTTAGAATAAAGAAATAGGAAGAGCACCAAGTCTTGATGGAAATTTCGGATCTTTTGAAATCTCCCCCTTGGTGGAATTTTTGCATCTTCCGAAATCTCCCCCTTGGTGGAATTTTTGCATCTTTTGAAATCTTCCCTTTGGTGGAAATTTTGGATCTTCCTAAATTTCCCCCGTCCTTTGCCATCTACTACCAAGTGCTAAAATTGTTCAACGGGAATTATTTTGCCTTCTAAAAGTGAAAATTCAAGATTGATGGTGTTAAGGTGACCCTAGCTCCAAGGGCGGTGATTTTATTTTTGCAATTAAATTAAAAAATCTGGGCGTTATCACCACTAAGATGCTTAACTTTGGATGATCTAAACATGAAATTTGAATCACTTCAAGACCAATTGAATGGGTAGAGTCCCGAGAGAAATGAATTTTAATACAAAATGGGATGAATCTTGTTCATTGATGTGATTTTACTTCTCGGATTTTTCGTGAACTAAATGCTTTCTCCTTTGTTTTGCAAGATGAATTCAAGAAGAAGGGGTGGATGAAAACTCATTCTTTGAAAATCTTGGAAAAACATAGCTTTGGTGGTGCCCATACCCTCCATCATCACACCTACAAGAAGGATAAGCTAGAGGGCAAGGTGATGGCCAAGGCCTCAAAACTTCAAGTGGATGCCAAAAGGAAAGGCTCAAGTTTGAGGAGTCAAGTGAGAAAGAAGGATTCATGGTCAAGCTATCAGCCTGCAAACTCAAGTCGAAATCAAGAGCAAATTCAAGAAAGCACAGTGGATCTAACTACACGAGGACATGTCTAAGGAAAATCGAGAAAGATTAAGATCGTGGTTTCATGAAGATGCAAGTGGTGCAAGTCGATTGCATGAGGAAATTTCAAAGGATGTAGAAAATCACAAATGTTGGGGATAGTCTATAGGCCAAGGCTCCAAGCACACGATAAGGATGATGAGGTGGCAATTGTTTGCCTCCAATTAAAAAATTTCAGCTTCAAGCACAGTTAGTCACAACATGCCAAGTGTCCTATATTTCTTTTGTCTATCAGAACCATTGTAATTTTCTTATTGGCCCATGAATGGGTGCCTTCTTGTAATTGGTTGCAAATTTGGCAACCCTAATTAGGGTTTGTGGGAGGAAATCTCGGCCCTTGATCTTGAATCGATCTTGGCCCTTCATTGTAATTGAACAACTATAAAAGGCCAAGGCCTTCTCATTTGTAAGAGGTTAGATTGGAGGAGCTTAGGAGATTAGCTTAGAAGTTAGAGGTAGTAGAGAGCTAGAGTAGAGTAGGGTAGCTAAGGGAGAGATTTGATGAAGTTGTTGCTATAATACTTGTCAAAGTAATTGATAATTCATTGTTGGTTCTTCATGGTGGATTACTTGTTATTGCTTTGAAGTGTTGCATGGTTTCCTCAATCTTTCACTTGGAGTAGATTTATTTTCATGTTGAATTAGTTTAGTTGAATGGGAGTTATTTTGGATGGCTTCTTGTTTGACTTGAACAAATTCAGGCCACTAGCCTCTTGCCAATGTTAAGGGTGCCTTCTGTGGTATGCTGATGAAAACACTTAACTTCAATCGAGTTGCATCTAGATGATGGGATTGGAGAGAGGATATTGATGTGAAAATCATTTGTGTATTTCTTAGAAGCATGCACCAGATGGGTGGAGCTGCTGGTGAGATTACATCCAGTAGAGTCCAAGTTCATCCATTATTCGTTGCATTCATAGTAGAGTAGAAATAGAAGTTAGAAATTTAAGTTGGAATTGAAGTGAAAATTGGAAAATCAAAACCATATTTTCATTGCACATTTTACAGTGAATCTTTAGAAGTGGGAGAGTTGATATCCATTGAATGAATAGCATAAGTCCCTCTGTGATAACCAACACATGACATTATAAAACTGAGTGAAGTCCACAATTAAGAAGGAACCTTGAAGTCATTTCTTGATTTTACTTTGCAAGCTTAGCATGAGAGATGACCTTATATTAAGAGAGGATTGAGTGTTTAGTGTTTCTCCTTGAAACATTAAGTATTTGATTCTGCATGTTGCAGTGGAACAAAACTCACATCAATAGGGAGTTATAAGGTTATAAATAATTTAATAAATTCTTTTGTGAAAATAGGTGTCAATGTTGGAAGTTATAAGGTGTATATACAATTAAGTCATAAATTGACTTTAAGTTAATTAAAATTAAATAAGGGGTCACTTTATTATTATTTCTGATTGTAAGTTAATATGAATATTAATGGAATTTAAAAAAAGGTTTCTGGAAACTTCATGGGAGGATTATAAAAGGGGATTTGAGGAAGTCATTTGATATACTTGGTTTTGCTTAATTTTTATCTAAGGCTTGAGAGCTTTAACTTTCTTTTACAAGTAATCTGAGGATGAAACCCTTGAAGCTTTTGGTTATGTGGATGAAAATCCATTCAGCCTATTAGGTGGATTCATTTCAGAATTCATATTGAGCTTATTGCAGGTATTTGGCATTGAGAAGGAGCTTTATTTGCAGGTCTACAGCTGCTAGGGTTTGTTATTTTCTTATTTAATATTTTTTTCAATTAGGACGACTTGATTACGATTAAAATTTGGAAGCCATTTAGGTGGAATCATATTTTTATCATAGATGGAATATTTTATGAAATTTCGGCACAAAGGTTTCCATATTCTTGAAGTGTTGAGCAAGGTACAACTAGGGTTTGGAGGACAATGATTTACAGAATAGAACTTTTGAAAACATTTGCTACTGTTATTAGGTTTTATGGACATCCTTTGAGGCAACTATATCATATACGAGTTGTGGGGCTTCCATCCTTGATTCTGGGTATGTAAGGATTCATTGTGAAATGTAATAAACCTCAAATCTGAAGTAATCAGTTGCTGTTGTAACTTAATCAGACAAATATCAGACATGATTTGAGGCTAATAAAGTGATCTTTCATGAAGAAATTTGTTGCTTATGTTTTATGCATATCTTGCTCTTTCATTTGTGCATGAGCTCTCATTATTTGACTTTCAAAACAAACATATAAAACAAAACAAGAACCTGGATATCAGAAATGAAACCTTGCATGCAAAGTGTTTGTAATGGCCAACTCCCGGATGGTTATTTCCCAATCCTGATTTTTATGGTTTTTTTTTTCAAATTTGACTTTGACCAGTGTTTGAAGAATTTCTAATTTCTCCGAGTTTAGGGTTTTTTCTGATTTTTGTGTGGTTTTGAGCTTGTTCCCTTTTTGTTGAGATTCTGCTGAATAATGATTTGTAATATATAAACAAATAACAAATGCTAAAAAAAACCAATTCTCAATACTCAACACCAAGTTCTGATTGAAAAATTGAATTTCATATGAGATGGTAAATAAATTAAAGTTGCAGAAGTTTCCTCAACCAAATCCTTATCATGCCACTTGGGTTAGTAATGATCAGAATATTTTGGTTAAAGAGCATGCATTTGTTGATTTCACTATTGGTGCATATTCTGATAGGGTTTTATGTGATAGCATTCCTATGTCATGTGGGCACATTATTTTAGGGAGACCTTCGCAACACTTGAGAAAAACAATCCACGATGGATATACAAACCTGTACTTAGTACACAAAGGTGGTAAAAGGTTTTTATTGACACCTCTGTCTGTAGAAATTAAGAAAAAATACAATATTATTTGTTTTGGGGGTAAGATTAATGCAAGTTTGCAGGAAGATACTGGTTGGAAGGATATCCAGCAGCAGCGACCGAATTCAAATAGTGTGATGATTGGGACTATTGAATGTTCTATTCAAATGCAGGAAAGGAATGGGGCTAATTGTCTGAGATTGCAAGGCTGGCAGAAATCAGACTGGTGTGGAGGATAAAGGAGAAAAGTTGCAAGAAGAGATTATGCAACCATGTCCTAGGAAAGGGTATAAAGTTATAAACATTAAGTTTTTGTTTCTGACCAATGTTACATGGGGACTCGCACTCCCCTCCCAAACCTTGGAGTACCCATCCCCGCACTGAGTGCTCGCATACCCAAGTACCCCCACCTCTGCCATTTTGCAACCATGCTGCCGCTGGAATGGGGACTTGGATTTCTATTTGAATTTTGATTTTTGAATGTTACTATTGGGTATGTAGTATGTTACTATGTTGAATGTTCAATGGTTTTAGTTTATGTTGCAATTTTGCTATGTTCAAGTATTTAATTTGGTATGCTCTACTGAAACATCATTTCATAATGAGCATTTCAAGTTCTATATGTATACTAGTAACTATACAATACCCCTCTCCTTGCCGCCGTCCCCTTGTTGTCCCCCCATCTCGAAAACTTGTCCCACCGTCTCAACGTACACCAGCACTGGTTGTACATTGTTTCTGACTTTCTTTGTCAAATGAATGTAGTTAAGCAGGGTATTGAAAAAACGGGGTACAAGGGCACCCTTCAGGAAGATGCATGTCACAAGGAGCAAACCACTATTCTTTTGGGAAAAGAGGTTTGACAAAGGGGGGGAGTATGGTGTAGGAGCACCTCATCATCAAAGCAAAGGCATGAAGACATATGATGGAATTCGGAAGTCATTTAAGGTCAACTATGATGTCCTCAAGCCAATAATGGCATTTGAATCTAATATATCTAATGTATTGGCAAAATGTTCTAATGTTCCTGAAGGGACCATAGGACCAAACAATGTAATTCATGGGGTTAGTATGGGAAATGTATTGAAAAGGGGTATTATACTTCAGAAGTGATGTAATGGTATCAGATTGAGGGTTTGGTAATGGGTTTAAGTCCTTTAGAGTTGATTTGTTAAGAGTTAGGAATTTGAAAATTCAAATCCTAACAGTTAGTTTGTTTAGTTTGTTGGGCAGGAACGGGCTAATTTGGTGTTTCAGATTGTTTATGAAGACTGAACTGATTTGAATCAGTTTTGGAAGTTGATAGATCATTGTATAATTGGAGATAGACTTTGTAAGGACTGTTGCAGAGATTCTAACAAAGACATACTTTTATTTCAATTTCCTTGTGAATTGAATGTCTGATTGATTTAGCATTGTGAATGAACAGGGTGTGAGATCTAAAGGTTCTTGAAACCCATTGGATGATTTTGTAAATCCAAACTTTTTGGTTTATTGTAACTGTGTTGACAGAACTAGGAATTTACCGTTTTAACAGTTTTGAAGGTTCTTATGGTGGATGGATTCATTCTATGAATGTTATTAACTGATTAACATAGAATGAATGCTAAATGCCAAATGTCATGTATAATATGCTACTAACATTATATCTGCAAGAAGGTTGGATGTAAGTTGGCGATCACTGTAATTTGACTGTCAAAAGGGTATCGAAAAGCTACCACAGGTATAGCAATAAGCATTTTTTCTTAAGGAGACCTTAATTTTATGTTGGAATGAGTTTGGACATGTCCTTGGCAAGGTGTTAGGACTTCGCTTGTGTCAAGGAAGTGATTGGAAGTGGGAGAACCAAGAAGCCCTAGTTCTGGGGCCTTAATTAGGAGGGTTTGGTGGATTGGCCATAAGGGGAGGTCATTTTGAGAAAAGGGTTGTGGAATCCTTAGTTTGGCAACCTAATTAGGAACTGTTGAGAGTTTGGAATCAAAAGGATGATGGAGATATTGCCATTGATGTCAAGGGTACAAAGAAATTGTCACTGACCTCAAACATTCTTAGTTGATGTGAAAAGACCATAGCGCTTCTATACATTATAGATAAACACAATACACACACAATAATATAGATAAACATTTAAATAGTGATCATTGAACAGGTTCAGAATCATAAAAAGTGATAGATTTGATTTGCTAAAGTCATGGAGCACATCAGCAAGATGCAGAAGTTTCTCAAGCGTTAAGATCATTGATAAGTTGAGTATCATTAGAAACTATAAGATAGAGAAGGCCATATATATAGAGAGTATTGGAATCCTCCCTATCAAGTCAAAGATGTATGTTGACACTGCGAAAAGTGTTGTGAATATATAATGAGGAGCGTTTGTGCAAAGATTTGGAATAAAAAATATTAGAAATATCCTAATTCATCTTGAAGAACATAGTGCAGAATTATATGAGAAATATGTGCAAGTTTATTAGAAGAACATAAGCAGGTTCTGAAGAGTTTATGTTCAGATTTATGAGAATATTCTTTGTATGAATAAAGTTTTCATGAGAAGATCTGAGTGTTAGTAACATTAAAGCAAGGGTGACCTGAATGTATAAAACCCTTTATCAAATGATCAAGTTGACAACGACAAAGATTACCAACTATCAAAAGACAAGGTTTAGAAAGAATAAAAAATCCAAGAAAGACAAAGTCATGTGAATAAGACAAAAACAGAAAAGCTAAAATAGAATAAGACAAATTTGTCTTATCTGATTGTAAAGTGAAATGGGAGCTGCTCCTATTGAGGCACTTGCTATGGTTCGCCTTCTAAGTTATCTAAAAAGAATCGAAAAAATGGAAGAGGATAGATGGCGTAAAGTGGTCTTTAGTGACACACTATGTCAGCGAAAAAAGACATGGATGCAACAAAACATCAAATGGATGAGTAAATGGAATATTCAATTCAATATGTGCCCCACAAATAATAAAGAAATAAAGGTCTTTGTCATGGAGAAATTCTACAAGAGAAATTGGAGAAGCGAGATCGGAAGGAAGAAATTATATTATATAAATGAGCTCAACCCTGCTTGTGATCTACTCCAAAAAGCATACATAGGAGCCAACATTTCTTGGAGGGCTAAAATTCTTATTGCTCAGCTGAGAACCAACTCTCACCAACTTCGTTGTGAGACCGAACGTTGGAAGAGGCCAAAGGAGGCTTGGGAAGAAAGAATTTGCAGATTCTGCAATTCTGGGAAAGTGGAAACTGAACAGCACTTTATTTTAGAATGTGAAGCCTACAAGGGTAGTAGAGATAAATTTGCAGACACTATATGTGACAGTTCTTGGCATAACCTATTCAACGAGGAGTACATTGAGCAATTGGGTGGACTCATCATCATCCTACACAAGCAACAAACATTGTTACTTAAGTCTGCTTGAGTTGTCTTGCTGTCCCATAGGCTATTTTTAGCCTCGTGGATGTTAAAATTTTATCTATCTACCTATCTATGGTGCATAGACAAATATAGCGATAAAAAAGGACAAGTCAGCGATAATTTATTTGTCTACAGCGATTAAATTTGAATAGCTTGTTCCTCTAAAGGTATAGAATCCACATACGTCAGATGGCAGTGACATATACAGACAAAGGTGTCAATATTTTATATTTATCAAAGTAGCATGAAAGCAATTTAATAAGCCAAGGCAGCAAAACAGTGAGTAAAACAAATACGGCAGTCAGAGGAGTCCCCGATGATATCAAAGAAGCAATTTATTTATAAACAGCAATAAGGGACAATGAAACATGACATACATGTCAATACAGAGGTGCTTGCCTACGCCTGGAAGATGTTTGGAATTCTGAAAAGTGTTATATGTAATAAAAAGACTCTTGTGCAGATATACGTGATTCGTTAATGAGACGACAATAATGGAATGATTAGAAGCAACAAAAAGCTGGTGATGCTATAGAGAAGACCAATAACCTTTTGATCGCTGAATGTAGTGGATGGATTCTAAAGGATGTTGACGCTGTTTTATATGTGTGGAGATATGGTTGAGGAACTCCCAGTCAGAAAGTCATAAGATGCCAAAGCATGATAAAGGATAGATACACAAGTTATGAGTGAGATACACTTGATCGGACAGTGATGAGATGTCAAGCAGCAATAAAATATTAATGCTAATGTTCAGTCCCAATAGGAATGCAGCAGACGCATATTGGTAACAGATATATATTTGTTATATCTGCAAAAGTCTAAACAAAAGCAAATATGTCGGTTCTTAAAGGAGATACGATTTGTGAAAACTTTCAAGCATATGAGGCAATGGTGATATATAGAAAGCCACAAAAGTCTCAGGACCTGCCAGGATATCAGACATTGACAGTATTATACAGAAAGCTGGAGTATGATATGATATGATATGATAGATTTTAATGACATCCACGAGACTAAAGTAGTCTATGGGACCCATGCAATCACCCTCCCGAGTCAGGAGCAGAACTAGTGAGTTGTAAAGTTTTGGTTAACTTGTCTCTCCTTCTCTGAAGTTTGGTAATCAAATCCGCTGCTCTCTTCACTTGATCTTATGAAGTTTGGTATGTGTTCACACTTTCAGATTCAATATTTTTATGAAGTTCTCCTTAAATTATTGAAAACAATAATTATCGGTGATTTGATAAACAAAGAACACAATTAAAGGAAAGGATGCATAGTATATAAAAGGCATACCATTTGTTCTGACTAAAATAATATAAATATAAGAAGTGTCTCGAGCAAAAAAAGGCAGTGAGCATGGAAGATAAAAATAGGGCACAAGAGCAAGTCTGTGTGAAGTTGTATAGTGAAGCATCTGAAGTAAGTCAGATGTAGGAGAAGTGTGAAGAAATTTTAAAAAATAAGAAATATATATATATATATATATATATTCAGATTGAAGTTCTGATTCATATATAAATATATTATTTATATACCTAGAGGGTGTCTCTAGGAAGACAACAAATAAGAAAGAAGGGTGCATAATATAAAGATACATATATATTCAGATTCAAATCTGATACACGTATAATTATAAGTGTTTGAAAAGAAATAATAAAAGAATAAGGAAAGCATCAAGTATAAAGAATTTTATATATATATATATATATACATATATATACATATATATATATATATATATATATATATATATATATATATATATATATAATTGCGAGATTGTATGAAAATCTTGGACTTAAGGCTTTAGGAGTAATTGGCAATGGGCTGGGGCAATGTTTGGTGCATGAGTGCTATCCACAGCTTCAACTGCACAACACCAAGGATTATAAGATATTTTGTGATGCCTTTGCCATGAAGACAGTAAAGATAGTACAAGGGACACCTGCTAAGAGGCTCTCATCGGAAGCAAAAGCAACAGTCAAGAAGTATGGGAGTTGATTCATCCAATTTCCACAATTCACATATATTAGAGTAGCAAGAAGCACAGTATGTCCCAAGAGACTTCCAAGGTACCCACTCGACAAGGTAGTTTTGATGGAATTGGTTAGGCAACTTGAGCATTATGACAAAACGATGAAACTTAAAGGTGAGACAGGGATTACCTTCTCATTTGGAATTGGCAATGATAGTTGCTCTAATCCTGTCACGTTTGCAGCTGCAGAGAAAGAATTAGAATGGTATCATCTAGCATGGTATAGAGCAAGGCAAGGATTTGATCCTAATGGTCTTATCAAGGCATCTCACAATAATAACAATTTACCAATTTAAACTTTTATCCAAACAATAACTTCAAATGTTGAAATGAACAATTATGCACATGAACACAATGACACAAAATTTACGTGGAACCCAATGTGGGAGAAAACCACAACAAATAAATGTTTTTTATATAAATTGTTCTTTTACAATGTTTTGGAGGCTATGACCTACTAGAGGCTCCAACCCCCATGTTAATGAGCACCGACACTAAAAGCTCCAACTCCCAACCTTCGCAGACCCTAACCTATTGGAAGCTCCTACTCCCACTATTGTCTTCGTGAGCACCAACCCACTACACACAAACTACTGTTCCAACCTGACAATGTTGCTTACTCAAATGATGATGGATATTCGGAACACTTTTTATATTTTTCTTTCACATATATATCTTCACAAATCCTCTTTATTTCATATTTGTTCTCTGATAGTTGTGTTATATTGCATTACTTTTTGTTACTATCTATTTTCGTAAGTTTTAAACCTGTTACTCGAAGTGGTAAACATCGCTTAGATTGTTGGTAGTGATCTAGGGTCAATTGAAATCAATTGTAGACCTTTGCTTAGAGATAAAACATCTCAAAATGATTAATTCACTAAACCATATGGGGGTTTTAGGCCATTATTTGAAATTAAATTGATAAATAAATAGGACTTATTTGAAGGTGTTTTCATGTCTAGTTTAAAAATCAAAATTCATAAATTCAACTATGTACTAATGACCCTTAGGGCCCATTTGGTTCGTGGAATTATCAGAACTGGATTTTGTTTCATATTTGGAATTTGTCAAAATTTGGATTTGTATTTCAAAATTGGGTTTTGGAAAATAGTTGGTCCCGTTTGGTTCACCTGGAAGATGAATGGGTAGATACATCTTTTGCGTTTGGTTCTTGAAATTGGAATTGGAATTAGATACAAAACAATGCATTCGTTTCATATTCCATTTCTGCATACAAAATTTATATATTCATTCTCCATTCCACGCAAACAAATTCATTCTTCATTTTGCACACACAAATTAGGTACTAAAATCTTCACAAACAATTCCGTTGAAAATGTGCAAGATCTTGCATTTGCGCCAATTGTTGTTTAAGAGAATCGATGTGTTGATTATATTCTTGCGCCTGAAGGACTGATTTCGCCTTCAACTCCTCTAGCTATGAGCACATTTGCTCCTCTGCTTCATCCTTCTATAACAATCTCATCCTCACCTTCTCCAAATCCACCTTTAATTCCACTTTGTACCATTGGCTCTCCTCCATTCGTCTTTGCAACTTGACAATCTAAGAGTTGAGGGCTTTTATTTCTGACATCTCGATTCTGCACTTTGATCATCCATGGCGATCAACATGGAAGGTTGTGAGAAGGAAAAGAAACTCCCAATGCAGAAGTCATTATCATAATTCAAACCCTAGGTCTTGGCGTAATGCAACAAAGATACTTTCATGTAGAAAATATTTAGATCTTGAAGCTCAATGAAAATCGATTACAAGAAATATGTAATGTTGACTTGAGGTTTATACGCCAAGAACTCTGAACGCATAGATGTAGTAGAATGGTTAAAGCGCAAAGTAGGTTTGGACATTACAGTGGTTAAAAAGTTAGGTTAAGTTCTCACTAGACTTCAGAAATGTATAGTTTCTAAATTTTTTGCAATTCTCAAAAAGTGAAATTGGAAGTCAATTCCTAATATAAGATATTAGGACAGAAGTGTAGAAACCTGATACTGAGGCAAAACTAGAATTCTGAAATTCTAATTTCATTTTGCTATTTTGGACACAAACACCAAATTTGACATGTCTAGGTTTGGCAAATGCCAATTCCAATCAAATTACATGAACGAAATGGGCCCTTAGTGTCTTGGTGTCCTTACTTGCATATTGCTTAGTTCATTCTTTGGATTAGTTCATTAAGACTAAGTGTGAAATCAATCATCTAATCCTATGGATAAATTCAAAGGCTTTCATAATATAAAACTTAATATTTTCCTAAGTCTTTAATCATTACTAACAACTATGAGCTTCGAACAGGATGGTAGAGCTTGAGGAATTCACAATGAGGACAATGTTGATCAAGAAGCTATCCAATGGCTTCTATCTAGAGTCTTCAATGGCATCCAAGTGGGGAAAGGTCATGAGTATCAATGTAGAGCACCTTGATTTGAAGAAATTCAAGAAGAGGATGAACAAACATGGGGATGATTTACCTTCACCGTTGGTAGTAAACATGTGAAGAATGGACTTGACCAGGGAATTGGTTTTACTCCAGCTATCCAATGCAGCAAGCTCATGGTTGAATGTGAGGAAAACTATGATCCAAACAATAGGATGATCTGAGGTCGAGGAAGGGTACTTGCATTCTTGAATGAGGAGGTAGTAAGAGAGGCATTTGGAGCCCTTTACCACTTTTGAAGTTTGATTAGGACCAAGGAAGAGACTAAGAATTTTTTAAAGAAATGCTTGATGCTTTGCAAGGATATCTCAAATAAGAAATGTGTTAGTGAACCAAAGAACCATTATTCTAAACTACCAAAGAAATTGGTGAGTAAGGACTTAAAAGATTTATATAGCGACATGGTATTCATGCTGGACAAAAGTATGGTTTCACCTCAAGGGGCTATCTTTGATACTTGCTAGTTCTGCTTTATCGAGGTGATAGCCATTGGAGTTGTGATGGTAAATTGGGCAATGTTAATGAGTGACAACATAGATACTCAATTGATAGACTTAAAGAAGACAAAGTAGTTCTATATGGCCTCCTACATAGTCTACCTATTGGAAAAGGCCATAAAGTATCCAGGCCTTATATACAAGGGTGTGGTAGGGAATGTCAAGGATTAGTGTAACGCGTATGACAATTATTTTGAATTGCACCTGCATGGAAAGGCAAGTTACAGGATGATTAATGACATCTTCTCTATGAACATCACTAGCACGCACTAAGGAGAAGCACATAGGAGATTGTCCAAGGATACCATTGCATTGCTTGAGTAGTATATAAAATGGTATATCTAATTCCCTCTTTGACCTATATCATGATCCAAAGATTTTTCTATTGGAGGTAGTTAGACACCTTTCAGAATTTTATCTTCTACAAAATGATAGGCATTAGGGGCAACTAGTGTAGATCTATAGTTCTACTAGTTGGGAATATACCATGCAAGTGTGAATTTCTATCCATTTGAAAAGATCCAAACCCACAAATGGCTGAAATACAAGAACAAGGCAGACATAAAAGATTATTGGATGGATCTTATGGATGAAGAGGTTGTGAGGAGGAAGATGTGGTCTAGAATGACGGTATATTTCACGAGGAAGTGTGGAGCCTTTCTTATTGCTGACAAGGTTAAAGATGATGGAACACAATCCATCCTAGTTATGAATATGAGAAGAGTAAGTCAATTGAGCCTCTTGATTAGTCACAAAAGTTGATCTTTCAAACGTGGAGGTCTTGATGAGAGAAATAGTGAATAAATCTAAGGCATGGGTAGACAAGCATGTGAAAGATTGATGAAACAAGGTTGCACCTTCATCTATACAAAGATGCATAGTGAAGACTCTTCTTACAAAGGTGATTAAGGAACTATCAACACTTCAAGATTACAAATTTAAGATGTAGGAAAAACTTTAGGGAAAGGCGTAATGTGGCAAAAACATCACATGCATCAAGTCACATAACTATCAATAGAGAATCAAGGAGCCAAAGGCATGAAACCACCATGCCTACTCCTATTCCAAGTTTTTTTACTAGGTAGATCAAGGCAGAAATTTTGGATGATGATTAAGTATAGGGTGGAGATATTGTGATCTTACCTTAGGACAGTTAGGGGGAAGCTTCATGCACACATTCAATTTAGTAGGATAGAGAGATATTGCCATCCTCCGCTACAATACAATTGGTAGTAGATTTGGGTGATGACATGTGATAACAACAGGATTTCCTACTAACTATTTTTCATCATTTAATTAATTGATTTGTATTTCATGTTCACATGTCATAGATTTCAAACAAAATAAGCATCTTAATAATTGAATATCAAATCTACAATCTTTTCTAACAATATTAATTTTCATGATGAGCTGAAAATAAATCTAAACTAATTACTAAAAGAAAGTTTCAATTAATATGCTCATAACTAACTAGATTTTTAGGATAACATCTAAATTTTCCGTAGAAGAAACTTTCAGCTGGAAAGGAAAATTACTAACTAAAAAGTTAATTAGAACATATTGATTTTAGCTGAGAAACATTCCAAATTGGTTGTCCAAGCTCTGACTTTGGTGAGAGGAGAAGCATTATCATAGGCTTAACCTCCCAACCGCGGACCTTTTTACTTATCCCCACAGGTTCTAAATTAATATAACGGCCCTCTCTACCCTGAGGTCGGGCATGGGACATTCATCGATCCAGCCATCAGAGTATTCAGGTGGGTTGAGGTCCCAATAGCTATTCATCGAATAACTGAAGCATCAGGGCAACAACGCGATCAATTTGTTGTGGCAAGTTTGCCCAATATCGCCTTGGCCAAGGAATTCAGATGTGGGTATATATAACCCGATATCCACCAATCAGCTTGACAACTAATTTTTCAAAGTGGAATTGCATGAGCTAAAGGCGTTAGATTTATTTGTGTAGTTTTTAATTATTGACTTCATTCTTGTTTTTCCTTTAACAAGTTTATCAACACCTTAACAACGCAATACGGGCCATCGGCCGGTGACTCATTGGTACTAATCTTTTATCCTCATTTGTAAGGCTAGCACCTTAATCACTTTTTGGGCATTGGCGGGTGGTATTTCTTGATACTGTTTTAGTTATTATAATACTTTTACTAGAGATTAAAAGAAGAATTAAAGTTGTATCTACAAACTTTATTCACAATAATTTGGCATGCTTTAACTAAACATATGACTGGATTGGACATACATTTGTATTTAACTAAGGCTTGACCTGTTGCTGTTCATGTGGTTAAAAGCACAGACTTAAAGAAAAACATGACTGCTCAAAACTAGTACATAAGATATACGGCTTGCTTTATTGTTTGGAAGGCATAAACAAAAGACAAAAGCCAACTCAATGTAGTTATAATAAAGGAAAAGAAATTAAAGAATTGCATTTTGTCTTCTTACGTGACAAGTTTTGCAGTGGATTGATATTCTTGCGCTCTACACGTCCTTCTCAGACTTCCACGGGCGTATAGGAGATGATGGAAAATAAAAAAGAAGGAAAAAAAAAGTGATAGACGGCACCTCAGTAGATCAAGGAAACATTTCACAGAGAGAAGTCGCAAGGAAAGGTAGTCGGATTCTGAATACTGATACACGACAAGAACAAGCAATATTTATTGAGCTAAACTTGTCCTTACGGCTTCCTGCCGTTACAAGACCACATTACGAATTCTTTCTCAATTTGTATTTTAAAAGAACGAATAAGGAAGAAGAAGAAAATAAAAGAGGAGGGAAGAGGAAAGATGAAGGTTCAAATTAATAATATTATTTTATTGTCTTTATTAAGTTTATAAATATGTACATACAAGGTGGCTTTATTGGATTAAAATTTTAATGTAAGGCTGCCATTTTGTGTTTATATATTTATGATCTTAATTAAGAGAGTAAAATAATGTCAAGTGATATTATTATTTGATAAATTTAATTAAGGTAAGAATTTTGTTTATATTTATTATTTATATTATTTTTAGCATTAATTTTAGCTCATGCGGATTCCACCAAGAAATTTGTTGTCAAGTCCTAATAGACTTGCCAAGGCGATTTTTAGGTCAAACCTGTCATTTCTGATGACTGAATCTTATGACCATCCCATTCCGATGACCTCGTTTCATAATGCTTCTCCTCTTTCTCCGGTCTTCATCCTACAACCTTTAAAACAACATTCTCGCCAAAACATCAATTCATGATTAATAATTTGTTAGATAAAATCGTTAGGAAATTTCATCATAAATACTAACTGATTCATCATAAATGTACAATGGCTAAATTTAATTGTCTTCATTTCACATGAACACAACGGCTAAATTGAACTGATTCAATTTCATAGGATAATTAGATTGATGCAACGGCTAAAGACAACTGCTTCAATTTCACATGAACATGAATAAATAAAACAACAGCTATAACTAGCATAATAAAACAATGGCTATTATGAACTAATTTCACTTGAACATGAAAAATTATTTTGGTTCAACGGCTATATTTAGCTTAAAAATTTTAGGGCAAAAATTGGGATGTAACACCATGCCTACTCCTATTCCAAGTTTTTTTACTAGGTAGATAAAGGCAGAAATTTTGGATGATGATTAAGTATAGGGTGGAGATATTGTGATCTTACCTTAGGACAGTTGGGGGGAAGCTTCATGCACACATTCAATTTAGTAGGATAGAGAGATATTGGTAGTAGATTTGGGTAATGACATGTGATAACCCTATCCCAACCCTCAAAAGGTGGAAGATGAGATTATCTCAACATTGAGAGGATTTGATGAAAGTGAGAAGATGAATGATGATATCGATTTATTTGAGGTTCTTGAATGGCTAAGGGAGACCATGAATAAAACGAGAAAGGTAGAAGAGGCTCTCCTTATATAGGATTTTGACAAATTTTTGAGCAGAATTTCGCCAAATTTTTTGTTGAAAAAGGACTTCCATATCATAAACTATAATCACAATTCACAAAGTCACGTAACCAATTGTTAAAAATTTAAAACAACACTATCAAATTTGAAAGCATTGCACCAAATAAAACAATATCCTTTTAAAGAATTGGACATCTCCGGATCAATAAAAGAACAATTTTAAGGTTTGTGAAAGACTGAAAAAATAAATGTTTGTTAAACTGATCATTTGACAAAGTTGAAGGATGATAACATTTGGGCAATTATATACTTGATACCATTTCAAAAATTCATAGTGATCTTTCTAATCTACTAAAAACCAAAAATTTAAGTGAAGCAATTATGAAATAATTTGCATGGTAGAAGAATATACTTTGAAATGTTCTAAAAACATTTGCTAATAACTTGATAGTCCACCCCGAGGGAGATGGCACCAACAATTTTCAACATAAACACAATGCTCAACATGATAATAAACAACCTATACCTTCTATAATTTTAATTTAACTTTTTTCCTTCAAAAACTCCTCATTGATACTTATGTGATCAATGTAAACTTGTGCATGTGTGCAAAGTAGCTTCTATTTATCTCAATTATTGTATCTCTGATGTTAATTGACTAGGTGATGCATGAAAAAAGTCTCAAACCCTTAAAATGTTTGATTTTCTTGGATATTTTCAATTTTTTGAGTCCTTGTGGAGTTTAGAAGTCGAGTTTGAGTCCAAGCCCGAACCTGAAATTAGCTTGTTGAGGCTGAGATGAGTCCAAGTTCGAGCCCAAAACTAGCTTGTTGAGTCTGAGGCGAGTACGAGTCTTGTAACTATGCTAGGAAGACTACATGTGAGCATGCAAGCACAGAGTGCAATGATGTTGAGGACCCTATCTTTAGGATATGTTCAAATTTCCTTATTGCATTCAAGGAATTTCCTGGCGTTGATTTTGATGCTTCTTGCAAGTTGAATTTGGGAGAGCTAATGGAGAGATTGGAATCAATTTATTTCGAAGGCACAAATTCTATTGAGGAGAGTCACTTGAATGGTTTCCTCTCACTTATGTTCCATATTAATAATCTACAGTGACACTCTTCGTATTGGGATAAGACATTGGGCACATGAATGAAACAGTTGGAGGGTACAAAGATGTGACATGGCAACCTTCATAGTATCAACATGGAAGAACTTAGTGTAATTTTTCTTAAGTTAATTGATTTTGCTAGAAGGGAGAAGAAAAATGAAGTATATGTCTTGGATGATGATTTCATGATGACTAGGTGACTTCCGTGCTTTTTATTGGTCCTCAAGCCTTTGAATTTTCTCATTGCCTTATTTTGTGGTGCTTCATTTTAAATCAGTCTTGGTTGATTATTGTAATTGGGGCTCTTATATAAACCCCACGCCCTCTCATTTGTAAGAGAGGTTGTTTTGAGAAATTGTTGCTACTATTATGCCAAATTTGCTCTACTTTTCATTGTTGTGTCTTGCATGGTGAATTGTTGTGATCAAGTTTGCATGATTGCATGGTTATCTACTACCTCATTTAGAATAGAATTTCGTTTCAAGTTTTTAGAATTTAGAATCCGGGATGTTCACTTGCTCGACTTGAACAAATCCGGGCCACTAAGTTCTTGCTGATTGTAAGAATTACCTTGTGTGCGAAGCTTATGAGCATAGACACTTAACTTTGATTAATATTGGATCTTTAGTTTGCATCCATTTGATGGGATTAAAGGTCAGATGTTGATTTGAAAACCCCTTAGTATTTAACATAGAAGCTTGCACTAGGTGGGTGGAGTCCTTGGAAAGATTACACCTAGTAGAGTTGAAGTCTATAAGTGCTTCCTTGCATTCATATGTAGAAGTAGAACTAAGAAATGGTAAGAATCAAATGTTTAAGTTAAATTGGACAAGTCAAAAACCAAAAAAGTATATTTTCGTTGCACATTGTGAAGCAAAAGCTTTAGAAGTGCACTAATATGTAGAAGTAGAACTAGGAAATGGTAAGAATCGAATGTTCAAGTTAAATTGGACAAGTCGAAAACCCAAAAAGTATATTTTCATTGCACATTGTGAAGCAAAATCTTTAGAAGTGCACTATTGACAAGTCTTGAATGAACTAGTGTAAGTCCCCTTAAGTGATAGGAGTGAGTGCCCACAATAGAGGGAACCTTACAGTCACCTTGTGATCTTACTTTGCAGGGTTAGCATAAGAAGTCACCTTATATCAAGAGAGAATTGAGTAGTTGATGTTTCAATTCAGAACATTGAGTATTTGATTCTGCATGTTGTAGTGGATTAAAAGTTACATCAACAGGTCTTTCATTAACTTAGAAAGTTCTTGCATCAATTCAACTATTGACTTATCACGTGTAGTCATCTTGTAAACCCTGTTATACAACTGATGAAAAGTAACAATTGATCACTCCCCAACAGGATGGAAGGATGCTCTGGTCTGATACATCTGCAATGGCCAACTCCCAGATGGTTCTTTTTTTTCCAATTCTGGTTTCTATATTTTTTTTTCAAATTTGACTTTGACCAACATTTGGCGACTTTCTGAATTCTCTAAGTTTAGTGGATTTTCTGATTTTTGTTTTGGTTTGTGAGCTTTTCTCCTTTTTTTGAGTTTTTGATGAATAATCATTTGCAATACATAAACAAATTACAAACGCTAAAGAAACAACCAAATTTTAATACTCAACACCAAGTTCTGATTGAAAACTGAATTTATTTGAATTTTCTAAACATGCATAAACTGTACCAGGGAATCTCCAGCTAATGTCATATGATGACAGCAGCGGACATGCATATAACCTGAAATTGCCAGATCTATTGTAGACAATAGGGAAAATTTCTGCTTTTGGTGTTTATTTGATGACTGTGGTCTCACTTAGCCAAGCTGATACTTATCCAGACTGTGTCTGAGGCTGTACAGCTTGATGCAATGTCCTAGCTGTTTGTAAACCTCTGCAAAAGTAGTGATAAATCCTTGCTAATGCCCAATCTGTAACAGCTGTGAAAGGAAATCCAAATTCTGTCGAAAACATCTCAAGGAAACTCATGCCTAGTAGCAACATACACAATGGCAGTTCTGTAGGAGCTGGTATGGCTGAAGGCAGGCTGATAATGCTTAGACCAGCTATTTCCCACTCAATTCGATGACTTGCTGATGTTGCTTTGACTAGCTATTTCTGCGTTGCTATTTGCTTGATTCAATGTTTTCTTCTTCCAAAATCTATCGAAGAATCATAATCACCTGTAGAATCACTACTGGGTGGTATCTCACACATGTAGGCAATCAACTTCTGGGAGATTCCATTCTCAGACGCGTGGGTTGCTGAAAATCCCTTTGTAGAGTGCACACACAATTACACAAAGTCTGTTCTCAAACCTGGATGCTTCCAAAATGGCTCTCTCATTCATTTTTAATTTCTAATATCCTTCCTCAAGCCATTCAATTTTTTTCTAGGGGTTTCCAACCCTTTTTAATCTTCATAAAATTATGTTTTCTGTTATCAAATTCTCTCACTTATGGGTTGACATGCTATTAGGCCATGTTTGTTGTGGTAAAATGACCATCTTTTAAGCTGCAATTTGATGTAATTCGCCTAGGAAGTCGCAACCCCTTTATTATAATTTATTATTTTATTACGACTATTATCGTTCACTTAATTTATTATTTTATTATAATCTAACTTAGGAAATAATTGAAATTGTATAACATAGCTTGTTCATCTAGACTCCAATCTGAATTCCATCCGATGGATACTGTTAATTGATGTTGCTTAATGACTGTGAGCTAATTGACAGTTTTTTCCTATAATTTAGTTGCTCCCCTAAAAAATAAGATTTGTGCTGGAAGTCTCCAGGCTGATCCGGGAGGCCTCTTGGTGTGTCCCTACCAACCCCTAGTCCATGGCTAAAAAATATGGATTCCTCCTAAAATCTCGGAGACTTTCCCAAACTGGTCAAACTGTCTCCATAAGCTCTGATAAGTTTCCAAAAGCCTCTAAATGTGTCCTCTATGCAGTTTGGTAGCCTACAAGAACTGAATAATAGGCAACCCTCTAGAAACTCTACCATTAAGGTGCAAGACATGGGGACATACAATTTTTTACGAAATGTAAAACATCCAAGAATTTAAAAAAAAAAAAAAAAAAATTAGATTGACAGGGGGTTCTGGTAGATTTAAAAGCGCTGTTGAACAACCTAATGAATGACACAATGTGTTATTATCATTTCGTTTTCTGTTTGGAACTGGTGAAAGCATCGCTGGCATTAGAATGAAGCACCATTATATAGACAAGTCACAAAATCACTAAGAAACAGTCAGATATGCCTTGTCAAAAATGTAAATGGTGCACAACTGATGCAGGAGCATCGAGCTTGGATTTTGGTGGAGTTATGGTTTGCTTGATTGGAGATGTGTTCAAGGCATATTGGGGAACCTTCTCCTATGTGCACATAGAGATTGGAGTTATCGTGTTGAAGTTAGAGCCGTTTTACCTTGCAGCTGGAGCTGTATTTTCTGTTTTCCACGTGCTTGTTGCGGGCTGTGTATCTTTTGATGCGTAATGGATCAGCCTTTTTGCTTTTAAGGGGTTGAAGAGGACCTTAAATACTACCTCCAGTTTAAAGCGCAAGTCCTAATTCATCCGGAGTTGGGAGATATTGCCATTTTCCTCGGGTATCAATATTTGCCCAGTTTTCGCGAAACGTAATCAATCAGCCTTTTCGTCTTGCATTGTTCATGATGAAATGGGATCTTGTTAAGTTAGGGACATGTTGTTATGTCATGTGTGGACCTAAATATAACTTGGTATTGAGTTTTGTTCATATTTGCTATAGTTTTGGTTTGCTCTTCCAAGGTGGACCTATAATGTAATTAAATGCTTGACTAGCCAATTTGTGGCTTAGCTGGCTATATAAGGAGCTTGAGTTCATGTAGAAATTATTATGATGGGAGGATGAAGGTGGATTTTTATTGGAGGATTCCACTTAGTAGAGGAGTAGCTAAGATAGTGAATTTGGAGAAGAGCTAGTGGCTGCGGTTTAGAAATAAGGAGGTTGCTTGATGGCTTGTGAGCACAAGTTTAGATCTTGGAGGTTTCTACCAGATTGCTGTTATGTTACAGATCTAGGCTAGCTAGGATTTGAGTTGGATCTTGCAGAACTATTGTAATTGATTTGCATTTGGCCATAACTGGGAAGGCCTTACAGCCGGGCACATTGCATGTAACAGTTATAAAGAGTTGTGAATTGGTATCAGATCTTGTGTTATTGTTTATATTCCGCTGTGTGGTTATTTGCTGGGGGCTAGGAAATCTCCATTGGGGATTCTCCTGCCTTGCATTGCATCAACAACTGTCTCAAAGCGTTTCTTCAAGTGAATAAAACATTCTTTTTCATTACTATTGTTGATGGGATTCCTTCTTGTTTGATAAAGTGATTTATTCCTATTGTTTTTGGATGATACATCCTTTTTCAACAGGCTTTTGATCACATGAAAGCTGAGTGGAGCAGGAATGCGAATACAGTTCTCTTTGATGCAGTAGCATCCTTGGCCCATCTGTATTCCTGTATCCCTGGTCAACAATGATCACATGTAGGAGGCAGTGCAAGAGAAAAAATTAAATGGTTGCTGACAATTTTGATTTCACGATGGAAAACATGTGATAGTGACTTGAAGACTTATGTTTATCTTTTCACCTTAGGATATATGATGATATAGAGATTTGGGATCCAATAATTTGTATGATTATTCAATTCCTTCAGAGGGTAATGCAGAATGATAGATTGGCTGGTTTCAACTGTATCAGAGTGAAGCAGCAAGTTTGTTGTGGAACACTCAGATTTTTTTGGGATCCTAGAATTGGTTTACAGGTTCAAATTGCTTAAGAAGAAGCTATCAGTGGTAAGGGATGACTGTAGTATCCCTCTTTGCTGAGTAGCCAGAAGTGTCCCTTCTAGCTTATATAGTTGCCATAGCTGATTTAGGGCAGTGATACGGAATAAATATATTAATTAAACAAAGTTGTTCAATAAGAAACTTTTTGGATGACTTTATCACAAATTTTTACTAACTTAATAAAGTAATTGAATATTTAAAAGATAAATATTATAAAGTCACTTTATAATAGTGTTTTAATGATATATTTTGCACAAAAGATTAAAATAATCTTCATAGAAGTTCTAATTAGTGATTGTAAAAGGTTTATTTGAGAGCTCATTTGCTCATGCTGGATTTGATTCTATATTGTGAGTTGTGAAGATCTTTGTAAGAACAAACCCTAGGACAAACATTCCTAGTCTTTCTTGGTTGATTGGATGAAAGCCCATTTTAACCAACTTTGGTGGATTTGCATAGGATTCACAGGTGGATCTATTGGATTAAATTTCTAAGTTTTGCCTGTGAGAAAGATTATCATTTTTCTAGGTTAGATTTTTGATAATTTCTAGTGGGTTGGAGTCAACTGTAAATTATTATTTCTTTGGTTAATGTGTAAAAGATTATCATATTATTGGTGTTTTAGAAGCCATTGAACATGAAAGTCAGGAAGAGAAACTTGGACGCCATTGTATGTGGATATGCTCTGTTGAAATGCAAGACAGTGCTAGATGTGATTTCTAGCATAGTCTGGGTGTAAAGTTAAATTTGTTGGGTGGTCAAGAGTACACTGCCACGTGTGATAGTTTTGGGTAGATTTAAGGAGATTGGGTACACTACTTGATGGATGACATTCCTTCTTGGGGCTGGCATGAGGATTGGTTGGGTTGTTTACTGGATGTTAGCATCTAGGGGCTAACACGAGGGTCTAAAGTTACTAGCAGCAGAGTGAGGAGTTTGTCCTGGGAATTGTTTGGCAGATGGAAGGAATATATCGGACACAAATATTGAGAAGACCCTTTACTATTTAAAATGCTTCCAGAGTGCTGTTGTAAGACTTGGAGCAGTGATGAGAAGGATGCAGGGCATATGGTAGTGAATTAGAGCATTGGGCGATGACATTGAAGGCTAAGAAATTAAGTGCCTTGTGGCTGTGACTTATCATGTGTGTGGCTTCCAGGATTAGCTGCCCTTTGCTGGGGTCCTCATCCTAGACTGCATCATTGTCTAGTTTTTTTGGAGTTCTTTCTGTACTGCACTGGTCTCATTTTCAAAAATATCTGGCTGCTTTAGGTTTTTGAGTTTCTTCTAGGGGTTTAATGTTTACTGTACACTGCATTATTATTCTGAGAATCCTTGCCTTGCTGCAAGGATCTGAAATTCTGTAAACTCTGTCTTCTTTTAATATATCTAGCCCTTATATTTCCAGAGATAATTATGACCGTTGGATTTATGTAGATTATTTGGTTGCAGTTGCTGTTTAAAATAATCTTATGACTAAAGTATCAAGTTTTATATTCTTTCTTTCTTACAGACAGAAGAGTTTGAAGCCAAGGCAAAGGAGGTCGAGGCAGAAATGCAGGCAATGAAAGTTCCCATAATAAACCCAGAGATTAAAGGAATAAAAGGCATTACAGAGCTACTTTGTGAGCACAAGGGGACAGATGCTAAGCATTTTGCTCATGGGCTTTGTAGTCACTGTTACAGTGAGGTATGTGAGAATTATGTTTCTTTATTCTGTCCTTTTGATTATATAGATAAACTTTCATGTGATATAAGGCTCCTGCTTAGCTTCTATGTTTTTAGAATTTAGTGTAATAAAGATTTCTGGTTTGATTGTTGCAGTTTGTCAAGGTCTCTGGAGGTATACAGGGAGGATCTGCACCGCCTGCATTCCAGCGTGCTGAAGAAGAGAGGAGGAAGGAATCCTTACAGACAAAACAAGACAATGGATCTTTTGATAATGATGATGATGATAGTTCTTGTCATACAGAAGACCAAGAAAGCTTGGAAGGCGAGGTATGTTCTCCCCTTAAACAGTCACTTATAAATAATTTGTTTACAGACAGGAATGAAGACGATTTCTTCAATAATTTCTCCCTCATAACCTGTCAGATGTAAAAACCGCTTAGTTGTCAGTAGACACATATTCACTATTAATTTAAACTTTAAAGTTTCTACCATCATACTGTGCGTCATTAGCTCCGACTGTACTTGGTGTAATTGCATGAAGAATTTGGGCAGAATATAGTGATGCAAAATACATGAGATTTCCTCAAAATAATTTTCCACTTGCAAGATTATATTATTCAATCTAATCAGACATATTTATACAATACAAATGGCTTGTTATATTTTCTATATTCCCAACTCTATGTTTAAGCTTAACTTTTTTCTGCACGTGAATTGATGTAGACTCACTTCCTTGGACAGTCTAATCATCGACAAATGCAAACCAAATAAATTAAAAAGCTAAATAATCATAGTTAACAAATGATACCTATATATATGAAATAATTGCTAGCAGTCCCCCTAATTATGTGTAATTCAGAGAGTGGGAGAGAATCAACCTTGTATTAGAACTGGAACATACTCACAGTTCAGCGCACATACAAACATTTGTAGCAATAGCCTCACAATGCTTACTAACAACTGATGAATGAGGAGTCGACAAATCCATTTTTTGTTGAGAAACACTATAAGTATGGATTGAGACACACAACAGTTCATATGCGGGTACACAGTTCAAATGGAAGGACTTGCCAGTTGAGAGTGCTTCATGGAAGAGAAAGCAGATTATGGAACATCCTAATCTAAAATTGCATTGGGCAAGGATTTCAGGAAGGAGAGATTGACATGCCCTTTGCCCCCTATTTGGACCCAATTCTATTTTTGCCTTACAGCTCATCATTGTCTCCATGAGCTATTAAGGATCAATGCTAGGGGACAATTTGTGTGGCATGTCCTTTTTGCCACTCCTAGGGTAGACCTATATTCAAATTCAAATTATTGGCACCATTTCGAGACTTGGCCGACTTGTTTTAATTGAGAGATGTTTGGCCTCAAACATACCGGTCATTTTGAGCAATCAAACATTGTCGATTATCTTGTTCATTGTTTGTAATTCCAATTTGTAATTGGCTTCTGAATTTGCAGTTTTGGAGGTGCAAGGCCTTTCCTAGTGTACTGTAAGGATTATGGTAAAGTCTTCTTCTGGATACTAAATTGGCAATGTTCTTGCTGGTTGGGGATTGCAATCAAGATCATTATACCTTTGGCAGTGCCTGAGGTCAAAGATGGTGATCAGAACATCGGCATATTCTCTGCAATAATGATTGTGAGAAGAGCACTGCATTGTGTGAGTGGGATCCCTTGATTGTGATCAAGATAGTTGTGGCAATCAGATTTTGTGCGGGCAGGAATCACACCATCATTGATATATCCGCAATCACTGTGATCAACACATTTATCCATATTCATGGCGCCGGTGATTAACTTATTTGCATATTCATAGTCTACTCTAAGCAATATGGTGAAGTCTCCTTCCAGGGACTGAATTGGTGGAGTTCTTGTTGGTTGGCGATTGCAATCAAGATCATCATACCTTCGGCAATGCCTGAGATGAAGGATGGCGATCAGAATATTGTCATATTCTCTGCAATCATGATTATGATCATAACGTTGCATTGTGTGACTGTGATTCCTTGGTTGTGATTAAAATAGTCATGGCTATCAGAGTTGTGGGTAGAAATCACACTATCATTCATATATCTGCAATCAACATATTTATCCATATTCATCTTATTGGTGATCAAGATATTTGCATATTCATAGTGGCGATCATATTATTCATTACATATTTCATAGCCATCAGTATTGCTGTAGTATTCATATAGGCATACATCATAGCAATCAGCATTGCAAGCATTGCTGTCGCTTACATCTCTGCATATATTATAGCAATCAGCATTCATCTTGCTATGGTTGGTGTTCAACATTAAATAGTGAGGAATGATAGGAATATCATTGGCAGACATTTTGAGGTTCATCAGTGCTGCTTGTTGGACTGCAGTATTCATTGCTTGGTGTAATCTATTTCTGCAACTCAATGTGGATTCATCATTTAAAGACAAAGTTGCAAAACTCCTCCCATTGTACTTAACTATGTATTGAAATTGCAATCAGATTTATGTGCATTGTTCAAATTTGCAATTACTAGTATGTCATCGTCTATCATTTACTTTTATATGTTCTGGACTATTTCTTAGACTTTGAGTAAAGATCTTCACATGTTGTAAGGTTAGAGGTCATGAGAAAGTTCTTGGCTCTTTCAAGTTTCAAGAATTTCAAAGTGCATCAGATGGATGCCAAATCATAAATGAGAATCTTGAAGAAGAAGTGTATATAGAGAACCCGAACCATTTATTTTATCATAGAATGAGGTTTATGTGTGTGGATTGAAGAAAGCTCTCTATGGACTAAGAAAGCTCCAAGAGCTTAACAGACAAGGTTACACAAATATCTCCACAAACAAGTCTTGAGAAGAGGAAAAATCTTAGTTGCCAATTTGTGAAACGAATCCGATTCGGGCACTTGAATTGGATCTGTGGATACGGGATTGTTTTTCCCAATTATGATTCGTGGAGGATTCGTGTGTATGTATATATATATGTTTACTGCATAGATTAATTGATTGATGCACACAGACAATAGATGGAAATAGCAGAACTTCTTCCTTTATTTGCATATATCAAAACATTACATTATGCTTGATGATGATTACAATGTTTCCCAAAGGGGGTATATATACTCATCGAAGGGCCTTTCGGGAGGTTCTCGAAGGAACCTATCGGGCACAAGTCGGCTTCATAACAAATAATACATACTATCCTACCCGTTGGCTCATTTACAATTATTTACTGACTACATCTCATCCCCCCCAAAAGGAACAGTTGTCTCCGGACGACAGTACAACAAAATTGTGCAACTAATGACCAAGATACTATGCAGGGGGATGTGTCTGTGCTCTCAGATCACTTAGCTCAACCCGAAGCTTGTAGACCTATTCCTTCCGGAATTCGAACCTTCAACTCTACCTCCACTTACATCTGAAGCTCCAGCGCGGACTGCATCATTGCTCCAACTTCTCCCATTTCTTTCTTCTTTTCTGCTGCCGCCTACACCTTCTTTGCTACCAACTGCTCCTTCTCTGCTGCCAACTGCCTTTGTTTGACTAATAGGGCTTCCCTCTCGGATTGCCAGGCCGCCCTTAGATTCTCAGGCTGCCCTCTTTGAAGCCAACCTGATAGCTGACTCCTCCCGAGCTCTCTTAGTTGCTACTTGATTCGCTTGACCCCTCCGAAGAGTGTAATACGCCTCCCTATGCAACTTAACTATCTCCTGGAGCAAAACCTCAACTCGGCTGTCCACACCAAAATCTACCGTGGTGGCCTAGTCTCGACACATCTCATCAGTCTCTACATCCGGCCATCCCCGCTCCTTGAAAAAAATCGTGAAGGCAGCTAGGCATCCTAGTTGCATAAATGAGATGACTCCCTCCAGCTCCTTCACAATCGAATCCAATGCCTGAGCCTTCGTCGAATCCAACACATGACGAGCCCGTGCTGCCAGAGTGGTGAAGTCGGCAAGAAATGCCTCTTTCATTCCTATTCCGTGTTCTAATGGATGTTCCTGCATACCCATAGCCATCCCCATGGCATCTGCCATACGCTCAACAGTACTATGCGACGGTCCACCATCTGGAACTGGCCTTGCTACCTGAGGTTGAGTGTCTACCTCGAAATTATCATCTCGCGTAGGAGTCTGCAAATAGGACATCCAGTGGAACCGCGTGCTAAAAAAAGTATTGACCTCCCGAAGTCGACTCTCCCTATCCCGCTTAGGTGATGCCAATAGTGCTGCATCCACCGTCACCATTGCATCAGATCCTATGACATCCAAGTGTACGCTCAATGTACTCTGTCTCTCTGCTGTCTCTGGTACTGGGAGGTCGGTTACCTCCAAGGTCGTCTCCTCCCCTCTGTCTGGCACGCTCTCTACTATAGGTGCCTCAACTCCTGCTGATTGAGCCACCACAACTTCCACTTCCACTGCTGGCTGTGCTACGGCAGGTTCCACTTCCACTGCTGGCTGTGCTACGGCAGGTTCCACTTCCACTGCTAGCTGTGCTACGACAGGTGCTGTAATGTCCCCTTTCTAGCATTCATAGCATGATGTTGTCGTTAGCCTATTTCCCCACGGTCTCGTAGGCTAACTAGGACATTAAAGGGACTTAGAGGCCATTTGGCCTAGACAGTTTCAGTTGCAGGTCTTTCTGAGGGGTTTTGAGCCAACTTTGGGCATACTTACTATTTATAGTAAGTCATCTTGGATATGGTCGGACATCCAGTGGCAGCGGTATGTCGATGGTAATTGTTTAAAATCGACAAAAAGACTTGTTTATCATTGATAAGATTTGTTATGCATTGATAAAGCTATTTTATAAAGTTAAGTTTAAATATTTAACTTTATTAATGCATATACTATAGTTTGTGGGAAATATTTAAATTAAAAGAGTCCCCTTTATTTTATAACACATTGGAGACATAAGTTACATAAAGGGAGTTATGTTTTATCCCACATTGAGAAAACGAGGGATTGAGCTCTTGTGAGAACACTATAAAAGAAAGGGAAGAGCTTCTTTTCAGTATGGTTGGAAATATCAAAGAAATTGGAGAATTTTCTGGAGGTTATGTCTCAATAGTTTGAAGGACGAAATCCCTTCAAGCTGAAAATCTTGACGCCATTGAAAGATATGGTCTTGAGATTCAACAGGGTAGCAATCCGAAAAAGCAGAAACGAAAAAGCAGTCCAAAAAAGCGGAACCGAAAAAGCAGGCGGAAAAAGCGGAATCGAAAAAGCAATTGAAAAAAGCGGAACTGAAAAAGCAGGCAGAAAAAGCGGAATCAAAAAAGCAAGCGGAAAAAGCGGAACCGAAAAAGCAGGCCGAAAAAGCAGTTCGAAAAAGTAAAGCAGAAGGGGCAGCATTGAAGGAAAATTATTACAGCCATCTACAACCAGGTTCCCTTGTTAGTATTGTTTTTTTTAGGGTATTATAAGTTTCAGCTGTAAGTGTGCATTATACCAGCATTGTCATTTTGGTAATCCATGTAAATGCCAAAGTCTTGGCCATATTTCATGAGCATTGTATTAGAAATTTGATTGCAATCAAAAAGATAATAGTTGCTGGTGTCATTTAAGCAATTCAATCTCATTATTTATCAGCTAGATAGTTTGCATACCAACTGTTTGCAAAAATGCCAGTTGGCTGTAGGTGTTCTTTTCTCATGCTTAGATCATAATATATGCACTGAATATTGTCAAAATTAGGAGCACACTCATGTTAGGTCATTGTGTAGTTCATTGTAATCTTCTATCACTAGATTCTCATTGATGCAAATTGGAAAAAAGTCATTTAAAGCAAGCTGAAATACTATATCAGTCATATGTCTCTTGCATGTGAATTGTTTGACAAAATTTTTTGAGCCTTCAATCAGCATCTTTGAGAGCAGATTTGAGGAGGGTTATTACAGGTGCCATGGGTGCTGCTACCGGAAGTGCTTTAGCAGGAGCTGGCAAAGTCTCTTGGCTGACGGGTGCTGTCACCCATGTAAACCCTACGGCAAACCCAACTCCCGACCGGACAAAAGAAGGCCTTACCCTGTGCTGCCATGGTGCTGCTACTGTAACTGCCTATTGGGGTGCACCGGTCATCAGTACTAGCCGCCTTGTCTGTCCAAACCCGGGAATACGAGCCATGTGCAGACCCGCTGGCACCAAACAAGGAGTAGCGGTCAGTGAAGTGCCAAGAAACAACCAAGGGGGTAGCTGTGACAATCTGAACCTCTTCATCATCTTCTTCCCCTTCTTCGTCCCCCACACTATTTTCCTCAGAAGATGTCCCTTGACGGCCGCTGTCCGTATCACCTCCCATGTCTACCCGAGTTCTCTTCTATCCTACAACACCTTTTTGCCTCGTGGCTGTATCCAAGTGCTTCCACCGTATGATTGGGGGTTCCCTAGGAGCAAGTGGTCCCGGTTTTACCTCCAACTCGTCTTCTAGAATCATCCGTGCTGCTGCATCAAGGAAGAGACCAATGGCGTAGTGAGGCATATAGAATGTCTTATGCTAGAGGGTCATAAACTCATGCATACGCTTGGCCAGCACAGACGCCCAATCGTACACCTTTCCGTTCGTTATTCCATTCATCATAGACACTTGCGGAAATGAGATATCGGATGCCCTAGATGATCCCGTAAGCCTGCTCTTGACCAAGTCCATCAGGCATCGCCATGGTCCTTCTTGAATGTCTGTTTTCTTTAAACCCCTTCCCTTCGATGTCTCAGCCAATGCCACCTGCTCTGCTTCCGTCATATCTCCACATACCAGTCTAATAAAAAATAGCTTTACCTCCTTAGAAATTTTCTTCGGTTGAACCTTTTTGCTTTACGGCCCTGGAATGCCAAAGACTCGTGTGAAATCAGCTACCTTGAATGAGACCACCAAGTTCCTGTCCAAATACTCAAATGTGCTCCTCCGAGAAGCTCTCCCATAGGTCTCAATCATGGCGCATAGGAACCCTTAATAATCTCGAATGCAAAAAATAGGCATCCGAATAGCCCATTCTACCTGTGCTCTTCTGATGCTGGCGTTTACTGGATGCGTATCAGGGGTTTCTTGCCACCATCTTCTGCAGTCCATTACACTCAACCTCTCGAATTGTATAGTTTGTGGTGTGATTTCCGCTGCTACAGGTGTTGGGGGCTTCCGCTTCTGCTTGTTGCTGGTGCCTTCCTTTTGATTTCCCACACTAGACATGTTCATGCCCTCCCCAACTTCAGATTGTTCTAGTTGCTTTTTCAACTTTTGTTTGCCTGCAAACTCCATATATGGTTAGGTCAAATTCTTTGCTTCTTGCAAGCGTACGACAAATGTCCAGCAAAAATTATTCTCTTACGTACAACAGTTGAATCCGTACACACCAATAGTCAAACTTAACCTTCAATTCATTGACCTTCCAAATTCCTTACGGTGAAACCTTCAAATGCAGCTTGGAATCCTTACGGCAATGGATAGTGATAACCAATGGAAACCGTACAGCCTCAAAATCCCCTTGATGCTTCTAATGAAGACCTTAAAATCCATACACCAAGCATTGTTTGGAAAAGCCATATGGTAATTCGCCAATTACAAATAGTCTTCTCAAATCCGTATGCCAATGTTAAATCCGTACGCCCAGATGAATCTTATAAATCCGTACGGTGAACTGGAATCATAAGAATCCGTACGGTGAACTAGACTCTTCATATACCTATGGAATCCGTACAGCATCACACTCTAGACCAATGAATTCCGTACGGTAATCTCCAAATTTAATGGCTTACAAAATCCGTACAGTGCAATTTCTCAGAATCAATGCCTTAAAAATCCTTACGTTGCCTTCAATTCGCACATTGCATCCTGCTTTGTAATTTTCGTACGTCAGTTTTGCACTTGAAGTTGAAACCCGTATGGTTAATTGTAACCCAAATGGCCTCCAAAATCCGTACGCCATACGGTAATCAGATTTTATAACATGTGTTGTGACTTCAGAAAGACCGTACGGTGACTGAGCTCCCAAAATCTGTATAGTAGCCTGCAATGGAATTCCAAATCTATACGTTGTTTGAGTATTTGGTGCTCTACAAATTAACTTATAGGCCCGTACGACTCCTGACCTTCAAATCCGTACGGTGACATCCATTAAAAAGCCGTACGGTGTCTACCTAGAAACCGTACGATAACTTTGTGATTTCATTTTTATTTATTTATTAATTTTTTTCATTTTCATTTTTTTTTTTCAAATTATAATAACAAACTTAATTGTCCCCCCGAGCTTTTTCATTTTGCAACGACAAAGGGGTTGTTTGGACTTCATTTTGCAATGAGGGAGTCTTTCGGCCATGGTATATCTTCAACTTTGAATCTTTCACTGCGTGAGGCACTTCTTGTCCATCTAGAGTCCACATTTTTATTGCTCCATTGTCCCCTACTCAGATCTGGTATGGCTTGATCCATTTGACTTTGAATTTGCCTGGTTTAACTTCGTTCTTCCCGTCATACTTCAAAACCCACTGACTTGGTTGGAACCTATTCAGTTTGAGGTGTTTATTGTGCCACACCTTACGCATGTTCTGTGTTATCTTTGTTGCCCACTGTGCCAACAATCATTTCTCCTCGAGCTTGTTCAATTTATACAGCCGCTCCCTTAGGCTTTCCATATCGCCCAACTTGTTTTCCAATGCTATCCTTAGGCTCGGGATCATGAATTCCACTGGTACTACTACCTCCTGGCCGAACATCAATTGAAACGGTGTGTGCCCCGTCATCACCTTGTACGCCGTACGGTAAGCCCAAAGAGTAGAGGGTAATTTTTCTTCCCAATCTTCACCTTCGACAGCACGAGATTTGTAAATAATGGACACCAAGATCTTGTTGGTAGCCTTGGCCTGTCTGTTTGCTCTTGGATAGTACGGACTTGATAATGAATGATAAATCTTGAACTCCGTAGTGAGTAGTCGGATAACATGGTTTACAAAATGTCCACTTGTATCAGTTGTTAACTGCAACGGAATACCGTACCTGGTAATAATTTGCTCGTAAATAAATTTTGCTGTGCTTACCGCCGAGTTATCTAGTAATGCACGTGCCTACACCCATTTGGTCAGGTACTCTGTTGCTACGATGATGTATTGACACCTCCTGATTCTACTCACCTTTAGAGGTTTGATGAAATCCAGCCCCTATCTTTCAAAAAGTTCCTGAGCGTGGGACGGGTATAGTGGCATGAAATCTCTTTGGAGCGACTTCCCGGCTCGTTGGCATGTGTCACACGGTACACCCGACGACCCATTCTCGTGCGTCGTTGTACACTGTTGGCCACCACAGTCCTACTAGCAATATCTTATGTGTCGTGGTATTAGGTCCCATGTGTCCTCCTGCTGGACCCTCGTGTGCTTCCTTTAGTTCTCGTGGTATTTATTTTTCTAACACACACCATCGTAGAATGTGATTAGGCCCCATTTTGTAGAGCAATCTATTGATCAATTGGAAGGTACGACTCCTAATTATTAACTTACACCTTTCATTTTGTGGTATTTCACTTGGGAACTGGCTTGTCGAAAGGTACTCTCCAATGCTTTTGTACCATGTCGGCAGTACTGCGATTTGAAACAACTACGCATCAGGAAAGTTGTCGTTCACCCCATTTGCCGGTTCCCCTGCTTTAATTCTTGAGAGGTGGTCTACGCTGACATTTTTCTTCCTTGGCCGTACAATAATCTTGAAGCTAAATTCCTATAGTAGAAGTAACCAACGGCTGATTCTTCCCTGAATAACCGGTTTATTGATCACATATAGTAGGGCCTGATGGTCAACATAGAACACGAACGAAGTAGCCAGCAGGTAATGACGAAATTTCTGCACGGCATAGACCATTCCCAACACTTCCCGTTCGATTGTACTGTAATTCTGTTCAGCTTTTGATAGCAGGCAACTGGCAAAGTAGATCGGGTGATCCAACTCGTGGCTTCTTGTCTGCGTGAGGGTTGCTCCGATCGCATAGTTCGATGCATTGACATGAACATGAAACTCCTTATTCCAATCCGAATACGCCAAAATGGGTGCCGTAGCCAGTCGTACTTTGAGTCCTTCAAATGCTTCATCCTATTCCTTTTCCCATCAAAATGATTCTCCTTTGCATGTTAGCCTGTCCAACGGATATGCTACCTTGACAAAATTTTTGATGAATCGTCTGTAGTAGCCTATATGTCCGAGAAAAGATTTTACCTCCATTACATTGGTAGACGACTGCATCTCCAATATGACTCTCACCTTATCCGGATTTGTCTTCAGTCCGTCCTTACAGACTATGTGTCCGAGGAACCTTCCCTGCGGAACCATAAACCTGCACTTCTTCGGATTCAGGGCTAGGCGTGCACGTCGGCATCTCTCCATACATTCGCCCAATGTTGTTAGATGTTTGTCCTTCGCATTGAATACCGACCAATCATCCAGAAATGCCTTAAAATTTCCGAGGAACATCTTATCAAAGATGTGGAGTATGATTCGTTGGAATGTTGCACGCGCATTGCACAGACCAAACGACATCCGATTATAGGCATACACCCCATCTTCTACGACAAATGTTGTCTTCAGTTTGTCCTCTGCGATTGAAATCTGATTGTATCCGGAAAAGCCATCCATGAATGAGTAGATCTCGTGTCCCGCTACCTCCTCCAAGATACTGTCTGTGAATGGAATCAGAAACGGATCCTTGATGGTGACTGCATTCAGGCATCTGAAATTGACACATCCAAATCTTAGTGGTGTCCTCCTTCAGCGAGATTACTATGGGCGACACCCACTCTCTAGTCTGCACCTTGAAAATAATGCCGGCCTCCAGCATCCGGTTGATTTCCTCCGTAACTTGTGCCGCATAGTTCTTGTTCATCCTGTAGGGCCGCTTCTGTACAGGTACTGCTCCTTCAATCAAGGGGATGCAATTTACACACAACTCTAGGGGCACTCCTTTCAGGTCCTTATATGTCCATGCAAGCACATCCTTATACTCCAAAAATATCTTGAATGCCGTTGCCTTCAGTACTGGGTCCTAGTTGTCTCGCACCAGTATGTTCCGTGGTTCGGCTTCATCTCCCAAATTCACGGTCTGCAGCGTGGCTTCGTTATCTTTGATGGGTTCCTCTTCAGTGAACTTATGTGCAGGTGTGACATCCACTAGCACATCTCCTTTCTTTATCTCGGCGAATTCCCTTGGAAATTCATCAGCGCTGTGTCCTTCCTCTATCGTCAGTACGTTGCAACTCTAAAATAGTTCATAGTCTTCTATCTGCCAATGGTAAAGACCATTTATTGAATCCAAATCGTCATCTCCTTCCAATCGTAGGATTCCCTCTTGATCTGGTTCCATACTCGGCCTCCTTTCATCCTCTTCTTCGGAATCTGACGATAGAGCTTCTTCCTCGACCATTTGAGTAAGTAGATCGATGACGTACTTCCGCCCTTTGCTTTCAAATGATAAAGTATTTCTCTTCCAATTGTGCTTCGCCTTGGCTTGTATTAGCCACCCCCGACCTAGAATAGCATCGTATCCTTTCTGCTTCAGTGGGATCACGACAAAGTCCAACAGGAACGGCTATGTTCCAATCGTCATTGGTTGCGTTGTCAGGACTCCCAATGGCTTGATTCCATGTTGATCGGCTGTTAGCAACTAGAATGTAGGTGGCCACAATGTTGGCTGTCCTAGCCTTTTCCAGGTATCTTTTGGTAGCACATTAACACCGGACCCTCTGTCCACAATCGTGTCTATCAGCACAGTCCCGAGAATGCCCATTTCGACAACTGCTAGATGGCGTTCAGATGAAAGGGCTAACAGCATCGGATCTTCTGCACTTGTGCCACCTTCTATCTCCCTTCCTTGCTCTGCTAGTTGCTTAGCAATTGGAACTATATTCTTGAGTGCCGTACGAAGTTGAGACATAGTGAGTATCAGATCATTTATCTTGACGGGTACGTCAGTTTGTAATATTTGCCATACAATGTTCTGTTTTGCACGTGCGGAGGTACCAGTCGTGTCCTTCAGGTATGCCGTTTCTGCCTGCGTTGCTCTTTGGATCTTTTCCCATGCTTCCTCTAGTCTCTTTTTTCCTCCGTCAGATGGGGGTATAGCTTCGCCTGCTTCTGAGTGATTGCTAGAACCTCTTCATCGTCCGTCCTGATGGTAATCAAGTTTACTCCAGACTTCGGGCACTTAGCATCTTCATGGTCGCCAAGTCCACACCATTGGCATAACAACTTCGGTGTGTTCGCCGTTGTGCACTCTTGGGCGAAGTGACTTCACAGGTTGCATGCGCGGCATTGAACTATCAGCCGGCCATTCGCATCATACTGAATTCGACTCCTCCCGCCATTATTGTTGTTGCCGCTATTGTTGTTGTTGTTTTGACTACGCCTGTTGTTTTTGTATCCACTCGATGTGGCACCTTCCGTACTGGTGTTCCCGCTCCCTCTTGACGCGGACGACTCCTGTGTGAGGAACACTTGCTGTGGTGCTCTTGATTTCAGGTTGAAAGGGCATTCCTTTATCGAATGTCCCATGATTAGACAAATCTCACAAAATTGATCTTTCGGGCAGGATCTCTTCGTATGGCCTTCTTTCTTGCACTCCGTGCACCATAGCTCATTGCCTTTAGTCTCTCCTTGTGCATGTTCTTGAACTCCATCATTCGAATCATGTCCTTTTGAAGAGCATGAACCTTCTTGCTGCTGCCTTCATCATCGCTGCTATCTTCTCCTGAAGGTTCCTCGTCAGTTGAATCAGACGAGCTACTCCTCTTCTTCCGTCTTCTGCTCACTTTTGAGGTTCATTGCCCGATTGTACGCTTCAGTGTATGTCAATGGTGGCACGATCTTCATCTTCTTTCGCAGCTTTGGGTGAAGGCCTTCAATGAACCATCTCTTTTGTAGCCCATCAGCCGGCTTATTCTCCATCTTATTGATCAGGTCCTTCAACTTCCTGGCGAAGACTCGGACTGTTTCATTCCTCCCTTGCTTAATATTGAATATCTCCACTACAATCTCATTATCGTCGCGCAATATTTGAAATTCTGCGATAAACTCCTCCTTAATATTATCCCAACTGTTTAACTTTTGTGGATCTGTATCAGTAAACCAATCAATCACAACACCCCATAGGGTGGCCGGAAACTGTCGGAACCATTCGTTTGTATCTGTTATGCCATTTGCCCTCCAGATTGTTTCACATGTTTTATAATGTAATAACCCCAATAGGTTATAACTTCTTCAAACACCAAAAATCTTTATACTTCAGTTGTTTGACATTTCGTCAAACACTTTGCAAGCAAGCTCTGATACCACTGTAATAACCCTCCTCAAATTTGCTCTCAAAAATGCTAATGAAAGCTCAAGGAATTTCATCAAACAATTCATACGCAAATGAAAGCTCACTGTAATATAGTATTTCAGCTGGCTTCAAATGACTTTTTCTTCAATTTGCATCAATGAGAATCTTGTGCTAGAAGACTACAATGGACTACACAATGACCTAACATGAGTGTGCCACTAATTTTGACAATATTTAGTGCATATATATGATCTAAGCATGAGAAATGAACACTTACAGCCAACTGGCATTTTTACAAACAGTTGGTATGCAAACTAGCTAGCTGAAAAATAATGATATTAAATTGCTTAAATGACACTAGCAACTATTATCTTCTTAATTGCAATGAAAATTACAATGCTCATGGAATATGGCCAAGACTTTGGCATTTACATGGATTACAAAATGATAATGCTGGTATAATGCTCACTTACAGCTAAAAGCTTATAACAACTTAAAAAGCAATACTAACAAAAGAACCTGGTTGTAGATGGCTGTAATAATTTCCTTCAATGCTGCCCTTTCTGCTTTGCCTTTTTCGAACTGCTTTTTCGGCCTACTTTTTCGGTTTTGCTTTTTCAGACTACTTTTTCGTACCTGCTTTTTCAGCCCGCTTTTTCGGTTCCGCTTTTTCGGACTGCTTTTTCGTATCTGCTTTTTCAGATTGCTACTATGTTGAATCTCAAGACTATATCTTTCAATGGCGTCAAGATTTCCAGCTTGAAGGGATTTCATCCTTCAAACTATTGAGATATAATATCTAGAAAATTCCTCAATTTCTTTGATTTCCAAGCATACTAAAAGGAAGCTCTTCCCTTTCTTTTATAGTGTTCTCACAAGAGCTCAATTCTTCGTTTTCTCAATGTGGGATAAAACATCACTCCCTTTATGTAACTTATGTCTCCAATGTGTTATAAAATAAAGGGGACTCTTTTAATTTAAATATTTCCCACAAACTATAGTCTATGCATTAATAAAGTTAAATATTTAAATTTAACTTCATAAAATAGCTTTATCAATGTATAACAAATCTTATCAATGATAAACAAGTCTTCTTGCCGATTTTAAACAATTACCATCGACATACCGCTGCCACTGGATGTCCGACCATATCCAATATGAGTTACTATAAATAGTAAGTATGCCCAAAGTTGCCTCAAAACCCCTCAAAAAGACCTGCAACTGAAACTATCTAGGCCAAATGGCCTCTAAGCCCCTTTAATGTCCTGGTTAGCCTGCGGGACTGTGGGGAAATAGGCTAATGACAACATCATGCTATGAATGCTAAAAAGGGGACATTACATATAATGTCGAATCGGATTGACAGTTCCTTCACCATCAAATTTAGGCAACTTTTCTTTTGGTCCTGCCATTATTACTGGATGTTGTGGGTTTTGTTGTGTACTTGCGCTGTTTTGCACTCCCACGTTGTTTTGCACTCCTACGCTGTTCTAGAGACCTGCGTTGTTCTGTACACCTGCATTGTGCACACTCGCGATGTTCTACACACTCGCATTGTTCTGCACACCCGCGCTGTTTTCCACACCCGTGCTGTTTCCAACACTCGCACTGTTTTCAACACCTGCGCTTTTTTCGACACTCGCGTTGTTTCCAACACCCGCGCTGTTTTCGATGCCTGCGCTGTTTCCAACACCCGCGCTATTTTTGACCCATGCTATTTTGTGAAGAAGGGTTTTCGTCAACTGAAGCTGTCTGTTCTGGAAGTATATCTCGGACAAAGAGTTCACTCCATGCTCATGCTCCCTCGGCATTCCGAGCCATGCGAGTCGATCCCCTTCCGTCTGGATTTGCTTCCCTCGGCGTATACAGGTTTAGAAACTCCTCCCTTGCTTCTTCCACCAAATCAAGCCGCTGTCGAGTCTCTTCCAACAATTTTTCAGTGCTTCTGTGTCCGTCGATAACTTGCTGAAATCTTCGTCTGTGTTCAGCCTGTTGTGCCAAAATTAAATTTTCTTGCGCTGCGCGTAATTCATCCTTTTCCTTCAACTTATTCTTATTCTTGTTCAACTGATTCAGCATTTAGTCTTCATCTGTCTGTCGTTGTACCAGGTCCATCGGGCAATGACACCAAATGTTTACCACATAGATTAATTGATTGATGCACATAGACAATAGATGGAAATAGCAGAACTTCTTCTTTTATTCGCATATATTAAAACATTACATTATGCTTGATGATGATTACAATGCTTCTCGAAGGGGGTATATATACTCACCGAAGGGCCTTTCGGAAGGTTCTCAAAGGAATCCGTTGGGCACGAGTGGGCTACATAACAAATAATACATACTATTCTACCCATCGGCTGATTTACAATTATTTACCAACTACTATATATATATAGTTCTGAAACTAAATCATTTCATAGTATGAATCTATGATTCTAGTGTGATCTATAAATCTGGTATACTTGATAATTGATCTAATTTCACGATTATAAAGAAAAATCACTTTGAATTATTGAATGTGAAAGTTTGTAACATTCAAAATATAGATCATTAAACTTAAAGTTTGTAACATGACTCACTCATAAAAGAGTCTAGAGTCAACACTAAAGTTTTTGATTTAATCTTCAAATCGATTTTCAAAACAATCCACAATAGAGGGGTACTGATGAGCTGCAAGCGCCATATCTTTATCACCGGAGGAACCCAAACCAGCTCCACTATTAGTAGAGGGGATTATGAACTCATAATCCTTATCATCTACATCAAGCAAAGTGGGTCTAGCAAGATTCCGGATGGTCATATCTAAATCAAGAGTCTTGGGTGCTACATCCTAAAGATTTTCGGGCCCCTTCTTGTACTTAGGATCCTTTTGTGACAAGCAGCGCAAATTGTTGTGAATGAACACAAGGTCGTTTGCTTTTTTTGCAGTCAACCAGCTGCATTTGACTGAGTGGATAAAGGAGTAAGTACTCCAATTCTGAGCAGTTTTAGAAGAGCTGGCAACCTCAGGAGAAATAAAAAGGATATCAATACAACAATCAAGTTAAATTCAAGGAATTGAGAGTGTTAACTTTAAGCTTAAGAAATCAGCTTTAGGTGTTAAATTGTACAAACTTACTTGGGATGGGATCTTTATGGCAAGAGGTTGGAGGTATGTGAAGTCTTTCCCATGAAGGTACCACCATTTAATGGCATCCATCTTGCTTTGGTCTGCTATAACAAGAGGTTGGAAATCAACATTTGAGATGAAGGCAGCAAATTCATTCCCTTAGAATTGCCCCAATTTTTGGATCTTGAAATATTTTAGCTAGTGCCTCTTTATACCCATTTGCAACCTTTGCATCTCTAAATGGTGGCACTCTACCTAGAAGACGAAATATATCTGCTCTATAGTACCTAGGGATAATGTAAAACAATTGAACATTATCACATATCAATAGCACAAACACTAGATAACATAAGCACAAACATTTGATAAGCACTCTAGTACCTCGGGGATAGAGCATATGCGAGGAGGTGCAAAGGTGTTGTCGTCTTGTTCCATCGATGATGAACAATCGATTCCACCTTTTTGTAAATGGTGTCTTTAGGATCATTCTCCCTCCTCTATATGACCTAGGATATGAGATATGAATAATAATTATAATTAGTGATTATGTCAATTCAAAATTTAGAATCTAGATATCTCTCAATTAAACAATTGTAAAAGAGCGTAGAACTTACCATTTTAATCTTTTCCAACATAGTGTCCATGGAATCATAAATATCCCCAAAGAATGGCTCATCATTGTTTGCAAAGCGAAGCATTGCCATGATTGGATCAATGAATTCCAACACATAAGTCACAAGACCCCACCAACCCTCATCTAGTATCATTATTCTCACATTTAAGGCCCTTGTTGTATTGGAATTCTTCCAAATGTCCCATTGGGGGCTAATGACCATTTGTTTCAATGCTTCCTTTACCTTCACAAGTCATCTCATGATGATTGTGTGAGAGGCAAAGCAAGTTTCAGCAACCTACGAACATGTAAAACTCAAGTTAGTAATACATTTAATAATGAAAACATGTTAATGTAAACAACAAAATAAAATAATATGGAATCCAATAATATATAATTGAATATGAAATTTACAAATTTACCTTCAATAATTCCAAGTTCGAGAAACTCTTAAAAGTTGCTCGTGACGTGGAGTTTTGTCACAAACATTTGAATCTCTTTAGCCTCATATCTTTTTCACCCAATCTATTTCGGTGCCAATTGTTTTCATCACCAAATTGAGAGAGTGGATGGTGCATGGTGTCCAAAAGATATGATGATATCTAGACTCTACAATTATCCCTGTAGCCATGCAAACTTTCACGTTGTCCGTTATCACTTGGACAACATTATCAGGATCCACTGACTCTATGACATCAAAGAGAATGCGTGAAATAAATTCTGAATCTTTCACTTGCCCTTCACAATCAATTGCCTTCAAGAACATTGCCCCCTTATGGCATACAACAACAACATTGATCAATCGACGATTTCTACAATCTTTCCATCCATCCGAAATAATAGACACACCCGATGGAACCCAAGAATTGGATGTACTATCTCTGTCATACTAGTCTTTACCTTTTCACTATTTACCCAACTTTCCTTATATCTTATCGTTGTTGGTTTATGTCTTTTGTAACTTTTGTGCTCACGTATATGTCACTGCCATGTGATTGAAATTGCTTTTGTTAAAGCATGTAGCTTCGGTTTGACATTAACTGTGATCAGCATATATACATATGTATATATGTACAACAATATGATGCACATACTACTATATATATATGCATAGTTGGAATTGATGATCATATATATATATATATTTTCTGAGATCATTTAAGGCATGATTGAAACTTATTTTGATTCCTCTGATATTTTTATCACTATCGATCTATACTTTATATCGGGCTGCAGATCATAATGTTTGGTAATATATTGTTAGAGTTGTGTTAAGTCTGTAATATATCGGGGAGGATTAGTTAACACCAATAAACTGTCCCTTTCTGAATATTTTACTAAAAACCCTTTATATGAACTTGCAGATTTAAAACCGAAAAGAAAACCAACATTTGATATAAATTCCAGAACTTTAATCAATTTGTAACCAGTAGATTTACATATAAGAAAACTCAGGAAAGCTTGTTTATTTCCTCCAATATTCAGAAATACATAAATAAACCAGTAATTAATCACCAATGGTTGCCAAATAACGTTACTGTATTATACAAGAGCAATACAATAACACGCAACAAATTCATAAAATCCAATCTTACAAACAGAAATAACAGTCAGATTGGCAATGTAGATAAAAACTGTAAGAAGGCTAGGTTTGTGTCCAACCTTCAAAATGCTTCTTAAAGGGTTTGTGTCTTCGAAGAAATAACCAACAACTATTTCCAGCTCCCTGATTAATATTTGTTTTAAATATTATAATCTTCATTACATCCCATGTGGAGTCTGTTGTACCTTTATCACTTTTCCCAATGTGATACACACTCTTTTAAGGAATGTGGGATAAAACACCTTTTTTGTCCTTTAGTCACTTAAGTGAACATAGTACCTTTTTAAATAAAGTGACAAGTAAATGAGCTTTAATAGTCACTTAGTTAGTAAACCATATAATCATCAGACATTAAAATAGCTGACCAAATGAACTCAGAATATCACGTGCAATAGCTCGTTGGAAAGCTCTTGACAAGATGCTTCCAAATCAACACTAAGGTACTGAAAATTCTGTGCTTTGTTTACTTACTAAAAATAGTAAGTATCCGGACAAGCTGCCAAAACTGCTCTGATGGGTCTGAAACTAGAAATATCTAGGCCAAATCTCGAACTGAACCCTGTAAAGAACCTTTTCGCACTCGAAGCCTAGGCGAAGTGAGCCGGCAACACAAATTATAATGTCCCAAAAAAAGGGGTCATTACAAAGCCTCCCTTCTCAAAGATTGCTTGCCCTCAAGCAATCTGCTCATACCTGCAGAAATCAAATGCTAGGATCCCATACTCGCCTTGAGAATGAGATTCTACTCCTCAACCAATGTAACCCGGCATGCATCATCCCAAATCCAGAATGGTGAAATAGTACAAGTAGAACTGATGTGCCAAATAACTGAATGCGAGGATCCCAAGGCTCACCATTAAGGGACACCAACTGCCATATGCTGTTGCTCTGTGTACCAATACCCTCAGTCAGAATGAATGTCTCATTCCATAAGTGACCTTGCGAGTCTCTACTGTCAAGTGAAGATGGGAGCTCGGCAATATACCAATATTCACCACAAGATGATAACACTCGAACTCTCCTTCTAGCTCCCCGATAAAAGGCAATACATAAGGATGCTACCCTGGATCCCAAGTGAGAACTCGTGCGCTCTCTGAGATACCACTGACCAACTCCTGTAATATCTGCACCATTGTACCACTATACCAGTCCGGCAATATCTGTACCGATAACAATGGCAGATCCAGCCAATTTGACTCCACCACTAATCACCCTGGTGGAAACGGAGTAATCCTAATCTTTGGAACTCTGATGTGTTAGAAGGCTGAAACAAACAGATCATAGTCTTGTAATTGTATAACAACACAGCATAATCCACCAGATGTAAGATACTATTAACATCTGGATCCCCGATCAACCAATACATCGTGTCAAACCTGTCGCCACTTGGATCCCAAAACAATCAAACCCCACATTCATTTGCCATATTGAGATAAAAATACCTGGTAGCATCTATAACACAACATCTCTCTACAACTTTCGCTAAACTCCCATGGATGTGATAACTAACCAAACCATCATGCCAATTGACACCATAGTCGTCCTATAACCATGTACCCATAAGAGAATTTTGTGACATAGAAGTAGCAAACGATGTTGGATACATATCAGCATGATGTATAACTAACAACTTTCCCTGCAAGTAACCCCCCACAAATAGTTGAGTTGGATGCTTGCAGCCACTAATCCCATCTTCTGAAGATAGTGAATACCCATCCCACAAAGGATGGTATAATTCTGGAACCAATCCACACCGATGCATCATCAAGTCCTCTGTGTGTGGGTCAAAAGAAAAATGGTGAGCACTTCTGACTGTGTATTCGCGGTAAAATACCTCAACCTCTGTCAATGGCTCATCACTAAAAACACTTGAATCAAGCAGCTGATCCCTCTGACTCTGAAAATCAGCAAGTTGGCATCCAAAATCAGCCGCATGGAATGAAGTGACAGATTTGCTTCTAGGAGATGGAAACAAATCAACATGAGAGCTATACTCCCAATCAGATGACACTCTGCAAATGCTCTGTGTGGATGACGGAATAGCGTCGTGCAATACCACACAACTCTCAGGAGAATCAACCATTGTGACACAAGAGCTACCAGTAAATTGTTCTGTATTAATTGTCACAGCACTAACCTCAGGAGAACTCGATACAACTATTGGTTCTCTACTGTTCTCCATCAAGGTACTCATCCCAGCTGAAATATCTGTGATAGATGTAACCACATCCCTACTACAACCCATGGATATAAAATTCTTATCAACTGCCTCTGTATGTAACCGTACTATAGCTGCAGTTTGTGGAGACTGTGCCAAACTCAACTCCTTTGTAAGCTTCTCAATCTGTAATTGTGACTCTTGAAGAACCAACTGGGCACTCTGCAAAGAGTACATAGTCACCTCAAGCTCATGAGTGAGTTTATCAACCTTCTCCTCGTTTCCTTGCAATGCAACATAACAAATGCGATCCCACTTGAGAAGAAAATCTCTATCTTCAAGTAGTTGTAAGTAATTTTGTTTCATCATTCCAATCGCTTCTCGGAGTGCATGTATCTCTGCAAGGGAAAAAACACTATCACAATGCTCATCTGTCGAAGGAGTACTCCAACCATAGGTGACCAATATTTGACGAGCAACATCAAAATGCTTAATGGTTGTGGTAACCATCCTTTCATTAACCTTCAATTGGCTTGCTAAATGGTGATCCCCTTGTGACGAAACATTTCCACACAAATCTTCCAATTAGTCATCCACATTGTGATATGAGGCTGAATCAATGTCACTCACCATATGATAAGTAGCATCGTGTATGCTATCATCTAGGCACACCTCAATATCTAGGGTTATGATGCTATGCACCTCATAGGATGGCTCAACTAGCGAGGTAGAAACTGCTGATATAATAATATCTTTACGCACTTCCACTTCCAAGGTGACTGCGTGTCCATCCACATCATGATTTTGAGATTCATTGTCATCAAATGAATTTTCTGATTTGTTTTCTAAGGTCTGATTTTTGCTCTCTATAGGGTCAGCTATATGATGGTCACTAATTGCTGGGAATTCATCATAGAGGCTTCTAGATACTATAGAGACCTCTTGTTCCTCTTTCTCTTTGTTCTGTGATGTAGTCCTCTTAACAATGGAAACCATACGTTGTGCCACTTTGTCTAGTTTTGTAGGGTCTGAAATCAATTCATTCATCCTTTTCTGATTTTCATCCAACCTTTTCAAACTTTGTTTAAGCTTCTCCATACTCTAGTCCCACTGCTTCTGGGTACTTGAAGTAAACATGATTAACTAACTGATTCAATGTCCAGTTCATTGTAATAAACTTCCTAGTTCTATCCAACTTGAACATGAGTATAAATGTTTGCTGTAGGAATTTGGTCAAACACTTGGTGTACGTTCTCTGATGTTTGTACGGCTTGCAAAGCAAAAAAAAATCCCAAGATATGGCTGGATGATGATCTTTAACTGGGCTCTTTTTCTATCCTCACACCTGCTGTCTAAGGTAACAAATTCTGCAATAGTCTCAGCCAGTTCTGATTAATTAGCTAAATCTAAGCTTTGAGGTATTATGACAAACAGTTGCCGTGAAATCATAGGTTCTCAGAATAACGTGCCTTGCTCAGACCCAAGATACGGCTTGCAAAGCAAAAAAAAATGCCAAGATATGGCTGGATGATGATCTTTAACTGGGCTCTTTTTCTATCCTCACACCTGCTGTCTAAGGTAACAAATTCTGCAATAGTCTCAGCCAGTTCTGATTAATTAGCTAAATCTAAGCTTTGAGGTATTATGACAAACAGTTGCTGTGAAATCATAGGTTCTCAAAATAACGTGCCTTGCTCAGACTCATTTAACAGACCCCCCCGTCACGTTGACAAGGTAAAATAATGCAAGAGAGTTATAAGAGTGCACAGACCTGTGCAAGGAAAATGCTGTTGAAACCTTTGGTCTACTCCACGTATACAACTCAGTCAACCTTCTTGATTTTCGTCTAACCTGCAGCTGACCACAATATGGTCTCAAACCATGGGGAGTATGCAATCTGCTTGGAATCATTCGTTTCTCCTACCGTGCTGGGATGAAATCTATAAATGTCTCTTAGTTGACTACCTACTCAGAATATGAATTTGAATTTATGATCAAAAGGCTGACTGTATAGATGAGATGGATTTTTTTCTTTTTGTCAAATAGTCTTTAGATAATCGGAATAAGATCTGTCACCACTGTATGTAAATACTGCTATTCTGAATAATAAATCCAACCTTGACTACAAGGTATATTGTCAAATAGTTGGCACGAAATCACCATTCCCCCGCATTATACATATTATACTCTTCATACGATTTCTTATTGATAAATAACAATGGATTTATAACGGGAAAAATGCAACCACACAAGATTATGTTGAATTTTAAACTCGAAATACCAGGTCCATGCCTTTGACATAAATTGTGGGTCTAAACCTTACATAGCAAACAGGAGGACTGTACTCCCATGATAGTAATATTTAGTAAAATAAAGCAAAGGAGATGTGAGAAGAATAGACCGTCACGTGGGAGAGTGTCATTGTTGGGGTTGATGGACACTTCACACACTCAGCCGAACACCCTCTATGGCAACTGTCCCAATTGGCCAAATCCCTCTATAATCTCTTCTAGCTCACGTGCGATGGGAAAAACCTCAAACTCAACCCATGGAGGAGAGACTGAACACCGGCCGTAGCTTCTACAAATCCCGCAGAACTCACAGTTTCCTTCCTAAATCACAGTCTGATGTTATTCACGTCGGTTCTAAGCACATTAATCATAGTTCAAACACTCGACAAAAACCACAAAAGACTGTAGAACCCCGATTTTGAGACTGAGACTATGTGCAGGAAGGCAAGAATTATAGACCCAAATCATTATATGTCCTCCTTAAACTAGTCGACGCTGAGTTGAGGAACTACTAAGCTCTATCATGTGGCCGTTTGTTCACACTAACTGCTAGTAGTATGCAGTGACCATTCCCAATATTGAAGTCGCTACCCGATGCGATTCATAGAGTCTGTTCCATGCCCTTTCATGTGCAAGCAACTGGCCCAAATATGAGAGATGGACCCATGAAATTACTTCCAGCTTGCACAAGGTGAAACCGACCCACGTAGCCCGCACAATCCAAACTATAACTGTCTTGACCCGACTAGAAATCCCTCCTTATGTTGCTATTACTACCTTCTACTACCGTGGGCATCCAACTCCAATATCATGAACAATGTACTGTATTTGCCTTATCAGGCCCAGCGTCAAGATTCTCAGCTGAAACACTTCCAACGACTGGACACTAACTGCAGATTATATATGAGGAAAAACGTCCAACTGAAAATATTGATGAGATTGAGATTTTACCATTAATCTTATGTCTCCAATCAACTTTTGATAACATGAGTTTAAACTTCAAATGAGAAGACTGGGGCTACGTCCAGCTTCTATCTCCCAAGGGTTTTCGTCCTTGAGATAACTCAGTCACAATTAGGCAACCAATATTCCGGATATTAAGTTCATAAATTTTTTGTGTTGCATAATTCCACACAATGACAGGATTCTTGGCTCTGATACCACTAAACTGTCCCTTTCTAGATATTTTACTAAAAACCCTTTATATTAACTTGCAGATTTAAAACCGAAAAGAAAACCAACATTTGATATAAATTCTAGAACTTTAATCAATTTGTAACCAGCAAATTTGCATACAAGAAAACTCAGGAAAGTTTGTTTATTTCCTCCAATATTCAGAAATACATAAATAAACCAATAATTAATCACCAATGGTTGCCAAATAACATTACTATATTATACAACAGCAATACAATAACACGCAACAAATCCAGAAAATCCAATCTTACAAATAGAAATAACAATTAGATTGGCGTGTAATTTGTAAAATGCTTCTTCAAGGGTTTGTGTCCTCAAAAAAAAAACCAGCAACTGTTTCCAGCTCACTGATTAATATTTGTTTTAAATATTATAATCTTCATTACATCCCATGTGGAGTTTGTTGTACCTTTATCACTTTTCCCAATGTGATGCACGCTCTTTTAAGCAATGTGGGATAAAGCACCTTTTTTGTCCTTTAGTCACTTAAGTGAACATAGTACTTTTTAAAATAAAGTGACAAGTTAAATGAGCTTTAATAGTCACTTAGTTAGTAAACCATATAATCATCAGGCATTAAAATAGTTAACCAAATGAACGCAGAATATCATATGCAATAGCTCGTTGGAAAGCTCTCGGCGAGACGCTTCCAAGCCAACACTGAGGTACCAAAAATACTGCGCTCTGTTTACTTACTAAAAATAGTAAGTATTCGGACAAGCTGCCAAAACTGCTCTGATGGGTCTGAAACTGGAAACGTCTAGGCCAAATCTTGAATTGAACCCCGTAAAGAACTTTTTTGCCCTCGAAACCTAGGCGAAGTGAGCTGGCAACACAGAATTATAATGTCCCAGAAAAAGGAGACATTACAACTGAATAGGTGTGAGGATGAATGTTCATGTCTTTATTCAAGCACATGACCATTCACCCCCACACCTTACACATGATATGTATACTTGATCTGCCTGAATAAACAAGGTATCGAAATCAATTAATGCAAGCACATCAAAGGATCAAAGAACATCTCAAGTTCAAGAATATTATATTATCTTTGTTATCTCTGTATTTCTATAGATTTTGGAGCAAATCTATCCTTTGTCAACAGTGTTCATACCTGCAATAAAATTGTGCATCAGCAAGCCACGAATTTGAAATTTGGTAAGAAAGTTTACATGGTATCAGAGTCTTGTTAAGGAGAGATCTCATTAAGTTAAGAGATCAGATTTCATATTAAATTGCAGTCTTATTTCTCGGCAAGATGACAAACATGTTAAGATCCGAACACCACCTTACAAGTGCTGATAACTTCAAATCATGGAAACTTTGAATAATAATGTTATTAGAAGAAAAAAAAAATGGAATCTTTTGTAAGAGAAGAAAAGAAGAACGTAAAGATGATCCAAAGAAAACTGAATGGATAGAAAATAACGGGAAAGCCATGAAGATAATTGTGGATGCAGTTTGAGATCACATAGTGCCTATTGTGGCAAAAGATGCTACAAGATATCACATGTTTAAAGCTCTTGAAAATGTATTCATAGTAAGTAACACTAGCATAAAACTTGCTCTTAAAAGACAAATGAATATTATCATGAATAAAGGAGAAACAGTGAATGCCTTCTTCATGAGAAACACAGAATTGAGAGATCAATTATCTTCTGTTAATTATGAGATTGACAACCAAGAGATATCACCAATAGCGTTAGGAGGACTACCAAATTCTTGGGAGTCTTTTGTACAAGGCATAAGTGCAAGATCTAAAATTCCTAAACTAGATCGATGAAGATCTGATTGCCTTCAATAAGAATCAAGATTAATGATAAAAGGAAAACATAAAACCTTAGATGAAGACATTCAAGTTCTTAACACAAAATCTCATAAGAAGGGAAAGAAGAAGAATAACAAAGGGAAAAGAAACTTTCATGGAAAATGACAGTCAAAACAAAAGAAAGACTTGTCCAAAATTCAATGTTTCAAATGTGATCAATATGGGCATTATGCACTAACTTGTCCTGATCGATCTAAACTTTAAGCGTCATTTGCCAAAGCTGATAAATCAAATGAAGATCATGAATTTGAGAAGTATGCCTTCTATTCAACATTGTCTAGTCAAATATCAATCAAATCCAACACTTGGATAATTGACAGTGGATCTTCAAGACACATCACTGGATGTTAGGATAACCTAAAAAGCATGCAAATAGAAACAGATGAAGAAGTTACAATTGGTGATGATTCTGCACATTCTGTAAAAGGAATTGAGACATGCACCATCAAATTGAAATCTAGAAATTCTATTCAGCTTTTTGGAGTTCTTTATGTACTTGGTATTAAAAGGAACATATTATCTATATCTACGCTTGAAAATGATGGTTATAGAATTGCATTCATGGAAGATAAGGTATTTGCATGGCCTAAGAATTCAACTATGAAGAAGGCTCTAACAATAGGAGTACGACAAGGACTACTATATGAACTTTGCACTAAGAAAAATCTTGCACTTGTTCATGAGACTTTTGATTCAATGAAATATGGCATAGAAGATTAGGTCATATCAACTTCCATGCTCTAACATCTATGGAGAAGTTGGTAACTGGAATGCCTAAATTAGGTCATATTCACAATGAATCCTGCAAAGGTTGTGCCTTAGGGAAAAACACTAAAAAGTCATTTCCTCAAAGTTTGAGCAAAACTAAAGATGTGTTAGAACTAGTACACTCTGACCTATGTGGACTCATGTCTACCCTATCCATAGGAGGGTTTTTGTACTATGTGATATTCGTTGATAATTTTTCAAGGAAAACATGGATATAGTTCCTTAATTGCAAAGAATTTGAAGAGATTCTTTCTAAATTTAAAGAACTCAGAGCTATCATGGAGTACTTCTCAGGAAAGAAAATTAAAGTTTTGAGAACAGATAATGGGAAAGAATACACTTCCGAAATATTTAAAGAATTATGCAAACTTGCTGGGATTAAGAGGGAGTTCATAGTTCCCTACAATCCTCAACAGAATGGAGTTGCTGAAAGGAAAAACATAACCATTGTAGAAGCTGCCAGGGCTATGATTTATGATCAAAACTTGAGCATGACATTTTGGTGTGAATGTTTCAAGGGTTGCTTGCACTGCTCCTCAAGAGACCTAGCTGTCTCTTCTTGGCACCTAGTCCACCTAGGTCCTTGATTGGTTTAGATGATTAACACACACCAATCCAAACTCCTCTCCAAGAGTTTGATCCTTTGTGTTTACCCTCATAAGACTATCACACTGATTTTAGTGCTCTTCTCCACACAAAGAGGGTTCTAAGTGCAACTTGCTCTCTAACTTCATCCTTCATTGCAGGGTCATCCAATATCATGAGATCACTCCATTTGCTTCCATTTGTGGCCATTTGGAAAGATCTTTAGACCTCTTCCTTAACAATTTCAAGTTTATGACTCAAGAAGCTTAATTAGGCCTAGTTCCAATTAGCCCTAGTAATCCACTAATTCCTCTTTCTTGCAAAAACTCTCCAAACAACTTGACAAATAAAATCCAGATTCAAACACCCTTTTGGATTCCCTAAAAGATTTTGTAGGTCTTAAAACCCTAAGTTGCTCGTACAGGTGATTCCTATTATAAAAGGCCTATTTCCTAGGACTAGACCACAAACTTGTTTGGAAACTTACCTAAATGGATTGGTAAGACCTCAAGCTCCAAGATATATCAAGATATGTCTACCTCCTTCCTATAACTATACTTGTTCCATACATCCCTTTCATTCCCTACACCTAGACATTGGTTTCAGCATTGTCAAACCTCTAACCAAGCCTTCCTAGCTTGCCTAGGGCTTGAGTTTAAAAATAGTAGCACAACTCCTCTGGACTCCTAGGTTGCTATACACATGTACAATGGCTCCACATTCATCCACATTTAGCATGTTTCAAGGGTTGAATCTTAAGTGGGAGCCATGAAAACAAAAGCCGTCTTCTCAGGACCAGCACATTGTCAAAACTAAAAACCAATTTATTTAACCCTCCAAAACTACACTAAGAAACTTGCTTATTGAATGAAAAACTCTTAAAACAAAACCCAGAGTACTATTCAATCAGCAAGTCAAGTCTTTCAATCCATTTTAAGACACTGTGATCACAAAACTCGAAAATTGCTGTAACATTGTTCAGAATTCTATTTCACACATAGTTAATAAAATGTATCACTCCTCAACATAGCAAGATTCGAGTCTTCTCTCCTTTTTAGATGCCATCTCCACCATCCTAGGCCTGTTGGTTGATTTCCCACTCCCTATCCTTAAGGGAATCCAAGGTAACCAAGTTGCATGCAACATTTGCAATAATTACAAATGTTGTCATGACAACTTTTTAGCAACAATTGGGATCTTTGCACTTATGCCTTTACCCTTGTTTCTAGGACCTCTAACCCCTCTAGGTCGACGTATAAACATCATAAATGACCTTAAAGCATCTTTCCTACCTATCCTATGTGTGAGGACACATTTAAAGACTTACTCACTATTACCTCTAAACACTAAGAAATTGAAATAACTACTAACGATAGCTATTTGTGTGACCTTAGTCCTAATGACTAACTCACCTAGCGAACAATGAAAATGACCTTCTAAGGTCCAAAAACAAACTAACCTATGCTCTTGACTTGGCTAGAGTCAAGTACAAGCCAAAAATTAACCGAACAATGGAGGTTTCCTAGGTGTGCTCCTGCACCACATTTTGGGCTGAAGCATATAATACATTAGTCTATATTCAGAATAGATGTCCTCACTCATATTTGGATAACAAAACTCCTAAAGAAGCATTTTCAAGAATGAAACTTGACATTAGTCATTTAAAGATATTTGGATGTCCTATGTATGTTCATGTACCTAAGGAGAAAAGGACAAAGTTAGAATCTACTAGAAGAAAAATAATTCTTATTGATTTTAGTGAAACAGTAAATGGATACAGAGTCTACATATTTGGATAGAAACAAATAAAACTCAACATAGATGTCATTTTTGAAGAAGTTATTGCTTTCAAAAGAGCCAAAACTTCAAATGAACTAGATTCAGATGATTTATCCTGTTCCCAAGAAGAGGCTTCTGCTCTTGAGATTTAGAGGGAGTACCCTGAAGAGACGTCAAATGAAACTAAGATCCTTCTTGAGATTCAAGAAGAGAGTCTTGATAATTCTAAAAAGCCACTTTGGGCGAGGAAAATTATACAGGAAGGAGATGAATTTGCAGCACCTTTAGGAACTTTCAGAGAAAGCAAAAGACCTCGAAAATTAACATAAAATGCATTCATGTGTGACAGTCCAAATCTTGAACCTTCATATGCTTTAGAAGCGCTTAAACATCAAGCTTGAAAAGGTGCAATAGTAGAAGAATATCAGTCGAAATAAAAAAATGATGTTTGGGATATAGTTCTTAGACCTAAAGGAAAATCTATTGTTTCTTCCAATTGGCTCTTCAAAGTTAAGTATGCTACAGATGGTAGCATTGAGAAACATAAAGCTCGTTTTGTGACTAGAGGATTTTCTCAAAAGGAAGGAATCGACTTTGAAGAAACTTTTGCACCAATTCCCAGGTATACCTCAGAGCTGTAATAGCCATTACAACAGCAAAAGGTTGGAAAATCCATCAAATGGATGTAAAAACTACTTTTCTAAATGGAACAATTGAGGAAGAAGTATACTTGGAAGAAGCAGAAGGATTTGTTTCTCATGATACTGCCTCCTATGTATGTAAATTGAAGAGGGTTCTATATGGACTCAAACAGGCTTCCTGAGCCTAGTATGAAAGGATTGATAAGTACCTTCTAAGTCTTGGATTCACCAAGAATGTTGCTGATCCAAATCTTTACTTTAAGGTAACTAAAGATGATATGTTGATTCTAATTCTTTATGTTGATGACCTTCTAATTACAGGGAAGAACATCTCATTAATCAATGTAAGAAAGATTTGGCTTCTGAATTTGAAATGAAGAATTTAGGAATTCTTCATTACTTCCTTGGTTTGGAAGTGTGTCAAAAGTTTGGGAATATCTTTTTGCATCAAAAGAAGTATACTGTTGATATTCTGAAAAGATTTGGAATGTGGGACTGTTGACCCATGTCAACACCAAAGGAAACCAACTTACACAAGCTAAAGGAAGCAAGTGCTGAATCCGGACTAGTTGATCCCACTTTATACAGACAACTAATTGGGTCTCTGATGTATCTTGTAAATACCCAATTTGATATCTGCTATGCTATGAATGCATTAAGTCAGTTCATGTGTGAACCTCGTGAAATTTATCTTGTTGGTTTGAAGCATATATTAAGATATCTCCAAGGCACTATTGGGATGAACTTCAATATGAGAATACTAGCTTGGAGTTACATGGATATATTGATTTTGATTGGGCTGGAAGTGTAAAAGACTAGAAGAGCACATCAGGTTGTTGTTTCAGCTTAGGATCAACCATGATCTCTTGGATCTGCATAAAGAAAGTTTCAGTTGCTCAAAGTTCTCTTGAGGCAGAGTATATTGCAGCAACAGTGGGAGCTACAGAAGCAGTGTGGCTTTAGAAGTTGCTTTCTAACTTATTCTGTGAGCCTATGAAACCTACCACTATTCACTGTGATAACCAAAGTTGTATCAAGATATCTGTGAATCCGGTATTTCATGATAGATCCAAGCATATAGAAATTCCTTACCACTACATAAGAGACATGGTGGAAAGAAGAGCTATTCAGTTGGAATACGTTAATATAGGTGATCAAACAGCTGACATTCTCACCAAGGCTTTTCCTAAAGTGAAGGTTGATCATTTTAGAAAGAAACTTGATATGGTTGAAATGTAAGTTAATGAGATTGAGTCTCAACTTTGTAAATTTTTATTATTTTATTAAAGATGTTTAAAGTGTGAACTCTTTTGTCATATGTGTGACTCTATGACTTATGGGCATACCCTATGTACATTATTAAAAGGTGACAATCTTTGGTAATGAAATGTTGATTCTAATAATTTAAGGTGACGACTTTATAATTATTAGATTACTTTCGTGATGAATATCATGTGACTTGATATTCATGGAAAAATCATGATAGTTAAAAGAGCATGTTGATAGATATCATGTGACTTGATATCTGCTGAAGATCAATATGTTCAAACTCATGGTGGATATTATGTGATGTAATTTCTATGGATATACCATGAACTTTTATGGTAGTTATCATGAGACTTGATATCTGTGTAGACACTGTAACTGGAAAAAATATCATGTAGACACTGTAACTGGAAAAAATATCATGAGACTTGATTTTCTTAAATATATCTAGATGATATCATTTTAAATAAGTAGAACTTATATATATGCACTTTGTCTTCCCCAACTAAGAGAGAGTGTTAAAGCATGTAGCTTTGGTTTGACATTAACTGCGATAAGCATATATACATATGTATATATGTACAACAGTATGTGCACATAATGCTATATATATGTGCATACGTATTTTTACTGTATGTGTATCCATGTACAGTTGGAATCGATGATCATATATATATTTTCTGAGATCATTTAAGGCATGATTGAAACATATTTTGATTCCTTTGATATTTAGATCACTATCGATCTATACTTTATATCGGGCTGCAGATCATAATGTTTGGTAATACATTGTTAGACTTGTGTTAAGTCTGTAACAAATTGGGCATGATTAGTTAACACCGAACAAGTGTGAGGATGAATGTTCATGTCTCCATTTAGAGACATGACTAGTCACCCCCACACCCTTCCACACGATATGTATACTTGATCTGCCCAAATAAACAAGGCATTGAAATCAATTAATGCAAGCACATCAAAGGATCGAAGGACATCTGTTAGAGTTTTAGGTGACTCTACAACACCCCCAAGATCAAATGAAAGACCAAGATAACTTCCACAAGAGATTGGCAAGACAATTGCATGAAGATGCAAGAATGCTATTATTGATAATGGACTTGATTGACATCCAATGGATTGATTTGAAATGTACGTAATAGGCCTCCTTATATAGGAGAGGCAATGAGAGACAATGATAAGGAGAAGATAAGATATCACCCACACAAGGTGGAATCACATGTCCACCAAAGGTGGATCATCCTACATTATGCAATGAAGTATGTGCGATGATGAGGATGATAATGTGATAAGTACACTAAAGGTGGAATGAGATAAAAATTATGACCACCTAGAGTGGAATTCTCGTACACCATGTGTTTAATTGATCAATCACAAACTACTATGCAATGCATTATCCTAAGTAAGCTTAAGTAAGTGTAATTAGTGAATATTTAATCACCAACACCTCCCCACCCTTAAGTGCAACTTAGGGGAATGCACTTAAACTCATAATGCAAGATGGGTACTGGCTACTAGGCCATTTTAGGTACCCATGTACAATATGCAATGCAATAGAGAAAACCTCATGGGATAGACCCTCCTCCAAAAAGGGAGATGAAAACAAGATGCATGGATGGATGGAGTACTCAAGAACCCCCAAAAATTACATACATTATGTATATACAAAGAATGATCCCCTCATATGAAGGAAATAAGGAGACATGATATCCCCCCCATAATGAAGAAGCTCCAATGTAGATGAAGAGTACTTGTAAGCAAAATATAATCCAATGCCTACAAGAAACATGTCTGCTCTTAGGAAGAGATAAATACATCAAAAGATGAAGAAGCCACTCCATGTAAAAAGTGAGCAAGGAGGAAGAAGGTCTCCATGTATGCATCTCTGAAGACTGAATAGGTGTCTCCAAGCTCAAAGATTCTGTCACACCGTCAAGCTGACCTATGAGATGTGAAAAATCAAGAGAATATAAAGAGTTGGGAAATCCAATCTCCAAAGAAGGTGAAGAAGTATCTCGAAGAGAAACTCCCTCAGATTTATTAACCAAATCTGCATTATGAGACTCATCTATAAGAGCACCCAAGAATTCATCCCACACTGCAAGATTTGAAGCATAAAGATCATCCTGCTGAATAGTAGAACTCATGTTTGAAGAAGCAGGAGGTGGAGGAGTAGGAAGTTCAACACTTGTCTCAAGAACAAAATGATTCAAGTGTCCAATGTTTCCTCACATGAATTATTCACCCTTGATAAAGGGTTAGGTACATCATGAATATCATCATCATTATCAACAAAATGTGCAAAAGAATACAAGCGTGATGTTTGATCAACAACTCCCATAGCTATGACATCTCTTGTCTCCATGTCCCTAATATAGACATAATCAGGAGTGAACTCAACAATTTTACCTTGTGCTCCATGACTAATTTGGTAAATGGAAAGGATATTAGTGGTCAAGGATGGTACACAAAGAACATCATTAAATGTACCTTGTCCCATAGGAATAGAAGCTTTCCCACAAACCTTCATGTATGTATTATTACCTATCAATATAAGTGGAGAATTACAAGGCTTAATAGAAGAAAACATATCCATAGAAGATGCCATATGATTTGATGCACCTGAATCAAGAAGCCATTTACCTCGCTCAGGATGTGTCGAAGCAATGAGTGCTTGTCCTTTGCCTCTGGATGATGATGTAGATTAGTAGCTGCCTGATATTGAGAAGAAAGAGAAGACACTGATGAGGGCAACTGGATATTGTTCTTTTGAAGAATGTGAGTAAGCTCATCAATCTTCGTATGAAAACATTTATGCTCATCATGTCTTAACTTTTGCAATAAACACATTTATCTCTCTTTCTTCTAGATGTTTCCTCTCTTGAAGAGGACTTGGATTCAATATTGTGTTGTGAAGGAGAGTCATCACCTTTTTCATGTTGCTTAGGATCCTTGTGTTGTTTGTTTCCCTTTCCTTTGGGAGCCTTTGGAGAGGAGTCATTTGCAACCAATGCTTGATGCTTTAAAGGTTTCAATTGACCCATGTGTGCTAACTTTGCTTGTTCCCTTGTGAGCTGAGCTGCAAATTCATCAAGAGAAGGCATTTGTATGCACTACCAAGAGCATCCATAGTAGCATAGAATGTGGAAACAAAGATTGAATATTCAGGACCTAGCTTGGAAAGAATAGATAATATCAATTGCTCATCATCTTTAGTAATGCCACAAATAGAAAGCTCCAATCTAATGGAATTGAACTTAGAGAAAAAGTCTTGAATATTGTCAAAACCACAGTGACTTAGACCTATAAGCTTATTCTCCAATTTGAATTTTCTTATTCTATCAGGTTTACCATAGATTCCTTCTAATGTTGTCCAGGCATCATGAGGATGTGTGCAGGATGCAATATGATATAGAAAATCGTTGGAGATGGTAGATCTAAGAGAGCCAAGTGCTTTATCCCTTCTATCAAACCATTTTTTTCTTTCCACAACACTTGTAGTTGGTTCTAGATTCTGTCCACGAATCATTCTAAGCAATCCAATACTCATTAACTGATTAGAAACTGCTTGTTTCCATTCATGATAGTTACATGGAGTGAGTAGTGAAACTTTTGAAAAATCCATAATGCAATCAAATGATGACTGAAATCAATTGATAACTCCTTCAAGTTATTGATTCAATTAAGAAAATTGAAATTCAAGTATTCACCAAGTGCAAATATAGCCAAAAAAGACCTATTTCTGAAAGTGATATGCCCACTCCAAATCACTGAAATCTGATTACGGATCTAGAAAGTAGAGGAAAAATCATGTACTTTAAAAAAAAATTACACTTGAAAATGTTATCGAATGTGCCCAAATAGAGCCTTGAAAGTTGCAAAAAATGGGATTTGCGATTTTCAGAAAAATTCAGAGACAGAGATCCAAAATCACCTGCATCACTATGTAGATTGTGAAATTCTACCCCAAAATAAAAAGAATTGCTTTGAAAAAGGAGTTCGTATGACGAAGATATCACTGCTTGAAAATTGCCTCTGAAATTATTATTTTTGAATTGCTGCTGCCGCACCTTCAAAAATCAAATGACTCTAGATTTGGCCTCAGATGTTCGATTTGGATGAAACAAAATTTGATTTAGGGGTTTTTGGACCTCCTCTATATGATGCCAACCTCTGATTTGCACTAGCAAGCTCCAATATTCACCTGCAATAGAAGGTCACAAAATAGGACTCTTGAAATCTCCTCCAAATTGTGATTTCAAAAGTGCCAAATGCTGCACCAACAATGAGTCAAGCCAAGATTGCATTTCTTGAGAAGAGGTCTTCACACCATGAGAGCTCTGATACCATGTTAGAGTTTTAGGTGACTCTACAACACCCCCAAGATTAAATGAAAGACCAAGATAACTTCCACAAGAGATTGGCAAGACAATTGCATGAAGATGCAAGAATGCTATTATTGATAATGGACTTGATTGACATCCAATGGATTGATTTGAAATGTACGTAATAGGCCTCCTTATATAGGAGAGGTGATAAGAGACAATGATAAGGAGAAGATAAGATATCATCCACACACGGTGGAATCACATGTCCACCAAAGGTGGATCATCCTCCATTATGCAATAAAGTATGTGCGATGACGAGGATGATAATGTGATAAGTACACTAAAGGTGGAATGAGATAACAATTATGACCACCTAGAGTGGAATTCTCCTACACCATGTGTTTAATTGAGGTGCAAACTCCTAAGTATCTCAATCACAAACTACTATGCAATGCATTATCCAAATTAAGCTTAAGTAAGTGTAATTAGTGAATATTTAATTACACTAACAGCATCTCAAGTTCAAGAATATTATACTCTCTCTATACTAACTTCTACAAATTCTGGAGCAAATCTATCCTTTGTAAATAGTGTTCGTATTTGCAGTAAAATTGTGCATCAACAAGCCACGAATATGAAATCTGGTAAGAAACTTTATAGCTTTTAAATGGCTTAGCCAACTTATTATATTATATATCATTTGTTATTGTTTCCTCGCTCCTTTTATGCGGCTTAGTCAACTTATTTGAAGACTTATAATCTCAGCGAATCCCTTCCTTGAAATTCTTCCATAATTCAGCTATGTCTCAACTATATACCTTCTCCAATATGTCTTTAATATCTTCTTGGTATGATCCATGAGACTCTTTAAATATTCATTTTTGGTTCTGATCTCCATATATACTTTGAAATTCTCTCGTATATGTACTTTGCATTGTATGTAATCATATAGTACCAAGAGGAAAACATATAGCTAATATATTGTCTACACACAGTGGTACACTATCCATATTCAACGAGTTTCACGACAAAAATGAGATTCATTATCAGTTGCAATAGGGTTTTATATTTCCAATTGGTGTGCACCAATACTCACAACATGTTTTGTGTATTGTAATATTTATTCAAAATTGCCATAGATTGTAATGTCCTTTATTTGTATTTATTTGCAAACTATATTCTCCATTGCGCTCCCTCTGATTCCTTTGCATGTGCTCTTAATTTTATATTTATTTCTTGCTGCTGTTAGGAAAAAGCACAAATAGAAATAATAGTTACATGCAAATATAACCAATATCAGAAAATAATAAATCGAACATAAGAGAACACAAGACACAAAGATTTAATGTTGTTCACCGAATCCTTGGGCTATGTCCACCAACAAGAAGTCCAATATTATTCTTATCCAGTGATCTACAATCCGCAATTTGTCATAACTCAATACCACCGCAAGAAGCTACAATATCACCATACATTATGAAATCACTAACCCTAAGCCATTTTATACAAGCTTTTGCCGCTTACAAAATTAGGGCTAGAATATGTCGTCCATTAGAAATAATAACAGCCGACGCCTTTTACAATAGTGGGTCATTTTTGCCTTCCCGCCTAGGGCATTGCTGCAAAATCCCAAAAGGGGCATTGCCCCTTGATCCCATCTTAAACCCCCCTAGAAATAATTTGGGGGGAAACAATGCTGAATAAACCTCTGAGTCTGATTAAGCTCCACATCACAACAACTGCCTCCTGTTTGATATTCTCTGCCGAGCTTGTTATACCTTGTTTGTCACCTTGGTGGTCTTGATCAATGCTTACATTCATTCTCTTCCATTTGATTTGAATTTGACTATTCCTCCCATACTCCCCCGATTATCTAATATTTATTCGATTATATATGCTACCTTCAAATACATGAGTCAAGAGATTTGGTTGTGACTCTTTGTCACATTCTTTGAATTTGTTAATTATTATCATTGTTATTTAATAATAGATTTGTTAATATTAATCTATGTGAAGTTGAACTATTATTTATAATTGTATTATACTGTTATCCATCTATTTCTATTTTCATTGTAAAGTATTATTTCAATTGTAAATATATATGTGTGTGTATGTGTGTATATATATATATATATATATATATATATTTGATGTTATTTATTATAACAGTAATCTAAATTGGATATTCTTTAGGATGCATAAGGTCTCTATAATTTTTGACATGTTGTATATGCATTAAAAACTTAAAATAAGTTGATTTATATGTCATTTTCGGGTAATGACACAATTTGCCTCGAAGTTCATGCCTTTTAAGATTCACATTTGTTTGCATAAAAAATGTGTCATGGCATCTCTCACCAAACTTCTCTTGGAATGCAGTTCAACATAAAAAAATAAAACACTTGGAAGTGGAGACTAATGATGATCTTTGACTACCGTTGCCTTGAGGCACTTGTTTAGGGTATTGAGACTTGTCTTGTGCCCTAATCAGCCTGAGTTTGCCTTTTATGCCTTTTAAGAAATGACCTCCAATTTTTTTTGTTTTGAATTTCGATTGACCATCAAGGGCGGGTATTGGAGTTAAATTTCTATTTTTGATTCTCTCTCTTTTGTAGATTTATGTATATTTCTAATGGTCACTCCTCTTCTATGTTTCCATATTCTCCCTTTGTTCAATATGGAAAGTTTCATCTCACTCTCTCTCTCTCTCTCACTTCAAAATATTTGTTTCTCTCTCTCTTTGTACGTTATAGAAACATTCTTGTGCATACTTGTATATATAGATCATTTATGATCTTTGTTTAATAATACATTCATTATTTTGCCATAATACACCTCTACAAGGGTGTAGTGGACAAAATGGAACATTTTGTTTAGGAATTTTTTCCTGTTGTTACCATGGAAAGGATTTTTTTTGTTTTCGGCATTGGAGAGTGAATGCAGTTTTTGTTTTTCGCAGACTTGAGCTATTTATGCTTTTCTAATTCTCTACAAATTAACAGTGCTTTTTAGTTTGAGGGCACACATCTTAATTAATTAAGATGGTTACTGATGGAACAACAATTAAGACTTGTCAGATCCATCTTAGTGCTGTAAAAACAAGGACAACCCTTCAACTCCATGGCTGCATGTGACATTAATGGGAAGGGGAATGGTGGCCAACTCAATGAGTTTGGAAATAAATGTTAGTTTGATTTCATTCCTTCCATTTGACATCAGTGAAATTCTCATAAGCAATCTCAAGAATGTTAAGGTTTAAAGCCCAATTGGACATTGTGTTAGCCACCATGTTCCCTTTCTTTTTATGTGTGATAATTTAAAATCCTCAAAGAATTTGAACTCATCATTGATTTTGGAGATGCAGTTCCGAAGATGCCATGGCTGGATGCCACCGTTTATAATTGCATCTATGATTATTTGTCCATCACTTTAAACATGTGGTTTTGTGGCTCCTAATTTTTTTTAGGCTCCGATTGCCAACTTTGGAAGATCCATTCTTGAATTTTCTTCATACTAAGCTTACTTTCCAAGACTCTTCTAGTAACAACTATGTGACTTAACTCTTTTACGTCTTATGCTGTGACATCAGCTACCTTTCTACACATCATCACACTTCTCTCCCACCATTTGTTGGAGCACACCTTCGTTCTCTAAGTACCTCATTGCCTTCAACAAAGGTCCTTACATTATTTCACATCTTCACCAATCTCCAAACTTTTTTTCGAATGACCTTTGGGTAGATATTAAAATCCATAGAACAATTCAAAACTTAATGGCATACTTGGTAGACTATATTTTCAATCTTTTATATTTCATACATATATTATGTTTTTATATGGATGAACCTAACCCCAAGAAAAATTGATTGAACCCTCTAACTCATACCATACTTGAACCGGTTATTGAGCTATAAGTTGCCTACTTCAACAACTTCAACTTGGCATCCAATAGTTTCCCTCCTAATTCAGTGTCTAGCTTGGAAAAATAAGAATGGTGTCCCAAAGATAATTCATTTGTAGCTCACCAAGAAGTCAAATGTTTTGACTTTATAAAAGGTTTCACCAAATTTTTCAAAAACTACAACTATTAAATTACTATGAGAAACCTTAATAAAATCTTCGGCAAATGACAAGGGTAGATAGTCTCACTACCAAATCCTGTATCTGTAGGGAAACTTGATGCCAACTAAATGCCAATTTTCATATAACGCATCACAGGACTTATGCAAATAAACATTTAGAACTCACATGCTAGAGAATATGCAACATACCCACAAAAATGTGACACAAGATATATCTTAGGAAAAACCTCATTAGGGAAAATCTGAGCCTTCAAAAACATCCATCATTTCGCATATTATTCAACAAATCACTATTGATATATAACCATGAAATCTTTCAAAGCTCTAGCCACAACCAAGCACTCTATGTGAACAAGCATAAATTTGCACATCCCATGCCATGCTTCCGACCTTCACAAATGCTAACTTGGCTGACCTCTTTAGCCTCAACCACCACTCGTGTTTCCTTTAATAGAAACAAACTACCACAAAGCCTCATTGACCGACATTCAGTTTTGGGTACTTTATTTAATTTATTCCTCAAATATTACAATGTTACAATACAACTCACCAAGTGGTCCAAAGAATATCCCATGGGAATCTCTACATGTTGCACATCCATCTAGGTGCTTGTAGGTGCAAGATTTACATAATAAAATATAATAATAAACATTTTTATGCAAGGTGTACAACACCTTTTTCTTGACATTCTCCCCCTTGCTATATACATTGTATAAAGGTAAATAAGAAGCCATATAAATGAACAAGGGAACAATCTCTCGTAGCACATACACCATCATGAAACAAAGTGCACTATGTGCTCTATCAAGGTATCTACATCAAAATCAAAGTGTCCACCATCTCATACATGAATGGTCGCACCCCTTATTATGCTAATGCCACTAGACATACATGGAAGCCATCCAAAGAGAGAGACACCCAACTTGTCACATATGAATCATAAATATTGTAGCAAATGACATCCCAAAGCACAAACACTTGATCCAAAGGTAATAACATGTATCAGTAGCTATCTAACCATAATTGAAATAGCACCCACAACAATTGCTAACCCATCAACTATTCATACCTCCAAGGTAGAACAATCATATCAAGTGAATTCCACAACAACAAATCCAACCTGTAACATGCAACCACAAGCCTTACCTGCAATATCTGCCACATGCACACCAAGAAGCTCCCACTCCCACTGCATATGTAATGTCAAAACTAAAATGAATCCACTAACACGATCTCATAAAAGTGTAACCATGTAGTATCAAGGACATCCACAACAATATGTAACATGTAAGCTAATAACCTGCAAGCACAAATCTTACGAGAAGTCTCCAATGCTCTCCCATTTTCTCCACAACTAACAAAGAAAGTGATAAAGAAACCATCTTACCATCTCCCAAAAGACATACATGAACACAAACCAATGATCACAAAGCTCCAACAAATCTCCAATCAAATGTAATTGAAAGCGAACATATAAGAAGCTAACCGAGACCAAAGAGAAACTATGTATCATGTCCTTCTATACTCACCTCTAAATGCCAAATGTGACAACTATGATTTCCTTCATAGAACCCCAAACAAGAAGCCACAACAACACCCAAAACATACCATATGACCAATCATGGATTTCAGCGTCTCACAAGAAGATCAAACTCATAATCATTCCTAAACCAAGAAATATGCCCGTTAAAACCATCTCCTAAAATCAAACCATAATTCATGATAACAAAATATGTACAAGAAGATAGCCAATGCCAAACTAGCTCTCAAATGAATCCTCTAGAACTAACTCACACCATAGCTCAAGATCCATACCAATGAAAGATAAGCATATACATAATGCACCTAAAAGGAGCAATGGGCTATACCTCTCAAGTAGTAAACCGTCAAGGAGACCTTGAGTGGGGAATGAGAATGTTCATCAAGATATCCTAGTCTCCAAGCCTAATTTAAGAACACCCTCCTCTCAAGTCCATACTAGGTGAATGCTCCTTAGTTTTCCTACTGAAACCATCAATTGTCCCAACAAATACATCTCCAATCACAAGAGAAATCAACACCGCCTCTGTCTGTAAGCATTCACGAGCACTTGTAACCAATCAATCATGCCATCTCTAATTGCAACACAACAATATCATGAAGTATCCAACATGTCGTGTATTTTGTCACCACAAAATGCTGGTAACAGTATGAAACTTTTTCAAGCTTGGTTTTGCATTTCTCTGAGTTTAGTTCGTTATTTAATTGGTTAATATTGATCAACCAATCAACACTAATTGATATAATGGTCTCTTTTACTGATGGCTTTTGTCAAGTTCTTTTTGTTTTTCTGATTGTCGAGCCTTTGTTTGATTTTTGAGGCCTTCATCATCATTTTCTTTGCTTTTGAGTTTGTGTTTGTTGGTTTTTAGTCCTTTGCTCTTGCTTATGTCATGACTTTTGTTTTCCCCTTCGATTCGATCTAATCTAGAGCGTATTCAAAGTTGTCTGTTAAGAGATATGTCCGTTTTAGTGCCTCAAAAGTGGACCTTTTTGATACAACAACATGAATTAAAAATATCATGACATATTTTTAATTTGACATTCACTTAAATTCACTTTATGTTATGATTTTAAGTTGAGTTACTTTTTGATTTCTCACTTAAAATGACTATATTAACTATATAGTTCAGTTAAATTTTTGATATTTAAATCAAATGCTCATGAAAATGTTACTTTTTAATTGATATTTATCTGTTATATTTTTAATATGATATGTAAATATGGTTTATGTCCCATTTAAGTCACGTTTTAATGAAATTAATTTAACATATTCTTATTTAATCACTTTTAAGTTATCAAAAGTGGACATTTATATGCTATTACATGTAAAATCCATCAAAAAGTGGACATTTTGCATGTCACTGCATATAAAGTTCAATTTAAAAGCATAAGGTCATCAAAAGTGGACTTTTTTGGTGCCATTGCACCAAAAAGGTGAGTTTTATGACTTAATATGTCCTATTGCATTCAAAACACGAGCTTTCACTTAAAATATGCAATCCATCCCGAAAGGTGCGATTTTAACCAAATGCATATTTTAATACATGTCATGCCTCCCAAAATGTGCGATTTGCTTTATGGAGGGTTTTATAAACATGCAATCCATCCTAAAGGGTTCGATTTGCATCTTGTGCATATTTTAAAACATGCATTGCCTCTTAAAATGTCCGATTTGCACTAAAACATATGTATTTGCTCTTAAGAAACCCGATTTTGGAAGAACTCATGCAATGAGCCTCCAAGAACCACATTTTGAAGATTGTGAGAGTTTTACTTAATGGTTTTTCATGAGATCTTCTCTACCAGGGTCGTTTTTGCTTAGCCATGGATTTTCTAACATTGAAAATGGATTCATCTTGCTAAAAAACAATTTTTCAAGCTTCCTCCAAGGGCATGTTTTTGGAAAAATCTTCAGAAAACACCATTTTGGTTCACATTTTTGCCCCAAGAGGAATCAATTTTGCATGTTGTGGTGTTTACGTTGCATCTTGGTACACGTTTTCAACTTTGGAGGCCAAAATGTTTTTGTTTCATGCCTTTTTATGAATCACGTTTTTGCTAAAAACGCTCAGAAAATTGTGGTTTTTATTCACTTTTTTGCATTTGGATCCATGTATTTGCATTTGGGGAAGTCGGTTTTGCATTCACAAGTTAAAAATGACTCAAAATCGTGCATTCTTTGGCCACTTTTTTGCAAAAACGGCCCACATTTTGGCATTAAAAAGTCACTTTTTTGTTCAAAAAACTCTAAAAATGACATTTCAGCCCATACATTTTGATCGAGAGGGGTTGTTTTTGAGTTTTAATGCATGCTATTGTCTTTGGAGACCATGTATTTGGCATTTTCATGTCAAATTCGATCCTTATTGCTCATTAATATTTGTTGAATGCAAGTACGGAAAAAGTTAAATTATTGTTTGAGAATCCGGATTTTGAGGAGAATTGGTTGTCAAAGTCTGCGATTCTTGCTATTTTGGCTCCTTGATCTCCAAGTAAGTGGACTTTTTCAAACTTGCTTATTAATTCATGCTTATCTTGCTATTTCCATGCATATTATGCCTTGTTATTGTACACTTGTCCCCATATATTGCATGGAAAGTGCATTTTGCCGTTAAAAATGATGAAAGCTCTCATTTTCACACTTTTGCATGTTGAAGTGCTTTGCTTGTTGACATGTTTGAGTCATTTTCCAAAGGTACCCCTTTATTTTGAAGTTTTTGTGTTTTGTGTGCTTGCTTTCCGATTTTGTCCATGTTGGAGTAGTTACAAATTCTTTCCGAAGAACTTGTTCTTGTTTCACTTTATGTAAAATCATCATCACATTCCATTTTCATCTTCCATGTTGCAACACTGCACATCTCATCCGACAAATGCGATTACATGTTTTCCATCTCATTCCACACCCACACGTGCATGTAATCTCATTTTCCATTTCCATTTCCACTCATTTCGCTTTCTACATCCAATCGTACGACACAATTACATTGAAAGTCTTTTACATGTAATTGAATCTTGAAAACCCGTTTTTTGCTAAAAGTCACTTTTAAAAGGTCAAAAAATGTCACGTGCATGTATTCCCATGTAGTTGGACTTCACTTTTTCTCAAAGACGTCTATAAAAGCTCACTTCGCCTCAAGGCACATTGCATTCCTTCCTTCCATAAGTACTTACACTTCCGTGAGTAAATACATGTTATTCCACTTCCCGTGTCATTACGCATTTCATCTTATCCATCATCCGCACTTATAGCTCATTCTCCATCTGCATTCGCATGTCATCTCACTTTCCATTCCTCATTACATGTAACACATTTTCTGTGCAATGACATTTTGAAAGCCCAAGTAACTTTTTAAAAGTAAAAAGTTTTCATTTGCACGTATTCCCATGTGCCAAGCACTTTACTTCAAAAAGAAAAGAAAAGAAAGTTAAAGGTGCTGATGGAAAGTTATTCCGAGTTTACATCTGGGCATTGTCAAGAAGGTTTTTAAAGTGTCAAAGAATCCTGATATCATCTGGGATTGCATCGCCAAGTACAAGGCCCTTCAGAACAATCTCTAGGATTGTTTCAATTCTCTTCCGTCTTTCCTCTTCTTCTTCTTTCATGTTTGTAATTGAAAAGGATGTATTTACATGTAATGCAAGTTGCATGTAACTCAATAATTTCTCTCATTATTTAGACGAGGTCAAAGTTGGTTGAGTTGCTCCCACTTTTTCCTCAATCTTTTTTTCAACTCATTTGCCTATATAAAGGAGTACCCCCTCATTGTAAAAATCATCTTTCGTTGTATGCAAGAAAGCTCTGCCACATGTATGCAAGCATAAGTTTGATTGTGTAGTACGAATTTGGGAGAAAAGTGAATAAAATAAGCAATTGGATTCGAAACTTTGACTAGAAAGAATTGTGATAGAGCAAATTAGAAGCTTTGATTGTAATTTGTGCCTATTTTCTTTGATTCATGTTATTATTGTGTGTTCAATAATAGATCACAGTGATTTAAGGAGCAATCGGAATCAAAGCTTTGATTGAGAGCAGGTGTGGCAATACATGGACTAGGAGCTTTGACTGTAGCTTGTATTACCATCTCAAATTCACGAAAAATAGTTAGAATTCCCTATTTCTGGAAGTCTTTGTGCCCCAATGGTAGAGGTTATTTTTATAGAATAGGTTAAAATAGGACTTAGAGCCAAACTGGTATGCTTTCAGCTAGCCTTCGAGTTAGTATTGATTTATTGGTATCACCTTTTACAACTTTAAGATAGAAGTGTCGTTTGAGGTTTCATCTTGCCCATTACTTGCTTCGCGGATAAGTAGATTCTTTCTTGAAAACTAAGAGGAAAGAATATTGTTAACACCCCTTACAAAATCTCTCAACTTCTTGCTTACCTTGAGTTGATCCAAAGAATGGTGAAAAGGGGGAGCCTTCCCTTTAAGGTAGCAGAGACTTTGTCTCACATGTTGTGGCTGGTGATCTTATTTTGCGACTGGAATTTACCCAAATTTGTTGGTTGCAAAATATCCACCCAACACAACAAATGATGAGCATGCTAAATCTGAACTAGAAACTGAAAACAAGCATCTCCTCATATCCTGGGAAAAACCCTTTGATACGAGGGAAACAACCCAGCCCCAAAAAGATGATTCCTTTATTTATTTAGAAACCTTTATTACAAAGGTCAGAGCTACTGCTCTATTAACACAAGAACAAACAATACAATCAACTTTGATCAAGGTAGGTGAAACTCGATTATCAGAACATATCTTAGAGTAATAGACTACCAACACTTAATAAATCTTGAATTGCAGATCAGAGAGTGCAATCGAGAGATCACACACATACACATGGAGAATGACTAGTCTACTGATCATATATGTTGTCGTTCCCCTTTAAAAGGCTTATTGTATTGCTCAGAATAATCATGCATTGTCGTGAGATGATTCTAAAGATAGGTTAATGAAGCTGCATGATTCCATCATCGTGTGAATAACGAGTGACCTGTATGAGCGGTGACGGAAGAAAGAGGAAGCACCCATGTTGCTTGCCTCTTTTCACAGAGCGTCGGGTTGCCTTCATTCGATATCCTTCTTGCCAAAACGTAACCGAAAGGGAAAACATAACCGTTGCCAGTTAATAAGCGAGACCCAAAATGCAAGGGGAGATGAAATATAAGACACTTGCAATACATGCAAACAAATTCCTCTAGAAACATGCTAATTAATATATGATAGAAATTTGTCAATTCCAAATTGTAATATTCACAATTTCATAGAAAACTAAAATATTTAACACTCCCTCTTAGCTGATATGAAATTTAGAAACTAGATGAAAATGCATTCATATGCTTTAACATAGTAACTCCATCATTTATAATCATGGAATAGCTCACATGAAAAATAATTCATAACTAATAATCATGGATTTGCTCAACATGAAAAATATGTAAGACTCACAGCAAATGCTTTACTCACGGACTCTCTCAACGTGAATGGTCATGGAATCTCTCAACATGATGTCCAACTCTCATCATGGAATTTCTCAACGTGATAATATCATAGACTCTCTCAACATGACTATCACTATTGTATAGTGAAAGAGTTGTCATAGCTGATCTTACAATATTTATTAGTTCATGCATTAAAAATGGTAATAGATAAATCTTACAAAACTAGACTTTGTTCCATAACTAGATAAGTCTTAAGATTTACCATAACTAGCTATCTCTAAAATAATGAAATTTCACCTTAGAAAGGGGCTTGGTGAGAATATTAGCAGTCTGAGCATTAGTGCTGATATACTTCAATTCCACAGCCTTTTGGAGTACCATGTCCCTTAAATAATGATATTTGATTTCTATATGCTTTGACTTGTCATAGAAAATCGGATTTATAGAAATTGTTATGTAGCTCTGGTTATCACAGAAAATTGTAGTAGATTCAAAGGATTTTCCAAATAATCCACTTAGAAGTTTTCAAAGCCAAACAACTTCTTGAGCTGCTGAGTAGGCTGCCACATATTCAGCTTCAGTAGTACTTTGAGCTACACATTTTTGCTTTCTACTACACCAAGCAATCATGGCTGAACCAAGGTTGAAAGTTGAAACAAAAAACCTGAGGTACTCTTTCTGTCCACAATACAACCAGCCCAATTAGAAACTGAGAAACCATGAAGTTGCAGATCATTAGAACAAGTGAAGCTCAATCCATACTATAAGGTTCCTCTGACATATTTCAAAATATGTTTAGCTGCAATGAAATGATATTTTCTTGGTTCACTCATAAACTGACTCAAAGTATTAACAAAAACAAAAATATCAGACCTTGTATTGACAAGATAGATGAGAGAACCAATAAGTTGCATATAAGGAGTACAATCAATTAATTCTAAATCAGCTGAAACTACTTGTAGTTTCTTCAAGGTAGATTCCATTGCAGTCACATTAGGCTTGCAATCAAGCATACCAAATCTCTTAAGGATGTCTAGAGCATATTTACCTTGACAGATAATGATCTCATTAGATTGTTGCCAAATTTCTAGACCAAGGAAGTAGTGCATTAAACCCAAATCTTTCATCTCAAATTCAGAAGTTAAATCCTTTTTGCATTTGACAATTATTTCATCATCTTTTGTAATAAAGAGATCATCAACATAAAGAACAAGGATCAAAACATAAGGTCATTATATCTTTTGAGATAAATATTTGTATTAGCTTCATTTTTTGTGAAACCCAAACTCAAGAGATAGCCATCAATGTGGTCGTACCAGGTTCAAGGTGCTTGTTTATAGCCATACAATGGCTTTTTTAGTTTGCAAACATGAGTTTCTTTGCTATGAATAATGGATCCATCAGGCTGCTCTACATAAACCTCTTCATTAATAAAACCATTGAGAAAGGCTGTTTTGACATCCATATGATGAAACTTCCACTTTTTACCTGCAGAAATAGCAATAATGGTTCTAATGAAGGTACACTTTACTACGGGAGCAAAAATCTCATCATAATCCATACCTTCCTTTTGGCTGAAACCTCTAGCTACAAATCTAGCTTTGAATTTGTCCACACTCCCATCAACAACATGCTTTGTCTTGAATAACCACCTAGAGGAGATGACTGATTTATCTTTAGGACGAGGAACAATCTCCTAGACTTTATTTTTTATAATAGACTCATATTCTTCTAGCATGACATCCTTTCTAGCCTGCTGTCCTATTGCTGATTCAAAACAAGAAGTTACAGGGTTAATGAGATTACACATTAAAGCAACATAATTATCAAAAGATTGAGGTCTTTTACTTTCCTGAAATGTTCCTTTAGGAGCTGAGAAAATTTCAGCTTCTTGCATAATGTTTCTTGCCCACAAAGGTCTCTTCTTTTCATTCTTGTAAACACTAAGACCAGCTTCAGAGATGTCTTGAATCTTAGGAGAAGGGGGAGAATCCTCCCACTCAGAGAAGCTGGAAGATGTAGGAGCATCAAGAGGAGGATTTTTAGTGACATAAGGAACATCTAAATCAATATCAACAGAAGAATCAGCAGATTTGCAATTATCAAAATTATCTTCAAAAGAAACATCTCTACCTAGCTCAATTGATTTTTGCCCTGGAATGTAGATTCTATAAGCTTTTGAAGATTTGCTATAACCAACAAAGATTCCCCTTTTACTTGAAGGATCTAATTTTTATCTTTTATCTTTGGGAATATGAATATATACTGATGAACCAAAAAACTTTTAAGATGACTAACGTCAGGTTTAGACCTGAAGAATGCTTCTTCTAGAGTCATATCATTAAGGACATGATGAGGACTTCTTGTGCTGTAGGCCTTTGCCCAAAGAAAAATCTGCAAATTCTGATCATGAATCATTGCTTTAGCAGCCTCAACAATAGCACTGTTTTTTCTTTCAACAACCCCATTTTGCTGGGGATTGTAAGGGACACAAAACTCCCTCTTGATTCCTGCTTCAACACAAAAAGATTGAAAAGAACCTGAAATAAATTCACCTCCATTATTAGATCTAAGAGTTTTAATTTTCTTTTTTGAAATGTTTTCGACTAAGGCTTTAAATTCCTTAAACTTGGATAGGACTTCATTAGACTTTTTGGGTTTAAGAAAGTAAATCCATGCCTTGTGAGGACAATCATCAATAAAGGTGACATAGTACAAAAACCACTTCAGGAAGTTGATGACATTGGTCCACATAGATCTGAATGGATCATTTCTAAAACATGCTTAGCTCCACTTTCACTTGAATGAAAAGGACACTTTCAAAATTTTCCCACGAAACAACCTTTGCAAACACCATCATGAGAGGGGCTAAGAAGAGGGAGACCTACAACAAACTTCCGTAAGGATAAAAGAGATTTAAAGTTGAGATGCCCAAATCTCTTATGCCACAATAAGTTATTATTAGAAGCAACATGATTTAGAACTTGAACTTGATTAGCTGACAGCTTATAGGGACTTCCATGATGCTCTCCAATAATTTGAGCAGAACTGAAATTAGAATCTTTCTTCCAAGCAACTACACTTCCATTAGAAAAAAACAATATTGAAACCTTTATCATCTAAGGCTGAAATGGAAATTAAATTCCTCTTGATACTAGGAACAAATAAAACATCATTAAGATGAAGATAAATACCAAATTTTAATTTTAAGGTGTTACCTGCTCCTTTAATAGAATAAGGTGCATCATCACCAATGATTACTTGAAGATGAGAATCTATTTCAATCAGATTCAAAATGTGTTGCTTGAACCTAGAGATGTGGCGAGAAACACCACTATCTATCAACCAAGTATTGCGATCAGCTTGTACATGACTAGACAAAGCTGATATAAGTACAAGACCTTCTGAATGATCACAAGAATCCTTTGAAGGAGAAGAATCTTTCTAATTAGACACAACCACATTATGAAGATTGAGTTTCATAGTGCAATGCTTAGAAAAATGACCAATTTTTTCACACCTAAAGCATTTAATCTTGGAGAAGTCTTTTTTCCTTTAAAAATCAGAAGATGAAGAAGGCTTTTTATCTTCAAACCTTTTGAAATACCTCTTTCTTCCTCTTTTCCTTGAAGTGTGAGAAGTGAGCACTTGATCTTCCATATTGTGAGATTTACGAGAACTCCCTCTAGCCTCCAACTGACATTCCTCTTGAATAAAATTAGTTCTCAACCTTTCAAAGGTTGGTAAATCATTTTTGCTATTGATGCCTTGAATGAATGATTCCCAAGAATGAGGGAGGCCATTCATAGCAAGCATAATCAATTCTTTGTCGTTGACAATCTCTCCAATGGTACTTAACCGATCCTTTAACTCAGAAATCTTCAAGAAGAAAGAGACAATGGAATCGCTTTTGCACATCTTAATATGAAGGAGCTGATTACGAAGTGGTGAAGTTCTGCTAGTATTATTTATCTCATATATGCAGAGAATCAAACATCTGCTTGGCAAATTTTAGCTTGGAGACGGTAGGTAGTAAATGATCCTTCACGGGGTTGGTGATTATCTTCTTGGCCAGAATTGGATTCTTCTTCCAAGATCCTTTTTCTGTAGGATCAGTGGGTTCCTGAACTTCAGATTCCACAAATGAAAGATCATTTTCCTCAAGTACTAATAAGATTTTGGATTTTCAAGAAATGAAATTTGGTGCTCCTCCCAGTCGGTCTTCAACCTTCAAACCAAGCACCATGATGGAAATCAAGGAGCAAGATTAAAAGAAGAAATCTAGTCCAGCCTTAAAGATCATAAGCCTAGCTTTGATACCATGTTAAATTTGAACTAGAAACTGAAAACTAACATCTCCTTATATCCTGGGAAAAACCCTCTGATATGAGGGAAACAACCTAGCCCCAAAAAGATGATTCCTTTATTTATTTAGAAAACTTTATTACAAAGGTCAGAGCTACTGCTCTATGAACACAGGAACAAACAATACAATCAACTCCGATCAAGGCAGGTGAAACTTGATAATTAGAACATATCAGAGTAATAGACTACGAACACTTCCAGAGAGTGCAATCGACAGATCACACACACACACACACACACACGGAGAATGACTAGTCTATTGATCGTATATGTTGTCGTTCCCCTTTAAAAGGCTTGTATTGCTTAGAATAATCATACGTTGCCATGAGATGATTCTAAAGATAGGTTAACGAAGTTGCACGATTCCATCATTGCGTGAATAAGGAGTGACCTGTATGAGTGGTGATGGAAGAAAGAGGAAGCACCCACGTTGCTTGTCGTTTTTCACAGTGTCGGGTTGCCTTCATTCGATATCCTTCTTGCGAAAATGTAACCGAAAGGGAAAACAATATGCGGGACACAAAATGCAAGGGGAGATGAAATATAAGACACTTGCAATACAAGCAAACAAATTCCTCCAAAAACATGTTAATTAATATTTAATACACATTTGTCAATTCCAAATAATCGCAATTTCATATAAAGCTAAAATATTTAACACATTGCACTTGATATCAATAATCTCAACCAATATCAATGTCACAAATTCAGCTTAGGATTCAGGATCATAAACATGATAACATGATCTAAACCATTTCAACCAAAGAGATAACATGCTTCGTATGAACATACTATAACATGTCAAAAAACTCTAAATTCACATTGAGTGTACCATAATATAATAATGAAGCCATCCTATCAACAAGGATAACATGTCAAATTAAAGCATAAACTACACCTCTATCAATGACCCCAAAATATAACCATCTCTAAGCACCAAGTAGATAACCACCACCTACAAGTGCACTAGCAAATTTGAAAGACACTTCCGCGACAATAGGATCTAAGACCTCTTGCAACATTTGCAAACAATAAATGCATCACTGGCAACAACTCCCATTGAACCATGGTACCAAGTCACATCATTATACCCATCTCCTAATTGAGGATCCTCTAGGTCTACTCACACACAACTGATATGTCAGTAACACATGAAACCAAGATTTGTAAACCAAGAAGATACAAAATCGCCAACAAATAAACCAGTAACCAATCCTACACCACCACATTATCATTACCAAAAGCTCTCACAGTAGGTGTTCCCTTCGGCAATGGTGCCACTGCTGTCCATCATCGGTACTACTACTATTGCCATTTGCAAAGTGTATGGGAGGGGATAGGTGTGTGGACCCCCTCCCAATATTGTATTAAAAAAAATACTTATTTCAAAAGCCCCTTGCATGCACTTTCAGACACTTTTTATATTATATTTTATTTTATTACTTGCAGGACATTTTAACTGTGATTGGAATTTTTTATTTAGTAGCCTATAGGCTATTTATTTTTGGAACTTGGAATCACGCTTGGGGAACTGTAATGTCTCACACAGATAGTCGGTGGTGCTCCAAATTTCCATGTTGGCTAATATTCGACAACTAATATTCAATCAATTTAGATTTGATGGTAAATATTGCAAAAATTGCATCCATAGATAAGCTTCCACAGTCTCAAATCTCAGAGGGCAGTTGGACTCTGGGCCTCTTGAAGATGTCATTCTGGATGGTACAATCTCTAGCAAGTTGTCATTTAAGGTTAAATGCTGAAATATCATCTCCTTTCACAATCATGGACCATCAACTTATTTTCAAGACTTTTATCTTCACTTTAGTATGTGTAAGATTGTTTCAGTTTTTCTGCCAACAGTTCTTAAGAATCCACATGTCGTGAATCCACTTCCAAAAATGTCATAAATTTGTGAAACTCTCGGAATCCTCAGAGCCAGGCCCAGATCAAGTGAAAATTCCAAAAATATTTGAAGTTTTTTGTCATTAATATACCTCTGAACCTCTCGCCTTAAAAAAACAATGATTAAAACTCAAAACATCGCTGAAATGCAATCATTTCTGACCTTCCATCAACCAAAAAAGTTTCAAATTAATTTCTTTTCCCAAAATAGTCCGTCCTGGGCAAATCACAAGCTTAAATGCAAGAATTTTAACTGAAATCCAACAATAACCAGGAAAAACTACTACTATGTTGAATTTCAGCCTACAAAAACAGAGCTCAGCTCCACCTTTCCCAGAGAAAAAGACCATTATGAACCAAACACTCACGATGCAGGAAATTTAACTGAAATCCAAAAATTACCAGGAAAAACTACAACTGTGTTGAATTTCAGCCTAAAAACTGAGCTCAGCTCTACCTTTCCCATCGAAAAATACCATTCTGATCCAAACACTCACACAAATTATGAGACTAAGGTTGCACAGGGATGGGGGTGCTTGGGTACTTAAGTTATTGGTACAGGTACAGGTGTGACTATTTTTCAAAATAGGGGATGGGGGTGGTTGGGTACTTAGGTTATCGGTACGGATACAGGTATGACTATTTCTCAAAATAGGGGACGGGGGTACTTGGATGCATCAAATTTCTATTTTAATATTTATAAAAAAACTGAAATTGTTGGTCATGACAATGGCTTTTCAAAACAAGAACAGTGATAAAGTGTGCAAATGTAATCGATCATTTTCAGTTTTAGATTTGCAATATGTTTGTAATAATAATATATGATAAATGTTTAGATACATAATGAAGAAGGAAGACTGTAAACATGAACAAGAAGATCATAAATCATATAGCAATGGCATATTGTAAATGATAAATTTCTGACTTGAACAGTGATAAAGTTTACTGTTAATCAATATTGTATCCCAAGTTTCAAATTGATTACGTATTGAATTAAGCTTGACAAACAACAAGCTGATATGCAAACAAGAAAGTGAAACAAAAATCAGAAATCTTAATCAAGGTCCTTAGCCACTGAGTACCCGGTACTTGGGGTACGTGTACCTGATACTTGGGTATGTGGGCACACGTACTAGGGGTGTGGGTATGCGTACCCATGCATCCTAGATGAAAATGTACACAAAAATGTATTAAAGAACCAAAAAGCATTAACTTTTCTTTCTTGAGGGTATGGAATTTTTGTCGAAGGCTAATTCCAAACAAGCCTAGAGATGACACACGACTCTGATTGCCCTTGTTGCCTCCCATCCCCATTCACTGTCCAATCTCCAGTCCCAAAATCCACCATGGGAGACACCTGGGAAAGCCAAGTCATTCGAAAACTAGAGCAACACGCATGCCTTCACAGTTTACCTGATCTCATCCTCATACATTTATAGACTCCTCACCAATGCACTTGCAAACGGACGGTCCACGATCACCACCTCAACCACGCACCTCGATTGAATCGATGCCACAATAGTACAAGCATTCGTTAGTTAAAACATATACATAATTAAAATGTGCTAAAGACTTATTTAATATGAAAAGTGGTTTTTTCGTTTTGTTATATAAAAGCAAGTGCTTGAATTATATTTTAATTTTAATTTTAGTATGTAGATTTAAAAGTATGAAGAGATAATGAACATGGAAGTAATTAATTAGCTGATAGGCTATTATACTTGGAATTTAACTAGATTTGTGTGATGTCTTACCTGGATTTTTTTTTATGGGAATTAGAATTACACCAGAACTCTATGCCTCATTACACCTGAACTTGCAGCCACAGTTAGAATTCATTCACCATCAGATTCTCTATCTATGTTTCCTCACCAAGTGTAAAATCAATACCAGGACCAACAACAACCTTAGGCCTCGTAGAGATTGGTGGAAGCAAAGGAAGAAGAATCCTCTGTTAGAGGTGGTGATAATGGCAGAAATAGCGACAGAGAAGAACTTGTGTGGACTTTGAAGTGGTCATCTCGAGTGTGGACACCAGAACGAAACAAGTGATTCCTTGGCGTTGTTGCCCATTTGGGCATAAAAAACATTGTGCCATGTGGTAGGATGTCAATGTCTATGTATGCAGTATATGGAAGTGTACTGAAGGCATAATTGAAATTGAATTATTTTTATCTTTCAAGAATGAATCTGAAATTGAATTATTATCAGATGTTTTTCCCTACATCTAAATCCTTACTCTTTAGATTCAAGGCTGGTCGCATTGCTGCCAGTTAGAATGTAGAATCATAATTACAGTCATGGGCTTGTTATCAGATCAAGGTCCTATTTGAGAATAATTTTTATCGTAAAGATGGATGAAAGGTAGTTCTGGGCAAAATGTTTGTACACAGTCCCAAGTGCATGACATGCCTCATTTGAAAAATATGGCCTCCAAATTTCCAGAAGGTCTTTGATGCCTAAAAAATGGAGCAACTAAAGGTGCTAATCTTATTTGAAAAAAAGTTCGGGGTTGCATTTGTCAAGTAGATGATTTCCTCGCTTGCATTTGCGCTAATGAGGGATAACATTAATTAACTAGAAAAATTCCCCCAAAGCCCTTGAGGTTGAAAAGAAACACAATTGCCATCCTAAAACTACATTGAAAGAAAATAACACCATTAACCTTCTAAGTCAATGAGACAAAAATTTGTTATCCACATCTATATAGTATGGAGAAACTATTTTGTTAAAACATATTGTGGTTTTTGAAAATGATTATATGGAGATTTGGATAGAGATATCAACTAAAAGACAATGTGAAATGATTTCTTGATTACCACTGGGGATAACTATGTCATGGCATTGGTGTAGAATTCCTAAAGATAAAAGACTAAACTCTTTTAGGGTTAGTTATGCACTTGACCAAAGTGGTTGTTGGTTCCCAAAACCACATATTGGAAATCTAAGAGCTTTGCCAATTATCCAATAGGATTGCCCAATCAGTTTTTGCCAACGAATGGGAATAACTTTGATTCCCTTGCACTTTAGGCTTCGTTACACCTAGGTGGGTATACCTTCACCTTAAATCCTGATTGCTAGGTTCAAAGGTTTTTCTATTGCGAATTTAAACTTTGTGAATCGTTTAGGTTGGCAAAATCTTTAAAACTCGTTCAAAATGAAATTATATTAATGCTTTGATATGATTGAATGTTTATGTGATAACAGAGCTGATTCGTGTAAGGAGATTTAGGAAAGAATTGTTAACTTCAACTATAAATCCGATAATTGTTTTAATGACTTGAAAGACCAATGCCTTGTTTATTCAGGCAATAGAGTCAATCAGAACGAAGATTATTATGTACAACTTTATGAGACTATATTAAAATATCATCAATTACCCCTATACTCCAAATGCAAAAGATAATTCTTGTATGCAAGTCAACGCGAGTCTAAAAGGAATTTAATTTCTCTGGCAAAAAGCCCAACTAGACAAAGATGAGGAAACACCTATATATTTTACGGCTATCCCTGATAATCAAACAAAGAATGTGATGAAAAATCCAATACATAAATTCTATCGGAGATCATACAGGACAAATCCAAACTATAATTTAAATCTTTGTGCCCTACATAAATATAAACAAAAAGGTCTTATATTCATCATAAAAATATAATATTTATTAATTCATATTAAAGTCACACTTTAATATTTACATTCCTCCTTACAAATAAATATATCTGCTTTTTGCTTCTATCAAATGTGTCTTGTTGCTTTTTATTAATCTCTCTCTTGGTTTTCTTTTTCATCTTCTAACTTGTATTTATATCCTCTTTATGTGGAAGACGTGACTTTTCAAATACAAAAGGTTACGCCCCTCTAGAATTAAATCACATTTCATCTTAATTATTTTCATAATCTGGCTTTTGAAAAGGCTATTACTTATCAACCTATATTAGGCCATTGATAATTAGAGGTTAAATCTAGTAGCTTTATTTGCCAATTAATCCAAGATCAATTGTAATGATCTTTGCTAGTACCGATCAAATAGTTCAAGTGTGGTCTATAGGTATTTTGTCAAACAATTGCCACTCAAACCAATCCTTTTAGCAAATGTTAATACTGTTTCATTATTATATTGCTTCTAGAGAAATAATGCTATGAAATGGATATAACAACCACTGTTACCGAATACTAAGTAATCATAGAATTAGAAACTTGATCACAGAAAATGGTGCTAACGTTTTATTCATGTCATTAGACCAACATTTTGTTGATGTCAGTTTTGTACCACTACATAACATATAACAATTAAACACTTGATATGGGATATCAAACACTCAATTCCTCTCTTGAAAAGTTAATACTCATGAAGACATGAGGAAAACTCCAATGTTCCTTACACCTGTGGATACTAACTCAGTTATTGATGTGATTTGCTGGTAATCATGTAGGCGGCCTTATGTTGTTCATTCAAGGATGACTTGGGTTGTTGGATGATGATGGGCTTGTAAAATATATGAGTGTTAGATGATGTTGACGGTGGTGATGATGGAGGGTGTATTCAAATGACTTATGCCTTCCTAACTTTCTTCTTCAAAGCTCCCAAATACTAAACTACTTGCTATTCTACTCCTGCTCCTATGAATGGAAAGATTAACAAATAGACGGGAATCGAATCTAATGAAAGTTTACCAGCGGCTCTACCTCCATAGATGCAATGATTCAAAGGGAAAAGGACTAGTTTACCACACAAGGCTTCCTAACAAGCCGCTAGGATGCTAGTGGGCTAATTTATAAATCCCTATCAAACATCCACTATTATCACCATGCAATTAGCCATCTACTCACTCTTAGCAACTTTCTCAAAATGAAATCTACTTTAACAATTTTAAAGGAAATCTAGCATTAGTTATTGGAAGTAGAAACCATGCAATAACACCAAATGTTCTTAATCACCATGCAAGTCACAACAATGATAAAGAGAGGCAATTTTGGTATTATCTTAGCAACAATATTCTCTGACCTTTACAAATGAGAGAAAATGGCGTTATATAGAAGCCAAAATTACAAGCGATGGTAGAGATTAAGAGGCAAAACCAACGATCCAGATTGGATCTTAGAAACCCTAATTAGGATTGCCACTCCATCGACCAATGAGAAGACACCACCTCATCAATGGACCAATGAAAAAAAGGGAAAAGTGGCAACCAATGAGAAGACACCAAAATGGTAGCCAATTAGAATCAGACACCTATCCTACCCAAGAAGAAAGAGAAATTGCCACTTGGGCTTACATCAAATGATCTTCTAATATAGCTCTACCTTTTTCTTTCATCTTTTTAGCCAAAGTGATGAACTTGGCCAGCTTGTCATTGAATTCCTTCATGGGAGGGCAGAGTGTATGTTTCATCTTGAGCTTAGCTGAATTCATCATGTTGCTCGCTGCTTTCAGTGTTTTCTCATGATCCTTCTCATATCCTTTCGTGTATCTGATAAAAGCATTGAGGGAGGCAAGGGTGCCTAAATGTTTCTTCTTGATGACAACCTTCCTCAACTCATCCAATCTTGATCCAAGTTCTGCCTCATTGACGTTCTTCTCTTGTCCACTTGTATTAGCCCTTTGGTCTCCAGCCTCAAATATTTTCAAATCACTTCCTCCAAATTTGTTCTTCCTTGAAATTCACTCTTCCTTGAGATTCACTTTTCAATTTTCACCTCCTCTAAATCAAATAAAAGAGGTAGGACCCCATATAGAATTGCTTTTGATTTTGCACGGTCCTAAGTTGCAACTCTAAATTCTCGCTTATAATCCTAGCCCAATCAAACTTTCTCTTTCCATTCTCAATCTCATCAATAAAATAATACATCCAGTTTTTGAGTTGCATATCTTGAGCTAAGCCCATGATCTGACTGAGAAATACAATGAGATCCCCATATTCTGATTTTAAATTTGACATGGTGAGCCTTGATGATTTGGTAACTACCTTTTTGCCTCCGCGTAACCAATTTTGCTTTAGGTGAATGAAGAAAGCCTCCTGATTATCCTGAAATGACTTGGCCGCTTGATCCATCATTACCACTGTCATGTCTTTGTACTGGGGGATATTAAATGCTTCTTTGACCACTTGTCCACCGATGTTGGCCAACACTCTTCTCTTCATCAAAAATAATGGATTTGGTAACAATATCAAATCAGGATGCACACTCCATTACCAATTCCAGACAAGGCAAGGTAGGAGGGAAGGTCATCGCGTGTACAATTCCGCTTTTGTAGATTTTCTTTGTCATGGAGGATTGCCCTTCCTTCAATTTGTCTTTTAAGTCTATCATGTTCATTGTACCGATATTGCTGTCACTTATTCGCCTCACTTTCGAGAAGAAGGTGGTCTTAGGCATCATGTCTTCCTTGTCTTTTTTGGTATTCGTCCCCTTTGAGTTTTTGCTTGCACCAACATCTACCATCCTAAACACTTATTTCTACCCCTTTGTTCTAAATGATACGGACTACACTTATCGATCTCCAACCTTCTTTCTATCGATGGAATCTAGCTTATTTATGCCTCGTCAAGTCCTATCTCTACACTTATCAATCTCCAACATTCAACCTAAGGGTGGGACTACCACTTATTTTTGCCTCTTCGTTACCTTAGTATGGACTACACTTAGGGTGTTCTAGCTTATTTCTCCCTCTCCAAGTGTTTTATCATGAAATCTACACTTATCTCTCCAAACTTCAACTTATCAATGGAATGATGAAGTGGTGGATGATGAATGCAAGAACATAAGGGAAACGAAACCAAGCAAGAACAAGGAGTGGAATTTGCCTTTAAATCAATTTTCACCTCTAAAACGAGTAGAATTTTACCTTAATTTTGTCTTTACCAATAATTGGGCCCTTTTCAAGTTCAGATCAGTCTTCAGAAATGTCAAGCCTCCTTGCAAATAATGATGTCCTAGCAAAAATCACAACTTTGACTTCCTTGAAATTGCCCACATTTGCCAAAATCAAACCCTTGGATCACATGACCTCCTCACCAATAAAATTGCCCAAATTTGGAAATTGAAATCGCAGCCTTTGGAAGGAAAATCAAACTTCAAAAAATCACCCAAGTTAGAGAAAATTCAGATCTGCTCGAAAATCACCTAATGGAGAAATTTACCCAAGATGTAAGAAGAAAAATGTCACCAAGTAAGGAAAAAAAATCTGCCCAAAAATCACTTAAATCTGCAATTTGCCCTTCTAGAGAAAAATCACTCAACACATGAAGAAGAGGAAGATGGAATGAGGAAATGAGAGAGGGGGGAGCCCCTCTTATACCAAAATTTCCTTGTCTCTCCTAGTTGGCCGACTTGCCCTGGAGGAAAGCTAAATTAAATTCCCTGGAGGAAAGCTAAATTAAATTATCTCTTTATTAATGGTCCATATTTAAATGCCATGCTTTAATTACTTAGCTCAAAGTGAAATTAATTGCCGGTTGTGATCAAAATTTGCAAAATAAAATAAGAAAAGCCTAGTAGATGCCAAATTTTTGATTTAAAAACATTTTAGCATTTAAAATATCATTAAAATCAACTCTACCAAGCCAAAATCGATTTTCAATTTTAATTTACCAATTTCTTTTGAACATTTAAAAATCTCCTAAGCAATATTTCAACCAATTTAATGAGATTTTGCAATTTAATCCACTTTCAATAATGCAATTTTAATTTTTTAACCAAATTAAATCATTTCTCTAGCATCCAAAATTGATTTTCCAATTTTAATTGCACTATCAAAAAATTTCTCTTTCACCAAAAAATTCAAGATTTTCCAAAAGAATTAAATCTAAAAAAAAAAAAAATCATTTTGAAAATGTTCAAGTCTATACAATTATATCAAATTTCCAAAATCCATCTAAGTCCAAAAATTTGTAAATTTATCCTATTGAATTTGTTCTAACCATCAAAAAAAAAAATTTTGTTTTTGAAATTTGTTTAGCCCAAGAATAAAATTACATTTTCCTAAAAATCAAGTTAACACTGGGTGAAAAAGCAAATCACATCCCTCCTTCCTGGCCCGAAGGTGTCCAAGGTGTAAAATTTTCAAATCGAAAACTTTTGGACAACTCCAAAAAACTTGCTAAGGCAACTGAAAAATTCCAAGAATCTGTGAAAATTGCGAAGGCTTGCCTGAAAAAAGGGGGTCCCCAAAATTTTTGGGGCGATGGTGTAAAAACCTCACAACACATTTATAAGCTGATAACAGAATTCCAATACAAATTTAATCCATATGCAAACAAAATGCGGAAGGAACATGGGGATAATAGACCCTTGGTAACTGGTGAACCCATAGCTCTCTATCATGGTGTTCTATACGTGAGCTGACTGTACTTGATTTCCTCCTTCATAACTTCCAGGTTTCATATGCAGGCAGTCCTGCTAATTGCTGTGATGAAATGTCTTGTGATAGAGTGAATACTGTTAAGGTACATTGAGCATGGCCGGAATGACCTCCAGTCTCACATCCCGTTATTTGTGGCAATGCAAATTTGTCGACTCAAACCTGCTCACCAATGGTAGTTGTTCTTCTCCGTTCTCCTACTGACACCCACAGAGGATTTATGTATTTAGATTGGTGCCCCTGCGGAAGGAAGATGCAGTCACATGGTGTTATGTGTGTTGATGTCAGTTTTGTACCACTACATAACATATAGCAATTGAACACTTGATATGGGATATCAAATACTCAATTCCTCTCTTGAAAAGTTAATACGCATGAAGACATGAGAAAAAGCTCCAATGTTCCTTACACGTGTGGATATTAACTCAGTTATTGATGTGATTTAATGATAATCACGTAGGCGGCCTTACGTTGTTCATTCAAGGATGACTTGGATTTTGGGCGTGATGGTGATGGTGATGGGTTGGTAAAATATATAAGTGCTAGATAATGTTGATGGTGGTGGTGATGGAGGGTGGTGTCTGCCAATGACGCTTCTCCTTACTTTCTTCCTTAAATCTCCAAATATTAAACTACTCACTGCTCTACTCCTACTCCTATGAATGGAAATATTAGCAAATGGACGGGGATTGAATCTAATGAAAGCTAACCAACGGCTCTACCTCCATAGATGCAATGATTCAAAGGAAAAGGACTAGTTCACCACACAAGGCTTCCTAACAAGCCGCTGGGATGCTAGTGGCCTAGTTTATAAATCCCTATCAAACATCTACTAATATCACCATGCAATTATCCATCTACTCTTACTTTTAACAACTTTTAAAATGAAATTTACTTTAACAACTTAAAAGGAAATCTAATTTTAACTATTGGAAGTAGAAATCATGCAATAACACCAAATGTTCTTAATCACCATTCAAGTCACAACAATGATAAAGAGAGACAATTTTGGTATTATCTTAGCAACAATTTTCTCCGATCCTTTACAAATGAGAGCAAATGGCCTTATATAGAGGCCAAACTTACAACCAACGACAGAGATTAAGAGGCAAAACCAACGATCCAGATTGGATCCTAAAAAAAGGAAATCTAATTTTAACTATTGGAAGTAGAAATCATGCAATAACACCAAATGTTCTTAATCACCATTCAAGTCACAACAATGATAAAGAGAGACAATTTTGGTATTATCTTAGCAACAATTTTCTCCGATCCTTTACAAATGAGAGCAAATGGCCTTATATAGAGGCCAAACTTACAACCAACGACAGAGATTAAGAGGCAAAACCAACGATCCAGATTGGATCCTAAAAACCCTAATTAGGGTTGCCACCCCATCGGCCAATGAGAAGACATCACCTCATCAATGGACCAATGAAAAAAGAAGAAAAGTGGCAACCAATTAGAAGGCACCAAGATGGTAGCCAATCAAAATCAGACACCTATGCTACCCAAGAGAAAAGAGAAATTGCCACTTGGGCTTACATAAATTGATCTTCTAATATAGTTCTACCCCTTTCTTTCATCTTTTTAGGCAAAGTAATGAACTTGGTTAGCTTGTCGTTGACTTCCTTAATGAGAGGGCTGAGTGTACATTTCATCTTGAACTCAGCTTAATTCATCATGTTGCTCGCTACTTCTTGTGTTTTCTTATGATCCTTCTCATATTCTTGCACATATCTGATAAAGGCATTGAGGGAGGCAAAGGTGCCCAAATGTTTCTTCTTGATGGAAACCTTCCCTAGCTCATCCAATCCTTATCAAAATTTTGTTTCATTGACATTCTCCTCTTGTCCAGTTGAATTTTCCCTTTGGTCTCTAGCCTCAAATATTTTCAAATCACTTTCTCCAAATTCGCTCTTCCTTGAAGTTCACTCTTCTTTGAGATTCACTTTTCAATTTTCATTGCCTCTAAACCAAATAAAAGAGGTAGGACCCATATAGACATGCTTTTGATTTTGCATGGTCCTAAGTTGCAACTCTAAATTCTCGCTTATAATCCTAGCCCAATGAAATCTTGTCTTTCCATTTTCAATTTCATCAATAAAGAAGTACATCTAGTTTTCTAATTGCATACCTTGAGCTAAACCCATGATCTGGCTGAGAAACACATTGAGATCGCCATATTCTGATTTGAAATTTGACATGGTGAGCCTTGATGATCTGGTAACTCCCTTCTTGCCTTCGTGCAACCAATTTTGCTCTAGGTGAATGAAGTAAGCTTCTTGATTATCCTGAAATAACTAAGCCACCTGATCCATCATTACCACTGTCATGCTTTTATACTAGAGAATATTAAATGCTTCTTCGACCACTTGTCCAATGATGTTGGCCAACACTCTCTTCGCTTCATCAAAAATGATGGACTTGGTAACAATATCATATCGGGATGCACACTTCCATTACCAATTCTGGACAAGGCAAGGTAGGAGGGAAGGCCGCCGTTTGTACAATTCCATTTTTGTAGATTTTCTTTGCCATGGGGGATTGCCCTTCCTTCAATCTATCCTTTAACTGCATCATGTTCACTGTACCGATATTGGTGTCACTTATTCGCCTCACTTTTGAGAAGACGGTGGTCTTAGGCATCATGTCTTCCTTATCTTTTTTGGTATTCGTTCCCTCTGGGTTCTTGCTTGCACTGACATCTACCATTCTAAATACTTATTTCTACCCCTTCGTTCTAAATGATATGGACTACACTTATCAATCTTCAACCTTCTTTCTATCAATGGAATCTAGCTTATTTATGCCTTGCCAAGTCCTATCTCTACACTTATCAATCTCCAAACGTCAACCTAGGGGTGGGACTACTAGTTATTTTTGCCTCTTCGTTACCTTAGGATGGACTATACTTATATCTCCCAACTTCAACCTAGGCTGGTCTAGCTTATATCTGCTTCCTCAAGTGTCCTATCATGAAATCTACACTTATCTCTCCAAACTTCAACCTATCAATGGGATGATGAAGTGGTGGATGATGAATGCAAGAAGAATATAAGGGAAACGAAACCAAGCAAGAACAAGGAATAGAATCCGCCTTTAACAATCGTCACCTCTAAAATGAATAGAATTGCAACTTAATCTTGTCTTTACCAATAACCGGGTTCTCTTCAAGTTCCGATCAAGTTTCCGAAATATTAATCCTCCTTGCAAATAATGATGCCCTAGCAAAAGTCATAATTTTGTCCCCTTGGAATTGCCCATATATTTGCCAAAAATCAGACCTTGGATCATGTATCTCGTTTACCACATAAAATCACTCAAATCTAGGGCAGAAGTTCGCAACCTCTAGCAAACATCAGAACTTTGAGAAATCACCCAACACATGAGAAAATATTTACATCTGCTCCCAAATCGTTTAGGGTAGAAATTCACCCAAATTGGAAGGAGAATGGTGCCAAGCAAGGAAAATCTGATCCAACAAGAAAATTGCCTAGGCTGCAAATTACCTCTTCAAGAAAAAATTGCCCAACACATGAGGAGGAAGGTGGAATGAGGAGATAAGAGGGGGGGAGCCCCTCTTATACCACAATTTCATATCTCTCCAAGCTGGCCGACTTGCCCTGGAGGAGAACAAAATTAAATTAGTATCCTTAATGATGGCCCAGATTTAAATGCCATGCTAAATTTACTTAGCTCAAAGTGAAATTAACCCATTTAATTGCTGGTTTTGATAAAAAATTGCAAAATAAAACAAGGAAAGCCTAGGAGATGCCAAAATTTTCATTTAAAAATGTTTTTGCAATTAAAATATCATTAAAATCAACTCTAGCAAGCCAAAATCGATTTTCAATTTTAATTTACCAATTTCTTTTGAACATTTAAAATCTTCTTAAGCAATATTTCAACCGATTTAATGAGATTTTGCAATTTAATTTATTTTTAATTTTGCAATGCAATTTTAATTTGAACCAAAATAAATCATTTTTCTAGCATCCAAAATCGATTTTCCAATTTTTTATTTCGCTATCAAAAAGTTTCTTTTTCACCGAAAAATTCAAGATTTTCCAAAACAATTAAATCTTAAATTTTTTTTTTAATTTTGGAAATGTTCAAGTCTATGCAATTAGATCAAATTTCCAAAGTCCTTTTAAGTCCAAAATTTTGCAAATTTATCCTGCCGAATATTGTTCTAACCATCAAAAAATGTTGTCTGTGAAATTTGTTTGGCCTAAGGATAAAATTACATGTTCCAGAAAATCAAGTTTCGTACCGGGTGAAAAAATAAATCCAACCACACCCTCTTGGTCTGAAGGCGTCCAAAGTGTAAAATTTTCAAATCGAAAACTTTTGGACAATTCCGAAAAACTTGCTAAGGCAACCGAGAAAAAAGGGGGTCCCCAAAATTTTGGGGCAATGATGTGAAAACTTCACAACAATGTGCTACTCATGTTTATAGAACTTGTACGACACCTTGCTATGATCCGACTGTACTGAGTAATGGAGTCTCATCTGGATAATAGAGCTATATCGACCAACAGAAAATGACACTTTTGCTGATTAAAATCTACTCTTTCCTTATTCCAATCTTAAACTTCCAACTGACCTGTACGTGCTATCTTGGAGGGTATCCAAATATCAATTTCTTCTTGCCGCTGAAACTCTCAATACTGAAAAATATAATGAACCAGCTCTGGAATCATAACTCTGAAGTGCAGATAGTAAGAGGCTAGCTTTGCGTCTAGAATCCTCTTTTTTCCTTAAGGGGATTTCGTCCCTGGAAAAAATCTAGTAACATCCAAGCAACCATTCGGATTTATAAAGATAATAATATATTCGTTATGTCAATCCCAATGTAGCTCCACGCTTTTATAACCTCGATATGAGAGAAGACACAAACAACTAGGCAGTGTGGGATTAAAATGCAATTTCATTTAAAATATTTAAATAAATCACTTAAGTCCCTTAAACTTTAATATCTCTTGAAATATTTGTTTGATTGCCATGCTGTTAGAAATATGAATCTCTCCTCATAATTCCCCATGTGACCAAATACACTTTCTAAAAATAGAAAGAGTCCATCTCTAATACCCCTGACTTACTATACATAGTAAGTATGGCAAATGGAATCCAAATGACATCGAATGAAGGCCAAGTCCATAAATCGCTGAATGTTGGAGATGAACCAATCCTTAGAAGACCCTCTAACCATCCTCATTAGCCTATGAGGATCCAATATTAGGCTAATCCCTGAAATATTGATGCTGGCAACCAATGGGGACATTACATCCATTGCTGAAATATAGACTTTATTCTATTTGAATGCTGATAGGATTACCCATAATACTTTTATTGTCTTCCTTTGATTTCAAACTTCCACTATGCCTGTTGACCACAATCACTCTGCATTTTCTGCTACTGTACATTTAACATTCTTCATCATTTGTTTTTGCAGAACTCCTGGTGGGATTTCCTCATCATCACACCTCTATCACTTCTTTCTTCTTGGAGTTATTGTCGTTTTTGACAATTTTATCACATTTTAATGAATACGAGATTTAGTAATTTTATAAATGATGATGATAATTCTGCCGCCATGGGACTTTGCCGGATCTGTCTCCCATCACACGCTTACTGTTCTATTGTGGCTGCCTTATAAAATGAAATGCCATCGTAGAATTGTCTGACACGAATGATCCGAGCTGCATCGTTTGTTTCTATTGCTGGGTAAAGGAACTCCTTCGGTCTGCCGTTAGTATCCAAATGTTTGGCCTTGCTACTGCTCCGGTTAACTTGATTTGGTGATTTTGTTTACTGCTTCCATATCAAACTCAACAATGCGTAGTTGCCCAAGTCCTGCCGCTTTTCTCTTCTCTGTGCTCTCACTGTCTCCAAATTTTTTCTGAATACAGAAAGATCATAATCTGATAATTCGGCATGGAGATTTCGTTGTCATGTAGATCTCTTCAATATTGGAAGATTCTCTCTGTGTTGTTTATAATCAGGATTCTTGTCTTTGTGTGGCCTTTTAACAAACTCCAAATCATCTTTATCAGTTTCTTCTAATCCCAGTCCTCCATCGTTATGAACATAGCTATGCTGTAGACTCACATCCTCATGAGTGCCCTGTATGGGTTGTAGTGGTGCATTTCGCACTTTCATACCACATTCATATGCCAACATTATAATTAGTGGTTCTTATTATAGATGCAATGATGTCTGATATGTTGCTTACAGCAACTATATTGCCACCTCAAACATGGATTATAAATTCTTGTGCTTGGCTGGCTTCAGTAGTGATAGAGTTACTGTTTCTCATGTGGTTATATAATCTTGTAATGTTAATCCGATGCTTTCAATAATATATCTGTGAGCCATTGATATATCCCTATAAGTATCTATTTTAGTCAAATTGTTTTAAATTGTGAGGACCTTTGCATTTGAAATATCATGTCTCTTTTTTTCTACAAAATATCATTCACTATATAAATAAAATTTTATCTGCAGAACCTTTTGGATCTAATGGTGAGATCTATTTTGTCTGAAGAGGTCATCTATATAAGTTTCCTCTACAAAATCTTCAAATGAAAGCAAACCCATGAAAACCCTTTTGATCAAAATTCTTCAAACCACAAATTTGCCAACAACCCATAATAATAACAAACTCAAAACTTTCAGATCTTCTATAAACAACCTAGAAAATCCATATATCTTGCCACATCTTTTATGCTTTTTTGCATTCTTATGGATTCATCCTAGGGTTATAACAATAAAACCATAGCTTTGATACCACTCATAAGGAAACTTGAAACCAGTTAAATGACAATTTCCACATAACTCATTATAGATGTTATGCAAATAAACAAAGTCCACATGCAAAAAAATAGTTAACTTACCCATAAAAATGGGACACAAGATATAGCCTAGAAAAACTTTCATGAGGGAAAAGCCCAGTCGCCAAAAGCATCCAGCATCCATGTATTTATTCAACAAATCAAAATTGTAATTCAACCATTAAATCCTTCAAAGCCCTAGCCACAACCAAGCACTCCATATAAACAGGCATGAATCCACAAATCCCATGCCATGTTTCCAACCTTCAGAAATGCTAGCTTGGCCAACCTGTCTAAGCTCAACAACTATTCTTGTGGTTACTTCAATAGAAACAAGCTCCCACAAAACCACTAATTGGTCATACATACACATCTGCTACCTATCATCATTGACCCATATTCAATATTGGATACTTTATCTAATTTATTTCCCCAATATTAAATAATTACAACAAATAATATCACAATGTTACAATACGAGTCACCAAGTTTTCCTAAGAATATTTAATGGGAACTCTACATGTTGCACATCCATCTAGGCGCTCCTAGGTGCAACATTTATATAGCGAAATAAATATACAATTATAAACATTATTAAGTGAGGTGGACAACACCATTTTGCCAACATTATCCCTAATGGTATCCATTCTAGGTTCTGGCTCCTCAAGAGACTCTCAAAATCCAAATGGAAGAAGTCACCTAGCATAGAAAATGAGCTCTGGATATGTTCTTCTATAATAACACCAATAAGACCTTTGAAGAACCTTTTGAATTCATGCTCATTTTAATATTTCATTGAAATATTGAGAATAAGGCGACTTTGTTACTTCTCTTTAAATTATTTCACTTAAGTCACTTATTACACTTCATTAAATTAAATAAATAATATTACCTTGAAATATATATTTTGTCAGATAATATTAAATTAAATCAAATTATTCCCTTTAATCTCACTTAAGCCTATGAGAATTAAATAATCTAATTGGTCGCTCCAAACTACTACTACCATGGAGGAGGCATTACAACATGCTAGTACTGATCATCTATGTTTATGTGAAATTTATGATGGCATGGACTATATGTTTTTGAAAATACGAACAATAATGGAAGCCAAAGAACATGACCCAACATAATTCTTTTTCATAATTCTGCAAAAAAATATTATTGACTGTTGGAACAAAACGACTACCCCATCTCTGAGATTTTCTTTCTCAGGCTTCGTTGTCGAGGAGGGTGCCACCATATAGAGATGGGGAGGTTGCTATCGGCTATAAGGCTGTGTTTAGAAAGATATTTCTAGATAGAGATATCCAAAGTATTGGCTTGAGTGAGTTTGGCTGCTTTATATCTTCAATAATACTGATATTTTTGCTCGTCATGAAAACTACAGGAAAAGTAACGATGAGTGTTGCTATCCGTATAGTCAAGGGTTCATTACTTGTAGCTTCTTGAAATTAAAATACTCTCCAAGTATCTATCTTTCTTTTTTTTTTCTCGTTCTTCACTTGATGCTATAATGTTTTCTATAATATTTTATAATTTATGTTTAAGGTTTTGAATTTGTAAAATCAAATACTACATGTATGCAAACTCAATAGGTTGAAAGTTTTGTTCAGCAGTGCCGAATTGTTGTACATACTACATCTGCCTAATCAAGCACAGTCATTTGGGTGCAAAAAATAGTAGACGATTTGGTCTTTATACACATCAATCTTTGTCTTTTGACACATAAGAAACCTGAAAACAACGAGGTTACAGGATTCACGTATATAGACCATGAATTGTATTCAGATTCATAAACTGATTTGTGTTGGATTCAAACAGGGTCCAGATTTGACCCTGTGAGAATCCGGCACGAATCAGTCATTATCTATGCGGACCCGGGGGAACTCAGTGCGAATCCAATGCGAATCTCACAAGAATCCGCATGGTTCCCAAGGGGCTCGCGGGCCAAACATGGAATAAGTACACACAAATCCATACAAATCATAATGGAAAAAATAATTCAGGAGTCCATGAATCGGATTCTCGTACCCGAATCTCTCCCCGTATCCGAATTGGCAACTTAGCTTGAGTGTGCTGGTTTAGATGTTACAATTGAACAACTTTTGAAAGTTTCTATAGGTGAGGCAACTTCTGCATTGGCGCACTAAGTTTGAGTGACAATCTAGATGAATATGGTTTAAATGAAATTGAACCAAATGTGACCTCAATGCTGTTGATGAATACACACACACACATACATTATCGAACCCCCAATGGAGAAAATTGTCATACAGTTATCCTAGGTTCTGGTTCCTGTACTCTAACCAACAAACTTAGTTTAGAGCATCCACATCAATATTTTCTTCAAATATGAGGGTGTTTAGATTGATGTGTTCCCTCTATAGCACATGACCATGAAATGATTGGGGAAATTAGTAGGGTTTTGAACTTGTCTCAACACCTTGGTGAAAACTATTCTTACCACTGTATTTTTGTAACACATTTCTATCATCTTCTAAAACAGACTTGATGTCAGAGTGGTTAAGGATGTTGTGAATGAAGACATGAGAAATGATCACATGTTCCAAGCCCTAACTTGTTCATAGACCTTGTGTGAGTGGGCATACAAATCAAGATTGTTATTCTGACTCAATTATTCAATCCACTATCACTTAGAAACAAGATGGAGTGAACTATGGAAATACCAATGATAACAGCTTACATGTAAAGCCTAATGGACAACCCAATTAAACATATTCAATAAGGGTTACAAGTGCAGAAAATTTATGTATAATAAAGATTTCAAGTCTATGCAAAGTAAGATTGAACGGTAGAAAGAGAGAAAAATGAGTTAAAAACTGTAACGAGATTATATTATGCATAGTTCTATAGAATGATCTCTGACCATACAAAGAATGGCTATACATAGTACAATTTACCTTTCTATGTCGAACCATACAAAGAATGGCTATACATACTACAAAGAATGATCATACACAACGAAGAGAGGAATAAGGTACATTAGCTGGAAAGTGATGATTAATATTTTTGATAAAACTACGAGAACTCACAGATTGTTGGGTGATGCAGTATGTGGAGTTGTGATGGTTATCAATGCACAATATACAAAACAATATAGCATGGATTGAATTGTACCAACATGACATTCATTACCAGTACTAGAATACCAAAATGGCGAGGGAATGTTATTACTTTATTGATTACCAGAAACATCAGTACATCATCCATATTCCAAAGTTCTTATATAATGGTCAGTTGGTTGGGAAAACTAATGGACGCATCCCCTCGCTTCCTAACTACCCTTTCTTGACAAAGCTTAACTAGCTCTAACTACAGCATTAATTTATTATGTACTACAAAGGGTGCTGATAAGGATGAGGATCTTGTTGATGAAAGTGCACTGCCTTCTGTGAAAAACAAATGAGTAAGTGACCAAGATCCTCTTAGATCACCATTGCCCAATCTTGTGGACGACCATTTGGCCTCTCCTACAGCAAGAAATGATTGATTCACCTTTGGTGCAGCCTTTATGATGTTCCATCACCTTCCATTTTCCAAAACTTGTCACCACCTTATCTGAATGATACTTGAATGACATCCTATTACTATATTAATTTCATTTTCTCATATCTATACTACATACCTCCACTTGATCTCTAGTTTATTGCAGTCAGTTTCCTACACTAATATACAACTCGCTTCCCACGCTTAATTCTTTAAGCTGTTTGAGGAAGGAGGTAGAAGGATTAGGATCCAGTTCAAGTCTTCTCAGCTTCTGGCCTATTCTTTCTTTGATGCTATTCCAATACCTGGGAGTTCTTAGACTAATATGGCTTATCCATGCACAGTCTTCTCTTAGAGTCAGCCATGGGGGATCCTAGCCGCAAAAGGAGAAAGCTTCTTTGTTTATGCTATTCACTTAGTTTTTTGTATTTTGATTTATTAAAATTACAAGTTACAATCTACTTAACTGTTATTTCCTCAGTTTGATCTAAATTTGATTGTATTTGGCCTATGCTGCTTATGATATTCTTGTAAAAGTTGTTTAAATACGAATCTTAGCCTCAATCACTAGAGATATAATCCTGAAAACCACTCTGGCCTCTACTTGTTATTATAGACCTTTGGTAGTGTTAATTGCTTGTTTGACCTCCCTGTTGACTGGACACAAGAACTCTGTTTTTTTCCATCTACGTTCCTGATATGTTTTCTTTCACATTATCATTTTTAATCTCAACTAGTTATCTGCTACACGATATTCTAACAATGAAAATAAATAGATCACTGTGTCAATTGTTTCTAGTGTTGCTTTGATATAATTGTTACCCTTGTTATGATTTGGTTGCTTTGTGTTATATGGTCAATTCTAAACCATGGCCACTAGGTAACTTCAATACAGGAGCAAAGGCTCCCTCTCCATCTCTATGCATGCATCTTCTCAATACATAATTATATAAAATAGCCATTTCTTGTTCATTTATTTCATATTCTGATTTTCCATGGCAAACCCATTCTTACACTGGTACTACTAGCCTGCATAACTCCAAGTGACTTTTAAATTATTCACACACAAATCAAATGGCCAGTTATTATTAGTATTGGCTTGTGTAATGTCAAATCTGATACCCATTAATTTTAGTTTTTTGATATTATGAACATTTCATTCTTGTGATAATGCTTCAGCTCTTATCTTAGTTAGAAGGTGTTGAATGATAAATTACTCCGTTATTTCTCCCAAGAAAAGGTATAGAAATAAGCGAAGAGAGTAAGAGTCCTCTTTTCTTGATATTTGGTGAATACAATATTAGGATATTTATCTTTTTTTTGGTGAAAGGTGTCAATCTAAAATAATATTTGTCATATCTATGTATTTTGACAGGTGAAAATGACAAGGGAGAAGGTGAAGGTAACAAATGTGAATATGATTGACAGTGCATGTTCTCAAGATGAAAATAATGCTATGGGTTCAAGAAATAAGAATACAGCTTCTACGGATGTAGGCACAGAAAGTCAAAATCAGGATGGTCAGAATAGTTTTACAGAGAGTTGTATGTCAGAGGCTGCAATAGGTTGTCCAGCAGAAACAGATGATTGGACCCAATTGCAGTTTCAGGAAAGTTATGAAGTAGGAGAAGATATGGGCGAGGAATTAGAAACTCTGTCTGACATTGATGATGAGGAGGTATATAGAATGCTAATTTATTTCTTACTTTTGTGAAGCAATTTAATTTGTAAATAGTTTCCTTGTCTTTAAACACAAAGTTGTAGCATTGATTTGACTTTGGCTGTCTTACATGACACATAGATATTGCATATTGTGATGTTTCTCTGTATTATGATCCATTTTGTCATTTCTCATAAAAAATTATGGACACCATCTTTTTTTTGGTAGATGATGCTAAAGTAGTTGATATCATGCTTTTTTGGTCTTGTTGGATATTTAAATTAATATTCATTGTAAGTGATTGATCTCACATTTACTGGCTTGAAGCTTTTCGTTTGAACTTGCCTGTTGTTGATCATATATATATAGCAGTGTTTAAACATTCACCAGTTATATTTATCTAAAAAGAATGGAAGTGTGAAACCTTCATAAACTGATATTATCTTAAAGAAGTATATGGTAATGTGCTAATTGCTGCCATGTTTGTAGGTGGATCGATACCTGCATAATGAGGAGGAAGTACGGTTGAAAACTATAATTTGGACAGAAATGAATAAGGAGTATCTTGAGGTATCTATAGGTCCCTTTTGCAAAAGTATAACAAGTTAGAATCCTGGCTCATTTAGATCACTGCATTCTTTATTAGTATAATGGTTTTAAATTTGAACTCAGGAACAAGCAACAAAAGAGGAAGCAATTGCAGCTGCAGAAGCAGCTCATGCTGCGGCTCTAGCTGCTGCAGCAGAAGGGGCACCTGATGCTGTTGAACTTGCAGCGGCAGCAGCTGCTGCTGTGGCAAGATTGAAAAAGGTTGTTACTCTCTCCCTTCTGTTGGCAACAAACATCAACTGCAGAAGTATCTCTATGAAAACTGTATTATCAATTGATTGACAATATTTGATCGTTTTGGTTCTTTGTTAGAGGTACTCATTTTGACAATTGAATAGGGTTCTTAACCTCAATATGCACTGCATATAAATTCTGGAATGATCAATTTGTGCTGCTTGAGGCACTCTATTATCTGATCTCTGTTTAAAAAAACAAATCTGGTTGATTAATATTGCTGATTGGCTTTTGACTCGTTTATGAGCATAACATGTTTTTGAACATATTTTAAACAGCTATTATTCCATCACCAAATTCAAACTTTTACATATATACGGAGATGTGGCCTTCTAAAGATTATCCTATGATGCAAAACACCATTTATTTCTTTTTATTAGAATTGTGTAATTGCTTATTCTGTCCCATTTGACAATAAACAGCACTAGAGTGTAAAAACTCCAACTAGTCTCTACACCGTGATACTGAAGTGAAGACTGGTTTCTTGATTTATAATGGTTTATATTAAAATCCTTTTGATTATTTTTTGCGATTTTGAATTAAGAAATTACTTAAAAGGAAATAATTACTTCAGTCTGAATTCCACACCACAGATAATTGAAACATCAAATAACTTTATCTGTTGCTTGAAAGAACAAATTTGAATGAACCTGATTTGAAGAGTATTTCAATATTTATTAGTTTGTCATATTCTGGGCCAAAACGCTGAATCTGATATCTTCAATTATGCTGTAAGTAATTCAGAAAAAGAACCTGATTGCTGATCCCTAGCCAGCCCTCTATATGGACTGTCAATCTGCCAAGTTAATGACAATATGCAGGTGGCAGCTGATGCACATCACCAACACTGGTATGATCCACGGCTAGCAGAATATGTGCCCAGACAGCTCGCAGCCACCCCACAATCTTCCAACGCAAGCCAAAGACAATCTGGTCTAATCCCATACTGCTCCTAATTGCAGGTCACAACCAGCTGGGTGTGACGTCCATGTAAATTGCAGATCGTAGGTGGTTTCAAAAGGACGTGTGACCATGTAGCTAGTTTGTTTCTGCCCAACCGAATTTGCTAGTCCAGCTAACTTCACCTCACAGCTTGGCATCAAGCTGATAACAATCTCAGACGCAGCCCAATAATGAAAAATGGCAGCCTCCCAATATCAGATTCGACCACCAATATAAGCTCTCAGCAGTAAAGCAAAAAAACATTCACAGTTATAATTTTTTCAGTAATATTCTCCTTAGCTGCAATATGCTATAGTAAGAAAAATACCTAGCAAATACCAAATCCACTATACTTCAGCAGTGGAATGAAAACACTTCTCAGCTACAGTGATAAACAGTAGAGAAGTTAGGCAATTTTAGCTACACCTCAGCAGCTAAATTGCAAGTGCAATTCTTAGAATTTCCAACCCTTATACATTAGCAAGGGCATATAGTTCAGAACCCAGGAAAAAGCCACAAAGGCACAAAATCAAATATATAATCAAGCATGCCTTTCCCAATGAATGAGCTCTTATTTATAAGCTTTTCGTTGGCCAAAGTTTCCTTAAAAATTCACTTTAGAAATTGTGAAAGTTTCCCAAAAGAACTCTGAACACTAGAAACTTTCCAACTTGCTTTTTTAGAAACATCTCTTAAAGTCATTATTATAATAATACAAACATTATTATAATAATGCAACTTAATGATTAATAAATAAATAATAGCTCATGCAATTATTAACCTGATTAAATGTAGGTGACAACTAACTGCCAGGCCACCCACTCCACTGCCAAAAATAGCATCTACTAAAAATAAACTTATTAAAAATAGTAAATCCATAACTGAGACCCCCAAAATGCCTTGCTAGCTCACAAGGGTTGCTTTGGTGAATTGACTTGGGCCAACTACAGGAACCTGCTAAAAATGGGGACATTACATAGATAAAATTTAAAATTATGGTTTTCTAGAGCCCGATAAATTTAATCCCATAGATTATTTTAGACATATTGTTTAGTTTCTGCAAAATGGCATCTGCATGTTCCTATAGTTGGGATGTATATAGACACTGAATCCTTAGTAGATGATTGGGCATGAATTCATGGCTTCTTTCAGTTGTTAGGAGGCTTGTTGGGCTAGATCATTCCAAGCGATTGCTCCTTTCTTTGTTAGGTCTGTTAGAGGGGCTGTAATCTTTGAAAATCCTTTAGCAAATCATTCATAGTAGCTACATAGCCTGACAAAACCCTGTGAGTTGGGTAAGGGTTTTTGGTTTTAGCCATTTTTTGATGGGTTTGATTTTTTCTTCATCTACTTTTACTCCCTCTTCATTGATTTTAGCCCCAAGATAAAGTATCTCCTCAAGTCCAAACTCACACTTTGAAATATTGGCATATAGTCACTCTGTATCTAAAATACTCAAAACCTTCTCAATATGTTTTAGACACTCCTCCCATGTCTTACTATAAATAAGGATATCATCAAAAAGTATGAGAAGGAACTTCCTTAATTGTTGCCTAAAAGTGTGACTCATGTAGGATTGAAAAGTTGTTGTAGCATTTGTGAGTCCAAAAGGAAGCACTGGAAACTCAAAGTGTCAATAATAACATATGAAAGTTGTCTTTGGCTCATCTTCCCTCATTTGTATTTGATGGTAGCTCCAACTCAGATAAATTTTAGAAAAGTAGTGTGCCCCATGTTGTTCATCCATTAATTCATCAATTACGAGAATAGGCTATCTATTCTCTATGGTTTTCTTATTTAATGCTCTGTAATCTATGCACATTCTCATGGTTCCAACCTTTTTCTTGACTAGTACCACTGACAAAGCAAATGGGCTACTACTGGGTTGCATGTGTCGCATCTCTAATAGCTCTTTGACCGTTGTTCCAATTTCTTCCTTGAATTTATGGGGGTGTCTATATGGTGTTGTAACTACAGGTTTTGCACCTTCTAATTCTATGACATGTTTAAAAGCTCTTTTGGGGGAAGACCCGGTGGGATATCTTCGAATACCTTTTGGTATTTTTTTAAGGATAGGATGAATATCTTCGTGAAACATTTGTTATTAGTGGAGGTTCTATCCAAACTAACGTGACTCGGACCCGTCTTGAACTCGGCAAGGGTAACTTGACTCGTGACCCGGCAGTGACTTGGCAAAGTGAAAACACCTCAAGATTTTGAGAATTTTTTGGATTTAAAGAACATTCCATGCTTCCATTATTGAATAAAGCTTAAATACACAATAACATCATGAAATAGAAGGCAATTTGATCACAAACACATACTTAAAAGTTAAACATACATCGATTACATAAGTACAAAGGTAAATTGCTAAATACTAAAATTTAAATAGTAGCTAAAGGAAATCGAAAAGTAAAACATAGAATCATAGATATATAAAATGATAAATCCATGAAACCCATCAAAATGTATATCAAATTCATGAAATCCAACACATCAATAATCATCACCAAATGTTCTAAATTATGAGAATATGTTAAGTTAAACAAAAAGTTAAAACAAGACTATAGCTATGGCTTCCAGTCCTCATCCTCATCCTCATCCCCAACCTCAACCTCAGACTTAGTATAATCTATAAAATGCCTCTTAGTAAGGCATCTAATGTAGGTCTTGGATGATTGGTTAGCCATAGACAGTGCCTATGAGGTGCCTCTAGGATCAATTGTAGTCTCTGCCAGTGCCTGTGAGGTGCCACTAGGAACAACTGTAGCTCTTTGGTCCTCTGCTACCATAACTATGACCTTAGCCTCTCTGTCTGCTTCATCAACCCACTCTAGGTCCTCATCATCAAAGATAGGATCAATAGCCTTAGGGATTCACTTAGACTCTGGATCAACCTTTTCTAGAATAATTAGAGTGGTATCACTATCCAAAATCTCCCTGGTCCTAATGCACAGGTTTTAATGCACAAAGACTAGCTTATTCACTTTCTCCACAAACAACCTGTTACGTCGCTTCAAATGGATGTGCTCGAACATGCTTTAATTGCGCTCACATCCAGAAGCGCTACTTGGCTGGCTCATTATGCAGATGGCGATTTGCTGAAGGTTTTTAGTTGAAGACTCAAACATTTGCCACCATCTATTTGAATTTTTAAAAAAAGAAAAGAAAAAAATATTAATCTCATTTCAAAATTTGAACTTTAAAGCTAGAAATTTAGAAACTAGATTGTATAAGGCTTAAGCTGCAATTTTGTATGACTTTTTTTGTAAATTTGACTTGAAAAAATGGGCCTTGTTGCATTATTATAGGCTTCCATCTCAAGCAATATACTTGTGGCATTAGTGGCCATCTTTGATATCACAGTGTATAGGCCACTAAGAATCTCCTCATCTGCTTTTAAATCTTCACGGAAACGGTATACTAGATTGAGGTAATAGGTTGATGCGTGGATGGGTTTATGAACTTGATTTTGCCATCTCCTATCAATTATGTCCCAAATAGGGCCATACTTGTCCTCAACTCCTACATATTTGGCCTTAATAGCTTCCTTGGCCCATCCATGCCTTCATATATGTAGCCCATAATGGGCTTCTCCCCATCAACAACTCGTAGGAGGGCTACCAGGGGCTCAGTGATCTACAAAATAATTAAACAAAAAAACAATTTAGTGAATGATGAAACTTTGCAAAGTTGCACAATGAAAATAAAACAAAATTATGTATGAAATTAATTAATTTATAAAATTTTAAGACTTAAGCTTTTGAAAATTTAAATTACCTTCACAATCTCCTTACATGGCTCCCAAAAACCTTTTTCATCATAAATGCATTTTGTTGCATCTATCCCTGCAGGGGTGGTGGCAAAGGAGGAGGAACTCCATTGTGGACCAACAAACATGCAGCTCAAAGCTAACCTTGAATTGAACAAGGACTTTAGTGTGATAAAATTAGAGGCAAATGTTGTGATACCGGGACGAGCCAACTCATTTCCCTTCGTGTATTCCCTCATAATGCTGAGGACCAAGGCATGATTACAAATGAACTTGCAACGATTTTTGGCCTTAGCTACACATGATTTCACCCATTCAAGTTTGCCACTATCCTCTAACATGAGGTTGAGGCAATGGACTGCACATGGAGTCCAAAAGATTCTTGGGTGTCTCTCCATCAAAAGTTTTCTTGCATAAACAATTAAAAATCTAGATGTGTCAAAAAACTTTTAATTTTTAAAATTTAATGAAAAACTAAAATAAATTTTTTAGAACTTAGAAGTTAAAATTTTACCTACAACAACATAATTAGTTGCATTTTTGACATGTGAGGAAGCATCTTTAGACTTCAAAAGCATGGTGAATCCTGAAAGTGAAAATTAAACAAAATAATTATCATTCAATAGTCAATAAAACAAAATTTTAGTTATTCAATCATACATTAAATTTTAGACTTCGAGAAGTAGCGGATAATGAATTACCTCCACTAGAAACAAGAAAATTGAGGAGAGTCGTATTCTTCCTATCTGTCCATCCATCTGTCATAATGGTACACCCCTTTGGCTCCAAATCTTTCTATGGTCCTCCAACTCAAGTTTCATCTCCTCAACCATTTCTAGTAAGAGGGGGCCACTCAACTCATTTTCAGTGGGGGCTTTAAACCTTGCACCACAGATGGAAACAACATCAATCATCCCCTGCCAATAAGGAGTCCTCTTATATTTAAAAAAAACATTTTGATTAGTATATTTCAACATCAAGTTAAAATTATAAAATTTCATTTAAAAAATTGAATTTCAAACTTTAAATGTAAAACAATTAAATATAAATGAAATTTAAGTACCTAGCTGCTATAAATGGAATGTTGCAGAAATACCAAAACTTGCAAATTGCTCTTCTTCTAGCTTCATGGATCTCCCTATTCCAAGCCAAGCTCTCAAGTGAGGGTTGTGCACCAGGAGTGGAACGTGATACAATAAAATTGTCCAACCTAGATTTTTTGACTCTAGGACCAAAGGTAATGCTAGTACTATTAGTAGAGGTAGCACCACTAGTAGTGCAAGGAATAGATATGGAAGAAGTACAACTCGCAGAAGCACTAGGATGATAGGGGGGAAGGGAAACACCTTCTCCAACACAACCTATTGAACCTAGTGGTGTAAAACTAAATTCAAAAGCAGTGCCAGATGAGCATGGAAGGGAATTGAAACCAATCTGAGCTAACTCTGCTAATTGTTTTTGTTTTAATTCCCTTTCTTGTTCATATTTTTCTAAGGCAACACAACAAAAACATTTAGCCTCAGGAGTTGCAATTTTACAAGGCTCAGCATCATGACCACGTATGCCAGCAATATGGTATTTCAATCTATTTATCCCCCAACTATTAATGACCTTACAAAATAGGCATTTTGTTTGAGTTCTACCTCTTCCCGAAAATTCTATGGTGTACTTCCAGCACTCATCTTTTTTATTACCTTTAGAGAGCTTGGGTTTTTTAGCTGGAGGAGCCATTATGAGGAAGGAAAAATGTCAAGGTTGCTGCAATAAAACACTTTAGACCAAATATTATCATTTAAGCATTGTATTATATGAAGAGCTAAAGTAAAACAAAACCCATAAACATACAAAAAAAATTTATCCAAAAAACCATAAGCATAGAGAAAAAAACCATCAAAATCCAAAAAATCAACTCTTACCTTTTTGAAATGAGTTGAGAAGTGTTGAGAAGAGCTCTTGTAAACTCCTTGATGATCTAAATGCAAGGGTGTAGTTGCTCCATGTTACAAATGCAAGGTTTTCTCCTCTTCCTTTTAGTTGGTTGCAAAACAATGGCACTCTATCTCTGTTCTTCCTCTCACCCTCTTTCTTTTTCTCACAATATAGTGTTATGAAAGTCCTTTTAGGGTCTTTAAGGATAAAAAATAACCAAAAAATATATTTTAAAAAAAGCATTTTTTTAATGTTTTAACTCAACCGGACTTTGACTGTTGTGACCCGCAAGTCACGCTTTGACCCGCGATTCACCCTCCCTGACCTGTCGAGCCCGGGTCACGGGTCATTTTGACCTAGCAAGCCATTCCTGACATGCTGACCCAGGAGACTCGCCCGACTCACGGCGAGTCTCGTTACTCTGGTTCTATCTAAGACCATACATTGAGCTACCCACTCTCCTTAGTCATGTCTTAGAATTCTTTCTCTTTTATTACATGATACTACTTTTGGGGTTCCATTAGGCTTTCCCCTTAATGTTATTTCTTCTTTTGCGTGTTTAAAGCATATTTCAAGATTAGGACCATCCATAATAAAACACCCCAAAGTGTTCATCCATGGCATTCCTAGGATAATATCATTTTATACTTTTGCTACATAGAAATTTTTATTACATGCCCACTAGTGGTAATCTCTATTTAACAATTTTTTTACAATAGTCCATGGATCCATTGGCCAATGGTACTTTGAAGCCCTCAAAATCTTGGGTTTTTTGCCTTCCTTTTCCCACTGAGTGCTTACCAAAAAATTCATGAGACCCTTGATCCACTAATACAATCACCTTTTGTCCTTCAAGTGTGCCTAAGATCCAAAAAGGCCTATTTTCATTTTAAGAGATAACTATTAAGGTCCCTTGTTCTAATTTGCTGGTTTTTACCTTTTTATATCGCTTCTATTTTATTTACTTGCCCTCTCTTACACCGACGACCACTTTCCTAAGGTTCTTTACATTTGAAATATAAATTCTTTTGGATTAGTTCTTTCCTTTTTTGACATCTATGTCTCGTGCTCCATGGGCTCTTTACACAAATAAGATGGTTTATCTTGGTTATCCTTCTTGTCCCTTCACTTCGATGGAACTTTTGAAACTCAAGCTTTTGGGCTTTTCCCTCATTATTATATTCAACCTTTCTTACTTTCTTGATTGTAAGGAAGCAAAGGTATGCAAAATCACTTCCTATGCTAATTTTGAGAGGACAATTATGAAAATAACAACTTAACTATTATGAAGATTTCAAGAGACAAATAAGAGCATAAATGAAACAACAATGAACGCATAACAACTTTGATTATCATGGGGAAACCCTTATGAGAGAAGAACCCTACATTGTAAGCCCTGGATAATTTATCATCAAATCAATGGAGATTGCACCACACTTGTAATGTAAGTTCTTACAGGAATATCACCTCAACTCAATCCGTGAGGAACTTCACAAGCACTCTTCTAGCACCCGATCTTGCAATAAAACTCAATGCTCAAACTCCTCCTAAATTCTCCTTTGATAGGCTTCTCACAACTTGGAAACCACTGGTGGTTTTACAATACTATGTGCAAAACCTCTTTGACACGTGTTGCACATGCATAACTTGTGTTTCCCAAGATAAGTATGAACTAGGTAAAAAATAATGTATCATGTCCAAACTATTATCCCCTATTTTTGATCTTCATAATGAAGAGCATGCGATTATACTAGGGGGAGGGGATAATCAGTATAATTACAGATTTGCCAATTCAAAACTTTTATCTAAACAAATAATTTCAAATATTGAAATGAACAATTATGCAGATGAACACAATAACATGAAGATTTACATGGAAACCTAATGCAGGAGAAAACCATGGCAAATAAATGCTTTCTTATATAAATTTTTCTTTTACAATGTATTGTAGGCTTCAACCTATTAGAGGCTCCAACCCCTATGTTTATGAGTAGTGACTTAGTGGAAGCTCTAACTCCCACTCTTTGCAGGCACCGACCTACTAGAAGCACCAACCCCCATTGCTTGTCTTTGTGAGCACTAACCCATTGCGCACAAACTTCGTTTCCACCTTGGTCACGTTGCTTACTCAATTGATGATGGATATCCTTTTAGCCTAAGTTATTGGTTCGGGTTCGGTTCCAAGTTCAAAGGTTGAGAACCGGTTCGCAAGTTCATCAAGATTTTGGAAAGGGCTTTGGGTTCATTAGTACAAAAACAAGTAAAAATTATATTATATAGATATATACACACACATACACACATTTTTATTAAGAATGACTTAAAATTAAAATGTAGCATAGTAGCATAAACACATTTAAACAACAAAAATTTGAAAACACCATAAACAGTTAAACTTGTAATCATAGTGATCATAACATCATATAGTAACATAGTTCAATCAACTTCAACATCAAAGATTCAAAACATTTAAAATATCAAGTTCAAGTATTTATTGTTTCACCTTCATTGTTTAACTAATGGAATGGAAATCTATTAATATTCTTAGTTCTAAGTTCTTCAATCTTCGTCTTCTTCTTCATATTCTACTTCTTCGGTATTACTTGTGCTAAGGCCAATGGGATCAGCAGCAAAAGCTACAATGTTATTGACATCAAAATCATCAAAATCATCAATTGTAAGCTAAGCAGTGGAAGCATCCAAGTCCGCAATCTCTGCACCTACATCGATCTTCTTTGTATTCTTCACTCTTGTGTGAAAGAAGGCGCAAGTTGTTATGTTCTAATACTAGGTTCTCTTCTTTTTTTGATTGCAACCTATTGCTCTTCATCGAGTGGATGAAAGAATAGGTCCTCCAATTTCTTTTTGATGTAGAAGAACTAACAACCTATGAAGACAACATAGGGTAAGCAATTAAAAAGAATTAATTCAATATTATAAAAAAATCAAAATCACTTTCTAGTCATGATTGTAACATCCTGATTTTCCGGGTCTTATTTAACAACTAACATCTCCAAGAAATATAGATATTACTTCAATTCATAGGAAGACAATTATCTTAGTCATGTCCATGTGAAAGAGATTTACTCTTAAAAACAGTTAAACAACATTTTTTAACTTAAAACATCATCAATGAATTTACTATAGAAAATAAAATCCACATACCATGGAATTCGAACCAAGAAGTCATTGTAGGGATGCTTTTGCAACCACCCAAGGTAGTCCACATATACCACTATAACAATATCAAACAACAAATACCATCCTATACCACCATATCGAAATTAAATGACGATTACCATTAAATACCACCATATAAAATTAGGGCATCACATACCATTGTATCGATTTGGACATCGATTACCATTGGATCATTTAGAGCTTCTAATACCACTGTATCAATTAGGGCTTCCGATACCACTGATTCAATTAGGGCTTCCGATACCATTGTATCATTTAGGGTTCTAGATATCACTAAATCAAATTAGGGCTTTAGATACCACTGTATCATTCATTTCTTTCCGATTACTTAATTGTGGCAATGACTCAAGATTAGAAAATATGCTCATATTCGATATTCATATAAATGAAAAACAATCCATGAATCTATCTATCGCCTCTAGGTGTAGAATATCTATAACTAAGAAATAACTCAATTAATCCTACCTTCTTGCATATACATCATAAAATTGATAATACCTATTTCCAACAAACAATTTAATGTACAACTTATCTTTGTCTGTTGTTCATCCGACGACTTGGGGAGAGGTGAAGCATTGTTAGGGGTTTAACCACCCAACCTCGAACCAAAACTTATCCCCACACAATCTCTTATGAGAAAGGCCCTCCCTACCCGGAATAGACAGGATCATCTTGTCATCAGCTGAGCAACCTGGTATCTAACCATACCCCCCGACTTGACGGCAAGAGATTACATTAAACGGAATCATGCATGAGCTATTAAATAATTCATATTAAAATAATAAACATTAATATGGCATAACTGATTACTATTTCATGTTATTGCAGATTCTTTTCTCTCACCTCATTACCCATTTCCTTGGCTACACGGCCAGGTGAGTCCTAGGTGTTCAGAATTCTTAGAACAATCGGTTCTGTCAATTATACAAGAAGATTACATGCATCTAGCATTTCACAATTTGTGATTACATGATTATGTTTTTTAAAGATTCTAGAATTTGATTGTTTAATTCTAATACCCATCGGTATAATGATTATGGATCCATACTATGTTTGTCTTGGCTTCAACAAAAGAATCATAACACTTGTCTTTCAATAGAGTACAAAACATTTTATATTCACAACCAATATAGTGTGCCCGACCTAAGTCTATGGCTTAGCAAGATTAAAATTGCTTTGTAAATTATTTACTGGTTCTTCTTGAGAGTGCTATCCCTTATCTCAAAGGTATATGGAAAATACTTTTGTATAAGCTTGCACTGATATGACTTCCTTTTAAACAAAGTTCTGATATAAAATCTATATTCTATTATGAAATCAATATTCTGATTATAAAAACATGATCATTGATGTTGGTTCATTCATACATTTAGGTTTTTATAGTTATCATAAGGTTATTTAATGAAGACCTTCAATGAATTTTATATTAAGCTGGAAACCAACAACAAGGTGTTGTAATCTAGTCTCAATCTATTAATGTATAGTTGGCCATGGTTTTAACATTCAAACCAAGAAAGAAAAGGTTATGATTATGCAAACCCCTTTGCATTATTTCCAGCTCTATCAATATGTACTTGACAGTAATCAATTAAAGAGAAACTATGAATCACAAATGCATATGTCATATTTCTTATACCGGACTATAGTCGGTACTTGCATAGTAAGGAAGGAATTTCTATGAATTATGTTGGCATATAAATCATGACCTGAGTTAAGATTGCAGTTGGTTTGGACGTGGCTGCTCCGTCTTTTGCCGGAATCCCCTGCTCACGAATTGCTTTACCCGCTAGCTCTGAGACTAGATAAGTGTTGATCAGGCAGAAGAAAACAGGAGGATACGGAATAAGAAAATAAAAGGAAGTTCGACTAAGAAAAGACTCACAGCTTGAATGAAATCATAGCAAATATGGAGAAAGGTCATATTATTGGGTTGATTCACGACTTGCTATAAAGAATTGCCGAAACTCCTCGGCTTCCATCAGTTTTAAAAGGATTATAAAACCTTTTGAATTCCTCGGCTTCCATTAGTTTTAAAAAGATTATAAAACCTTTTGAATTCCAAGTATTAAATTGATTGGAAAAAAAAGAGGAAAAAGAAAATAAAAAGGTTGAAAGAGAAGTTGGAAAGATTATAAGACCATTCGAATTGCCGAATATTAAATTATCTTATCTTGCCAAGTGTTAATTGATTAAAAGAAAGAATATTAGATTGGAAAGAATAGAGTTGGAAGATTATAGTTCGAATATTATAATAATTCAAATGTTATTATAATCTTATACGTACATGTAAACTTCACCTTATTAAATTATAATGGTGCCAAATCATTTTTATATTATATGCACGTATTTAAATATTTATTAAAATAATATGATGAAAGATAAATTAAAATCCTTTGAGATATGTTTATTATTTTAACCCTATTATTTTTTCAATTTATTTATTTAAATAGCTCATGTGGGTCCCACAGATGTATCCTGTTTCAAGTTGCTAGGTTCTCAACCCATTTACTCAGTGATGGTGATGCTCCTGCCTAATTCTTTTCCTTCCACCCCTTTGACATGTTTCCTACAAGGAAATTCTCCACAGTTAAATTATATTATCATAATAAATGATTTAATTATAAATAATCACAACGATTAACCATTTTTTTTAATTCCATGAATTCGTGATTAACGATCAACTAACATGTTATATTCACTTGAAATCATAACGACTATCTTACCATTTCCCCAGATTATAACAAATTAAACTGCCAACTAACTTCATGTAAACCTCAACGGCTAGATTTCAAATTAGGTCAAAAATTGGGATGTAACAATGATTCTTTTGAAGATAAAGTGAGCTAATTTTTAAACATAAGACTTACTTGTGATATAACTTTGATTACAAGGGGCTGCAATGTTTGGAATTTATGGCCATGGAGGTACCACCAACCATGAGCATCCTTCTTGAACCGATGATGAAGAGTATCGTTACTGAGACCTCTAGCATTGACAAACTCTATGAACTCATCCATGATTACATCTCTCATATCATAATCAGGAAATATTCTTCTAAATGCTACCTAGTACTTGTTAGACACTTCCGGTAGACTACAATATTGTGAGCTATAGTATTTGGGGGTCAAGGCATAGGCAAGCAAATGGAATGTAGTGGTCATTTTGTCAATCTGTGAAAAATAATTTTTTTGCACTCATTTGAAAAAAGTCTCTTGTGGATTTTGCTCCTCATTATAATGTAATGTTCTTGACCTACGTAGGCGACTACAAAGACGATGTGATTGTGCGGAGATGAATGACTGGGGGTTGTACAATAGTGCAGACAGTGATATTGTTGTTGTACGTTGACAAAAAGGAATGCCGTACAATGGATGCTTGATGGCTATATGATGTAGTCAGTGATGGGCATACGGTAGATGGAGGGCAAGAGGGTCGTACGGTATATTGGCCATACGATAGATGGAGGCAAAAGTGGTTGTACAGTAGAAGGTAGTCAATAAGTCCGTATGGATGGGAGGTGTGGGGTGTTTGTATGGTGGAATAGGTAAGGGTGTACGGTATAGTAATGGAGGTTGTACGATAGGTTTTGAAGGTGGTATAGATGTTGTACTGAGCGGGGAAATGGATGGGGTGCGAATGGTAAACAAGTTCAGTTATGCACCATAAACTATCAATCCTAAATTTATCAAGTAACACCAAACAAAAAAATGGAGATTTGAACAAGAATATTCTTTATTTAATATTTGCCAAAAGATGATGCTCCGATTTGCTAGATCTGAGCGAAGTGTTATAGGCAACGGAATAGGGTGAGGGTTGAATCCCACCGAAACTGGACAAACCAAATAGGGAAGGTCTTTCACTTCCGAAATGGCGAACAACAGAGAACTCGAACAGGAATTCGCAGTACATAGAAAATAATCCAAAAATGCATACCAGATGACTACCTACAAGCTATGCTTAAATACCCATTGGGGAAAACTTTCCGAGGGTGTACAAAGATAGCTGACGACAACATAAACTACGCAAACAAAACAAAAATGGGTCCAAGATATATTAAATCAATCAACCCATTAACAATAGTTTGATTAATGATTTATTTATAACAGGAACATTACAATCTTCCCATCCCAAATTTTGCTTGTCCTCAAGCAAATGCAATGCCGAGTGCTAAAGAATGTGCTCATTGTTCCACGTCACGTCATCCAATGGCAAGTGTTTCCAACGCACCAAATATTCCTTCACCATGCAGTTCCGCAGGGTCTTCTCACGTACTTCGATGATCTCGACTGGTTCCAATATGAGCTTTCCTTCTTCATTGAGCGACAGAAGGTCTGTGGCTACTGTGATGCTCTACCCCATGACTTTCTTTAGGCATGAAACATGAAAGACATTATGAATACGACTCCCATCTGGAAGTTCTAGGTTGTAGGCGACTTCACCAATGCGACGAACTACACGATAGGGGCCATAAAATCGTGGCTTCAATTTTTCTTTTCCCTTTTTCTTCAATGAGGATTGTCGATGTGGCTAGAGCTTGAGATAGACCAAATCCCCTACTTTGAAACTCCTCTCCATTTGGTGTTTGTCAGCATACATCTATCGATTCTATGCTCATTGTAAGTTTTCCTTCTGGCATCTAAGGATGTCTTGTCCCTCCTGAAGCTAGTCGCTCGCCCTCGGTGCATGACTATCACCTAGAACTGTGTCAATGAAGGAAAGGGGTTTGTACCCATATAGAGCTTTGAATGGTGCTATTTTGATGGACATGTGGTATGTGGTATTGTAACAATATTCCCCTACGTGTATCCATTTGACCCATGCTCGTTATTGTGCCGAAACGTAGTTTCGAAGGTAACCTTTGAGCCACTTGTTCACAATCTCCGTCTGTCTGTCTGTCTGTTGAGCCACTTGAAACATAGTGCTGAGAGAATTGGATTGAATTGTCATTGCAAGATTATAAATAGGATTTTGCATAAACCATAAAACTAGTTGTGGGGAGCATGGACACCAATTGCACAAGCTATTTTAAATAGGATCTTGCATGTATGTATTGAGTGAGTTTGCATGATAAGATTTTGCAATACTAATAATAGAAAGCTGGAGACAAGCTTTTGCACAAAATGAGAAAAATAAAATTCTAATATAAATTCAATGGTTTGTGAACTAAAATTACCAATCAAATTCTTTAATGCAATCAATATCGGCTGCTTTGGTCAAAATATTTTTACTGTAGCTAAAATAAGAAGATTACAGATCTGCAGTTTTCAAGTTTTGGCTGTGAGAGAACTCATAATGCCCATAGTGACAACAAAAAGCCGTCTTTTCCACGTCTTCCTCTCATGTGGATCTGATGGTATTAGGAACGAAGATCTATTTTCGAAAAATAGACTACACCATGTAATTCATCCAGCAACTCATCTATCCTTGGAATGGGATATCTAATCTTTATTGTTTTTTTGTTCGACGCATGGTAGTACACACACATGTGCATCGTCCTGTCCTTCTCCTTGACCGATACCGCTGATGACATGAAAGGGCTAGAAATGGGATGAATCCATCTTTTCTCTAGCAGTTCTTGAATTGTCTTTTCGATCTCATCTTTGAATTTCTTGGGATGGCGGTAGGGTGTGGTTATGACCGGCTTGACTCTGCTTCCAATTCGATAGTATGTTCAAACCCTCAATAAAGTGGTATGCTAGGAGGAATGTCTAAAAAAACTTTATCATGATCGCTTAAGATATTCTAGAGACCATCATCCTGGGGAGGTGTCCGTTGTCCTTTTATAGGCTCTGCTAAGACAAAACAGTGTGCAGCCCAAGCAATGTCATCACCTCAAAAAATTGCCTCCATCCGATGTGCAGAAACTTCCTTGGGACCCTCATTTGCCATTCTGCGGAGAACATCCTTCTTTCCATCGACAACAAAAGTGAAATCCATCCGTTTGAAGCTCTGAGTGTATTCATCAAGTGTCTCCATCCACTATATGCCTAAAATAGCCTCCATGTCATCAAGGTCCACTATGAAGAAATCATCGGTTACCGTGTGATTCGCCATTGTGATACCTAGCTGAGGAACAAGGTGTGTGCACGGCAGAAGAGTCCCTTCAACAACCTTGATCTGAAATCCTGCGTGCATCTCCATAGGTAGACCTTTTTGCTTCACCAAATATGAGTTTATGAAGTTTAGAGTGGCTTCGCTATCAAGCATCACCATAACCCTTTGTCCTTGAAGGGTTCCTGGTACACGAAATACTATGCACCTTGAGCTATCGGCTAGGGCAATAGTTCCTCCACGTTGTACCAATACTGCAATTCTTCCATACGGTTCAAACTAATCATGTTGGTGTCATTGTGTTGTTGATTGTCGTCAGAGGGTATTTCTTCCTATTCGTGCTCATCATCGGACATGACCTCAATGTAATGGATCTTTCCTTTTCTGAGGCATCTATGGCTAGGTTCCCAAGGTCCCTTGCAGTTGAAACATGGTTTCTTCCTTTGGAGCTCCTGTCTGGCAGCTTCGTCGAACGATGACTTTTTGGGCAGAGGTTTATTATCTTTGTCCCTTGGAAACACTAGCAGTTTGGAATGTGAGTAACTTTGCGAGAATGATGCCGATGATGATGTCATACTTCGTGCCTTCTTAATGGCCTTTGACAAGGTGGCAAGATTGAACCCTTTTACCCAACCTTTCAGTGGTTCTGTCTGTCCGTCGATGAAGAGCACTATCTGTCTTCCTTCAAAAATGTCTGTGACCAAAATAGAGTTTCTAAAATTCCGCAATGTACTGGTTGACAGATCCAGTTTGCCTCGACTGTGCCAAAACTTTGAAATTGAGTTCCGAATCTTTACCATCAAATCAATCTATCAATCTCTTAGTGAATTCCACATAAGTATTTATTTGATCATGCCCCAATGTGATGGTGCTGTGATGCCACTATTCATACACTACTACATGCGTCTCCATAGGCAGACCTCTTAGCTTCACCAGAGATGAGTTTATGAAGTTTAGAGTGGCTCCGCTATCAAGCATCACCATAACCCTTTGTCCTTGAAGGGTTCCCTGTATATGAAATACTGTGCACCTCGGGCTATTGGGTAGGGTGATAGTTCCTCCACGCCATGCCAATGCTGCAATTCTTTCCATATGGTTGAAACTAACCATTTTGGTGTCACCGTGATGTTGGTTGTCTTCAGAGGCTATTTCTTCCTGTTCGTCCTCATCATTACACACAACCTCAATGTAATGGATCTTTCCTTTTTCGAGGCATTTGTGGCCATGTTCCCAAGGTCCCTTGTAGTTGAAACATGGTTTCTTCCTTCAGAGCTCCTGTCTGATAGCTTCGTCCAACGACGACTTCTTGGGTGGAGGTTTATTATCTTTGCCCCTTGGAAACACCGACAATTTGGAATGTGAGTAACTTCGCAAGGATGATGCCGATGATGATGCCATACTCCGTGCCTTCTTAATGGCCTCTGACAAGGTGGCAAGATTGAACCCCTTTACTAAACTTTTCAGTGGTTCTGTCAGCCCGTCCATGAAGAGCACTATCTATCTTCTTTCAGAAATGTCAGTGGCCTAAACAAAGTTTCTAAAATTCTGCAATGTGCTGGTTGACCAATCTAGTTTGCCTCAGTTGTGCCAAATCTTTGAAATTGAGTTCTGGATTTTACCATCAAATCGATTTATCAATCTCTTAGTGAATTCCGCATAAATATATATTTGATCATGCCCTAGTGTGATGGTGCTGCGATGCCACCATTCATGTGCTAGTCCTTCCAAGTGCAATGCCGCAAATTTAATTGCTTCTTCTTCTAGCATGGGATTAAGCTGGAAGTAAGTATCAACCTTCATTGCCCACGCTTGTGCAAATATGAATCCGGATCCATCAAATGGAGACAAATTTACTTTACTCAACTTCCTCCAAAGATCATCATTAAAATATTCTTTGTTTCCGCCTCCCAAATATCTTATTCTCAGGTCTGCATAATCTTTGTGGGATATATCTTCCTCAAAATTCGCATTCTTCCAGTCCTTTCTTAGTTCTTGCATTTCTTCAAAGGTTGGCTGCTTCCCTCCGAGTGGTGTCTTCGTCATGGGGGAAAGACAACATGGAAGGTCAAGAGTGTGCTGGATGAGGGTTTGCTTTACCCGACACTGAGTCCGCGCTGTGACCATTTTGTTCTCTGAATATTTTATTGTCTGCCAACTTCTTGAGAGTCTCTTCCATGAGTTGCTGAGTATCATTCATCTATGCTTGATTCCTCACAAGTTCTCTCAGTAATGCCACAAGTTTGGCAGCTATGGGTTTTAGTTTGGAGGTCATTATATCAATGGAATGGGTTCTTCTTCTCTTTCGGCTATAAACTCTCATTTACTGTCCACAAGCTCACAGGATCGAAGCTTTGATACCACTGTAATGTTCTTGACTGTAATGTCTCCATTTTAGGACATTAGAAATATTAAAGTCTTATTTTATATAATGTTAAAATTGACCTTGAGACGTAAACTCAAATTATTAAAAGGTCAATTTAACATTATAAATAGGGCAAAAGATCAAGGAGGAATAAGATGAAATGCGAGAGGGAAGTTGAAGAGTCTCAAGGGAATAGGACGAAAGTTAGAAGAGAGTTGAAGAGTCTTCGTTTGTGTATTAAAAGGGGAAAGAGGATCATTCCTGAGCATGCTTGTTTTATGATTCATTTCTAGTTTTCTCTCTTGTGAGAGTTATTCAAAAAGCTTCAGCTTTCAGCTAGTATGAGGATGTAGCCCCTCATGTTGGCTAATAGTGGACGCAAACTCATTGTTCGGGGGACATCAATTTAGGTGTTTCATTCACGCTTACAGGTTCTTATCCTAGTATTCCAATCTAACTGTTAATTTGTATTTAAGATTGAGTTTTTGTACTGATTATTGTATTGCTGTTGTATAATACAATAATGTGTTTACGAAGTTGTATGAGAGTTTTCTAGTTTTATCATTGTGGGTCTGTAATGCATTTCTATATGTTTGAAATCCTGAATATTAATTTGAAAAGAACAAGTTTATATTTATTGGAGAATCAACTGGTTTTCTAATGTTGTTCGTAATTCGTATGCCTTTTGTTTAAGTTCAGAATATCAGTTTAAGGAAGCAATTAGATAACTATCAGTTGGATTATTTCCTATGGCTTACATTGCCGGTTGATACGATTTTATTTTTTTACTACCTAAATGCTATTTTGAGAAGAAATTTAGTAAATATCCGGTTAGGGATATTTCACTGACCTCCGTAGGTGACTGCAAAGATGATGTGATTGTATGGAGATGAATGATTGGGGGCCGTACAGTAGTCCAAGATATTGTTGTTGTGTGGTGACAAATAGGAATGTTGTACAATGGATGTTTGATGGCCGTATGGGGTATGTTGTGATGGGTGTACGGTATATGGAGGTCGAGAGGGTCATACAGTATAATGGCCATATGGCAGATGGAGGCAAAAGGAGTCATATGGTGTAGTGGCCATACAGTAGAAGGTAGCCAATAAGTTTGTACGGATGGGAGGTGTGGGGTGTTCGTATAGTGGAACAGGGAAGGTTGTATAGTATAGTAATGGAGGTCGTACGGTAGGTTTTGAGGGTGGTATGGACGTTGCATTGAGCGGGGTGAGTGATGGATGTGGTGTGGATGGTAAACAAGTTTAGTCATGCACCATAAACTATCAATCCTAAATTTATCAACACCAAATAAAAAAATGGAAATTTGAACAAGAATATTCTTTAATTAATATTTGTTGAAAGATGGTGCTCCGATTTGCCAGACCCGAGCGAAGTGTTATAGGTGACGAAATAGGGTGAGGATTGAATCCCACCAAAATCAGACAAACTAAATAGGGAAGGTCTTTCACTTCCGAAATGACGAACAATAGAGAACTCCAATAGGAATTCGCAGTATATAGAAAATAATTTAAAAATGCATACCATATGACTACCTACAAGCGGTGCTTAAATACCCATCGGGGAAAACTTTCTGAGGGTATACAAAGATAGCTAACAGCAACACAAACTACGAAAACAAAACAGAAATGGGCCTGAGATATATTAAATCAGTCGGTGGCCCATTAATAATAGTTTGATTAATGATTTATTTATAATAGGAACATTACATATAACTTGCTTGATCTTCTCAAGCATTGAATCTATGCCGTCATAGATCTCTCCAAGGCAAGGCCTATCCATGTCAATGTACCTAAGCATGCTCATAATGGGCTCGGTGATCTTAAGGAGATATTCCACACATTCCCACCATGACTCAGCCAATAGCCTATCCTTTATTTTGTTTGCCCTTTTAGTGGTCTTTTGCTTCCATACACCCCAATTGTGGGTGATTACCATACCTTGAAGTGCATCTTTCACTTGCACAAGTCGTCTTAAGATGATTATATCTGATGCAAAACGGGTCTCAACAACCGGTGACATAAATTAGAGCAAAAAACATCTATTAGATACATATTTTAAAAAAGTACATACATTGCACAAGTAAAATATGAAAAATCAGAATTTGTCAAATATTAAAAATTAAATTACTAACTTGAGTTCAAGTTCATTTACCTTTAATAGCTGCAATTATGAGTGGTTTTTTGGTTTGTGACAAAAACTTGAATGTCCTCAGCATTTTCACCCATTGTTTTGATCCACTTAATTTGGTTCTCAATCTTTTGTAGCATAAGATTGAGTGAATTGATTGCACAAGGTGTCCAAAAGATATATTGATATCGTGAGTCAACCAACAAACCAGCTGCTCTACAATTCTTTGCGTTGTCCGTTATGACTTGGACAACATTTCTTGCACCCACTTGTTCAATGACGTCAATTAGGATATCAGCAATAAATGACCCATCTTTTACTTTGCCCTCACTATCCACTACTTTTAGAAACATTGCCCCTTTAGGGGACACCGCAAGGACATTGATCAAGGGACAGTTTTTGAAATCCTTCCACCCATCCGAAACAATTGTCACCCTTATCTCAACCCATGAGTCCCTTATGGGCTTCAATTGATCTTCATTCCGTTGGACCTCTTGATCCAACAAGGTGGTGCACACTTTTTCATACCCAGGGCGACAATACCCTCTTAGAGCTTCATTGGCACCCCTCAACATGTTCTTCCAAAATGGAGAGCAGACAACATTAAAGGACAACCCATTTGCATACAAACATCTTCCCACATTAATGTCAACAATTTCTTAGCTCTAATTTTGAAAAACAATTTCTAGTGGCCCCTTTCTTTTGTGTACAAGGGGGACAGATTCAGTGTCACTGTCTGCTGTGGTACTGAAGAAGGGGTGGTCTTGTACTAAAACATTGGGGAGGGGGGCTGCATTCCCTTTGCTCTTTTACTTTTACTTTTATTGCTGCTGAGTTTTGTTGCCTTGCGTCCTTCTCTCTCTTCTGCTACTTCATGCTCTTCAATATATTTTAACACAATTTCATTTGGTATAGGAGCACCTTTTTTGCTAGGGCATTTCTTGACTCCTCTTCTAGTGTAACCACATAAATGACCTACCACACGATAATAATAACTATTTCTTTCTACACCACAACCCCAACATCTCCAACGAAATGCACCACCTCCTGGAAGGGGTTTTATAATGTCTACATACTTCCATAGAGGAGAATTAGAGTTGGGTTCCATTGTTTGTTCGGTATTGCTTATTGATGAAGAGGTAGATGCCATTAGCAAGAAATTATATACATGTTCATAATTTATATGGAAGAAAATGATAAATTTTGGAAAAATGGGAAAGAACATATGAAGATTGAAAGAGATGGAAAAATGAAAAAACAAGAATAAAAACAATAGCAAATGAAATAAGATCTTACCTTTTCCAGCCATTGCAAGCTTGCAAATGTGTATGAATGATGCACAAACACTTGAAGAATGCCAACAAATCAATCTTCAAACTCCTTGCACAACTAGATGCTTGCTCAAAAACTTATGTGCTCTTCCTTAAGACAAAAAAAACCTATTTGGAAACATAAGATGACAATGAGAGGCCACTAAAAACAGTTTATAACAACAATTAGGATTGTGGACGCCAAAAAAAAATTAAATATTGCCCAAAAAAAAGTTTTCCAGCTGTTTGTGGGGCCCAGTTTGCTGCTGTTTGGAACTGGGTTCGAAATTTTGGAGTTGGTTCACCCAGGTTCGATCCTAGTTCGAACCCAATCCACCCAGGTTCGATCCCAGTACAAACCCGATCGAACCCATAGTGCCTAAACAACACCCTGGTCGAACCAAGTTCGAACCGGACCCAAACTTCAAACTTTTTTGGGTGCAGGGGAGGTACCCATGCAACCTAGCTTTTAGTATAACTGTTCTTTCCCACTTTTGATATTTATATCATATATATTTCTTTTCTATATTTTTCTTCTATCTGAAGTCAGCCTCAAAAAAAAAAAATTTTATTTATTGACCATAGCTTCAATATGTATAAGCATATGCATACGAATCAGATCTTCAATAAATGTATAATCCCCTTTTTCTTTCTTATTCTATTCTACTCATGCTTCTCAAATTTCTGACTTCTTTTCAGCCACCACTCACCTTATTCTTTTTATTATTGTTATTATCCTTCTGCTCACTTCTTTATTTTCTTCACACAAATTGCTGATTCTTATATTGTGCTCATTACACTTCTAGCTTTCTTCAATATATTCTTTTTATAAGTCTAACTGCTGACATATACTTGTGCAAATGATACACTTCTTCATTTATATCTTAATACTAAGGGAATGTGACTTTTTGAATCCAAAAGTCATCTTTCGTCAAAATTAAAATACACTTCCCTTGATTTTAACTGCTATCAGTATTAAACGCATTTATTAACAAAATGTTGTCTATACTAATCACACATCATGTTTTTCATCTTAATATTGTTATTGCCTCATAATATCTCTGACATCGCAAATACATCCCTTCACATTGACTAACGCTGGTTATTCATTTTCGAGTTGCTGTATATGCACACGTGGTCAAAGTTACTATTAAGCAGTGTACATCGTAATTATATTGTGTCGCTGTTGTATTTATTCCAACTGCTTGTCTTCGTGAGCATAAACTTCTTTTCCACCTTGGCGACATTGCTCACTCAACTCTTGATGGATATCCTTTTAGTATAACTGTTCTTTCCCACTTTTGATAGTTATATCATATATATTTCTTTTCTATATTTTTCTTCTACCTCAAGTCAGCCTCAAAAAATATGTATTTTATTAATGGAACATAGCTTAAAAATATATAAACATATGTACATGAATTAGATCTTCAATAAATGTATAATCCCCTTTTCCATTCTTATTCTATTCTACTCATGCTTGTCAAATCTCTGACTTCTTTTCAGTCACTACTCACCTTCTTATTCTTTTTATTTTTGATGATTATCCATCTGGTCACTTCTTTATTTTCTTCTTCACACAAACTGCTGATTCTTATATTCTGCTCATTATGTTTCTACTTTTCTTCTTACTCCCTTTTCTTCAATATATTCTTTTTCATAACTCTATCTACTGACATACACATATGCAAATGATACACTTCATTTATATCTTAATACTAAGGGAATGTGACTTTTTGAATCCAGAAGTCATCGTTCTTCAAAATTAAAATATACTTCCTTTGACTTTAACGGCTATCAGTATTAAACACATATATTAACAAAATTTTGTCTATACTAATCACACATCATGTTTTTCATCTTCTTAATATTGTTATTGCCTCATGATATCTCTGACATCACAAATACATCCTTTCACATTGACTAACGCTGATTATTCATTTTTGAGTTGCTGTATATGCACACATGCTCAAAGTTATATTAAGCAGTGTACATCGAATGATATTGTGTCGCTGTTCTATTAATTCCTACCTTGAGATATTTCCCACCTTCATCGTGACTTTGACAATCACTGCTTTCTCATAAATTTTCTTATTCTTAACCAGTGATTTTATCACTGTTTGCTTGTATTTGCTTTTATTGACTTTGATATGAAACCAATTTTACTATTTTGCAATATTCGTTGGTTTTTATCTGTTCATGTGTAGACTTCCATCCGAGCCCCATTAATAGTTTTGCCACATGTGTATGCTTACTGCTGAATTATGGATATATTCATATTATCGTTGGTTGTTTTCTTCATTACGTGGCTTCTCTCCTTGGAATTGCACAAGCTGATGCAGATGTGTTTAGGATGTTTGTTGCTATAGACTCCATCTCATTGCCACTGCCATGTATGTATCGTTTCTTCATTCACAATGATTTCTTGCAGATGTATCGTTTTCCATGATGGATGAATACTCTGCCATGTATGTATCATTTATTCCTTCACAATGATTTCTTCCAGATATCTCGTTTTCCACATTGACATGTCTAGGTCATTTGCTGTGTTTAAACTTCAGCCTTTTCTTGTTGAATTTTCTAGCTTATATGAAATTCAGTATCTTAATAATTACTCAATATTAAATTCGAGTGCAATATTCGTATGGAGATTTTTTTTATTTCTTTCTGCAGGATATATTACACGGGACCCGCACATCTATATTTATCATCGTCTTGGCAGTTATTGAAATGAATCATCTATCTTTACAGCTTGCGGATTTATATTCGGCATCGTCAATATATAACTGACGAGTCTTTAGAACTGATGACTTCTGGTCTTCTTCAGTTTTGTCACTCCAAGTCGTATATTCATATACGCTTTGTTCTTCCTGGACGTGGATCGGTTTTCTTGATTCAGTTTTAATATACGCTTTGTTCTTCCTGGACGGGTATCGTTTTCTTGTTTCAGTTTCAAAAGGGACCTCTAAACTCATGTGAGCCGAGTCCTTTATATATGATATTCGACTTCTGGCAGTGTGGTCGATTTTCTATTTTTTAATCATAGCTTATTTCATATATATAGCTCTGATGCATTAGAGTGGACATAATTTTTTGTATTCAGACATCAAGTTTGAACTATGTAACAATCGCTCTTATTCAATAAAGATCTACTTTGAAGGCTGGGTTGTTTCCCTCTGTTAAGAGGGTTTTTCCCAGGGTATATGGTTATGGTTTCCTTATATGTTTTCTAGTCTATTTTCCAACATTTCTTACACGTTGCTGCCATATACTATGCCTCTCCAGTGGGCAAAGCAATCACAATCTATCGCTTACTCATCCAACTGATTGCACCACTAAATTATGTAAACATATATGCACCAATGGTTCTTCTATCACAATCTCTAGCTCAGTCAGAATCTACATAGCCTTGAATATCCGACGAATGCTCATTTCTTGTTCCATGAAAACATATAGATTACTCTGAGGTAGCCTGCAAGTATCTAAACTGCATCCTAATGTGCTCTTCTTGGATTAGACATGCAACAGGAAAGAACTCCCACTACTTGGGCAATGTGTGGTCTTGTATAGACCATAGCTTACATCAAACTTTCAACAACACTTTGATACCATTCTCTACTCATATCTTCCATCTTTGATGGTGATGTAGGACATTGTGAACTAGTAGGTTGTATTCCATCTTTGCAACAGTCTAGAATCTTGCATACTGAATCTTTTCAATATAGTGTCAACATACATACTTTGGCCTAGCCAAAGCTTTCTGTTTTGTTTATCTCTTATAATCTCCATCCCCTAAATGCACCTTGTTGCACCAAGATCTCTCATTTCAAACTTCGCTGAGAGCTGAAATTTTAATTCTGCAATCTAACCTTTTCCTTTGCCAATAAACAACATGTCACCAACATATAAGGCAATAACTAGAAAACGACCACCATCAGATTTTAAATATATACAGTGTTTAGATTTGGATTGCACAACTCTCAATCTCAACACATACGTATCAAGTTTTTGGGATCACATCATAGGACTTTGCTTTAAACCATACAAGGATTTCTTCTACTTACAAATCAAATGACTTTTACCTTTCACCACATAGTACTTTGGTTGTGTCATAAATTTCTTCCTCCAAATCTCCATGAAGGAAAGTTGTTTTCACATCTAGTCGCTCAATCTCTACATTATAAACAGCTGTAATTGAAAGCAAAAACCGAATGGATGTCATTTTTGCTACAGGAGATGAAATTTCACTATAATCAGCTCTTGCAACCCGGGAGTTTCCTTTTGCAACCAATTGTACTTTGTACTTCACCTATCTTTCTTTTGAACACCCATTTACTTCCAACAGGATTCCGTCCCTCCCGCAATGGTACAATGTCCTGTGTATCATTCCTCTTAAGAGCTTCCATCTCCTCATCCATGGCTATCTTTCAGGACTTTGAATAATTCATACCTAGAGCCTCTTCTATAGATCTCGGTTCATCAATAGTAGCATTCAAAAAAAATATGCATCTCCAATCATCAGGAGAATAACCATCCCTTTTAGGTGGTTTTCTTTGTCTACTAGACCTTCAAACAATCTCAGGTTTAGGCTCCTTGTCTTCCTCTCATGATTCAAAACTTTTAGAGCTCACCTCAACTTCTTGTCTTTCTAAGGGCCTCAATTCAACTTTCTCATGTATAGCAGGTAGTTCAATCACATTTTTCTTTTCTTCCATTAGTTTTGGCTGCACTGAAACAAAAGAAGGCTTAGTTTCTCTAAAAATAACACTTCTCGAATTAAATATATTTTTTGCTATAGGATCCCAAAGCTTGTATCCTTTCACACCATAACTGTATCCGATGAATATACATTTAACAACATTGTCCTCCAATTTTTCTAGTTCTCCTTTGGCACATAAGCATATGCCTCACAACCAAAAACTCTCAGATGTCTAAGTGAAGAACTGTGATCCAAGTGGATCTCAAAGGCCTAGAAAATTCAACCCACTTAGAATCCCCCAAAATTGACATCAATGCATGGAGCACGGTGAAACGTTCATGACACAAGTTGAAGCATGTCAAAAGGATTCCGTTTGCTTGAGATATGCTTGGTCAAAGGTTTGGTCAAATAGGGATAGCAGAGGTTGACCAAAAAGGTGAAAATTTGACAATCTCAAAAGGGGTCAGCAATGGGTTTCAAATTGAAGAGCTTGTCGAGAGCTTTCCAACGATATTCGTTTTGTTGAAAATGGAGTTAATATGTGGAAGTTATACTCGTTTGAAGTTGGAGGGAAAATGGTAGTAGTGATGGCATCACCATGATGTCATCATGACATTAAAATCCTAGTAAGCCTGATTACATGGCATAAATGGTGAGTTGACACACAACATCCTTAATGGCAAACATGCGGAAACTTGGATAAGGTGTGGTTTAATTGTTTTAACAAAAATTCTATTTAGGGGATTCGAACCCATAACCTATATATCTAAACAACCATCCAACTTTGCTGCTGAACAGTTAAATAACGTACCCAGCCGGCCAATGTAATGATGGAGAGGTCGGCGGGGGTGGAACTACTGATCGTTGACCTCCCAAAATTAGAGGTAATCGTTGCACTAGAAATAGCATTTAAAATGTAAGTGGCCTATATGATATTTAAATGTTATAAAGCCGCCAATCTTTATTTAAAGCCGCTCAGGCTAGAGTAGTATTGGGATGGGTGACCTCCCGAGAAGTCTCGGTGCTTCACCCCTGTGAGCATCACCTAGATCCAATGAGTGCTAAGTGTTCCATTTATTCTCATGAGAGATGGATTCATGTTGAATCACTACTCATGAAACATGGGTCAATGAGTTTGACTCAAAATCACATAGTTAAATCCTGATAGCAATATCACAATGGGGAAATTTGTTAAAACGACCCCCAAAAATGAGCTAAAGCCATAAAATCATAAAATATCATAAGATTATCAAGAAGATAATCTATGGTTAAAAAAGGGATTATTTGGTTATAAACCAAATATGGTTATCTTTTTGTATAAAAGAGGAGATATGTTTGGTAAATGGACAAGGAGACTTGGAGAAGTCTTTGTAATTCTGCAAAGGAGAATCTTGGAGAAAATTCTTATGTTTCTCATTCTTTGTAAAAACTCTTGGAGAGTCTATTTGTCACTTAGCAAAGGGTTTATAGTGACAATTATTGAGATTTTTATGTGCTAAGTGGTCTCTTGTGAGAAAAATGGAGAGATAAAAACTTAGTGGCTTCTTTGTGAGAATTTTCATGACTTTCAAGTCAATTGTAAGGCTTAATGCCTATGTATCCTTGTGTGTGATAGAGTTTCAAATTTATTGCTTAGCATTGTAAAACATGATGAAGAAGCTAGGTGCAAACATGATGCTAGCAAGTTCTTATCGTCGCAATGTGGAAGTGGAAAGCAATTTGTAACTCCATTGCAGACAATGGTGATGTAAGAGTTTTACATCATAATAATGGCATCGATCTTGCAAGTTTGCAGATTCGGAGACGTAACCAAAGTTTGGTGAACTCCAAAATCAAATCCTTTGTCTCTTGTTCTTTCTAATGCATGTTTTTGCCTACTTAGTTATTTTATGAATTTCTAAGTATTATTTTCTTAGTTCACAAGCAATGTCAGTTACGATCTTTATGTTAAATTTGTATAGTAGTGAATGTTAAAATTGTAAGTGATTCATAAAAAGGAGTTTACAGATCAAGTTTGGTATCAGAGCTAGTCTGCCAAATTGCAGTCTATGAGATACTTGGAGCAAATTCAAGCAAAGTGACGTAAGATGTCTTCACATAAGGAAAAACAGTTTCCTTTTGTCTTTGATGCAGGATTTTACAAGGCCTTCGTGGAGATGAAAGCCAAGGTTGATGAGATGCATGAAGAATGGAATTCTTAAAAAGGCTTCTCAAAGGAAGCTAAAGATGTAGACTTAGTGAAATCTCCTCATTCTTCTTATTTTCTTCCTAGTTCTCTTGGCGATTCTAAGAAACAATCTCAAAATGTTAGATAGAGGTTGTTAACCAAGGGCCTTAGAATTCATGAACAAGGTATGGTTGAAGCTGTAAAGGTGGAAGCTAGACCTTGCTATGCAAGATTCGGGTATGGTGAAGGAGAATGCTCCATGTAGTGGATGCAAAGAATTCTCTTAAAGAAGAACCATCTCAAGAACAATCTAGGAGAGGCAATGAAATGTCATCTTCAAGCAGTGGATAAAACTATTACAAGGTGGAGGTGATGTTGATTTTGCGGAATTAGGATTGTGTGGAGGTGGATGTATGGGTAGGGGATTGGGATGATGGTTTTGGACATTAAGCTCAAAGTATCAGGAATTACATGGAGGATTTGGATTGGATGGGACATGAGGATTATGGTCTTTGAAACATGGGGGAAGAGTGTTGGAAGCATGAATGTTGATGATACTTCTATGGGGGAGTATTGTAGAAACATAATTACATCGTTACCATGATATGTTACATTAAATTTCTTCTCAGCATGAATGCACTGAGGGTGACCATGAAAGGTATAGAAAGCCTAGTAATTCCAATGTTTCTTTTGATTTTAAGAAGATTGACAATGGAAAAAATTTATGGTTCAGAAAACTGTGCACATTTTGTGGGTTGAATAATCATAGTGTTGCCAAGTGTTGGAAAAGAATGGCTTTGTACAGGAAGGTCAAGTCAACCAGTAAGGGGACATTACATAAAGACCCATCTCCTATTTAGATGAAAGAGAAGGGGAAGGAAGTTTGGATGTTGAAAACACCTTGTTCTTATTGCAAACAAGGTGGACATCAAAAACATCATTGTTGGAAGCTTCATTCGGAGTTTCGTCCAAAGAAGGACAAGAAGAAGATTGTAGTTGATTCTTCGTTGGTGAACACTGGGCAAATGAAGAGGCTTGTTTATGTGAGAAAAACTTCTCCACTCATGTCTGGAGAGGTGGAGAGAGTAGGCGATCTAAAGCATGAAAATGATATAGTTGCTTGTAAGCCTAATTATCATATGTTTCAGGGATCATCAATGCCACAACACGAGGATTTTTCGTGGAAACCTATGAAGAGGATTAAGAGTATTGTTAGCTTATTTTCATTATCATCTTTGTATTTGTTAGTGCTGCTAATGTATTGTACATAGATAGTAGCTAGGGTAATGAAAACATAAAGATGTGGGTAAATGTAAATGGGTAGAATGTAATTGCAGTTTTCATAATTATTGTACAACTTTTTGGTGAAGCAAGTGCACAAACAAGGTGGATAGATACTAGACAAGTGGGAAAGTCTTTCTCTCACATAGTGTCTGATTAAGAACCTTTTGGAGGTCCAAAAGTTCCTTAGTGGGGAGGAATGATCCAGGTGGATTTCAAAGGCCTCAAAACTTCAACCCACTCAGAATCTCCCAAAATTGACATCAATGCATAGAGCATGGCGAAACGTTCCCGACACAAGTTGAAGCATGTCAAAAGGAGTTCGTTTGCTCGAGTATGTTTGGTCAAAGTTTCAAACATGCATAGTAGAGGTTAACCAAAAAGGTGAAAATTTGACCATCTAAAAAATGGTCAACAATGGGTTTCAAATTGAAGAGCTCGTCAAGAGCTTTCTAATGACGTTCGTTTCGTTGAAAATGAAGTTAATATGTGGAAGTTATACTCGTTCGAAGTTGGAGGGAAAATGGTAGTAATAATGACATCACCATGGCGTTAAAATCCCAGTCAACCTAATGACATGGAAAAAATGGTGAGTAGATACACAACATCCTCAATGGAAAACACGTGGCAACTTGGATAAGGTGTGATTTAATTGTTTTAGCAAAAATTCTATTTATGGGATTCGAACCCATAACCTATATCTAAACAACAATCCACATTTGTTGTTGAACAATTAAATAACCTACCCAGCCCGCCTATGCAATGATGGAGGGGTTGACAGGGGTAGAACTCCTGACCCTCAGCCTCCCAAAATTAGAGGTAACCATTTTACTAGAAATAACATTTAAAATGTAAGTGGCCTATATGATATTAAATGTTATAAAGCTGCCAATCTTTATGTAAATGGAGAAATTTTTTTAAATGACCCCTTAAAATGAGCTAAGGCCATAAAATCATAAAATATTAGAAGATTATCATGAAGATAATGTATGGTAAAAAAGGGATTATTTGGTTATAAACCAAATATCACTATTTTTTTTTATAAAAGGGGAGATATTCTTTGTAAATGGACAGGAAGACTTGGAGAAGTCTTTGTAATTCCGTAGAGGAGAATCTTGGAGAAAGTTCTTATGTATTCTCATTCTTTGTAAAAACTCTTGGAGAGTCTATTTTCACTTAAAGGGTTTGGAGTTAGAGTTATTGAGATTTTTATGGGCTAAGTGGTCTCTTGAGAGAGAAATGGAGAGATCTAAATTTAGGGGCTTCTTTGTGAGAATCTTCATGTCTTTCAAGTCAATTGTAAGGCTTAATGCCTATGTATCCTTGTGTGGGATAGAGTTGCAAATTTATTGCTTAGCATTGTAAAAAGTGAAGCTAGGCGTGAACATGTTGCTAACAAGTTCTTGTTATCGTAGTGTAGAAGCAGAAAGCAGTTTGTAACTCCATGGAAAACCATGGTGATGTAAGAGTTTACATCATAATAATGGCATCAATCTTGCAAGTTTGCAGATCCAAAGATGTAGGCAGAGTCTGGTGAACTCCGAAATCCAATCCTTTCTCTCTTGTTCTTTCTGATGCATGGTTTTGCCTACTTAGTTATTTTATGCATTTCTAAGTATTATTTGCTTAGTTCACAAGCAACGTCAGTTACGATCTCTATGTTAAATTTGTATCCCAATGAATCTTAAAATTATTAGTGATTCATAACAAGGAGTTTACACATCAAGTTGTGGCCTGACCATGATTCCATTGGCATTTTATCAACAAGAGCTAAAATAGGAGACCTGTTTATCAAGTAGTAGGCAGTGGGTACAACTTTAGCCCAAACTTTTGTTCCAATCCAACACCACTGCCCATACTCCTAGCCTTCTCCATCAAGGTCCTATTCATTCTTCCTACAACTCCATTTTTTGTAGAGAATACAGAGTTGTCTTCTGTCTCTCAATACCACGATCTTTCCAAAATGTATCAAAATCATTGGAGCAATATTCACCGCCATTATCTGTCCTTAAACATTTGATCTTATTTCTAGATTACAACTCAACCATTGCTTTAAATTCTTTGAAATGATTAAAAACCTTAGTTATCGATTCGGGATACGAATCCGATTCGGGCACGTGAATCGGATCCGTGGATTCGTGATTTTTTTTTTCCCCGATTAGGATTCGTGGGGGATTCGTGAATATATATATATATATTTATTTGTTTGTTTCTCTCATTTATTAGTATATATAATGCATAAAAAGGTCGTTTTAGCACTAGAAAGCAAAAAAATATAGTTAAAAAAGTCATTAAATAACTTAGACTCACTTAAACCTGTCGATCCTTGAGGATTCACGCTGGATCCTTGAGGATTCGTGCCTGGATTCATGCAGATCCGGGCAAGATCCTTGTTTTACACAGTGGATTCATCAGGATTCGTGGGCCATGAATCCGGACGAATCCACTGTGTAAAACAAGGATCCTGCCCGGATCTGCACGAATCCAGGCACGAATCTGGATCCGGATCGGACCCGAATCCAGATTCGGCCTCTAGGGCACGAATTCGGTAACTAAGTTAAAAACTAAAGCTTTACTATTAAGAAAATAAAGCCACGTTCTTCTACTGTAATCACCAATGAAAGAACCATAATAAATTGATCTACCAATAGAAGGAACATTAACTGGACCAAATACATTCAAATGGTCTAGATCCAAATACTTGTAGACTTATGAGAAGTCGAGTAAAATTGAATACAATTTTGATTACCTTAGATACAATGCTCACAAAAATCAAACTCAAGATTGCAATCATTTAACCCATTAACCAGATTCTTATTTTCAAAATTCGTAGACCCTTCTCACCTATATGATCAAGTTTCCAATGTTATAACGTCATCTCCTCTATAGACAACTTCGATTCACTAGATAGAGCACCCTTGGGAACCCAAAATCCATGACCATTTGCTGGAAAAGAAACTCTCTCCTTTTCCAACAAAGTAGCCTTCCTTACTATCTTATCAAAAGTACTATTGCACTCAACTATGCATGCATCAAGCTGGTACAATGTACCGAATTTGCTTCCTCTTGCTATGACCATAGTATCTCTTGCCATTTCTACACTTGCTTTAGAAAACCATATGTATTTAAAGAGAAATAACAAATTCACATACTTATAACTACACCAAGCATGGTCTTATAAATGGCTTTGAGAAGCTTCTTGAATGAATTATGAAATGTGCCGATATAGCCAAAATAAAATATTAGCCTAAAACTTAAAAGGGTCTGAAATGTATTACAATTGAATGTCAAGGACATAATATTTAATTTAATTATTTAATTATTTAATTGTATTGAGGACATTATAGTCCTCACCACCCAAAGATTACTTGCCCTCAAGCAATTGCAACTTCAATCATAGAAATCTTGCTAAGGGAGGATTGTGAGTCTCTCTTGTGACCATCTTCAATTCTGAGTCAAATACTAAATAGATTTTTTGATTGTAGTAGATGGCATTGTTAACCACCTTGTAGCCATCATCTTTTATGTAACCATCCATCAACTAGCATGCAAAGGGGTTCTTGGGCACTTGACCAACAAATGAGCCTACCGATCCTCTAAAGTTTGAAATATGATGCATAAATTAGGATTCTTGAGTTAAATATTGGCCACCATAGTCTCTTTCACATCAAGGTTATATGCTTGTCTCTTATCCCATGGCAATGCACAACTGGGGAATCACATGAGTGCAGGCCAGTAAAGTTCCTCCTATCACCTTGACCTCAAATCCCTCATGCTCCACCTTGTACATAACCCTCTTACTGACAATAGATGAATTAATGAAATTGAGTGTGGCTCCACTATTGAGCATGATTGTGACTCGCTCCGTCTAAAGGGCACCACAGACTCAAAAGATACTACATATCAAAGTTGCGGAAAGTATAGCAATGAAACCTTTTTTCGCAAAGTGTGGCAATCCTCTCTACATGGTTAGTCTCCTCTTCTTGCACTTTAGGTTCTTTACCTTCTTCATTGTCAAGTGACACCTTAATATAGTAAATCTTCCCCTTGCCAAGACAACCGTGGCCGAACCCCAAGGTTCCTTGTTAGTAAAACTTAGCTTTCTCCTTTGGAGGTACTGATGAGTGGCTTCATCCATCAAAGGTTTCTTCTAAATTGGCTCCTTGTCTTTGATCTCTTGTAAGAGAGGTGGTTGGGAAGGTGTGTTGTTGGAAGAAGAGCATGTGGCCATGTCATGCGCTTTCCTAATTACTTCAGTAAGTGTAGTTGGATTGAACCTTTTCACCCAGTCTTTGAGAGATTCTATCAACCCATCCATGAGTAACACAATTAATCGCCACTTTATTTGTTGACAACACAGTCTGGATTTTTTTAATGTAACTTTTGACAGATTGAATTGCTTCAGTTGCACCAACACCTTAAAATTAAGTTTTGGCCCTTTTCGTCGTAGCAGCTTATCAACCTTTCTGTGAATTCAGCATGTGGTTACTTGATTGTGGCCAAGGGTGACCATTCCATGATGCCAACATTCATGAGTGATCACTTCCAAATGAAGTGCAGCAAATTTGATTGGCTCATCCTTAGGCATCGGGTTAAGCTAGAAATATGTACCTGCCTTTTGTACCCATGCTCATGCAAAGATTGATCTAGACCCATGAGAGGGTGACAAACTTACCTTGCCTATCTTTTGTTTCAGATCATCATTGTAATGGACACAACTATTGTCACCCTAATATCTCATTTGCAGATCAACATAATCCTTGAAGGATATGTCTCCTTTGAAGTTCCTATTCCTCCAGTCTTGTCGTAGCTACTCTTGCATTTCCTCAAATGTGGGTTCTCACTCTCTACAAGGTGCTTCAATTCTCGATGGAAATCTCGGCATCAGTGGTCAAGAGCATGAATGCTAGTGGTTTTCTCTCCTTGTGACAAAATTATCGCTGTGCACAATTTGTTCTCTATCCGTCTTCCCTTCCATAAACCTCCACAATGATTACTCCATGAGCCATTGCTGTTCTTTCCCTCTAGCCATGGTATTGTCGGGCTGCGTCTGGCTTCTAGTCAGCTCCCTTAATAGTGCCATGACTTGTGTGGTAGGGTCCTAGGTTTCCCCATCCTTCTAGTGTATACCTTCATCCAATACCCAACAAGCTGGTAGAATCACTAGCTTTGATACTACTATAATGTCCCCTTTGAACGATTGGTAGCACTAGTGGCAATAGCGCACTAGTTCATTACCCTTCATATGGACCCAATATGTTGTATACGACATGCTCAAATGTTGCACAACCTTCTCAATGTACAACCCAATCAACAAGCATATGGATTTGACAATATTCCCTTGGTATTATGTCGTACGATGGTCATATGGCTTGCAAACTGTCTGAACACCAACTTCCTCCCCTTGAATATAGACTTTTACTACCATATGGAGTCCAGTGTTTGTGGGATCTTCTTACGGTGGCAAGTTGATTCCTTTTGTCACCCCTATGGTCCTTATTGCTCAATATTGGTCGTACAATTGATGGTGCAACATACAAAAGCAAGATCTTCACATTGAAGTGTAATGATATCTATGACCAAGCATGTAGAAAGATAGTTCACACATGTAGAAAGAAGAAATTTGTATTATTAATTGAACACTTCAGATTACAATAATCTCAAACTAAGAGCAAGCAAAATATGGTGAGGAGTTAGTCCCACCAAAAGTGCAGATGCAAAGTAGGGAGGATCATTCAACTCCAAAATGGCAAACATTTGAACTCCAACAAGAATACATACATACAAAGAGAGACAACAAATTCACATACCTACAACTATGGCAAGCACGGCCTTATAAATGGCACTAGAAAAATCCCAAAGGTTTACAAAATGTGTTGATATGGCCAAAATAAAATACTAGCCTAAAAATAAATAGGGCTCAAAATGTATTTCAATTAAATGTTGGGGCCATAATATTTAATTATATTATAAAGTTATATAAGTGCATCAGGGACATTACAATGTGGCACTTGGAGTTTCTATCTACTATGAACACCGTACAACAAACAAATACAAAAATGATAGTTCTTCTTACAAGATGTAATTATTGTATTACAACACAACCACTGAACTGGTCATTTCCTCCTTGTTACAACACCTTCAATCAAACCATGGATCAAATACATCTGCAACTGATTGCAATCTTTCTGTCACTCGGCTATTTTACTTAACCAATTAGACTAGAATATTTCAATGTTGAAAAGGTTCCTTGTCTCAATTTCCAAGAAATTGTCATAAATCTCATAAAATCGTCCATGCCTGTTCCTTCTTGACACTTCAGGGAAGAAATTACTGTATTACAACTTCCTCCAAACAAGGTCTTAATATTATTTTTTTGATTACTAATATTCAATAATAATTATTTATTATGAAAAATTATATAATGTTACTTAAAGAAATTTTTAACTAATATTGAATAACTAACATTATTTATTCCATAATTTAACCTAGTGGACATTTCATTAGCAGTGGGAGTTGGGGCTTCCGCTAAGTTTGCGAGAGATTGGTCTCTTGCTAAGTTGGTGCTTAGTAGAGGGAGTCAGTGCTCATAAACTTAGTGGTTGGTGCCTACAAGTTTGTAAAATAAAAAATATTTTAAGTCATTGATTTGTCAAGGTTTTCTCCCATTAGGGTTTTCATGTAAAACATTGTGTCATAGTGTTCTTGTGAATGATTGTTGGAATTTAGTGAGTAATGGTATTGTGATTCATAGAGTCTAATTTTGTAATAACTGTTATACTAATTCACATGCATCCCCTCCTCTCTGTATAACCATGCACTCTTGAAATCTTCAAGCAGAACCACCCTCTTAGGTGTGGCCCTTTGTCACATATTTGGCCATATATTGAGGTTTACTCTTGGTTCCTCCTACCCAAGTCATCCAAAACAAAGATAATATCTGATTAGTATTTTCACAATAGATTCAAATAATGTGGAATAAAACATTTTAATTCATTTATCTTGTTTCTGGTGATTTTTGAGAAGAATTTCCCACAATGACTGTACTCCAAGACATGCAGTACATTATGAAGAGAAGGGAAGCTGTACATTCAGAAGTTTGACGGGGATTCCAATTAGAACCAACTTAGGCCCATGATTGTTTATCAAGATTGAACTAGAGTCTCGACAGTGAAATGAGCTTTTTAGATATATTGTGACTATTTCTCGACATAGTTGATCGTGTATCAGAAAACTTACAGTATCATCCTTTGTCATTTTGATACAAATGCTATTTAGATTTTAATGCTGATTTCTTTTCTTTGGCTATCCAAAGTGTAGCATTGGCTAATTAATTAACCCTGCAATAGTTATGGTGGTAGCATACAGACAGTTCAATATTTGTCAAGTGAAAGGCTTAATAAAGACATCTATAATTCACCATAAAATCCAAGCATGTATAATAGAATTTTATTATCTTTGTTTGGCATTAAATCTAATATCTGCATTTACAGTACTTTTTCTGGGTCTGTGCCTATGTGGTTATCGTTGAGGAAGCAACAATAAACTTAAATCTAATTTGGTTTTTTTCTTCATGCACTTGATTTATCTTTTATAATAGGTGAGGTTCAGTAGGACACATCTTGTGCCAGAAGATAAATTATATGTTTTTAAAATCTTATATGCAGGATAAGCAGCGTAAACGAGCTGAAGAAGCAAAGAACAAAGTGCCACCCCAGTCAGCAGCTGAAGCTACTCGTCAGATGCTTGAGAAAAAGGTAAAATGTCATTGCAATGTATTTCTAATCTTTAATGAGTCCTTGGAGATGCAATTACTGTGTTTAGCTTGTAAAGAACCTTTTATGAAGGTTAATATGCTAACAAGCCAATCAAATTGTTAGAAAATGTTTGGTTGCAACCTGATAAAAAATCAGCAAGACTTCTACAGGATATTTTCTTCTCTTTGGAAGTCAAAAGTTTGCCATTGAAATAAGACATCTCCATGAGTGTTAATAACAAGATTTGAAGGATGTACTGTCATTGAATTCAAATTAAAACATGCTGTTTCTTTTGTTGCAGTGTAGATTTTTAATGTAAATCCTAACATCTATTTGTTTGAATTATATTTTCAATTCAAATATATCTACAACTTGTTTATCCATCTTACAATCATTTTGTGTATGACAGAAACTAAGTTCAAAAGTCAACTACGATGTACTTGAAAGGCTTTTTGAAGACAATGTACATTCTTCAGACCTCTGTCCAACCATATTTAGGTAACTGTCTTCCTTTGCCATATATCTAACATCATTTTACTGTCCTATCAACAGAAAAAGAATGTCACACAGACATCAGATGAAGGAAAAGGTATACAGAACCAATCATCAGCTGGAGATGTGAAGAGAACCCATTCTGTCTTGTGGAAAGATGAAGAGTCCGCTGACTTTAAAAATTCAAAAAGACAAGCTCTACAAGGTGAAGGGACTCAAGGAAATGCAATTGATTACAAAGAAGAGGGTGTTGAGTTCAAAGAAGAGAAAACTGACCCAAACATGGAAGATGAGCTCGAAGGTGGTGATTTTGACATTGAAGGTGCTGATGGATTGGATAATGAACAGTTCCAACCATACAAACTGCAGTATGGACACGAAGTTGAATATGAATATGATTATGAAGAATACTGAGTGTATGTCACTTGTTGAAAGAAAATCTTAGTGACCTTTATGGTCTTTGTACAGGAAAATTGTTCATTTCTCTTTGGCACAGGTTTGTTCTAACTTCTGAGAGTTAGTGGGAACGCATCCAGGTGCATGGCTCACCAATCTCTATTGTTACTTCTGGAATCTCCAAACATGAAAGCAGTTTCCTATGATATGTGGATGTAAATGCCCATACTGAAGTCCATTGGATCTTGTTGGGGTTGTAAATTTTGTACCTTTACCAGCAGAAAGACCGGAGTTCAAACCCAGCAGACTCTACCCCAATTGTTTACCTACCAAAACCAAGGATGATGTAAATATGATCTCATGCATTGTAGGCATTGACTGTCTAGTTATACATGCATACATTTTAAAATTTGGTCTTGTGGTTATGACAGGATACATTTAGAATGTCCTATTCTTCGACTTGGGCATTTGGGGAAGTTCCACTAGCCTATTTATTTCCCCTGTATGTTGATCTGGAGTATTAAAAAGGGAATAAGTTAATTATTTTTAAAAAGTTGCCTTAAATTAATGTTGCAGGCAACTTTTTTTAAATTCATTTTTGATAAAGTGATTTAATCACTTTATATTAGTCTAAAGAACTATTATTTCAATAAAGGTGCATTTAAAATTTATTACCTTTTTTTTTTCACAAATTCTGGACTCCTAGTTTAAATTGAAACCCTAGAATGGGAAATTTATGGGTATTTGACTTTGGAGATGGAAGACTTTTTCCTTATCAATTTAATAGTGGATTCTCTGAGGATTCACATTTGCATTTTACACAGAAACTAAAATTGTTGACAATTGTAAGCAATGGAATTTCAAGTATCAATTCATTGAGATTTATTAGCAAATAATTAATTTGTTTTGTGGTATGTGCCAATGGTGAAAATATTAAAAAAAATAAATAAAATTTATACTTATCTGCTGAGTGGTAGCATACCCATGGACCCAAGGGAAACCTTAAATCTCAAAGAAAGTGATCTGAGGCACAAATCAGTCATAAAGTCTTTTCATCATAGGTTAAAGAGGGGATGGAAGTCCACTGCAACACATTGTAGGGGTCAAAGAGAAGTCATTGCAGCATTTGACAAGTTAGTAACTAGCCCTAAAGTTTGATGTGCAATTGTTCATGCATGTCTTTTTTGCCCTTACTCCCATGGATTATTTGGAGTTTATGAGTTATTTTTTGTTTTGTTTGGAAGTTTGAAGATTGCAGCAAGCAAGATATTAATATTTTCAAATGATAAGTTCTATGTGATAATTTTGTATTTGGAGTTTAAGAATTGTTGTTTGATTTATTTGAAAGTTTGAAGATGGCAGCAAATAAGATATTGATATTTTCAAATGATAAGCTCTATGTGATAATTTTGCATTTGGAGTTTAAGAACTGTTACTTGTTTTATTTGGAAGGCTGAAGATGGCAGCAAATAAGATATTAATATTTTCAAATGATAAGCTTTGTGTGATAATAGTGTAGTCACCATATGATATCAAATTTATTTCTCAATTAGAATTTGTTGTGCATATTTTTCTTATACTCTGTTACATCCCAAATTTTACCTAATTAAAAAATATTCTTATAGCCATTGGGATTTCATGTGAAGTGAGTTGATTGATAAAATTAGTTAAACAATATGATCACGTGAAATAGAAATATGGCTACTCATTATAATTTCATGTGAAGATGACATGTTCGTTAATTGTTATGATATTATGATAATTTGTTATCTTGAAATTATGAAAAAGTTGGTTACGCATTATAAATTCATGGAAAGTGAAATGGTAGCTAGTCATTATGATGTTTTAAAAAAATTATAACATGTTATATTAGCTTTGATTTATGTTGAGGAATATGTTATTATCATGAAAAAATCTCTTTTGCAAGAGCACATTGAAGGGGGGGAAACATTGCCAGAGAAGGGTTTGGGTAAGGGACATCAATTTGCCTATGGGTTGACATGTATGGGTTATAAGCCATCTTGGTCAAGGAAGCTAGACTAGGCAAGCAAGATCATACCAAGTGATCACTATGAATAAGTTGGTCAACACACTTAATCAAATAATGAAATAATCAACTAGAACAAATTATTACCTTTATGTTTATAAGCGACTTTAGAGCTTCTTGTCGGAGCAAGGCATGTTTTAATATAAGGATACTGTGGTACTTGTTATTTAGCATAGATCTTTTCTGCAAATTTATTAATATGGCTATTGTTATTGATATGTTCCAAATGTAGATTTAGATCTCATATGAGAGATGTCTTATGAAGAGACATGTTTCTATGGTGTAATCACCACTTAATAGTATAATATTAACATAAATAATAATTTTGTGTGTGTGTGTGTGTGTAGGAAATGATGATTTATCAATAACAATACCTACACTGAAGCTACAACTTTAATAGTACCTACACTTGCGCGCGCGCGCGCGTGTAGGAAATGATGATTTATCAATAACAATACCTACATTGAAGCTACAACTTTAACAATACCTACACGTGTGTACATATATATACATACACACGTATACATGCGTATATTCCTTATAATTCTTATGAAACTATATGTCTTATACATAATATAGACATACTTGGAATATTACATGTGCATATGTATACTTACATATGCAAGTATGGGTGGGTGCAAATGATACCCATATATTAAAACATTAAAATAACTCTTATTTCCAACTTATGTTAATGATTTAAATTCCAAACTTGGGCTATGTGTCATCGACCCACTACTTTATTAGCGACCTATTTTATTTTGGAGTCATTACTTTATTGACCACCTTGTATGGCTCTTGAATGTAACATATTTTGGTGCTACCTTTTCTTCTTGCTAGTCGTCGAGCATGCGGTTGCAAGAGACAAGCTTATCATATGTGATGGATGCTTTCCAACTAGCTCTAATCTCATTTGCAAGCACTACTCTTGATTTTATTTTTTAACTGTTCTCTCTACTTTCTATCGTTAATAGTAGCATTCAGTTGCACTTATTTTACAGTGAGTTTATTTGCACTAGATATTGTTGTTCCTTTAGTGTCATGTATAACCATTGGATTTTCATAGTTATTTGTTAGATACATAGGCGTGAATCATATTTCTTGAGGCACATATATTGTAAGCTCGACGACTGTCATGAGCCATTGATAATTGATTGTACAATCCCCTGTGTGTGTGTGTGTGTGTGTGTGTGTGTGTGTGTGTGTGTGTGTGTGTGTGCACGCGTGCGTGTGCATGTGCATGGGAAATGATGATTTATCAATAATAATACCTACATTGAAGCTACAATTTTAACAGTACCTACACATGCGTGAACATGTATATACATCCACATGTATACATGCGTATATTCCTTATAATTCTTATGAAAGTATATGTCTTATACATAATATAGACATACTTGGAATATTACATGTGCATATGTATACTTACATATGCAAGTATGGGTGGGTGCAAATGATACCCATATATTAAAACATTAAAAGAACTCTTATTTCCAACTTATGCTAATGATTTAAATTCCAAACTTGGGCTATGTGTCATCGACCCATTACTTTATCAACAACCTATTTTATTTTGGGCTCATTAGTTTATTGACCACCTTGTATGGCTCTTGAATGTAACATATTTTGGTGCCACCTTTTCTTCTTGCTAGTTGTCGAGCGTGCGGTTGCAAGAGACAAGCTTATCATATGTGATGGATGTTTTCCAAGTAGTCTCTAATCTCACTTTCGAGTACCACTCTTGATTTCATTTTTTAGCTGTTCTCTCTACTTTCTATTGTTAATAGTAGCATTGAGTTGCACATATTTTACAATGAGTTTATTTGCACTAGATATTGTTGTTCCTTTAGTGTCATGTATAAGCATTGGATTTTCATAGTTAGTTGTTAGATATATAGGCATGAATCATATTTCTCGAGGCACATATATTGTAAGCTCAACGACTGTCATGAGCCATTGATAATTGAGTGTTCAATCTCTTGTGTATGTGTGTGTGTGTGTGTGTGTGTGTGTGTGTGTGTGTGTTTGTGTTTATCAATAACAATGCCTACACTGAAGCTAAAACTTTAACAGTACCTACACGTGTGTACATATATACACATACACACGTATACATGTGTATATTCCTTATAATTCTTATGAAAGTATATGTCTTATACATAATATAGACATACTTGGAATATTACATGTGCATATGTATACTTACATATGCAAGTATGGGTGGGTGCAAATGATACCCATATATTAAAACATTAAAAGAACTCTTATTTTCGACTTATGTTAATGATTTAAATTCCAAACTTGGGCTATATGTCATCTACCCATTACTTATCAACAACCTATTTTATTTTGGAGTCATTACTTTATTGACCACCTTGTATTGCTCTTGAATGTAACATATTTTGGTGCAACCTTTTCTTCTTGCTAGTTGTCAAGCATGTGGTTGTAAGAGACAAGCTTGTCATATGTGATGGATGTTTTCCAAGCAATCTTTAATCTCACTTGTGAGCACCACTCTTGATTTTATTTTTTAACTATTCTCTCTGCTTTATGTCATTAATAGTAGCATTGAGTTGCACATATTTTACAGTGAGTTTATTTGCACTAGATATTGTTGTTCCTTTATTGTCATGTATAAGCTTTGGATTTTCATAGTTAGTTGTTAGATACATAGGCGTGAATCATATTTCTCGAGGCACATATATTGTAAGCTCGACAACTGTCTTGAGCCATTGATAATTGATTGTTCAATCCCCTATGTGTGTGTGTGTGTGTGTGTGTGTGTGTGTGTGTGTGTGTGTGTTTAGGAAATGATGATTTATCAATAACAATACCTACACTGAAGCTACAACTTTAATAGTACCTACACATGCGTGTACATATATATACATACACACGTATACATATGTATATTCCTTATAATTCTTATGAAAGTATATGTCTTATACATAATATAGACATACTTGGAATATTACGTGTGCATATGTATACTTACATATGCAAGTATGGGTGGGTGCAAATGATACCCATATATTAAAACATTAAAAGAACTCTTATTTCCAACTTATGTTAATGATTTAAATTCCAAACTTGGGCTATGTGTCATTGACCCATTACTTTATCAGCGACCTATTTTATTTTGGAGTCATTACTTTATCGACCACCTTGTATGGCTCTTGAATGTAACATATTTTGGTGCCACATTTTCTTGTTGCTAATCGTCGAGCATGCGGTTGCAAGAAACAAGCTTATCATATGTGATGGATGTTTTCCAAGTAGTCTCTAATCTCACTTGTGAGCACCACTCTTGATTTTATTTTTTAACTATTCTCTTTGCTTTCTATCGTTAATAGTAGCATTGAGTTGCACATTTTTTTACAACGAGTTTATTTGCACTAGATATTGTTGTTCCTTTAGTGTCATGTATAAGCATTGGATTTTCATAGTTAGTTGTTAGATACATAGGCATGAATCATATTTCTTGAGGCACATATATTGTAAGCTCAACGACTGTCATGAGTCATTGATAATTGATTGTTCAATCCCCAACAAGGAGTCATAATAGGAGGCTTAGCTCTCCAGTAAAGCAAGGAGACAATCTTTCTCAGGTCATTTATTCCTCCATATTTCTCATTTTTAATTCTTACATGACAAGCTTTGAAATCTTGGCGGAAAATTGACGAAGTTTTTCCTAGAAATTATAGTTAGAGCATGACACCAAAGGATCAACCATTTCATTGTACATTTGATTGGTAATACCATTGCACGAGGAGCCTGTATGTTACACTACCTCTGCAAGATTATATTTTTGTTTTTAGAACTTTGATGTTTGAAGGATTTTAAATCTGACGTAGACTTATACTTAGGCATTTATTTTGTATGTCTTTGAGATAAGGAATACTCTTTATAGAGTTCAACAATTGTTATAAGAACTTAAAGATTTACTTATGAATGATTGTTATAAGACGAGATCAAGTACAAAAAGAGTTTCAAATTGTGATGAAATAAGAATGATCAATGCTATAACCACACTGGGATTCATCCAGAAAGACCAGCAAGGTCGAGATGAAGAGTGTGGGTTATGCCAAAGCTATAACGGGTTATACTTGCAAGTTAAGAGATGAAGATCAAAGACAAATAAAATAATAATAAGCTTAAGCAAAACTGTCATAACTAGTTAGTTCATGGTGATTAAATTGTGTAAATTTGTCTAGTCGAGCGGTGGGTGATTGGGCACAACGTGTCCATATACATCCCTAGCCTAGGTAGGTTTAGTGATATGCTTGTTGTTGTGATCACTAGAGGCTAGGTTGCTAGTTGTTGGTAAATAGGTTAGAGGAAGGTATCTTGGACCTAGCTAACACTCTAAGACCATGATGCTTAATGGCAGGATAGGGTGTCCCATGCCTATTCCCAAGTAGGGAGGGCCTTTCTTGGTATAAATTGTGTTGGGATACTAAGGGTCCACGATTGGGAGGTCAAGCCCTTGAAAATGCCTCTCCTCTCCACTAGATGCAAATGCTTGGACAAATACATTCAGTACTACATAATTTCCACCTTCCTATAGCATGTATTTTACTTTTATGAACTTTATGTTTCTGCAGTTAATTTAGTTATTTCCTTTCCCTTAAGCAGTTAATTCAATAATTTACTTTCCACTTAGATAGAAGCAATTAATTCTATTGTAGTTGTTAAACTCTTTCAATTGATTGTGTAGAGTAGTTGTTGTATCTAATTCGTTTTAGAAGAAAGTGAAAAGAAATGTCAATTGTTGTAATTTATTAATGTTTCTAATAGTTGGGAAATTGGTATGTTACATACTCAACTAAGGGCATAATGTTATTAGCATCTACATTTGATAACTTTTCTAATAAAGATTTATGGTGTAGTGACAACAATAAGATTGTGAGAAAATTATCTAATGAAATGATTGTGCAAATTGTTTGATGAAATTATTATGAAAATTTAGAAAGTTGGACTAATTTTTTTGGACAATATATTGCAACGGTATTAGAGCAATGTATCCTACTAGCAAATGGGTTTTTGAGCAAGCTTTTGTTAGCAAAGAGTTCTAAGGCTAGAGGTTTTTCATAGATATTATTTTAGAAGTGATAATGATCCACTAAACCGGCTAGAAATCGAAGAGAAAATCCTTGTAAATTTGTTTGGCAAATCAAATATGGGTCATTGAAGTATTGAAAATGATAGAACTCATCAAATAGTTCCTTATTCCTCATGTAAGTTGCATCATGGATAATCTCTTTTCTACAAGTAATCAAATGACGTATCTTAATTTTCCATCGTCCTATCACTTAGCATCTTGGTAAATCACTAGACAATTTTCTCATTGGTGAAATGATTTCATAACCCCCTATTTGAAACAATGTGAAAACATTTGTAAATTTTCCAAAATGTTCCTCTCAGTGTCATTCTGTTTCCTAAAACAAAATGTTTCCCATTACCTGTCCATTAATTTAGTTCTCACAGATAACCTATCTTTCCCATTGAAACTTAGTAAAGTTTAACATTTGAATATTATTTCTACCATTTAGGACTAATATTTAAATGCTAAATCTTAATTATTAATATTAATGACTAATATTAAAAAATATATTTTTTAATTTAATATTTCAGATTAAGGGACATTACAAGTCCTCATGTCCCAAGATTTTCTCGTCCTCACACAATCAAACTTTTGAGCATTGAATTAATCCCCATTTGTACCAAAATGTTGAGATCCCAAATCAATCTCATTAATTCCTTAGGAACCCATTACACCATTTTGATATACTTAGAATATACTTCATTGTAGAAATTTGTGTTGGTCATTCTAACCTCAACATATGAAATCTAGATATCATCTTCAACATTTAAAATGAAAGGACAAACATCATACTTTGAGGCTTCTTAAATAAATGTTTAATCAAATATCCAAGTATGAAACTATAAAGGTTGCCCAAATCTGTGCAACCAATTATACTCAACAACAAATCAAAGTATGATGGAACTGATCCTTTAATGCCATCCTTGCGAATTGCCATATCCTTCTGAGGATGAAATTTGGAAAACTCATAAGAATTTGATTTGTGTTCTCTTTGGCTTGAGTGGTTATCATCTTAGTGCTACAGGAGCAACTACAGAAATAATATTTTTGTATTGTTTATCAGGGGTACTTATATGTTTTAGGGCATATTTTATCATTTTAGGGCATATTTTAATAGAAATATCACTTAGTAAATAATTGATGTTTAGGGCACATTTTAATGTCTTAGGGCAGAATTTGATGTTTTGTTAAAGGATTAAACAAAACATTTATGAGTCTGGTGGTTGACAAAAATAGTTTTAACTATTTTTCATTGTTTATATATTCTCTGCAAAGTCGATCATTGGCGAGAGGATTTTTGATTGGAAGAAGGCTAAGATATTGTGAAGATTATTTGTACTCTACCTTGAACAAATGAAATAAATAACACTGTAGTGCTTTCTTGCTACTTGGTTTTTATTTTGTTCACACTGCAAATTGATTAGGGATGCATATCATATCTATTGGTTTCTGAATAAAATAGTAGTAGCATTGTTTTTTTTTTTCTTCTTCTTCTGTGTAGAAGATATTGTTGTAGGAAGCCAAACTCACACAAGAATCTATGGAAGTTAATTTGGGCAGTAATGCCTCTTGCTCACATAAACACCATGTGAAGTGGCCTGAGTGTGGTGAAGAGCGAGTAGGAGGAATGTATAGTATGTTCTCTATGGTCATTTGCAGGAATGGGCTACAGTTTGAAGAAACATGTGTTTGGTAAGGCAACATCCCTATGTGCTTGCCATGAATGAACACATGTAACCTATAAGGTGTTGTTCATATTTGATATTTTTTCCTATAATCTTCTCCAGTTTCTTCTTTCCATCCAATTTTGAAGCTATTATAGTTTTTATAATTGTTATCTCCTCATCATATTGGTATCAGAGTGAGACAAGGTCTTGCTGGGAAGTGTATGTCTGCAAAAGAACCACAGGCTGAAGCTGTGGCTCATACCATGCCATAAAAAGGATGATGGAGGAACTTCTAGAAGAGAAGTTGAAGGAGTTCAAGAAGGGGTCCAGTGACAAGGATAAAAAGAATGAGATGGAAGAAGATGCCAGTGAAGATGAAAAAGGAGAACAACACCAGGATCCACCAACGGAATTGCCTGCAAATCAAAAGGCATTTGTTCATGCTTTAAAGTCAATAAGAGGAGATGTTGCTGACAAGCTACCTACATATGGAGGTAGTCTCAATAGTGAGGAAATGATTGAATGGATTGAAGCAATCACCAATCACTTTGAGCTGAATGAAGTTCCAAAGAATGATAGGGTAAGGATTGCAAAAGGAAAACTAAGAGGATTTGCTCTGTCATGGTGGAATTATATTCAAGGAGAAAGGATACAAAATAATAAAAGTATGATTTCTTCATGGGAAGTAATGAAGGAAAAAATTAAGGAACAATTTCTGCCTACAGATCATGAAGTGTAGTTGTTCAAAAAGCTACAAAGCTTGAGGCAGCGAGAGATGGACGTGAATACCTATACAGAGGAGTTCCATAGGTTAACTCTTAGGGAAAAGAAACAAGAGGAGAAACCAAAAAGAGTGGCAAGATATTTAAATGGTCTGAGAATGAACATACAGGAGGAGATCAGCCTCTTGGCCCCAGATACATTGGGGAAGTGTTTTCAACTTGCTCTTAAAGTTGAAGAGAAGTTGAAGAGGAAGGGTGATCAACAACAAGGAGGGAGAAGTGGAAGGAATGATCGAGGTAGAGGAAACTTCAACAATAGAGGACAAGGCCAGAGGTCCCAAGGTGAGTCTAACCCTAAGGAGCAAGTGGGTGACTCAAGTAGCAGAGGAGGCTACGGTGGAAGGGGATCTAATGGAGGAAGGTTAGGTGGATCAGGTAGAGGATCCAGGTTCTCAGGAATGAAGTGCTATAGTTGTGGTTAGATAGGAATATAAGTGTCCAAAAAGGGCATCTACTTCTCAAAATGGTGAAAGGAGAGTCACTTATGTGCCAGAAGATAATGTGAGTATGAACTCACTAGAAGTTCAGTTGATAACAGAGGCTTAGGGAGAAAGTCTCATGTTAAGGAGGACACTTCTTAAGGAACCGCTGAAAGAAGATACCACTCAAAGGAGGGCTCTTTTTGGAGTTCTAATAATAATAACATTCTAATAATAATAACCACATAAATTTGAATACAAGTGGTTATTGTTATTATTATTAGAATATTATGACCAAATGTTAGGACTATTGAGAGGGACTTCAAAGTCTATGAAATAAGGTTAAAAGTTTTCAAAATAAATTAGTAAGTTTTTCAGATTTCATTTGGCTTTATGAGATTTTAGTTTTTCAGTTGAAGAAAATTAAATTTTGATGAATTTTTTAAATGTATGTATTTAAGTAATTACTTTTCAAAAATATAAATGTATCTAACATCACTAACATTTTAAAATATATTTAATAGTGAAATTAAATGATTAAAATTATTTACAAAATTTTATGTTATTAAATAAATGTTAATACTTCAATTGTCAATAATTTAGTTTCTATTCATTTACTTATGTATAATATATTATCTCAAATTTACAACATCTCTAATGCTAAGAAAATGATTGATGATTTGTCTTAATAAATCATAACTCACTATATTTGATTATAGCATTAAAATAATTTAAAAACTCAATCAAAAAAATAATCTATCTTTTAATGATCTCAAATGAAAACTTCACTATCATAAATAATCTTCCAATTTATTTATTAAAATGCATGACATAACTATTTACTCATTAATTTATTCAAGAGTTAAAAGTAAGATAAACTATTTAAATATTTTTGAAAACTTTCTTTTTCACTGTAGTTACTTTTTTATTGAACCAAGATGAAATTGTACATAGTTGATGTATTAGGATCCAGTGATATATAGGATAAGATACATACAATATTTAAAATCTCCTAAATATGCTAAAAATTATATTAAGTCAATTGATTTCTAACATCATTTCAATTGAAACCTAACATTATTTATCTTATACTAATTCAAATCTTAATCTTACATGACATTAAATCTAACCTAATATGATGATAAACTAGAGCTTTACTTCTAATAATTATTCTAATGTCAATCTTGAACGTAATTTTTATTTCATTATTTTGTCAATGTTTAATATCATATACATCTACACATAATCAATGTAACATTGATTTCAAATTATCATATTTATATAATATTTCTTTTTCTTTTTTCAATTTATTATTTGCTCATTTTAATTTTAATTATTTAATTTAATTTAATATAAAATTATGCATTTAATCTTTTAAAAATAAACATATTCTTAAATGTCTTTAATTAAACATTTAATTATAACAATAAAAAGGTAAAATAATAAAATAAAATATCAACTTTGATTACAAAAATTTATGATCATAAAAACATTTATAATCTTATGATAAAATATTTAAATATATATATTTTTGAAAATTTTGTATAAAAAACTAAAAATAGATTTTTAATATTTTATCATTAGAAGTTTATAAACATCATTTTGTGAGTTTGAAGTTTTTAAGTTTTTATGTTAAAATTTGACCTTTTTAGTTTTTACCTTCATTTATAACTTTTATTATTATATTTCACTAATGAAATTTAATATTTAGAAAATTTAATTTAGATTTTTAATTTGATGTTTAATTAATTTTTAATATTTAGATTTAATGTTCACTCTATATTTTCTTAATTTTTATTATTTCATTTATTTGTTTATATTAAACAATACATTTAAATTTTTAAAAATTAATATATTTCTAATTAAATATTTAGTTACATTCCAATAATTAAAAAAAATAAGATATCAAACTTCAATATAGTAAAATAATGTAAAATAAATTTATAAAAATTGTTAATTTTAAAGTAATACAAGATAACATAAGTATAAATATTTAAATTTATTAAACATTCTATGATAATTTAAAACCTAATTTAATTTTAATAATATTTATAAATTTTATATATACATATATATATATATATATATACATATATATATATATATACATATATATATATATATATATACATATATATATATACATATATATATATACATATATATATATACATACATATATATATATATACATACATATATATATATATATACATATATATATATATATATATATATACATACATATATATATATATATATACATATATATATATATATACATATATATATATATATGTATGTATATATATATATATACACACATACATACATGTATACATACATATATACATACATATATGTATATATGTACATATATACATATATGTATATATACATATATATGTATACATATGTATATATATATACATATATATGTATACATATGTATATATATATCTATACATATATATGTATACATATGTATATATATATATGTATAGATATATATGTATACATATGTATATATATATATATGTATACATATATATGTATACATATATATATATATATATATACATATATATGTATACATATGTATATATATATATGTATACATATATATATATACATATATATATATATATATATATGTATATATATATATGTATACATATATATATATATACATATGTATACATATATATATATGTATACATATATATATATATATATACATATGTATATATATATATGTATACATATATATATATACATATGTATACATATATATATATACATATGTATACATATATATATATATATATATATATATATATATATATATATATATATATATATATATATATATATATATATATATATATATATATATATATATATATATAGTGCAACGTTATGAAGACAAACTTTGACTTGAAAGTTGAAAGGTAAAATATAATGTAATTAAAAATACTTAGAAAGTTTTGATTGATTAAAACTTAAATATATAAATTCATTAAAAATGCTTAGAAAGTTTGATTGACTAAAACTTAAATATATAAATTAAATAAAAATCCTTTAAAAGTTTGAAAGTTCTAAAATGATGGACTAGGCGGGTGTCTGAGCCTGTGTTAGATTGTACGCACGATGGTACATGGCACTGTGGCGAAGTTCGTGCATCACTGATGGTACCGGAGAGGCGGACAGAAGACAGACACCAATAAATGGCATCATACCTAGCCAGTCGAAATAACTGGCTGGGTAGCCATTGCCAACAAGTAGGATTTGATGTAGACTTTATGTTGTATTAATCCTTACCAACTCGCCTTGAGAGAGGAGCATGGGAATGCGCCCAGTTTGGTGGGACTAGCTTTGGCTTGGAAGCTCGCCTAGGAAATAGAGTAGTAGACATTCAATTGCATTTAAATGGAATATATAAACCTCACAAAATTTTCTCCCTCCAAGCAATGATAAAATAGCACTTTTCAAACCTGCTCAACCATGATATGCATTCATTAGGGGAGGAAGGACATACTGCCTTGGGTAGTGAGCTGGCCACCTTGGACAATGTGGGTGGTCTTGGAAACCATCCAAGTCAATGGGAAGAGTTAAGGGGGTAAGGTTAGTAAGGGTTGGGTGTTTGAAAAGTGTAAGAGTTAATAGAGGTTAGTAGATGGAGTAAATAGACTTAGGTGTTTTTTTAGTAATCATGTTGCTTTAGGTAGGATATTACAAGGTAGTGTTTATTTAAGATTAATTATTAAAGAATTTAAAATATATCTACATATAAGTTAACAAATTATGTTATGGAACTTATTAGTATTTAAGTTTTGAACTTTTTTTAGATCATGCATTTAAGAAATAGTTGGTGAAAAGTGTAATTTAGTGTGTTTAAACATATAAAATAGAATGATAGACAAATGTATTAAGGATTTAGATTTTAGTTAAATTTAATATTAACTAGAGAGGAAGTTAGAATTATAGTTAAGTTTAGTAATAATAAATTTGTGGTTAAGTCTAATAATAATTGAAATGATAAGTTAGCAAAGTATAATGGTGAAGTGTAAGATTATTTTAAACCCATGTATACCTAGAAGTGTTAAGTAGAATGGTGGAAGTAGATACTTAGGATGATTTATTTTACAAAAATATTTGTTAGATGAAAGATTTGATAATTGGACATGTAAGAATCATCCCACATGATAATGGATTACATAATCAATGGTCAAATTATCACATGAGAAAAATAAATAAATTAAAATAAGATAAATAACAAAATAAATTATTATAAAAATAAAATAAAATGATAAAAATAATAATAGTAAAATAAAATAAGGATATTAGTTATGGGTAAATGAGTTGTTAGAAGGTATCCCTATATAGATAAGTGGAGAATAAATAATAAAGGATTGCTAAATAGTAATACATTATAGAATTTGGTTACTGAATAAATCATAAACAATTTTAAACACCTAGATGTAAAACATCCAGCTAGCTGAGGATGTGAAAGGAAATAGTGTAAGGTTTACATTGAAATAGACCTACTATAATAACATAGGATCAAAATGGGACAATATGTAGCAAGTTATAGTCGCTACCTAGGGCAATCATGAACATACTTCACAAATAACTATGAAATCCATTATAACAACATTGATACAGATTATTGTGTTACATAATTACTTACGTAATGTCTCACCTTGAGGGTAGTATGTAATTCTGATATAATAGAATCACCTAGCTAATATGGTCAAATAATGTTAGGAAATAAATTAGCACCCCATGGGAAAAACTTGTAGTGCATGATATCTAATGATTTTTTTTTTTTTTTCACCAATTAACTTTATCGACTCCCAACCCGATGATCAGATTAGTATCTTCTAAGATCCTCGATGGAACATGAATTGTTGTCCGGACACTTTGCAGTTTGATAGAACATTTGTAGCAAGTATAGTTCTATATATACTTCATCTTTAGATTTCCCTTTAAAAAAAATTGTTGGTTGTATTTTACTTTGCTAAATTTTAGGGCATGACATTTCTCCTCTTCTTTCTTCTCCTCTTCGCTCGGTTGACTCAAAGGTGCTTCTTTTCTTTCTTTGTCAACCTTGTCTTCATCCTTAGGTTTCTACTTGGTTAAAGCTATCGCAGAGGTAGATTGAGTCTGCAACTTAGGTTTTGCTTGGGTGGATGGAAGACTTTGCTCCTTCTTTGTATCAGACTCTTCAACAATCTGCACTTCATGATCTTCATCTTTCTTCAATTTTAGCTCTTCCTCAAAAATTATTTTCCACAACTTTGTTGTGGACTACAAAATCCTCCTCAATATTGTTTGACAAAATTTGGAAGGCTTTGAATTTGGGAGTCTACTTATTCTCATGTTTTGACATGACCTCCTTGATTTCTTCATTGGAGAGGTCAGGCATGATACTTTTCAAAGTTTTCTCTCTGATGTCCCTTTTGTGTTTTAATAGAATTAGTCCACCTCTATGAGACTACCTTCAATAGGACATCATAAGCTTGGTCTTTCAGCTCAACAGGGTCATATTTCTATTCAGCCATCTTCTCTACTAGAGTGTCTTCAATTTGTTGTTGGTCTACATTGCTTCTAGTTTCATACTTTGATGAACTTGAAACCTCTCATTCCACTTCCTTCTCTAAGTCTCTTAAATTATTTCTCAAAGGATAGTGGGGACTTCTTCAATTGAATGATGGGAGTGTTCTCCTCTTCATCATCTTCATCCTGAAGTTTCAGCTTCCTCTTGGATTTTCTGGTAGTAGTGAATACAAGGGTAACTTCCTTCTTGGGTACCCTTGTATACACTTTTCCCTTTTTCTTGGGAGGTTTTTGTTCATCTTCCTCATCTTCCCATTCTTCTTCTTTTTCTTCCTCTTCATCTTCCTCTTCATCTTCACCTTTGCCCTCAATAAGCATGAGAGGGCCACCTTTCAATTTCTTCTTCAGAGTCTCCATCCTCTTCTTCCCTCTTTTCAAGACTTGAGGAATCTCTATTTCTAGAAATATCTTGGTCTTTGCTTCTTCATAGGTGCCAAAGTGGGTTGCCTTAGGGTTAGTGAGCTCATTGAGAAGAGCTTCTATGATATCCCTTGTGTCATCAATGTTAACATCATATCCCAAGGGTTTCACCCATACAGTGCTAGGAATAACTACCTAAATTTGAGTGTTATCATAGTCAACCAAGAAACAAATGTCTTGAGCATACTGCTCAACCAACTACTAAGGTATCCTATACCTTCTCTACATATTCTCCTTGAAATTCTCAAAGTATGCTTCCATTATCCCATCAAAATTCTCTCCCATTTCTTGAATGAAATCATTGATTTGACAAATTATAGGTTTGACCTTACTCTAGACCACACTACCTTTGGATGGAAACAAATTTTGAACATAAAAGAATAAGCACATGAGTAGGGATCTAAACTTACATATGTTTTTCTTTGAAGCTCAAATGCTCTCCATCTTCTTGCTAAGTTGGCTAAGTTGTAACTTGGCAAGGTCAAATGATAATTTTTTCTTCACCACCTTGTAAGCCAAGTCAACAACATCACAAATGTCAATGTTCAGTCTACTTGACTTGTAGATCTTTTATTCAATGACATCATCCTAAATTTGATTTTCATGTCAGTGACATTATTGAGCTTCATTCCTTTGCCTTCTCATTCTGCTAGGCTCTTCTTTGTTAATTCTCCTTGAGATAGGGTTTTCATTGTTTTGGGTCTATCCAAAATAGGGCAACCCATTACTCAATGAATCATCTTCTTCGTAATCTTCATAGGTTGCTCGTGCTAGAAAGACATGTCATGTGCTCTTCTTAGAATGAATCTGATCCACTTGATCTTGAAATCCCTTGGCATGCATAGGGCATGAGTTAAATCCTTGATCTCCAAGTGTCTATGTTTGGGTTTGACTACTCCATCGCCACATAGGGCATTGTATTCTTCACTCATCTCAAACATTCCTAATTATTTAATAGTGCAGTGGTAGAATGACTTGATATCATTAATCAACAGTATATTAGGTGATATGGCCAAATGCACTCTCATTGGATCTTTTTGATCAGCAATTACTAAATGTAGTTTGAAATTTTGTGCCTTGGAAGTCACATTCTTTACTAACTTTTGTGAACCCTTCTTCACCTTTGTGTTGGAGTTGGATGCCATAATTACTTGGTGAATGATGGAATTCACAGCAACTGAGACTTTCACTTCAACTTTTCTTTCTGACACTAATTCACCTGAAGATTTCTTTGGTGCTCAAAATTGCTTTGAAAACTAAATATACAGTAATAACAAAACCCTTGATTTCTCCTTTTATCAAACATTTTCAAAATTTAGGGCCTCTTAAATGTATCGTACAGTGGTAGGTTAGACATCTTGGTTAAGTCATTCAAACTTGACATAAGCTAATCCTTCCACAACTTAGTTAAAACTAGGTTCTAACTTTACATAGTGACAAGTAACTTGGTTACAATTTTTTTTGTAACTCGGTTAAAACATAAGGCCTTGTGCATCTTTCTATGTTGATTTGAATTGCTTTCTTATTGTGCATCTGGAACTAATGTGAGATGTTCTTGATTTCCTAGTTCCAGTCATCTTCATGAATGCCTTGTTGGATGTGGATACTTCACCCAACTCATTAGATTGGATGATGATAGCTTCTTGCCTTGGGCTTTCCTCTATTTTCCTTACCCATTTCTGATTTCTCTAATTTATCTGATTTCTGCAATTTTTGACTTACCTTTGTTTCTTTCATCATATTTTTTGTATCTCTATTCATGTAATTTCTTGCCAAGTGACCTATCTTCTTTCATACATAGCATCTTACATTGGTATTTCTTTCTTTGATGCGAGCTTCTACATGATTTATACCAATGTGCCCATATTCTCCACAATAATGACATCTTCCCCATGTATTGTAGTCCCAACCAATAAATGCTCTATGTCTAGTTCCATTGTGCTAAGTGTTTGAATTTGATCTACACTCTAAAGATCTATGACCCTATTTGTGACATGTAAAAAACTTCCCTTCAAATTTTGATTTGGTTCTACATTCATTTGCCTCGTTACCATACTTGTTACAATTGTAGCATTGACCTTTGAACTTCGGTTGCATGGCATTTTTCCAACAAACATTTAAAGCATGACCTAGTTTTCCACAAATGTTGCATGTAGGCATTTTGTTCTTTTGGGCTCCTTGTTTAGATGACTCTCTTTGATTGGTGTACCCTAAGCCAGTAGTGACTTTGGGTCTATTGAAGTTTGCTCATATAATTTTTTGACACTTTCTTGTGATCTCAATCTTCTCTCATTTATTTCCTTTTCATCTTTTAGCTCATTCTGGAGTCTCTCATTTTTTTCTCTTAGATTAGTGATTTCTTTGTTTACATCATCTAACTGATTAATAACGTCTACTTGATTTGGAGATAACTGTTGAACTTCATTGGTCTTTCCTTGTAGCCATGTACCAAGTAGTCTTCTATCTTCATCTTCCATTTCTTTATCATTTATAACTTTTTTCTTTTTCTCCAGGACTTCACTTAACCTGATTGAGTGACTTTCTTGTTCTCTTTTCAATTTTCTCACTTCTTGTAAAGTAGCATTTCTCACTAGTAGATCTTCTATAGTTGCAACTGCTTCCTTTGAGTTCTTCTTTCTTTGTATAGGTCTTCTATAGTTTCTTATGTGTAGAGGTTTTCATTCATTTGTATAGCCTATTCCTTTCTTCTTTTTAGAGAGTGAGTGAGTTTTTCTTTGAGTATCTTGACTTACTCAATAGCCATATGTAGATCTAGTTTGTCATTCTCAATAGCTTTCTCCAATTTATACACTTCCATCTCCTTATATATTTACCCTATAACTATTAAGCCTTTGATAGGAAAAAATTTCTCTAATACCAATTGTTGGAAATGGAAAAACAAGCAAGTGACTGTGGGGGGGATTGTGAATTAGAAATCAATAAAATTTCTATTACTTAGATTACTACTTTAGATTATCTAATCCACTTCCATACATGAACATAAAGTGATAAAGAAATCAACACCATAACACTTTGACACAAGATATGGTAGCCTAGAACCCCTCTAAGTTGAAGGTAAAATTGGGGTGGGGATGACACTCACAAGCTGCACTACTACACTAATAAAGTTGGCCTTTTAAGGCTTAAAATTGATCACTTATGGTGATCTACTTCGTTAGGAGTATGAAGGACTACTAGGTCCACCTTGCAAAAGCTATTTTACAATACAATGAATTATCTTCTCTATTAAGAGACTTAGCATAAGACTGTTAGGTCCACCTGGTTAAAGGATTTGATTGATGCACCTATTAGGATGAATCAACAAGATTATCTTTGCAATGCAACTTTATTTTTTGAATAAGTTTCTTTAATAATCTGATCACTTGACTGTGATGGATGAGTCTATGCTTTTCTCTTTATGCTGCCTTGTAGCCTAATTATATATTTTGCTCCATATCCTCTTCTTGTTCCAAGATACACATTTTTTTTTCTCTTCTACAATTATGCTCCTTCCACATGAATTTTTCTTTTCTTATATATCCTCTAAGAAATAACCTTATATCAAGTCATCTCGTACAATATATATCTTCATAAAAACCTAATATACCTTTAGGCCGGCTTAAGTACTTATGCTTAGGAAATACAATGCATTTGATATTCTACTATCACTCAAGAAATACAAAGAGCTCAGGTAATATTGAACCTTGGTTAGCACTAGATGCTTGGGTGATATAGCTAGCTTGGTTAACATAGAGAGCTTGGTTAAATTTGTGAGCTTGGTTCATGCACAAAGTTTGTCTCCACTAAAAATACTAAATAGCTTAATTTATACTGTGATCTTAGTTTAGCACAGTAAACCTTCATATTCCCAGGATACACTATAATTTGTTTCTTGATGGAAAGCTTAGTTGCAATATTAACAGATCTTCTTGGATAGCTTAAGTGATTTCTTACTAATTGACAATATGTCTTTCCATAGGGTCAACGCTTCAAAGTTTAAAGTGCATTCATCACAAGAAAAGCTATTATCTTCAATGCAAACCTTCTCTTCTTTATTCAAGAGAGAATTAAGCTTTAGTTTACATTACATGGCCACATTGCAAGCCAACATTGTAAAATCATGTTTCAAAATAGTCAATAACATGGATAAAATAGGATGGGAAAGTATTTTAGTTCCATTGATGGTTAGAACCATAATATCCTATGCAACGACCTCTTTTCCATGCACTCTTCTAATTGTTACTAGGAAATGTTGAAACATATCATCCATCAATTTTTCCAAACCAAAATCCAATATTAGATTACTTACTTTCATTGTTGTAAAATTTCTTAGTGTAGAAAATATTCTTGAAGCATGAAAACTATTGACATCATTAAGACACTGAAAAATATCAACTGTCAAAACCAATACCTTCTTCATGGTTTCATCATCATAGGGAACATGAGGTGTCAAGATTCCCAAAACTTCATAGAGCCTTGAAGTAACCATAAATCTAATTCTTCTATTTGAATATGTCAACAATCGATCTTGCTTCATATATATTATCTCAAGGATTAGAGAATAATGTAGAAAATGAGAAAGACACTATTCCACTAAAGCAAAACATCCATCCAAATCATTCAAAATGTTGAAAACAACATTTTTCAACTGATAATTGTGAAGCTTGTCACCATCTTCTTGTAGTGCTTTAACCAAATAGAATATTTCTTTTGAGTTCATAATTGATTTTAAACTATTTTTTGTATAGGCCGGAAAGAACTTAAGCTTTGATATCATTTTAATAACTCTTGTCAATTCCTTCCCCAATTTCATATTACTTGGGTTGACATTAAGTCAAACAACTTACATTTTATCATGGAAAGACATAGTTTCATTCCTTTAGACAACAAGTTTTTATTCACTCGATGTGATCATTTTGGGTCATGAATGGAATTTTAAGGAGTACCAGCTCATTCATAATTGCAAGTTATATTTTGATTTGAAGAGTTATAGTTATTGGTTAGGACTGATTAATTTTGGTTTACAAAGTTATATCTATTGGTCAAGACTGATAAATTTGATTTATAGAGTTCTATTTATTAGTAAAGACTCATTTGTTTTCAAAACATTTCATAGAGGTAAATAAGAAATGTGCTAATACTTTTTTCTATTGTAAATACTAATGCAGGAGCATCCCAAGATAGTCACAATCCTATATGTAGGAACATTGATCTTAGATTTGTTGACTTATGTTTTGTACAATTAGGGTTATGTTTAAGACATATTGGTGGACCTTTCCCTATGTGTGAATAATAATTGGATGGAACACATTGGAGTTAGAGCCATTTTGGTAGCTATCAGTAACGCGTTCCTATTTCCTAGGCAGACTTTGGAGATTGTTTCCATTAGCTTCGATCACTTACATGCTCTTGGATTTGGATCATTGGATGGCACATGGAGCTATTCCTAAAGTGTTTACTTTTATGTTGTCATATGAGTTAATTATGCATTGTAAACATGGGGCTTTTCCTAACTATTTATTAATTTAGTTTGTCAGGCCGACATATGGCTTGAGTGTGTATTTAATATGAGTGTTTATTTAATGTAACTTTCTGGGTCAACTTGTAGCTTGGTTTAGTATGTGTAGAGGGTCTTCTGATGTCTATAGTCATTATTCAGGATGGAGTGGAGCAAGAGTAGCTGAGAGGAGTGAATTTTAGAAGAGCTAGTAGCTAAGTGTGGGTTTGGAAAATAAGAAGTTTGCTTGGTGGCTTGTGAGCACAATTTTAGATTCTTCTTGGTGTTTCTATGAGATTGTGGGTCTAGACTAGTTGATGTTTGGATCTTGTGAGGTCTTACAGTTTTATTATTATAATTTATTTTATTTTTTGCTACAAGCTAGAAGGCCTTATAGCCAGTCATGTTGGATGTAAATATTATGATTCTATTATGAGAATAGGTATTGTTTTGGATGTACATATCTTTTTTGTTTGTTATATTCCACTATGTAGTTACTTGCTGGAGGCTAGGTCATCTCCTTTAGGGATTCACCTACCTTGGACTAAATCAAGTGGTATTAGATTTGGTTGATCTTCTAGATTTTTTTCTTTGGATTTTAAAAGATCTTGGAACATGGCTCTGAGAAGAATATTGGGTCCCAGGATACAAATTTTTGTGATGATGTGGAGACTAAGATTTTAGAGAAGGTTAAAGTGGATTTTAGATTCGAGATGGAGTAGATGAAGAATGATATGGTTGCTGAGATCATGAGAGATATAATTGGTGTACCAAGGAATGTGGGTACATAAGATGGTTATGTGGAAGTTGTTGAATGCTTTGAGGTTGTTGGATCTAGTGGAGAAGATAGAACCAATTGAATGGAGAGAATTGTGGAAGGAAGAACTGGTTAGTTGGATAGATCTGGAACTCAATTGAAAATAAAACACAAGATGGATATTTCTGATTTCTTAGGGTACTTTAAGTCTTGAAGACCTAATTGATTGAATTGTTGACTATGAAGACTAATTTGAATTAGAGGATATTGAAGTTCTTTAGAGAGTTAGCTTGGCACAACAAAAGTTGAAAGGACATGCTACTTTATGGTGGAATGAATTGCAAATAGATAGTGAAGAGGAAGGTGAAATGAAGATCACTAGGTAGAGATTGATTGTAATGCCTTGCTTGAAAACCCAAGAGAAATAAACCTAACATGTTACAATATTTACTAAACTTTGTTTTTTGAAGTTTAAACAACACAATATAACAATAATGCGGAAGCAATATATACATACACATCAAGTACACAAATAATTACAAATATAGTTTCCATTCCTAAAAGGTTCCTTTATGTTGAGTCACATTACGAAGTTTGTATTAATTAGTTTAAGTCTGAAGTACAAAGTCCCACAATCATAAAGAAATAAAAGATACATTATCACATGAGAAAATTCATAAGTACAAATAATAATATGAAAGCATATCTAATGAATAACATCCACTGCACATGTCATAGGGTATGCAGAAATAGATACAAGTACATCAATATACAATACAATATCCTGTAGGATCTCAAAACACATGATACAAAAATAACATCAAATGAATAGAAGTCTCCAAGACAAGAATAAGATTGATAATTGTACACGTGTATTAATGAGCATTCAATATATTTCAATCTGAGTGGGACCCAAATGGTAAGAAGATACTACCTCCCGACCGTGTGGTCACCTAATTAGGCTCCCAGTCCCACTGTGTAGGAGAGATAATGTATGATCCACACACAAATAATCAAATCATAAAATAATCCTAGGCAAGGAATCCTGATATCCAAAACTACTTCAAGGGTAACACAATCAAAATCGAAAGGACACTCATTCCAATACCAACACCACATACTAAATCAACATACAAATACCAAGTACAAATCAAATATCAAAACCAAAAAGATACAACCACCTACAAATCAATATCAAGTGTTACAAGCACAATAAAAAATAGATAACAAATTTTGTCAATAAAAGTAAACCACCAATCACTAACTCCAACAATAAAAATACCATCAATGAATAACTAATCATTCATTAATAAAAGTCAATTATCAACAATAAATGACATCCAATCAATGAGTAACAAATCACAATGAATACACCTTCAAAAGTAATATCCAACATGTACACCACTAGAGGAAAATACAAAAAATCATGAAGGAGACTCAAGCTACATTCTATGGAGTGTCATCACATGGTCAAACTACTTCAGTTACCCTAGACTTGTTTCTTACTAGACCCCCAACCCTCAAGCATTGATTTATCTAGGACTAGTCACTTTGAACCTCGAACCCTCAACGTGACACATGTGGAACCAGAATACCCTATCACGAAGACGAGGAAAACTAGTTATACCTCTCACTAAGTATCATCTTATTCCCATCCTTAGCCTATACAAGCACTCAAGACATGGGTGAGGAAAACATCTCTAACTTATCCATTTAGTGTATCTCAAGGAAAGGGCTAGGTAAGATATATTGATTACTATGTAATCACTTGTTACACAACTTACAATAGGTTACCCTGGTACTGACCATTTTGGGTCCTGGACCCCTATTGCAAGCCACTCACATATACATGTACCTAGACACCCTCCCCTAAGCACAAAAATGATTGTTGTTTCCCATACCACAACACCCATAATGATAGAACTTGGTTCCTTAACAAGCAACCCAAAAATAACATTGGTTCTTAAAACTCAAGTACTCATAAATACTCAAATAAATCTCAATTCAAATCATAAACTACATCATGGCATCCAATCAAATAATCATAAAATAAATCTCAAAGATGCTTCTAATGCACATCCTAACTTGGCCAACTAAACAACCCACAAATAAAACCATCACGAAAATAAACATCGCAAGATTATAAATAGAATACAAGAAAACACATAGTTTCCAGCCATATGATTTAATTCCATCAATTTCTCTTCTTTAATTTGGGTCATAAGGACGTGTTTAGAAATAAAGTAAGAATATACATGTTAATAGATTGTTATGCTTGTATACTTATTTAAATTAATAAGTATTTAAAATTCTCAATCTTCTTTTTGCATGTAAAACACCATGCAATATTATCATATTATTAATTTAAAGAATCTTACATCATAAATGATTTAATTAATAACATAAAGGTATATTATTAGATTAAATATTAATATCAATTTCATTTCTAAAATATTAATTTGACTTCTATTTAAGTTCAATATTAATATTTAATTCTCCTTTAATTCATAATGCATCTAGAGATAAAATTATAAATTTAATTGAATTATTTATAATCTCTCATAAAGTCAAATAGTTACTAAATAGGTGAATACAAAGTGAACTCTACCACAACTTCTCGTAAAATATAATAAAATTACAAATATTTATTTATTAACTTCTCTCTTGCATTAATAAATATAATATCATTTTTTATATGTAACTAAGAGCTTAACTAGACTTGAAGAATCACTAATACTAACATTCACTTTATAATTAAATGAATAAATTTATTTAATTTTTAAAATTGATAAATAATTTTTTTCAAGAGTTTTTAAAATACTTTTTTGAGATTAATAATTAATCATAAAAAGTTTTTTTTTTAAAATAAATAAATTTGAAAATTATACTGTATTTCTATAAAATAAAAATAAACATGCAATTTGTATTTTCACATTCTTTTGATCTATCAAATCATGCATCCATAATATACTTAGTTTTCTATTTTTAGTATATTTGTTTTCACATGTGTATATAAGTTTAGTTATATCATGCTTTCCTTTAAATTAATCCCTTGTGTTTCCAATAAATTTTGCAACCAAATTATTTTAGATGTAAGAATAATATCTATCTTTAGTTAGAAAAAATGTGATAATCACATGGTTCTAATAAAAAATTTAAAAATTAAAACCCTTACTGTTTAATTTGTTGTTTTCTTCCAATTTTCTATAATCGAATGTTCCTTATATTAAAAAGGGTTTTAAAAGAATACACTCATAATAATTTTTTTAGTTTTTCTATACATTTTATTAGACAAGTTTTCTTGATCAATAAGTTTTCCTTTTCAACATCTATAACTTAATTATTTATCTTTGAAAATCAATACAATAAATTAATAAGTGTTATGCAAGCACCTAGGAAGACACAAAGTAGACAAATCTTTCAATAAAATTCTACAATGGGTTTTCAAACCTTACCTCAAAATAATAGCTAAAATCTAAGACAATATGTGACTGCATGCAAATCCAAACCCTCCAAAACTTTGAACAATTCTTTTACTCCAATTCCAAATTTTGCTTCCCAAACCTTGTGTGTTCGTTAGATGAACTACCAATCCCCTAATAAAGAACCATAACTCTCACTAGAGTTTCTGTTCTCCAATATTTCAAAACCACTAACTTTATTAAAAATATTTATATTTTAATTGTTTAATCTTTTCATGCACACTTAAAGAACTCTTTAATTAAAATTTTATTTTATTTTATTTTCCTCCACTTTATTAATTAATTAGTGCAAACAATATTTAAAGCATACTTTATTATTTTAATTAATAATAATAATTAAAGATCAATATTTAAATACAACTCTAATTTAATTATTATTAATTAAATATTTAAAATTAAGCACTATTAAATTTTGAATCTTTGAATTCTTTTTTTATGCAATTTCTTAAATTAAACTTTAAAATTAAATCTTCTAAATTGAAGCACCCATTTAATTAATTTATAATTACTTAAATATCATCATATTTTAATTTCTCTTTAACCAATTTTTAAAATTTTAAAATTAAGTCTTTTAAAGTAAAGAACATATTTAATTATTTTTCAATTAATTAAATATTCTCATGTTTTAATATTTTCTTTTTAATCAAATAACATTTAATAATTCTCAATATTATATGATTAACCCAAATATTATAATTAAATCATTTACCAATTAAATCACATAGCCAAATCCACATAAAAGCAACACTACCAAAACTGACCAAAACTCAAAAGTAAACAACATGGACAAAAAAAAACTCATGGGTTTAAAAAGGGTGGAAAGTCAGATACAAGTCCTCCTTGCAGGACAAGTATGTAGGCTATGGTTGGGATTGGACCTAATCATTATCTCCCCATTCTTACCATTGAGTTATTGAGATAGGGCACACTCATCCTGGCAATTCAAGGAAGTTGATGCCTGGTACTTGTAAATTTGTATAAAAGACAAGCATGTGCATGTGCATATATATCTAAGCTAAACAAGCAATGACATAGAGTGATACATCATGTAGATCTTGACTAGCAGGTGACTACGACTGCCTCCCTCAACCATATTAGGTGTAAAACAAACACACACCATACACATGCAAGTATGGGGTAAGTATCATAGTAAATCCTAAATATAAATAACATCATATTTTAACATGAACATCTCATTATTGTGAGGACATAATAAACATATTTCTAAGAAACATCATATGACATCATCATAAAAGTGATTTTATTAAATAACTAAGAGCAATTAAAGAATCATCATTGCAAGTAGGTAATCATTACTACCTAACATAATTGTGATAAACCAATTCTTTCATAAAATTCTTCAACTTGCCTTCTTCTAAGCCTTATCAACTGTATGATAATGTCCCCTAGGACTTCACCTAGGTCCCAAATGAATCACATTCATGCATACAAGCATGAAAACCCTTCATATTCCAAAACTTTTATGTTACAAGAAGATGTTGTTAGCAACATTTTTGACAACACATCAACATTTTGCAATAGTTTTGACAACATGGCAACATTTTGCAATATTTTTGACAATTGGCATATTTTGCCCACTCATTCTTATTTGGCACCATATATAGGTCCAAAAGGCTTACAGTAAGATAATTTGGGTAGAAAAATCATTGTGGGTGCTGGTCCATTTGGCATGACTACTAAAACATGCTTGAAAATGGAAGCAATACCTAACATCCTCATTGAGAAAGAAGCCTGCATTGCCCACTTTTGGGAAACAAACACATATGATTGGCTTAAACTTCACATTGCTAAAGAATAATGTGAGCTTCCATTCATGTCATTTCTTGCTTCATTTCCTACCTTTTTTACAAGGAAACTTTTCATAGAGTACCTTGAAGACTATGCTAAAAAGTTTGAGATCAACCCAAGGTTTTGTTAGATTATGGAGAATGCCAAGTTTATGGGTGGGAAATGACATGTTTTGTGTAGGGGTAAGAACAATGATGAGTGGAGTTTAGGAAGGAGTATGTAGGAAAATGGTTTGTTTATAGAAGGAGTTCATAGAAGGTTTTCCCATTTTCTTATTCATTTCTCTCTAGGATGTACAATCTACTTCCAGTTATAGTATTATAATAAACTTCTTTACAAAATTATCTTCTTTTATCACCTGTGGGTGTTTTAGATCCTTGTGTTAGCATGAATGCTAATGGTCTTCCTTTGGGGGAGTATCCTAAGCATTGGAAATTGTTGACATGTTGCATTGGTGACTATGTTTGTCATTGATGTCAACATAGCAGTAATTCTATGAAGATTGGCATAGTAGTAGATTGAGATCATACTTGTATGGATAGAGTTTTGATGTAAAAATGAAGTGCGATTAAGGACATGTTCTACACTATGTCTCAATGACAAGGTTAAATGTGCTTAGTCTAAGTCATAGATGTACATAAGCTATAATGATTTACAAAGAGAAGTGCATAGATAGAGCACATGGAAAGCACTTTTTGATAATCCTATTATATCTTCTATTAGAGATATAATCTGGTGATGCATAGTTAGAAATTCATTAAGGACAGTTTGATGGTGATCTTAGTGAGTGTGCAAGTCTTGAAGTCACACATTTGAAGTTTTGTTTAGATAATGAGCCAATAGTGCTATTGTAGATGCAAATTAATTAATTATCTTATTATAGTTAATTAGGAAAGCCCCAAGGCTGACACAAGGAATTATTTTGAAGATAGGGTCTAAAGGAAATATGTTTTTCTTATTTGAAAATGTATTAATCATGAAGTATGCAAGGGATTGTGAAAAGGAGAAAAATGTTTAGTAAATGCGAGTAAGCAATCTAAGGGATTGTTGGATGCAAAGTTCATGATCTAGTATAAGATCAAAAGGAGAAGAATTTTGGTTAGTAGGATAGAGAAAGAGGAAAGAGCAATACAATTCTATTCTATTATTATACAAGGAAGAATAAAAAGATCATTTGGACAATGGGTTTATTGGTCTTGCCCTTGAAGTTGTTTTGACAATGGGTCCATCTGCCTTCTACAACTCCTAATAGGGTTCATCCTCTAACAAGGAATATTTAAATTAGTACATCATCTTGTGGTTATCATCCCCACTAGGGTTTTTCATTTGATCAAGGTTTCCATAGTTAACATATCTGGTGTTATTGTGCATCAATATCTTGTTATAGTTTTTGAATATATTGCTCATATGGTTAAGATTTAATAAGATTGCTAATTGTGATAATAGTTGGATAATCGATTCATCCCCCCTCTCACTTATATCACATGATCAGAACTTCTTCAACTAGGAACACTTCTAATAGGGTGTTGAAATCCTCTAACAAGGTGGGACTTAACAGTCTTTGTAAGCCTTTAACAGGGTAGGCCTTTCACAAGGCAGATCATGTTTCATGATCAACCATTGTAAGCTTAATTGGCTACACTTTATTGCTATAGTAGTGAAGATTTGTGGGTGTCATCCCCACCCTAGTTTTACCTTCTCATTTGGAGGATTTCTGGGTAATCATATTTAGTGTCAAGTGTGCGCATGTTTAATTGCTTACATGTTTTAGATGCATTTACTTTACATATTATTTTAGCATGTTAATGCATGTAATGTATGAATGGTGAAAATTTTATGGGTCCAAATTTAAACTTTTGATTCACTCCCCCTAGAAGTTCACCTTTCTCACTTGTAATTCCAACAATTGGTATTAGAGCCAAGTTCTTAGAAGGAGAAGCTTTGCAACTTAGAGGAAAGATCTTGAAATGGAAATCTACAAATTGGAAAAGACCATTGAGAACTAGGAGATTGAGAGAAATCTTATACTACATCAATTGAATGAAGCCAAAGATGCCTTGAAGAGTTCCTTGAAGAGAAGGAAAGAGATTGCTATAGTAGAAAATGACACACAATACAAAGAGATTGACACCAAAGCTATTTGCAGATGGTAACTCCAGTGAATTTGATGCAAAAATTGTAGAACTAATGGAGAAAAATAGAGCACAAGCTAAAGAAATTAGAAATCTCAAGTTGGAGCAAGAACCACAAGCTATACTACTATGTGAGGTGATTGAACAAAAGAAGAAATCCATAGAAGACAAGGCCATGAATAAAGAAGACAAAATCATTTTGGCAAATAGATTGGATCAGAAGTCAATAGAGCTATCCAAGATCTCAAACATGCAATTGGATACCTTGGGCCAAATGATGAATTCTCATCATGAGTTGAATGTCAAGAACATTGAGATAACCACATTAAAGTTGTAGAATGAACAACTGCAGAATGACCTTAAAAAAGAAAAGGAATTTGTTGAAAGTTTCAACAAGCCAAATGAAGCCATCAAGTACTTTGAGAAATTATTGAAATCCCCTAGATCCAATAGAGATACATTAGGATTGAGCTACACAAGCATTGAAGAAGGAGAATCAAGCTACTAACGAAAGGAACAACAAAGATAAGAATTCCAAATGTACTTGTCATAATTGTTGAAAGAAAGGGCATACTGCTAATGTGTGTAGGAGAAAGAATACAAATTAGAATGCTAAGCCTAAGAACGTGGTCTACTTTCATAAGTGCAATAAATATGGTCATCAGGTACATGAATGTAGAACTAGAACCATGCATGCACCAAAATTTGAAGGATATTGCTACAACTATTAGAAGTATGGACATAGAGACTTTGAATGCAGATTCAAGTCCACATGGTTATCAAGCAAGCTAGAAAAGATAAGAAGCTATGGAAACTCTCATAATTGAGATTACACTACAAGATATAGCTATCACTATCATTAGGAATATGGACATGTACTTGAGAATTGCATTAGGACTCACTTTAGTGGTAATTATAAGAGGTGGTTGAGTCAAACCACATGCTTTAGCTATTTGAGGATTGGTCATATTAGCAAGCATTATCCAACTAGGTCCAAGACAACGAGTTTTGAATTTGATAAGGGAAAAGGCAAGATAGATTTTGAACACATCAGGAATGAGATGAATAAGACACAAAAGAAGAAAGATGGTTGCAGTACATCAAATGGAGAAGGGATCACTTCACTCAATGGGTCAAGTGGTCACACCTCATCAAACTAAGTAAACAAGAGGTATGTGGGATTGATATTCAAAGTATTACATCATACATCAGTTCCAAAAGAAGTTAGTACTGAAAGGACTACATTGGCATGAATCAAGATGCAAGATGCTCAGGATTAAACTTTTAAGTTTTCATATTGTTGCCGAGCATGAAAAGTTTTCAATGGATGCCAAGTGGAACACTAGTTAGTGCCAAGCTTTCAGGCTAGCTAGTTGATGCCAAGTCTATAGTAGCTGCCAAGTGATGGTAATACCTATAGATGTCAAGTGAATCTGAAATCATGTTGATGTCGAGTTTACAGCTATACAAGGACTAAGCATTAATTGCAAGGTTTTTGAAGAGTACATGATAGTTTTTCACTCATTTCTCATCATTTCAAGTTCAAGAAAGAGATAAAGGTGTAGAAGGTGATTTAAAAGTTTTTTTGAAGTGACTACAAAGATCTCAGCAACAATTTCACTCCCATTCTTCGAATCTCAAATGTATTTATTCACAAGTTGAGCTAAGCAGTTTACATTGGTAGAAACCCTAGTTTGTCATAATGGTGTCAAGCTCAAGAAATGTAGAAGGAAAAGAGGTTTTGAATGTGTTGTTAGTCAGTAATGAGGTAAAACAACCAGATTTCAAAGCAATTCCAGATGTTTCTTATAAACAAGACCCATTAGGTGCATTATCCATGATTCCCCCGAATTTTATTATGGTTTAGGATGTTAGAAAATGTTATAACTACAAGATAGGTGGAATTAGTGATATGGAGATAAGGGAAGCATACGATTAAAAATGGCATCTTAAAAGAAGAGTTCAAAATTTTAGAAAGGAAGGGTTTGACACATGCCCTAGAATTTCTCGCTATTTTCAAAAGTGACTAGATAAGAATAGTATTGTGTAGAATTCATGATGGATCCCTATGGTTGGAAGGAGGGCCAATAAATATTTCAAAGAAAATAATTCATAGGGTGACTAGTTTTCCAACCCTAGATTGGCCAAAGACTCTGTGAAGTGATTCAAAGGAGGTAATAGAAAAGAACACAAGTGAAAAATGGAATAAGCGTGGAATGACAATAGAAACCATCACAAATCCACTAAAAAATTTTGCAATAAGGGTTATTTCTCATAAGTTTTATCAATCAAAACAATTGAACAATGTACCCTGTATTGCAGTGGATGTGGGATATCAAATTGTGAAGAAAGATCATACTTTTGATCTAGCTGAACTTCAATTGCAAAAAATAATGGAGAAACTTGGAGCAGCCAAGAAAACTAAGAGTGCTCAGTGCAAATTTGGATTAATCCTAATTTGCATATTTTTCTATGTACAGAACATATTCCTATCTTTGGTAAAATAGGATGGAAAAAAATAGGACAGTAGCTACCTAGATAAATGAATAAATTGAGTAGATGGGTGAGAACTTTGAAACTATCATGACAAGCTATTTTGAAGACTTTAAGAAGACTATAAAGCAGAGGATGAAAATACCTATTTCCTTGGTTGAATAGTATTACAATGACATGTTTTCTTATAGATATTGATTATACTTATGTACAGGCTTCCATACCTAGGGTAAGATGGCTAAGACCCTTAGGTTATGAGATTAATGTTGATGAAGCCTCAGCTACCATCAATACACTTCTTTCTAAAGAAGTTGATAAAACAACCAAAATCTTTGGTAATAATGATGTCATGAAATCCAAAGTAGAAATGGAGTTGAAGACAACCTCCACACTAAAGAAGAAAGAAAAAATGGTAAAGAAATTAAAGGAAAAATTTGGTGAAGGTACTGAAGAAGAAGAAGAAGAAGGTGATGAAGAGGATGAAGAGGAAGAATAAGAAAATACTAAAGAACCACTTGCATTAACACAAGGCATGGGTGAGGATTAAGAACAAGAAGAGGGTGTTGAGAAAGAAGAAGTAGAGGAAGCACCACTACATGTTGACCCCAAAAAGAGAAAGGCCAAGGCATAGCCTGTGGCCAAAGAAAAGAAAGTTGCCAAGCCAAGACTGAAAAGGACAACAACACTAGCCACTAGAGCTAGCACAAGAGCCACCACTCAAAAGGCCAAGGAGAAAACAAAACAAAAAGAAAAAGGAGGCCAAGAAAAAAAGAAGAAAAGAAGGAAGTACATTTCTCAACTAGATTTAGATGAAGAAAGAACTAAATCAGAAGATACTAGCCAATTCAAAGTGATAAGTCATACACCACTTTCTGATCTTGAAAATATCTATGAGAATGTCAGAAATAATGCAGATCTATTTGATTTGAAAAATATTCATTTTGAAAAACTTGGAAGAGAGGAGAAAACTCTAGTTGAAGAAGCAATATATGCAATGATGTTCAAATTCAAGAACACTCCACTTGAATTTGATAACACCATACCAAAATGGTTATATGACATTGTTGAACATAAGTGGCATTACTACTTAAACCTGGAAAAAATAATTAGAAAATCAACATTAGCCCAAGTTATGTTAGAACTGTCGAAAGGGAAGATTACTAAGGAAAATAAGAAATATGGAGGAAGGTTCACACCAAATTATAGAGCCTTCAACATTCTCCAAAATAACATTGACAATGTTGCAAATAAATCCACCCAAATGTAGAAATTGATTTGTGGATTAACAATAGTTAAACAAGAAGAAGAGAATCCCTTTAAGGGTAAAAGTGATGATAAAGAAGAGAATGAAAAAGATGATAGCACAGAAGAGAGAAATTTAGAGGAGGAGACTAAGAAGATGGACAATGACACAAAAACAACTAAAAAATAGAATCAGAAATAGAGTGTGCAAGACACACAAATGCTGAGTACTAGTCCTCCTTAGGATACAAGTGCACCTACAAAAACTATAATTGTTAAGGATGTCTCGGATGCATCACCTCAAAAAATCAATCCATTAGCTGAAAAAGATATGAAAAAGGTCTTATATCAATCTACAATGCAAGCTCAACTTTTCACAAATCCAATTTTGATCATAGAAGAACTCCAAAAAGTAGTAACAGAAGTTACAAGGGATAGGGTGAACACACAAGAACCACCTTCTGCCATCCCTACTATTACTAGTGATCAACATTTGATTCCAACAATAGAAACATCAATCAAGGTTGGAAAAAGTGCTAAAGAATACATAGCTGAGAAGAGGCAGACTGCTATAGAAGAGGAAAAGGAGACAACAACAGAGAAAACTGGGCAAATAGATACATCTGTACATACAGAATAGACACAAGGTGGAATTCAAGTCATTATCATAGATCAAGAAAAGGCTAAAGAAGGAGAAAAAACATTGAAGGTAAAGGAGTAGGAGGCTATTCAAGCATTGGTAATTTACCAACATTAGGTTCTTCACCTACAAAACTTCTTCAAAAGCTGAGCATGGAAGCAATACCCCTGCAAATCTCAATGTTAGACACAAGCTCTTCTAAGGTTGAAAAGTTAATTCACTATGGTGATATAACTTTAGATGAAGAGATAGTGATTCCAAAATTTGGCTATGACACAATGAATATAGATCAAATGAGCATTCTACAACAAGCATTAGAGAAGAAGAAACACCAAGAGATGCTTAGAAAGGAGTACAGACAAAAGCAAGTATTACAAGAAATTAAAGACATCTTCTTAGATACATTCAGCTTTCCTACTCCAGAAGAAACTAAGCCACTATTAGAATAGTTGTCAGATGTTGTGGAAAAGGTTAATAATGAAGACCTAGATACAAATGCCATACTTTTGGAATGGTTTGAAAGAAAGTTCCACAGAAAAGTGAATGAAAAGATATATGCTGATATAACACTGACACAAGTTGCTTTGGCAAATAAGGTTGAGGATGTGAAGAAGGTACTTGAGAATATTTTCTCATTGTACACCAAACTATGTGATCCCACACTCTTCACCCAAGATACCAAACACAGAATACTGAGCTTGGAGAGAAATTTAAGCATATCAAGTACACAACTACTTAAGAACCCAACTCAAAGTGAGAAGCATTTCCACACATTGCTTCAAACACAGAGTCAACTAGTTGTGTTAACAGTAGATGAGGCTAATATAAGAGCCAAATTGACACAAATGTAGGCCTCTCTCACCCCACACATAGAAATCCTCCAAAAAGAATTAGGCTATGCAAAAAATTTGTTGAAGAAATATCCCAATCTTTCTACATTAGATGGCCTAGTACACCTTGTAGCCGAGCTCACCATCCAAGTGTAGCCATTAGATGTTGCATGTGACAATTGGGATGCAGCTCTAAAAATAATCATGGAATTCCATAGGTCCTTTTTGGACAAATATACTATAAGTGTATAGACCCTTTGAAATAAGTGTTAAAAAGGGGGAGATAAAAGAAAGAAGGGGGAGATAAACAAGAAAGGGGGAGATAGATTAAAAGGAGGAGAGAATAATGAACGGGGGAGATATAAATAAACAAAATGAGAATTCATGAAAAAAGGGGGAGTAATTAGAACTCCAAGTGATATACAAATTTTGAGAAATACAATGTAGAAATAGAAACAGAGCAGATCAGATATCAATAAAGGTAGAGGATAAAGAGTATAAGTGCATTGAAGACAAAGAATATTAGTCAGCAGAGATAAATCCACTCAGAATGAAGAACTAACTCTGGATATAGAATAGACACATTAACTAAAGGGGAGTTATACATTTTGAGATACATAGGTTATTGCAAAATTTTGAAATTTTTGAAGTTCTGTATATAAGCTGAGTCATGTATATGTTATACTCAAGAAGATCAGATTGTTTGTATATATTCAAGTGTTTTTGACACTCATGTCAAAGGAGGAGATTGTTGATCTTAGATTGGTTTTGAAAATTGAGTGTCAACACACTTAAATCATTTACTTAGTTTATGCCAAACTAGTAATGCATGTTGAGTATAATATGTAAATACAAGACCATGTCGAGTTGCAATAAGTGCTTAGTCACTTATGTGCCAAGTCACTCAAGTGCTAAGTAGATAGACCATGTCAAGTGATTCAAGTGCCATGTGAATAGTAGATGATGGCAGTTCAAGTGTTGAGTCAGAAGTAAAATTACAGTGTATGCCGAGCATCAGTAGCTTCATATGCCAAGTAACACAGATTGGACATATTTGTTTGTTATGGAACAAACAACTATGTAAACCATTTTTCATCTAACATAAGGATATATTTCAATTCTTTAGAGATAAGAACAAATCTACATGCAAATTCTCTATGTAATTACATGTATCCAATTAGAAAATGGGAAGGTTTAAGTGGCAAAATGGATGAATCTCAGCCATTCATACCTAACCCTAAGCCACCTCAGTCTTCTTAAGGAGGAAAAAGCCATAAATTTTATATGAGAGAGAAGAGAGTTGAGAACATTATGAAGGGGTGAAAGATCAAATTGAAGGCACCAACAAGATAATTTGTAGAGCATTCAAGGTGACTTAGCAATGAGAGTGAATTGCAAAATTAGCTAAGTGAAGAATAAAGAATAAAGGATACAACATTGTTACATTAAATCATGAAGGATCAATTAGAGATTGAATAGAGTTGATTTGTTATCAAGCAAGCAAGTGCCAACTACAAGATCTATAGTGAGACATTTTTATAGGTGATTTTAGTTAAATATCCTAAGCAGAGTGGTCCTAATAGGCTTCATCAAATGCTTTAACAGGGTGACATTCCAAGTGAGTGATCAAAAGTCCTTTAACTAGACACACTTCTAATAGGGTGTTGAAATCCTATAACAAGGTGGGACTTAATAGTCTTTGTAAGCCTTTACTAGGACATGCCTTTTATAGGGCAGATCATGCTTCATGGTCAAACCATTGTAACCTTACTTGGCTACACTTTATTACTGTAGTAGTGAAGATTTGTGGGTATCATCCCCACCCCAAATTTTACCTTCTCATTTGGAGTGTTTTTGGGTAATCATATCTAGTGTCAAGTATGTCTGTGTTTAATTGCTTACTTTTTTTAGATGCATTTACTTTACACATTATTTCAATATGTTAATGCATGTAATGTATGAACAATGAAAGTTTTAAGAGTCCAAGTTTAAACTCTTGATCCCCCCCCAGAAGTTTACCTTTCACACTTGTAATTCCAACAAGTTTAACATGTTTTGTGAAGAGAATGGAATTAAGAGACAATTATCTTCACCTAATACTCTTGAGAAGAATGGAATTGCAGAAAAGAAATAGGTTAGTATATGAGGTAGTGAGAGAAATGATGTATCCAAGACATTTTTGAGAGAAGTAGTCAATACAATAACTAGTGTACACTATGAATAGAGTATAGATTAGAAAAGGTATGAAAAAGTCACCTTATGGATTATGATTTGGTCATTCACCCTCAGTAAAGTATTTCAAAATTTTTGGAAGAAAATTTTACATTAAGAGAGATGATGATGTTGGTATGTTTGATCCAAGAAGTGATGAAAGTATGTTTCTTGGTTATTCATTTACAACTAAAGCATACAAATGTTTTAATCATAGAACCAAGACAATAGTTGAATGCACAAATGTAAAAGTTGATGAAAAGTTTGGAATTAAGGAAAAGCTAATGGATTACAATTCTGGTGAAGAGGAAGAAATTGTTAGAGAAAATGTTGAAGTTTTCTTTGAGACTAACAATGATCTGCAGAATGATGTTAAAATTGTTGAACAAAGAGGAGAACATATATCTGAACCAAGAGAAAAGATAAGAGTTGAGTTAGAAACTTCTACCTCTAATAGGAACTTGACAAAGAATTACCCACCAGAGTAGATAATTAGAAGAAAATATAGAGGAGTGATGAGAAGAAACATAGTTAATGAGGAACTATTTTTGATTTCTCAAGTTGAACCTAAGGGCACAAATGAAGAATGTAAAGATGATCATTGGACTCAAGCAATGAAGGAAGAATTAGATCAAATTGTGAATAAGGACACATGGGAATTAGTTCCTAGATCTAAGGACAAGAATATCATTGGAACTAAATTTGTATTTAGAAATAAGATGAATGAGAAAGGAGAAGTTGTGAGAAAAAAAGATAGATCTGTGGGAAAAGCTTATTTACAACAAGAACAAATAGACTATGAGGAGATATATACCCATGTAGCTAGAATGGAAGTAGTAGGAATGTTCTTAGCTTATGCAAAAAATAAGAAATTTAAAGTATAACAGATGGATGCCAAATCAACCTTTGTAATGGAGAACTTGAAGAAGAGGTATGCATTGAGCAACATGAAGGTTTCCATCTAACAGAAGAAAAATATCTGATATGCAGATTGAAGAAAGCTCTATATGGTCTAAATCAAGCACCTAGAACCTAGTATGCAAGGTTAGACAAGTATTTGGAAAAAATAGAATTTCCTAAAGGTACAGTAGATAGTAACTTGTATTTGAAAGCAGTTGAGAATGGTTTTCTAATAATAGTAATATTTTTTGATGATACAATTTTTGGAGGCTATGATGAAGAAAGTGATAAGCTTGCTGAAGAAATGAAGAATGAGTTTGAAAATAGTATGATAAGAGAAATGAAGTTCTTCTTAGGATTGTAGATTGTGAAAAATAGTGATGGAATTTTTATTTCTCAAGATAATTATTTGAAGGATTTGTTGAAGATATCTGAAATGGAAAGTTCTAAGCCTATTGGTACACCAATTAAAACTAGGCACAAGTTATCTAGAAAAGATAAGGCACCTACAGTTGAGCAGAAGAAATACAAATCCATGATTGGAGGTTTGCAATATCTCACTCACACTAGACCAGATATAGAAAGTGTATTTGGGATTAATTGTAGCTAGATTTCAAGATGATCCTAAAGAGTATCATTATGCATTAGTAAAGATGATATTTAGATACTCGAAGGGAACATATAATTATGGGATATGGTATGATAGATCAAGTAATTTAATTCTATGTTCTTATACTGATGCAGATTGGGCAGTCAGTATGGATGACAGAAAGAGCACCAAAAATGCACCATTTTTTATTGGAGGAAGATTGGCTTCTTGGATAAGCAAGAAAAAATATTGTATTTCTCAGAGTACAACTGAGGCAAAGTATGTCATAGCAAAAAATAATTGCAATCAAGTCATATGGATGAAGAAAATGTTGAAGGATATTGGGATAGAATTCTGAGAGCCTATGTGTCATATATTGTGATAACACAAGTACAGTAAGTATGTCTAAGAATCACGTATTGAATTCTAAGGCTAAGCATATATTTATTAAGTAAATTGTTTTGAGAGAGAAGGTAGAAATAAAGGAAATAAGATTAGAGTATGGGAGAATGCACCAAATTGTGGTGCCAAAAAGATGACACACATCTTTTTAGAAAAATATTACAATAGCATGCATGCACTATGGTATTGGATCCACAACCCAAGATATAGCATGTGAACACTTTTTAGAACTTATATTTATGGGTTGCAACCTACAACCCATCTCATTTTTTTGTTTCTTTTTGTTGGTTTCCTTATTTTCCCTCAACAACATGCACGCATTTTGTAGGTGGTCCAATATTTGCTCACTCTCCTCAAAATGCCTCCTTGTCGTCAAAGATCAAGGTCAAGATCATCAAGTATGTTTTCTACTCTTTTTTTTGCATTGTTTTTTATGTTTTAGCATTTTTTTGAGTCTTTTTAAAGTTTTTCTTCAAGTTTGTTTATTTATTTTAAAACTTATATTTATGGGCTACAACTCATAGCCCATCTCATTTTTTTGTTCCTCTTGTTGGTTTCCTTCTCTTCCTCCAACAATGTGTACACATTTTGTAGAAGGTGCAATATTTTCTCATTTTCCTCCTCAAAATGCTTCCTCATCTTTGGAGATCAAGATCAAGACCATCAAGTATGTTTTCTACTCTTGTTTTTGCATTATTTTATATATTTTTAGTTTTTCTTTGAGTTTGTTTATTTATTTAAAATACAATTAGTTTCTTATCTTAAAATATGAATAATCAACCACCAAATTCCCATCCTAATCAACAAATCAAAATGAAAAACCTCCACAAGATCAAAATCAAAACTCTTGTGAGGAAGAGCAAGAAACTTTGCAATTTCCACTAATTGAAAAGCCTTCTCCTAGCACCCAATACAATATAATGAATGAAATAGAAAGATGAAAAAATGAATTAGAAGTAATCATTAGTAGGTTGAAATCTTGTGGGAAAACTAATCCTATAAGAGCACAATTAGCATCCTCCCTTAAGTCCATTATGAGCATGTAGCTTCTGTTAGTGGTCAATTGGATATTTGGCATGTTAAGAGAGAAGAACAAAGAAGATATTATGCAAAAAAAAATCCAATAAAGATGTAATAAAAAGGGACATAACAAAAGGTAATATATGTTTATTTTTTAAAAGGCTAGGAGAATAAGAAATTGTCAAAACTACAACTAAAAGGTACCCCATCCATTGGTGTATACATGATGATCTTAGAAATATTTCTGGGATAGATGGTGGATGGTCTTTGATGCCCCTCCCTGGAATAATCATGAGGTTCCAATATATTTTATAAATAAATTATATTGTGAATTTGTCCTCAGGAGGATCTCAAATTATTTTGACATGCTAGATTCTTAGGGTAGAGGTGGGGGGTCATCATTTGAGAGGCTGGTGGCACATCATGATGCTAATGTAGTTAGGGTGCCTATTGTCAAGCCATAGGTTGAGCATGTCATTATTCCTTCTATAGTGAAGGACAATGTAGACAACAACACTCTAGGGACTATTAATTCTTTGACATAAACCCTCATTCATTGCATTGCAGTCACATGTACAGATCACGTGGATCCTTATGCACATTTGGAAGTCATGTTGGAGACACTGTGGATGATAGGCTAGTCACTAATGAATTTTTGAGTGATACATTTGGCATTGACACACAGGTAAATTATAATTATAATAAACTAATTTGATCATATTTTGTATGTATAGTGAATGACTAATTATTTAGCATGTCTTAATATTGTATAAAATTCAAGGTAAAGTGCTAATGGGCCTAATACAGATTTCCTGACTCCATTTTATATCTCATCGATGAGTCGAAAGGTATGTATCAATTTAATCATTTAAATTAATACATTTATTTATTAAGTAATCATATGAAGGATTTGACAAATTTTTTTTATCTATGTGCATTAATTCTCTACTAGACCATCAACATTCACAAGGGACTCTAAGCCTAGGCATGGTATGAGCTTCATAGAGGTACACTTGTTTCATGTTAATTTAATTCATTTGATGGTATTATATTCTATAAATGACATGTAAATTATATTATATTATTTGCATTTGTTGATGTCAGAGACTCCTCCTCATCTTTGTTAGTTCATCGATCATGGAGTTGCTACCACTATGGCTAGTTTAGAGCCATTGACCAAGGTATGAAAGAGTTTTCATAGTTTTAGTTATTATTTTTAATAGCTATTATTTAAATTCCAAATGGTATGTATAAGTATGATCAAGTGATTATATTTATTGAATTATTGTAGGTCCTTGTTACTCTTGATCATCCACAAGCCTTTGAGGTCGATGTACAGAGTGACTATTTGATGGTAGCAATAAAATAATTAATTTTGTGTGTACATATTGTTGATCTCAGAATGGTTTTTATAATTGAGTGTCAATACACTTAAGCTATTTGCTAAGTTCATGCTGAGCTAGCAATATATGCCAAGTATAATATATACAAGTGTCGAGTTGCAATAGGTGCCGAGTCAGAAATATAGTAAGTGTCAAGTCACTCAAGTGCCAAAAAAATAGATAATATCAAGAAAGTTTAAAGTTCCAAGTGAACAATAGATGCCGAGAAAGTTTAGGTGTCGAGCCAAACAAAATTTTAGTTAGTGCCGAGCATCGATATTTAACAAGTGTTGAGCAACATAGAATTGACATAAGATTTTGTGAAGGCACAAAAAATTATGTAAACTATTTACATGCCAACTCATGGATAGATCTCAAAGCTTAGAGATAAGATTGAATCTATTTGGATTCCCTATGTGATCTACATGCAACCAATTAGAAAAATAGAGGGAATTGAGTAAGAAAGTTGAATGAATTTCAATGATAGATTCATACCTAACCCTAAGCCACCAGAGTCTTTTTAAAGGGAGATGAAGCCCCGTGATTTAAAAATGTGTATGAGAGAGAATTAGAGAATGCATGTGAAAAAGGTGATGATAGTAGTGAAAGGGGTGAATTGATCATCATACAATCAAGGTGACTTAGAAGAAGGATAGCATTGCAAAATCAGTTAGCAGAACATAGGATCAAGGTTACAACATTTTCATATCAAATCAGAGAGGATCAAGATGAACTAAATTGTGATCTAGAATCAATAATACAAGATTGTAAGTGTATTAGATCAAACATTCTACTATTCTTTCTAACAACTATATCAGTAGGATGAAATCCTTGTATCAATGTTGATTTAACAGTCATAGAGAAATCCTTTAATAGGGTGACATTATAAGTGAGTGTCCTAAAATCCTTTAGCCAAGCACACTTTTGATAGGGTGTTAAAATCATTTAATAGGGTAGGATCTAACAATCTTTTGTAAGCCTTTAACAGGGCAGTCCTTTGATAGGGTAGATCATGAGAATGGTCAAAATATGTAACCTTATCAAGTGAATTTTATTGCTACAGTAGTGAAGAATTGTGGGTGTCATCCCCACCCCAATTTTACCTTCTCAATGGAGGATTTCTAGGTAATCATATTTGGTGTCAAGTGTTTATGTGGATGCATTTTCTTTACATGTTATTTCTATATGTTTATGCATGCAATGTTTTAAAATTAACAAAATTTTATTGATTAGAAATTAGTACTTCTAATTCACCCCCAACCCATCTTAAAAGTATACATTTCCCATTTGTAATCCCAACAATTGGTATCAGAGCCTAGTTCTCATCAGGAGAAGCCTTACAGCTTCGAGAAAAGATCTTGAGATGGAGCTTTACAAGTTGGGAAAGACCATTGAGGATTAGGAGATTGAGATACACCTCCTACTACAACAACTAGATGAAGTCAGAGATTCCTTGAGAAGTTTGCTAAAGAGAAGGAAAGAGATTTCCATAGCTAAAAATGACATATTACAAGGAGATTGACACCACAAAGCTATTTGAAGATGGAAACTCTTATGAATTTGATACAACAATTGTAGATCTCATGGACAAGAATAGAGCACAAGCTAAGGAGATCAAAAATCTCAAGTTGGAGCAAGAATCACAAGCTATACTGCTCTGTGAGGTGACTGAGAAAAAGAAGACAAGGCCATGATTGAAGAAGACAAAAGAATCTTGTCAAATAGATTGGAAGAAAAATTAGTAGAGTTGTCTAGAATCTCAAACATGCAATTGGAAACCCTAATCCAAATGATGTATGCCCATCATGAGTTGAATGTCAAGGACATTGAGATAACTACATTGAAGTTACAGAATGAGAAATTGTAGAATGACCTAAAAAGAGAGAAGGAGTTTGCTGAAAGTTTCAACAAGCCAAATGAAGCTATCAAGTACTTTGAAAAATTACTGAAATCCCCTAGATCCCACAAAGACACATCAAGATTGGGCTACACAAGCACTAAAGATGGAGAATCATCCAAAGCTACTAAGGAAAGAAGTAATAAAGGTAATAAATCTAAAGCTACTTATCATCATTGTGGAAAGAAAGGACACACAACTAATGTTTGCAGAAGTAAGAATGCTAGTTAGAATGCCAAACTAAGGAACATGATCTATTGTTAGAAGTGCAACTGATAAGGTCATCAGGCACATGAATGTAGAACAAGGACCATGTATGCACCAAGATTTGAAGGACACTGCTACAATTGTTAGAAGTTTGGACATAAAGCCTTTGAATGTAGATCCAAGTCCACATGGTCATCAAACAAGGGAAGAAATCATGAAAATTCCTACAATTGGGATTACAATACAAGACATAGCTATCATTATTGTCAAGAGTATGGACACATTCCTAAGATTTTTTTAAGAACACATTTCAGTAGAAACTACAACAAATGGTTGAGTCAAACTACATGTTTTAGTTGTTTGAAGACTGGTCATTTTAGCAAGCACTACCCAACAAGGTCAAAGGCACCCAAATCTAAGTTCAACAAAGGAAAAAGCAAAGTAGATGTTGAACACATTATAGGAGAAATGAATAAGATATGGAAGAAGAAAGATGGATGCAACACATCAAATAAAGGGATCACTTCACTTGAAAGGTCAAGTGGTCACACTTCATCAAACTAAGCAAGAAGAGGTATGTGGGACTAATATTTAATGCCTCATTACACATTAGTTCCAAGATAAGTTAGTACTATAAATGATAAAATTAGCATGAATAAATATGCAAGTTTATGAGAAAAATCTAAAGTTAAATCTTTAAGTTTTCACATAGTTATCGAGTAAGGAAAGTTACCTTCAGATGCTGAGTGAATGATAATGTGTGCCAAGTTGTCAACCAAGACTAGTTGAAGCCAAGTGAGTAGTTGCTTCTGAGTGAAGAAAATTCCTATTAGATCCAAGTAAAGGCAATTCTAGTAGTTTTTGAGTGATGGGAAAGCTAATCGAAGCCGAGTGAAATAGAAAATGCATAGGAGCTGAGTTTAGAGCTGTATAAGCACCGAGCAATAAATGCAACATATTGAAAGGGTATAAGGTAGATTTTTCACTTATTGTTTGTCCTTGCAAACAAAGAGCAAAGGAAAGTAGAGAAAAGAAGTGAATTTCAAGCAAATAATAAAACATTTGAGTAGATTCCAGTGGTGATCAAGCACAATTTCATGAATTCAAGGTATTTCTCAAGTGTCAAGTTACATAGTTTCAAAGTTGCTAAAAACCTAGATTACAAAAATGACCTTCAGTTCTAAAAAATCTAAGGATAAGGAATCATTTGAGGTTTATTTGGTTAGTAATGAGGTCAAGCAACCAAATTTTAGGCCAATTCCTGAAGTTGCATATAAGAACGACCCAACAGGGGCATTGTCAATCATTCCACCCATGGTCGTAATGGTCTATGATGTTACAAAATGTTACAATTGTAAGGTTGGAGGGATTGGTGAAATTGAAATTTGCCAAGCTTATGAAAAATTGTGCAAAAATAGAGTGTTGAAAGAGGAATTCAACATTGTTGAGAAAAGGGGACTAACACGTGCCCTAGATTTCCCTACGGTCTTCAAAATGGAGTGGATTAGAATAGTTTTGAGTAGGATTCATGATGGATGCTTATGGTTACAAGGAGGGCCTATTAAATTTTAAAAGATAATCGTGCATAGGGTTACAGGATATCCAACCCTATATCAGCCAAAGACCTTAATAAGTGACTCAAAAGAAGCCATTGAGAAGAACACAGGGGAAAAGTGGAACAAAAGGGGCATGACCATTGATACAATCAAAGATCCACTTTTTGAATTTTTTATGAGGGTCATATTTCACAAATTCTATCAGTCAAGCCGACTGAATAGTGTCCCATGCATTGTAGTTGATGTTGGGTAAAAATTTGTGAGGAAAGATCATACATATGATCTGGCAAAGCTTTAGTTGCAACAAATCATGGAGAACCTAGGAGCTATAAAGAGATCTAAAGGAGCTCAATGTAAGTTTGGTTCAATTTTGATATGTATATTCTTCTATGTTCAGAATGAATTTCCCTCTTTTGGAAAGATAGGATGGAAGACCAATAGGTCTATAGTTGTACAAATTAATGAGTACATAGAATAGATGGGAGCCAATTTTGAAACCATAATGACTAGCTATTTTGAAGACTTTAAGAAGTCCATGAAGCAAAGATTGAGAATTCCAATTTCCCTAGTAGAGCAACACATAAATGATATTTGTTTTCTAGTTGATATTGATTACACCTATATTCAAGCATCAGTGCCAAGAGTTAGATGGCTAAGGCCACTAGGATATGAAATAAACATTGACAAAGCATCAACAAAAATCACAACATTGCTAGCAGAGGAAATTGACAAAGCAACAGAACCTTTTGGTACTTATGATTTTGTGAAATCAAAAGTACAAATGAAGTTGAAAAAAACACCAAAACTGAAAAAGAAAGACAATTTGGTCAAGAAACTCAAGGCCAAATTTAGAGATGGAACTGCTAAAGAAGAAGAAGAACAGGGCTAGGAGTCACTTGCCTTGACACAAGGCATGGGAGAAGATGTTGAAGAAGAAGAAGAAGGTGTCAAGGAATAATAAGCCAAGGAAACACAAACTAAACCAGAGCCCAAGAAGAAAAAGGCAAAGATACAACCCACTAATCAGCCAAAGGGTAAGAAAGTTCTAAAACCAAGCGCTACAAAGCATATTGTACTAGCTACAAGAGCCAACACAAGGGCGACAACTCAAAAGGCTAAGGAGCAAGAAAATAAGAAGGCTATCAAGTAGAAAGGTCCAACAAAGAAGAAATTAAGAATAAAGTATGTTGCACAACCTGACTCTGATGAAGAAAGGACTGAGTTAGATGATAACAACCAGTTTAGAGTGGTAAGTCAAGCACCCAAGTCCAATATTAATAACATTTGTGAAAATATTAGGGATAATGTAAACTCGACTGGTTTGAAAAAAAATGAATTCAATAAATTAAATAGGGAAGAACAAAATAAGATTGAGAATTAGTGTATACCATGATGGCTAAATTCAAGAATACACCTCTTGAATTTGACACTACTATGCCTAAGGATTTATATTCCATTGTTGAAAATAAATGGTATTATTGCCTAAACATGGAGAAATAAATAAGGGAATCCACATTGGCACAAGTGATGCTAGATTTATCAAAAGGCTAATAAGAAACATGGTAGCAAATTTGCACCTAAGTATAGAGCACTCAACATTCTTCGAAACAACATTGAAGATGTTGTTAATAAATCCACCAAGATGTGGAATTTGATATATGGTTTGGCTACTATTAAACTAGGAGAGACAGATCCCTTTGAAGGAAAGAATGATGAGGAAGAGGAGGAGAATGATAAAGAAGAGGAAATTGAGAAAGAAAAAGGTGATAACATAGTGGAGGAGACACAACAAAGAAAAGATGAAAGGACAACTACTAAGGAGTAGCAAATAGATTAAAGTGTGCCAAACACACAATTGCCACCACCAAGTCCTCCACATGACACCAACACACCTGCAAAGACAATCAAAGTGAAGGATGTTCCTGACAATTTAGTTCAAAACATCAATCCACTAACTACAGAGGATCTAAAGAAGAGCCTTGACCAATCAAATTTACAAGCAAAGTCGTCTGACAATCCAGTATTGGTTAGTGTAGATGAGTTACAAAAAGTAGTAGCTAATTTGACTAGGGACAAGATGGCTACACAAGAAACATCCTTTGCCATCCCTATGGCTACTAGTAGACAACCTCAAGAGCAAGCATCATTCGACACTTTAGCCAAGATTGATAACATAGACAAAGTCATGATGATTGAACAATAGACTCAGACTATAGAGGAAATAGAGCCTACAAAGGAAGAAATAGGATAGATGAATACTTCTATACCTATTGCACAAGTACAAGGTGCATCACCATAAATAATTGTTCTTGATAAAGACAAATCAAAAGAGGACAAGGATAGTCCAAAGGAAAAGGAGTAGGAAGCAATTCAAACATGCTAAATCTACCCACTACTTTGACTCCTACAAGAATGCTTTAGAAGCTGAGTGCTGATGTTATGCCACTCCAAATTTTAGCACTAGGTTCAAGCTCCACAAGAGTTGGAAGGGTAATTCATTATGGAGACCCTACATTAGATGAGGAAATAATCATTCCAAAATATGACTATGTAAGCATTACACTTGAACAGATAAATATCATGTAGGAGGCATTGGACAAGAAAAAGAAGCAGGAGATACTCAGAAATGAGTATAAACAAAAGCAAGCATTATATGAGATTAAGGACATCTTCTTCAATGCTTTTAGCTTGCAGCCACCTAATGAAGCAAAGAACATATTAGAACAATTGTTAGATATTATTGAGTAGGTGACAAATGAGGACTAGGATGATAATGTTAAACTTATGGAATGGTTAGAAAAGAAATTTCAAGCAAAGGTCAATGAGAAGATATCTAGTGAGATAACACTATCTCAGGTGAAGCTGGCAAATAAAATTGAAAAAGTGAAGAAGGTACTTGAGAATATATTCTCACTGTACACTAAATTGTATGATCCCATACTCTTCACACAAGAGATCAGCCAAACGTTACTGAGCTTGGAGAGAAATCTAAAAGTATCAAGCATGCAATTGCCATAAGACCTAGCTTAGAGTGAAAAGTACTTTAGTACTATGCTACACATAGAAGGAAATAGTTGTACTCATAGTAGAAGAGGCTAATACTAGAGCCAAGCTAGTACAAATATAAGAAAACCTTACCCCTCAAATGGAGATACTACAGAAGGAACTAGCCTATGCTGAGACAATATTAAAAAAAGATCCTAATCTTTCAACATTAGATAGCTTAGTACACCTTGCAACAGAGACAACAATACAAATTAAATCCTTAGAAGTTTCTATACACAATTGAGATGTTTTGCTAAAGATTTTCATGGAAGTAAATAAGAACTTTCTAGCTAAATAAAACATATAGACCCTTTGACATAAGTGTCAAAAAGGGGGAGGCAATCTACAAGGGGAGACATGTGAGAGGGGAGTTACAAAACAAATAGCAAAAAGAAAGGGGGAGCAAAAAGTAGAAATAGGGCATAACATAATAGATTAGATAAAGAGTATCAGTAGAGACAAATCAATTTACTCAGAGAGTTTTTGGATATAGAATAAAGGCACATCAACTCAGGGGGAGACAATTTTTTTTGCGATATATAGTCCTTCACAAAATTTTTAACAATTTTGAAGTTTTGTGTATATACCAAACTATAATTGTATTGTACTTAAGGGAGATAGACTCATCATGTATATTTAAGTGTTTTTGACACTCATCTCAAAGGGGGAGATTGTTGATCTCAGAATGGTTTTGATAATTAAGTTTCAACACACTTAAGCTATTTGCTAAGTTCATGTTGAGCTAGTAATATATGCAAAGTATAATATATACAAGTGCTGAGTTGCAATAGGTGCTGAGTCAAAAATATAATATAAGTGTCGAGTCACTCAAGTGCTGAGAAAACAAACAGTTTCAAACAAGTTTAAAGTGCCAAGTGAATAATAGATGCCCATCGAGTTCAGGTGCCGAGCCAAATAGAATTTTAGTTAGTGCAGAGCATTAGTATTTAACAAGTGTCAAGCAACATAGAATTGACATAAGAGTTTGTGAAGGCACACACAATTATGTAAACTATTTGCATGCAAAATCATGGATAGATATCGAAGCTTAGATATAAGATTGAATCTATGTGGATTCCCTATGTGATCTACATGCAACCAATTAGAAAAATGGAGGGAATTGAGCGAGAAACTTGAATGAATCTCAATCATAGATTCATACCTAACCCTAAGCCACCAAAGCCTTTTTAAAGGGAGAGAAAGCCCCATATTTTAAAAATGTGTATGAGAGAGCATTGAAGAATGCATGCAAAAAAGGTGATGATAGTAGTGAAAGGGGTGAATTGATCAACATACAATCAAGGTGACTTAGAAGGACAACATTGCAGAATCAGTTAGCAGAATAGAGGATCAAGGTTACAACATTTTCATATTAGATCATAGAGGATCGAGATGAATTGAATTAGGATTTGAAATTAGAAATATAAGATTGTAAGTGTATCCGATCAAACATTCTATTTTACTTTCTAACAATTGTATTAGCAGGATGAAATCCTTGTATCAAGGTTGGTTTAATAGTCATAGAGAAATCCTTTAATAGGTTGACATTCCAAGTGAGTTTTCTAAAGTCCTTTAGCCAAGTACACTTTTGACAGGGTGTTAAAATCCTTTAATAGGGTAGGATCTAACAATCCTTTGTAAGCCTTTGATAGGCAAGCCTTTCATAGGGAATATTATGAGAATGGTCAAAATATGTAACCTTAATAGGTGAAATTTATTGCTACAGTAGTGAAGAATTGTGGGTGTCATCCCCACCCTAGTTTTACCTTCTCATTAGAGGGTTTCTGGGTAATCATATCTGGTGTCAAGTGTTTATGTGAATGCATTTTATTTACATATTATTTCTATATGTTTATGCATGTAATGTTTTAAAATTAACAAAAATTTATTGATTAGAAATTAGTACTTCTGATTCACCCCCCCTCTCAGAAGTATACATTTCTCATTTGTAATCCCAACAAATATATTTTATTTCATTGTATAACAATTATCAATTCATTTATACTTTCTTTGTATCAGCTCTAGTTAGAGAGAAGCCTAAACAAGAGGATGAGGGAGCATGTGAGGAAGAATCTATCATCTCTATCCATGCAATGACTGAAGACCTCTAGGGATTTGTTTCCTTCCCCTTGTAGGAAGGAGTAGATATATGGATGGATACATGTATAGGCATTAGAGGACATATATCTTGGATTTATTGTTAGTGGACATATTTGACATGCATTTGATGTATGACATATATTTGATGCATGAAATTATTAGACTTACAACTTTGATGCATTGTTTTGTTCATGTATGACATTATTGGTTATCATAATAGATATCTTGTTTTTCTTGTTTATATTTTAAGTACTTCATGTATTTCATTTTAATGTAATTTTCATCCAAAATAAAGGTAGGAATCATTATAATAAGCTTTGATAGTATCTTTTGACATGTGAATAAGGCTATGATATTAATTTTTATTTAGATTGTACAAGTTATGAGTACTTTTGATTATGAGTAATTTATTTTGCTGGGATGAGAATAGTGAAACTTGAATTTGTATTACTATAATACAATTAACATTGAAATTCGACTCTTGAGTTGGCTACATTATGTAAATGTCTAAGCTTGAGTCTTAGTATCATCATAAACATGTCAAGAGTTTATATATGCTTTATCTTTAGAACATAAGAATACTTGAAATAATTTTAAAAATTTATTCATAGAATTTGATATCAATATTACTTGCTTATCTATCTCTTCGAGAGATTCATTCATGTAAACACATTATATATGCTCTTCTTATGATTCCTATAGCTATAGTTGCATTATTTCTTGGATATCTTTTGTCTATCATTATCTTGGTGTAGGGCACCTAAAAACCCTTTTTTTGGCTTTGTTTGTGTTGTTATTTCTTTGAGGCTTGTTGTGACTCTAGCCAAGTCAAGTTGGTGTGTTGGTGTTCTTAGATCAAGTTGATTTGACTAAGCATTTTTTAGGTATGTGCAAGCTAATAAACACTAGGGGAGACACTAGGTGGTCAAAGTGGGCCAAAGTCTGTACAAGTCATTGGTAAGTTGGATATGACTAAAATCAGTCATAAAAAGTGATTTTTCATTTTGCTCAAGTTTTTGGAACTCATAAAATGTAATGTTGGTTGATGAGGATCTGAAATGCCAAAAGTTGCAAAGTTTTCAAGAAGTTGCTCAAATGGGTCTTGGTCCAGGGGCACCTAGGTGGGCTAAGTAAGACCTAGAGTTATCTTTAATTTTTTGGCTTGTAGTGGTGCTAGCCACACCACTTTGTGAATAATAAGATCGACCTCACCCTAAGATGGGGTTGTATAGGCAATGTTGCTCATGGTTGCTCAAAATTGCTAATTTGGGTTTATAGAGCATTTTGGGTTTTGGAGGCTAAAAAGTTCATGTAATTATTTGAAGGGACTTCTTAGGTTTTTAGTAACCATTTAAGGCCTTTGGAATAGTTTGGTATTAGTTGGAGCAAGTTTGAGAAGCAGGTGCTAAAAACTGCAAAAAATGCTCAACTTGCAAAATTTGTCATTGACAATTTTTTGACAAATTTCTTACTAACGGATAAATTTTTTAGTTAGAGCCTTTCAACTATCTGAAACATCTAGGAGCACTCTTGGGAATCCTTTATAAGGCCAATTTCAACTTGTCCAAGGGGTTGGAGAAAGTAGGTTTGTCATTGTATGGATTGAGCAAGTAGTATTCCGATAACACTTTCTTGTTTTGTGTGTTCTTGGCATGTGTATGGATTAGATTTAGTATTTTTGTGTTGGAAGTGTTAGTAGTAATTTATTTAAGGTTCTTTACATATTTGGTTTGTTATTTTATAGAGTTTGGTTTGCTTAGAATAATTTTTTTGATTTTCATTAGTTTGTTGTCTTGAGACAGACTGTCGACACAAATGGAGTCAGAGGGCCATTTCCCACCATACGAATAGTATGGTCTCTTAGGATTTGGAATATGAATCCATGTACATTTTTTATAGTAGAGATGGGGCCCTAGAATGTTAAAGAGTTATTATTGCATGATGCCCTAGGAAAGTCATAGCAACTTGGTTAGGGATCATAGTCTATTGCAAAGGTGATAGGAGTGGTTGAATGTATGGATATTTCAACCTGAGCATGTGGGGTGTTGAAGGAGTGAGTAGTGAAGCCTCAAGTTATATGGAATCCTTTAGAATGGGTTTTGTGAAGAGTAAAGTCTTCTTTTTTGCTGACAAAGAGTAAAACTCTAAAAACCCTTGATTTTAGGCTTAAATTGTGCTCGTATAGTATGTACAGTTTGGAAACCATTGACCCCAAAAATCTATAAGGTCTGTTTGACCCCTCATTAAGGAGTTTTTTAAGTTATCTTGGTTTTAATGTATTTGGAGGGCTACTTCTTATAACCTTTTGATGTATTTTTTCTTGTAGGATGGAACTCAATTAGGGTTTGGTCTTGATCTTGATTGTGGATCTTGAGGGAATTCAAAAGAGATCCTAGGTATCCAACCATCCTTTTGGCAGCCATTTTTAGGCTTGGGGTTACCATGTGGTTGCAGAGTTAGAAAGAAAGTGTGTTCTACCTAATTGATGTGAACCAATTAAATGGTTGGGATCTAGTGATGAGAATCCTAAGGAGCCTAAGGTGGATAGAAGCCCTAGTTTGGTCAAGTGTATGACCTAAGGAGACCCTAAGAGAGCTTGGGGAATAAGCAATATTGGTCATCACATCATAGTGGTATCAGAGTCGGTTAAAGATTTGGGAGAAGGTGGTGTATGTTTGCAACTACTAGAGAGTGAGTGGTTGAGTGCAATATGGTGACTAATGTAGAGCTAGCCAAGGAAGTTGATGAGAAAAAGAAAAGAATAGACTCCTTTAAGTAGTCTTGGAAGAGGTGAAGAAAAAACTAGAGGAAGTTGTTGATGCAACTAAAAGGAAAGAAGAAGAAGAAAATGAGAAGATTAAAGAGGTATAAAAAGAAGATGTTGTACCCAAACTTGACCCTATCTTGAATGAAGAGGCCTTCTTGAAGGCCATCAAATCCCTAAGAGGGAAATCTTTGGAGGGTTTGATACTATTAAGTAGAAAATTAGATGTTGATGCAGTGATGGATCAAATAGATGTAATTGAGAACTATTTTGAGTGTGAACGCATGTCACAGGCACAAAAGGTCAAAGTGGTTAAGTCAAGGCTGATTGGATTAGCATTTACATGGAAGAAATATGTCCAATATGAGAAGATTAGCATGGGAAAAAAGACTATAACCAATTGGAGTTCCATGGTCACTAAGCTAAGGGAGAATTCTTACTAGAGGATTATGACATTTAGCTCCACAAAAGGAGAAAAGGACTGAAGAAAAAAGACCTTGATGTGGCCTCTTACACAAAGGAGTTTTAGAGGTTGTGTCTCTAATCCAAGAAACAAGAGGATGAGCCAATAAAGGTGGCTAGGCAATTAGGAGTTTTCAAGTGGAATATCCAACAAGATCTTAGCTTGTGGGCACCTACCACTATCCAAAGGTGCCATCAACTAGCTCTAAAGGTGGAGGAAAAGAATAAAAGGAAATGAGATTCCAACTTCAAAGACAAAGGAAAGGGTAGAAATTAGAGAAGATAAAGAGGAGGCTACCAAGGTAGGGGTAGTGAGTAGAAAAATCAAGGCGAGAACAAACTCACTGAGTAGACCAATGAGGGAAATTCTAGGGGAGGTTATGGAAGAGGTAAAGGTAACCAAGGAGGCTTAAATAGAGGTAGATGATCAGGTAGGAGTAGATCTTATTTTTCCACTATGAAATTCTATAATTGTGGTCAAGTAGGCAATCTTGCCTATAGGTGTTCTAGAAAGCCCTCTTCTTCTAACCAAGATAAGAGGACCACATATGTTCAAGAGGACAAGTGCAACAAGTATTCTGAAGTGGATCATATTGAATGAGAGAAAGGAAAGAATATTATGTTTAGAAGGGCATTGGTTAAACAACCTTCTCCTGATGAGCCTAAATATAGAAGAGCTCTATTTAGGATCAAATGTAAGAACCTAGGAAAAGTATGCAAAGTAGTAGTTGATTTTGGTTCTACTAACAACATTATATCAAAGGAGGTAGTAAATAAGCTTAAGTTGACTAAGATACCTCATGTCAATCTTTATAAGGTTACTTGGCTCAAGAAGAGTTAGAGAATAGTAGGGAATAAGAAAACATGGGTGGACTTCTCCATAAGAAGGTATAGGGATAGGTTGTTGTGTGACATCCTACCCATGGATGTGTTGTGGTCTCCATAACACATGCCCTATTCCTAGTGCCCCTTACTTTTTTCGACTCCTAGACTCATAGTTTGAGAGTTGGGAGAAGAAAATTTGGTTAGAAGTTAGAATTTTAGAGTCAAAAAGAAAAAAAAAAAGAAAAAAAATAATTTAATTTAAAAAATAAAAAAAATCAAATGTGCCACCAAGGGCTACGCACCCCAAGCACGCGCATGTGCCCCCAAAGGTCGCGCGCATGCTACCACAAAGGGCTGAGCACCCCAAGCGTGCTCACACTGCCAAGGGGAGTGCACATGCCCCCAAAGGCCGTGTGCACACTACCACAAAGGGCTGTGCACCCCAAGCGTGTGTGTGCATCGCCAAGGGGAGCACGCATGCTCCCAAAGGCCACGCGCGCTGCCAAGGGCAATGTGTGTGCTTCCACAAAGGGTCGTGCACCACCACAAAGCGCCGTGTGCCCAAAGTGCGCACGTGCCACCAAAGGTTGTGTGTGCTTGCCAAGCCACACTTTCACCTCCATTTTTGTTTGAGTAGCCATAAAAGGGGTTTAAAATATATCATTTAAGTATAAGTTGTACTTAAGATATATTTTAATATATACAAAAAATATTTTGAGATAGGTTTTAGACCTCCCCAAGATAAGGTAAAGATTCTAGAAAAATTCAAGGCTTCAGAAATCTAGACTTAGCCAAATTTCAGGACTTCAAAATTTTAGACTCAGCCAAATTTCAGGATTCACCTCCAATTTTGTTTGAGTAGCTAGTGTGTCTTTACTATGCATTGTTAACTTTATGGACTAATGTTTTCTTCTTTTGTAGGTAAAAATGGCATCCTCAACTTGTCGAGGTCATAACTTTTAACTCGGGCCTTAGAATTCAGAACCGCTTACACCGTTGGAAAGAAGAACTGAAGATCTAATTTTAGTCCCTAAAATAGTGAGCCTTTGGTTGTCCAATTTTAGGGATTGACGAAGGTTCTGACTTGAAATTTTGAGCAAAAGACCTCCAAAAAGGTCATTAAAAAATGCCTAGAAAAATTTGCAAAAAAATATGAAAAAGTTGCAAACATTTGATCATCTTGGATAATCTGGATCACTTGGTTTCTCACCGAAAAGGATTGGATAGGTGGAGACAAAGGTCAACGATACAGAGGTTGGACACATAAAGCAAATCAGGTTCCTCATCTTATGTAGCTATTGGGGACAAGATTTAATGCAGGTGCCTTGAGATTTTTGATTGAAGAGGTGGAGGGAGTGTAAGTTTATGAAAGTAATTGGCTATAAAGAGGGTGTAAATCATCAAAAAAAGGGCAAAGAATGTATACAAAAAATGATCTAAAACCCCATTCGAGAAAAACCCAAAAACTTTTTTCAAAATTGAGAACTTTGATTTTTTGGCAAATTGAGCTTTCGAGGTCTGCAGGTATGCAGGTTCGCAGGTCCGCATTTTCATGTAGCTCCACAATTTAGAGGTGTGCCGATAATTGACTGCCAATTCCAAAAATATCACTTTCCATGCATCAGGAACACATTTTGATGGCAGTTTAACTCCGACACACATCAAGTGAAAGGCCAGCTTCTATTTTTGATGTCTCCATGCACTTCAACTTCGACTGATGGCTTCCTCCTACTTTCTCTCTCATGTTTTCATTTTTTTTGATAGGTAAAGGGCTCATGCATCCAATTAGTGAATAAAATATGGATGGAGCCCCTCTAAGCACCAGTTATAGTATCTGTTTGTATATATTTAGTTTGTTTAAATGTTTTAAAAGCATTTTATTGCATCAAGATATCTCTCACTCTCAACACAAATTGAGGAGATGATTTCTTATAAATACCCTATTGTAAAATGTAACAAGGGCCACCATTATTATGCAATAAAATTATGCTTTTGGTGCTAGCATTCAGAGTGTAGTTATTCTTGCCTAAATGTGTCATTTTTTTGTGGATTTTATTCATGAGATTGTGATTGAGCTAAAGGTTTATTGTGTTGTTTCTGGTTGTGTGATTTTTTAATTTTGGTGTTTGCAACAAATATATGAATTTTGTTGATGTGATGAGCTTGAGAAGAGATCACCTAATTGTGTCTACATAGCTCTTTGTCTCGCATGAGCGCACTTTCCATGGCCTTGCGATTTGATGAAGAGTGAAACATCATTCAATTTGTTAAAGATTCTCACTGATGATTGCATCAGTGGATTCTAGGAAGCGCTGCTCCTATTTTTATTGGTTTCCTACCTATTTCTTCGAAGGTTTAACTCACAGCATGTTGTGTTCTGTAGCTTATGTCCATTTAGGAATTTCAATTTCAAGTTATTTTATTTCATGATTATTTGCTTTTAGTTTCGTTATTTGCTTTGCTAACCCCCCCTGTTAGAGTTGAACCTCATACTAGCTGCATTGTTAGAATTGCATACATTGAAAAAAAGAAAAAAATACAAAAATATTGTTCTTTTGGTGTGATACTTTGAGATAGAAAACAGATTTTACTTCGATTTTGAGATTAAAAGGTTTTAGAACCAGCAAAGGCCTCCTTGTGAACACTCACATTTATCTTCTACTAAGCAAATTTTGGTACGTCACAAGAAAAACACTGAACCTTGGAGTGGATCCATAAAAAGGTTTTCTTTTCAAGAGAGGAATTACACTATGGATTCCTGCTATTGACCTCGTGCAAAATGAATGCCCAACAGGATGCTTTCCATCTGCTATTGCGTAGAGCTTGGAAATTTGATAGGGAAGTATTGTATGATGGGAAGGAAAACTCCATCTCATTTAAGAAGGGATGAAAAACATTCAAAATCCAATCTTTATTGGAGGGGGGAGAAAAAAATCCAAGGTACCTAGTGTATTATTTTTTAGTGGTAAAGAATTTGTTAAGGACCTCAAGGATGAGGAAAGCTAGAGTTATGTAGTAGTGTTGAAGTCTAAAGGATAAGAAAATTAAGTCAAAGAACCATTACCTAAGAAGTATAGGAGTTTCTTGAGAAATAAAAAGACATAGTGAGTGATGGGGCTCCTGCTATACTACCTCCTAGAAGGGTTATAAATCACCAAATTGACTTTGTTGCAAGTGCATCCCTACCTAACAAAGAAACATTCAAGCTCACTCTAGATCAAAACTTGGAAGTGGTAAGGCAAGTACAAGAATCTATGGACCAAGGTCTAATACAAAAGAGCATAAGCCCATGAGCATTCCTTTTTGTGTTTGTATCTAAGAAAGGAAGAAGATGGATCACAATCTGGTATAGGTTTCCCATACCTAGGATTGAGGATCTCATAGATTGTCTTGGAGGAGCGAAGTATTTTACTAAGTTGGTTTTGGAGATACCACCAAATTTAGATTAAAAAGAGGGAGATGAATGGAAGACAAAATTTAATATTATAGATGGGCTATATGAGTGGTTAGTGATGTCATTTGGTCTTTCCAATACTCCTAGCACATTCATAAGACTCATAAATGAAGTTCTTAAAAACTACATTGATGGTTAGACTGAAGTGGTCAATAGAGTACTAGGTAATCTCTTAAGGTGCCTAACTTAGGAGTATGGAAAAACTTGGGATGTCAGCATTCCCCAAGCAGAGTATGCCTACAATGATAGTAGGAATAGGTCAATTGTTAAAAACTCCTTTTAAATTGTATATGGCATGCATCCTAGAGGTGTGTGTGAGTTGAGGGATCTTGGTGGAATGGAGCATAGGAGTGGACATGATGAAGACTTTTACCAAACCATGAAAGAGATACAAGACCAAGTCAAAAGGACTATACAAGACAATACAAAGAACCTAAGGCCAAAGTAGATGAAAATAGGAAGGATGTTCAGTTCACCATTGGAGATTATGTCATGATGCATTTAAACAAGACAAGATTGTAGAAGGGGGTGCCTACTAAGTTGTAGATAAAGAGAGTAGGACCTTTCAAGATCATGGGAAAATATGGGAAAAATGCATACAAAGTTTATTTTCCATCAAATTTGGGCATATCTCCAATATTTAATGTGCAAGATTTGGTGGAGTTTAGGGGAGCATTGCCAACTTATGCTACCAAAAGTTAAGGAATTCAACATGATTTGGATCCTGTAGTAGTCCCTTCCACTACCAAGCTGGAGGTTGACAAGGTGTTAGATTCAACAGTTGAGAAGCCTACTAGAAATAGAGTCTACATGGAGCACCTTCTCAAGTGGAAGATAGAGAAGACTTAGAAGCCACATGGATTGCTAAGGAAACTTCAAGAAAATGAGCATTAGCAAAGACATACTATCCACAGGAGTGACATGACTTCTTCTCTCTAGGGGAGTATGATGTAGGGGCACCTAGGTGGCTAAGCAAGACCTAGGTTTCCCTTTGAGTTTTTTTTCTTGTAGTGGTGCTAGCCACACCACTAGGTGAATAATAATATTGACCTCACCCTAAGATGGGGTTGTATAGGCAATGTTTTTCATAGTTGCTAAAAATTGTTAATTTGGCTTTATAGAGAATTTTGGATTTTGGAGGCTAAAAAGGTCAAGTAAGTGTTTGAAGGGCCTTCTTAGGTATTTAGTAACCATTTAAGGACTTTGGTATAATTTTATATCAGTTGGAGCAAGTTGGAGCAAGTCTGAGAAGCATATGCTCAAAATTGCAAAAAATGCTCAAACTTGCAAAAGTTGTCATTGACAACATTTTGACAATTTTCTTGCAAATAGAGAAATTTTTTATTTAGATTCTTTCAACTATTTAAAATATTTGGGAGTGCTCTTGGGAAGCCTTTATCAAGCCATTTTCAACTTGTCCAAGGGGTTGGAGGAAATAGGTTTTTCATTGTACATTCTAAGCAAGCAGTATTCCAATAACACTTTCTTATTTTGAGTGTTCTTGGCATGTTTATGGATTAAATTCAGTTTTTTTTTTTTTTGGAAGTGCTATTAGTAATGTATTTAAGGTTTTCTACATAGTTGGATTGTTATTTTATAGAGTTTGGTGTGCTTAGAATATTTTTTTTGATTTTCATCAGTCTACTATCTTGAGACAGACTGTATGCACAAATGGAGTCATCGAGTGATTTCCCATTGTAGGTATAGTACAATCTCTTTGGATTTGGAATATTAATTTGTGTACATTCTATATAGTGGAGATGGGTCCTAGGAATGTTGAAGATATATTATTGCAGTAATGCCCTAGGCAAGTCATAGCAACTTGGTTAGGGACCACAGTCTATTGCACAGCTGATAGAAGTGGTTGAACATATGGATACTTCAACCTAAGAATGGGGGGTGTTGAAGGAGTGAGTAATGAAGCCCCAAGTCAGATGGAAGCCTTTGGAATGGGGTTTGTAAAGATACAAGTCTTCTTGTTTGTTGATAGATAGTAAAACCCTCAATACCCTTGATTTTAGGCTTAAAATAATGCTCGTATAGTATAGACAATTTGGAAACCCTAGACCCCCAAAATCTATAAGATCTCTAAAAAGAGTACTCAGAATGGTGTTTTTTTTGACATCTTGTTAAGGACTTTTGCAAGTTATCTTGGTTTTAGTGCATTTGGAGGGCTAATTCTTGTAACCTTTTTACAAGTATTTTGATGCATTTTTTCTTGTAGAATGGAACTCGATTAGGGTTTTAGTCTTGATCTTGATTGTAGATCTTGAGGGAAGTCAAAAGAGCTCCTAGGAGTCCAACCATCCTTTTGGGAGTCATTTGCAGGCTTGGGGTTACTTATGTGGTTGGAGAGTTGGTAAGCAAGTGTGTTCTATCTAATTGATGTGAACCAATTGAATGGTTAGGATCTAGTGATTATAATCCTAAGGAGCCTAGGGTGGATAAAATCCCTAGTTTGGTCAACTATATGACGTAAGGAGACTGTGAGAGAGCTTGGGGAAGAAGCAAGGTTGGTCATCACATTAGGTCTAGGGGATGAAAAGAGGCATATTGGTTACCAAGGGGAAAATTATTTCTAAACACTTTTATTGAACCTGTTTGGTTCCATTCAAAAAGGTTTCAAGGGTCTAGAAGTCAAAAATGCAAAAAATTGTAATGTGTTCAACAACTTTTTTAAGTTATACATTTTGTGCAACTTTTTAGTTATGGCATGGAATGAAGGAAAGATATTGGTTTAACTAAATGCACACCTTGGGAGGTCCTATATGACCTAGAAGAACACAAATCTACTAGTTGGATGTTGGAAGAGTTCATTCTTGAATTTTAATCCAAACATTTTGTTATATTTCCTTCAACTATTTTTGGATTTTGCAAAGCAAGTTTGAGATAATGGATTGAACATTGAAGTTTTACCTTGGAATAAGTTAGTTCATGTTTGTATAGTACATTTCTCTTTATTAAAATTTCCTTTTAAGTGTTCATCTGTTAAGGTTTTAGAAATTGTTTTGAAAACACCCTGTGTGCTAGTCCTGCCTAGGTAGCCCACACAAAAATGACTCTCCCATGAATTCCCACCATGGAATCATCATGGAACTAAGGGAAATGGGAGAGGACACATTGTACATAATACATAATAAATCTTGGGCCCTGAAAATGGAGTTTACAAATTTTCCAATGATGCCCTAGGCAAGTTTTGGATACTTGGCTAGGGAATTACAATGTTGATTTGAGGAGTTTGGTGTTTGAATGTAGATGAAAATTCAAACCAAATTTGGAGAACGTAGACAGACGAAAAATGATTCTTTGTGCTAAAGGAGGCCTCCCCAAGAATAATTTTTATACCCCTAGGATGTCATCTTCAACTTCTTGTATATTTTTTGTTCTTCCATGTATCGACACACAATATTTAGTGACTCTTAGGGTCAATTCCATTTGGCACCCCCAAGAATGTTTGAGCACTCAATGGGAAAATATGAGCTTGGTACTGGGGTTTTCCCAACCACATGGAGCTAATGGAGTAGATAGTTTGGTCGAACAATGAATGGTTAGAGAAATTCACCAGTTGGCACCTTTGTACTGGGAAATACTACAAGTTTTAGCATCATGCAAGATGGGGCCGCAAAAAAAAAAAGAATCCAATCTCCAAAAAGAAAGAAATTTTATTGTAGGTGTCAAAAACATGATCCTATATGTGATGTCCCACCCAAAGATCTTTGGAACAAGGATTCAATACAAGCCAAGATAAATTTTTTTAAACAAGTATGAATGCACATGACAACATCATACAGGGATCAAAAAGATCACAATGGAAGACTTTACCAACATTCCTAGCAACCAATGAATCTCCAAATGCCACCACTGAACAAAAATGAAAAACCATAGAAGAACACAAATGATTCTAAATCCAAACATTCCTAATTTAAAATCCAATACCAAGGGATTTAAGAACACCCTAGAGGGTAGCCAAAACACCTCCTAAAAACTTCTCACCAAACTAAAAAGTGTCTGCTGTCTGCCTAGACAGGTTTTTCAAAAACCAATGTGATACTTTAAATTAACATAGTATGATACTTTCTAGTACCGTACGACCTTTATAATTAAGACATGTGATACAACGAGGGTTTGCGTGACATTTCTCAAGAATTCATGCAATACTTTTTAAGTATTGTATGACCTTTCTCCAAGAGGTGTGTGATACAACAGAGTGTCACACAATAAAGTTTACATGAGCATGCAATACTTTCTAGTATTGCATGATTCTTCTCCTTTGGATGTGTGATACTTTAAAGTATCACCCAATGCTAATGCATGGTCACTTAGAGAAATAAATAATTACTCTAAGGGCCAAAACAAGGGATAAAATGGGAAAATAAAATCTCCACACTGAGGACTACCGGATCCATAGTCGAGGAAAAGACACTCAAAACAATAGCTAGAAAATGGAAACTACATCTAACCATCTATCATAGCAGTGAAAGGAAATAACTAAAAGAAACATTGTAATGTACTAAAATAACATCACAATAACTAAACAACCAAACTAAGTACATGGCTCCTCTTGACCATAATAACATCATAAGACCATCATGTGTCCTAGCCATCCCCCGTGTGCTATCTTATGAGGACTTCACTACTAAAACATCTATAACATAAGAATAAGGAAATTAACATGCTAGAAGTAAAGCATAAGATAATCCTACAAATCAAAATCATCATCTAATATATGCTCAATATCATGATATAAGAATGCGCCAAATAAACTAACATCATCAAAACATGATATCCAAGCATTCCAATGAAAACATAAATCACAAGAAAACATACTCCAGAACTTGAAGTATCAAGTGAAAACATCCAGCAATGGTTGCACTAGGATAATAGACTATCTTTATACACTAGTCCCCAATAGTGGTATAGGTAGCTATGCCTCCCAACTACATGAAACCCATAGGTCCACTCTCATCGTGCTAATGGAGATAATGGTACAACCACAAACACACATAAAGAAAACATCCATGGCTAACACTCATGCCAGACTAGTATGATGACTAAAACCAAGAACATAGATAATGCATAAACTACAAGTCCTAGTCAAAAACTCAATGGGCTACTATGTAGTGGCTGACATTATGGAGAGTCACTTGGCATCCAAAAGCCCAAGCTCAAACCATGAAGATTCAACTCCTCGACAGAAAGTTCTAGCACACCATATTATTTTATTATCCTAAGTTTTATTACCATTCACACATTTTATTTAGTTATCATTTGATTAAATCTCCCTTTATCAACCTATGGTGCCATGATCACCAGGTTGTGAGATAGAATCCCCTTCCATATGCTACCTTACCTTACCCATGCTCATCCAACAATGAGTTGCCATAGGCATGCATATTTCCAACCCAACCCCAATGATCATAACTCTTGAAAGTACCATGGAAGATCAAGCCTTGCAAGTCACCCAACAAATGTATGCATATGTACTTGTGTGTGGTGCAACACCATCATGAACATCATAACACAAGGATTAGATGACAACACAAGAAAAATATCACTCAATTGGAAAAAATCTTAGGAGGATGGATTCTACATGAATCCTAAAGAACAATAAAACCATACATCATGAACTCACTAAATCGGCCTCAATCTAGGAATATAAACTCTACATGAATCCCAATGATGCAACAAGACCAAACATCATGAACTCACCCAACTTGCCTCAATCTAGGAGTATGGAATCTACATGAATCCCAATGATGCAACAAGGCCAAACATCATGAACTCACTCAACTGACCTCAAATTGGGAGTATGGATTCTACACAAATCCTAATGTCCATGAAATAACAACAAAGGTCGAAAAGAAACAATAACACTAGGTATACAATCACTTAACCAAACACAAAGTTGGGAGTATGAATGAGGCATGTATCTGAATGCAAACATAAAAGTGCAACAATAGTTTGACTAAAATCCTACAGATAACACAAGTCCATGCTCAACATCATGTCAAGAAAACTTGAGAAAACTAGGCAACATGCAAACTGAGGAGAAAAAATCTCACAACTCAAAAAATTCCAAATTAAAATCCACTTGGTCTTAGAGCACAAAAACCAAAAATATCAAATAAAATTAGGGTTTGGACTCCATATGCAAAAATGACCAGCATAACAATGCAAAATTCCAAATCCTCATCCTAGAAAATAGAGAAATGCTCATACCTACCCAACTGGGTAGAGCTAGCATACAGAAACAAAGGGGAACACTAGTTCTCAACCTCCTAACAAATGAATACCAAAAAAAAAGTAGAAACAAAGCCAAATAAAAAAGATGGGAGAGCCCTACCTCATAGCCAAAAGGGGCAAAATGAGAATCTGAAGTATAAAAATAAAAAAACACTGTAAAAGTAGATGAAAATTGTGACAATCCAAGGTCTCCCTGAGTTAGATCCAATGATACCAATCTCACAAATATCCCATGCCTATACCTCCCACAACAAACAAAAAAATAAATCCTCAAGAAGAGGATTTTGGGTTTTACTCTCAAACTTTGTAATTCAAAAGTGAGAAGTGAGGAATTATATTCCTTTTTCAATACTTATTTACTTTTTGAGTGAATAATCAATTAGGGGAAATAACTAGCCAACCTAGTTAAACCTTGAATCAACCCAAATGGAAATAGGCTATTCCTAGTAATAGGAATTCATTTATGACAAAGCTACCAGAAATTAAAATAAAATAAAATAAAGCCCGAAAACCCAAAAATCAAATAAATTTCCTTAACAAATTTCACAACAATGTGAACCTCTAAATGCACAGACATGCTCATTAGTCAAATCACATAATGAAAATGAGTTTAGATTTAAAAATCACTAAAAGGATTAATTAATCAATTAAAATAAGGGTATGTCAACCATATAGGGATGACATTGGTAAAATATGAATGACTAAATCACTAAATCCTGTGCCATTACCAGGGATATAAATCCTACACACTAAATAACACAATCAAGTACAATTGCATATAATAGCATAGTCGAAGAAATAAATGCAATAATAACCTAATTTAACCATTTATTCAATTATACCAAAATAATCCATTTACATCACTCATGTTTGCATAAAGCATAAAAACATAGGAATGAAGTAAATGCCCATAACATTAAATCCACCACATAACATAATTAGAGATATGTCCAAATACTGGATAACTAGATATCATCATAAAACACACTGTCATCTCAAAATGACATTATCATGAAATATGATCAATTGAACAACATAGTAGTCTAACATCTATGATACTAAAATCAAGGTATAACATTTGACCCTCAAGTCATCTCAAATGTAAAACATAACATGAGTAACAAGTATCTCTTGGATCAAAATATAACAAGCTAAATATCTGTAGCACATAACCAAAGAATCCAGCATGGACAATTCATTTCTAATTCTTTTAGAATTTAATAATGGTTGATTACACAACATGAATAGGCACTTAAAATACATAATAAAAGATAGTCATATACATGACTAACCACTGCCATAGGAATCTAGTCCAGTGTAGTAGGGTAATAGCACAAATTGCAATCCTTGCACACATCTTAGGGTAATCACGGAACAACATCATGATACCACATCAATCCTGGTAACCATTGGCACAAACCTTAGTCAACCATCTAACACATCATAATCTCATAAATAAACCATAAGCATAATCAAAGAAACTAATAGAGTAACATAAATCCAATCACCTCAAGAGTGTAGATCACTAATGGTCCCAATCACAATCCTTCACCAAACAAGATCATCAAGGTTGCATCTATTAGGATAACTTATAGAAATCAAATTAGAGAGGCACTACACTATAGCACCCATAAATAAAAATCAAATAGGAGAGGCACTACACTATAGCACCTAGAGTTGCATCGATACCTTACATGAGCTTTGAGATATGCCTCATCAAAGATTGTTTCCCTATGGCATTTAGTGATTCTTAGGGTCAATTTCATTCAACATTCCTGAGAATGTTCAAGTGGTCAATGAGATGGGATGAAATTGGGACTAGGGTTTAATAGGCCACTTATTTCTAACAAAGTAGACAATTTGATACCATGATGAACAATGAGAGAGATTCACCAATTGGTGACTTTGTACTAGCCAACACTAAAAGTTTCAACATCACCTGAGATAGGGTTGTAAAATCAAAATGGAATCAAATATCCAAAAAGAGAGAGTTTATTTTAGATGTCAATAGCACAATCCTATAACACATGGAATTGCATCCATACCTCACATGAGCTTTGAGATATGCCTTGTCAAATATCTTTTCCCTATGGCATTTAGTGACTCTCAAGGTCAATCTTGTTTAGCGTACCCAAGCAAGTTCAAGTGGTCAATGGGTTGGGATGAGATTGAGACTAGGGTTTTCCCTTAGAGATAATGGAATAGATAGTTTGATCCCATGATGAATGGTTAGAGAGATTCACCAATTGGTGACTTTGTACTGGCCAATACTACAAGTTTCAACATCACCTAAGATGGGGTCACAAAATCAAAATGGAATCCAATCCTAAAAAGTGAGAGAGGTTATTGTAAGTGTTGACAAAATAATCTTGTGGCATCTATAATTTCATCAATACCTTGCATGATCTCTGAGATATGCCCATTAAAGATCACTGCCCTATGGAATTTAGTGAGACTCAGGGTCAATTCCATTTAGTGTGGCCAAGAATTTTTAAGTGACCAACAAGATAGGAAGAGCTTGGGACTAGGGTTTAACTGACCACTTAGAGCTAACACAGTAGAAATTTTGATCCCATGACGAATGGTTAGAGAGATTCACTAGTTGGTGACTTTGTACTAGTCAATACTACAAGTTTTAGCATCACCCAAGATGGGGATGCAAAATCAAAATGGAATCCAATCTCAAAGAGAGAGAGAGAGAGGTTATTGTAGGTGTCAACAACACAATCCTTTAGCATCCATAATTGCATCCATACCTTGCACGAGCTCTGAGATATGGCCCATCAAAGATAGCTACCCTATGGCATTTAGTGACTCTTATGGTCAATTTCATTTGACATGGTTGAGAATGTTTAAGTGGTCAATGGGATGGAAAAAGCTTGGAACTAGGGTTTACCTAGAAAATTATAGCTAAAAAAGAAAATAGTTCAATCCCATGATGAACCGTGAGAGAGATTCACCAGTTGATGACTTTGTAGAGGCCAACATTACAAGTTTCAGCATCACCTCATGGGGCCACAAAATCAAAATAGAATCTAATATCCAAAAAGAGAGAGAGAGGTTATTGTAGGTGTTAAAAACATGATCTTATAGCACCTATAAATGCATCCATACCTCACATGAGCTCCATGATATGCCCTGTCAAAGATCATTTTCCTATGGCATTTAGTGACTCTTAGGGTCAATTTGAACATTTGAGCACTCAATAGGATGAGAAGCGGTTGGTACTAGGGTTTACCTATCCAATCCAAGCTAATGGAGTAGATAGTTTGATCCCATGATGAATGGTGAGAGAGATATGAGAAAGATATGTATGCCTAGGCCACTTTGTGCAAGATATGCACAAAAGTTGCTAATTAGGAAAAAATGGGTTTTTTTGAGTTTTTGGTCAAGATAACCTAGGATTAGGATTTTTTAGTTGTTTTTGAATAATTTGGAACCTTTTCTAGGTCCTAGAAGTGAAATCTAGTGAACTTGGCAAAAGTTGCACTTTTTGTGCAAAATTGCAAAATTGAAAAGTTGTGAAAGTTGCTCAAAAATGTAACTTTGTTGGAAAAGAGCTATAATAATTCAAATAATAGTTATAACCATTGGAATAGGCCTATTATGGATAAATACTTTATTTGTGAGGTTTGAAGGGGCATATTGTTTAGATTGGGAGTAATTACAATAAAGGATTTTGAGTTTTGAAGCCATTTTTACTATTTTTTGTATGTTGGTCATACTATATGGATTAGAAGGTCTGATATAATGATTTTATGAGAAGGATATTTTAATTACCTTTCTTTTTCTTTTGGTTTCATCCTTCTAAGTGTTGTTTTTCTCAAGTTATTCAGGATTTAGTGCAACAGGGTTTGTAGGACAACAATTTTGTGCAAATTCCATAAATGGGTTGCTACCTACAATCTCTATGGTTGTAGGGAATGGTAGTTAGGAGGTTCCTTTCAATTACTCTAGGGTTTCAATACTGGAGAAGAAGTTTTGCTATTTTTCCTAACTAGCCCTAGGTCAAGTACCTAAGAGGATTTGACCTTTTGGACATGTTTGGAGTATGACATGAGTTAGAGACTTGTTGGAGGGCTGAGCATTTGGAAACATGTTTAAAAAAGGTTTTTATTGATTCCTAAGTGTTTTTTTTGTTTACATGAACCCATTTATTCTATGTTTCTTTGTAAACCAAGCCTAACTTGATCAATTAGGCTAGTGTCACCTAGTGAAAAAAGTATTTGAATGTTTTAACCTTGTTATTGGATTCCAACTAATGGTTATGTTTGGAATTTTTTTAATTCACCCTATATATCCTTGTAAAGGAATAAGATCATCAAGTAGATAATTGTATGGATTCCATCAACAATTACACAACCTGTTGGTGAAGAATGCAATAAAACTCCATTTTTGAGCAATTTTGTGTGTATTCTCTTGATTGCATTGGTTTCTTAGTGATATAATGGTGTTTTGAATCTTTTGGCATGATATCTAATCCATTTCTAGTGCATTAAGACAAGTAGGAATCCATTTTTCTAGAAGTTTTGATTGCAAGCAACTTTTTATCAATTTTTGCAAACTTTGGGCACTTAGGAAGCAATTAGTCATTCCATGGATGTAGGAATCTGATTCCCATGGAATGAACCTGCATTACTATGTAAATAATCCTTCTAACAATGTTTGGACAAGGTTTTTCATGGTTGGAGGCCTCTAATGGATTTAGGTGGTTGTAAGTGCATGAAATGCATGCCTAAGGAGCAGAAGTAGGAGATCTATCCATTGGAGAGGGGTATTTTATGGTAGATTATGTCTAGACATTCCTTGGAGATGGTGAATAAACCTTCAATTGATTGAATTTGTCTTGGGAAGTCATACATTGAGAAAGCCCCAATTTGAGGGTTTCTTACTTGCAAAGGTTGGAGCATCAAATTGACCTGGTATTCCTTTGATTAAGTCCATTTGAGGAGAGTATTGATAGTCTAGAGTATTGGAAGCAAGGGTAGAATTTAGTTGCTTTGGAAAACACCCTATTTTATGCTTTAAAAGGGTGATTAGTTGGTGTATCTATTTGTTGGTCCTAAGAAACCTATACTGAGGTTGAGATATGTTAAAGAAGGATGAAATGAGTATCTAAAAACATATTTTATTTGAGAAGTCTTTTGTAGAGTTTTGGAGAAAACTTAACATCTTTCTTGCCGGAGACCTAGTTGGGGGCAATTAGGTCCACTATGCAATTTTGAGGAATTTGAGTGCTAGGATTGGGTTGAGGGTCTAAAACCACTTGAAATCTCTTGAATCCATCTTAGATAGGTGAAATACATCTACCATAGCCTTTGGGATGGTTTTGGAGTTGTAGAAATGATAGTTACTATTTTGCGGGTTTGGTGAACATTGCCTTTCCTTTGTGCATTTTTACATTGTGAACTTGGTTGGGCCCCATCACACTTGTCCACTGCATAAGAAATCTTGTGATAAGGTTGGAGATTTGATAGTTTGTTAGTTGTGTGAAAGAGTGGGAAATTCCATTTGAAGCTACCTAGTTGTGAACTTTTCATCACAGAAAGTGAGAGAGGTCCATGTTTTTGTAATTATATTCAATCTAATGAACTTGTTGGATCTACTCTACATTTTAATGTCTCAAGTACTACCTCATGGTTTGAATTACAAGCCTTCCAAAGAGACTTATTATGTGGTTTTTTTTCCTCCATATTTTATCAAGTGGACATTTGATGTGATAACAAGTATCAAATAATGAAGAATCTTCCTCTCTTTTTTCCAATCCTCGAATAACCATAAGTTAGGGTTCTTCATAGAATATCATCTAAGCCATTTACTAGTTACAACCACCACACCTATATGGTACTCTAAACCTTCAGTGTCTATAACTTAGTGATTCAATTTTTTTTGGCCTGGACACAATGAAACAAATAAGAATATGTTCCTCCTTCATTATCTTCAAGTGCAATAACAACAAAAACATGACCTGTAGTGATAAATGTACATAATGATGTCATTAATTCAAAAAATACTTAAGTAAAAGTTATAAACTTACATACTGAGTTTACAAAGATGTATATTACCAGGCTGTACTAGATTAGACAAGTGGTCAAATTCAATGGATGAATACATCTTTACCATTTCCAGTGTGTGTGGGGGACGATAGGTGTTAGTTGGGTCCAAAACTTGTATATCCCATTTGTGCACCCATTCAGTCAATTCACACTCATCCCAATTTTCCTTTGCACATGATGGACAAAAGCATGCCATTTTTTTGTTGGAAATATAAGAGGAGTAACTGAGAGGGGAGGGGTGAATCAATTACTTCTAAAATAAATCCCAGATCCCTTAGATGTCAATACAAAAAGAAATAAAAATTGAAGATTGTTGAAGCTCAGTAAACACATACATAATTTTGTAACTCGATAAATGCTTGATGTATAAACTTTAGATGTTATCTATGGTTATCACTACTTTAACTTGGTTGCAAACACATAAAAGAAAATAGCTTGAACACTGTTAGCTTAAAGAATAAATTTGACAACTGAGTGTCAATACACTTAACCAAGATCAAGTGTAGGTGCCGAGTAAAGTGTAAATGTCGAGTAAAGTGTAGGTGCTGAGTAAAGTGTAAATGCCGAGTGAAGATCAGGTGCCAAGTAAAGTTTAGATGCCGAGTAACACAGTTTTGTGTAAGTGCCGAGTAACTCAGTAGAACAGCATGTGCCGAGCAACAAAAATATTTCAGGAGCCGACTAATCCAGGATATCAGCATAAGAGTTTGGAATCGCACAAACTATGATGAAAACAATCTTTACAGCCGACATAAGGAAATCTCGAAGGATTTAATGATCAGATCGAATCTTTTATATTTCCTATGTAATTTTCATGCAGCCAATAAGAAAAATGATAAAGGCATGCAACCAATCAGCAAAAAATAAGTATTAAGTGGAAATGAAGATTGAATATGGATCGTAGATCCAGACCTAACCCTAAATCCTCGAATGTCTTTATAAGGAAGACGATATCTCATAGAGAAGATATGATAGAGAAGGAGATGATGAAGATGATGATATAGAGGAGATGATATAGAGTGGTTGATATACTATTTTCAGAAGCGAAAGATATCAGATCACAAAGGATCAAGATCAGACGAAGCAAAACAGAGCCAGCATTCAGCAATCAAGGATTGTAAACTATCAGGTTCATTTTACCTAATACTTTCTAGCCATTGTATTAGCATGGAAATCCTATGGTGATAGGTTAGCTTAACAGCTATTTCATTGATCCTAGAGATAGGTGATTAAATCCTTTAACAGGGTGACACTTCATGTTAAGTGTTTGTAAATCCTCTAACCAGGTCACTATTGACACAGTGTAAAGCCTTTAACAGGGTAGGCCTTTAATAGGGCAAACCATCAGAAGTGGTTAAACAATATTGCTGCAGTAATTTTTGTGGGTATCATCCCCACCCCAGTTTTACCTTCTTATTCCTGGAGGGTTTCTGGGTTACCAATTTCAGGTGTTATGTGTTATTGATGCATGTGTTAGTTTCATGTTTACTTAATGTATTTACATGCATGCAATTTATTTCCACATAAAAGTTTTATAGGACAAATTTTAGTACTTCTGATTCACCACCCCCCCCCCCCCTCATAAGTTCTCTTTCCACATTTGAATATTCCAACAAGCAAACACCAAGATTTAACATGGAAACTCAAATTGGGGAAATCACCAATTGCAACTAGTTACTATTTTTCACTCTTCTAAAGTGAGCCCTATTAGGAGGCAACCCTGTTAAAGGTTACAAAATACATTGTTAGTTATGACCCTATTAAAGGATTTAATCACCCTATTAGGAGTGGCCCTATTAGAGGTCTTTAGACAATTCAATAGAATTGCCACCTTGTTAAAGGATTTTCAAATAACTATTAAGCAAACTCTATTAGGAGATTTAGGTCACTACTACAATGGTTAAAGAGTAACAATGAGATGCCTAATTTGAATGCAAGTGATTTTCTGATTATAGATCTCTATTTTGGTTTGTACTTGATCCTTCTTAATCGAATATAGCTTTGTTTCTCCATAAGGATATTCTGCTTATCCTTCAAATTTGCTTCCTCTTCTCATCATTAAATCATCAATAACATCTTCATTCTTTCTCACACACTTTGAAATCACAACTTGACCTTATACTTATATCTTCCACTTTGTCAAGTTAGCTCAGATACACTTTAAAATAATTAATATTCATCACTTTAGTTGGATGTAATCAATAGATAAATTAATTAAGCTTAATATGCCCAGAATAAGAAAATTCTTCATTAGCTGACCCAACTCGATAGAAACTAACTCAGAAATGATTTCCTTTGTTAACCACTAGTAGAAGCTCGGTTAACATTGCAAACTCATGAAAATCCTTTGGCAACCGAGTGAGCTTGATTAACACTAGTTCCATCCACCTTTTCTTCATTAACTAAGTGAGCTTGGTTAACACTTATCTTCTACATATTTTCCTTTGACACCTGAGTGAACTTGGTAGACACTTCCTTTTGAACTAGGAAAACACAAGAATGCTCGGTAGACATAGAAAACTATCTTTACTATCTGAGTGAGCTTGGCATATACTGACTGATAATGATATGAATTTTTTGTAACATCAAAGACAACACATAATTATTCAATTGTATTCAACATTTTTCATATGTGGATACTCCATGAACTTGCAATAGAGTTTCTAAAAGAGTGCACTTGATCCTATCATTGTGCAACAATGCTCATATGGTGCAATGTTAGTATTATCTATCAACCAAAAAATCTACAAACCATAGACTCACCTTGCTTACCTAGACCCATTGTAGGTTACACCATTGGATGATAGATTTTGCATCTGTCAATGTTTCTCCATCTTTTTACTTTAATTCTTTAGTAGCTAAGGCTCTTTTGATGCATGCACCTACACTATTGTTCTCTCCCTTTCCATGACCAGCCTATGTGAAATTTCACATATATTGAATTCTATAAAACTTGTGCATCCTTCTTAACTAATAAAACATATGTGCATTCTTGAATTGAGATGTGTAATTATGTGACCAGATAATGTGTTTGCAATATGGTATGCCCCTATTAGTCAAATCTCCATAAAATAGTTGAAAACAACCATGTAAAAACTCCATAGAATGTGATCGATCATTATTGATGTAAAAATGGTACTCCTTAAATATCTTTCTATCATCCTTTATACTTGTTGGTATGTGCATGAATGTTATGTGAACAATCATGGAGACCTATTGAGAATTATAATACTTTTCTTGCACCTCATTTTGTGGTTGTCACATGAAGTTCTCTACAAAGTCTACAACCAAAATAATGGTATCCAATGGAAATGTATCCTTGCACAACTTGAATTAAAAATCTAGCCATCAAGCTCTATGTGCACGCCTTGCATATTGTAAATAATCTTTTTCATGAAAAATCTTCATGAACTCATACCTTGGAATCTTTTTAATGACTAACTCACATCTTTTACCCCAAATCACATCTTTTAAAGAATATGTCATTCTCTTAAATCATAATCTACTATTTCATTTCCAATTGCATGCGTGTTATCCATATGTTCACAAGTTGATAAAAGTAAAAACACAAAATAAGCATGTACCATCCAAGCATGACATCTTGTAAAAATTTTGACCATCCCCTATTTCACATAAAATGTTGTATATGAATTCTCTTGAAGATCTAGGTGGTTCATTCATGCAACAATCTTGCAAAACAAACTTAGAATGCAAAAACACACATAAATGCCTAAAACATCAAATTGGTTAGAAAATTCAATATGTATCCTACAACAAAAAGTTGTGTGTGTGATTTATCTTCGCATAAAAAGGTTTACCCATCTCAAAAAATATTTGAATTATTCAAATTTGAAGATACATACCAATAAATTTTGCAAAAAATTATATCTCAGTTGAGTAGAAAAAATGTTTCACATGTGGATCGTGATTTTGGATACCAATCCTCCTTCTTACAACATCTCTTTGATTAGGCGAAACATGCATGTTATTTGTCCAAAAATCTTCAATCAATGATTTCAAAGCTTCACTCATGACTTACCATGGTTCTCCTTAGAGTACCTCTACCAATTTTTAATATTTTTCTTGTCTTTCTCATGAGTTGAGATTTCTTCATTTAGGTACTTACTATTGTTGATGTAAGTACGTGTTGTGATATTATTATCTTTGGTGCATGATTTAGAACCCACTTTATCATATGCACTCATTACATTCTTTACAATGATTTTTTTATTTGAATCATCTATCGTTCTTAGCCCAAGAATCTTCATGATGGGCTTAAATTTCAAATTCCTCATCATTTCAACAAATAATTGGCATTAACCTATCATATTTAATTCTTAAAATAATAATATCCACATACAATTAAATTTTCTTTGATAAGTATGCTTACTAATCTTGTCAGGCAATGGGAATTGATTTCAAAATGTTAGTATCAATATCAATCAAATATTTTGGTCTTCAAAAAATAATTCTAGAAGGTGTTATAATCTCTACCAATCCCTCAAGATTTTGAACATCAACATAAGGTTGATTGACTTGTGTACCTTGAACCTAAGATGATGTGCCTTGGCAACAAGATGCAAAAGATTAAGTATCACCTACTTGATAGTTGGATGTTGTACCTTCAATATGACATGATGGAGTGTGTACATTGTTAGATGTAGAAATTAGTGTCTCTTCAACATGAGATGATGATAGGACTCACACATTGGAAGATGGTGTAGTATCATGATTCAGTTGTCTTCTTAAGTGTAAGAGTCTCATTAATTCTCTTTGTCTTTCCAACTCTTCCTCTTTGTTTCTTTGTATTGGTGGTTCATGTTCCTCTTCAAAAGACAATTATTCATTATTGCATTGCAAATTTATTTGTTCATGTAGTAGTTTAATTTTATCTCTTTTAATTGCCAAATCTCTATCCTATTAAGCTGTCATTTTGCATGATTCTTAATGGTAGGAATCCTTTTGAACTCCTCTCTTGAAAAGCTAATTTGAGGATCAACTTCAAGGTTCTAGGTGATCTTATGACCTACAAGAATTTGATCAATTGAAAATAAATATGAATATTCATAAGGAGGCCTTTGCTAGTTCTAAAATGATTTAGATAAGAAGAATGATCTACTTGCTATCTCCAAAATCCACACACAAAAGGAATATATTTTTCTATTTTTATATTTTTAAAGATGAATGAAATCTAAAAATGAGACTATGAATTCTTAATTTAACCAAGTAGTTAGTCAAGAAAATAATGAAGATAGGGTGACAAGAAGTTTAAGAAAATAATATGAAAATAAAATCCTAATGGACATAAGCCACAAAAAAAACTCATTTGTGAGTTAAGCTTTCAAAAAGATCGGTGCGTAACCAATAAAAATAGGAGCAACGCTTTCTTAATTCCATTGATGCAATCATCAATGGGAATTCAACATCTGAAAGATGTTTCACTTTTCATCAAATTGCAAGGCCACAGAAAGTGTGCACATGTGAGACAAAAAATTATGTAGGAACAATATTATGATCCCTTCTTGAACTAAGTATGTCAATGGAATTTGTAGACCTGTAGAAAACACCACAATTAAAAGATTGCACAACCAGAAAGAATGCAATAAAATTTTGGCTTAATTAAATTCTATGAACATACATTCACAAAACATAACACACTTAAGAAATAATCACTACACTCCAAATGTGAGCACCAAAACCATATATTATTGCAAAATAATGGTGGCCACGATTATGTATTACATTATTATATCTATAAGAAATATTTTCCTCAATTTGTGTTGAGAGTAAGAGATATCTTTATGCAATCATATCCTTATAAACTAATAAAACAAATCTATTTATGTACAAAATAACTATCTAACTCATGCTAAGTATGACTCCATCCATTTTATATCATTAATTGGATGCATAAGCCTTTACATGTCATAAAAAAAGAAAGCATGAGGGAATAAGAAAGAGAAAATCTTCAATTGATGTAGAAGTGTCTAGAAGTACAAAAAATAGAAGCTCCACTTTCACTAGACATTTGTAGGAGTTAAACTACCATCAGAATGTGTTTCTGATGCATGGAAAGCTCTAAATTTAGAACTGGTAGTTAACTATCTGAAGACACAAACCACAACTAGAATGAATGCAACAGGGGAAAAGGGGAATATTATTATCAATAAAATATGCTACTATATTCATTACATGTAAACAAATCCAAATACATGCCCTATCAGCTTACAATGGTCAGATCTTGGAGAAAAATACTCCTCACAGTACCTTCTCTCAAACTCCACCAAAAACTACCTTTACAATGCCAAAAATGTTCTTGAATAAACCCCAATTAGGTTTAGGGTTAGGAATACATTCTAGAATATGCTATTTGGAATCCACAGCCAAAATAGAAGGTTCTAGAAATCATGTAAGAAGTCAATGTAAAATTAGAAGAATCCAAAAATGGTAGTCCAACTTCTGAGAGGCATAACTTTTGATCTAGGACCTTGATTGATGAATCGTTTATATTTCCACAAAGCTCTCGAAGCTCTCTATAGCCCTATGGATGAGCTATGGTCATCCCCCATTTTTTGGGCCCATACGATGTCATTTGATGCTTCGAATCTTACTCAAAAGCACTCTTAGGAGGTCTCCAAGCAATAACTTTACTAATCAACTCACAAATGCAATTGAGGAAATCATGAATCAAAGATTAGAGAATAAAAGATTGCAGAATGATCTAAACACTAAAAAGAAAACCAATTAGAGAATGATAAAATCTCAAGTAGACATGAATCAATTGAATGGGCAAAGTCATTACTGACAAAAAGGGCAGACATGAATCAATTGAATGGGCAAAGCCATTATAGACAAAAAGGAAAAGCAATAACTTTCAAATCGTAAAGGCTTTTGACCTGATTCTTTTTCTGGAGTGTTTTAAATTACAAATATAATAATCCCTCCAACTTACACCTTCTAACTTATCATAATTATGCTCAATTACCAAATAACACATTTTCTACATTGACACATATCCCAAGGTGCTAAAAAAATCTAACTCAAAAAACCAATAGTGGAACTATGAGAGATGGAATCTTTATTTGACCCAAATGGGTATCTAGAAAGTAAAACACTTTAAACAAAAACTAATACTCAACATATTTTTGGGTGATACAAGATGGCCCTTACACCACTAGATGCTCCTGCATCACTATCGGTGCACCTATGAATTCTCAACACTTGTAAAAAACCTCTAAAAAAGTACATCTGGGCTCCTAGTGCACCTACACACCTGTGCACTAGCACACAAATGCACCTCAAAAGAAATTTGTGCAAGGTGCTAAATTCACCAAAAAAATAAAGTTCTTATTTTTCAAAATAGTTTCTGGGTTTTTCTCAAATGGGGTTTTAGATCAATTTTGTGTACTTACTTATATCCTTTTGATGATTTATACCTTCTTTATAGCCAAAAAAATTCATAGACCTGAACTCATTTTGCTTCTTCTATTTGAAATTCCAAGGCATCTGTGTTGAATCTTGTCATCAATAGTTGCATAAAATGAAGAACTTATTCTAGTTCATGTGTCCAATGTTTGTATCTTTGATCTTCGGTGTAAATTTCTTGATTCTTTTTTCTCTCTGGTGGCCCAATTCTTCCAGGTTAGAGATCAGGTGATCCAAGTTATCTAGAATGATTAAATGGTTGAAACTTTTCCACAAGATTTTCTAGGTCTTTTTAACTGGCTTTTTCGAAGGTCTTTTTCTGAAAATTTCAAGTTGAAACTTTCATCAATCCCTAAAATTGGGAAGTTGAAGGCTCACTATTTTAGGGACTGAAATTAGATTTTTAGTTCTTCTTTCCAACAATGTAAACAATTTTGTGAGCTCTAGGTCAAAAGTTATGGCCCTGACAAGTTAAGGATGCCCTTTTTATCTACACAAGTAAGAAAACATTAGTCTAGAAAGATAAAAATCAAAACTTAAGCAAACCATAATGATGACAAAAACACAACCCAAAAACCTAATTGCTTTAAAACACCAAAAAACCTAATTTTAACCCTTGATTGCAAAAAAGGGCGCACCTAGCACACTTGATAGTTGCACCTAGTGCACCTTTATACTTAGTAAAGTTTCTAAAAGATTGGGGTGCCTAGATGTGTACCCTTAATGGACTTATGCAATTATTGTTACATTTTAAAGGGTGCATAGTAGTGCACCTAATTAGGTGTGCTATTGCACACCCTTTTGTATTCTTTTTATGTTTTGAGTTAACAAAGGTGTGCATCAGTGCACCTAGATAGGTGCACTGATGCGCACCTTTGGGTGTTTTGAATGTTTTAAGATTTTGAAAGTTTTCGTTAACAAAATAAGGTGTGTAGTAGTGCACCTAATTAGGTGCACTACTACACACCTTTTGAAGTTTTGGCATTTGTTTTGGGGTTTTTGTGGAGGTAGGAGAGCAGAGGAGGCACACCTCAACTAGTGTGTTGTTGTGGAGCTTGGTGTTTAGAGAAAGAAAAGTAAGTGAAGAGTTGATGGGGGTCTTTAGCATAGTTATTCCTATAGTTGCACTTCTTTTTTAAGTTTGGCACACTAGCGCACCTAATGAGGTGTGTTGGTACACCTTTTTCTTTGCAAAAGACTTATCTCTCCAAAACTTGATTTTCAAGATTTGGGTTCCCAAGTCGAGACCCAATCTTGACTGGAAAAAAAAAGATTAAATACCTAAAAAAAAGACTCAGACCCCAGACTAGGGATCCCAAAAGCCAAAAAGGAAAGTAGGGGGTCCTCATTTCTAGTTGAAATGGGGTGTGCGCTATGAAACCACAACATGTCCCTCTATTCTGTTGTTTGAGTTTTTGATTTCTTCCTTGGCATGATGATGATTTCTATATGTCAAATTATTCAAACATCTAAATTACTTACAATTTGTAAATAAAAAATTATTCAAATAAATATATAAATTACAATTATTTCAATGAATACAGAATATATATTAAATAAATTGTAAAATTATAATGAATTATTAATACATTTAAAATTTCTAACCATTTCCTAATAACAGTTCATTCAAACCTAGAAATTTTGATGAATTCACTATACATTAAACAACTTGTCAAATTATAATGAAATTTGTCTCTATAGTAACAAAGAATATTTAAAAAGGACTGCACTAACCTTTTCTATAGAAAGAATATTCAAAAAGCCTTCAAATAGTGTATCCAATGATAGAATTTGGTGTTTCCTAGCTTCAAATAGAATGAAAGAAGGTTTAAAAAGCCTTCAAATAGTGTATCCAATGATTGAATTTGGTGTTTGCTAGCTTCCAGTAGCATGGAACCCATATTTTCTATCAAAACAACAAAACAACCAATAGAAAAAAAAGAGAATATGGGTCAATAAGGACCCAAACTTTCCTTGTAACCATTTTTTGGTGTTTTCATATAGTGCATACACATTATAAATCACATACGCACACTGTGGAAAATATCTATCTCCCCCATCTCTCTCTCTCTCTCTCTCTCTCTCTCTCTCTCTCTCTCTCCCCCTCTCCATCCCTTCATCCCTCTCTCTCCCCCTCTCTCTCCCTATCCCACTCTCTTCCATCTTCTACTCTGTCCTAATCCTCTACCCTCTCTCCCTCTTTCCTTCCTTGCACTATAGCATATACATGCTATAGTGCGTTCCCACTATAGTGTCTACGTACTATAGTGTGTGCACACTATGTAAGCCTAAATTTAAAAATGCTTTGGATTCTAACAAGCCTAAGGTTTGGATCTCCCTTGGAGATCCAACTTAAAGGTTTGGAGTCTCTAAATTGGTCTGCAACATGTTTTGCATCAAGCATACAAAAAATGATTTTTCTTGTGTGCTCTCCTTCAAGTTTCCTCATGGTTGAATATTAATAAAATCATGTTACATGATATTATAGATCTTTGTGTTAGTTATATAACCATATAATTTATTTCAAAATCATACTATTTCAAGCCTTTCAACTATAATTTCTTTTGAATGTATGCCCATTTTCTCTCAAAAACCAACATGTACTAATTGGGATGTAAACTTTAGCTCATTCATCGAATTTCAAAACAACTTTGTTTTTTAGAAACCATACACTATTCTACACACTTTGAACAAATGAAATTTAGATTTTAGATTAGTTTTCAATCATTTCTAGGGGAAGCACACAAATATTTCATGTTTTTGGTATGTGTCCAATTACAAAATTCATAAAAAATAATACACATTATAAAATTACCCAAAAAATCTAGGATAAACTACACAATGCTAGGTAACTTTTGACTAGAGGGAATAAAGAATTTTTTTTAAAAAGTTAAATTTCAGGGGGGGCAAACTTTGCACTATATTATATTTTTTCTTAAAAAATAGTACCACTTTTTGTGGCCCTCTTTTTTTTGGACCTAAAACTAAACCATTTTGAAATTTTTTAAAGTAGTTTAGAAACTAGATTCAAAGGAATACTACTTTTTTTATTTTGTCATATCTTAAAATTTTGAGTGTAATTATCTTCAAATTCTTGTTGAAGTTCATAAATTGTTGATTTTAGAAAAAATGTGACCACTTATAACCCCCCTTTTGGAACCACAACTTGGCGCACTTATCCGCATGTCAGTTTTAAAGAACAAATTCTAGATATCTTTACAAAGCCGTTACCTAAAGATACATTTGAGTACTTGAGAGGTATGCTTGGGGTTATGCCCTTGCCTGCTTCTAAGTAGATGATGTAGAGGTTGTATTAGTCTAGTGGCATAGAGCACTATTATTTGACTAGACTGAATGTTGATGCTTCCTATATGGGGGAGTAAGTGTGATCAAAAAAGTCATTGAGGACTCTTGGTAATTGGTCTTGAACAATATCTTTGGACACTTGAGCTGATTGAAGATTTGAAAAAGTAAACTGACATAATGAGGCCCTTTTTCATTGATGTCAATGGGGGAGAGAATGCATAAAAAACATCTCCTAAGTATGAACGAGGGAGAGATAGTGGAATAGGGAGATTTAGAAAAATTTATGTAAGAAAGGAGAATGAATATCTCTATGGGGGAGATATACAACATGAAGATACATAACAAGAGTAGTGTTCCAGAGAATTTTAGATTTGATTAATGGAGAGGATTTGAAAAGACGAGAACAACAACAAAAACAATAGAGTATTATTTGATATTCTTAGAATTTAGATGTTGTCATCTATTTTTCATCAATTCCAAAGGGGGATATTTTTAGAATGAATTCTGATGGTATTCCTTTTGGGGAGTATCCTAAGCATTGGAAAGTATTGATATGTTGCATTCATGATTGTGTTTATCATTGATGTCAACATAACATTAATTCTGTAAAGATTGGAAAAATAGTAGATAGAGGTCATACTTGTATAGAAAAAGTTTTGATGTACATGTGAAGCATGATTAAGGATATGTTCTACATTGTGTCCCGATGATTAGGTTAAATGTGCATAGTCTAAGTCATAGATGTACAAAAGCTATAAATGATTTACAGAGAGTAGTGTAGAGACAGAGCACATGAAATATTTTTTGAAGATCCTATTATATCTTCTAGCATAGATATAATTTGGTGATGCATATTTAAATAGTGATCAATGATAGTTTGATCATGATGTCAGTGAGTGCGCAAGTCCTAAAATTGCATGTGTAAAGTTTTATTTAGACTGTGAGCTGACAAGTGCAATTGAAAATGTGAATTAATCAATAATCTTATTATAATTAATTGGGAAAGCCCCATGGGTGACTCAAGAAATTATTTGTTGGAAATAACAGTAGGAAAAATAAACTTGAGGGGAGAGGGGTTAATCAATACTTCAAAATTTAGCCATTAAAACATTCATCACACATCCATCTCATGATTTGCATGTAAATTGAAATACCAAACTAAATATATCCATCCATAGCATAAAACAATAACACATATGGCACAAGATATTTAATTATCCATAAACCCTCTAATAAGAAGGTAAAATTAGGGTGGAGATGACAGCCACAAATCTTCACTACTACATTTGTAAAGTGTATTTAATGAAGGTTACAATTGTTTGATCGTAAACTATGATCTACCCTATGAAAGGTCTACTTGGTTAAAGGTTTACAAAGATGATTAGGTCTTACCCTATTGTAAGTATGCTTGGTTAAAGGACTTCAACTTACAATGAAGTAAGCACCCTGATAAAGGATTTACAAAATCCTTCTAGGACTACTTAGTTAAGATATTTGTACTGATTCAGCTGTTAGAATGTTTCATCCTTGATCCTTCGGTTACCCCTCTCTACTAGATATCAAATCACCTCTTTCCTGATGTATACTCGATCCTCCTAATTAGATGTATCACTTATGTCATCTCTTTGCTTTCCTCTATTCTCTCTAACTGATTATGCAATTTATAACTTTCTTCACAACTCCTTAGTCACCATGAATGCTCTATCTGTGCATGCAAACTTCTCTCTTCACACATACACTCTTTAGGGTTTTCCTTCCTTAAGTAGACTCGGGTGACCTAATGTTAGGTAGGAATCAACAATTGTGATTCACCCTTTTTGTCACTTAATTCATCCCTTTATCTGATTGGTTTCATGTACTGCATAGGGATTTTTAATATAGATTCATTCTTATCATCTAGAATTGCAAAACAATCCTTAAGTCAGCCCAAAAATGGTTTACATAGGATTTTGTGCCATTAAAATAACTATGTCCAAAACTATTTACTTGGCACTTGAAGCCTCTGATGCTTGAAATCAACTATATCTTCAATGTTGTGACACAATCTCTGAATGACTCGACATCCACTGTTCACTTGACATCTGAATCACTCGGCATGTATTAACTTTGTTGTCACTGAAGTGCTCAGCACTAATTGTCTACTTGTCACATACTAATGCTCATCACATACTGTATATCTTGCTTGGAATGCATTATCTAATAACTTATGCTTGACATACACTACTTTCTCAACATGCACTAAGTACTGTTCAATAATAACTTTAAGTGTATTATCACTCATATGTCAAAACCAAAATAAGATGAAAAATCTCGTCCTTTGACATGAGTGGCAAAAACACTTTTTCATACATATATGATCATAACTTATAAGAATAATTAAAATAATCTATATTCTTTACTCGACTTGCATACAAAATTTCAAAACTTCAAAATTTTGAAAAAATGATGACTTATCAGTCATACCTCAAAACTTGATAACTCCCCCTAAGTTGACTATTCTTTGCTATATCTAAATCTGATACTCCTATTGATTAAATTTTTCTTGAACTATTGTGTTGCTGGCTTACTTTGTTTTTGCATATACTCCCCCTTTGTGTAATCTCACATTTTCTTCAATATCCTCCTTTTATCCAATGTCCCCCTTTTTTGACACTTATGTCATGGGTTGTACACAAATAATGTGTTTGTCCAAAAATGTTTTATGGACCTCCATTATAATCTTAGTGCTACATCCCAATTGTTGCACACTTCTTCAAGAGATTGAATTTGAACATCTAGCTCAGCAGCAAGGCCTACTAAGCCCTCACGAGTAGAAAGATGAGAATATTTCTTCATCAGTGTTTCTGCAAAGTCTAGTTCCTTATGCAACACCTCCATGTGTGGGGTCAACATGGCTTGAATAATTATCAAGGTAGGCCTAATATTTGCATCTTGTGTATGTAATGTAGCTAGCTAACCTTGAATAGATAACAATCTTTGAAAATGAGTCTAGATTTCGCCAAGAGACAACTAAAGAATATAACCTATTGTCTTTAAATCTCCCTATAGCTGGTCAATAGCCCTCTGTGCTTCTTGTGTGAATAAATTCACATCATAAAGCTTTGTGTATAGAGAAGAAATTTTCTCTAACACATTCTTTACACTATCCATCTTGGTTGCTAAGTCAACCTTTTGTAGTGTAATGACACTAGAAATATTTTTATCAACCTTTGTTTGAAACCTTTTCTCAGACTATTCTAGAAGTTTAGTATTTGTATCTAGGTTTGTATTACTGATCTTATCAACCATATTCACCAATTTCTCGATAATAGGTTTTTTCTTCATTAGGTGTTAGGAGGCTAAATGCATCAAGAAATATTTCTTTAATTTCATAAAGAACTTGTCTTTGCTTATGCTCCCTTCTGAGGAACACTTGGTGCTTCTTTCTTGCTAGAGCTTCCTGCAATATGTTTATTTCTTCTATGGTGATTATTACAAGATCAAACTTTGGAAGTTCAATCACCTCATCTAAGTTGAAATCTCCATTAGATATTCCTTCTCCAACCTTAGATGTGTTAGGACTAGGCCTTTATGATTGCAATGGTGTGGTATCTACGCTCGGCCTATGAAGAGTTCGACTAGGAAAAGTGAATGCAAAAATTGGTAGGGTAACCAATATCTAAATTACTATTTGTTCCTCTAATTTCATATTCAAAAGTGACTCTTTAGTCCTATCCATCTCCTTCTCTATGTTGTCTTCTTCACCTTGTACTTTTGAGATAGGTGCAAGACTGACTTTGTGACCTATATGGAATTGTGTCCCATCCTGTTTAGCTATCAAAATTACTTGCTTTGAAGTGATTGGCATTGATGTACTAGCATCTGATGTCACTGTTTCCTTCACTTGATATACCACAATGGGCATTGAAACATGTGTATCAGTGGTGACACCTTATAGTGCTTCTATACTTTTGTCCCTGTAGATATAAGGGGTACACTAGATGTGTTAGTTGTTTTCTCCCCTACTAAAACCTTGTCAATCTAAGATGTTCTTATTAATAAAGGGTTAGTGTATAATTTTGTAGCTAAAGTAAAATCTTGTAGTATCCTTTTCAAATCATCCTCTATCAAAGGATTGATGTTATGCACCATGTTATCAGGAACATCCTTTATCTTTATTGTATCCTTCTAATTTGCTTGGTCCACATTATGGGGACTAGCACTTGGCATATGTACCTTAGGTACATTCTAATCTTGTTGTTTCTCTTGTTAAGCTATAGCCTCTTCATCAACTTCCTTCTCTATACCTCCCTCATGTCCATCTTTGATAGATTCATCCTTAGTAATCTCTACTACCTCTATTAGGATTAAACTATAGACAAAAGTAATACTTACATGCAAATATAACCAATAATAGAAAATAATAGATCACATAGAAAAGAACACAAACACAAGGCACCAAGATTTAACATGGTTCACCTAATCCCTGGGCTACACCCACCAAACAACAAGTCTAATATTATTATGATCTAGTGATTACAACCTGATTACAATTTGTAATCCCTTACAACTCAATACCACCACAAGAACCAATTTCACATCACAACTTAATGAAAATACCTAACCCTAAGCCCTTTTATACAAGTATTTTTATGCCACTTTAGGGTTACAACATGTCAGATATATGTCATCCATATGTCAGCCATGACCCAAAGAATTTATGAAGTCTGAATAGTACTTTCCTAATCAGTCACCAAAAACTAACAATCTCCCACTTGGGGACTAATCAGGTTCCACACTAAACAACAATCTCCCACTTGGAGACTGATTCTGTAGCAATATCACTACCACATGGTGCTCCCACTGGATCAAACCACCCTAGACTCTACTATTCTTTTATTCATGTTTAGTCTAGAAGACCAACTGAAGTAGAAGAGGAGTTTAGCTTCTCCCTTGTTACTAGCTTTGTCAACATATCTGTTGGATTGTCATTTGTATGTATCTTCTCTAGATTTAACTATCCATCCTCCAAAATTGATCGAATGAATTGGTATTGCAATTTTATGTGTTTAGTCTTTGAATGCAGAGCTGAATTCTTTCCAAGATGAATGACACTCTAACTATTTGTGAACAAATAATTATCCTCTTGAGGATGTCTCAATTATTCCAAGAAGAATTGAAGCCATATCATCTCCTTGGCTACCTTTGTAGCAGCAACATACTCTGCCTCTGTAGTGGATAAATCATTAACCTTCTATAATTGAGAAACCTGACTCGCAGCTATCCCACCAATAGTAAAGACATAACATGTAGTACTCCACCTAGTATCAATATCTATTGCCAAATCTAAGTCAACATAGCCCTGTAAATTAGTATTAGAGCCCCCAAAGTGTAAACACTTATTAGATGTTCCTCAAAAATATCTGAGAATCCATTTGACTGCATTCCAATGCTCAATTCTTGGATGACTCATATACCTACAAATGACTCCCACTACATGTGCACTATCTGGCCTAGTAGATACCATAGCATACATCAAGCTTCCTACAACTGAAGCATAGGATACTTTGGACATCTTATCCTCCTCTTCCCGTGTCTTAGGACACATCTCCTTAATCAACTTCAAATAACTAGGTAAAGGTGTGTTGATAGCTTTAGCATTCTCCATAGAGAAATGCTGCAACACCTTCTCCACATAATTAGCCTGAGATAGCATCAATGTTCTATTCTTCCTACCTCTAAAAATCTTCATACCAAGGATTTTTTTTGCTACCCCCAAATCCTTCATAGCAAATGCATGTGCTAAATGGGTTTTTAGCACCTTAATGTGATCTATGTTAGATCCAACTACAAGCATATCATCAACATATAAAAATAAAATAATGTAGCTATCATCATCTAACCTCTTAAAGTAGACACAATGATATAAATGACACCTACTGTAACCATGCTCATGCATAAAACTGTCAAATTTCAAATACCATTGCCGAGGTGCTTACTTCAAGCCATATAAATTTTTTTTCAATTTGAACACTAAGTTCTCCTTACCTTTGACTACAAATCCCTATGGCTGAGCCATACATATTTCTTCATCCAAATCACCATGAAGGAAGGCTATTTTAACATCCAACTACTCTAAATGCAAATTTTTAGTAGCCACAAGACTTAAAACAGTATGGATAGAAGTCATTTTAACAACAGGAGAGAATATCTCATCAAAATCAATGCCTTTTTTCTATGTAAATCCTTTCACAACTAACCTGGCTTTAAATATTTTCTTACCTCCTTCCTCTTCTTTTAACCTGTAAACTCACTTATTCTATAAAGCCTTTTTACGTACAGGAAACTTGCACAAATCTCATGTCTTATTCTTTTGCAAAGAGTCCATTTCGTCTTTCATTGTAGACTCCCACTGAATCTTAGTATCCACCTACATAGCTTCATCATAATTTTCAGGTTCACTAGCATCAATAAGTAAAATAGAATACAAAGAGGGAGAAAATCTTTTGGGAGGTCTAATTTTCCTTGTTGACTATCTAACATTCACTGGTGTATGTGGTATTTTTTGTTGCAGTTATTGCACATCATGAGGAATAGTGGGAACATCAACTTTTGGAGTATCATCTAGCACTACATAATCATCTTCTTTCTTCTCATCTTGCTGCAACAGATCTTTGTACAACACTTTCTCATTGAATATGACATCCTTGCTTCTTAAAATTTTATGATTTTCAAAATCCCAAAGCTTATAACCAAGTCCATTAATGCCATATCCAAAAAAATACATTTCTTTGACTTAGCTTCCAGCTTGGTTATATTTTTAGAATCTATGTGAGAAAATGCTTCACAACTAAAGTACTATAAGGATCTTAAAGACAATGTGAAATTCATTGAAGCTGGTCTAGTTGATGTAAGTTATAATAATTCTTCATATATGATTGGATGGATACCAAATAAAGTTAGTGAGTTCCCTGGTTTAAAGCAATCATTTGGAAGCTGCAATGATAAAGCTAAGGAAAAATTTGATACTTACATAAAAGGATGAATTAGATCCAATTTGACACATATGGGATTCAAGGAGTATTATGTTAACATTGCTCTTAAGGAGTCAAATGAAACATCAGCTACTCTTGATTGGTTAATGCTTAATGTTCTTGAAAACTAATTACCCTTTAAGTTTTCTCCCAAAGCATCCAAAGCTTCGGTGCAAGTTTTGATAGATGGTATTTCTGAGAGTTCTAATCATTTTCCTATGGAGAAAGGTAAACATGAGCTTGCAGGTATAGAAGTTCAATACCCAAACCTGAGTTCCATAAAGGCCAGATTAATAGATAGTAATAAAGCTCAAAGCATAGTTGTTTCCTTAGCAGAGTTGCCAAAAATATGTTGGTAAATAGATTGTTCTTTCCAATGTAACTCTTATATACCGGAACCTATGAGAAATAATTATATACCGGAACCTATGAGAACTAAATTGAAAGGTACAGCTCTCTTATCAATGATCTTCAATGAATTTTTTTATTCCTAAACTACTTGGGTAAGTTCTTAACCCAAAGAAGTGAAAGGAAAAAGTGCCACAATGTCAGGAAGTACAACTCCCTTAATTGAAAGGTATAGCTCCCTTATCAATGATATTTAATGAATTTGTTTGTTCCTAAACTAATTGGGTACATTCTTAACCCAAAGAAGGAAAGGAAAAAGTGCCACAATGTTAGGAAGTACTATAAGGATCTTGAAGACAATTTGAAAGTCATCAAAGTTGGTCTAGTTGATGTAAGTTATAACAATTCTTCATATACAATTGGCTGGATACCAAATAAAGCTAGTGAGTTCCCTCAAATTTTTCCTCAGCTTTATCATTGCAGCTTCCAAATGATTGTTTTAAACTAGAGAACTCACCAGCTTTATTTGGTATCCATCCAATTGTATACGAAGAATTGTTATAACTTACATCAACTAGACCAACTTCAATGACTTTGACATTGTCTTCAAGATCCTTATAGTACTTCCTGACATTGTGGAACTTTTTCCAAGCATTGTGGCTGCTACCTTCTCCCATCTATCTAGAGTGTCCTTATCATATTTAGCCAGAGCATTTTCAAAGCTTTAGTTTTCTAAAAATCCCAACCTAATCCTGAAGTAATCATAGCTAGAAATTTGTATTTTTAATCTTCAAACCAATTCAAATTCATAAGAACATGTTAGTAAAATTAGGAGATAGATTAAGGAAATTTCTTTTCATGGGAAGCAAATTTTAATGTTTTAAAAATGGTGTACTGAAAGTGCATCTACAACTAGCTTTGAATGGGGATTATGTGCTACAAAGTATGTAAAGAATCCAAAATCTTAGGTTTCATAGAATAGGCCTTATCTATTGGGCTACAGAGTCAAGCCAATAAAAGGGTAAAAATAGAGCGGCTTGTCAAGAGTGCAGAGGAGAGCAAGGCAAACACGAGCTTGCAGGTATAGAAGTCTAGAAGTTCAATACCCAAAATCGAGTTCCATAAGGGCCTGATTAATAGATAGTAATAAAGCTTGAAGCATAGTTGTTTCGAAGCCTTTTTACATATGGACAAAAGTTAATATCTACTTTTAGTATTACAGCTAACCCGAGCATGAAGAGTTTTCTTTGGCAAAAAATGCCCTCCCATGTTCATTTTTCGCTGAGGAGAAGCTATTTTATAATTTTCCACCAAAGAGAAGGACATAGTCAAAACTCTCCCAATGGCTTCATTTTAAGTGCAGTAATGAGTTAAAGAATGCCATTTTTCACATGAACACAGGCTACATGAGACCAAAAGGATTAGAAAAAAGATGCAGTGAAGAAAGTTATAGCTGCCATAACTGTTGGTGAAAATGTCTCATCATTATTCACTGATGTTGCGAACCACATGCAAATAGAGAATTTGGAGTTGAAAAAGTTTGTGTATCTATATCTTATTAACCATGCAAAGAATATCACGCTAATGTTGAAGGTTGGGAACTAGGAAGATGTAGTCAATTTTGATGAGATTTTGAAGGAGTCAGATGCTTTCATGGTTTCCCGTGGAGATCTTGGTAAGGAGATTCTAGTAGAAAAAGTATTTTTGGTGTAGAAGATGATGATCTATAAATATGAACTCCTTGGAAAATGTGTAGTTATTGCCACCCAAATGTTGAAATCTATGATTAAGCCTCCTCATCCAACTCACACTAAAGCTATAGATGTGGCCAATGTGGTTCTTGATGGTATTGACTGTGTTATGCTTAGTGGTGAGAAAGTAACTGGGGCTCATCCCGAGTTGGCAGTGAAGATCATGGCCCACTTATGTATATAAGCAAAATTCTCATTAAATTATGGTTATATTTTCAAAGAACTAATAAGATTTACTCCTCTACTGATGAGCCTTTTGAAAAGCATTGCTTCATCTATTATGAGGACAACAAACAAAACTAGGGCAATCCTTGTTGTGGTTCTAACTCATAGGGGCATGATTGCTAAATTGGTAGCAAAGTATAAATGGGAACCTGATATGCAATAGAGAAGCATATGATACATATGTTCAGCATGCATTAAGATAGATTGAAGATTCCATGACATAAATGGTGCTTGTTTAGTGAGACAGGGTCTGGGAAGCATACTCAAAGGAGAAGAGGAATAAGTTTAAAGTTCGAACAAATTTAGCAAGTTTTAGCTTGGTTGCATTTGAGTACTCATGCCTTTGTTCTATTTGGTTCAAAAGCATTTCAAGTTTGGTAAGTCAATTATCAAGAAGATTATATTAATGTTTTGACAAGCCAGAGTCGGCTATATAAATTCTCAATGGAAATTTTGGAACCTACCCCTATAACTCTTGATGGCTCTATGAATTCTTAAACATTTGGCAAAGAGGGTCCCATTCTTTGTTTCTTCAACAAATGTCTAAGAGATCTTAAGATAAAGCACAATTGTATTCTCCAAATTGAGCAGAACAGATTGAAGGGAAAAACTATTAACAAGAAATAGGAAGATATTCTCCAGTCCAAAGTTGGTGTGTTGACTCTTAATGATGAATTGGAGAAGTCGAAGAAACCATTTAGTATTACTGTATAGGAAGAACTTGCAGATAGGGAGAGAGAATTGATGAAACAAGATGAAGAAATAGATTTGCAAATGAGGCAGGAAACTACAATGCTAATAGTGAAATAATAGAAGATGCAGAGACTAACATAAATAATGTTTTGCCCAATGGATGCTTAGAGAAAACTAGCAAGACATTGGAAAAAGGGCTTTATTATGAATGATGAAGCCCCTAATTCACATGAAAGCCTCTTAGAATTTCTGTATTTTACTCAACTATTTCATGTCACCTATCATGAAGGGTTTGTGATCAATGTGACAGTGGAACCAGAGACCTTATCATTTTCCTCTCTAAACAAGAAGCTCTCATATAATGTTAAGATTGAACGTGGGTCACTAGATAACGACACATTGCTTTCAGTTAGCTAAAGTCTTGATGCAAAATAGAGGAACAAAAACATTAAAGTAAGGAAAAGAATGATTTTTTACTTACTCCATTAAAATTTTTCTTTTTAAATATTGGCTATTAAATAGAAAACTAGAAAGGCAAAAGAATTAGTTATGAAACTGAAAGGCCATTTGAAAACTAGAAAGTCACGAGAAGAGGAAAACCAAATGGTTGTGGAAGAATCAGAATAGTCATGGAATGGCATTATTTATTATGAATTCTTTCATCTAGTAGGGGTTCTTCTTTCTACAGAAGGTAGGATTGCTAGAATAGAGAGGAGGGCATTTTAATTTTTGTATTTTGGTTATGCACTGGAGATTAATAATCAATTTTTGTAACAGATTTGGCAGAGATTGTGAGAAAATGTAATCAAAGTGTTATATTTTTTGTGTTTAAGATAAGAAAGGTCTTGTTATGAATTAGAGTATTTGAGCATTACTTTTTCTAATTAGTTTCAATCAGAGTATTGCTATAATCAGTCTTGAGCACTTTCTTGCATTCTTAGCTAAATGGTGAATGGGTGATAGATCAGAGCATAGTCATTTGTTCTTGTTGTAGGGATTAATATGTTAATCTCCATTTTCATTTCATGTTATTACATCTACATAATTAAAAACATCATTGCATTACCAATGTCGAAAAGTCATAAGAATTGTGGGTTCTTAGTATTGGCTAGGTCTAGGAACTAAAATCTTCCCGAGTTAGTTCTATCTAGGGTTGGCTTGGTTTTCCTCTTCCATTCTCAGGTTAAGAACATACCCAATTAGTATAGGAACAAAAAAATTCATTGAATATCATTGATAAGGGAGTTGTACCTTTCAATTAAGAGGAAATCTATCAACCTCATGATAGACTATCCAACTGTTGGTATCAAATTGTTTCTCACAGGTTCGGGCATATAAGAATTACATTGGAAAGAAAAATCTATTTACCAATAGATTTTTGGTGACTCTATTGGGGAAACAACAATACTTTAGGCTTTATTACTATCTATTAATCTGTCCTTTATGGAACTTAGGTTTGGGTATTGAACTTCTATACCTACAAGCTCATGTTTCTTTCTCCATAGGAAAATGATTAGATCTCTCAGAAATACCATTTATCAAAACTTGCACCAAAGCTTTGGATGCTTTGGGAGAAAACTTAAAGGGCAATTAGTTTTTAGGAACATTAAGCATTAACCAATCAAGAGCAACTGATGTTTCATTCGACTCCTTAAGAGCAGTGTTAACATAATACTCTTTGAATCCCATATGTGTCAAATTGGATCTGATTCATCTTTTTATTTAAGTATCAGATTTTTCCTCAGCTTTATCATTACAGCTTCCAAATGATTTCTTTAAACTAGGGAACTCACTAGCTTTATTTGGTATCCATCCAATTGTATATGAAGAATTGTTATAACTTACATCAACTAGACCAGCTTCAATGACTTTCACATTGTCTTCAAGATCCTTATAATCTTGAGAAAAGAATAACTCACCTTCTCACCAGTCCATGCTTCCTCTGGAATGCCACAACCCAAAGGAGTAGAGGGGCCTCTATTAATCAAATATACATCAGTATTGATATCCTTTGCCCACATGTATAAGGGAAACCCAACATGCAACCTCATGCTCCTTGTACGCTCCATTATAGTCCTGTTCACGCGTTCAGCCACTCCATTTTCCTATGGAGTCCTTGGACTAGTTTTTGTCTATGAATACCATTAGTGGAGCAATAATCTTTAAATTCATGACTGCAATACTCACCACCATTATCAGATCTGAGACATTTTAATTTCTTATCAGTCTCATTTTCAACCAAGCATTTCCATTTCTTAAAAAATTGAAATACATCAGATTTCTATCTAAGGAAATAAACCCATACTTTTCTAGTTGCATCATCAATAAATGTAACATAATAATGAGACTCTCCAAGGGAAGATACCTGAGCTGGTCCCCATACATCTGTATGCACAAGCTCTAATTTCTCCTTTTTTTTTTCCTTCCCAATCTTCAAAAAATTCACTCTCTTTTGTTTTCCATACACAACTTTCACAACAATCCATATTAACACATTTTAGACCTGGTAAAACTTTCTTTGAATGAAGTACTTTCATACCTTTCTCACTCATGTGCCCAAGTCTATTGTGCCACAATGTTGCATTAGAATCTACAATAGCTATTTGTTCTCCCTCCTCAATTGTACCAATTGTTCCTAAACATTCATTTTTATTTGAAATAATTAAAGTAGAAGGAACAATATGACCTGTACAAAGATATAAGGTGCCTACTTTCACACCTTTTGCTACTACAAGGGAACCTTTTGAAATCTTCCAATTTTTATCATTAAAAGTAACTACACAACCCTCATCACTGAGTTGCCTTGCTGAAATTAAATTCCTACTCAACTTTGAAATATGTCTTACCTCAGGTAGTAGCCAATGATTCCCATTCTACAACTTAATCTTAATTTTTCCCTTCCAACAATTTGACAGGGTTCATTATCCCCCAAATAAAAAAGTCCAAAATCCCCTTGGACAAAATTAATGAAATAACCTCTATAAGGTGTAGCATGAAATGAAGCATCGAAATCTAAAACCCATGAATCATCAACACTTTTTAAAGACAGAAGCAAAGCATCCTCTTTTGATTTGTTACTTACCACATTTGCCTCCTTGTCTCCATCTGATTTATCTCTTTCATTTCTCTTTTGATTCCAACAATCTTTCTTTTTATGACTTAGTTTCACACAGTACCAGAAATCATTCAGTCCTCTTGATTGAAACCTCCACCCCTTTGACTTTCCTCTTGATTTCCCATGATTTCTAGAGTTACTTCCTCTCCGAGTCGTTCTGCCCCTACTTTGTGGATTCAAAGCACTTCTTGATGTAGATCCACCTAAGGTTTTCCTATGAGTTTCCTCACTCAAAGCAACACCAATCACATCTTCACATGTTAGGGTATTAGGTATAGGAATAGAATTACTCACAACCATTACCAAGCCATTCCAGCTTTCAGGCAAAGAACACAAAATCAAGAGAGCCCTAATTTCTTCATCAAAATTGATACCCACAGAAGATAACTAACTAGTAATAGTATTAAACTCATTTAAATGATCTACAACAGATCCATCTTTTACCATTTTCATATTAAATAAATGATTCATGAGAAATACCTTGTTTGAAGCGAAGGGCTTTTCATATAGTGTCGCTAGGGTTTTCATCAACTCTTCTGTCATCTTAGCTTTTGTAATATTAAATGCCACAGATGGTGCTAGGCATAAGTAAATGCTTCCAAGTGCCTTTCTATCCAAAAGATCATATTCATCATTTGACATAGATCCCTAATTCTTGGCTTTTTCTTCCAATGACTTCCATAAATCCTTTTGATAAAGATAGTCTTCCATTTGCATCTTCCATAACTGAAAGTTTTGCCCATTAAACCTATCAAACCTCAGCTTACCCTCGTTTTCCATCGCTCCTACTTTACCGTGAGACTTTCCTGTAGAGGATAACTGAAAGACAACCTCGCTCTAATACCACTTGTTAGGATTAAACTACAGATAGAAGTAACAATTACATGCAAATATAACCAATAACTTAAAATAATAGATCACAAAAAAAAGAACACAAGGCACCAAGATTTAACATGGTTCACCCAATCCCTGGGCTACATCCACAAAACAACAAGTTTGATATTATTATGATCCAGTGATTACAACTTGATTACATTCTATAATCCCTTATAGCTCAATACCGCTGCAAGAACTAATTTCACATCATGACTTAATGAAAATACCTAACCCTAAGCTCTTTTATACAAGTATGTTTATGCTGCTTTAGGGTTACAACATGTCGACTATATGTTGATCATATGTCAGCCACAACGTTAGCCACAACCCAAATTTTTTTTTGAGAAATGCCCCGAACCCCAAAGAATCTATGAAGTATGTATAGTACTTTCTTGATTAGTCACCACAAACTAACAACCTCTTGTTCATCTTTTTCTTCACCAACCTCTTTAGGTGTTTGTTCAATTATTTTTTCTATTGTCAACCCATAGATAACTTTCCATATCTAGGTGCTCTATTTGAAACCTCTTCAATGTTATTATACAAAATATTGAATGCTCTATGTTTTGGAGAGAATCCCCCCTTGTATTTGTTTATGGCCTTAGTCATTGATGACTTATCCAAATCTAGCATTACTCTGGCTAGAGTAGTCTCCCTTATATTTCTTTCAGTTGTTAAATTGTATTGCCACCTCTACTCAACTCTGTCATATATACTTTTGGGTAATGAGTTGCAAATCTCAATAGGTTTGTTTTTAATTGTGGCCATCATACTATATAAAAATTATTCCACCTTATTCGTATCTAACTTTCTAGGTTTATCAAACTCAACATGTGTGAATCTTGACAAATCTACATTGTTCTTAATATTGTCACACAAGTTGTCTAAATCATAATAGGGACTATGGCTTACCACTTGGAATTGACTATTGTCATCTGATTATGTCCTCTCCTCATCTAACTTAGTTGGAGCTACATACTTTCTCCTCCATTTCTTCTTAGGCTCATCCTCCTTGGTAACTATAATAGCTCTTTTTCCTTTAGTCTTCTCAACTTCTTGAGTCTTCTTTGTAGTTTCCATTTTGCTAGCCTTGGTGATAGGTACTACTGGCTTTTTTTGTGTTGGTTTCATAGCTTTCTTTGGTTTTCTTATTGTTGGCTCCTTAACTTTGCTCTTCTTCTTTTCTATCAGTTTAGGTTCTTCCTTGGATTCTTCTTCCTTGATGCCTTCATCATGTTCTACTTCTTCTTCTTGGTCCTCTCCTTGACCTTGTGTAAGTGCATGTAGGGATTGAGTTGATTTATATTCTCCATCATCCTTATCATCATCATCATCATCTTCTTCTTCTTCTTCCTCTCCCCATTCACTGAATCTTTCCTTTAGCTTCTTCATAGTTTTTTTTTTTCTTTCTCACCACAAAAGCTACCTTCAATTCTATAATGATTCTTGATTTGGCTTCCTCATAAATTCCAAATGAGGTTGCACTTTTGTCTAATTCTACTAATAGTGTTGTGATGGTTGTTGATGCCTCATCCACATTGATTTCATAAGGTAATGTCATGATCCATCTAACTCTTGGAACAACTACTTGTACATATGTATGATCAACATCAACTGGAAAAAAAACATCATTATAATATTTTTCCACTAGTGATACTAGTACCCTTAGTCTCTGCTTCGTAGAATTTTTAAAGTCTGAAAAATATCATGTCATTAATGACTGAAAGTTGTCCCCAAGTTTCTCTATGAAATCTCCAATTTGAACTTCAAAAGACATGTTGGTCTTCCAAGAAACTTTTCCAAATGAAGGAAATGTGTTTTGCACATAAAACAATATGCAAACTAGTAGTGAACCAAATTTGCATTGTGCATTATTTGTCTTTCTTACGGCTCCCAAGTTTTTTGATAACTGCTAGAGTTGTAATTCAGCAAGGTCATAAGAGTGGTCCTTCTTCTCTATCTTGTATCCTAAATCCATAGCCATATAAGACACATTATCTAATCTGCTAGATTGAAAGAACATGTAAGAAATTATTCTCACTGCAAATGCAAATAGGGAATCTAAAATTGTGTCTATGGTCATTCCTCTTTGTTAGGATTAAACCATGGACAAAAATAAAAATTACATGTAAATATAACCAGTAACAGAAAATAATAGATCACACAGAAAAGAACACAAGGTACCAAGATTTAATGTGGTTCACCTAATCACTAGGCTACATCCACCAAACAACAAGTCTAATATTATTACAATCCAATGATTACAACCTGATTACAATCTGTAATCCCTTACAGCTCAATACTGCTGCAAGAACCAATTTCACATCACAACTTATGAAACAATCCCTAACCCTAAACTCTTTTTATACAAGTATTTTTACCAATTTAGGGTTATAATTAATAATTACATGTTGGCCCAAAATTTTTTCTACCCCAAAGAATTTATCAAGTATGTACAGTATTTTCCTGATTAGTCACCACAATCTAACAATCTCCCACTTGGGGATTGATCAAGCTCCATACTAAACAACAATATCCCACTTGGATTTTGATCCTATAGCTATTTCGCTACTCCATGAGGCTCCTACTAGATCACACCACCCTGGACTCTGTTGTTCTTTTATTCATGTTCAGTCTAGAAGACCAACTGAAGCTGAAGAGGAGTTCAACTTCTCCCTTGTTACTACCTTTATCAACATATCTGTTGGATTGTCATTTGTATGTATCTTCTCCAGCTTTAACTATCCATCCTCAAAAATTGATCGAATGAATTGGTACTGCAACTGTATGTGTTTGGTCTTTGAATGCAGAGCTGAATTCTTTGGAAGATGAATGACACTCTAACTGTTTGTGAACAAATAATTATTCTTCTGATGATGTCCCAATTCTTCCAAGAGGAACTAAAGCCATATTATCTCCTTGTCTACCTCTATAGCAGCAACATACTTTTCCTCTATAGTGGATAAAGCATTAAATTTTTGTAACCTAGAAACCCAGCTCACGGCTGCCCCACCAACAATAAAGAAATAACCTATAGTACTCTAGCTAGTATCAATATCCCCTGCCAAATCTGAGTCAACATTTGTAAATTAGTAGTAGAGCCCCCAAAGTGTAGACACTTATTGGATGTTCCTCTCAAATATCTAAGAATCCATTTGACTGCATTCTAATGCTTAGTTCTTGGATGACTCATATATCAACTAATGACTTCCCACTCCATGTGAAATATCTGACCTAGTGCATACAATAGCATACATCAAGCTTCCTATAGTTGAAGCATAGGGAACCTTGGACATCTTATTCTCTTCTTCTTGTGTCTTGGGACACATCTCCTTAGTCAACTTCAAATGACTAGGTAATGGTGTGTTGATAGCTTTAGCATTCTCCATAGAGAAATGTTATAACACCTTCTCAACATAATTAGCTTGAGATAGCATCAATGTTATGTTCTTTCTATCTTTGCAAATATTTAGACCAAGGATTTTTTTTACTACCCCCAAATCCTTCATAGAAAATGCATGTGCTAATTGACATTTCAGCCTCTTAATGTGATCCATGTTAGACCCAGCTACAAGCATGTCATCAACATATAAACATAAAATAATGTAGCTATCATCATCCAACCTCTTAAAGTAAACAAAATGATCTGAATGACACCTATTGTAACCATGCTCATGCATAAAACTATCAAATTTCAGATACCATTGCCGAGGTGCTTGGTTCAAGCCATATAAACTTTTCTTTAATTTGCATACTAAGTTCTCCTTACCTTTGATTGCAAATCCCTATGGTTGAGCCATATATATCTCCTCATCCAAATCACCATGAAGGAAGGTTGTTTTAACATCAAGCTACTCCAAATGCAAATCTTTAGTAGCCACAAGACTTAAAATAGTATAGATAAAAGTCATCTTAACAATAGGAGAAAATATCTCATCAAAATCAATGCCCTTTTTTTTTTTTTTGTAAATCCTTTCACAACTAACCTGGCTTTAAATATTTTTTTACCTCCTTCCTCTTCTTTCAACCTATAAACCCACTTATTCTGTAAAGCTCTTTTACCTGCAAGCAGCTTGCATAAATCCCAAGTTTTATTTTTCAGCAAAGACTCCATTTCAACTTTCATTGCAAACTCCCACTGAATCTTAGTATCCACCTACACAACTTCATCATAACTTTTAGGTTCACCAACATCAGTAAGTAAAATAGAATATAAAGAAGGAGAAAATCTTTGTGGAGGTCTAATTTGCCTTGTTGACCATCTAACATTCACTAGTGTGTGTGGTATTTGTTGTTGTGGTTGTTGCACATCATGAGGAATGGTTGGAACATAAGCTTTTGGAGTATCATCCAACACTACATAATCATCTTCTTTCTTCTCATGTTGTTGCAACAGATCTTTGTACAACACTTTCTCATTGAATATGACATTCCTACTTCTTAAAATTTTATGATTTTCAAAATCCCAAAGCCTATAACCAAATTCATTAATGCCATATCCAACAAATACACATTTCTTTGACTTAGCTTCTAGCTTGGTTCTATTTTCAGAATCTATGTGAGCAAATGCTTCACAACCAAAGGTTTTGAGAAAAGAATAGCTCACCTTCTTACTAGTCCATGCATCCTTTGGAATACCATAGCCCAAAGGAGTAGAGGGACCTCTATTAATCAAATATACAATAGTATTGACAGCCTCCACCAACATGTGTAAGGGCAACCTAGCATGCAACCTCATGCTCCTTTCACGTTCCATTATAGTCCTATTCATGCATTCAACCACTCCATTTTCCTGTGGTCCTTGGAACAATTTTTTATCTACAAATACCATTAGTGGAGCAATAATCTTCAAATTCATGACTACAATACTCACAACCATTATCATATCTGAGACGTTTTAATTTCTTACCAGTCTCATTTTCAACCAAGCATTTCTATTTCTTAAAAGTTTGAAATACATCAAATTTCTATCTAAGGAAATAAACCCATACTTTTATTTTTGCATCATCAATAAATGTAACATAATAATGAGAGCCTCCAAGGGAAGATACCTAAGCCGGTCCCCATACATCAGTATGCACAAGCTCTAATTTCTCCTTTTGGTTTTCCTTCCCAATATTTACAAAACTCACTCTCTTTTGTTTTCCATACACGCAACTTTCACAAAAATTCATATTAACACATTTTAGACTTGGTAAAACTTTCTTTAAATGAAGTACTTTCATACCTTTCTCACTCATGTGCCCAAGTCTGTTGTGCCACAATGCTGTATCAAAATTTATAGCAGCTATTTGTTCTCCTTGCTCAACTACAACAACTATTCTTGAACCTTCATTTTTCTCTAAAATAAGTAAAGTCAAAGGAACAATATGACTTGTAAAAAGATATAAGGTGCCTACTTTCATACCTTTTGCCACTACAAGGGAACCTTTTGAAACCTTCCAATTTTTATCATTAAAAGTAACTATACAACCCTCATCACCAAGTTACCCTGCTAAAATTAAATTTCTACTCAGCCTTGGAACATGTATTACCTCATGTAGTAGCCAGTGATTCCCATTCTATAACTTAATCTTAATTTTTTCCTTTCCAAAAATTTGACAGGGTTCATTATACCCCAAATAAACAAGCCCAAAATCCCCTTGGACATAATCAATGAAATAACCTCTATGAGGTGTAGCATGAAATGAAGCACTAGAATCTAAAACCCATGAATCATCAACACTTTCTAAAGATAGAAGTAAAGCATCCTCTTCAGATTTGTTACTTACAACATTTGCCTCCTTGTCTCCATTTGGTTTATCTCCTTCATTTTTCTTTTGATTCCAACAATCTTTCCTTCTGTGCCCTGGTTTCCCACAGTACCAACAGTCATTCAGCCCTCTCGATTTAGACCTCCTCCCCTTTGACTTTCCTCTTGATTTCCCATAATTTCCAGAGTTACTTCCTCTCTTAGTCATTTTGCCACTGCTTTGTGCATTCATAGCACTTCCTAATGTAGATCCACCTGAAGTTTTGCTACAAGTTTCCTCTCTCAAAACAACATTGATCACATCCTCACATTTTAGGGTACTAGATCTAGGAACAAAATTACTCACAACCATTACCAAGCCATTCCAAATTTTAGGCAAAGAACACAAAATCAAGAGAGCCCTAATTTCTTCACAAAAATTGACACCCATAGAAGATAACTAACTAGTAATAGTATTAAACTCATTTAAATGTTCTGTAATAGATCCACCTTTTGTCATTTTCATATTAAATAAATGCTTCATGAGAAATACCTTGTTTGAAGCGGAGGGCTTTTAATATAGTGTTGCTAGGGTTTTCATCAACTCTTCTGTTGTCTTTTTTTTTAATATTAAATGCCACCGATGGTGCCAAGAATAATCGAATGCTTCCAATTGATCTTTTGCCTTCCAACAACTTCCATAAATCCTTCTGATACAGATAGTCTTCCATTTGCATCTTCCATAATTGGAAGTTCTGCCTGTTAAACCTGTCAACTTGTTGGAATTTGTAATCTTTACTTGGTTGTATTTATTAAGTGGGATAAACCAAGGTATCCCTTATTATTGTTTTTCCTATAGTCCACATGTGAGGACAAGTCTTTTTTGTAATTCCTTTATTAAGGAAAATAGTTTCTTCCTCCTTAAGAGGATTATGACACTTGATATGCACACACTTATGAATGTGGCAATCATTCACATGGGAGTTACAAATAACTCTTCTTCTCATCTCTTTATAAGAGATGCGTCTCTCTCATTCTTAACACATAATCAAGATGTAGTTCATGTAATGAGCACTATGGCTCCTCATTATGTCTCTCTCTCTCTCTCTCTCTCTCTCTCTCTCTCTCTCTCTCTCCATTCTTAGGCATTTGCCTCATTCATATAATTCACAAGGGGTTTTCTTTGCTGTCCCCTTTCAAAATTTGTGCCTCCATCCTTGTGTTCATCTTGGAAAGCTCTTTAAAGTATGGTAATTATGTTCATCACAAGCTCTCTTGGATTAATTTATAATTCTTTAATTTTAGTTCATTTCGATTTTATTATTCCTAACATGGTATCAAAGTAGACTAATCCTTGTTTTGAGTTTTTGTGATGAAGGATGGAGCACCATATTTCAACCTAGATATCTCTATTATAAATTTTTTAAAAAATTTTTTCTCTTAGTAGCATTTATCAATTTGAGTTCAATATTTTTTTAATTTTTATTTATTAAATATTTAAAATAAAAATTATATTATAATTCCCTACCATATAAGTGCAGGGAACACTTAAATAATAATAAAAAATAAGTTATTTATGTCTTACACAATAGTTAATTAGGTTTAAGCCTATTCAATTTTTTTAAAATAATTTTTTTTCTCATCTATAATTTTAAATATATATATATATATATATATATATATATATATATATATATATATATATATATATATATAAAATCTTTCATGCACATCCATATTTTTTTATTATAAATTCTCTGAATTTCTTTTATCTTTTTAGATTTATGTTTAAATACTTATTCACTTTCCTATTCATATATATTTTTTGAATATATATTATTTTCTCTAGATTTTTTTAATATTTAATCCTTTACAATATTATTATTTCTAATAATCCTTTTTTAATATTTAATCCTTTCTAACATAGTATTATCATTTCTAATATTATTATTTTTAATCTTTTTAACTATTTAATCCTTTATAATATTAATCCTAAATATTATTATTATTTAGAAATTCTTTATATTTCTATTCTATCAAAACTAAACATTGCTTTCTTAGAAACTTTCTCTTGAATATGTTTTTTTCTTTTTCTCTCATCTACTTAGGTTTGATTTCCCTCCATTCCTTGGTCGCTTGATTTCATTCCATTTTTCTTCTTCTATGTATTTCGATTTGAGTTTAGTTGTTTTCTGATCTGCATTATTTTAGGATCTTGTTTAGCATTGATTTTGTGTCATCTTGTGATAAGTTTCTTAGATTTATGTCTAGGAAGGGCTTTCACACAATGTGCTTTCTTGTTGTTTGATCGATCCTCATGGCTCTAGATTTGTAAGTTGAAGGTGTTTGGGCAAGTGGCCATTTTTTTTTCTGTGAGGAACTTTGTAACACATAAGGCAAATGGAAGTTTTGGGTGAGCTTATAGGCTTTCACACACTTTTTTTAAAGAGCCTTTGCTCTCCTTTCACTGGGGGATATATTAATGCTCTTCTAATTTTCAGATTTTTTGTTTTCTAATGTGGGATATTGGTCATTTAAGTTGTTTGCTTTTTCATGGTGTTTAATTTTTTTTTTTGTAAAGATGTAATGTCAATGGATGTGGATATTAGCTTGATGCTTCTTTTAGCAGAGTATTATTTTTGTTGGGGCTATAAGCATTGAGTTAGTCAATCTTTGATTCCATATATTGTATATTGTTTACATACATTATGTTTTCCTTTCTTGTCTCTTAGTATTGTCTCAACCACCATGCATTTTAATGGTGTCTCCTTCCATTACTCCTGTTGCTACTTCTACAAACTCATGAGCCCCTCTTGATTTCCGATCATCGTGGCTTCCCTCTCCTTGCTGGTTGTTGTGCGCCACTCCCTCTACCTCCTTCCTAGCTATCATTCCTCCCTTCATTTGTTGGTATGAGCTCTTATAGGTGTGAGCTCATACCCTTTGCAATCTCTCAGCCTGCGGCCTGTGTTGCATACGTCTAAGGAGAATGGGGGAGTCTGCTATAGAGCACACAAAGGTCATGTTGTTGTCGATGTCCTACAACCTGCTAGTTGCACCTGCCTCTAGGATCGTCCCCACTATCTTGCCCACTTGTGAGATCCATGATGGTTGGAGATAATGTATTGGTTATGACACAAAATGGAGCACCTTGTATTTGGATTGTAATATAGGTGATGCTAAACCTCAGGATGGCCCAAACCCCATAGTCTAGGGTAACTAATGACACATCTGAGACATCATAGCAGTTTCTATCCTCTAGTTTACTATACTCTATTTCCCTCTACCTCATTGCAAAATTTACATAATTATTATTCTAGGCATATTCTCATTATTTTCTTTGTCAGAAGTGTTATTCTTCACTCTATTTTCATACTATAATTATTATTTCACTTTTCCTACTCTATGCATGTGTATATGTTCATTTTTACCATCATTCCCTGTGATAATATTCCTCTTTACTGAAGCATTTTTTTCTAAATTTCCATGCTTGATTGCAGTCAATAGGGATGGAAAATGGAAGATGCAAGATTAGTAACATCTTTATTTTCATTCACCAATTCTAATAATAGTTCTATCAATTTCAACCTTCTTCCCACCCAACAAATAGCATGCTGTCACTTTAAAATATAAACACCTCTACATTCGCATGATTACTTCTTAAATTAACCTCTCTTCTTTCTTAAATAAATAATTTCTCAAAACAATTCCTCTGCAACCTTTTACCACCTGCTGCAAGTCTAATAATTGTTTGTTACGCCTATGTTATTATCTCTCTTTTTAATTATTAAATTAATACTGTCATCAAACCGTATTCTTTATAACATCATCCTCTTTTCTAATCATGTTTAAGTTTGGTGTATGTATGGCCACCTCATGACTTTGTCATGTAGGTTTATTTTCATATTCAAAACAATCAACACTTATGACCTTTTCTTAAAAAAAGTATAAACATAAGTTCTTCTTCCTTCCTTAAGCTTTATGTATAGTTACTCTTTTTGTCTTATTTTAGCATTTAAAGTCTAACATTCTTAATTTCCTTCTTTTAAATAAGTTTTGCAATCACATTTTCTTTATTATATATGGTCTATTGTTTATTAATATTATTTAAAAATAATAATTTAACATGTATCTTTTGTAATTAATTTTTTTAATTTTATTTATTAAGTATAATTTATTTAATTTTCTTAATTTTTTTTAATCTCATTTTATATCAAGGGAAATGTTTATAGTACTCTAAAAAAATAGTTTTAAATTATTTGTTTAGTACATTGTTTTTTTTCCCTCCTAGAGATCTTAATTATTTTACATTATTTCAAGCATTCAAATCTTATGTTAAGTTTGTACTTCATTCAAAAGTACTTTATTATTATTTTGATTATTTTTTGTATTGATAGTTATCATTTGACATTACTTCAATTTTAAAATTCTAATTTGACTTCTTTATTTCATCAACTTCTTTTAAATGACTAACCTTTTTATATATATTCTTATTCATGGCTCTTCTAAAATTTTATGTTTGCCTCCATATTAAGTAAAGCTTTTTTTTTTTCCACTCCAAGGATCATTTTTTTTAACGCAAATTATGATAATTGATCTCACTTAGGTCAAGCACAAATATATGTGTCATAATCTTGATCTAGTTGATGTTGCTAACTTATTCAAAGTCTTATGAGTCACCTTTCAACATTGTAAAGGTATATGGAAAAGGGAGGTAATATTTATTATAGCTAGTCCTTTGTTTAAGCTTTTTGCTTATTACTATGTTTTTGTTCCTTAGGTCTATTTATTCGAGTATATATGGGTGCACACATATATACCTAGATAAATATATATAATTTTATTTTTTTACTATAATAATTCAAAAATTGATATATACCTTTTGAAAATGAATTAAGTACTCATGTTTACCCTCAATGGAGTTTTCTACCTGATATCCATATTTTGTTTATTTTTTCATTGATCTTCCTTGGATCTCTACATTTACCTTAATTCTGATTGGATTATGAGTTATCTTACACATTTGTCTTCAACTTTATTGTGATATTTTGATGTGCAAATAGTTTCACTTTTATGCTTTTATAGCATTGTTCTATGCCTATGTTGGCACTTTATGGTTTTTTACCATTATTTATATGAAGTTTTTTGAGTTGCATAGGGAGCCAATTTTTCAAGGTTAACTATGTAGGTCCCCTTAGTATAACTGATACATAGTTTCTTTATCTGGCCCATAGAGTATCCCTCCATCCCATATTGGTGTGCACTCATTTTATATGGAGTTTCCCTCCATTTGGTCCTATTTATTCTACTTTTAAATGATTCATATTTTATATGGAGTTTCCCTCCATTTGGTTCTATTTGTTCCACTTTGAAAGGGTAATATCTTTATGGAGTTTCCCTCCATTTGGTTCTATTGGTTCCACTTTGAAATATTGATATTTATATGGAGTCTCCCTCCATTTGATTCTATATGCTCTACTTTGAAAGGTTGATATTTATGGAAGTTCCCTGCATGTTGTTTCATTTTGTTCCTCAATGAAGAGGATGTTATTATTAGAGTCTTCCCTCCAAATTCAGATGATTTGATCCAATTTGAAGGCAATATGTTGTTAAATCCTCATAATCCATTCCTTATTAATATCTCAACAAAAATCATGATAATTTGATCAGCATGTCTCTCCTTATACTTTATTTTCATATATTAATGTGATAATGATTTGCATACTTCATTGCTTAGATCATGAATCATGCACGTTGTGGAGGGATGCCCCCATTAACTTGCAGTGGGATGATTCATTAAGTGGATTGTCTATATCCATGGGATTGATGCAATGTTGATGCACGTATCATTAGTTGGCCTTGTCTGTGGTCATTAGTACATTAGTATAATATACTTTTCATGAGAACATTGATCAAACTTTTTTTTGTACCTATTGATAATATTTGAGCATATACTTTATCTTGATATCAGGTTATCTCCATTTCTTTGTGATAACATTTTTTATTTTCCTCATTGTTTCTCTATGAGAGTTTTACTATCCTTATTTAAAAGGATTTCTAATTTGAATATAAAATGAAATGCTCCTTGTGGATAGTTGTCTTGTTACTTGTGTCTATTTCTTTTAGGTAATCCATCTAGGCACATACAAGACAATATTATTTGGTGTACTTTAATGACCTGTTCACTTCTCTCTTGGCTTTACGAAGATCTACCTACACTCACAACAGATCTTTTTTGCATAATTAAAGACATTGTCAAAGATCAAGTTGATACTATTTAGAATTTCATTGTAAAAATTTGAGTTTAATATCCTTTGATGTAATTTCCCCAAGTAAAGATTGAAGGGGGATGTTGGAATTTTTAATCTTTACTTGGTTGTATTTATTAAGTAGGATAAACCAAGGTATCCCTTATGATTGTTTGTCCTCTAGTCCACATGTGAGGACAAGTCTTTTTTGTAATTCCTTTATTAAGGAAAATAGTTTATTCCTCCTTAAGAGGATTATGAAACTTGTTATGCACATACTTATGAATGTGGAAATCATTCACGTGGGAGTTACAAATAACTCCTCTTCTCATCTCTTTATGAGAGATGCTTCTCTCTCATTCTTAACACACAATCATGATGTAGTTCATGTAATGAGGACTATGGCTCCTCATTATTTCCTTCTCTCTCTCTCTCTCTCTCTCTCTCTCTCTCTCTCTCTCTCTCTCTCCATTCTTAGGCATTTGCCTCATTCATATAATTCAAAAGGGGTTTTCTTTGCTTTCCCCTTTCAAAATCTATGCCTCCATTCTTGTGTTGATCTTGGAAAGCTCTTTAAAGTATGGTAATTATGTTCATCACAAGAGACTTTCCTACAAAGGATAACTGGAAAAACAACCTCGCTCTGATACCACTTGTTAGGATTAAGCCATGGACATAAATAACAATTACAATTAAATATAACCAATAATAGAAAATAATAGATCACACATAAAAGAACACAAGGCAACATGACTTAACATGGTTCACCCAATCCCTAGGCTACGTCCACCAAACAACAAGTCTGATATTATTAGAATCTAGTGATTACAACCTGATTACAATCCGTAATCCCTTACAACTCAATATTGCTGTAAGAACCAATTTCACATCACAACTTATGAAACAATCCCTAACCCTAAGCTCTTTTTATACAAGTATTTTTATTTCTTTAGTGTTATAATTAATAATTACATGTTGGCCAAAATTTTTGATAAAATAGGGCCCAATTTTTTTTTGAGGTGATGCCCTGAGCCCAAAAGAATTTATGAAGTATGTACAGTACTTTCCTAATTAGTCACCACAATCTAACATTCTTTTGTTCCAAATAGCCCCTATATTCTTCTCAATTACCTCCTTGGCATCACTTCACATGGTTTTAGGTATGTCTAAGGTAGGATACACTATTACTTGTTGAATGATCCTTTTTGTGATCTTGGTAGGTCCCTTTTCCAACCATTTAGAGTGATCATTTATTCTGCTAAGTACTATCTTAATCCATTCTATTTTGAATACATTTTGAAAATCTAGGGCATGGGTTAACCCTCTTCACTCTACAATTTTGTTTTCCTCCTTCAACACTCCATCTACACATAGTTTTCCACAAAAATATCTATTTTTGATGTCTCCAATACTACCAAACTTACAAGTGTAGCAACATCTAACATCTTGTATCATCAAAACATATGGTGCTATCATCAATAATGCACCAGTAGGATCTCCCATGTATGTTATCTCAGGAATAACTCAAAAGGGTGGTTGTTTAATCTCATTACTTATTAATTAAACATTCAAAATCTCTTTTCCTTCCTTCCTAGTAGTAGTAGAATAGCTAGATACCATTTAAAATAACTAGGGTTTGTAATAATTTAGACAGCATAGCTCAGCACACGATAATTACCTCATGAATTTGATGATTGGTGATGAGTAGTAGTTGAATCTAGTTCAAAAATACTTGAATCCTTTTCCCCAGTTTGCCTTATGCCCTTTGTTCTCTCTTTAATCTCAAATGAATGCAAATGAGTCAAAAAATGACAATATAACCCTTAAAACTCAACAATAAATGCTTAGTGCTTACACAACTTTAAGCTCAACTATCATAGAAATTTCAAATTATTTGACTTACACATGATTTCTACTATGCTTGGCAACCATAGTGAGCTTGGCCAATACTATCAGCCTTAATAGCTTGACATGAACTAAAATTTCATTTTCACTCAACAACAAGTGTGGAACTTTTCATGCTCAGTAGCAACATGAAAAATAAAAAAAACTTATAGATTTCTTCTACATTCTAACCAATGCATTTCATCTTAATCATGCATATATAATCTTTTCAGAACTTATATTCTTGGAACTAATGTAAAATATATCATTGAAATATCAGTCCCACATACTTTTTGATTGCCTAGCTAGAGGTGATGTGATCACCTGATCCATTGGATGAAATGACCTCATCTGAACTTGATGTCCTACAATCTTCCTTTTTCTTCCATGTCTAGTTCATTTGGACTTTGACTTTCTCAACATCAACCTTCTCTTTTCATTTATTAAATTCGTTGCTAGGTGCTTCTAACCTTGTTGAATAGTTTCTGCTAATGTGACCAATCTTCAAACAACTAAAGCATATAGTTTGACTCAACCATCTACTGTAGTCACTTTTGAAATGTGTTCAAATGCATTTCTCAGCAACATGTCCATACTCTTGAGAATAGTGACAACTATACCTTGTATTATAATCCCAATAGTAGGATTTTCCATTGTGTTCTCCCTTTTTCTTCTTGTTTGATGTCCACTTGGCATTAGATCTACATTCATATGATTTATGTCCATACTTCTAACAATTGTGGCAATATCTTTCAAATCTTTGTGTTCTTAAAGTCTTGGTCTTGGATTTATGTGCTTGATATCCTTTCCTATTGCACTTATGATAGTAAGCCATAAATTTCTTCTCAAGGTTATAAGCTGCATTTTTGCTCCTGCAAACATCTATTGTATGACCTAACTTTCCACAATTATGACAAGTAGGTTTATAGTTCTTACCTTTGTTTCCTCTTTTCTCACCACTTTTAGATGATTCTCCTTCCTCAATACTGGTGTATCCCAATCTATTAGTATCATTGTTAGATCTAGGAGATCTTATCAATTTCTTAAAGTATTTAATGGCTTCACTTGGTTTGTTGAATCAACAAATTATTTTTCTCTTCTTAGATCATTTCTCAGTTGTTCATTCTATAAATTTAGGGTTGTGATCTTAATGTCCTTTCCATTTGATTTATTATTGGAAATCATCACTTGATTCATTGTTTCTAGTTACATGTTAGCAATTCTTTGTACCTCTAATATCTTCTTTTCTAGTCTATTGGTCAGTATCCTTTTGTCATCTTCAATCATGACTTTGCCTTCCTCAATTTTTTTTTGCTTGATCACCTCATATAGAAATACTAATTGGACTTCTTGTTCTATTTTAAGATTTATGACCTCTTTAGTTAGGGAATCATTCTTTTCAATCAAATTTGCAACTACTCCATCAAACTCGCTTGACTTTCCATTTGCAAACAATTCAATGGTGTCTTCCTCTTGGTAATGTGTGTCATTCTCCTCAATAGCTATCTCTTTCTTTCTCTTTATTGAGTGCTTCAACTCATCTCTAGGTTCATTGAGTTAGTGTAGGGCAAGCTGGATTTCAATCTTCTAGCTCTCAATGACTTTCCCCAACTTGTAGACTTCCATCTTCAAGATCTTTCCTCAAAGTTGCAAAGCTTTCCTTTCCAAAGAACTTATCTCTAATACCAATTGTTGGAAATAAAAATAGGGAAAGTAAACTATAGGCAGGGAGGGGGTGAATTAGTACTTCAAAAATTTAGCCATTAAAACATTCACCATACGTCCATCTCACAATTTGCATGTAAATTGAAATACCAAACTAAACATATATATCCGTAGTGTAAAACAATAACACATATGACACAAGATATTTGGTTCCCTAGAAACCCTCCAATTATAAGGTAAAACTAGGGTGGGAATGACACCCACAAATCTTAACTACTATAGTTGTAAAGTGTATTTAATGAAGGTTACAATTGTTTGATAAAAAACTATGACCTACCCTATGAAAGGTTTTCCCTATTAAAGGCTTACAAAGACTGTTAGGTCTTACCCTGTTAAACGATTTCAACACCCTAATAGAAGTGTGCCTAGTTAAAGGACTTCAACTTACAATGAAGTAAGCACTCTGATAAAGGATTTAAAAAAGCTTGCTAGGACTACTCAGTTAAGAGAATTTTATTGATTCACCTATTATAATGTTTCATCCTTGATCCTTTGGTTAGCACCTATCTACTAGATATTAGATCACCTTTTCCCCAATGTATACTTGATCCTTTTGATCAGATGTATCATTTATGTCCTTTATTTTCTTTCTTATATTCCCTCTAACTAATTTTACAATTCATAACTTTCTTCACAAATCCTTAGTCACCATGAATGCTCTGTCTACGCATGAAAACTTCTCTATTCACACATACACTCTTTATAGTTTTCCTTCCTTAAGAATACTTAGGTGACCTAAGGTTAGGTTGGAATCAATGATTGTGATTTAACCATTTTGCAACTTAATTCATCCCTTTATCTAATTTCTTGCATGTATTACATAGGGATTCTCAATATAGATTCATTCTTATCATCTATAATTGCAAAAAAATCCTTAATTAAGTCCAAAAATGGTTTACACAGGAGTTTGTGTGATTAAAAACAACTATTTCCAAAACTATTTACTCAGAATTTTAAGCATTTGATGCTTCACATCTACTATATCTTCAATGTTGTAACATGACCTCTGAATGACTCAACATCCAATGTTCACTCAGCATCTAAATCACTCAACATGTATTAACTTCCTTGTCACTGGAGTGACTCGGCACTAACTATCTGCTTGACACATACTAGTGCTCAACACATACTATATATCTTGCTCGCATGCATTATTTGACAACTTATGCTCAGTATACACTACTTGCCCAACATGCATTATGTACTGTTAAATAATAACATTATGTGTATTGTCACTCATATGTCAAAACCAAAATGAGATCAACATTATTTTGAGGATAGGGTATAAAGGAAAGATGTTTTTCTTATTTGAAAATGTATTAATCATGAAGTGTGCAAGGGTTTTTGGTAAATGCGAGTAAGTGGTCTATGGGATTTTTGGATGCAATGTTTGTGATCTAACATAAGATTAGGAGTAGAAGTCTAGTTGATAGGACAAAGAAAGAGGAAGGACTAGTATAGCTCAATTCTATTATTTTGTAAGGAATAATATAGAGATCATTTGGACAATGGGTTCATTGGTCTTTCCCTTGAAGCTATTTGGATAGTGGGTCCATCTACCTTCTACAACTCTTAATAGGGTTGGTTCAATTCTTAATAGGATCTATCCTCTAACAAGGAATATTTATATTAGTATGTCATCTTGTGGGTATCACCCACAATGGGATTTTCCCTCTGATCAAGGGTTTCCCTAGTGAAAATATTTGGTGTTATTGTGCATGAGCATCTTTTTATGGTTTTTGATTATATTGCTCATATGGTTAAGATTTAATAAGCTTGATAATTGTGATAATAGTTGGATAAATGATTCACCCCCTCCCCATCCCTCTCAGTTATATTGGTGGAATATATATTCTAACACCTTGTCCCAGTGGTTCTATGTCCATTTATGTATTTATTTGATTGACTTTCCATTATTTTCTTCTTTAGTCTTTCTATAAGTTGGTAACTCAACTTGTAAGGCATGCAAGGCTCATTTGACACATAGGGAACTACAAATCATTATTGGATGTTATATATTGACTTCTCATTTGTATCTTGACTAGATAGAATCGTTCATTTCTCTTTTAGCGCTTCCTTGGTAACTATCAACCTGTGGGAAAATTGTACTCCATCTTGGTTCTATTTTGTCATATAGAAATAGTATATTTAGTGAGTTTTTAAAATTTCAAGTGATAATGCCATTTTAATTACAAATTTTATTTAAGTCCTCTACTATGTTATTTACTGTAGCCTATATTTAACACTCTATTGTTTGGATAAAGGTCTTGGATGGGAAGCCATACAATAGGAAATGTGATGTCTATAGCTTTTGGATATGTCTATGGGAGGTCTATTGCTATGGCATGCCTTATGTTGATCTCAGTTTTGTAGAGAGGACATTTGGTTTTGTTAGAAAGGTAAATTAAATTTTGTTAAGTTCATTATTTGGACTTCTTTTGTAATTTTGTAAGCTGGTATTTTTGATTGGTTAATCTAATCTCATGCTTCTTAATTTTAGAATCAGAGGCCAAAAATTCCATGATGTTTTCCTAGCTCTCTAGCCAATATCATGAAAAAACATTGGGATGCAAATCTTGATAAGAGACAAAAAGATGAATAAGGTAGTTCAATTGTTAGAGAACATAGATATACATAAAGTTGAAGGAATGGTCCCTATTGATCAACCTGATGGATGTTTGTACTTTTTATGGTATCATGATCATTAATTTACCTACAAAATAGAATGGGAAGACTTACAACAACCTTTATCATGAAAAGTAGTATGTAGAAAGCATGGTTTTTTCATAAATTTTCTTGGTTGGTTTGACATGTAGCTAGAAGTAGTTCCTCATCACAAAAATATTTTGGCTCAAAATGAGTAAGATTTAATTTATGTACACAATAGTAAATGATTCATCTTTTCCTGTGAGACCAAATTGATTATTTTCCAAATTTGGTCCAGGTGAATTAGAGGTTAGATCTATATTTATATTAGATGATGAATGTTGAATATAAGTTAATAAGACTAAACTACCTTTGAATTTTTTCTTGGTCGTTTGAAAGTCTTTTCATAGGTAAGTCATGTCTCCTATTGTAGTTAGCCCAAAGGAAATAACATAGGGTCTCCTCTTGTATGTACAAACATGGAGTTTTATCTCCACTTGTCGCTAGCTAGATTTGTGTAAGAGAGTAGTTAAGATATTATAATATGTAGTATCTACATTAATAAACCATAGACATTTCAATAAGGAATAGGAGTGATTTGTTGAAATGATTATCGTAGTTGGTATAATAATTGACAATGGTTGCAATCGATTACTCTCTATGAGATGGTAAATATTTTTCTGATTTAAAAATTTTCTTAGCAGATGAATACATTACCATGAAAAAAATTGTTAATCCTAAGAAAACTATTCAACACACCAACTACCTAGCACACAAACTATCTTCGCTCCAATAATGAATGGGGTATTTAGAATGCAAAGATACACTTGAAGATAAATATCTAGACTAGTCACCAACTAGGATATCATTGATGATTACTTTGGATATTTATCTTTAGGAATTTTTTTAAAAATAATTCATAATCATTGAACTTTCAACCAAATCCAATAAAACTTTTGACCAAATCACCAACCAGGATGTTGTTGTGTGTTTGGCATCCTAGTCGGATGGGGTAGACATTTCGACCAAAGGTACTCAAACTTTCAATGGACCCATTGTTTATAGATGAAGGTCACTTTTGACAAAGACTTGCATAGAATTTGTGACCTTAGCAAAGACTAGTTGAATCTTCGATTTAAAAAAATCGACAACACCATTGGTCAATCATTCATCACCGATTTTTTTTGAAAAAAGGGGTCAATTCTACAAGTACCAGTTGTGTCAATGCACTCTTGTAAGAACTTTAATTTCAAGTGTATTTTAATTGTAATCACTGCATTATGTGTTCATTGCATTTTTTTATCGTATTATTGTACACTTCCTAATATCTTTGTGATACTTAAGTTAAAATTTGCATAGTTATCCTCTCAAGATTGGTGTAGGAAGCATTTTCACATACCTTTTTTTTGCTTACAATTTAGGTGGACTATACATGTGGTGCTAAAAGCTATAAATACTCTATAAAAATATTAATTCCTTGATAGGAAACCTTGTTTGAAATACAATAAGAAAAGTAAACTCTGAGGTGGGGGTTGGGGGTGAATTAGTCCTTCAAAACTTTAACCATAAATTCATTCACCATGCATCCATCTCACAATTTGCATGAAAACTGAAATAGCTAGCCAAACATATTCATCCATAGCATGAAAACAGATAAACATTCATACATATGACACAAGATATTTGGTTACCCATAAATCCTCCAACAAGAAGGTTAAAGTTGGGTGGGGATGACACCCACAAATCTTCACTACTGTAGTTGTAAAGTGTATCCAATGAAGGTTACAATGTTTGATCATGAAACATGATCTACCTTGTGAAAGATCTGTCTTGTTTAAGGCTTAAAAGATTGTTAGATCTTACCCTATTAAAGGATTTCAACACCCTATTAGAAGTGTTCCTAATTAAAGGACTTCAACTTACAATGAAGTAAGCACCTTGTTAAAGGATTTACAATAGCCTATTAATACTCCTATGTTAAGAGATTGAACTGATTCACCTATTAGAATGTCTCAACAATGATCTTGTGGTTAGTACTCTGTTACTAGATAATAGATCACCCCTTTTCTAAAGTTTACTTGATCCTCTTTGATTAGATGTATCACTTTTGTCCTCTAATTCATTTCCTCTATTATCCTCTAACTGATTCTACAATTCATACACTATGATCACCCTTTCTTAGTCACACCTAAATGCTTTGTTTGTGCATGCAAACTTTTGTCTTCACTCTCACCATGTTTTAGGCTTTATCTTCCCTAAGAAGATCTAGGTGACTAGGTTTAGGTATGAATAAACAATTGTGATTCATCCATCTAGCTACTCAATTAATCCCTTTGATTGATTGGTTGCATGTACTACATAGGGATTCTCAATTAAGATTCCTTCTGATCATCTAGGATTGCAAAATAATCCTTAAGTTAGCTCCAAAATAGTTTACATAGTAGTTTTTTCCATTACAAACAACTATGTCAAAACTATTTTACTTGACATTTGAAGTCTTTGATGCTCGGCATCAACTGCAACTTCAATACTATCACTCAGCTTCTAAATGACTCGACACATACTGACTTCTTGGCACTCGAGTGACTCGGCACTAACTGTTTACTCAAAAATTACTGAGTATTTCACTCGACATGCACTATCTAACATGTTATGCTTGACATGCATTACTTGTTCGGCATGAACTAAGTTATAACTTGTAAATGACTTAAGTGTATAGACACTCATATGTCAAAACCAATCCGAGATCAACGAACTTGAGCCAAAGAAGGTAGAATGAATGTGTCACAAGTATGCAGCTATGATGCCAATATGTTTGTTAAATAAGGAATAAAGATGCATGGAGTGTGTCATTTGCACTTTTAGATACTACATTTGAAAACTTTAAGGTAGCTGCAAGTGGCATGCAATATTGGGAGTTGTTGAACAAGATTTGAAATACAATGGTAGCAATTAGATCTGCATGTTGATGTGTGAATCTCTTTCTATAAATGAAACACAATGAATACACATATGAATGTAAAATCATAGACAAAGTTTCTAAAATGTACCTTTGAGAATTCCTAGAGAGACACCATATTAGTGATCATAATGAGAAGTTTTTATAAAATGGAAAATAGTGAAAAGGCTTTAGAAACAATTATATACACACACACACACACACACTATATATATATAATAATATAATAATATTAATAGTTATTAATAATAATTATATGGTATTAACAATATTAATATCTATTATCTATTATGTAATATTATATTATATATAATATTAAATATATATAGTAGAAGTATATTATATAAATAAGTATATATAATATACATATCATATTATATTAAATTATATATTATAATAGTTATAATTATATTAATATTATAAATTATATTATTAGTTATACAAATATTGTTATAAATAATTATAATATAATTATATAACTTATACATAATTATCAATTAATAGTTATAATTAGTATATTAGTAGTAGCATATTAATAATATTATTTAACTATGTATTTACAGTATACTATTATATATAACAACTATACTAATAGTTATAATTAATATTAATGAAGTGAAAACCAAATTTTATCGGAGTGGATCTACTAAATTGGAGTGAATTGGTGTGAACTCTGAGTGAATAGCAAATTTTTTGAATGAATAGCGAATTTTGAGAAAACTTTCTGAGTGCCATTTCCTATGCAAAGTGATCTATTTTCTACAGCAACAGAAGTGGGGTCTGCGGTGTTGGCCACTAGCATGGTGGCGTCATCTAGTGATTTCAATGGGGGCAACAGAAACCAATTGGGTACAGCGATGCATATCCTTGAAACCAATGATATCTCTCCCTCCCTTGCTCTTAATGATACTAACATGTTTGATGATAATACTCTCTACAACAAGCTTGTACTTAGTACCACGTACATCTCCAGCAATTAATATTATTGGTGTTAATGGCTTACCCTATCATTCTAGCCCTCATAACAGTCAACCCAAGTCCTTCACTGAGGCTATGGCTCACTCCATGAAAATTAGCTAGAAAGCTAGGTTTGAGTTTGCCAGCCCTTGCTCCAAAAAACTTGCCAAAAATGGTGAGATCACCTCAGATACCATTGCTCCCATTGCTATTGTTCCTAGTTCAGAAATGTTGGATGAGATTGCTAAAGAGAAATCTAGATTAAGAAACTCTACTATATTTTTTTCAGCTGTTGAATTGGATAAATGTCCTCCACAAAAAATTATGAATGATTGGTTTCATCATTTTTGGTAGAATAAGCTAGGGTTTCACATATCATTTTGTCAATAAATACAAAAAATGGTTGTATGTGATTTTTTTGTTAACCCAGATGCTCAAAAAGAGATCCTTAAGAAATAGTACTGGACTATGGGATCTACCTCATTTAGGGCTCTAGCTTGGTTGCTGAAAGCAATGCATGATGAAGTTTTAGCCCTACCTACTCCAAGGTGGATTTTGGTTAAAAATTTACCTCATTTCCTATGGCACTTTTTACCTCAATTGATGGAACCTCTTGGGAAAACTATTCACATGGATGACTCTATGAGGTTGGTTCCTCATATGGATGCCAGAATGTTAATATCTCTCCTTCCTGTCAAAGAAATCCCTACTAATATTGTAGTTAATATCCTTAATAAATCTTATGTCTATCCAATAGAAATCTTGGGTGGGCTTAATGCTTATTTCCTCTATCGTAAAGAGGGGCATATTAGGAAGGATTGACCCATCATTAAGAAAATCTTTGTTAAAAACCCAACCCCACTAACTCCTAATCCCCTAGCCAAGTTCACAAGGTCTGTTCCCACCTCTGACAAGATGAATGCACTTGAGGTTACTACTAACCCTACTCCTACTTCCAACTCAGTTGCTTTATAGCCTCAACTTGACCCTCAAATGAACCCCTCTGTGAATTTGGCTATTGATCTCAACTTGGATGATGGATTTGTCATTGTTCGAAACAAAAAAAAGGTTAAGGGAAATAATACTTCACAACATAAAGCCTTTTGTGCTGGTCCTAATAACATTGTTGGCTCTTAAGGACCTCAGATTCTCTTCCCTATTGCAGGTCCTAATAATTTAGCTAGTCATTAGGATTCTCAAATCATTAGCCCTATCATGGTGCGAAACAATGATAATCCGTAGAATGCAGTTGTTGGCATTCACTCCCATTCTAAGGATTCCTCTCAAAAGATCCCTTAGAAAGTCTTCAAAGAAATCGAGGATGATTGTATCCTCAAAATTATTCCAACTATGCCTCTTCTTGATGGCTCTTCTGGTATGCCATCTATGGAAATTGACACCCAATTCGAATATGATGAAGTTCCTAAAATTGATGCTCTAGTAGCTAAACAAAGAGGTAGGCCTCCTCATTCCAAGAACAAACCTTCTGGGAAGAAGCTAGGTGAGTCATTGAATAAGAATTCACTTTCAACTAATGTTGTTGTGTGTTCTACCCCTAGCAATGTTTCCAAATGAATTTCTTATCCTGGAATGTTAGGGGGCTCAAGTCTCCTGATAGAAAGTTTGTTGTTAAATGTCTGATTAACTCGTTTCATTCTATAGATATTTTTATGATGCAAGAAATTAAAGCTATTGGTTTCTTGCTTGAATCTAACCTTAATTTTTTATAGAAAGATGCCATTAAGTTTTATACTAATCATGATAGAGGAAGAGGAGGAATTTTCGTTCTTATTAACCCTAAATGGGGAAAATACATTACTAAGAATGGTTGTTCCCTTTGTGAGAGAGTTGTTTGGTGTATCTTCCAACAGGATAATAATTTTTTTGGCATTTGTTCCATATATGCCTCTAATGACACTAAAGAAAGAAGTGCTTTGTGGGATTGGTTGATCACTCTTCCTAATATTCCTTGGCTCTTCAGTGGAGACTTTAATATGATTGAGTCTCAAGATGATAAAACTGGGGGCAACCCCTTTCACTAGAAGGACAATGAAAAATTCCATTGGACTAGATTTGTTTGACCCTATTGTAGGTAATAAAGACCATAACCCTAGTATTTGGCACATGTGGTGCAACTCTCAACAAGGTTAGTCTAGGATCTACTCCAAACTTGACCATTTCTATGCTAATAAACACTCATTCTCCTTTCTCCCTAATTGTCTTGGTAATATTGTTCAAGTCACTGCTACTACTTTTTCAGACCATCACCTTATCTTCACCTGGGTCAATTTTATCAATGGCCCTCTGCATTCTAAGGTCAGTTGTCATAAGTTTATATTGAATTCCAGCCTCCTCCTAGATGAGGACATCCTTGTTGCTATTCAGATCATTAGATGTATCAATAAAGTTAACCTTCATCACCTTTCCAATATGGATAGATGGAATTATAATCTCCCTGCCTGGAAGAGATTCCTTTAGACTATTGGCAAAAAAAGGGCTAAGGACTATAGGTATACTGAAAAACATCTGAGTAGTAAAATTCAGAATTCTCAAAGCAATATTCAAGATTAACTCTTCCAACCTTGATCTCCTCTCCCAAGTCATGCCAGCTTAGGATGCCCTTAGAAAACATCAACATGTTAAAATTTGGGGTGCTAGGATAAGGTCTAGAGTCCATTGGCTCCAATTTAGAGATTGGGGCTCAAAATTTTTCTTTACTCTCCTTAAGCATAAACATTGCAAAGAGTCCATTGACAAGCTCTCAATTGATAATCAAGATGTTTATGATCTTGAGGTTATCATCAGAATTTTTGTTGATTATTTTAAGACCATGTTCACTTCTGAGGACTCTAGGGAGCTAAGGACAATAGGAATAAATGTAAACCATTGATTCCTATTAAGTTGGATGTTAGTGATATCTCCTATTTATCTCAAAATATCTCTCTTGAGGAGATTGAGATTGCTATTAAAGCCCTTAGTAATGACAAGGCCCCTGGCCCTAATGGGTTCCCTATTGAGTTCTATAAGGCTAACATAAGCTGGATATGTAAGGATCCTCATGATCTTTATGCTAAAGCCATTTATAAGGCTACTTTAGGCCTTGAAATTAATAAGAGCATCATTAAAATTCTCCCTAAAGATGGTGACAAGGCTCTCATTAAAAATTGGAGGCCAATTATCCTTCTCAACATTTTTTATAAGATTCTTGCTAAAATCTTGGCTCTTAGATTGGTTAATATCATTCCTAAATTTGTTTGTGCCACTTAGACTGGTTTTATCAAGGGTAGATATATCCTTGAAAGTCTTATTACTAGCTAGAAATCCATGGAGTGGGCTAAATGTTCTCACCAGAATTCGGCTATGTTACTTCTTTATTTTGAGAAATCTTATGATAGGATTGAATGGAAGTTCATTATTATGATGCTAGAAGCCTTTGGATTCCCCCCTTGTTTTTGTAGTACTATTTAGGTTCTTCTTAAGGATGCTTCTGCTCAAGTTGAGGTTAATGGTGCCCTATCGACCCCCTTCCCTCTTGGTCATTCCATTAGACAGGGTTGCCTATTATCCCCTATCCTATTTTTCATTGCCTCAAAAGCTCTATTTTATATCCTCAGAGATAACTCTTTATCTCTTGAGGTCAGAGATCTGTATCTCCCTAATGATGATGTGTTTATTAGTTGTCAATTTGATGATGATACTGCCCTATTCTTTGAACTTTCTAAAATTAGTTTTAAGACCTTTGAAGGAAAGCTTGAATTATTCTACTCTATATCTGGTGCTTGCATTTCCCAATTTAAATCCATCTATCTTGGTTGAGAAGAGAAACCCCCTAACTGGTTTTCCACTATAGTTTCCAATGGGGAGGCCCCCACAAGATTGTTAAGTACCTTGGTGTCCCTTTCTCTATGGAACATTCTCTTAAGGACATGCGGTTCTGGATCAAGGAGAAAATTCATATTAAGCTTAATAAATGACACAATAGAGCTCTCTCTTTGGCTGGTAGAATTCAAGTTTTTCAAAAGATCATTTCCTCTTATAGCATATATTACTCTTCTACATGGTTGTTCAACAACTATCATATTTTTGAAATTAAAAAGGCTATTAGGCATTTTTTTGGGTCTGATGGTAAAGGTAACAAAAAGTTGCATGTTGTTAAGTGAGATTGGTGCTATACCAACAAGATCCTTGGGGGGTTAGGGCTTAAGGACCTCAAAATCCAAGGTATTTCTCTTTTTACTAAATGGATATTTCATTCCTAGGAGGATAAAAATCCTTGGAAGGTGCTTTTTAGACATAACATTGAAAGAGGTTGTCCTAAGAAAGCTAGATCTTGAAAGAACCTCCCATTTTGTGATCTCCTTATTCGCAGGTTCCCCGTCATTGTTCAAGGCTCTATGGTTTTCAAATCTATTTGGAAGGCCTAGGAACATGTTAGGGAATTCATCACCAACAAGGACTTCTATAATAAAGATAATCTCCATGGTGAAAGATCCATTTGGTGGAACTTGCACCTTAATGGGAAACCCCAAGCCTTATCCCAAGGATGTTCTGCTAGATTGTGGGCTAAGAAAGGTTTAAATCAAAATTTTGACCTCTTTGAGAAAGATTTCCTCACTCCATGGGATGAGCTCAAAACAAAGTATTACATCCCTAATTCTCAAAATAAATCTTACAATATGATTGTGCAGGCTTCTAAATATCTTCCTAATGTTTGCCATGTTGACTTCCATAGACATCTTAAATGTAAATGGCTGGATGGAGTTGTCATGGCTAATCTTAAGGCCAAAAATATTTAAAGAATTATTGATCACAACAAAGATATCATTGAGCATGCTAACACTGTTTGGTACTCTTCTTTTGAAGCTGATGTTTGGAAAAAATATTTTGAATTCATGTGGAAAAGTCCTATTGAACCTAAAATTAGATGTTTTAAATGGGTTGTTATTCTTGATAAGCTTCCTGTTAAAAGATATTATGCTGATTCTAAAATTTGTAGCCTATGTAGGCTTCCTAAAACTGGTAGACACATTCTCTTTGACTATATTTTTGCTAAAGAGATTTGGAACATGTTTGGTTTCATTTATCCTATTAATGTGAATATATTGGACATCGTTACTAGTCATATTACTAGTCTTCATAAAGATACAAATTTATTCTAGAATATATCATCCTCTAACAACCTCTGGTAGATCTAGAAGTGTAGGAACGAGGGTTACCAAGGTAAGCCGAGGGTTCTTATTGAGGTTTTTCAAAAACTCACACATTTTAAAATTTTCTTATAGGTCCATGCCAAAATGATGATTGAGAAAAAGAAACTGAAGATATTCATTGAAGATGGTCTTGCTACCTTCTTCTACTATGAGCTAAAACATGGGTCTCAATGGAGAAGAATGTTGGATGACTTGCATGCTTTTGATCAAGCCTATAAAAGGATGAACAAGGAGATCAGGAATTATGTCAACACTAGAAAATAAGAGCTATTTATGTTAACCCAAATTCAAGAGCACAAAAATATTGTCTGGATGGAGGGTCCACTTGGCTAGACTGCCTCGGTTGACATTCTTTTGGATATTTTGCAGTGGTTGATTGCTTCTTATGTTGCATTTTTTTTTTTGTACTCTTGTTACTCTAGTTTCGGATGGAAGCTAGGCCTCCTTATTGATAATCTTTAAACTTCTTAGTTATACTTCTTTTTGATCCTCTTATATCTAATAGAAAAAAATAATTAATATTAATATATAATTTGACTATTATATAATAGTATAGTATAAGATATAATAATTATCATGCAAATATAATTATATAGTTAACATTAGATTAATACTATTAATAATATATTATTATATTATCAATACTATATAATTCTATTATATACAATATTAATAATAACTATTTATTATCCTCATTTCATGTGGAGCTGATAGCTACTAGATTTATTAGACTGATTTATTTGCATGAGAATAAGCTTTCTAAAGCTTGTTAGAGATATGATCTTTGGGGTGTTGTTGCCCTTTTTGGGAGCTTGTTCCACTATCACACACTCCTTAGCAATCATAGTGTTTACATGGTTTATGAAAGTATTAAAAAATCTCTTGAGAGACAATTTTTTTGTCTGGTGAAAGCTGCATTGCAGCAATTTGGTGGGGGTTTTCCAAAGAATTGTGTCAATAATGTGCATCAAATTTTCTTTGCTTTATTAGATCTACCCAAACACGATTCATTTTTGGCATCTACTCCATCTGCTCCTATGATCATTCCTGATATCACCACCCCTGATCTTACTCTTAAGCTTGGCAACTTTGCCCCTATGATAGGGGATATGGAGGAGTAATTTCACTTTGTTGGTGTTCTTTGGTTTTGCATTTTCCATTTTTTGTATACAGGTTTCTTCATGGATTTGCATCAGCCTTCTGATCAACAGTGGGTTTTGTTGCTTTGGCTTGGCTTTGTAGTTATCTTTGGCTGATTTTTGGTGACACTTCATATAGATTATATCCTTTTTAATTCTATATCCTACTCATACCATAAATCTTTGTAAATATGTAAATTCTTGGTACATGCTCCTTCTTCTCTACTTCTTCTGATATACATTGTAAATTGGAAGTCCAAGTCCTGGAATGTTATAACCAGGCCTGTGTTACTTTCATTGTCTTTCCTCTCTCCTTTCTTTTTCCTTCTTCTTGATGGGGTGATGAATGAAGTTTTCATTCCTGATTCTTTTCTCCAGGAGCTCTATATCTTAGAATCAAAAAATTAAATTAAAAAATAATAATGTAAAGATTATATATATATATATATATATATATATATATCAAGTGGTGTTGTTATTATTCTAAAAAATAATAATAACTACTATATATTAATATTAACTATAATATGAATAAGATATTTTGTATAATATATAATATACTGAATTTGATAATATATAATCACAATATTATATACTTAATTATATATTAATTATAACCCTACTATATATAATAATTATATTATATTATATCAAGTATATTATATACATAATTAGTAGGTTATTATATTATAAATTATATTATATAACTTTATAATATATATAGTAGGGTTATAATTAATATATAATTAAGTATATAATATTGTGATTATACATTATCAAAGGAAGTATACTATATATTATATGAAATATCTTATTCATATTATAGTTGATATTAATATATAGTTATTATTAATATTATATATTATTAACTATTATAATTATGTTTGCATGATAATTTATATAATAGTTAAATTATATAATAATATTAATTATAACTATTAATTGATAATTATATATAAGTTATATAGTAATATTATAATAGTAAGATGAGCTCACTAAATTAAGACTTCATTATATATTAGTTGTTATATAGTTATAATAACTATATTAATTAAAAAAAATTACCAGTAATGTTTTATAATATATATTAATCATAAAAACAGAAAAGTTACTTATAAGCCCTCGAAGAGCATCAAACCACTATTAACAAAAAGCCCTCCAACCATAAACACCAACCTACAACTACCTACCAGAACTCCAATACATTACAGTAGCCATGATAAAAAAAACTCTATCCATCCTACCCCTGGCCCAAACCCTTCTACATTATAAAAAAGCCACCAAATTACATACATAATTATTGCCTACTATGAAAAAAACCTTAACCCCCAACAACTAACCCAATAGCACCCGTAATACACTAACCATCCACCAGTGCATACCCCTAATTTTCAGAGATACCCCTCTTGCCTTGTGGACTGCATCATTGATGTGGAAAATTAACCCATTCACTCTCTAGTTGATCCTCACCACCTATTGCTCGACTTAATTCTTCCCGTAGCTTCTCCCAAGCCTCCTTTGTTGTCTTATATAGAGAAGGCTTATTTTCCTTTACCTTCCATCTTAGGAAGAGGATGTAGCCATAGTGCCTTCCTTCATCCTCGTCTTTGAAGCACTCCAAAAAATCTGACCCAATGCTTGGAACAAACTACTTGAAGATGGAATCTAGGCCACCCAATATGTCCTCAAACAGTGACCTGGCAACATAGCCCACTTCCTTCATAGTTTTATTCAACTCCAGCCCTCATGCCACTACCATCGCAATAATGTCCAGATTAGAATGACGTTTCACCATCCGCTTCTGAAACTGGGCACCAATAACACCCAAAATTGCCTCAATCATCCCTCCAATTTTTATCTTCAACAGGCCCTTTAGCTGCTCCTTACTAATGGGCCCTTTGAATGCTTTCAACTGCTTGTTGGAATCCATAGCAAAGGAGGCCTCCATTATAGTCGTCTTCTCCACAACTTGATAGAGAAACCAAAGATAAATATCACCTTCCTCGCATTTTGTAAATGAACATCCAACTTCCATTCACCTAAAAACATTATCAAATAGTTTATATTATTATAATATTAACCAGTAGTATTATATTAGTATAATTTATAATATAAAAATATTAATGTTTTAAAATATTATAACTATAATTATATCATATAAGGTAATAATATACTTAATATTATTATACTAATATTAATGTTATATGTATACTATATAATATTAGTATATTAATAATATACTAATATTATACTAGTATAATATTACTATATAGCTATATTATATAGTAAACAGTAAGTTATATTATAAATTATATATAACTTTATCATAAATATAGTAAGGTTATAATTAATATATAATTAAGTATATAATATTGTGATTATACATTATCGAATAAGATATATTATATATTATACAAAATATCTTATATATATTATAGTTGATATTAATATATAGTTATTATTCATATTATATATAATATAATTATATAGTTTTGACTATATATATATATATATATATATATATATATATATATATATATAGAGAGAGAGAGAGAGAGAGAGAGAGAGAGAGAGAGAGAGAGAGAGATCCAACTTCACAGATCCTCAAGAACACCTGCATGCAAATATCCTGCAATGGAGAGAAGCCAAAAAATAGAAAAAACAGAGCTTAGAAGTTCTCAAGAATGTGAGGGAAAAAATGTATTCTAAGTTATTGAAAACAAAATACAAAAGTTCAACCTTTTAAGGTGAACAAAACACTAAAGGAAAGAAAACTAGGTTTTCTCATTATAATTAATATAAAATATTAATTATATGCACCTAAGAGAGATAAAGAAACTAGAGTAATAAATGACTTACTCTAACACCCCCCCTTAAGTGAAGCTTAGGAGGAAGCTAACCTAGCAAAGCTATGAAAGTAGAAAAATGGGTCCCAGCAACAAGGCCTGATCAGGTACCCAATACAAAGAAATCTCTGTGAATCGGAGACAAAGGAGAAAATCCAGTGGGAAAAACCTCTCCTTAATGTAGATGGGGTGAGGTGACAGGCAACTGAAAAGATGGGCCAAAAATCTCCTGCAACATAGGAACCAAAAACATCAAGAGTGAGGTATAGACACCTATAAAGGCTCATGTAATCGACACATCATGTGGCTAATTTCATGGAAGGGACACTCATTTAATAAAGGAAGAGGGCCAAAATAGTAATCAACTATCCCCCCCCATGGCACTTTATAAAATAGTGTGAGTACAACAAATGAAAATGCTGAAAAAGATCCTGAAACGCAAGAGTGGCACTTTATCTCAGTGTGTTTGCATAAAGATGCTTACAATAAGTATCAAAAATGATCAGAAAAAGAATAAGGCTGGTACAAAAAAGGTACAAGCCAAAATGAAGCATCTGAAGAAAAAAAATTGATCCCTAGACCTGAAACAGCCAAGATATCCACTAGCATGCAAAAATGCAGAAGGTTGAATAAAATGTGCTTAGAGCAAAATCTGGAACAACAACCAGCATCATTGAAAAGAGCACAGATCCTCAAGAACACTTGCATGCAAATATCCTACAATGAAGAGAAGTTAGAAAACGAAAAAAATAGAGCTTAGAAGTTCTCAAGAATGTAAGAGCAAAAATGTATTCTAAGTTATTGAAAACAAAATACAAAAGTTCAACCTTTTAAGGTGAACAAAATCCTAAAGGAAAGAAATCTAGGTTTGCGCATTATAATTAATATAAAATATTAATTATATGCACCTAAGAGAGCTAAAGCAACTAGAGTAATAAATAACTTACTCTAACAATATATACTATAATATAATAGTATATAATTATATACAATATAATAATATATTGTTAATAGTATTAATATAATGTTAACTATATAATTATTATTTATTATTAACTATTATAATTATATTTGCATGATAATTATTATATCATATACTATACTATTATATAATTGTTAAATTATATAATAATATTAATTATAACTATTAACTGATAATTAAATATATAAGTTATATAATAGTAAGATAAGCTCACTAAATTAAGAACTCATTATATATTAGTTATTATATAGTTAAACCAACTATATTAATATTTGTTAACTATAATAAGTAATAATTAGTAATAATTACTAATTATCTAATAGTTTATATTATTATAATATTAACTACTAGTATTATATTAGTATAATTAATAATATAAAAATATTAATGTCAAATATTATAACTATAATTATATCATATAAGAGAATAATATACTTAATATTATTATACTAATATTAATGTTATATGTATACTATATAATAATAGTATATTAATAATATAGTAATATTACTATATAGCTATATTATATAGTAATACATATAACTAATATATATTATAACTATATGTTAATACTATAATTTTATAATAATTATATAATACTATAATATTGTCTATTATGATTGTAATATTTAACATTATAATTCTGATCAATTTATATTAATGTTAGTTTACTAAAATATAGATTAGGTTCATTATATCATATAGTATTAATATTATAATTATATCATAATATCTCATTAATTATATTTGTTTAATAAAATATATGTTAAGTTGAGAAAAATCTATATTTTTTGGCTAAAAATCAATGTTATTCATTTTGACAATTAGGATTATCTAAAGAAAAAAAGAAATTTTATAATTGTGTAAAATTAAATTTAGATATATAAATAACTGTGTAACACTAAATATAGATATAAACAATAAAATTTGTATTTACTTTTTAAAATAATATAAGGTGATTGATTGAGTTAAATGAAAAAATGATTGAATGATTTCATTAGAATAAGGTAGAAAATAATAATAATAATAAAAGATAAGTACCAACACCCAACTGAATCTCATGTGTGAACAACTAAAAATTTAAAAATAATAATAATAAAAGGGTAAGTACCAACACCAAACTGAATCTTATGTGTGAACAACTAAAAATTTAAATTCTTTTACAATTTAATAAAATAGTAAGAAAATGAAATGTCTTAAACCACATATTGTATACCTTCAAAGATGCATTACTTTCAAAGGAAATATTTGTAAACATTAACTATATTTGACATGTGAGACGACGAAGGTAGGAAAGGAGGTGGGTATGTATGAAGTTGTATAGAGGAGGCAAAAGAAATGAATGCACCATACTTTAAATAAGTGACGACGCTGTTTAAAACCTACCACTTGTTTATTTATTTCTACCTTTTCCTAAATGACATGAAATGACATGAGAATCAAAACTATAGATTCAACAAGAGCTTGGAGACCTTCCCCATGTGGTTCTAACTTAACCAGCACACTCAAAGTGAGTGGTTGGTGTGGGTCCCTTTGATTTTTTTCTTTCCATTTTATTTTCTATCAGGGTTCTCTGACTCTCTTGACATTGTGAGTGATAGTGCTTATGACCTCATCAGTTAAATCCCAAAAATTATGTTCAATTGGCTACACAAAAGCAACATTCAAATCCCTAGAGTTTGAAACATTAGATTCCTTCTACAAATCAATCATAGCTTGACCTACCATCTTTATTCGTTCCACCAAATGAACACCCATTAATCTTGGTTCAAGTGGCAAAGCATGTTTTAAATAAATGAAATTGCCAGTGTCTATAGCATGCTTAAGAACCTCAAAAAAAACATAAAATTCATGATTGTGCAGGAGTTGAAAATGTGAGAACAAACCACCAACTAATGCCACTCCATTCCATAAGTCATACTTTTGCAAAGCCACAATCAATTTGTTATCAACCAAGAAGTGATGTTAGATTACCTTATGGGCCAAAGCTTGAAGCATTTCAGGAGACTGCAAGAGATCCATAGCATTGGAAAGGAAAATTAAAATGAACTAGGATCGGTAAAAAAATAGAAGTGTTGAAGATATAAAAATTCTTCACCAATGATATGCCGTATAGCTCTTTAGGTTGTGAGTGAAGAAATTAAAAACATTTGATCCAACACCTCATTTGAAATAATACTCAGTAACACAGTTTTCTCCATTGCTAGGTCAAGCATATATGAAAATTATTTGGCATGATGGAAAAATGGTGTTTGTGACACATTTCAAAAGACAGAGCTATATCCCACCTAGAACTCATCTTGTAACACAAAAATGAGCATAGATCACAGAATAGAGCTCTTGCATATATGTGCAATTGAAGATGCCATTCCTCAAGCAATAAATTACATAGTGCAACATGGTATAAGCTATTTATGCTCACACAGAAAATGTCCTTGAAAGAGCTGGAAAAAGTACTAATGATGAAGCATTTTAATGACTCAAATTTAGCCACATGAGGAAATCAAATCACAAAAATAGAAATTAAATGTCATCAGAGAATAATTAGATTTGAAACACTCAAAATATACTGTGCATGTCATGTCATCATAAATGCTTCTGATAAAATCATATGACATTAATGAGCTTTGAATCATACTCTATTTCCAGGCAACTTGGCACCTAATACAAATGACCTTGACTTAGCATCTAAAAAATCTACTTTTCTTGGCACATGAAACAATCCTTCTAAACTTGGCACCTTATATCATTCTACTTCACTCAGCACCTAAATCAGCAATACTCCACTTCCATTACCTTCTTATTGAATTCAGTAACCAAGAACTCTGCTCGGTACCTGAAACAATCTTGCTAAATTCGGCACCTTAACTCGGCACCACTCGGAACCTATTATTTTCACTTGAAATCTTGCTAAATATATCACATACAAACTAGAATAGGATCAACCATGATTTTTGTACAATTCAGCACTTAATAAAATTTTTCTTCACTCGGCACCTGAATGTAGGCATCTGATGCTTTTTAGAATTACTCCACTTCAATGACCTTCTTGTTGAACTTAGCAACCAACTATGTGTTCTGACCAACTCAACACCTGATACAATTTTGCTTTACTCAACTCTAGAACATAGCTTACTCAGTAGTAGAATTTAAATTGCTTAGCTCAGCACCTAAAGACTCTCTCGACACCTAAACTCAGCACCTAAAGGATATCAAATGTTCTCGGCACCTATTATTTTTCAGTCAGTATATATCACATTCAAAGTAGAATAGAATCAACACCTAAACTCAGCACCTTAAATCGGCACCTGAAGGATATCAAATATTCTCGACACCTATTATTTTTACTCGTCACCTGAATGTAGGCATTTGATACTTATCAGTATTACTCCACTTCAATTACCTACTTGATGAACTTAGCAACCAACTGTGTGAACTGACCAACTTGGCACCTGATATAATTCTACTTTACTCGGTGCCAGAACATGGCTAACTCAACACCAGAGTATAACTTGCTCAACTTGGCACCTAAAGACTTTCTTGACATCTGATATTAATCTGCATTACTCAGCACCTACTCGGCACCTGAAGCATGAAATTCAGATGCCAAGCAGATACTTTAATTACCTACTTGATGAACTCAACAACCAACTATGTGAACTGACCAACTCGGCACCTAATATAGTTCTGCTTTACTCGGTGCCAGAACATAGCTAACTCGACACTAGAGTATAACTTGCTCAGCTCGACACCTAGAGAGTTTCTCGACATCTGATATTAATCTGCATTACTTAGCATCAATTATCTTCTTATTGGACTCGGCATCTACTCGACACCTAAAGGATGAACTTCAAATGCCGAGTGGATAGAAGCTTCTAAGTCATCTTGAATGATATTTTGTAGAACCTTATATTTCTAAATACAAGGTAAAGGATGAAAAGTAGAGGCAGTAACCCCATCACAACCCAAATTTGATAAAAAAAAATCTGCATCTTTATTCCCTTCTCAATAAATATGCAAAATGCAAATATCTAAACATTCATCGAGAAGTCTCCAAATTTGGTTAAGAACATATTTTAGCTTCCAAGAAATGATGCGCCTATGGATACAAGCATCAATAATAACTAAAGAACCCCCTTCTATATGTAACCTATGGAAACAAACTTGTTTAGCTAAAATAAGCCTAGCCAATAAGGCATGAGCCTCCGCTATGTTATTAGTATCAATGGGAAAAGGAGAAACTATGATAGCCACAACCTAACTAGAGGGATTTCTAATACATGCTCCAAAACCCGATGGACCTGGATTTCCTCTTAAAGCTCCATAAAAATTCAACTTCCAAAAATCATATGAAGGGGGTCTCTAAAAATTCTCTCTAGGTAAGAGATACGTGGGTGAGCAGCTAATTTTCCACCCATTTGGTATGAATAATTGTTTCCATTGTTGGACAATTTGGGAATCCCAATGGGTCACAATCGGGTTGAGTTTAATCACTTTTAGACTAGAATTAGTCACTTTTGAGATTGATTTTTCAATACCAATCAAAACAATGTCTAATGTTTGGGATTCATTTATGAAAATATGCTTATTACGTTCCCACCAGATAGCCCAAACTACCAAGGCTTGTATGCATTTCCAGAGATTTGCAAACAGTGCTTTTTGATAAAGAAGTGACCAAGCTTGAAAGAGATCCCAAAGATTGTTTGGCAAAGGAGTAAGGTAATTAAGTTTACTCAAAATGAAGCACCAACATTGATAAGAAAATGAACATGTAAAAAATAGGTGATCCACAGTTTCTTCTTGTTCCTCACAAAGAACACATTTAAAAGGAGGAGCAATGTGTAGTCTATTCAATTTGTCACTAGTTAAAATCCTGTGTTTAAGTGCTAGCCATGAGAAACAACCTGCTTTAGGAAGAATAATTAGATTCCAACAAAATAAAAGATCTCTAGAGGTAGGTCTATTCAAACCATTCTATTTTAAAATTTTGTACCCTTCTTTCACTGAATAATTTCCATCCTTAGCTGGAGCCCAAAAAATCCGATCATGGGCTTCAGAAAGAAAGACTTGCCTTGAATTCAAAATATTTTGAAATTGAATGATTTCCTGCTGTGACAGAGGTAATTTATTAGGATCCTTCCAAACTATTTTCTTTGAAAATTCATAGATAGATTCCACATAATGATTAAATTGGGATCCCCAGTGAAGCTCAACAACTTGGATAACATTCAATGAGATTCCACTCTTAGAAAGTGGAATTTGACCATTCTAGGAGTTGTTCCAAAAATTAATACTTAAGCCATTGTTGACTTCCAAGAGATGCAGTCTACTATGATTTTGCGTAAAGCTATCATGAAGTCCCAAATGACCAAGCCTTTAGGAGGATTTGAAATTGTGAGGATTCTAGAAGGATCTTTGTTATCTAGATATTTTTGCTACATAATTTTGCACCACGTAGATTGAAACTTACAATACATGTGCCAAATCAATTTCCCACTAAATGCTTCATTTCTAATAGATAGATAAAAAATACCTTCCCCTCCAACACTTGAAATCTATGACATATCTTGTAATGAAATAAGTGGAATCTTATGAAATTCATTCATATTACCTGACCAAAGGAAACCCTTAATCAATTTTTGAATTGTAAGTAACACTTTAGGTGGAATCTTGAGGACAACAATGAAATAATTAAGAATTGCAACTAGAACTGATTTGATCAACACAATTCTTCCCGCCAGTGACAACCATCTAACTTTCCAAGAAGCAATTCTACTTTGAATATGCTGAATAACCAAAGACCAATACAAAGATTTATTTGAACCCATGAGGAAAGGAATACCCAAATATAGCGAGGGAAGAAAGTCTTTTGAAAAACCCAATATTAATTTAATTTTGTCAAACACCATTTTCTTAGTATTAAAGAAATAAATCTTGGATTTTTGAGCATTAATAGCATGACTAGACACAGATGAATAGAGATCAAGGGTATAAAGAATATGGTGAGCTTCCTGGACATCTGACAATCCAAACAAAAGAGTGTCATCCGCAAAAAGAGAATGTGTAATAGATATGTTTGTACCTAAAATAAGAGATCATTTCCATTTCTGCAACATGTGTTGATGTGAAATGGCCCTACTAAATTCTTTAGCCATAATAATAAATAAGGCTAGGGATAAAGGATCCCCTTGTCTAATCCCTTGTTTAGAAGGAAAAAAACCCACAGGCTTACCATTAATGATTAGTGAAAACCAAGCTCCCAAAATACATGCCTTAATCCATTTGCACCAATTTTTTGAAAAACCCACTTTAGCAAGAACTTCAAGAAAAAATTTCCAGCAAACTCTATCATAAGCTTTCATCATATCTAGTTTAATAACAAAGTTTGAAGAATTGCTTGAATTAATAGAGTGGAGAACTTCATGAGCCACAAGTGCCCCTTCCATGGTTTCCCTTCCCAAGACAAATCCACCTTGTTTTGGAGAAATAATAGGTGGAATAAGATGTTGAATCCTAAGATATATGGCTTTAGTGATAATCTTATAGGATAAATTGCACAAAGAAATTGGTCAAAAATCCACAAAAAGTTTGGGGATCCTTAATTTTTGGAATAATGGAAATATTGGTAGTGTTAAAATATTTCAACATAAGTTTAGATCTTCTAGATTCTTCAACAGCCGCCAATAAATCCCATCCAATTATATTCCAACAACTTTGGTAGAACTGTTGGTGTTTGAAAATACTGGAGGGTTTTCAATTATCCCACTGAGAAATTGACATATCTAGGGGCAGCTAACTCCCATTTTCAACATGCCATTTCTGACAATAGGCCAACTATAAGGCATGACCCTTCTTCTACTTCAAGCTCTACTAAACCTAGGTGGGTAGACCTTAGATTCAAATGATACCATACCAGTACAAAAGCATATCCCTGAATCTATTAAGTAGATTTTACCCTTATTTCTCCTAAAGACTTATGAAATGACATGGACCTACAGTAGCTAAATGCAAATTTATGACATTCATATGCTGAGTGAGGGTTAAACTTTTATGCCCACTAAACAACATGAAGAATTGAATTTATTTGAATAAAAGATTTGTGCAAATGCTATTCATATCAGCTTGCATCTAATTTAGTGATCAGTGCCTTATCTATTGAAACATAGAGTCATTACCAGCAGGATGACCTAACTAGATTGCATTGCAATCAAGTTTATCAATTGAAATCCCCTAATCCCATACTTATGCAATATCCCCTTCATACACCCAAAAACCCTATCAGAATGATGAAGCATTTACTTAACTGCTTGAGTCAAAAGCAACAAAGATCTGATACACACTTCATCCAAAATGTCTTAAACCAAATGAACATTGTTCACTTAATCACAAAGTTAATGACATATGAAGAAAAGGAGATAGAATGAGAGAACTTAGATAAATCATGTAAATCCCATTTTGTATTTATCCTTGGAAAGACTAAATATAGTAACTGGTAACACAAAATGAAACTCAAGATAATTCACATGATCTAGTATCAATATCCATTATCTCAGAAATAAAACACATGAAAATGAAATGTAAATCTACATAGGGTGGATGTGTGGCCTTCACTGGTAGAGCTCAGCTTAGTAGTCAGGAAGCAAAACCATCTACAATCTTGGTTTTATAGTAGATTTGGAATCCTGCTGGTATTACCCAGAGAAAATTGCCAACAACCTCAAATGAAAGAAAGAAAGAATGATATAGAAAAGAAAGGAATCTCAGATCTGATTTCAAAGTGACATGTGCCCTCTTGGAATTTCATCCCTTGTAACTAAAAAACCTCTCTCCTCTTTCCACACATTGATCTAACTTTTTTTTCACCATTTCTTGTAACAAACTTGAAAATATCCTCTATTCAATGATGAAAGCTCTTTTTGCATCCAAAATATCTGATTTGCCTTATGAAAATTTGGTAAAATTTTAAGTTTTTACTGACTTGGAAGTGGTTAAATTCACCTCAAATTGCATTTTTACTGTCTTTTACCGACATTCAAGTCATTACACTATTTAAAATCAAAATTGATCATCAATACCTAAATTCAATTGCATAATAGGAATCTGGAAGAAAACCTGCTATAGCATGAACTAGCTGCTTCCTGTGCAGAAACTAACCTCAAAATTGGAAAGTTCATTTTCTCACGATTCTGGCTATATATAACACTACCATATTCGCCTCTCAAAAACCTCTAGAAAGTGATTTTGAAAAATACTCTCCTAGTATAAAACCTTGTTCTACAACCCCTTTTTAAAAAAGAATTTAAAAAATCAAAATTTCTAAAGTTAAACTTCAAAAAATAAACTTTTGAATTTACAAGACCCTACACGTACATTTGATCAACGTTTAAAATTTTTGCATTTTCAAACATTTTAAATTTTTCCCTTATGCCTCCATCTGGGTCAATGGGCTTTGACCATCCTTTTGCCACATGTCAACCTCTGATTGGTCGACCAATACTCATCAGACACCACATCATCATCTGCTCTAACCTGGTGCCACATGTCAGTTACCCGCTATCCCACATTATTTATCTTCCTTGCAACTTCTAGAAGCAGGCATGCGCCAGCCGTCGATCTAGACATGTGGCGACATTTGGTGAATCTATTCTAAACTATTCCTTTGGTGCCACCTCATGACCAGTTGGAACCCATTGCCACATGAAAAAATCTCACAATTCCACATTACTTAGCTCTCGGGCATGTTGAAATTGCGGGCTTGCACCCACCGTTCATCTCGCCATGTGGCACGAGCGATCTCTTGCAATCTCTAGTTTGTGCGCCATGTCATCAATCTCATGTTTTAGTTTAAAATTTTATACACACGAACCACCAACTGATGTCATCCATGTGCATGCAGGTCCCTTCACAATAGCCAATGCTTTTATAAAAAGCCACAACTCGTAGACATTAAGTTGTATCTAAAGAATTGTATTTGAAGACTAAAAGAAGTCCACCCTGAGCAATGTGGGATATTGGTTTTAAACTGTATTCTGCCCCTGTTCCTCTGGCTTTTATATTTTCATGGGCTTCTACTTCCTCTTCTCTATGGATGCTTCCTTCACGTGGGATGGCTTGGTTAGACAAATTATTCAATGCAAAAGTTTCCTTCTTATCTAACGTGTCTCCTTCTTCCTATCAATGACTAATACCTTTGAAGCAACGAATTTGTTCTTCGTATGATTGTTTTAAACTTCTTTTACTGGTAGCTTTGCTTCTTCCTTTTTAATTCGAGGAACCACACCTCCTCAAAAAACTCATCAGATTTGTGCACGTCTTTGCTCGTTGGAAGTACACAATTTGCTAGCATCTCATTCACTGCTTCTAGAGGAACTTCTTTTCCCATCTCCTTAAAAAAATTTTGTTTTGGCTCATATTTTTAGCTCTTGTGGAGGAGGGAAAATAACAACTGCAATCTTGCGGTAGTCCACAAAGGGCCTTAACTTGCATTTTTGAGCACTCTTGTATACATTGGTTTGATCTAGGATAAAATTTTGAGGTATTTTGGCAGCCCTAGCTAATAATGTATTGAATATATTAGTAGCTCAGTCCATTAGCTGATCAAAATGCTCACCATAGTTCCCTTTCCTTAGCAACCCATGAACCTTCATTTGGTCAAGTGCTAGATTTGTTCCAAGAAGCATATAATGCTTCTCTGGATGGCTTTTTAACCAATTCTCAACCTAGGTAGTTTTTCTTGAAGTTGGAAACCCTACCATCATTAGAACTTCACAATCCTTTACAGAACCAAATTGGGGGCCAATTATACCATTCCCATCCTTGAGTGAAGCATTCCAAGGCTTGTAACCTTCTAGTGGAACAAGGCCATCCTCAATGCTAAACTGCATCTAGACTACAACATTCTTCAAAATTACATGTGGAAAAATTGCAGGCTCCCAATGTAATTTCTTAAGGGGAGTATTTGTTACTTCAATACCCTTTGGACCCGAATCAAAATGTTTAGCTACACCTAGTTGTGACCCATTCTTAGAAAAGGAAATTTTAGCCAAAGGATGGCTTTTAAGGTTCACTACACACAAAATAGTATCACCAACACTAAACTTTGAACCATAATCCAAGAATTTACCACCTATTGAAAACTTTCTAGTACCCCCATAACCAAAGCTTTGGCTTGTTTCACCGAGGCTTCCCATATTGTCATCACCTCTTAAAACACCAACATGACACAAATTTTGCTAATCAGGGGGTGTATCTTCCATTTCAACAGGTTGTGTAGCAGTGATCTTACAAGAGAAACAATATTTGCCACCTCTTATTCCTATAGAGGCATGAGCACCTGACCAATAGTATGCAAAGCCTTCATCATGCAAAGCATGACCCTGAAGACCATTGTCTTCAATGTCAAAATCTAGATTACAGTTTGCGGGATTAAGTTGTACTCTTTGGGCCATCCTCACTTCTCAACTCCTTGCTTCTCTAAGGATTAAAATAAGAGCTCTCCACTAGGCTTTACTGTAGCATTTTCTCAAAACAAAACTATGGTTTGGCACAGACTAAACCCTAAAAAGTGTAACCTAAAACCTTGCAAGTTCATTGTCCATTTGAACCTCTCACCAAAAACTCTAAGAGCCTATTGCACGTTTCCTCATATAGTTAGATGAGCTTTTGAAAATTGTATGAAGGAACCAAATGATAACAAATTTTACGAGGATAAAATGGATTCTTAATCAGGAAAAATGAGATGCCCCAACTCTGCAATATGCTTTGAACTAGAAATAAAAGATAAATTCTTGAAAAGGTGTATTGAATCCTTGATCAAGAAATCATAATAAAGCACTTTCGTTTCTTATTGAAAAATTAGAATTGGTCCTTCATGGATTGTAAAAACTTGCATTATTCTAACTCAACCCTATCCTGTAAATGCAGATTAGTCGGGCCCAAAAATGGGTCTGGCTAAAAAAAATTTCATTTTCAAATAACTGAAATGTCAAAACTAACTCATTCATCATCTAATACTAATCCAAATTAGATTTAACCATTGAATCAACATTTGAAACTTATTTTATCTCTTTCTGCAACTAGTCACCTTAATGCCAGAAGGTTCTTTGACTGCCCTTAAAAACTAATCCAAACAGCTAATCGGGCTTTGAAAACCAGCACACTGATTCTCTGTTCTCAATTCTTACATCCTGTCAAATCTTGTCTCATGAAAAATTTAGGGTCAAAAGATATTCACTATTGAAATTGCCCTCTCAGAATTCCTTGCAAGTAAGCACGTCAGAAAACACTAAACTGGGTTCAGATTTAGCTTTAAAAATTGGGCAAACTGACACTTGGGGAAATGAAAATTGGGGCATTGAATCTCTGTCATAAGGTGAATATAAATTTGAGATTTGGGCTCATGAAAAATAACTAGGCGCAAATGGAGAGCGGTCAAAGTGGGCTACTTGGATTTTACAAACTGGAACCACCTACAAAATATTTTTTGCGAATGGAATTGACCTAGAAAAGTGTGCAAATGGATTCGTCAAGACATGCAAACTGGCACACTTGGAGCATTTTCAGTGGACAACAATCCATTAAATCTAGGAAATCATAGATTTCAGGATATAACATCACGAACAGGGGTTCCAATCAATTTGCAAATGATGACACTAGTAAAAAAGATAGAAATTGCATTTGAAAACTGATCAAACAGATTCTTCATGAGCTAGAACTTGAAAAATAACAAGTCTTTGATGTCTACAACACAATACAATAGGAAATTTAGCATTTTGGTCAACTAGTCAAAAGTTATAACACATCAAATAGGGCTTCTCAGAATTATGTGCAATGTGCAAATGCATGAAAACAGTAATTGACCAACTTTGAGGGATTCAAAACCTAGTCAAATGGACTCAAAACAACTCAAAATCTGAAACATAGGTTCTCAAGTATGGACACTAGGCACTCCCAAAGTAGAAAGTCACAAAACATTTCTGGATGCAAGATATTCAATTGCAAACGCAACCTCCTATCGATGTTTGACACCTAGGTGAAAATGCAAATTTGGAACTAGCTCAAAACAAGACTTCATGAAATGGCTTAGAACGGTAATTTAACTTCATGGAATAGGTAGATGAACTAAATGGAAGGTTTTAGAAGCATTGAACATCTCTTAGGCCTCAAAAGTACAGTCGAGTACAAACTCATCAAAAAGTGTTCATAGGGCTTGATTTTCTCAACAATGCTCAAAATTTGGGCTACAATTTTGAGCGCCAACAAGAACAATGTAGTAAAATCATCTAGACCTGGGGCTTTGTCAGGCAGAAATGAAAATACAACCTTTTGAATTTATTGAATAGTGAAGGGAGCCATCAGAATATCATTGACTTGATCTGTAATCAGTTTAGGAATAGAGGCAAGAAGTTCATCCACTTGTGACATAGAAGGATTAGGCAAAATGTCAGGCGCAAGAAGGTTTTTAAAAAAATTGACACCTTCATTTTTGATAAGATTTTCATTGGAGAGGAGATCACCAGAGGTAGCATCTTTGATATGGAAAATTGTACTATTAATTCTTTTTTTCTTAGCTGAAGAATGGAAAAACTTTGTATTTCTATCTCCATCTTGGAGCCATAATTCTTGAGATTTTTGTCTCCAGTACATTTCTTCTTTAGCATACAGGTCCTCCCATTGTGATTGTAGATTCTTTTGAGAAGAATATGTTTCTTCATTCATTCCCTATTGGATGATCTGATTATATACTTCTTCTAACTTTTCCTTGACTTCTACTTTTTGGTGGAAGACATTTTTGAAAACCTTTTGATTCTAGAGCCTAATTTGGGATTTGACATATTTAAGCTTCATAGCAAATTGATGCATTTTAAGACCTTCCATAGGAACTTCATTCTACCACTGTTGGATACTATGTAGAAAGTTTGGATGCCTAAGCCACATACTTTCAAATTTAAATGAAGAGTGAAAGTGTTGTTCTGAACATTTGTTGTTGCAAATGAGGCTTAAAAATATAGGAAAAGGATAAGATCCTGGAAGTGTAAGGATTTCTGAGGAAATATCTGAGCAATTCAACTTCCAATCATTTGATAAGAGAAATCTGTCTAGATGAGCAACAATATTAGAAAATCCAGATCTCTTATTAGTCTAGGTAAATGAGCCATTATTTGGGTGAACATCCATCAGATTGTTGTTATCCACAAAAGCATTAAAATCTTGTATGGTTTTAGGAGGAGGGATAATACCTCCAGTTTTCTTGGATTGAGATAATAAAGCATTAAAATCACCTCCAATAACCACTTGCAGTTTCTCTTGCATTTGAAGAGAGCATGCGATAGAATCCCATAAACATGCTTTATCCTTAGACAAAGCAGGTCCATAAACATTAATGAGGATAAAAGATATGTCAAACGCAGATAAATGAAGCATCTGCCAATTATTTTCTTATTGGAGGAGCTGTGAATTAGTTGTAAGAGGATTCCAAAGGATTGCTGAACCTCTAGAAGCACCCAATCCTTGCATATGATAAGAATTCTATTTTTTCTAGCTAGCAACTATTTTATCAAAGTTATGTTGGGACAATTTAGTGTCTTGTAATAAAATAATATCTGGCTACAAAGAATCAATAACTTGTTTGATTCTTTGCCTCTTGTCAAAGGCATTTAAACCTCTAACATTCCAAGAAATGATTTTCATTAGAGACAAGGAGAACTCCTAGTTCTCCTTGTCGATCTTTTAATAACAGTGAAGCTATTGTCCAAAGTTGTTTGAATACCTACATCAATTTCTGTTCTTATCTTAGAACCCTTCACTCTACCTTGTGCCTTTGGTGTTTTAGCTGTAGGAAGTATTGTAGACGGAGATTACAAAATTGATAAAGGCTGAATTTTAAAATTATTTGGATCATGAAGATCGTGAGACTAAGGTTCTTTAGGAAACGATACCGTAGATTTTTGCACTAGTTGATAGAGATTAACCTCTAGTCCCAAGGGATCTTCTACCATTAAATCTGCATTTCCTATGCTAGAATCTTGAGGAAATTGGTTAAGAACTATCTATTTTTCAAATGCTTGACTTGGGATCGATTTATTCCAAAATTGAAATTCTTGAAGCAGGGAGTCAATCAGAGGTGAATTGTAATCCTTAGCTTGCAAACCTTCTTCTTTGGCAGTATCAAAAATAATAGAAGTGGTAATTTCAGACAAAATTTGATCACAAATAAAATTCAATATCACAGGAGAATGATGAATAGAGAGGCACCAAATAGGCTTCCCTAGAAATGAAAGCGAAAAACTTTTGTTCTGAAAATTGATCAAATTGAATGACTTTGGAGATACACAACGTTGAAAATCTATCAAAGGGAGTAACTTGGATCTCACATCTTTAAAGGAATCCATTGAAGATGAAGGGACAAACTCCAAAAAAAATATTTTACTATTGAAGCATGCACGCTGGAAGAAAGCCATAATCGAAAGAAATTGTTGAAGATAAACCATGAATGAGATTGACATAAATTCACTTGTATGCATGTTCACTGCATGCATATTGTGCAAGTTATCTGATGTATCATCTTGATCCCCTGACATGGAGAGAATGTTATTGGCCTCAGAAGTGTGAAAGTCCATCAAATAAATTTTCCAAGAGCAAATATTGGGGTCTAAATAGTGATCGAGACAAACTTGTAAAACATCCTCTTGTCCAGTTTGGCACATAAAACTGAAGTGACCAAGTTTGTCTTGAAATTTGTGAATCACAAAGGAATCCTGCACCTTAACTAATTGCATCCATTTCCTCATTTGGATATGAGAGAAATAGATTTATGAAATGGTTTATGCATATTACTCAATAAAAAAACCCTAACTTCCATTTGAAAGCACTCGTATGGAATCAAATCATGTTTCAAAAAAATACCCAACTTGTTAGCTATAATTTCCACAATCTTAGGATCATGATATTCTAAAGGCAAGGAAGGAAAAGAAATCCAATGTGGAAAGAATTGGATTTTAATATCTCCTAGATTAAAATTTGGAATGCACAACATGGTATATAACCCCACTCCTTGACAAAACCAACCCTTTTGCTTATTAACAACATCTCTTTCTTCTTTCAAATTAAAAATAGCAATAAAGAAATTGGAGTCTAAGTCATGATAAAAAATATCTTTAAGTCCAAACCAGTGTATAAAAGCCCAATTCTTGATATCCATAAAAGATAAAGAAGAAATAGAAAACTTACCTATGAGAGCTATCTGCTGAAGAGTAGAGATTGAGCTCTACAACATTTGATTTGAAAAAGTAACATGCAACTATTGTTGAGAAGGATTCAAAGGATCTTGATCCAAAAAATTCTGATATTTCTCTTGACTAGTATCCTGCAACTGTTGATCAGGTGCAAAATTCGGAAGGCCTTGATCTAATTTACCCCGAGTTTTCTTTCTCCAAATCTCTTTTGGTCTTAAGGGGGCTCTACGAATTCTCAAATCTAACTTCTATTGAATCACATTGTTTTGCATTTGGGTAGATTGTATTTGGATAGGTAAATCGAGAGGAGCACCTTCAAAAATATCAAAAACTGGTTGCTTTTTTAAGATCTTTCTCTTTGGACATTTCTGTGCAAGTGTAGATCACATATTCGCCTTTGCAGGAACCAAGGAATCTGAAGGGATTCTCTGGGACAAACGATTCATTGAATGATTATTATGAGAAAAAATTTCCCACCCAAAATTTTTTGGAGGCTGAGGCTGATGAGCATGGTTAGAAGATTCACCCTTTTCAAAATAGGGTGAGAATCCAAGGTTTGTAGCTTGAGAACCTTTAGATCCCAATTGCGACCTTCAATCATGAAAACAAGGGTTAAGGAAAAAGGGTTTGGCAAGCTGAACAATTGCTTTCCCTTTGAAAATAGACTTATCAATGGTATTTGGGAGCCATTTAGAATTTATATCTTTGAAATGGCATCTCTAAAATAGAAAAGGGTTACACATAGAATTGATTGGTTGTACCACTGGTGTAGAAGAAAAAATTTGTCTGAGGTCAGGATCCTAAGCTGGTTGGACAATAGGGGTAGATGAAAAAATGGAAGAAAATTCATGAAAGATAGAATCAGAGCCAGTTTGATTACCATGTTCTTGTTGCATGGCGTCATGAGATTTTCCCTCGCACCTATGTTGATGCTGCTCCAAGCCACGCCACTTCCCCTTATCCATGTAATGTTGCTATTGTTGATGAGCTAGGCCATGAGAAACCGCCTCACACCTAGGATGATGCAGGTCAACCCCCTTACCTCTATCCTCGACGCCATAGCTCTTGTGCACCATTTTTTTCAAAAAAATTCAAAATGTTATACCATCACCCAAAATATTGACAAAGTGCGGGTGAGAGGCTTTAGAAGTGTGACAAAGAGTTGTTTAAGGTAAGGTTTTTCAATGATTTTATCTTGCATAATGGAACTATTTTGAGGCTTCAAAAGTGTGACAAAATCATAAATGTCATTATTATAATGTGAGCAGTATTATTATTATTATTTTTTAATAAATTATAATGTGAGCAGTATTAATTTTTTTTTAATCAAACAGTATTGACAATATATATATAATATTAACTATATAATTATTATATATTTAATGATTTTGGTGAAAATAGGTTTTGAAGGGACCCTGAAACCCTTTAACAAAAGAAAAAAAGATAAAACATTAAAGACCACCAAGTTTTACAAGGACCTGAAACCTACTGAGAAATAGTATCAAAATTAGGTTTTATAGTTACTTGAAACCACACAAGTACCCAATTTTTACAAGGACCTAGAACCTAGTTTAAGGAGCAAACAAAAGCCAGAAAATAGGACTAGAAATAAAGAACCAAAAGTTGGAACAAAAACTTAAGAACAAAACCTAGAGAGAGCTACTACTGCAGCTCTTTCATCATTTTAACAACCTCTTTTCCAATCTCTATAGTGTCTTGAATGGAATCAACAATAGTAGCCTCCTAAGCACACTTCCTAGAACTCTGCCTGGTTCTCTTGCTTGGACCCCTTGGTGATATGATCTCTTCATTTGTGCATTTTCTAAGACTAGCAGCAATAGCGTAGATATTAGAAGTCACCTATTCCATTTTACTACCACTTTCTTTTATAAACATTCAAAGGTTTTGTTCATAATCCTTGAGTTTTTTTGGGATTTTTCCCACCTACACTTCCAGCTAGCTGATTTTGGCATGGTCAATATCCTGGTTTTGTTGCACAATATCCATTTTCTTTTTCAGAACCATAATTTCATTATATATCCATGAATCAATTTGGAGAATGGAATCAGCTTTTTGCTTAGTAGAGTGAAAAAAGGAGAGCATAGATTCTCTCTACAGAGAATCAATCGTGTCCTCTTCCACAACCTCTCTAGTAGGAGATGCAATCTTATCTGTCTGTTCCTCCTCCCTTATGGTGGTAGGGTCTTCATTTTTATCCTGTTCCATGACCTCTCTGGTGGATGAAGTAATCTTAACATTTTGATCCTCCTCCCTCATAGTAATAGGGTCCTCTTTAGCCTTTTCCATCTCTTCTTCACCAGCATCAGTATCAGTCTGATTACCATCATCACCAGTGTTACCCTGTTCTGTGTTATCTTCATTGTTTTCTTCCTCATCCTCTTTCCCACTTTTTCCTTTGCTCTCTGAGTATCCTTCTAGATTAGAACTAAAATCTCCAACATTCATGTTATCTACTTTGTTTGGAGTATCATCCTCTTTCCTTTCAAAAATTTTAGATTCAGTGTTCAGTTCCACCTTATCTTTTTGAGAATGCGAGGGTTTTTGTTCGAGAATCCTCTTCTTACCCTTAGAATTCTCTTCATTCTTCTTCTTGTTAGAATGAGAATCAATAATAAAACCCTTATTTTTATCTAATGAAGGAGTGGAAACAATGGACTTGATTTTATAGTAACCCTCAATTAGGAGAATTAAACCTTAATGTAAAATAGGACACGACTCCTTCTTCCTATGAGCATGCAGACTTTGAAGTAGAGAAAACCACAAATAGAAAGGAAAAGAAAGTCTATCTTTGTGTCTAAAATGATTGAGAAAGACAAAATGGAATTTATGAACTCTTTTATTTCTACCATCCAGAATGAAATACTCACTGGTACAGGAGAGCACTGTACACTCGAAAGTGTCACACTCTAAACCCTTCTATCCAAACGATTCCATGAGTTTGGAATGCTTGGATGCCGGCTTAGAGCTCCCTATCCACGGAGTGCAAGAGAGTGTATTTCAAGTTCAAGGGCTCTCAGATGAGCCTTAGAGATACTCTTCTTGCTAGTAAACCATGCAATGGGAGGTTCCAAAGACAAGATGCAAGAATGCAAATGTCCCAAGGAGTTCCTCAAGAACGCAATGCAACTAAAGATTAAACTAGAATGAATATGAAAAATGCAGCTATTCTAAGCATGGATGAGAGTGTTACAATACCATTAATAAGCTATGTGAGATAGATTATTGCAAAATAGAAGCTAAACTAACATGCAACATGAATCTAAGCTAAAATGCTATGGTATGAGAGAATGTAGACAAGAAATAGAAGTTCTCCACAAAGCTCCAAAGAAACCTGTTAGAAAACCTGCAGCATAACAATATTCAAAAGATGGATTGATTGAGGGGGAAAGCTCTCTCCCTTTTAAAGATGTATGGACGGTGGAGATCAAGATGAAGATGGTGGATGATCAACGGTGGAATTTGAAAATAGGAGTGATCCATGTGCACACACAAATCAACCAATAGAATATAAGTTGACTTGTCATATAAGACAAAAGTCACAAAGCCTTTTCTTTTAATTGCAAAATAGAAAAAAGACTTTATGTGTGCACTTTAAGTGGGTTAGAAGAATGGGGTCTTTTATTTAATTAAAAGGGGACATGTTCTTTTAATCAAATAATGAACTTAGGATAGCATAGTCAAACTATAGGTTATAATCAAATAAATTGATTATTAGCAATTTGGCTTAGGTAAGTGATTAAATTAATTTAGCCAAAATGTTGAAAAGGGGGCTAATAGTCTAGATGACCATTTTTAGGTGATTACATTTGCCCCTCTTTGACTAATGTGTGATCGATCTGGGAACACATTATGTCAAAGAAAATCGAAGCCAAGTAGGCGATGATAGATATAGATGTCTAATTTCGAAGAGTGAAATGCAGAAATAGATAGCAAGTCCTAAATGCACAGCCTGATAGCAGTAGTACTGAACACTAGGAAGAGATGATGTTAGAATTCAAGAAGAATACTAACACTTAGAAAAGCAGATAGAGTGAGAGCAAGTGAGAAGATAAAACAAATGCTCCTAAGCAGTGATAGAGTATTTCTGCCCCCTCGGGATCGAAATTGAAATGAGGTAAGGGGATGCAAAAATTGGCTAGAAATGAGAAAATTAGAATATAGCAATGTCCAAGATGACAGATAGATGATTAGAACTCAAGAATGACTATTAGAAACTGACAAAATGCCCCAGTTTGACTAGAGTTGACCTTGAAGGATATAGCATAAAATTAGGTCAAATCTAGTAGAAAGATGATTTAGATGTGAAACAGTGAATTGAAGTAGATATGAAGTATGGAAATGATGAAGACATGAATAAATGAAGATGCCCCAGTGATGATTCGGAGATTAGACCTCAAACGGTCAGCTAACTGCTCAGAAGAAAGTAGAATTTTAAAAGACAATTTTGACCATCAAGATGAACTTGAATTTGGATTTTGATCCCGAAAATGAATCTAGGACGTCAAAATTATTTAAGAGGTCAAAACTTTATATAATGTGATGACAAGATAGAAAAGAGATGAAGCGAAAGATTAAGAAGGTGAAAAGACATGAACAAGAAGAAAGTAAAGAAATATATGAAAGGAGTTAGTTGATATGTCCACAAAAAGATGAAGAGAGAGCTCTCCCCATATGCAAGAATGCAAGACTAAGCTAGAAAATGAACCTAAAATGCAAGCTAATATGCAAAGTGGTTTACCAGCAAGAAGTGTATAACATTTAGACTCTTAATTTCATCATTGAGCATTTATTAGGGACATCATGAGATCATACAACCATCACTAGTATAACTATGAGGATATGAATATGATCAATATTAGATAGGTATGTGGAAATCCAATCTAAGCATCAGAGACATTTAAGTCAAGATAACTACATGATTAGATTCCTTAAGTTTAATTTAGCAAGATTACACCTGTATCAAGGCATAAGCGCCAAGATAAACCCTGAGTGCGGTCTTGCAAAACAATCAAGGATGATACATTTATAAGTCAAAGTGTTGAATAGGACAAGCATGAATGCTTACAACACTATAGACAAACAAAAGTATACCCACAAGCAGAAATCAAGAAAATATGTCCCATGCCCCCAGTCTTCTAGTCAATGACATCCTTGAAAGACTATTAGGGAGGGAATACATGGCAAAGAAATCATCATAGACAGCACACAAAGTAGATAAATGTCAGCATAGCTCAGTCGTTTAAGTGTTAAAGTGCGTGTGTGTAAGTCACTTGGCCATTTCTTCCAGACTTGATTCTGATAGTGAGATATCGCGACATCGGAGACCGTAGGTAAACTATCTGTAAAGTGTTAAAAAAAACTTGATGTCAAAGTGGGGGAAGTGTTGAGAAACACTATTTTGTGAGTTGTCAAAGAAACCCTAATCCACAAGAATACCTCAATAGGCTAAGTAGCTATGCCCCCAAGATGAGGACAAGAAACAATTCCAAGCCAGGAAATGTGTAGCGAAGTGGATGATTGAGACTGATAGACATAGGTGCGAGGGTTTCAAGTAGTGCCTGTTTCCAGGTTTTCACCACTTGACAAATTTTTTCAGGACTTTTTTCAATTTTTTGTATTTTTGTATTTTTGATTTTTTTGGTGATACATCAAAGTGCCTATTGCTAGGTTTTCACTAAGAAGATCATTTTTTGAGGACATTTTCTGATTTTTAGGATTTTTTCAGGATCATATATGATTTTTTGAATTTTTTAGAATAATTTAGAGATCACTAGTTCTCAAACAAGATCACATCATTTTCTCCCAATATCTAGTAAGGTATAGGATATGATGGAGCAACAAGCCAGTGGATAAGCAAAGATGGATGAAAAAGGAGCATGAAGCAAGTAAAAGTGATCCTCAAGCACTGACTCCTCAAGAGTACCCAAGCTAGGGAAAGAGGTGAAATAGTCATATGAAGCATATATTGGATAAGCAATGGAAGTAATAGAAAGATAGCATGTAGGATAAACAATGAAGCCAACAAGTGCGATAGCATATAAGATAACCGATGAAAGCTAATGAGTAAGATAGCATGAAAGCATGTAGTCCAAAAGAGTAGCCATGTCAAGAGACCTATGAGAACCATGTTTCATTTATTATGATCAAGACCAAGGGGTCAACTAGATAGTATACCAATGGGATAGAGTAATAAGAATAAAGCTCAAGATAGAGGCTATGAGTGAATGGGAGAGCACAATAGAAAATCTGGTGGATAAGATAGCCAATATGCAAAGATAGCTCAACATTGTCAAGATCAAAGAGAGAAGAAGGGATAGATGGATGATGGAAGAATTACACATGATGCCTATTTTCTAAGTTTTCATCATGGTACTTATCTAAGGTGCCACAAGAAGTAGTTTTCACCATAGGATAAATTTATTTCTCTTTACTTTTGCTACCAAAGTGTCACAAGATGTGGTTTTCACTAAGGCACATTTTCATTTTTTTAATATTTTTTTCTTTTCTTTTTTTTGAATTTTTAGAAAGAGCTCAAGCTTTTTGAATGTAGATAGTTCTCCTATAGGAAAGATAAGTCATGATAAGACAAGACCATAGAAAGGTATGCTCAAAGATGTTGATAGGGTTGACTAGAGTTGACCTTGAAGGATATAGCATAAAAATTAGGTCAAATCTAGTAGAAAGATGATTTAGATGTGAAACAGTGAATTGAAGTAGATATGAAGTATGGAAATGATGAAGACATGAATAAATGAAGATGCCCTAGTGATGATTCAGAGATTAGACCTCAAAAGGTCAGTTAACTGCTTAGAAGAAAGTAGAATTTTAAAAGACAATTTTGACCATCAAGATGAACTCGAATTTGGATTTCGATCCTGAAAATGAATCTAGGATGTCAAAATTATTTAAGAGGTCAAAACTTTATATAATGAGATGATAAGATAGAAAAGAGATGAAGCGAAAGATTAAGAAGGTGAAAAGACATGAACAAGAAGAAAGTAAAGAAATATATGAAAGGAGTTAGCCGATATGTCCATGAAAAGATGAAGAGAGAGCTCTCCCCATATGCAAGAATGCAAGACTAAGCTAGAAAATGAACCTAAAATGCAAGCTAATATGCAAAGTGGTTTACCAGCAAGAAGCGCATAACGTTTAGACTCTTAATTTCATCATTGAGCATTTATTAGGGACATCATGAGATCATACAACCATCACTAGTATAACTATGAGGATATGAATATGATCGATATTAGATAGGTATGTGGAAATCCAATCTAAGCATCAGAGACATGTAAGTCAAGATAACTACACGATTAGATTACCTAAGTTTAATTTAGCAAGATTACACCTGTATCAAGGCATAAGCGCCAGGATAAACCCTGAGTGTGGTCTTGCAAAACAATCAAGGATGATACATTTATAAGTCAAAGTGTTGAATAGGACAAGCATGAATGCTTACAACACTATAGAAAAACAAAAGTATACCCACAAGAAGAAATCAAGAAAATATGTCCCATGCCCCCAGTCTTCTAGTCAATGACATCCTTGAAAGACTATTAGGGAGGGAATACATGGCAAAGAAATCATCATAGACAGCACACAAAGTAGATAAATGTTAGCATAGCTCAGTCGTTTAACTGTTAAAGTGCATGTGTGTAAGTCACTTGGCCATTTTTTCAAGACTTGATTCTGATAGTGAGAAATATCACGACATCGGAGACCATAGGTAAACTATCTGAAAAGTGTTGAAAAACACTTGATGTCAAAGTGGGGGAAGTGTTGAGAAAAACTGTTTTGTGAGTTGTCAAAGAAACCCTAATGCACAAGAATACCTCAATAGGCTAAGTAGCTATGCCCCCAAGATGAGGACAAGAAACAATTCCAAGCTAGGAAATGTGTAGCAAAATGGGTGATTGAGAGTGATAGACATAGGTGCAACGGTTTCAAGTAGTGCCTGTTTCTAGGTTTTCACCACTTGATAGATTTTTTCAGGACTTTTTTCAATTTTTTTTTTTTTTTCAATTTTTTTGGTGATACATCAAAGCACCTATTGCTAGGTTTTCACTAAGATGATCATTTTTTCATGACATTTTTTGATTTTTAGGATTTTTTTCAAGATCATATATGATTTTTTGGATTTTTTAGAAGGTTTTAGAAATTACTAGTTCTCAAGCAAGATCACATTATTTTCTCCCAATGTCTAGCAAGGTGTAGGACATGATGGAGCAGAAAGTTGGTGGATAGACAAAGATAGATAAGAAAGGAGTATGAAGCAAGTGAAAGTGATCCTCAAGGGCTGGCTCCTCAAGAGTACCCAAGCTAGGGAAAGAGGTGAAATAGTCATATGAAGCATGTTTTGGATAAGCAATGGAAGAAATGAGCAAGATAGCATGTAGGATAAGCAGTGAAGCCAACAAGTGAGATAGCATGAAGCATGTAGTCCAAAAGAGTAGACATGTCAAGAGACCTATGAGAACCATGTTTCATTTATTATGATCAAGACCAAGGGGTCAACTAGATAGGATAGCGATGGGATAGAGCAATAAAAATAAAGCTCAAGATGGAGGCTATGAGTGAATGGCAGAGCACAATAGAAAATCTCATGGATAAAATAGCCAATATGAAAAGATAGCTCAACATTGTCAAGATCAAAGAGAGAAGAGGGGATAGATGGATGATGGAAGAATTACGCATGATGCCTGTTTGCCAAGTTTTCATCATGGTACTTATCCAAGGTGCCACAAGAAGTAGTTTTCACCATAGGATGGATTTATTTCTCTTTACTTTTGCTACCAAGGTGCCACAAGAAGTAGTTTTCACCAAGGCACATTTTCAATTTTTTTCATTTTTATCATTTTTTTGAATTTTTAGAAAAAGCTCAAGTTTTTTGAATGTAGATAGTGCTCCTATAAGAAAGATAAGTCATGATAAGACAAGACCATAGAAAGGTATGCTCAAAGATGTTGATAGGGTGATGAAAGGGAAATGGTAGTAGGAAGAATATATGGAGGATAAGAGTTCATGTATAGAAAGGAGGTGTAAGATTTAGAGGATTTCATGAGGGTAGCTGAAATATTGGACAAGATCAACATTGACACACACCTTGAAGGGTATTGGAACAATGGAGTAATCATGGATGAAGTAGCTTGAGGTTTAGATGTATGAGGTGGTAGAAGAGATTTGGAAAAAAGTGGAGTGGAAGGCTTTGGAATATTTTTAGAAAGAGTTTTGGAAGAAGATGAAATGGAAGCCTTTGGAAGCTTGAATGTCAACTTTGAAGTATTTTCAATATTCAAGTCTTTTAAAAGAGACTTGGGAATCCACATAGCTTTAGATTTTCCTCGTTCTTTGGATGGTTGAGAGTGCATTTGTATAATGATGGATTTAGGAACCCATATTTTCTTTGGTTTAGCTCTTTGAGTAGTGGACCTTTGCGGTCTCTTTTGTGCATTCTCTTTCTTAGCATTCACATGTCGATTAGATGGGACATAGTGATCTTTCTTTTTCAATGGATTCTTATGTTTATTCTCACTTCTAAAGGACTTGGGATTTGTGGATGAATAAGGATGATATGACTGGTTTAGATGTATAGATGGGTGAAAAGTCATCAAGGATGAGTGTCTTTGTTGATCTTGAGGTAATATAGGAGAGCTAGGGAATGAGCTATGAGTGAATGTAGGAGATGGAGGAACATAAGGCCCCAATATGGATGGAAGGTTTGAATGCTTTAGTTTAGATGGATAAGGACCAAGGATAGATTTAGAAGACACAAAGGGATAGTGGGAAGGGATATCAACATCTTTAGAATGAGCAGCATGGTCAAAGCCATCAATAGACTCATAAGTACCTTTGATAGGAACAACATTTTTAATAGAAGCACTTGAAGCTTGAGCACAATTTTGAAGTGGATATGGAGAAGTAGAACATGAGGGGATGCTTTGATCTTGACAAGTAGCCTTGGATAGCATATGAAGAGAACTTTTCTCATAATTTTCACTAAGCTCAAGGGAAATGGAAGTGGTATCTTCATCATACTTAGGAGGTGGGAAAGATATATGATATGGAGGGGAAAAATCTTGAAAGAGATGAAAGGGTTCTTGATCTTGATCTTTCTTGACATTTATAGCTTTTTCTTTTTGAGAGTCCTCTTGACATGGAGCCACTTCTAAAGATAAGGGAGAATGAAGAGTGAATGGAGTAGTGCATGGATTAGGCATAGTAGTGCATGAAGGTTGAGGATGTTTAGGATTAGTAGCATGGAAAAGGTTTGCAGCCAAGTGAAGGTTAGCTTGAGTTTCTTTTAGAGGTAGCCCTTGAGGATACATGTAGTCAATGTGGAAAGCATTAGGTTCTTTATTTGATAGAGGCATGTTGGAAAGATTTGAAGTGTTGGGAGATGCATGCGTGTTGGAAGAAGTGGAAGATGTAATGGAGCCGCTACTAGACATAGGTTCATTAATGTGATCTTGCTCAAGGAAAGTATCCTCATCACATGAATCATTAGAGGTATCAATAATTTCATTATCAATAAGATCTTGGATTTTATGTTTTAGCTCAATGCAATCTGAAGTACTATGCTCATTATGTTGATGATAAGCACAATAGTTATCCAAGAATGGGTTTCCATATGAGCTAGACTTAGGTAACATGATGATCTTATTGCCAAGAAGTTTTCGCAAAGTGTCATCATAAGAATCTTCCAAGGGAGCAAAAGTTCTATCAAAATTATGTCTAGAGTCCTTTTGTTGTTTCTCAAGTGTATGGTATGCATGCATATCTTCATCATTAGCTTGGCCAAAGATAGGTCCATCATGAAATTTTAACATAGGCTCAAAGGACGTATCAATTTTTTTCTCTCTAAGGAGGTCTTTAGATCTAGAAGATGAAGACATTTGATGTCTTGAAGTAGAGCATGTAGACCTAGAAGAAGAGGATGCCCTCAAAGAAGGTGACTCACATGCATGTAAAGACCTTAAGGAAGATTCATGTAATGATGCAATCTTCTCATCTAACCTTTTTTCAAGTTTAGACTTCATTTCTGTCATGCGTTTAGATAGAAGAAGGTAAGAAAGATCATTTGTCTCTTCTAGTTCTTTGTATTGTGCATATAGATCTTGAAACTCTTTAGTGACATGGAGGATATCATGATCATCTAGATTTGGTTGAGGTTTGGTAGCACAAGCTTTGAATTCCATAGTGGTAGATAGATAATCAAGCATGAAGGAGACTAAGGAAGCTAACAAGGTGACACAAGATAGCTTGATGTCCAAACTAGAGAGGTAGATTATTCACTTGCCAATATAGTAGAGGGAGATGAAAGTGACTTGTCAAACAATATGTCCAAGAAACTTATGACATGAATGACTCAAGTCAATAGCTAGGAAAGATGCCCAAATAGCCAAATAGATAGAGCAATCTCCTTTGAGCATACCTTTCTATGGTCTTGTCTTAACATCCTGCCAAATTTCCTTTATCTACTCCACATCGTAGAAATCTCCACTTTTTTCTAGATTTTTCTCCTCAGCATCCATTTTAGGAAATTTTTTGAAAGCAGCATTTGAAATGCTAGTTCATTTAGTGAACTTAATGCCTTCCATGGGTAAACCTATGATCTCCGCTATGAAATCCTCCATCAATTTCACAGTGACACCATGTAAAGAGACCCTGTCCTCAGTCCAATTTTTGAAAAAGGTCGTGGTGGCATGCGGTTTGAACCCATGAAGGTGTTCCAAATAACTTGTCACCTTCCCCTTCTCTAAAATCTTCCAAACATCCTTCCTAGCCTTCCATTCATCACAATTTTTGGGTTCTTGTTTATGTGGCTCACCTCCCATTTTCAGAGAATTGCAGAGAATGGCTAAAACTAGAGGCAAGAAAAAGCCAAAAGCAAACAAGTAAAATAGATGCCAAATTTTCATCACATCACATAAAACCCATTTTAGAGATGATATGTGCAAATCTCGCCTTGCAATCACATAAATGTACCTCCTCGAGGAAGAAACTTTGACAATCGTAAGCCCACTACCAAAAATCATTAAATTTCTAATCTTGGCATATCTCTCCCACCTTTGCATGAGTAACATCATAATTAATAAGGGCTTTAAGATCAACATGCTTATATAGCTCACCAATCCATGTCATTTTATGACCCATATGAACTGCATAATTGGCAACCCAGTCAGCTACCCCATTAGCCTCACAACAAGTGTGGGCTATTATAACTTTTTCAAATTTATTAATTAGAGATTTAATATCCATGATTATTGCCTCAATAAACCAAGTAATTGAATTTTTGTTATTGAGTGTGTTAATAATATTTAATGAGTCACCTTCCAACCATAGTTTAGGGTAACCCGAATCAGCTGCTAACTCCATAGTGTATAGAGCAGCAGTAGCTTCAGCAATGTGGCTATTAGAATTACCTATAGGAACTAAAATGGCATCAATAATATTGCCAAAATGATCTCTTAAGACCCCTCCACATCCTGCTCTTCTCAAATTACCCTTTACAACACCATCAAAGTTCCCTTTAATCCATCCATTAGGGGGAGTTTTCCATCTAGAGGTTAATCATGGGTTATTAATATTCAAATTAGGACCTTGTGATTGCAAAGGATTATCAATTTGAAAAGTTTGAACAATTTTTCTTTGAGATTTGAAATTTTCCTTTATAGCTATAAAAATATTTTTTCCAAGCACCCATCCTGGCAGATCTTTATTTCTAAAGATTCTATTATTTCTTTCTTTCCAGATACCCCACCAGAGATGGGGAAGAGTTATTTTCCATAGCAGTTAAACATCAGGATCCCTAGAAGGACACTTCCAACTTTTAAAACAAAGTTCAACATTGTTTTGATGGACCTAAATTATATTCTAGTAGTTGAGAATCTTAGTCCAAACTTGTTGACTATAAGAATAGTTCAATAACAAATTGTCTCTATCTTCAAATCCATTTTTACATAAGGTACATCTATTTACCACATTAATACCTCTTTTTTGCAGATTATCCTGGGTGAGGATTTTATTTTGAAGCATAATCCAGTAAAAAATGTTTATTTTAGGTATGAGACTCTTAATCCAAGCTTGAGACAAAAAAGGATGATTACCCTTCTCCCTAGAAGTAAATAGAGTAGAAACTTTGAATTGACCACTAGGATCAGCATTCCATATCATCTCATCCTCATAAGTAGGATGTAGAGAAAAAGAATTCAAACTTAAATTATATATTATTGAAGCCTTGATCAATATCAGTCAAATTTACCCAAGAATTGTTATTCTAGTAATGACTCGCTAAAATGCCATACCTTTGCTTACATATGTAAACTTGAGTAGTATCTTGAAAATATTCTAGTAGAGGATGATCCATTAACCAAACATCTTCCCAAAATCTCACCTTTTGCCCATTTCCAATTTTCCAAGAGCAACTCTTTCCAAGAGCAACTCTTTCCAAGAGTATTCTTTGTCCCCTGAACAACACCCAATATGGCAGATGGATGAAGGACATCAGGAGAGGAAAGGAAATAAGCTAGAGTATTAACATTAAAAGGATACTTATGTTTCCATATGATACTCCATTCATTGTCATCATGATAAGTTCTCCAACCTTGTTTAGCCAACAGAGCTCTATTCATACTTCTTATTTTCCTAATCCCCATACCACCTTCTCTAATAGGCTTACACACTTGGTCTCAAGCAATCAAAGACAGTCTCTTTTTTTCCTCAGTCCCAGCCCATAAAAAGTTCCTCTAAATTTTTTCAATAGTATCTGCAAATTTCACTTGAATTCTAAAAAGGCTCAAAGCATAAGTTGGTATACTTTGAAGACAAGCTTTGAGAAGAGTTAATTTACCTGCTTGACTTAAAAGATTTCCTTTCCATCCTGCCAACTTCTTATTGAATTTATTTATGATGTCTTCCCAGAAGGAATCAGGGACTTTCAAACCTAAAGGTAGACCCAAATAGATTGAAGGGAAAGATACAATAGAACACCCAAGGATATTAGCAATTTTATTGTGTCTAGGAATAGGGGTATTGATAAAAAACACAATACTTTTATTCCAATTAATCAATTGACCCAAGGCTAAAGAATAGAAATTTAGAGCTTGCTTCAAGTTGTTGGCTTCATTGACTTTAGATTTACCCATAAAAAGTGTATCATCAACAAACTATCCATGAGAGAAAATAAGAGGTTGGGAAGAAGGTTGTAAACCTTTAATAACACCTTTTTGAACCAAATCCCCTATGTATCTCCCCATAGAATTAGCCATAATAACAAAAATAATGGGGGATAAAGGATCTCCTTGTCTCAAACCATGGGAAGGATTCAAAAGATGAGAAGAACTACCATTGATCAAGACATCTATAGAAGAGGTTCAAATAAACTGATAAATAGTTCCAACAACCTTATGGTCAAAACCAAAAGTATATCAGATTTTAGATAGGAAAGCCCATTCAACTCTATCATAGGCCTTAGCAATGTCCACTTTCATAATAAAACCCTAGTTATTGGAAAATGAAAAAGAATGAATATTCTCATGGGCTAAGATAACAGAGTTAAGAATTTGTCTACCTAGGATGAAGCCATTTTGCTGATCAGCAATGATTGAAGGAATCGCAATAAGTAATCTAGAAGTAAGGACTTTGGAAATAATGTTATAGAAAGAATTAAAGAGGCTGATCGGTCTAAACTAATCAGGAGAATCAGCTCCAATCTTCTTGGAAATTAGACAAAGGAATGTGGAATTGATTTCCTTAAGCATTTGTTTTGCTCTATAAAATTCCTTCACAGCATCAAAAACATCTTTTCCAACAAGTTTCCATAATTTTTGAAAGAAAAACATGAGAAAACCATCTAGACTAGGTGCTTTGTCTCCTCCTAGAGAACAAATAGCTTTAAAAATGTCTTCATCTTTGGGGATAGAGCTTAATGATTTATTCTATTCCTTTGAAACCAAAGGTGGAATCACTCTGAGAAAATCAGCTTGGTGGTCCAGATTAATATTAGGATCAGGAGTCATTAAAGAAGAGAAAAAGGAAACCATTTCTTCCATAATGTCTTTATCCTTAGTAATCTTTAGATCCCCCTTTTTCAAGTGTGTAATGTGAGTTTTAGCTTTTTGCTTGAGGGTAGAGAGATAAAAGAAACTGGTATTTTTCTCACCTTCGCTCAACCATATCAATCTTGATCTTTGTCTCTACTAGATTTCTTCTTTAGTAATGATTTCATGATATTGGGCCAACTTGTCATTTTCTTCTGTAATAAGGTCAAGAGTGTATCTTCCTTTTGAATTTTATCCTGAATTTTTTGGATGTCTTCCTTGATAGCAGATTTATTCTCAAAAATATTACCAAAACATTTTTTGTTCGATATTTTAACTTTTTTTAAGAACATTTTTGAGCTTGGAAGCTACTCTATAGAGAGCAGTACCTTCAATGTCTATATTCCACCATTCAGCCAATTTGCTTTCAAACTAAGGATGTTACTGTATATGAGCAATGTTAGTATGCTAATAGAAATCAAAATTAAATAAAGCTTCTACAAACTAAACAAAATTCATAAACTTCAAGATAGACTAAGATGAGCTCTCAATTGAGAATATGAGCCATTAATGGGCTCTCTCAATGAGAAGCTCTCTTGTTGAGTGGCTTTGTCTAAATAGATAGGATGTATGCTCAAGCTTATGCTTCAAAAAGGGCTTCAAATGGAGTTGGAATTTGGGTGTGAGTGTATGGTTTTGATGTAAAATGGCTTCTTAAAATGGCATTATGACTTTACTTCATGGATTGTGTTCTTTTGGAAAGGGGAAGGACCCAATTTATAGGCAAGAGGCTTGAGGGATTGAGGGCTAAGATGCAAGGATGGGATAAATCTCATGGAGGGCTCAGATTGAGAGGAGAGCACATGGATTGTGCTTCCTTACAACCAATCAGGGAGTGACACATGTCACAGGGTGAGAGGATGGAGGAAAGGGGAAGGATGAGTCAATAAAGGAGGCTCAAGGGATAAAAGCTTCATAAAGACCCTCATAATGGCTTGTAAGAGCAATGAAAGGGCTTGGAAGAGTCATTTATGGCCTAGTGGGCTTCATAGAGTTTTATGGTTGGGATATTTTGAGGGAGATGAGAGGAATTTCGACTTGGGCTTGATTAGGAAGGTTTTAAGCTTACTTAGGATTGTGCAAATGATTAGTGGATGGATTAGGATGGTTTAGGATTAGCTTAGGGATAGGCAAGTGGATGGCATTTAATGAAGGTGGGTGAAGGAGGAGATATTTGTTAACTTTGGCTTGGGTTAGTAAGTCTTAACCCATTTTTAGGGAATGTGACAAGGTTAGGAGGGGATTAGGATTAGGTTTAAAGAGATCTTCTAGAAGAGTCTAGAATTTGGATGAGGATAAAGACTTTCTAGAATAGTCTAGAACTTCCTAGGATGAGGATGAAGACTTTCTAGAAGAGTCTAGAACTTCTTAGGATGAGGATAAATTAGATTTTTAGGAAATAAATAAAATTTTATTTATTTCAAGGGTCTGGGTTGAGGAGATATTTATTAAAACTTTTTTAATAAACATGAGGATTAATATTTAATCTTAATTAAATATTTTGAGTTGGGATTAGGGGTAGGAAATGATGGGATTATCCTTTAACCAAAATTAAAGAAGGATTAGAAGATTTTGGAAGAGGTTAGTGGTCTTAAGGAAATTGGCCAAGTTTTGGGCAAAAAATAAATTATTTATTTATTTTGGGATTTTTGGTCAATTTATTAATTAAATAATTAATAAATAAGGAAATAATGTTTAAATAAGATTTAAACATTTTTGGGAGGGATTCCTTAATTAAATATTTTTAATTAAGATAAAGGGATTTAATGGCATAAAAATTAATTAATTAATTAAATAATTAATAAATGATGATGTCATCAGGGATTTTTTTCAAAAAATAAAAATATTTTAATTTCTAAAGGATTTAGGTGTCTACAGTTACAACCACATCTTTTCAGATCTAAAAGGAAAGTTTTTCTTGAAGTTTATCTTTACAACAGTAAAGATCAGAGGAAAGTGATCTGACCCAATCTTCTGACAAGCTTCCAACTTGCAAATAAAATCTTTTGTCCAATCAGGAGAGATAAGAGCATGGTCAAGTCAAGCCTAAATACATTCATCACCAACTCTCTTGTTACTCCAAGTAAATTGGATGCCATAGAGGTTCATATCCATTGAACCCTCCTTGTTGATGAAATCCATAAGGTCCAGTCTACCTTCCAAATGACTCACATTTCCTCCCTTTTCCTCATGGTCATAGAGAGGAACATTAAAATCACCCATAATGATCCATTGACCTAGATAATCCTTACTTTTTATATTGGAGAGAGTTTCCCAGACCTTTTTCCTAAGGTTCTTATTGTTGGGAGCATATATATTGATAATATACCATTCTTCCTTATGATCAATGCTAGTAATTTTAGCTACCATTAGATATTTACTAGCATTCAAAATGGTTCCCAAATAATAGTTTTTCTTCCATAACATCAGAGTTCCCCCTGAAGCACCTTCTGAGCTACTAGAATTTATTGAGTAATTTTTAAAGGATTTAATCTGTTCAACTTTCTCTTTATCCATCTTTGTTTCTTGCAATAAAAGAAAATCTAGCTTTTTCTCTCTAACAAAATTCCTAACAACGTCAAGCTTATGGATGTTATTCAACCCCCTAATATTCCAAGTTATAATTTTTATTAATGTTTTTTAGGGGTAAAATCCAGAATAGTTGCTTGTCTTCCATTAGCAATATTTTGCATACTCTCTAATTCTCTAGTTTTCTTAGAGGATCTTCTTCCACGTTTATCTAGGATACCAACATTTGGTTTCACCTTAGTTTGTTGATCCATTCTACTTTGATATTTTTTGGGGGTACAACCAATAGGTTTCACCTTAACTTGTTGATCCACTTTATTGCTTCTAGTCTCTACCCCCTAGAAACAGTATTGGTCTTTTTTTTCAGCCTTTTTTCTTTGATTAGGTTTATGCTTAGAGTCTTTTCCTTCATCCTTTGAAACTTCTAGGGTAATATCATTCCTAAAAAGAGAAATATCTTTACACTTAGTAATATCTATCTCCTCTAATAGATCTCTAGAGTTAGCCAAGATTTCCCCTTCCTCAAGAATCTCCTTCTCATCTAAATCTCTCCATCGATCTTCCATCCTTTGATAAATAATAATTTGTTTTGATAAATATACCAAGTCATCTATATTTTGTTCTGGCCTTTCAAATTGAAACATGAATCCATTATCACTTTTTCTAGAGTTCTCTTTCTCAGGTTGTAGCACAAGTTTATTCCCCACAAATCTATTCCTTTCCTTTTGACTATCTTTAGCAATGGCTTCATCTTGAGCTTTTGAAACCATGATCTCCTCCTTCTCTTTCACGTGAGAAACTTTAGGTTTCCATACTTTCTTCTAAACTTTAGTCTTCTTCTCTTCCTTTTCAGTTCTTGAATGATTCTTACTTTTATTGGGATAATTTTTGACCAGATGACCCTATTTTTTACAGGCATAATAGGAATTTGGAAGATCTTCAAAAATGATTTCTTGTGTTCTCTTTCCAAGCTTGGAAATTAATTCCACCTTTTTTGGAAGATGATTTAGGTCTACCACCTTAACATAAAGTCTAGCACTATGAAGTTTGGTTCTTGTAGCCATAAAATTATCCAAAGCCACCACTTCCCCAAATGAGCTAGCAATACCTTTAAAAATATCTTCATGCCAAAATTCTAAAAGGAGGCTAGGGAGTCTAGCCCAAATCGGGTTAGTTAAGAAAAAAGAATATGATAAATCCATATTAGGCTCCCATTTTTTGACAGTGAGAGAGCTTTTCCAAAATGACCATGGGCCTCCACAAAGAACCAGATTTATATCTTCCTTATAGTTAAAAATAAATAAGAAAAATCCATTTGACATGGGAGCAATATCAACATCCCCTTTAATAACCCATGTCTGTTTGACCATTTTCCTCAAAGAATCTAAATCTAGTCTAGCCCCTAAAAATTTTCCCACTAGGGTAAAATCCATGGAAGACACAAAATAATCAACTAAAAGATTTGGGATAAAGATTTGAAACTCACCTTTCTACCAATAGGATTTAGTAGTCACCAGCGGAAAGGATGATTTACCATTAGGTTTTTTCCCAAAAAGAGAAGACCAAGTCCTTTGCTCTAAAAACCTTAACTTTGTCCCTTTAGAAAACTTTTCCTTATTGGTCTCATCAATAAAAAAAGGGGTTATATTCTTCTCGAAAACTAGCCTCAACATGTGAACTCTAGAAGGGGAATCCAAGAGAGGGTCTTGGACCCCACAACATGTGCCTGAATCACACATAAACTTGTCCATATTAGCCAAAACAATACTTTATGTCCCATCATTCTTTGGCAGATTCTTCTTAGTGCCCCCTCCAATTCCTCCAAGATCTGTACCTCCTACCAAATTCTCCCCAACTAGTTTCCCACCTTCCTGGGAACTAGCTAATTCAAAAAAGGTGAGAGCACCCAACTTCTCGGCTATTAGATATGTTACTAATCAATGTTCTATTTTTAAATCACCCACAAAAGAAGAATACCAATTCTCTACAACACATTATATAATTATTATATATTATTAACTATTATAATTATATTTGCATGATAATTATCATCTCATATACTATACTATTATATAATTGTTAAATTAAATAATAATATTATAATAGTAAGATAAGCTCACTAAATTAAGAATTCATTGTATATTAGTTATTATATAATTATAATAACTATAATAATATTTTTAAACTAATAATAATATAGTTAATAATTACTAATAATAACTAATTATCTAATAGTTTATATTATTATAATATTAACTACTAGTATTATATTAGTATAATTAATAATATCAAAATATTAATGTTACAATATTATAACTATAATTATATCATATAAGATAATAATATACTTAATATTTTTATACTATATAATATTGATATATTAATAATATACTAATATTATACTAGTATAATATTACTATATAGCTATATTATATAGTAATACATATAACTAATACATACATACATATACACATACATATACATATACATATACATATACATACATACACATACACATACACATACACAAACACATACACAGATATATATATATATATATACATATATATATGTATATACATATATATGTATACTAATATTATACTAGTATAATATTACTATATAGCTATATTATATAGTAATACATATAACTAATACATACATACATATACACATACATATACATATACATATACATATACATATACATATACATACATACACATACACATACACATACATAGATATATATATATATATATGTATATATACATATATATATATGTATATACATATATACATATGTATGTATATACATATGTATATACATACATATGTATATACATATATGTATATATATACATATGTATATATACACATATGTATATATATACATATATGTATATACATATGTATGTATATACATATGTATATACATACATACATATATATGTATATACATATATATACATATATACATATATATGTATATATATATATATATATTAATACTATAATTTTATAATAACTATCTAATACTATAATATTATCTATTATAGTTATAATGCTTAGAATTAATATTCTGATCAATTTATATTAATGTTAGTTTACTAAAATATAGATTAGGTTAATTATATCATATAGTATTAATATTATAATTATATCATAATATCTCATTAATTATATTTGTTTAATAAAAGAGATGTTAAGTTGAGAAAAATCTATATTTGTTGGGTGAAAATCAATGTTTTTTAAATTAAAAGCAACCAAAAGCAAGGGGATCAGCCCAAATACAATAAAAAAGCTGGTAATCAGCACATTACCAGCCAGAAACACCAGTAATCAAAAAATCTGCCACCACGAACAAAGACTAGCAACTAAGCTAAAACAAAAAAGGAGACAAACTAACTACTAGATTTCCACACTGTCCAAAAAGGTACCCAAGCCAACCCAAGTCTTAATTATAGCTGATAACTAGCAAAACCAACATTGCCAATAAAGTATTAAAAGTCTTTGGATCCAAAGATCCCAGTAACTGATAAGAACATAGAAAAACTTAGTTTTCCTTTTTCCCCTTCCCATTTGCATGTAGTAGGATCTGGGCCCAATCATCAACAAGAAACTTGAAGAGAAACTTATGGTCCTCCATGTCCAAGCCCACATCCTCCTTTTCCTGTGCCAGTAATTGAAGGGTTGTTGCTGCAACATGGGCAAATTTAAGGCCGAATTTGGAGAAGGTGAAGAACCCCTCCTCCAAAGCTTTGACCCTTCTTTTTAGATGAATAACATTGGTCATTTTGACAATTAGGATTATTTAAAGAAAAAAGGTAATTTTATAATCATGTAAAATTAAATATAGATATAAACAATCATGTAAAACTAAATACAGATATAAACAATAAAATCTGTCTTTACTTTTTTAAATAGTAGAAGGTGATTGATTGAGTTAAATGAAAAAAATGATTGAATGATTTCATTAGAATAAGGTAGAAAATAATAATAATAATAAAATATAAGTACAAACACCAAACTAAATCTCATGTGTGAAAAACTAAAAACTTGAAAATAATAATAATAAAAAGGTAAGTACCAACATCAAATTGAATCTCATGCGTGAACAACTAAAAATTTGAAAATTTCTACAATTTAATAAAATAGTAAGAAAATGAAATGCCTTAAGCCACATATTGTATACCTTCAAAGGTACATTGCTTTTGAAGGAAATATTTGTAAACATTAACTGTATTTGACATGTGAGGCAACGAAGGTAAGAAAGGAGGTTGGTATGTATGAAGTTGTACAGAGGAGTCAAAAGAAATGAATGCACCATACTTTAAATAAGTGACAGAGCTATTTAAAACCTACCACTAGTTTATTTATTTCTGGCTTTCCCTAAATGACATGAAATGACACGAGAACTAAAGTTGTAGATTCAACAAGAGCTTGGAGACTTTCCATTTGTGGACCTAATTTAACCAACACACTCAAAGCAAATGGTTGGTGTGGGTCACTCGAAATTTGTCTTTCCATTTTATTTTCTATTGGGGTTCTCTGACTCTCTCAATAGTTAGAGTGACAATGATAGTAACAGTCACTACTACAGTTTAACTTGAATCTCTCCCACCCACTAATCTCCTTATCTCCTTATTCAAGTTCACAAGTCTAACTTTAGCACAATTAATATTGTTGTTGTTTATGTACCAGATAATTTAGGGCTGCTCGAGGCATTTTGAAGAGAAAATGGAAGCATAAATGGAACTTAAGAGAGATGGGTATTGGAAATAAAATATCGATGGATGTTGTTTTGCAAGTCTCTTCCAAACATGGTATTGTCAATTTGGTTGAATATGTGTTTTTATTTTTTAATTATTTTCTTCTATTAAACAATTCTTTGCATATTATAAATTATTATTTTTTGTTATTTTTTTATCTTAATGTTTTACATGTCTGTAAGGTGAAAATTGTGAGAGCATTATTTTCATACGTTTAAATAAATGAATGTCATTATCATAAATGCCATTATTATAATGTGAGTACTATTAAATTTTTTTAATCAATAGTATTGACAATATATATACTATAATATAATAGTATATAATTATATACAATATAATAATATATTATTAATAGTATTAACCGTGGGGCCTTTTGACCTGATTCTTTTTCTGGAATGCTCTAAATCTCGATTACATTCATCTGGCCAAGTCACACCTTCTAGGTCACCAAAATGATGGTCAAATTGCATGCTCCTATTTTTTCGGGATTTTTAAATGCACTGATAGTTGAACTATGAGAGTTGGAACCTTTATTTGAGCCAAATGGGTATCCAAAAATGCAAAGACATAAAATAGAAACTAAGTCTAAGTACATTTTTTGGGTGACACAGGATTGCCCTTATACCTCTGGATGCTCCTGCATCAAATATATATTATAATTATATATTAATACTATAATTTTATAATAATTATATAATACTATAATATTATCTATTATAATTATAATATTTACCATTAATGTTTTGATCAATTTATATTAATCTTAGTGTACTAAAATATAATTTAGGTTAATTATATCATATAGTATTAATATTATAATATCAATTACCTAGATCTAATGTACATGATAATTATATACACTTAGTTATTTTGTATAGTCAACTTATTAAGATATAAGGATATATTAAGTCAATTGATGTATATAAGTATAGGTCATGTACATTAGTTATTACAATAGAATATTATAATTTATTAACTTTAACTATTGTCATTTAGGTTATTGTGTATATCTCCTAACAAAGTTGACTTAACAGGCATTGGTTTGAAATGCAATGGTGGCAATTAGATTTGCATGCTTATGTGTGAATCTCTTCCTATAAATGAAACACAATGAATATGCATGTGAATGTAAAATCATAGACAAAGTTCCTAAAATGTCCTTTAAGAATGCTTAGAGAGACACTATATTAGTGATGGCAATGGCAAGTTTTTATAAAATGGAAAGTAGTGAAAAGGCTTTAAAAACTTTAAAGAAAATGCAAGACGTGGGTGCCCTCACCAATTTCTAGCAACAAATATTTTCATGAAAGATGAGAGTTCTCCCTAGCTATTTTTTACTATTTCGAAGAACCCGTAATGTATAATTAACACATTCCTCCACTTTTCCCCTCTAATGGATGCCATTTTGAAAAAAAAATCCCCTGTGGTTCAAAAAGATGACAACATATGCCATTACAACAAAGAAAATAAGTCATAAGGGGTCAGTGGTGTGCTTGTAGTTGTCCAACCATTTGACCTGCATGTAAGGGTACTTTTCACAATAACATGCGCATTCCCTTGGCCTTTGGTGATCTTTGAGTTGCATCAAACAATATCTTAATGATGCCAAAGAGCATATCTACCTTGCCAACCAACCCCAAGCATATCTAATCTAGGGGTGAACTCAAGTGACCTCCATATCTAATGTTTATAATTAAAGTTTTTCATTAATGTCTGACATGTTCTCATTAATTATATTTGTTTAATAAAATATATGTTAAGTTGAGAAAAATCTATATTTTTTGGGTGAAAACCAATGTTATTCATTTTGACAATTAGGATTATCCAAAGAAAAAAGGAAATTTTATAATCATGTAAATTTAAATATAGATATAAACAATCATGTAAAACTAAATATAGTTATAAACAATAAAATTTGTCTTTACTTTTTTAAATAGTAGAAGGTGATTGATTGAGTTAAATGAAAAAATGATTGAATGATTTCATTAGAACAAGGCAGAAAATAATAATAAGAATGATAATAAATGATAAGTACCAACACCAAATTGAATCTCATGTGTGAACAACTAGAAACTTGAAAATAATAATAATAAAAAGGTAAGTACCAACACCAAACTGAATCTCATGTGTGAACAACTAAAAATTTGAAAATTTCTACAATTTAATAAAATGGTAAGAAAATGAAATGCCCTAAGCCACATATTGTATACCTTTGAAGGTATATTACTTTCAAAGAAAATATTTGTAAACATTAACTGTATTTGACATGTGAGGTGACAAAGTTAGGAAAGGAGGTGGGTATGTATGAAGTTGTATAGAGGAGACAAAAGAAATGAATGCACCATACTTTAAATAAGTGATGATGTTGTTTAAAACCTACCACTAGTTTATTTATTTTTGGCTTTCCCTAAATGGCATGAAATGACATGAGAATCGAAGCTGTAGATTCAACAAGAGCTTGGAGACTTTCTATGTGTGGGCCTGGCTTAATCGACACACTCAAAGCGAGTGGTTGGTGTGGATCCCTCTAAATTTTTCTTTCCATTTTATTTTCTATTGGGATTCTCTAACTCTCTTGACATTGTGAATGATAGTGACAGTGACAGTCACTGCTATAGTTTAACTTGAATCTCTCCCACCCATTAATCTCCTTGTCTCCTTATTCAAGTTCAGAAAAGAGAAAATTGAAACAAAAATGGAACTTAAGATAGATGGGCATTGAAAATAAAATATCGATTGATGTTGTTCTTCAAGTCTCTTCCAAACATGGTATTGTCAATTTGGTTGAATACATGTTTTTGTTTTTTTAGTAATTTTCTTCAATTAAACAATTCTCTACATATTATGAATAATTTCCTTTTTGTTTTTTTTTAATCTTAATATTTTACATGTCTATAAAGTAAAAATTGTGAGAACATTATTTTCATACATTTAAATAAATGACTATCATTATCATAAATGTCATTATTATAATGTGAGTACTATTAATTTTTAAATTTTTTTTATCAAACAAATTGTGAGCAATAAGTTTGGGAAAACAATTATTTCAATATGGTTAATGGTAATGGCTTATTGTTTAAGGTTTTGTAGTTTACAAGATATAAATATAGATATTGGAGTATTAAATTGAAGATCATATTAGTGTTCCATGATTAATAGAAATTAGTACAAGTGAGATACATAGATTAAGTTTGTGAGTAGTTTTGGCATATGATTTTTGTAACAAGATAGCTTTCCATCTAATATAACTAATACTAGATTAAATGCTTAAGGTAATATCATAAAATAATTTTTGTGGATCAAAGAGGCCACTCCATACTATATATCCAAAATATCTCAAGTATGTTGTACTTCACACATACCTTTATATTCTTTATATACACCTCCTAACAATAAAATATAATTATAAACTTAATAAAGCTCTAATCATATCCTGTTATAATTAAATACAAAAGTTTTTTCACTTTGTAGAATATAACTAATTAATGTATGTGTGCCACATGCTAACATTTTCATTCATCAAAATATATTGAAATTTATATCTCTAGACAAGTAATATGTCATCCCTCCTAGAAATGTTTCATCTGAAAACATGAGAGGTAGCTAAAAAATATGATTATACGAATTATTATTCCATGACCAATCATCCATCCATCCACAATTAATTCTCACCATGGATTTTCCTTGAAAGTGCATGATCCCATTCTTGGTTCATAATGTTGCACTTATTTGATTACATTCCTTATTGTAGGATGCTCTTTTCTTTCATGATTAGTAATTACTTCTTTGGTATAACTAATTGTTCCAATAATATCTTTTAGTTTCTATATGTCAATGGTGATAATTGTTTTGTACATCCATTTAAAATAATAATTTTAAAACTTAGAATTATAGTTCTGAATTCTTTGGTACATCCATTTAGAAAAATAATTTTTGTTGCCCCAACCCAACTTGATAAAACAATATATGAAATTCACTAGACTTAAAAAAATTCACTTATGATATGTCTTTGGATCTGAGAGCCCGTTTAAATGGTTTAAAATTTAAATAGATAAATTTTATTTAATTTTTTAATTTAAAAAAATGTTGGTTGGAAATTAATGATAATTTTTTATTCAAATTGTAAGCATATACTATATTTTTGTCTAATCTATATAAAATAATGCATTCACATTAAGGTGAAATTGTAAAAAATATGTAAAAGTCATAATTCATCATTTGCATGGAAAATTATAAGTTTGGGATTTCCAAGATTTTCCTTTCTTATTTAAGGGAATGGATGAAATATCAAGGTGTGGGACCTTTCTATATGAAGTGTAACGTTTAATTGTAGTGATACTTCTTTGTTTGACACAACTTTCTAGAGGTGCAACTAATCATGACCCTACCTAAATATTATTGAGGTGAAATGGATATAATAATAACTAGAATTTGAAATAAAACTATGATTGTATGCAATAAATAAATTGGTGAATTGTACCCTCTCTTCCATGTGCAATTTAACTTGTACTCTCTCTAAATTGAAGAATATTGCATGTAAGAATTGAAAACTCAGTTTTTAGATAAAGTTTTCATAGGAAAACAAGACCAATAAAAAACAAGTATTCCCTTGTAGTCAACCAAATAACACAAATATCTATCGCTAACTATTAACTGACCTCATAAGGAAAATATTTTGAAAGATCATCTTCAACTAAAATGCTAGCAAAAGAGGTTTGACCAAAGTCTTTGGTCATAGAATCCACCTTCAAGATTATACACAAAGTATTACCAATATCCTCAAGCTATATCACACCAAAAAAAAGGGAACAATAAGCTAATCTTACTAACGCAAGTAAAAAATTAGTAGAATACTTCAAATAATTAATAGAAAAATCCTAGGGTTATACTAAGAGGGGATGTGAATCCTACTACCAAGTATCACCATCAAGTACAACCTATTGACCATCCATAAAATTAAATAAAAACACTAAAGTTATGGAGAAAGGGAAAAGATCTATTTTAACCTATACTAGAGGAGATCAAGACTCATAAATCTTGCAATGGAAGGAACACATGGGAAAAATAAAAATATTAAGCTCTTCCTAGAAAAACATACCTTACAATATATCCTCTTTTTCTAGAGGTATCCAAAGAGTAGTAGAAGTGTAGTACCCCACAAAGAAAGCAATATGACAACACTATTAACCCAAACATAGGTGAAATATTTTTTGTGAATAGATAATATAGGTTCCCTAAGCATTATTGCATCATTTTGTTAAACCATTAATTATGTTCTATTAGCATTTTATTCCATTCTAACTTTAAAAAAATCATTTCATGAGATCAAATTACATAGCAATCACATTTATAACATCATTTACCCCTAACTACGTACATTATGTGCTTCATCATAATTATATTTCCATAGATACAATAAAAAAATTCTTTTACAAGAAGGTTACAATATACATATAGGAATGCAATATGGGATATGATAACATCGTGCAATTTATATAATTAAAGATCACTAAGGCTTCCAAAATGATCACATCGGTGTAAGATCTATCCATGAAACACAAACTAAGTGAACCCTCAATGAGAAAAAATTTAACACCTGGAATCACATTGAACCTAGAGGCCCACTCCCATCAAGATTAGGAGGTATATACCAAAGTTCCAAAAAAATTCAAGAATTTTTGAAATAGAGAGAAAAGTGGTAACCAATCTTTATACAATACTAGAATGAAATCATAAAGAAAGGAAAGATTGCCAATGGAAAGACAATAAAAAAAAATGGAAAAATACACTAGGTCACAAGTAGGGTAAGTTTCATCACATATCCCTCAACCCTTGGGTTATCCTAAGGTAGTCTCTTTGGGCCCCAACCCTTAAGTAGGACTAATGTGGAACCAAACAATATTTTGGAGGACAAAATATTTCAATCATATCTATCTTGTTAGACATTTCTCCATGCACTCACAACACTAACCTATACAAGTGCTAAAGGAATGATAGAGGCACAAATATTATCTTTCAAAAGTGTATCCTCCCTCTTATTTCATCCATTAGGTTATTAATTAATTAATAATTTTTTTAATAGATTATCCTGACAGGCACTTAGGTGCTCAAGCCCCTCTTAAGAGTCGCTTCCCTATATTATACCTAGATTATTTAACCCTTAAGATTGAAACCATTAAATAGATCTCTCAATTCCCCTTCGAAAAAGAGATTTATTTTAAATACTTGGACTTCAATTTGAACATGCAACTTTCCAAAATAGTTTGTTTGAAACGTAGGAAATACAACACATTTTTACTTAATTTGCATAAAGATGCATAGATAATTTTGTCAAACTTAAAAAAGAATTAAAAATTATATGAATACAACATCAAAATAGAATTAAAACTCTTTATTAAAAATTAATAGCATGAGTGAATTGACCCCTACCTCAAGTCTTGTAAAGAACAACCCACATAAGGAGATAACCCAATGACAAAGTAAACCAATCCAAGTTGAAAGTTGTTGTAAAATAATTGAAACCTCTAAAAAAAATGGAGCCATATAAGGACCAAAGGAATAAAATAAAACTTATAAATCCTCATAGTCTTAGTCCCAACCATGACCACCACGTTACTATTTGCAAGCTTGGGAGAACCACTAGAAGAGAAGATAAATATACCAAGAGATCTAGGAAAGGTGGATTTCCAATAAGGGGAAGATTGAAACACAAACATGAAGTAGAGGAGTGATCCATAGGGAGAGGTATGAATAGGGAATTTGGAAATATCAATGAGCATGATTTATCTCTAAAGCATTCTAAAAAATAAATATTGCAATAAAGGTATGACTATTTTTTCAATATTGTCAAAAAAATCAGATTCCAATGTTTAGTAGATGACAACAATTTGATGTTAAATTTAAGATCATTTCTTGTACATACTAATTTACTTAAACATTACTAGATTTAACCTATAAATATAACAAAAATTAGTAAAGTTATAGGGGTCTTTCTTAATAAGGAGTGAAGATTTTTTTCTTTATTTTCTTGGTCTTTTTTTTGGAGTGCTTAGGATCTTTCCATCATTTTATCCTTAAAATAATTTAAGTGACTCTTAAGCATGAAATAGAATATGATAGTCAAATTAACTTAATCAAAACTGAAAGATATGACACATTTTGTAACTATCCTCAATGACCATAAATTATCGTATGCTTCCTAATAGATTAATAGAATAGTTGTACATCCTAATCAAAAATTTCATTTGTAAAATAAGGGGTCATGTGTTGTGGATTTTTTGGAATAAGTTTTATTTGCTCAAGGGAATTGAATATGGTTCTTAATATTCTCTAGTTGTTGGAATTACTACCATTTTATCATCTATTGATGAGAAAGTTTGATAGCCTTCTCAACATGTTTCCTTTTCACACTAAACATTATTCTTCAAGTTCTATTTGATTTCACTAATCTAATTTTAGATTTCCATTGAGAAGTCTTAATCATCTACCCTTTCAAAAATCATCTTGAATATCCTCCTATAATATGGTTATGTTGAGGCAAAAATTTCATGTGAAAATGGAAGATATATTCAAAGTAACTTTTTGATGTATCATTACCCATAAGACTATCTCCACCTTAACTATAGAGATAAACACTACTTATCATGCATTTTTCATTGTTGGACATTCAGCATTTCCTGTCCACTATCTCTCATACTCTGAACTCATCCATAAACATCTTAAATTTATTAGAATTTTTTTTGTTAAATTTCTTTATCACCTCATGGCCCACTACATATGTTCATAATCAATAAGAAATACATTCTTACAATTTGATTTTCATTCTTTCATCACATATAAATAATAGAGAGAGTTTTTTTAATAATACATTTGACTTTCTATTGATATAGGTTTATTCCCAAATCTAAGATTAAATTGAAAATATCCATCTCTTTTTAGTTTCTTAATTACATTGGCATAATTCATGAAAACTTGTTGGATGGCTAGATTTAAATTTTATTTTTTTTAGTTTTATATTTAAACCCAACAAAATGGTTTCACTCTAATCCACTAGTCCTCATGTTGGGTTTCATCTAAGACCTCGTACTTAAATATTGAGAGACACCTTATAGTTTTCCTTGGTCTTCCAATGCTAGGAATCATGGATTCCATCATATTTCTTGGTAATTTTATTTTCTTCCCCAATATGTTAAGGGGCTTGTATTATTTCAATTCATTGACAAGGAATTTCCTTTTGTGCCAAATTGATTATTAGATTTATAATGGAAATAAAGCTTGGAAAATTATTGTTTAAAACTACACTAGCTCTAACTTTCAATGTAGATGCTTCAATTTAAAAAGTCTTATATTTGGAAGCCTTCTTACTATTCCATAACTCATTAATATTTAGGGACTTTTTGTTTTGCCTATTCATCAATTAAATTTAAGGGTGTTGATTCTATGGTTGAATAAGTCAATTTCATTATTGATAGTTTCAATTTTCTCTTTGCACTTGGAATGATTGATTTGGGTGCATTTTCTTCTACTTACAATAACTTAAGTGGGCCAAGATTACACTAACTTGGCATTATTTACCAAGGTCTTTAAATGGGAACAACTAATTCCAAATGGGCATTATCTCCCTTGGTGTCATTTCTTTGACATGTGGAGGACCTAACATATTTTCCCCCTCAACCTCAATATGATTAGAATTAGATCCATGATGTATCCAGGTGCTTGTATCATTCTCCATTCTCCTAGAATATGATGTTGTTAAGAGATTGACCTTTTCTCTCCATCAAATATGTACTCAGATTTGACATACTCATAAGGTGGATATCCTATACTACATTTGGAATGGTAGGAAATTTATACTTTTTTTCAACAATATTGCTATTTTTCACTTCTATTTGTATACCTAGGTTATTAGCTATGTGTCGCTCAAAACACTTCATGCAAATTGTAAAGCTTGCAAAGTTACCCTTGAGGTTTCTCATTTGATAATATTTTGGGTCATTAGGATAATTTAGACTATGTACTATTTTGAAGATGCATTTAAAATCTTCTTCTCCTTTGTGTTATCAAAGGAGTGGCCATAACCCATATGCTTGGAGAGGTCATTGCTAAGAGTACCCTTAATTATATATAGAGTTCTAATCTTGATGATTAAGATCTACCTAATACTAATGTAGTGATAGATGCTTAATGTTATTACTATGGTCTTTATTCTAGACTATTTTGCTAAGCTTTTTTGGTGTGCATGTCTACCTTTTTGTGAATATTGAACTATTTCTATTTTAATTTTTTAAAAGTATGAATTTATTCAAAATTAAAAAATTATGAAAGATGATCTCAACATTTTAAAATGAAACTGAAACCATGATAATAATTACGTGGATGATATTATTTAAAAATAAATAATATCTTTAAAATTATAAAAAGCTCACAGTTAATTAAATTGAAAAGTAATAAAATTTAAAGGCTTATTTTTTATTATTCAGTATTGATTCATTATTATTATTTAATATTTATTAAGCTTGATTAGAGTTGAACCTAAGGCCTCTCAATAAGAGGCTCACAATTTACTGTTGTGGTGTAGGCTCTTGCCTCAAAGGCTTATTATTATTTCATAAGTTAAGTATAAATATATCATGCACAAATAATAATAATATCTTATAAAATATGTTCATGTTCTTTATATTAAAATAATTATTAATTAAAAATTAAAATTAAAATATATTATATGTAACAAATTAGTAATAGTCATTTTGATAAAATTATATTGAAATAAAAGGTAATAGAAAAATTATCACAAACTTATAATTTGTTGGGTGTACAATTAGTAATGATTATTTAATAGAGTGTACATTAGGACAAACATTAATAATGATAATCAAAGATGAAATGTTATTTAAGAAGAGTGGAAATCATAATAATGTAGGAGAAAAGGTCAAATAGTTGAGCATGTTCTAATATTTTTTAAAACACTTGTTGGTCTAATGTCTAACGTTTTTGACAATATTACACTAATATTGATGTACTCTTTAGTTTAAAAAAAGTAACCTATCATATTATGTCAAACCAACAAAACATGTTTCATTATTTTTAGACATCTTAATAAAAAGCATTTTGATGAGACATTATTATTATATTTAATAATGTAAACGAAATACCTTAAAATATAAATAAGAAAGTTGCCAAATAAAATGCAATAAACTTTTTTTCTAAAAAAATATAATAAAATATTAAAAGAAATTTGATTTCCACCTAAAATTTTAATGAGTCCAAAATTAAATGGCCTCCTTATACATCCTAACTCAATTTTTTACTGATTATCTCACGAATGACATTCTAGCATTGGATTCCACCATACAGATCATAAGTGCCAGTTTGAAACTAATGAGTACTAATGAAAATTGTGATGAAAGAGATCATCATGGAATTGATTGCATGGTACAAGGCATCCATTTTTTTCTCTTGCTAACAAATTATTGTTTCAGTTCATTCTTTTAAAAAGGAACACAACCTCAAATGGATCAAATTTACCAATTCATCACCCTTATGAAATTATAGACCATATCTTTGAAGGTTACCTACCTGATCACAAAGAAGTATATGAATAGTTGTTGTTTGGTGAAAATATGTTTGACCATCCTTTTTGGCACGGTTGATTAATACTTTTGGACTCAGATGGCATAGTTTGAATGTTGCTGAACTAAAAACCAAAATGGAAGTATTTTCTATTGTCCTTCCAAAACCTCTATAGAATGGGGTTATATCATACACCTTTAATCAAGACACTCTCTATTTTTAAATGTGTTACCCATGTGTGGGGAGAATAGTGGACTGAAGAGATTCAAATTAAACTGTAGTAGTGACTGTCATTATCATTGTCACACACATTGTGGAGAGAGTCAGAGAACCCCAACTAAGAATAAAAGTGAAACAAAATCTTATGAGTAAACCACACTAGCCACTCACTTTGAGTGTGCCGGTTAAGCCAAGCCCCAAATCTTTGAGTTTGAAATATGGAAATCCTATTATGATAAGCAAAACAAGGTGGGATAGTATAAATAACCATAATGCACCACCATTAATATATGACAAAGACCATGCACAAATGAGCCACTTAGCCCTTACCTTTCCCCCCCAAGTTCTTTCTCTTATATATTTTTCTTTTACTTTCTCCTTAATTGACATATCTAGCTTATGTGTCTTCTAATTTTATAATATTTGTGTACTATTTATTTGGTTCCAAGTTGGAAGGGCCTAGACATGTACATGATAGAGTGATCAATTTGGGTGAGTACATTTAATTTATTTCTCTTTCCATTGTTTGTTATTATATAATGTTCATAACAATCATACTCTCAACTAGACAGAGTGCACCAACACCGACACCGAGATAGTAGGCTACATCAGCGACAAGATGGAGACGAAGGGGACTATATTTTGATGTCTTTAAGAAGACATGAGATAATAGTTCTTTTTCTCACTGCACTCACTGTAACCCCCTTATACGAGGGTGGGGGGCATTTGTGAGTCAAAAGATTGACAAAAACTAACCCATATTCAAAGCTATTTTTGGTGTATTGTTTGTAGCTTTGATGTGTTTTCTTTCAATGTTTTACGTTCCTGCCATAATTGGGAGATTTTGTGGTTGTAAAAAAAAGTACTAGAAGGCCATAAGCTATTGTGGATAATTTCTAGTTCATGTCAAGGTGATTCTTAGTATTGTACTATCATTTTTGTTGTATCTCTTACTTATAACACATAAATGGGAGGCCACATATGTATCTTCATTGGATGGTGGAGCCACTGTTGTAGCCATTTTGTTTGTGTTTATGCTAACTTACCTTGGATGTTAGCTAGATTTATTTCGATCAGTTAGTGGAGCAGTTGTATTTTTTTTGTTTAGCACTGCAAATTTAATTATGTAGTAAGCTTATTTCATGCATTTTGTTTGTTAAAGTGTTGAACTCCCTGAATGTATATGCAACTACTTTAGTATCATTTCATGAGAAGACCTCTTTAAAAAGACCTATGTTAAGTTTAAATGTAGCTTTAATTTTGATTAAATAGTTTCAATTGCTTTATATTTTATAATTGCTCCTTACATTTTGAGTCCTTTATCTGATCTACATGTATATTGTTTCTCTCTTAGTTTATCCCCTTTCTATTTCTACTCTTTAAAATTATAGAAATCTTATTACTATCTGTAATACTTGGTTCTAAATTATGCATCAAAGAGTCCATTTATCCCTTTGCAAGACCTGTACAATTTTTTTTTTACTCTTGTATTATGCTAGTGTCAAAAGTTTTGAACCCAAAGAAAGCTAGTAAGCCACCAAATGAGGCATGTGTAATATTATGTTCTATTTAAAACAAAATGTCTCCTTCATCAACATTTGGTACACATGTGTGTTGTCAAAAGAAAACTCATATGAGTACATAAAATCCTAGGTGTCTAACCTAAGAAATAATAAAATAATGCATTCGTAAGTAAACTTTAGTAAAATGTAAATAATTATTATTTACACTAACACCCCCTTAAGTGCAACTTAGGGGAATGCACTTAAGCTCACAAAAGCTATGATGAAATGCATAATGGGTCTTGGCTATGAGGCCATGTTAGGTACCCATGTACAAATGCAATGTTGTACAATGCAAGGAAATGCAATGAAATCTCTCTACAAATAGAGAAAGAGGGAAAACCTCATGGGAAAAACCCTCCCCCAAAAAGAGAGATATGTACAATAGAGAAGAGATGTATGAATGGATGGAGTAATCAAGACCTCCCCATTATGACATACATCATGCATATATAGTAGAGAATCCATCCATGAAATCCCCCCCTTCATGAAGGATCTCTAAATGATAAGTGTCTGAAGACAGAAGAGAATCCAATGTCGACAAATAATGTTCTTCCCTTGAGGAAGAAGATACACCAAGTAGAGGTGCAAATATGCTTCCCCCTATGGATAGGAAGATGGAAGAGGAATATAAATGTAATATTATGTGGATGCTACCTCTAAAGTCTTATCAGATGTCAACAAGTCCTTGATGAAGGAAGATGCCACAAACCAATTTGGTGAATGCCCATAAGAAGGTGACAAACAAGGAAGCATGTCCATGTATGAAGTTGATCAACCTCCAAAGATCATGAAGCATCCTTATAGAAAGATGGAGGAAGAGAAGAAACGTCACCTCCCTTCAATGATGAATGTACATCCATGATTGATTCTCCTTGATGACTGAAAAAGATGCACCATGAAATTTGAATGATGGTCCTCCCTATAGGAAGAAATGGTTCCATTGGTGTGGTAGAGAATTCTCCCCAACTAGTAAGAAGAATCCTCATAAAATATGATGTTTGAGGAAATTGCAATACAATCTCCATAGACTGATATGTCTCCTCATAAGTGAAAGAGTCATCCTCCAACTATTGTACAGAATCCACAATCATTTCAAAACAATCAAGTGGTTGAGGGTCAGAGTGCACCCTCACAATGAGTGAAGAAGTCTCTCAAGAAAGAGGAGATTGATGTTATCGATGATGTCTCCTACATCTTCAATGTGAGACTCCACAAATAGCCCTACAATGTTTGGAAGGAATTCATCCCATGAAGCTAAAGTAGGAAGACATGGTAATTCTTGCTACACTGAATCAAAAGCATCTATTGTTGGAACTAGATTAGTAGAAGCAATAGGAGCATCAAGAGGTGGGATCTCATCTGGAGTATGAGATACCATATCTGGAGTGACTGAAGATAGAATGTCCTCTGGAAATGGAGGGACTGATAGATCTCTATATGCTTCCCAAAGAACCATCCAAAGATCATGAGGAAAACTTGCCATACTAAGAGGAGTAAAAGATTCCCCAGTCATACTTTTATACACAAAGTGAAGAAGATAAGAAAGATATCCAAAAGTAGGATTAGGTGGCAATATCTTCAAATATAGATAAGAAAACACTTCCACATGTTCTCTTCTTAGATGATCAATGATAAAGGCACTTCATTTCTAATAGTTCCTCGGTGTCAAATTCAGTCTTATACCAGACTAACATATGTGACAAGACTCCATGAGATCAATTAATGAACCCCCCAAAATGTAAGAATAAGAAACCAACCCCCCCCTAATGCATGATTTGTCACTTTATAGGTAGTGCATTTACAATGAGCCACTTTGTCAATTTGACCTTAGTGGACTTTTGTTTTTTTTAGTTTACAACCTCCTTTTATAGTTCAAATCTAGATCTTTACAATGTACCTTCAAAAATACAATAATTTTGAAGCAATACAATGCAAAGATAGGACCTATTTCTAAAAGTGATATTTCTATCCACACAAGCCTATAATCTAATTACAGGTCTAGAAAGTAGATGAAAAGTTACACACTTTCAAAAATATGGAACCTAATTTGGAGTCCAGATGAGCCTGTACTAAGCATGAGGTTGCAAAAATTAGGATTTGTGACTTGCTAAAAAATTCAAGAACAAAGAGGTCAAACATCCTACACCAATGTGTAGATCACAAAATTCTACCCCAAAACAAAAAAAATTGCTCCCAAAAAGGAGTCTGTATTAGGGAGATATCACTGTTGAAAATCACCTCTGAATTTTTTTTCTTGAATTGCCACCGTTGCTCCTCCAAAAATCAATTGACTCTAAATTTCATAATCATTGGTGATTGATCTTGCTTCACCTCTCTTAGGGCACCTTGACTTAGATCTAGAGAATCTACAGATATTGGGAGTGTTTAGAGCCAAAGCAGACCTCATCATTGCATCTAGAGCTTCAATTAAATGAATTTTGACTATAAATTTGCCTATGTGTGGCATAATCATATGAGTTGTCTTGTTGACAACACAGGAGTAACCAACTCTAATTTATCACGTGGTGTTTATAACACTAGAGTATGCATAATCAATTGAATTGTCATGAAGACAACATAGTTGTTCACACTCTCAATTTAGCACATGGTGTCTACAACATAATTTTACATGATACACCTTTGTAGGCTTATCCTCTAATCATCACACTAACCCTTGTGCTTAATGGAGGATAACCCATTCTTGGTGGACATGTGCTTAGTTGTGGAGCTTATAATATTGCTAACTCCTAGACATTCTAGATGCATCTTAGAGGCCTTTATATACAAGCACCTCTAGTGTACTATACATATCAAATACATTGAATTGAATATCATATTGTTATTCTGATCATACTCTATTGGTCTTTTGTGCTAGTTATTGTGCTTCTTAGTCTTGGGTGAATTTTTCCCTTAAGAAAAATTCTTACTCTCTCAATTTGCACAAACTTTCATCAACTAAGAGTTGAACCTCTTAATCTAGACTTGTCTACCATAACCTTTTGTGCCTTAGAGATACCATCCCATTCAAAATGGTTTTCAATGCTATCAATCCAATCCACAACTGAATTTGGATCAATTTTTCCACTAAATAGTGGCACTACTTCTAAAACTTTGCCACTCAATAATTTTAATGCCTTTAAGAATGGCTCTTTAGGAAGAATAGGATCAGGTGTTGGTTCTTCTTCTTCCAACTCTAGTTCCTTTTCCCTTGCTTCTTTTTCTTCCTTTAGGTAAATTTTCTCTTTGACCCTATCATTTTTGTCCTAGAATTCACCCAAGAGTTGCTCCATTTGAGCTAATATTTCTCTTAGTAACTTGTTATCTTCTTCTTGTTCTTCAACCTTCATGGCTAACTCAATGTTAGTCATCATGGTTGTGTCTTCTATTTTTCCACTTGGTGTATTTTCTCCCACTGATTAATAGGCTACAAAATCCATCACAAGCTTGATCAAAACTCTTGCTCTAATACCAATATGGTGTATGTGCTCTAGGGTGTACTTGCATAAGTCCTAGGAAAGTTTCTTACTTTCCCCAATGACCCTAATCTCCTCTAGGATATAATTAGGCTTACATAATTAACTAATTCCTATCTTGACTCTTCAATAAGAGTGCTAGTTCTTGTGCTTCACCTTGAAGGACAAACACCTTAGATTTTCCTTAATTATTCCTTCTACACTTAGAAGATTCCAAGTGCCAAACTCAAACAACTTATGAACTTCATTTCAAGGATTTTTACCACTCTATCAAAATTGATATTCCATTTTGAGGGATCTCCAAACTCCTTTCAACTAGGTTTAGGTCCTTGCACTGAAAAGGCCTAAAAATGACCTAGTAGAAATTAGGCCTAATTAAGGACCTTTTTTCTCTTTTTGCCAAAACTCTCCAAAGAATTTGAAAAAATAATACCACATCCTAATACCCTTTTGAATTTTATGAGATGTTTTTCTTTTTTTGGACTTCCAAGGCTTCCGTACATAGGTATCCTGCTATCTAGGGCTAATAGGGCAATCAAGCCTAGTTTATAGGGCTTATTGGTTTCTTACTCACAACTCACCCACACAGATTGTTGAGCTCTTGAAACTTTGCAAGAATTCACCACACATGCTCATTTGGTCCCTCCATACAATACACTCAAACCCTATAATTTTTTTCATTCTTTCTCCTTCAAACCTACATTTCATGACTCCTACTCCTAAATGTTTATAGCTAACTAACTCCCCTAGAATTTTCATTCAACATTAGGGTTTACCCATGGTCAAATTTCATGGGGGAGTCAAAACAACACTAATTGGTCTGGACTGGACCAGTGAATAGGCTAAATGCAAAACAATTTACAAATACAACTAAACTATCTCTACACTCAAAGTACAAACAATGAAAAACACCTAAATCTAATCCTATTACATGAATCCAATTCAATTTTTACTCCTTCAATCCATATAACACTACACAAGATGAAAATGCTCGATCTGCACACTAATCATAGTTACAGTCACTATTGCAATCACAAAAACTTCTTACAATCCAACCTCCCAACATGATATTGAGCCTTCAATAAGTAGTAGATGCCTTTTCCCTAGATTTTAGGACATATTAGTGGATTTTACACTCCTCATACTTAGGGGATCCAAGGTAACCGAGTTGCATGCAACATTTGTAATAAATTGCAAATGTTGTCATGACAAATTTTTGACAACATTTGGAATCTTTGCACATTTGTTGTTATCCTTGTTTTTAGGATCTCTGACCCCTCTAGGTTGATGCATAAACAACATAAATAACCTTAAAGAATATTTTCCACATATTCTATGTGTTTAGGACACATTTACAACTCAAATTCCTTTTCCTAGCTAATATGCCCAAACTTTCCAAAACAACTAACAATAACTAATTAGTGACCTTAGCCCTAACACCAATTCACTTAGTCCACATAGCAAGACCTCCTAATGTCTAAAGAAAATAAAAACTAACTAAACTAACTTGGCTAACATTAGATACAAGCTAAAAACATTTTAAATAATGGATGTAGCATAGGTGTGCTCCTGTACCATACATCCTTGTCACAACTTTCATTTATAAAATAAGGGTTCATGTGTTGTGGATTGTTTGGAATAAGTTTTATTTCCTTGAGGGAATTTTATATGGTTCTTAAAATTCCCTAGTTTTTGGAATTACTATCATTTTTTCATCTATTGATGAGAAATTTTGATAGCCTTCTTAACATGTTTCCTTTTCATAGTAAAAATTATTCTTCAAGTTCTATTTGATTTCACTAATCTACTTTTAGATTTCCATTAAGAAGTCTCGATTATCTACCCTTTCAAAAATTATCTTGAATATCCTCCTATAACATGGTTATGCTGAGGGAAAAATTTCATGTGAAAATGGAAGACATACTCAAAGTAACTTGTTGATGTATCATTACCCATAAGACTCTCTCCACCTTAACTATAGAGATAAACACTACTTATCATGTATTTTTCATTTTTGAACATTGACCATTTCCTATCCACTATCTTTAATACTCTTAACTCATCCATAGTCATCTTAAATTTATTAGAATTTTTTTGTTAAATTTCTTTATTATCTCATGCCCCACTACATATGTTCATAATCAATAAGAAATACATTCTTACAATTTGAAAAATGCAGACAAATAACCAACTTGATTAATCTACCATTTTGAAAGTTTCTTGAATATTATTCATTCTTTCATCACATATCAATAATATAGAGAGTTATTTTTTTAATACATTTGGCATTCTATTGATACAAGTTTATTCCCTAAACTATGATTAAATTGAAAATATCCATCTCTTTGTTTCGTTTCTTAATTACATTGGCATACTTCATGAAAACTTGTTAGATGGCTAGATTTAAATCAAAATTAACTTTATATTTTTTTAGTTTTATATTTAAACCCAAAAAAATGGTGTCACTCTAATCCACTAGTCCTCATGTTGGGTTTCATCTAAGGCCTCTTACTTAAATATTGAGAAACCCTTTTATAGTTTTCCTTGGCCTTCCAATGCTAGGAATCATGGATTGTATGTAGTGCCTACCTCTAGTTCGCATTTCGGTTAGACTAGTTTTATGCTTATGATTAGTGACATTGTTTAAGATTATAAGATATATTTTTTACATTCAGTTTATTATATGATGAGATTACTTGGTACTCTATATCTCATGTATGCAAGATGATGATTACAGTGTTTTCAGTTATTGTTGATGATTAGTTAGATGGTTTATTATCCTATGTGTTTTCTTATGGATACTTACCACATACTGCATGTGTATGGTGTTTCTGATGTGGTTAAGGAAGGGAGTCATAGTTGCCCACTAGTCGGGATCTACTAGATTTTATGCAGGTTGTAGGTACCAGGTATCGACTTCCTTCAATTGCCAGGATGAGCGTACCCTATCGCATTATCTCAATGGTAAGAGAGAGGGGGAGATAAATTCTTAAGTCTAAATCCTAAACCTTTGAGCCATTTGTCCTAATTGACAATTAGGACAAGTATTTGAGTCATGTACCCTCTAAATGTGTCGAATGCCATTAATTCATGATTATAACCTTTTAGTTTGATTTTGTATGTGTTTTTCTTTGATGGGTTTTCGTATGTTGGTTTATGAGTCTTTGGTGGATTTTATATTAATTAAGTATAATTAAAAGATTAAATTAATGATTTAATTTAATGGAAAATTATTATGAAATTTAATATTTAATTATATTTAATTAATTAGAAAATTAATTAAATAAAAAGAATTAGATTTAAAGATATAAGTGGTAAGGATAAAATTAGAATGTGATAATATTTATTTAATTTAATAATAATATATAGAGATCATTTTTAAATAAATGCTAATTATTATTATAATCTAAGTTAATAAATATTTTATCAATTAAGTTATGAAAATGAATTTAAAAAGTGGAAAATATATTAATTTAATTAAAAATTTTAAGATCGCATGATTTATGCATGAGATTAAAATAAAAGAAATTAATTAAAAAGTGAAAAAGAAATTAATTTATTAAAAGTTTCATGGTTGCATGAGATTGAAAAGTAATAAATTAATTAAAAAGAAGTCAAGTGAAAATTAAATGAAGTAATTTAATAATTCTTTTAACATGCATGAGAAAAGATAAAGAAAAGATTAATAAAAATTAATTATGAGTTAAAGGTTGTGAGCAAAGAGTTCTCCCAGGTGAATGCATAGTTAGTGCCCTGATTTAAGGAGAGGGCTCTTTATCATAATTAGAGGGTTCATTTTTGAGGGGAGAGGAAATTTAGACGTGAATTTTGGAAGCAATTTTTGGAAGGGAAATTTTGGGAAAATTGTTAAAGAGAAGTTCTTGGGTAGAAGCGAGTTCTCTCGCAAATCTCCTGGGCATTGCAATTTTAGCATTAGAACAAGGTAGGTTTAAATTTAATTGATGATGAATGAAGTTAAACAAAAAATTTTAGATTTGTTATTTAGATTGAAATCACTTACTTATTTTAATAAGTTAAATAAATAACTTGCCTCTAGATCATTTTAGGAAATTGACCTAAATCAAATTGGGGTAACTTTGTGAATTATTTAAAGTAAGAATGGGCTAATTGTAAGAGTTAACTACAAAAACTTATTACTTGAAACATATTTGAAACTGGAGCTTAAATCCTATCGTATAACTTGTCTATGTAAATTATAAGACTACTTACATGAAACCAATCATGAGAAACTAAAACCTTATTGTTTAACTCAAAACTATGTGCTTTCAAACCAAACTAAACTATGTGACTATTCTGTTTTCTATGTACTATCTATGCTTTGGGAGTTTTGGGGTTGGTTAGATGTTGGCTAGTTTAGGTTGTTACCAGAGGCTCGAGGGTTGTGTGATTGTGATGCTATGTTGGTTGATCTCAATCTTCTTAACCCAACCATAGTAATGTGATTAGTATGCTCTATGATTGGATATATTTCCTATTTGTTATTGCTTTCCAATATTCTTGTGTGAAGCCGAGGTGTATGTTTATGAGATGCCTAACTTAGTCATTTTTGAGTCTCAATCAGTTATACTTGGGTTACCTTCCATTCGCCTTGATGGGACTGAAGTGATTGCTTTGATCTTGGTGATGTCATGTTGTGGCATGTTTGACTTGACCATTTTGGAGTCTTGATCAGTATTGTTTTGGGATACTCTCCGGTTGCTCGTTGAGAACCAATGGATATTATGATTTGTCATTTGATGCTTCCAATTGTCCATGGAGAACTGGTGTGATTATTGTTGATTATCTTTTGATGCTTTCTAGTCACTTGTACAAGATTGAGGTGATTTTATGTGATTATGGATTTTTCCTTTTATTGAGCCTAGGGTAGGTTATCTATATGTAGTGTTCTAAAGTGGCTTGTAATGGGGGCCAGGGACCAAAGTGGTTGCCAGGGTAACTCATTGTAAGTTGTTTTAATAAGTAAAAACATTGACTAAATGGGGATTAAAATGAACCTAATAAGATAATTGTATGTTCTCACCCATGCCTCGAATGCTAGTATAGACTAGGATGGGAGTAGAGAGAATGCTTGGTTATGACTTTGCATTCTATAGTATGACTTGTCAGTATGAGAGGATACTAGTGGCCACATAGGGATCACTAGGAACCCTGGAGTCCTAAGCTAATTGCCAAGGTAACTTCTACATGATTCATGCAATGAAACTTGCCCACTTAGTCATTTTCCTACGTGTCTTGTGTGCCTCTGGGATTTAGATGTGGATCTATCTTAGAACCTTTGAGTTAGTGTACCTTTAGGATTTCTTGGACTTAGAGAGTACTTGTGATATGTGATTTGATATCCTATTTCAGACTTGAGATTATCTTCTCAACATGGTAGGAGTGGGCCATTTAGGTCCCATGTGGTTAGGTGGTAGTGCTTTTTCACTCTTACCATTGAGATCCATCCATAGTCACCGTGGCTGGAGCTTCTTGGGATGCTTTTTTATCATGTTTCGATGATGTTATTTACTAATGCATTTCTTTATATTGATGATTAGCATGTTAGATTTCCTTATGCATATGTTGTAGCATGTTTTAGTAGTGATGTCCCTATTATGATAGTACCAACAATCTTTTTAGTGACTTGGAATGTTACATGTGGGGGATGGCTAGGGCCCACAATGGTTTAATGGTGCTATTGATGGTTGGGAGGAATTACACACTTAGTTAGTTATGTTTTATGATGGTTTCATTATTTTACTATACTTTGTATCATGGATTCGAGGAGGAGGATGTATCTTTATTTCTATTTCTTCATATGTATATTCTTTTAGCCTTTCATACCCTATGACATATACAGTGGATGATTGAGCATTCCAAATTAATTTGCCAAGAGGCATACAGAACAAATGTATAATATGGACTTTGGACTTTTTATTATTCTTTCATATGGATGTGGTAGTTGTTAGACTTAGTATTAGATTAAATTTATATGTAATTCAATTTCATGGGATCCTTAAGGAATGTAACTTGTTATGTATGTTTTAGTTGATTGTATGTCATTGCTTCCACTATTATGTGTTTGATGTGCATGTTATACTTTCTTAATTAAAAAAGAAATGTTTGGAAAACTTAGTAAAACTTTAGGTTAATTCTTTTGGACCCCTTGGTGGGGAGTTACATCTATATTAATTGTAAGGGTTAACTACAAAAACTTATTACTTGAAACATATTTGAAACTGGAGCTTAAATCCTACCGTATAACTTGTCTATGTAAACTATAAGACTATTTACTTGAACCCAATCACTAGAAACTGAAACCTTATTATTTAACTCAAAATTATGTGACTATTCTATTTTCTATTTACTATCTATGCTTTGGGGGTTTTGGGATTGGTTAGATGTTGACCAGTTTAGGTTGTTACTAGAGGCTTGGGGGTTGTGTGATTGTGATGCAATGTTGGTTGATCTTGATCCTTTTAACCCAACCATGGTAATGTGATTACTATGCTCTATGATTGGATGTATTTATTGTTTTTTATTGCTTTCCAATCTTCTTGTGCGAAGCTGAGGTGTATGTTTATGAGATACCTGACTTAACCATTTTTGAGTCTCGATCATTTATACTTGGGTTACCTTCCAGTCGCCTTGATGGGACTGAAGTGATTGCTTTGATCTTGGTGATCTCATGTTGTGGCATGTTTGACTTGATCATTTTGGAGTCTTTGATCAGTATTGTTTTGGGATACTTTTTGGTTGCTCACTGAGAATCGATGGATATTATGATTTGTCATTTGATGCTTCTAGTTGTTTGTGGAGAACTAGTGTGATTATTGTTGATTATCTTTTGATGCTTTCTAGTCACTTGTGCAGGATTGAGGTGGTTTTATGTGATTATGGATTTTTTCTTTTATCGAGCCTAGGGTAGGTTATCTATATGTAGTGTTTGAAAGTCACTTGTAATGGGGGTTGGGGCCCTAAGTGGCTACTGGGGTAACTCATTGTAAGTTTTTTTAATAAGTGAAAACATTACACTAAATGGGGATTAAAATGAACCTAATAAGATAATTGTATGTTCTCGCCCATGCCTCGAGTGTTAGTACAGACTAGGATGGGAGTAGAGAGAATTCTTGGTTACGACCTTGCATTTCGTAGTATGCCTTGTCAGTACGAGAGGATACTAGTGGCCACATAGGGATCATTAGGGACCCTAGAGTCCTAAGCTAATTGCCAGGGTAATTTCTATGTGATTCATGCAAGGACACTTTCCCACTTACATAGTAGGTTTCCTATGTGTCTTGTGTGCCTCTAGGATTTAGATGTCAATCTGTCTTAGAACATTTGAGTTAGTGTACTTTTAGGATTCCTTGGATTTAGAGAGTACTTGTGATATGTGATTTGATATCATGTTTGAGACTTGAGACTATCTTCTCATCGCAGTGGGAGTGGGCCATTTAAGTCCCACGTAATTGGGTGGTAGTACTTTTTCACTCTTACCATTGAGATCCGTCCATAGTCACTGTGGCTAGAGCTTCTTGGGATGCTTGTTTATCATTTTTAGGTGATGTTATTTATTGATGCATTTCCTTATATTGATGATTAACATGTTTTAGTAGTGATGTCCCTATTACAATAGTACCGACGATCTTTCCGGTGACTTGGGATGTTACACATTGGGGATGGCTAGGGCCCACAATGGTCTAATGATGCTATTGATGGTTGGGAGGAACTGTGCACTTAGTTAGTTATGTTTTATGATGGTTTCATTATTTTATTGTACTTTGTATCATGGATTCAAGGAGGATGATGTATCTTTATTTCTATTTCTTCATATGTATATTTTTTTAGCCTTTCATACCCTATGACATGTATAGTGGATGATTGAGCATTCTGAATTAATTTTCCAAGAGGCATATGGAACAAATGTATATTATGGACTTTGGACTTTCTATTATTCTTTCATATGGATGTGGTAGTTGTTAGACTTAATATTAGATTAAATTTATATGTAATTCAACATCATAGGTTCCTTAAGGAATGTAACCTGTTATGTATGTCTTAGTTGATTGTATGTCATTGCTTTTGCTATCATGTATTTGATGTGCATGTTATACTTTCCTACTTCAAAAAAAAAAAGTTTTACAAACTTAGTAAAACTTTAGGTTAATTCTTTTGGATCCTTTGGTAGGGCATTACATTGTATCATACCTTTTAGTAATTTTATTTTCTTCGCCAATATGTCAAGGGGTGTGTATAATTCTAGTTCATTGACAAGGAATTCCCTTTTGTGTAAAATTTATTATCAGATTTCTTATGGAAATAAAGTTTGGAAAATTATTTTTTAAAACTACACTAGCTCAACTTCTAGTGTAAATGCTTCAATTAAAAAAGACTTATCTTTGGAAGCCTTCTTAATATTCCATAACTCATTACTATTTAAGGCCCTTTTTTTTTCCTATTCATCAATTACAAACAAGGGTGTTGTCTCTATGGTTGAATAAGTCAATGCCATTATTGATATTTTCAATTTTCTCTTTGCACTTAAAATGGTTGATTTGGACACATTTTATTCTACTTACAATAACTTAAGTGGGCCAAGGTTATGCTAACTTGGCATTCTTTACCAAGGTCTGTAAATGGGAACAACTAATTCCAAATGGGCATATCTCCCTTGATGCCATTTCTTTGACATGTGGAGTACCTAACATATTTTCCCCCTGAACCTCAATATGATAAGAATTAGATCCATGATGTATCCAAGTGTTTGTATCATTGTCTATTCTCCTAGAATATGATGTTGTTAAGAGATTGACCTTTTTCTTCGCATAAAACATGTACTTGGATTTGACATACTCATAGGGTGGATATTCTTGGCTACATTTGGAATGATAGGAAATTTACATTTTTTTCCAACAGTATTGCTATTTTTCATTTCTATTTGTATACCTGGGTTATTAGCTATCTTTGGCTCCAAAAACTTCATGCAAATTTTCAAGCTTGCAAAGTTACCCTTGGGGTTGCTCATTTTGATAATATTTTGGGTCACTAGGATAATATAGACTATGTACTATTTTGAAGATGCATTTAAAATCTTCTTCTCCTCTGTATTATAAAAGGAGTGGCCATAACCCATCTGCTAGGAGAGGTCATTGCTAAGAATACCCTCAATTATATATAGAGTTCTAATCTTGATGATTAATGTATACTGAATACTAATGTAGTGATAGCTTCTTAATGTTATTACTATGGTCTTCATTCTAGACTCTTTTGTTAAGATTTTTTGGTGTGCATATCTACCTTTTTGTGAATATTGAACTATTTATGTTTTAATATTAAAAAGTGTGAATTTATTCAAAAAAAGAAAAAGAAAAAGAATGGCAATCTCAACATTTTAAAATGAAATTGAAGCCATGATAATAATTACTTGGATACTATTATATAAAAATAAATAATATCTTTAAAATTATTAAAACTTCACAATTAAATTGAAAAGTAATAAAATTTAAAGGCTTATTTTTATTGATCGATACGTGATTCATTATTATTATTTAATATTTATTAAGCTTGTGTAGAGTTGAACCTAAGACCTCTTAAATAAGGGGCTCACAATTTACCGGTGGTGTAGGCTCTTGCCTCAAAGGCTTATTATTTCATAAGTATCAATATATCACACATAAATAATAATAATATCTTATAAAATATGTTCATGTACTTTATATTAAAATAATTATTAATTAAAAATTTAAATTAAAATATATTATATTTAACAAATTAATAATAATCATTTTGATAAAATTTTATTGAAATAAAAGATAATAGAAAAATTATCACAAACTTATAGTTTGTTGGTTATACAATTAGTAATGATTATTTAATAGAGTGTACATTAGGACAAACATTAATAATGATAATCAAAGATGAAATGTTATTTAAGAAGAGTAGAAGTCAAAATAATGTAAGAGAAAAAATCTAATAGTTGAGCATGTTCTAATATTTTTTTAAACACTTGTTGGTCTAATGTCTAACATTTTTGACAATATTACACTAATATTGATGTGTTCTTTAGTTTAAAAAGTAACCTATCATATTATGCCAAACCAACAAAACATGTCTCATTATTTTTAGACATCTTAATAAAAATAATTTTGATGAGACATTATTATTATATTTAATAATCTAACCAAGATACCTTTAAAACATAAATAAGAAAGTTGCCAAATAAAATGCAATAAATTATTTCCTAAAAAAATATAATAAAATATTTTTAAAAAATCTGATTTCCACCTAAAATTTTAATGAGTCCAAAATTAAATGGTCTCCTTATACCATCCTAACTCAAATTTTTACTGATTAGCTCATGAATGACACTCTAGCACTGAATTCCACCATACAGATCGTAAGTACCAGTTTGAAACTATTGAGCATTGATAAGAGTTATGATGAAAGAGATCATCACTGCATTGATTACATGGTACAAGGTATCTACTTTTTTCTCTCCTTGACAAATCATTGTTTCAGTTCATTCTTTCAACAAGGAACACAACCTTAAATGGTGCAAATTTACCAATTCATCACCCTTATGAAATTTATAGACCATATCTTTGAAGCTTACCTACCAGATCACAAAGAAGTATATCAATAGTTGTTGTTTGGTGCAAATATTTCAGACTATCCTTTTTGGCATGGTTAATTATTATTTTGGTCTCAAATAGCATAGTTTGAATGTTGCCGAACTCAAAACCAAAATGGAAGCATTTTTCATTTTCCTTTCGAAACCTCTATCGAATGGGGTATATCATACGTCTTTAATCAAGACACTCCCTATTTTTAAATGTGTTACCCATGCACAGGGAGTTTAGTAGGCTAGAGAGATTCAAATTAAACTAAAGTGGTGATTATCATTATCACTATCACTCACATTATGGAGAGAGTCAGAGAACCCCAACTAAGAATAAAAGGGAAATAGAAACTTAGGAGGGACCCACACTAGCCACATGCTCTGAGTGTGCTAGTTAAGCCAGGCCCCAAATCTCTAAGGTTCAAATATGGAAATCTTGTTATGATGGGAAACACAAAGGCATAATAGCATAAACAGTTGCGGTTTGCCACCATTAATAGTTGACAAAGACCACAAATGAGCCATATAGCACCCCCTTCCTCCCCCCCCAAGTGCTTTCTCTTATATATTTTTCTTGCACTTTCTGCTTAGCTGGCATATCTGGCTTTTGTATCTTTTAATTTTGTAATTATTGCATACTGGGTTTTCTTTGGTTCCAAGATGGAAGGGCTTGAACATGTACATGACAGAGCGATCAATTTGGGTGAGTATGTTTAATTTATTTCTCTCTCCATTGTTTGTTATTATCTAATGTTCATAACAATCACACTCTTAACTAGATGGAGTGCACTGACACCAACACTGGGATAATAGGTCACATTAGCAGCAAGATGGAGAGAAAGGGGGGTATATTTTGATGCCTTTGGGAAGACATGCAATAATAGTTCTTTTTCTCACTGCACTCACTGTAGCCCCCTTATATGGGTGGTTTTTGTGAGTTAAAAGATTGATAAAAACCAACCCATATTCAAAGTTGTTTTTGGTGTGTTGTTTGTTGCTTTAATGCGTTTTCTTTTAGTGTTCTACATACTTGTCATAGTTGGGAGATTTTGTGGCTATCGAAACAAGTAGTAGAAGGTCATAAGCTATTGTGGATAACTACTAGTCCATGTTAGGGTGATTATTAGTATTGTACTTTCATTTATGTTGTATCTCTTACTTATAAAACATAAACGAGAGGCCATGTATGTATCTTTGTTGGATGGTGGAGCCACTATTGTAGCCATTTGGTTTGTGTTTGCACTAACTTGGCTTGGACATTGGCTAGATTTTTTTTGATTAGTTAGTGGAGTAGTTGCATTTTGTTTGTTTAGCACTGAAAATTTGATTATCTAGTAAGCTTATTTCATGCATTTTGTTTGTTATGGTGTTGAACTCCCTGAATGTATATGCAACTACTTTAGTTTCATTTCATGAGAAGGCCTCTTTAAGAAGACCTATGTTTAGTTTACGTGCAGCTTCAATTTTAATTAAATGGTTTTAGTTACTTGCTTTATATTTAATAATTGTTCCTTATATTTTGAGTCCTTTATCTACCCTATATGTATGTTGTTTCTCTCTTATTTTATCCCCTAAATTATGCATCAAAGAATCCATTTATCCCTTTCCAAGACCCATACAATTTTTCTTTTTTTACTATTGTATTATGCTCGTGGAAATTTTTTTGAACCCAAAGAAAGCTAGTAAGTTGCTAAATGAGGCATGTGTGTTATCCCTATTCTCTTTATTCATGAAAATGTGGGTATGTTTTTTTTTTTATAGTTTTGTCATTTTATGATTTTTTGCCAAGACTAGATGCATCTTAAGGGGTCGAGCTTTAAATTATATTGTTTCACTAACATCTATATGCTCATATTGCTGAAGATTCCTTGAGTAATTTCTTTGGAATTTTTTTTCATTTGTATCCATCATGTGAATCACCTCTTTTGTTTAAATTTTTCTTGGTACTACTTCAACAACTTTGAACAAAAAAAGTGTGATCTACTCTTTTGTAATCATGTTCCTATTGATAACTTTTTGTGGCATGATGCCTTCAACTCATTCCACTTTGTGTCTACTAATGGTTCTATCCAACTTTATCCTTGTTTTCATGAATTAGCCTTCTTTTTTAACAATGATCTTATAATTGCACCTTCTTAAATTGTTTGGCGCAATCTATAAGTATACTTATAAATCCATAAAAATGGTGGAGCTTTGAACTATCAATGTCACTCATTCATGAAATGTATAAGGTGTTGATATATTGTTGTTTGAAAACTATTTATCTTGATTAAATGATTTCATTTAGTACTTAAAATGTCCCTTGGATATTCAAAAAATACTATGAATCTCCAATTCCTTTGAATTATAAGGTTTTAATTATAGCTTGATTGTCACTTAAATTGATATACCTTTAAATCTACATTAGCAGTTTAGCCAAAATATTTCATATGAAAATATAATACATCCCTTTCATTTCTAACTTCTTCAATAATTTTGTATATCTACCACATTTGAATAGCTCATTGGCATATAACATGTTTGTTTTCATATTTTTCTCTTTCCTTCATTTGATGAATTTTTGTTTCTTGATCATTTAGAATATGTAGCTTATAAATAATAGGTATTTGTTCTCCCCAGCTCTATAATTTCTTGTGATTGACATGTGTTCTTATTTTCTTAGAAGTGGCATCATGGATGTAGAACCTGGAATCTCCATCAATTCCAACCATTGCTTCCTTCTATCCATTGACAGAAGGTTGAGTCCTTACTTTATTGTTGCTCATTCTATGTACATGTAGAAAATAGAACTGGATTTTTTATGTAAAGAATTTACAATTAATAAATTGCTATACATTGTACCTTTTTTTAATTAATCAAAACAATGAGTTCAAAAGTTTCTTTCATACTTTCTATTGTTTCAAATTAGTCTTTATTTTTAATGCAATTTGAATCTATATGATAGAATCAAAGATTTCAAAAAATTGCATATATAGGGAAATTTTATAACAATCATGTAGTCTTTGAATATGATGTGTAAGGACTCCAATAAAAGGTTTGTAGAACACTTGGTGATTCTCTTCCCATTTTCACTAAGAAATAGGCTCCACTTTGATACAAACCCATATCATTAGTAGAATACAAAATATGACCAAAAAAATGATAACAAAAATAATATAAACTATGACATTAATAAAGCATTTCCTTTATGAACCAACATGAAGGAGAGAAATGTTATCACACTAGTTCACACAAGTTTGATTTGTAGAGACATCACTCCCAAAATTACCTTTAATTTAAAAATGCTTTCAATCATTTTGAATAAGGAATTTGATATCCTTGGGGATAATATCATTACACAATATTGGGGTGCATCATCCCTTAGTTTGTAAACCTATCAATGACCTTGCTTCCCTTTCTAAAGAAATAGAATTTTAATATCTCCATGGAACTAAACATATTGATACTCTCCAAAATTAAACTCTTTATAGTCCAACTTGAGATCTATATCCTTCTAACATAAAAAATGATGTATAATGAATTATCATTCAGCCAAACCTTGGTGAAACCCTTAGAGACTACAATATTCAAGCCAATTCATAATACATAAGCCTAAATTTAGAGGTTTTGATGAGATTCCAAAGGAAGAACAATAGCCAAGATAAATCTTCCATTATTATCACAATCCACTCCATTAACTTGTTAACTTAAATCCAAACCATTGAAGGTTCTTTTCGAACAACACTTTCCCTTGCATTCTTAGAGATATCAATAAGGGTATTGATATTCTAAATTAATTATCCCCTATTTAAGTGCACTGGCATCATACTAGGAAGGACATAATAGGGAGCAAGAATTTTTGATATTATTGCATTGTACCAAAACAATTTCCTTAGTGGTCGCCTCTATCTTTGAAGGCACAACATCTATTTGACACTAAAATCAATGAAGATATTGGTATTAATCCTCTCCTTTCAAAAATGAAAGGAAACATTTAGAGTGATAAGGTACTAGAGAATTCCAATAGATGGAATATAGGAGAAAGAAGGGAAAATCCATGAGAAAGACCATAGATTAAAATTATGCAACAATATATCTCTAGAGAACAAACACTTAAAGAGAATATGCATATAACTCTTCACAACCACTATATGTATAAGAGGGTAGGTTATAAATTTCCAACCCCCTTTTACAATGGTTATAAACGATTAGAATTCAATTGTAAGTGTGAAGCCAAAAAGATCATAAACATTAGCGATGATAATGAGACCCTAAAACAAGACCTGAAATGGTTGAGGAGAAACAATCTCAACTTACATTAGGAAGGAATTGAAGAAGAAAAATGAATCTTTTGATGAATATACCCAAATTTAGGAGTCAACAATCTATGCCAATAGGATATAAATGTTGGACAATAACTCTTCAAATAATGTCCAATTAGTAGTAGAATGATTCAACCATTAGAATTAAAAATATATTTAACCACCCAATAGGTCCTTTTAAACCATATGTATGAGTATAGTATCTAATACATTACTTACCTTAGAAGATGATCATCTACCCATCCAACTATTCCCTTGATAAATTATAGAATTTGGGCTTTAGATGAAGCTCTACATTGTCAATCAAGAGGCCATAGATTCTCTATGAGTAACAAAAACATGAAAGAGATATTAAGAAAATAGGTCTTTATTAGAAATAGTATCAACTCATTCATTCTTATCTTTGAACCTCCTATAAATATTTCTAGCAATAGAAGTTCTACTAAAATCTTTGGCCTTGTATATGGTTGAACTCCCTATCTTACTATGTGAATTTTTCTTTTTCACTAAGTATTCTATTTTTTTTGAAACCAATGTACCAAAAATTCCATTTAATATTCTATATTTTATATAAATATTTAATTGTAACATTAAAGAGACTCATACCATACATAGGAAGGTTATACAAGAGATCATTAATTAATAATAGTCTAACTTCTCAACTTAATAACACACCTTGCCATTTATCTAGTTTGGATTGGAATCTCTCAAAGATTTAATCAAAAGGAATCTAAAGAAAATGTTTGGAGATAATCCAAAGGAATAATGAAAACTAAAAATTTTTACAATTATATTTTTACTTATCTTCATGGTTGTTTATGTCAAATTCACATGTTCCATTAATATCTAGCTCTTTTAGTACTATAGTACATAGTGGTCTCATTTGTTGCATTTTTTGTTGCATTCAATTGCATAATGATCTAGCTCTTTTAGTACTATAGTACATAGTGGTCCCATTTGCAAAAAATGCAACTGATCAAGATAGCGATGACCTCTAAAAATCCATGGTTGTTTATGTCAAATTCACATGTTCATTTTTGTCTTCTTCTTTAGAGGTGTTATCCTTATCATTAGTGTGACTGGCATGCCACACATTGTAACCCATTGTTAGAAATATAAGGTAGGCTAGGTTACTAAGAGCGGAGGGGTGAATCAAGAACCAATAAATTTTTATCTTACTTCACCAGTTAATCCTTTATATATTATTTTGATCTAATTGCATGCATGGAAGAATGAAAGCAATAAAACATTCATAACACATTGATACAAGATATAGTGACCTAGAAACCTTCCAATCAGAAAGTAAAACTGGGGCTAGGATGATATCCAGAAGCTTTAGTAATATAGTATAAAGTTAACTTGTTAAGGCTTAAAAATTGACCACTTCTGGTGGTCTACCTTGTTAGGAGCAATAAGGACTATGAGGTCCACCTTGTTAAAGGATTTACAAACATACAATGAAGTATGCACTCAATTAGGAGATTTAGAAAAAAAATTTCTAAGTCTACCTTGTTAAAGGATTTTATTAATGCACCTGTTAGGATGAATCAGTAATTGATCTCTAATCTATAACTCTGATTTGCTAAATGGAATTCCTTGTATTGCAATGATCACCTAGCTATGATAGATAAATCTTTGTTGTCCCTTTAACTACTTATAGCCTTCTTCAATTCACACTCATACACTCTGTATTATTGTTTTACATGCATATTTGGATATGATACAATACATTACATATATACCAATCCAATTCATTACTTTCTAGAGTTGGCTATAATACCAAATTCATCATAATTCACAAAGTCAACCCAACTGCTATCACTCAGGTTTAGAAGACAAAATTGATGATGTTCTGATACATGGAAAACATTGTCAACACTTGGAAAAATTTGGTACTTGATTGAAGTTGAAGCTTGGTCCACACTAATCACTTTCAAGTAGCTTGAACTCAGTCAACATTATGTGACTCAGTGAACACTACAAAACTTAGTAGCTATTGAATCACTTGGTTGACATTGCATAACTCAGTCAACACTAGATTCATCGAGTTAACATTGTGAGATTGGTAGACACTGTAAAGCTTAGTTAACACTATAGAGCTCAGCTAACACTAGAGTCTCCACCACTTCCACTAAATAGCTTGGTAGACACTGCTATGCTCGAGCTATACTATAAACTATCTCTAATGGTTGGTAGATGTTACATAGCTCAACATGAATTGCAAATTATCTATTTAGCTTAGTAGCAATTGAGATCAGTAGCAATGTAACCATTTGACTAAGTGTTGAATCACTAATAGACAAATTGACCTTAATATCAATAATCTGCCCCTTTGGCATTAGTGACAAAAACACTTATCAAACAAAAAATATGAATACTCAAAATTACAAGTGAAAAAATTCTTTATCACCATAATGTGTCTTCAACTTAGTTTTGACTTCCAATTGTTGTAGCTTGGTAACATACTCTATTTTTCTAATTTTTCAAAATTACTTTTGTAAAGATATTTTTTACTTATCTATGCATGTATCTGCATAATACTATACTACTCCCCCATACATATATCTCTCCTATACACATATAGTATTCTCCTCCTTTATTAGAATATTCATAAAGATAATCTTAACATATTTACTTCTCCCCCTTTGCAAATTAAACATATTTTATTTTCCTACCTTTTGACATGAATGCCAAAGGTGTATAATATTTGAAAGTTAATACCAAAATATGACAAGAAATTAGAATGTACCTTCAAAATTAGTACCATAGTCTTGTTCCAGTTATCTTGTAATATCTTACTTGCATACAAGGCTATTTGAACTTCTACTAATAATTCCATCATATGGTCAGCTATGGAGAAGTTGCGATCATGGATAAGAGTCTTTGAATGTGTAATGCATTTTTGTAGTGCATCCATATTTGGAAGAATTGTGCCTTGAATTTCTACAAGTGTGGCCCTGATTTTGGCTTCTTTGCTCAATAATTATGCATCTAGATTTTTTAGATATCTGATCTTTGTAAAATGTGCAAAACTATAACTCAAATCAAGTGATAGCTGGTGTGCACTTTCTTTCATATCCTCATCTATCTTGGATAATTTATCCTTGATCTCCTTTGTGAAGATAGATGTGTCACTTAGTTTGATAAACAATGAGACAACATTATTGATAGATGTTTCTAGTGAAGCAAGAATGTTAGATAGTTCTACTTGATCTATTGCAATCTTTAGTGCAACTTGCTCCAACACTTTTTTTTCAAACTTTCTTTTAGCTCTTTGCAGTAGTTTTTCTTGTACATTCAAATCTTCATTATACTTGCGGACAATTTTAGCTAACTGATCTAGAATAGGTTGTTTTCTATCAACCTCAATACTTAGAGAATCAAAAAATGTGCTATTTATATCCTCAATGACTTGATTTTTCTTCTTCTTATCTTCTATAAGCTTATGTTTCTTAGCCCTTTTCTTCAATAGTTCACCTAGGGTATCCATTTGATTAGGAGTGAGGATAGAGATATCCCAATTTGGAATAATAATATCCTCATCTAGATCAATTTCTTCTTCTTCTTCTTTACCCCTAACCTTTAGAAAGGCATAAACAATTTCTTTACCCTTATTAAGAACTTCAGTGCTTGGTTGAGACTGATCGTCAACTATCATTGCACTGGCTATGGATATACTTGGAATAGAAATAATTTTATAAATATATGGAATAGAAATAAATAAATAGCATTGATAACAAGAATACCTTGTTGTTTCTTAGTTAAGCTTGATGATGGAGGAACATGCTACTCAAAAGATGAAGTGTTGGGCACTTTAGTCTATGAAATACTTGGCAACACAGATCCAGAGATTGGTTGGGTGCTTGGTGTAATAGTGCTAACCACAACCAACTTAGTATGAGCCTTTTGAGAGCCTAATTGCACTAAGGCTTTGCTCAGATAGTGAGGAAATGAAGTCATAACTAATGTTGCAATCTTCTCTACATCAATTTCTTGAATGCTGTATATTTCTAGAAGACTTTCCTTAGTGGCTTCCTATCCTTCCTCCTCATCATCAAAATCAACATCATTTATCTCATCATCTCTTATTTCTACTTCTTCTTCTACATCCTCATCATCAACATCCTTGTCATCAACATCCACGACAAAGTCACTGGGTTTGTGTAACTCATAGATATTCTTCCATGTGGTATTAGTTTTCTTCACCATAGATTCAATAGCTTTAAGAAATATCATACATGTGTTGAATTTGAGAGTGAGATTCTTCTCATTCTGCTTCAAGGATTCCTTCACCTCGTTCTCACCAAGACTTGGCATAAGCTATCTTAAATTTTGTCCATAGATGTCCTTTACAATCTTCATTACATTTTCCCATCTAGGTTTAATTGCCTTCAAAAAGTTTATCAGGAATTTGTTGTGAAAGCTTATCTAGTGAATATTTCCACTTGCACAATTTTTCCATGAGATTATCCTCAATCTTTTTTTTCTCTTCTTCATTCTTGGTTCCATACTTAGAGAATTAAAATATGCCATACTAAATCCTTCTTCCATTATTTTCTATTTTTCTTGAAGTGTAGGTGTAAATCTTTTGAAGATGATCTGTTTGAATTTATCTTCACCTAACTTCAGCTTCTTCTTGGATTTGGTTGCTCTTCTTATAAATACTATAGAAAAGGACTTAGTAGGCCTTGTTATAATAACCTTCCCCTTCTTCTTGGGAGGCTCTTCCTTCTCAGATTTAGTTTCCTCTGCCTCATCCTTTTCATCTTCTACATCATCTCCTTTTCCCTTGGTAATCATAAGAGGAGAACTTGATGATTTTTCTTTCTTGATTATCTTTTCTATCCTCTTTAATCCTCTACTTACTACTTGAGCTAGCTTTATCTAAAGCTCAATTCTTGCTCTGGCTTCATCATAGGTTCCAAAATAGGTGGCTTTAGGATCCACAAGCTCACTGAATAGAGCTTCACTGATATTCTTAGTGTCATCAATGTTAACCTCATAGTCTAGAGCCTTAACCCATGCCACTCTAGGTTTGACTACTTGAATATATCCTTTGTCACAATCAACCATGAAACATATATCTTGCTCATAGTCTTCTACAAGCTTCCTAGGTATACTAAATCTACTTTCCATATTTTCCTTGAATGACTCAAAGTAATTATCCATAATGCTGCTAAAATTTTCACCCATTTTTTCTATGTAATCATTGATTTGGTATAAAACTGGAACATCCTTTCTCCATGCAATAGATCCTTTAGAAGGGAAAAAAAGATTAACAAAGAAAACTTGACATGTCAAAAGAGAACTGAACTTAGATGGGTTTTCCTTGACACTTTGATGCTTTCTATATTCTTGTTGAATTGTATCAGCAACAACTCGACAAGTCAAAAGAAAAATTATTTTTCACCACCTTGTATGCTAGATCAACAGCCTCACATGACATGTTTTTCAACTAGCTTGAGCTATATGTCTTGTGAGAAATCACATGGATTCTAAACTTCAACTCCATGTCTATCATACCACTAAGCTTCATGCCTCTACTATCCCACTTAGCAAGGGTCAGCTTTGTTTAGTTCTATCTGACCTAGGGCTTTAGTGGTCTTATCTTTGTTTAACATTGGCAATCCACTAATTATGTGTATCATCTTCATCGTTATTTGGATAGGGTGATCTAACCACAACTGCCCATTTTGAATTATGCTCAGAATAAATTTGATCCATTTGACTTGAAAGTCCTTCTACATATGAAGAATATGTGTTAAGTCCTTTGTTTCCAAATTATTATGCTCAGGCTTTAGAGTGCCATCCACAGATAACTCATTGAACACTTCATTCATTTCTAGGGTTCCAAGTTCTTGGATAGAACAATGATAGAATGAATGGATATTGTGGAAAAGAAGTACCTTGGGCAAAATTTGTGGTTGCACTTTAGTGCGGTCTAATGTCTCTGCGATTGTTGGACTCAACTTGAATGTGAGAGCTTTGCAATCCACTCCATGAGCCAACATTTCTAATCCTTTCTTCACTTTTCTATTTGTAGATACCATCACTCAATAGGGTTTTGAAAATGGTAAAATATTCAACAATAATTGCTCAAATCACTCAGAAAATCTGAATTCTCTCTTCACCTTGTGCTTTGAAAATTTGTGGTGAAATAATGCATTTGATTTCTTCCTTTTAACAAATTTCCTCTTTTTAATCACCATTAATTCTTCGTACATACACTCTCTTGGTGAAAGGATGTCCTCCACTTGGTTTGGTCTTTAATACTCGGAAGAAACCTTCAACTTGGTCAGGTCTCCTAACTTGGTATGAACTACCAACTCAAAGAACAACAAAACTTGATAGCATTACCACCATTCAGTCTAACCTTGGTACTCAATAGAGTCACCAACTCAGTGTCTATAGTATGAAACAATATGTAACCTAACCATACTTGGTAAGGTCTTGAACTTCTATTATCACTCAGTGATTCTTGTGCATCTTGAATGTTGATATGGATCTTTCTACTTGCTAGTTGGAACTAATGTTAGATGACTTCTTTTGAATCATAGTTCCATTGATCTCAATAGGGAACTAAGTTAAAATTATTGTGTCACCCAACTCATTGACTTGGGTGTCATCCACTTCATGTTTTTGTCTTGCATTCTCTAGAGATTTTGGTACCCATCACTACCTCATTTGTTTTATGATATTTTCATCTTTGGCTCTTTTTTCATCTTCAATTCTTCCTATATTCATATAGTTCTTGGCAAGATTTCCAAGTTCTATACAACTACAACATCTCTTCTCCTTATGTGATGTTTCATACATTTTTCTCCAATGTTTCCAAACTCACCACTGTAGTGACATCTACACCAAGTGTTGTAATCTCATCCAAATATTTCTTTCACAATTTGTTCTATTGGGTTCCACTTCTTGGTTGTGCATTCTAAGGATTTGTGTCCTTTCTTGCAATTGTGACACTTTTATTCAAACTTAGGTTCCTCTATGCATTCACTTGCTCTATGTCCATGCTTGTTGCAACTGTAACACTTTCCATTGAATTTTTCTTTACCATTGCTCCAACATTTGTTTGATATATGACCTATCATACCACAATGATTACAATTAGGCCTTTTTTTCTTTTTATCTCCTTGCTGATATGATTCGCCATCTTCTATATATCCTAATCCAGCTTTTCCTTTGTGTCCATACTAACTTTTCTCATTAAATTGATTCATGTTTTCCTAAGATTTTATCATTCTTTCATTGGTTTTCTTTTCAATACTGAGATCATTTTTTAGTCTTCCATTCTCTATCCTTAGATTGATAAGCTCTTGATTTTCATCATTGAGTTGATCGATCAAGTCTTCTTGTTGAAAAGATAGTTGTTGAATTTCATTGTCCTTCCCTTCAATCACTTCATTGTCTTTGTATTTTTCTTCCATGACTTCACATAATCTAACTAATTGGATTTATTGCTTTCTTTTTAGTTTTTTTACTTCTTCTTGAAGATTAGGATTCTTCTCCAATAGGCCTTTGATTTCTACATTAGATTCATTTGAATTTCTTTCTAGACACAAGTCTTCAATACTTCCTTTAGCGTAGAGATTTTTATCCATTTGTATTGCAAGATCATTCCTTCTTTACAATGATTGAGAGAGTTGTTCCTTTTCTTTCTTGAGTTGTCCAATAGCCAATTCCAAATCCAACTTTTCATTCTCAAGAGCCTTATCTAGCTTGTATACCTCCATTGCCTCTAATCTTATATTAAGCTATCAAACTTCTTCTATGAGAACTAGTAGCTCTGATACAAATTTTTGGAAATATAAGGTAGGATAGTTTATTGAGAAGGGAGGGGTGAATTAGGAACTAATAAAAGTTTATCTTACTTCACCAATTAATCCTTCATTTATTATTCTAATCTAATTGGATGCATGAAAGAACAAAAGCAATAAAACATTCACAACACTTTGACATAAGATATGGTAACCCAAAAACCTTCTAATTAGAAAGTAAAACTGGGGTGGGGGTGATACCCTCAAGCTTTAGTACTATAGTATAAAGTTAACTAGTTGAGGCTTACAATTGACCACTTCTAGTGATCTTCCTTGTTAGGATCAATAAAGACTACAAGGTCCACCTTACTAAGGATTTACAAACATACAATGGAGTATTCACTCTATTGGGAGATTTAGCAAAAGACTGTTAAGTCTACCCTATTAAAGGATTTGACTGATGCACTTGTTAGGATGAATTAGTAGTTAAACTCTAATTTGTTGAATGAGATTCCTTGTATTGCAATGATCACCTAGTTGTGATAGATAAATCTTTTTCATGCATATTTGGATATGATAAAATACATTACATATATGCCAATCCAATTCATTACCTTCTAGAGTTAGCTACAATACTAAATTCATCATAATTCACAAAGTCGGCCCAACTGTTGTAACTTAGGTCCCGAAGACAAGCTTGGTGATGTTCTCATACATGGAAAACACTATCGACACTCGAAAAACTATGTCACTAAGTTGAATTTAAAGATCAGTCCATACTAGTCACTTTCAAGTAGCTCAAACTTGATCAACATTGTGTGACTTGGTAAACACTAAGAAACTCAATAGTTTTTGAATCACTTGGTTGAGATTGCATGACTCGATCAACACTAGATTCATTGAGTTAACACTGCAAGCTTGGTAGACATTGTAGATTTTTGTTAACTCTACAGAGCTTAGTTAATATTGTAGTCTCCATCACTTCCACTAGATAGCTTAGTAAACACTGCTATGATCGGGCTATACTATAAACTCACTTCCACTAGATAGCTCAATAAACACTGCTATGATCGGGCTATACTATAAACTATCTCTAATGCTTAGTAGATGTTGTGTAGCCTAGCATGACCTGAAAACTATTTGTTTAGCTTGGTAATGTGTGATAAAATGTTGAAACACATTTATGAATCATTATATCCAATATTTCTCAAGAATAAGATCTCAAATGGCAATCCATAGCTCTCTATTCATGGAGTGTAAGGGTTTGTAATGGAGGCCCTTAGTTTGACCTAGTTTGTGCCCATGCAAGTTCACCATGAAATGAGAGATTCAAAGAGGAAAACCAAGAGTTATAGTATCCATGATCATCAAATATGCATAAAAATGAAGATTCAATGTAACCTAAATGATAACAATGAAAAGAAATGCAAGTAAGGAAATCTAATCTATGAAAGGAAATAACAATAAAATATTAATCTATGAAAAAATATGACTAAGATAATATAAAAATGCAAGGATGAAATCTGATGATGGAAGCAACTAATGCAAGAGAGAATAAGAGAAGAAGAGAGAAGTTGCAATGAAGCTCCAATGTCCAATCCCTAAGCCAACTCAAACACTAATGCTCAAAATCCTTCTCCAAAATTGCTCTCCAAACCTATAGCATAATAATAAAATATATCTCTATATTCCTCTATATCTCTCTATATTTCTCTCTATATCTTTATATATCAAAATGAGAGGGAAAGGGCTCCTCATAATGGAAAATAAGGAGGTGTGAGGCTTCTCCCAACCAATATGGGATATTAGAGTTTGATCCATGTGAGACGAAATTCCACCAATGTGAAAAGAGGAGTGTTTGGGAACAAAGTGGAGGGAGGAAATTAAAGAATCCCACTTAGAAATATGTGCATTCAAGTGTAGAGAAAAAGGAATTATTTATTTATTTATTTTTAATTTATTTTCTTTTTTTCATCACAAAAAGATATTTAAGTGGGGATTTTATTTCTTTAATTAAAAGAGGGATTTTTTTTTAATTAAAAGGAGATTTATTTTATTTAATTAAAATGGATGTTTTCTTTTAATTAAATGAGATTTAGAATAAGATGATCAAACCTTAGGAAATATTGAAATAGTTAAATTAATTACAATTTGTTCAAGAAAAATAATTTGAATTGATTTAATAAAATATTTCAATGCATTGATATAGAAAATTGATAAATTGAAGAATGGGGCCTATTGTCTAGGCGACCATTGTAGGGTGCATACATTTGCCCCTCTTTGAGTAATGTGTGATTGTTTTGGCAACACATCTAGTCAAAGAATGTACTTGAAGTGTGAGGTCATTTTAGGATCACAAAACAACATAGATGTGTGGTTAACTTAGGAACACAAAGAATAAAATTTTGACAACAATTTTGTCTTGAAAAAGACAAGGCTATCCTAGGCAGAACAAAGATTGATAAAGCTTAATCAAGGATTGAAGTTTGATAGGTACTATCCCCTCACAATCAAAATTGAAATTAAATATAAAAGAAACAAAAAATTGATAAATTTGATCAAATCAAACTAAAGATAAGGTTCTTGATGTAAGATGAAAAATATAAGGATCACAAAACCAAGTTAGATCATTAAGCATGAGATATTATGCCCCAAAGTTGAATTAGAAGGAAAGAAGTGGGGTAAAAGAAAATGGAAGATAGAAGTTTGGAAGAGGTGGAAAGAAATAGAAATTAGAAGGAGAATTTACATCAAGAAAGAGAATGCCTCAAAATCAATCAACTATTTAAGATAGAAAATTTTGATTGAGATCATGAAAGAAGATATGGAAATGAAGATCAAGACATGGCCTAGTTGATTAAAAGTCCACAATAAAGATGAAGGAAAACCCTCTCAAACTCATAATGCAACCTAAAAATGCAAATTAACATGAAGTCTAACAATGCAAGCTACATGAAAATGCAAAGGTGTACTTGCAATAGAGCAACTAAAACCTAAAATTTTTTGTTCATCATTCATTAGAGAATGTTAAAGAACTTATTTTCATCATTGGTCCATTATTAATAGACATCAAAAAATTACACAATCATCACTAGTCAAAAGCGCAACTATAAAGATATGAATGTGGAAAGATTCTAACATAAGCATCAAAGAAATAAAGGTCAAGATGAATTTGATGTTAGCTTACCCTATTTAATGTAGCAAAACCATGCTTGCATCAAGGCATAGATTTTGGGATGACCATAAGAATGGTTGTGCAAAAAAAATCAAGGATGATGCCAAAAATATCCTAAGTGTTTCAAGGGGACAACAAGAGACACTCTAGATTTTCAAGACCACACCCACAAGAAGAAAGAAAATAAAAACATGCCCCATGACCCAAGTCCTCTTGTCCATGACATCCTTGAGAGACTTATTAGACAAGAACACTCAACCAAAATTAATAACAGTCAATGCATAAAGAAAGGATCATGACATAGCTCAAGCATTAAGTGTTGTGTTTAAAAATTTAAGTGTGTTAACTGATATTGAGTTCTAAGGATAAAGATCAAATGCTTGAAATTAGGTAAGATCACATGAAAAAATTGGGTAAGGAAAAACTAATAAGTGTTAAAAAGCATTTAATGTCAAGGGTTATATTGGAAAATGCAGTTGGGGTGGTGTTGAAAAACACCATTTTTGAGGTGTCCTAAAGACTAACACATCCAAGAGACCAAAGCTAACATAGTTATGATGTCCCCTAGACAAAGACAAAGATAAATTCCAAACCAATGAAAGAAGGACAAGGAATTATGGAGAAAGGCTAAGTGTCAAGAGCACACACTAATAAATAGGGGTGCAAAGGCCTCAAGTAGCACTCATTTCCAAATTTTCACAACTTGGATTTTACTGCAATTATTATTATTATTATTATTATTTGGATTTTTATTTTTTGGAGATACATCAAAGCATCTATTTCTAGGTTTTCACTAAGATGTTCAATTTTTCAAGACATTTTTTTGTTGGAGTTGATGAAATCCAACTCCGAAGACGCCCAAGATCACCTGCATGCAAAAACCTGTCAAAGGGAAGCCAAGGAGAGAAGAGCATGGAGCAAGGGAAAAACCCTAAATGGACATGAGAGAAAATATGCAAACACAAGATAATATGTATTTACAATATGCAATATCTTGATATTGATATTGTTGTTGTTATGAAAATACAATGAGGGAGCTCGAATATAAAGAGCTCAAGGAATCTTCCAAAACAAGCTAGAAGATGCTAGGAGATAATTGTGACAACTAAGCATACATCCACATGAGGTGGAAAGTCCTCGAACAATGTGAGAGGATAAGTATGACTTAGGAGAGAACAAACTCCTGTATTGTCAACAACTTATAACTAACTCCTAGACTACAACTAATAAATAAAATGCATTTACCTAAGTAAGCTTAAGTAAATAGAATAAATAATTAGTAAATTAATTAATTACTCTAAAACCCCCCCTTAAGTGCAACTTAGGGAAATGCCTTATGCTCACAAAACTAAGAAATGCAAAATGGGTCCCGACAATGAGGCCATGCTAGGTACCCATGAACAATGCAACAAAATGAAACCTCTAAAAATGGGGAAAGAGTGAAAACCACGTGGGAAAAACCTTCCCCCAAAAAGAGGTAAAAACCTAGTGAAGAACTGAAGAAGCCTCCAACTAGGGGAATGTCCCCTAAAATAGGAACAAGGAGTGATCATGAAGAGCATCACTGAAGCATGAAGAAGCCGCAAAAACTCTACCATCAAAAAGAAAATTGCTGATCTAAAGAACCTCCATGGAAGAAGAAGGCATGAACCGAGCATGTCTATATGGTAGATGATCCATCTCGCCAAAATGCATAGGTAGCCAGCCACTGCAATCACCTTGTATATAGGATCAACCACTGAATACATAGTTCACACTAACAAACCATCAAACCATGGATGCATTAGAACAACAACATAACCCCCATTAATGCAGATAGGGTGAGATGATAGGCAATTGAGAAGGTGGGCCAAAATCTCCTACAAAATAACCAAGAACAATGATAGAGGAAGAGGTACAGACACCTATAAAGACATGGTCACACTAACGCTACATGGGGCTAATGTCATGAAAGGGACACTCACTTGACAAAGGGAGAAGCCTAAAATAGCAAACAACTATCCCCCCCAATGGTGCTTTATAAAAATAGTGCATGTACAACTAATTCAAAACAACATTCATAATCTCCAAAATGCAAGAATGGCACTTTATCTCAGTGTGATACATAAAAGTGCTTCAAAGTGATAGCTACAATGATTAGAACTGAAAACAAGCTAATACAAAATATAGTACAGCCTAAAACAAAGGAAACCATGCAAGGAAAATGATCCTCGAGCCTAAAACACTCAAGATATCCACCATATAGAAAAATGCCAAAAATATGATAGAAAGAGCATGGGCTAAAAACTGGAAAAAATGACCACATTTTTGAAAAGGTGACAAAACTAGCTTTCCAAAAATATAAAGTTTTCAAAAAATTGACATAGGATGCAAAAGATATGCATGCCAGAGTCAAAAACATAACTTTGAACTTCAACTAAAAAAAGGACAATAAAAAAAAATCAAAACCTAAAAATACTTACACCAATGTCTCCATCTCGGAACTAGCTTTTTGGTGCTTCTTTTGGATTGGAAAAATACCTCCGTATGTTCAAGTTATGGCCAAAAAATTGAAGGTAGGTCAAAAAGGACCTTGAAGGAGAGGTGCCAAAAGGTGCTAATGCAGTGCCGACATCAGCAAAACATGGTATTAAAATTGATGGCCATTCAGTTATCACCACAAAAAAGAAGGCCACATGGCTGCCATGTGGTAGTGCCATGTGGATGCCATGTGGCAGGTGGCTGACATGGCAGGGGCCACGTTGCAAAGTGCCATGTGGTAGACCTGCCACGTGTCACCTGTAGACTGGGTGACAAAAGCTCAAAAAATCCAACTGTGTAGATCCACGTGGGTGTTGAGTCTTTGAGTGGCACAAGGGTGGAAAAACTTGCAGTGGAGCGGTGACTGTAGGCAGAGGTGGCAGGATCAGGCGTTGCACCGCAGCTGAGTGGAGAGGATGGTGGCGGAGCAGAGGGGCCATTGTCTCGAGCGGTGCTACTGTGGTCCATTGGTTCTACTGTCAACTTGTTGGAATTATGATATATTTGTCATTAGTTACAAAACTTATTTGATTCTGAATGCTTATCGAGCTCATCACTCAGTCTATAGTTCATATCGAGCGTTTAGTAGTGGTTACCAAGCAGAACGGTTCATACCATGCTGAATAGTGGTCACCAAGCAAATGGGAAGTTCAATAGTGTTTACCAAGTTCTCAGTTTTCACCAAGTCATTAGTTGAAATTAGTGTTTACCGAGTGATCAAGGTAAATGAAGGACTTAGTGTTTATCGAGTGAACAAGGTAAATGAAGGAATCAGTGTTTACTAAGTGAAGAAGGTTATCAATGGATTCAATTTTTACTGAGTGACACAATATTCACCAAGTCATCAATGGTTACCGAGTTCCAAGCTACTTAGAGTGATTAGTATGGACCATGCCTTTACTCTTACTGAGTGCATGATGATGCAGTGTATTGTAGTGGATGTCGAGTATCAGAAGGTCACCAAGTCAATTTGAGGAATCTGAGTTTTCTACTATCTGGACGACTCAGTAATGTTTTGTTCACTTGTGTTTGGCCGACCTTGCCAATGTAAATATTGGAATGGTATATATGTAATGTATTATATCATTTGTAAAATATGATAAAATGTTGTATATCATTGTATGGTGTTGTATTGCAATATTTTGAGAAGAGTGAAAGCGAATCAGTAGCAGAATAGAATAATACAACAAGGTCAACATAGATGCAAAAAAGTTATATCTATCACATTAGGTGATCAGTGCATAAAGGATCTTATCAGCATTCATTTGTAACCAGATCCGCTACTTCATCCTAACAAGTGAATCAGTTTGTAAATCCTTTAACAAGGTAGACTTAACAATCTTTTGTAGATCTCCTAATAGAGTGCATACTTCATTGTATGTTTGTAAATCCTCTAACAAGGTGGATCTAGCAATCCTACTTGCTCCTAATAGGGCAGATCACCAGAAGTGATCATTGTAAGCCTTAACAGGCCAACTTTATGCTACAGTATTGAAGTTTTATGGGCATCATCCCCACCCTAGTTTTACTTTCTAATTGGAAGGTTTTTGGGTCACCAAATCAGTGTGTTCAGGTGTTATGAATGTTTATCTTTTCATGCATACAGTAGATTAGATGAATGAATGGTGAATATGTTATTATGCTGAATTGATTTAAAGTTTTAGAGTTACTAATTCAACCCTCTCCTCTCAGTAACCTTGTTAGTCCTGATTATTTACAACACAACTACGGTGGTGCATAGGCTACACGATGGTAGTGTAGTGGTGGCCACTAGGTAGTGCACCCTGATTTGGATTGTTTTTTATTTTTTTGATGAAATAATCTGTACAATTTGTACGAAAAGCCCTGCAACAAATTTTTTTTGCCTCCCAGAGCCTTGTCTCCAAAAATGGAAAGTTTTATATGAATCCTAATTGCAAATGGCCTTTCGGATCCAATGGAAGTGTCCATTTGGGCCCAATGTGCTCCAAAAATTTTTTGTCTCCCTAATTTGAAGAAAAAATGCACAAAAAAACTAGGGTTTGTGATGCCAAATCATGGCTTCAAAAATTCTTCAACCAAGAAGCAGTAGGGAGGCTCTGATACCATGTTGGAGTTGATGAAATCCAACTCCAAAGATGCCCAAGATCACCTGCATGCAAAAACCTGTCAAAGGGAAGCCAAGGAGAGAAGAGCGTAGAGCAAGGGAAAAACCCTAAACAGACATAAGAGAGAAAATATGCAAACACAAGATAATATGTATTTACAATATGCAATATCTTGATATTGATATTGATGTTGTTATGAAAATACAATGAGGGAGCACAAATATAAAGAGCTCAATGAATCTTCCAGAACAAGCTAGAAGACGCGAGGAGATAAGTGTGACAACTAAGCATACGTCCACATGAGGTGGAAAGTCCTTGAACAATGTGAGAGGATAAGTATGACTTAGGAGAGAACAAACTCTCATATTGTCAACAACTTATAACTAACTCCTAGGCTACAACTAATAAATAAAATTCATTTACCTAAGTAAGCTTAAGTAAATAGAATAAATAAATAGTAAATTAATTAATTACTCTAACATTTTTTATTGACAATATATCATTTTTTGGATTTTTTGAAATGTTTCATTTTTTGGGATTTTTTTAGGATCAATAAATATATGCAAAGGATGCCTCCAGAAAGAACAGGCATCATGGATATAACTTCTTCAGGTGCAAGACATTGATAGGATCAGGGAGCTACTCTCCCTCTTTTGTAAACAATAAATAAGCACCAAACCCAAAAGTTGTTGCAATGATGTAAGGTCCAAGCCAATTAGGTTCAAATTTCCCCTTTTGATATCTCTATTGCTGATTCTTAGGATTTTCTCATAGGAAAAGATCTCCCACCTAGAATTCTCTAGGGTGAACCTTTTTGTTGAAGGCTTTGGACATATGCTTTTGATAAACCCTCATATGGTCAAATGATGCTTTACATTTCTCATCTAAAAGTTCTAACTCTTGAAGTCTCATGGCACAGTAGTCTTCATCTGTAACTAAACCTTTGAGAGAAACTCTAAGTGAAGAAATCTCAACCTCTTTAAGGTAACACTACTTCAGTGCCATATGTGAGAGAAAAAGGAGTAGCCCTGGTAGGAGTATGAATACTTGTTCTATAGGTCCACAAAGCTAGATTTATTTGTAAATACCAATCTCTATTTCTCTTATGAACTATTCTATGTAGGATCTTTAGAATAGCCTTATTTGATGATTCTGCTTGACCATTTCCTTGCAGAAATTAAATGGAGGACCAATGTTGTTTAATCTTGAATTTCTTGCAAATTTGTTTAAGGTCCTTACTTTTGAACTAGCCTCAATTGTTAGTAATAATCTCAGAAGGCAATCTATATCGATAGATGATATGGTTTAGAATGAATAGAGAGACTATTTTTCCTAAGACAATAGATAGTGGGACAACTTCTACCCATTTAGTAAAGTAATCAGTAGCAGTGATAATAAACTTATGTCCACCTGATGAGTTAGGATGAATCTACCCAACAACATCAAAGGCCCATCACTAAAATGGCCAATGATAAATATAAGAAATGAGCTGGAGCATGTATCAAGTTACCATGTTTTTGAAACTTTTCACATGACTTTGCAAAAAGCTATTGCATCAATCTACATCATGGGCCAATAGTATCTTGCCCTAAGCAACCTTTGGGCCATGGAAAGACCATTGGAATGTCCACCATAAATGCCCTCATGGATTTCAACTAACACTTGATCATATTCTTCCTTTTCTAAGCATCTAAGAAGCATTCCATCTAGACCCCTCCTATAGAAATCAGCAGAGATAAGGGAATGGTGAGAGGCATTTTGGATAAGGTTTTTATGTTCAAATCAATTAAAGATTTTGGGTATAATAATATCATGAAGGCATGAATAAATGGCACCATAATGGGATGACTCACTACCAATGAGGGTGCAAATAGCATGACTTTCTTGGGAGTCATAGATAGGATGTTTTAGCTCTTCCACTAGGAATTCATGTTTCTCTAACTGAAGAAGTGAATCAAGTGTAGCCATGGCATTAGCTGTTTCATTTTCTATTTGAGGGATTTATTGAAATGTGACAAATGTGAAGTATCATCTCAAGGAATCAACCATTTTCTTGTAAGGTACCAGGTTCTCATTTTTTGTTAGATATTCATCATTGACTTGGTTGATTATCAATTGTGAATCCCCATAAATGTGTAACTCTATGATTCTCTATTCTATGGGGAAAAAAATGTGCTAAAATGTTGACACACTTCTATGAATCATTATATCTAATATTTCTCAAGAATGAGATCTCAAATGGTGATCCATATCTCTCTATTCATGGAGTGTAAGGGTTTGTAATGGAGGCCCTCAGTTTGACTTGGTTTGTGCCCATCCAAGTACACCATTAAATGAGAGATTCAAAGAGGAAAAGCAAGAGTGCTAGTCTCCATGATCATCAAATATGCATGCAAATGAAGATGCAGGCTAATCTAAATAATAAAAATGTAAAGCAATACAAGAAAGGAAATCTAATCTATGAAAGGACATAACAATGCAATATTAATCTATCAAAACAAATATGACTATAAGATAATATGAAAATGCAAGGATGAAACCTGATGATGGAGACCATGGATGCAAGAGAGAATAAGACAAGAAGAGAAAAGTTTCAACAAAGCTCCAATGTCCAAACCCTAATGCTCAAACTCCTTCTCCAAAATTTCTCTCCAAACCTGTAGTATAACAATAAAACCTTCCTCTATATTTCTCTATATATCTTTTTCTATATATCAAAATGAGAAGGAAAGAGATCCTTATAAAGAAAAATATGGAGGTGGGAGGCTTCTCACAACCAATATGGGATAATAGAGTTTGATCCATGTGAGACAAAATTCCACCAATGAGAAAAGAGGAGTGTTTGAGAAGAAAGTGGAAAGAGGAAATTAGAGAATCCCACTTAGATATATGTGCATTCAAGTGTAGATAAAAAGGTTTTATTTATTTATTTATTTCATCACAAAGAGATATTTAAGTGGGGATTTTATTTATTTAATTAAAAGAGGGACTTTATTTTAATTAAAAAGGGATTTATTTTATTTAATTAAAAGGGATACTTTCTTTTAGTTAAATGAGATTTAGAATAAGATGATCAAACCTTAGGAAATATTGAAATAATTAAAATAATTACAATTAGATCAAGGAAAATGATTTGAATTGATTTAATAAAATATTGCAATGCATTGATTTAAGAAATTGATACACTGAAGAATGGGGCCTATAGTCTAGGTAACCATTTTAGGGTACATATAGGTAACAACTGAGACACTTGGATAACATTGCTTGATGAATGATAAGCTCGGTAGCAATATAACCATTTGACTAAGTCTTGATCATTGATAGATAAATTGACCTTAATGTTAACACCCATACTATTCATTTGATGTGAATTATTTTGAGCCTGACTCATGCTCCTATATCACAAAAATGTTTATATAAAAGTAAATCACTCCAATAGAATGTCCAAAAATATTCTGATTCAATATTAAAATTTTGTAAACTTTTGGATAAACATTGACAATGGTTTTCTTTTCTCATTCTTCCCATTTGCATTCTTTTTGATTCGCAACATATGTCTAAGATCTTGTAGATTCAAATAGACTTGTTGTCTTAAGTGTGAGAGGGGGATGGATGTAAGAATGTAGGTAGTTGGGCTGAATCTAGGCATTTCCTAGCTTTCTTATTATTCGATGTAGCACTTTTTATCTAACATTTAATCATACAAAATCTTAGCTGCAAATAACAAGTGGTATTTTCTTTAATAAGTGACATATTTCTTGTGATCCTATATCACATTCAACAATAAATTCATATAGGGTTTTACAATATGTAGACATGGCTAGGATATCTAGTTTTTGTGACATAAAGATTCCTTTTAGCATTTTAGTACATGCTACAAATCATTTTTCTTCTTTTATTGTATATTTACAACTCACTTTGCAGGTTTAGATCACTGTTTGGCTCATGTGTTGAGTCACTAATAAGTCACCCTTGTCATCTCTGTCTCTTAACTTGCCCATAAATCCTTCAAGCAATCATCCCCCTTCACATTAAACTTAAGTCTTGTTCTCAAATTCACTTATCAAGGTCAACATCTGTGCAAGCATTTCCTTCTCTTGCTTCACTATTACACACATAAACTTGTGTATTCACCCTTGTACACCTCTATTCCATGATTCTCCTTATGTGTATATCTAAAGTCTGGCTCTATACCTCCTTAAATAGGTAATTCTAGCTTTTCCATTTTCACAACCACCACAGATCTTAGGGTTTACAATCAGGTTCATTAGGTTTATTGTATATGTCCATCTTCCTTCTTTTTTAGAAATTTCTCATCCATCAAATTTGATCTAAGTTTGATACCTAATCCTTTCCTTGAATTAAATGATCCAACTCATTAAACTTATCTTCAACATGCATTCCATATCCCAAGAAATCAATTGAGTCAACTAGAAATTGTGATTCTTCTTACATATTCAAAATACTATTCCTCAACAATCACTAAGTTCTAGCACTCAAGTATCACTGAATCACTCAATTGATGTACAAATCTTCCATACCTAAAAAAAGGGGCAAAAATACATGAACAATTTTTTTGAAGTTAATTAATCCACTATGTTAAATACAACTATATTGAATAGGTTATGGAAGTTGAAAAGAGATTAAAAGTGAGTTTTGATTACATCTCATTGAGATGCAAAGTTGACATTTCAACATACTATATGGGTTTAGAAGACACAAGTCAAGGGGCTATTAGAACACCTTGTTTGGGTTAACCAGGTTGGTTGACTAAACCCTAAATGATTGATGATATCATATTGCAAAAATATTTAGGTTTCTTTAGTTCTTCAATTGCATTTTGGATTAAACTTATTTAGGTTCGAGTTAGGATAAGTCGATGTAATTCATGTTTTGACAACATCTCAAAATTTCACCCTTCTGGGGTATATTCAGGTTCAAACCCTAATTGTTGATTAAGTCAAAATTACTTCAATAATTCCTTAAGGCATATTATTAAGTTCATAAATTTTCATAAGTTTTATTAGGTTATCAAGTTCTTTCATATTCATTTGGTGTGTCGATTCAATCTCCTACGTGAACCATTTTCGGATCTTCAATATGTTCATCAAATACCTTAATACTTAACTCTTGTCATTAAAATAAATTATTAAACTATTTAAAAATAATTAAATGTTGATTATTAAATTATTCATGGCATTCATTTCATCCCTAAATCATATTTCTTATCCCAATTAGGGAACCAACCTATTATTCTTTCAATACCCATTCGATCCTATGACCTTCACAATTCGATTTAAACGAACTTTTGAGTAAAAGTATAAAAACATTAAAATTAAATATTTAAATTAATTTTTGAATAACATATTATAATTTATTATGCTATTTTTATTCTTAATATTGAATCAATCTTTAAACATAAACACCTAGCATAACTTCTGAATTATAATACTATCTCGAATGATATTTAATAGTAACCTTTTTCTAATATTCATAATTATTTTACCCATTCCATTAAATGTATTATAGCTTTTCAAAAAGGTGAAATTTAGTTTCCAAAAGTCCCAATATAATATTTAAATTAAAATTAAAAAACTAACATTAACTTATACCTCTAACCATCCCCTAACATTACTAAACCTATCCCTTTCTTTCTCTATGAAAAACACCTAAAATCACCCTTTTAAGGACATGAATGTAATTTATCACAATTAAATTGAACTAAAATAATAATAACTAAACCTAATTATTATTTAAATATCCTAATGATCTTAATTAAACACTATGCATTTAATACTAAACACTAATCTTTTTGTCATTCCTAAACAACTTTCCTAACTTCCTAACTAATTACTATCCATTATAAAATCTCTAACAAATGCAAAACATCACTACCCACTTTCTTACTAACTTAAAATTATATTAGTAATTCATATCAATAAATCACTCCATTAAATCTTTTAAGTCCCTCTTACCACTAATCCCTTTTAACTACTTACCTTTATTAACTACTAACTAAATCTACTTCCAAAACACTCCGTAAACCATCCCCTTGCAACTTGCCAAGTGTCACATCCCTTACCCAAGGGCATGGGGTGGTCCCCAATGCCTTTTCACTTTATTCCAAGCCTACACTTCATAGCCCAAGGAAGATTTGGTCTCCTCCTTGGAGGATTATGTATGGCATCATAAATTGGGTAGGTTTATAGTTACATTGTTCTGATTGGAGGAAGGAGTTTATACTCCATTCAATGCTTATATAACACCTTTATTCTCCCAAATGTTAACATGGCCAGCAAGAGACCTATTCAAATGGGGCAAGGTGCACTTATCCATGCAAGAGTTAAAGGAGGAACCAATGGTGCATAAAGGTAGAAGAATTAAAAGGTTTTAAACAAGAATGTTTTGAACTTATCCTTGCCATCCTTTTTGCCCAATCAACTTGTCATGTCAAGTTTGACATGGGAGCACATGAGGATACTTTTGTAGGACCTTAGGTAATTTCCAATGCCTATCTTGGAGGCAAAGATATTTAAAAGTTATGATTTAAATTTTATTAGGTGAGGGGGAAAAAAGGTAGAATAGAATAGGTTTATTTAAATTGATTTTTACTTTAAAATTTATATAGTTCTTATTTAAAATGGTGTCAAAATATTTTTTAAAATAATATTATAAGAATATTCTCTTTTGCTAGAAGAGAATTAAAACCTTTTCCATACAAAATCTAGAGACCATTTTGGCTGTCAAATAGATGGAATTTTTGTGATTTCTTTTCTCTTCCAAATGCTAGGTTTTTCATAAAAAAATTTAACATGGTAAAGTATAATAATGTTTAGTCCATTTTCTTGGATGGATTATAGGAATATTTTTTTTATTTTTTTATGTTATATTTTGCAATCAACTTAAGATTAATTTTAAATAGTTACTAGACAATGCAATATAAGGTAACATTCCATTGAATCAAATTTCCTCTAAAACATAACCATAATCAAATTGAATAACTTCATATATCATCATTATCTATATTACAATCGATCATTTTTCATTTAGAAATAAATTTTCAAGGGTACAAGGAGTGTTAGAAGAAATAATTTTTTGTTTTGTTTTAAACAACAGTGAGCTAGCCAGTATATATATTTTATTAAAAACTTGATCCAAAGACTCAATTAGGAAAGAATTAGGGAAGAAAACCCGATATCATTGTTGTTACATATATAGAGTTAGAAATGAATTGTGAAACACTATATTTCTACATTCATCCTAAACCAATCAATTTTCAAGGGATTTACCTATTGGTTTGAGAATGGTTTTGACATTCAAGTGTCAACACACTTAACCAATTTCATTATTTATGCAAAGACACTATGTATGCTGAGCTATTGTATGTGCCGAGCCAGTATTTCAACAGGTGCCGAGTGACTTCAAGTGTTGAGTAAGTAATAGATGTCAAGTGATATATAGGTGTCGAGTCACAGTTGATGCTAAGAAAGTTAGAGTGCTTCATATGCCGAGTGAGCTAGAATCATACATGTGAAGAGCAAGATAGAATGTAATAGGTGCCAAGAAAACTAGGATAGTATATGTGTCGAACACAAGTAGTCCAGTATGTGTCGAGTAACATAGAATCAACATATGAGTTTGTGCCTTCACAAACTTAGATGTAAACCATTTTTAGAGCCAACATAGAAGGATTTCAAAGGGAAATAAGGATAAGAAAAAATCTTTTATATTTCCTATGCAATCAGCATGCAACCAATTATAAAAATGAAGAAGGCATGCAACCAATAAGAAATATGCAAGGAATGAGTAGAAATTCAAGATTCGATATGGATCGTAGATCCATACCTAACCCTAAGTCTATGAAGTCCTTATAAGAAGGCTTAGACCCCACAATTTTATGTTGCTAAAGAGAAGTTAGAAGGAAGTCGCTAAGCAAATAACAAATTGTAGAAGAGGACAAACTACAGGGGCATCATAGACTTAGAGAATTGAGCAGTAGTTACACATTTAGTTGATCAAAATAGGACAAGGGATAATAATAGAGATCAGATCAAGAAAGGGTCACATCAGAGAGAGCAGATCAAGTGCCTAAATCCAACAATTAAAGACTGCATACTATCAGGTTAATTATTCTAATACTTTCTTGCCATTGTATTAGATGTTGGAAATCCTATATTGATAGGTTAGCTTAACAGCTAGGTGGGATAACCTTTCGAGAAGGTGATTGAAAATCCTATTGAATTAGGTGAGTTTAATAGCCTATTGTAAATCCTTTAACAGGGTGACACTTCTTGTAAAGTGTTTGTAAATCCTTTAACCAGGTCACTATTGATACAGTGTAAAGCCTTTAATAGGCCAGACCATCACAAGTGGTCAAAAAAGTTTTGCTACAGTGATTTTTGTGGGTATCATCCCCACCCCAGTTTTACATTCTTATTCCTGGAGGGTTTCTGGGTTACCAAATTCCTAGTGTCATGTGTTGATGCATAATTTTATTTCATGTTTTCTTAAATGTTTATATGCATGTAGTTTACTTTTAGTTATGTGTTGAAAAATATTTAAAAAGATAAAAACTAGTTACTTCTGATTCATGCCCCCTCTCAGAAGTACTCTTCCCATTTTGAATATTTCAACAATTGGTATTAGAGCCCTAGGTTCTCACAAGGAGAAGCCTAACAAATTAGAGAAAAGGTCTAAATATGGAAGTCTTCAAACTTGGGAAAATCATAGAAAATCAGGTGATTGATGTGCATCTCGCTCTACATAAATTGGAGGAAGCCAGAGAAGAATTGAGAAAGTCCTTAAAAAGAAGGAAGGATATAGCAATAGCTGAAAATGACATACACTACAAGGAGATTGATACCACACAAGTTTTTTTCCAATGGAGATTCCAAGGAATTTGATGTAGGAATAGTTGAACTAATGGAGAAAAACAAAGCTCAAGTAGAAGAGATATGATCTCTTAAAATAGAGCAAGAATCACAAGCCATTATGCTATGTGAAATAACTAAACAAAAGAAAAGAGAAATTGAAGATAGGGCTATGCTTGAGGATGACAAAACAAACCTTGCAAACAAACTTGAGGAGAAGTCCACAAAACTTAAAAAGATCTCCAACATGCAATTGGATACACTTAGCCAAATGATGAATGCTCATCATGAACTAAACATGAAGGACATTGAGATCTCCACTCTAAGAATGTAGAATGAACAATTGTAGAATGAATTGAAGAGAGAAAAAGAGATAGCAGAGAGCTTCAACAAATCAAGTGAAGCCATCAAACACTTTGAACAATTGCTGAAATCACCAAGATCCAACAATGACACTTCAGGACTTGGTTACACTAGCACTGAGCAAGGAGAATCATCCAAGACTATAGAAGAAAGGAGTAACAAAGGTAAAAAAATTAAACCTACTTGTCATTTCTATGGTAAAAAGGGACATACCTCTAATATGTATAGGAGCAAGAATGGTCATCAACATGATAAGCCTAAGAAAGTAAGCTTTTGTCACAAGTACAAAAAGCAAGAACATCAAGCACATGAATGTAGAACCAAGACCATTTGGACACCAAGATTTGATGGTCACTACGACAACTAAAAAAAAATGGACATAGAGCATTTGAGTGCAGATCAAAGCCTATGTGGACACCTAATCAGTCTACAAGGAGAAATAACCATGCACACCACCACAACTGGGATTACAATATTAGGTATACTTGTCATTACTATCAGGAGTATGGACACATTCCTGAAAATTTCATAAGGATACATTTTAGAGGGAATTACAATAGATGGTTAAGCCAAACCACATGTTTTAGTTGCTTGAAGATTAGACATATTAGCAAGAATTGCCCAACAAGGGCCAAGGCACCCAAGATAGAAGTCAACAAGGGTAAAGAGAAAGTTGATGTGGAACACATTAGGGAAAAGATGAAAAGGACATGGCAAAGAAAGGATGGATCAAGCACATCCAATGGAGGGATCACTTCAACCAAAAGATCAAGTGATCACACTTCATCCAACTAAGCCAAAGAAAGATGTATGGGACTAGTATGCAAAGTTGTATCCTACATTAGTCCCAAAAAACAAAGGAGTACTGCAAAGAAGAAATCAACATGAGAAAAGATGCCAAGTCAAAATTTTGAAGAAGCTACCAAGTTACCCTTGGATGCTGAGCAAAGCTCTATTACATGCCGAGTTGCCAGTAGAGACCGAGTTGATAGTTGATGTCAAGTGAATGAAATTCAATGAATGCCAAGTTATGTTGAAACATTCAAGTGTCGAGTTCACAGTTGTATGCATTATGCAATAAATGCTAGGTTTTGAATCATATAAGGTTGAATTTCACTCATTTTTTATTCCATTTGAACACAAAGAAAAGGCAAGAAGAGTGAAGAAATGATCAAGCAACAACCTAACAACCATTTGCAAAAAAATTTCAATAACAATTCAACACAAACTCATCGATTTAAAGGTATTTATCAGGTGTCGAACTACATAGTGTTAAAAGTTTATTACATATTTAAACCCTAGTTCAGTAAAATGGCATCAAGCTCCAAAAACCCCAAAGGAAAAGAGAGTCATGAGGTTTAATTGGTTAGCAATGAAGTCAAACAACCTAAGTTCAAACCCATTCTTGAGGTTGCGTATAAGAATGACCTAGCCGATGCTTTATTCATTATCCTATCCAAAGTAGTCATGGTGCAAGGTGTGAGAAAGTGTTATAACTACAAAATTGGTGCCATAGGTGATCTTGAAATCTTCCAAGCCTATGACAAGTTATATGATAATGGGATATTGAAAAATGAATTCAAGATAGTTGAGAAAAAGGGTTTGACGAATGTCCTAGTTTTTCCCACAATGTTTAAGACTAAATGGATTCGCATTGTTTTGAGTCAAATTCATGATCATTGTCTATGGCTAGAGATAGGACCTATTAAGATTACTAAAGGGATAGTACATAGAGTTACAGGATTTCCAACCCTAGATTGGCCAAAGACCTTGAGAAGTGAGAGAAGGGAGGCCATTGAGAAGAATACATGAGCCAAATGGAACAATAGGGGAATGACCCCTACTTGACTTTGCAGTTAGAGTGATTTCACACAAATTCTACCAATCAAGTAGATTGAATAGTGTACCCTATATATCTATTGATGTAGCTTACAAGTTGGTAAAGAAAGATTATACCTATGATCTGGTAGAACTAATGATTCAACAAATAAATGAAAATTTGGGAGCAATAAGAAGATCCAAGGGAACACAATGCAAATTTGGATTAGTATTAGTCTGCATATTCTTCTATGTGATGGAAGAATTCCCTTCAATTAGAAAGGTAAATTGGAATTCCAACAAGTCTACAATAACACAAATCAATGAGTTCATTGATCACATGGGAGATAATTTTGAGGCTTAGATGACTAGTTATTTTGAGGACTTTAAGAAATCCATGAAGCAGAGAATGAGAATACTAGTTTCATTGGTAGAGAAACATGTCAATGAAATATGCTTTTTGGTTGAAATTGACTACAAATACATTCAAGCTATAGTGCCAAGAGTAAGATGGCTTAGGCCACTAGGTTATGAGTTGGATGTAGACCAAGCCTCAACTACAATTATTGTCCTACTTGCAGAAGATATTGAAAAAGATTCCAAACCTTTTGGCACATATGATGTGGTCAATTCATGGGTTGAGATAGACTTGAAGACAACCTCTATTATCAAGAAGAAAGATAAATTAGTGAAATTGATAAAGAAGAAATTTGGAGCAAACATTGAAGGAGAAGCAAGTGGTGAAGAAGAAGAAGTAGAAGAAGGAGGATGAAGTGAAGAAGAAGAAGAGCAAGGGAAAGGGCCTTTAGAATTGACACAGGGCTTAGGATAAGATAAGGAGGAAGGTGCTGAGGAAGAAGAAGCCAAGGAAGCACCTACTCAAGCTAAGAAAAAGAAGAGAAAGGCTAAAACTCATCTTGCAACTCAGCTAAAGGCCAAGAAGGTTGCAAAGCCCACTCAAGAAAAACTAAAGAAACCTATAACATGGGCTACTACAAGGGCAAAAATACAAAAGGCTAAGAGGAAGCAAAAGAGAAAAAGAAAGCCACTGAAGAGCCAAAGAAAATAAGAAAGTATGTGGCACAACTAGATACTAATGATGAAGAAAGAACAGAGTCAGAGGACCACAACCAATTTCGAGTGGTAAGTTATCCTCCTAAGTCTGCAATTGATAAACTTTGTGAAAAGATTAGGAATGTAGATTTAAATGATTTAAAGACTCTTGATTTTAATAAGCTCAATAGACAAGAGAAAAATAAAGTAGAGAAATTTGTGTATGCCATGATGGAAAAATTCAAAACTACACCTCTAGAACTTGACAATACCATGCCCAAGGAACTATATGAGATAGTTGAAAATAAATGGCATTATTGTCTGAAAATGGAGAAGGAGATTAGAGAATCTACCTTAACCAAAGTGATACTTGACCTAACAAAAGGTCAAATAAAAAAGGAAAATAGAAAACATGGTGGAAAATTTACACCTAAGTACAAAACCGTTAGCATCCTTCAAAACAAGATTGAGGATGTAGTAAATAAATCCACACAATTGTGGAAGTCAATTTACAAGGTGACTGATGACAAAGGTGAAGAGGCAAATAAGGTAGAAGCTAGTACCAAGGAGAAGGTAGAGGCAAAGGAAATAGAGAAGCAAGAAGAAGAAAAGAAAGGTGAGGAAGAAGAAGGAGAGGAAGAGAATAAAGAGAAAGAATAGGAGGAATCAACTAAGGGAGAAGACATAGAAACAATTGAACAACAAGAGCAACAAGAGAAAAAAGTGTGCAAGACAAAAAAATTCCACCTCCTAGTCCTTCTCATGTAACCATCACACTTGCAGACACAATTACTATCAAGGATGTTACTGACACATCATGTCAAAACATCAATCCCTTAACTACAAAGGATCTCTCCAAGATCCTTCACCAATCTACTTTATAGGCACAATTATGCACCAACCCTATATTGGTGAGTGTTGATGAGCTACAAAAGGTAGTAGTAGAACCACAAAGAGAAAAGATGAAACCAAAAGAACCAGCTGTCACCCATACAGCTACTTGCACTAAAATTTTGATTCTTCCACCTCCACCAAGAACATCAAGCGATACTATTCAAATGTTAAGTGCAGAAAAGGGGGAAGACATAAGAACAATAGGATAGACTTCTTTGACATAAGAACAATAGGACAGACTTCTTCATCTAATCCCATAGTATAGATAATAGGTACACCCCCAAAAATTGTGATTAATCAAGGTAAATTAGAAGAGGAAAAGGAGGAAACAAAAGATGAGGAGCAAGATGAAATCCAGACATTGATTGAATTACCAAAAATTGGCACTCCTACACAAACTCTTCAAAATCCAAGCACTAAAATGATATCATTGCAAGTCCAAACACTAGGCTCAAGCTCTATAAAGGTTGCGAGGATACTTCACTATGGAGATCCTGAGCTAGATGAAGAGATTATTATACCTCCTTATGACTCCAAGACCATAACCATTAAGCAGATAACTGAGATGTAGAATGCACTAGATAGGAGAAAAAGGTAGGAGATACTCAGAAAAGAGTATAAACACAAGCAAGCATTGAATGAAATGAAGGACATCTTCATGGGTGCCTTCAACTTGCAGTCACCAAATGAACCAAAACCCATAATGGAGCAATTATCAGATTTAGTTGACTAGGTGACCAATGAATACTAGGATACTAATGCTAAACTCATGGAATGGCCAAAAAGAAAATTTCAAGGGAAGGTAAATGAAAATATATCTAGTGATATATCAGTAGCATAGGTAGAGTTGGCTAAGAAACTTGAAAAAGTCAAAACTATACTTAAGAACATCTTCTCATTGTATAACAAACTGTGTGACTTTTCTAACTTCACACAAGAGACTAGCTAATGTATATTGAGCTTGGAGAAAAATCTTAAGATTTATAGAATACAGCTACCCTTAAATCCAACTCAAAGTGAGAAGCATTTTGCACAATCACTTCACACTCAAAGGGAGTTAGTTGTACTCACAGTAGAGGAAGGCAATATAAAGGCTAAATTGATGCAAATTCAATCCTCTATCACCCCACATTTGGAAGTTCTCCACAAGGATCAAGTATATGCAAAAATAGTAAAAAAAGATCCAAATCTTTTTACACTTGATGGATCATACACCTTGCTACATAGACTACCATCCAACATAAGTCACTTGACATTGCTTTGGAAAATTGGGATGCAGCTCTGAAAATAATAATGGAGGTAAATAGTAACTTTTTGGCTAAGTATGGTATTACTCCTTAGAACCCTTTGAAATTAGTGTAAAAAAGGGGGAGATATATGTTTTAGGGGAGATATAAGGGAGATATAATATTTTGATGAAGATATAACTAAGGGGGAGAATGCTACAAATTTTGATTACATTCTTTTATTCATTTTGAGAATAAAAAGGAAAGATTGTAGATAGCCATAAGGAGGAGATACAAAATTTTGACAAAGTGAGGGGGAGATACAAAATTTTGACAATCATATGGAGGATAGCTCTATTCCATATAAGATTTGATACAAAATATAGCAATTCCATAGCTCTGATAGATTAGATATAGAACATAGGTACATAATACAGGAATAGGGAAAAAGACAAAGAGTATCAGGCACATTAGCACAAAATTTTGGTTTCAAGAATGAATAAGGAACAATTAGCTTAGGGGGAGTTATAAGTAATATATATTTTTCCTTACAAAATTCTAAAATTTTGCATATATGCCAAGCAGAATAAAAAATATACTCATAAGATTAGCTCAATAATGCTTAGTTAAGTGTTTTTGACACTTATGTCAAAGGGGGAGATTGTTAGTTTTAGAATGGTTTTGACATTTGAGTGTTAACACAATTAACCAATTTCATTATACATGCCAAGTACACTATGTATGTCGAGCTATAGTATGTGCTGAGCCAGTATTTCAATAGGTGTCGAGTGACTTCAGGTTCTGAGTAAACAATATATGCCGAGTGATATATAGATGCCAAGACACATTTGATGCCAAGCAAGTCAAAGTGCTTCATATGCCAAGTGAACTAGAATCATACATGTGCCAAGCAAGATAGAATGTAATAGGTGCTAAGCAAACTAGGATAGTATATGTGTCGAGCACCAGTAGTCTAGTATGTGTTGAGTAACATGGAATCAACATATGAGTTTGTGCCCTCACAAACTTAGATGTAAACCATTTTTAGAGCCAACATAGAAGGATTTCATAGGGGAACAAGGATAAGAATGAATCTTTTACATTTCCTATGCAACCAATCATAAAAATGAAGAAGGCATGCAACCAATGAGAAAAATGCAAGGAATGAGCAGGAATTCAAGATTCAATATGGATCATAGATCCATACCTAACCCTAAGTCTATGATGTCTTTATAAGAAGGCTTAGACCCCACAATTTTATGTTGCTGAAGAGAAGTTAGAAGGAAGTTGCTAATTAGATAACAAATTGTAGAATAGGGCAAACTATAGGGGCATCATAAACTTAGAGAATTGAGCAATAGTTACACATTCAGTTGATCAGAATAGGACAAGGGATAAGAACATAGATCAGATCAAGCAAGGGTCACATCAGAGAGAGTAGATCAAGTGCCTAAATCCAACAATTAAAGATTGCATACTATAAGGTTAATTATTCTAATACTTTCTTGCCATTGTATTAGATGTTGGAAATCCTATATTGATAGGTTAGCTTAACAGCTAGGTGGGAGAAGCTTTGGAGAAGGTGATTGAAAATCCTATTGAATTAGATGGGTTTAATAGCCTATTGTAAATCCTTTAACAGGATGACACTTCTTGTAAAGTGTTTGTAAATCCTTTAACCAGGTCACTATTGGCATAGTATAAAGCCTTTAATAGGGTAGGCCTTTAATAGGGCAAACCATTAGAAGTGGTCAAACAATTATTATTATAGTGATTTTTGTGGGTATCATCCCCACCCTAGTTTTACCTTCTTATTCCTAGAGGGTTTCTAGGTTACCGAATTCCTGGTGTCATGTGTTGATGCATATTTTTATTTTATGTTTGCAAAAATGTTTGTATGCATGCAGTTTACTTTTAGTTATGTGTTGAAAAAGATTTAAAAGGATAAAAACTAGTTACTTTTTATAGAAGTACTCGTCCCATTTTGAATATTTAAACATTACCATGAAATCCATTTTTCATGTTCTCATTTAGATACTATCAAATTTTATACATCAGGATCATAGTTTCCCTTAACAACAACTATATTAGGAAGATTGAAATCCAATAGATCCAATAAACATCCAACTTTCTTTTTGTATCACATAACAAGATTCAATGGAATTGCCACAAGGAGAAGTCTCCATGACAACAAACACAAGAACACCATGACAATTTTGAATCCAATTTTGCTCCATATCAAGATACTATCCAAGAAATTGAGAAAATTTACATAAAGATAACTATGGAGAACTCACCTCCCAACCAAGGCCTTGATGTGAGGCCTCACCCTAAGCTTAGGAGAATTGGAATTGACCAAGTGACAATTAGATACAATCACATTGACACACTCAAAAAACAAATCCTATCCTAGGTTTGCACAACAAGTTCCATATTGAACCAAGACTAGAGAGAAGATAAAATTTTCTAGGTAGGAGATGTCAATTAGGAACACAAAGCACATGCCTCTTCCAAGGGTAACAAATCACAGTGAACTTCCATTCTGTCTCTCCTTATTTTTCAAAACAAAATCAGTTCGTATTGATAGAAAATTCCCATGACACTTTACTTTCTCCCTCTCTTCATCATAAGAAGAGACTCTACAATGACCTGGAGTCCAACTAAAGCCCTCCTCCCATACATGGCCACTTCTACCCTGTTTGAGGGTGAGTAATGCCAACACATCCCTAAGAATTTTCCCAACAAAATCAAATGGAAAATATGAAAGGAAAGAAAGTAAAAAACCCACAAATACCCATCCCTCACATATTCTAGGACAAACATGAAATACACATGGATGCAAGATATTTACATAAGAAAGCAATAAAAAAAGCATGAAGAATATGGTCATGAATAATCCTACCTTCACAAAGGTTATGACAATGGAGTTTTCAAATGAGATAATTATTCTTTCTCTTCAATTCCAAGCTTGAGTTTCTCTAAATGTAGAGAATGGTTGAAAAACCTTCAACTCTGAAAATGACCACTAAATAAGCTTCTAAACTCACCCACCCAAAATGGAAATAACTCTAGACTTGACTTGAGCCTTCTATGGTCTTCCCACTTGATCCCACCATCAAGACATCTTTTTAAGAGAACTGTAAACTTGACTAACCCCATGGATGTTAGAAATAGATAATACTGGGGCGGGAGGGGGGTGTGAATCAGTATTTTCAATCTTTTTTCCCACAACTAGATATTATTAATTACTTTAATACATGCATGAGGAAGTAAACCAATAATGTTGAATAGTATAAACAACCATGCACAAAGAGAAATCATAACAACATATTTTGTTAACTAGGGAAACCCTCACCAAGGGAAAACCTCAATGAGGATGAGACCCACAAGATGATTCACTATATGTAAGAATCCAGTTAAGGATATTGACCCTATTATGAGTCTATGAAGAATGTATAGTGTCTAGAGTCCCTGTTAGGAGACTAAGCCTTGTTATAATCCTCAAACATGTTAGGAGTTGGTGGATCACATACAAATGTGTGCAAGAAGAGCCCACTGACCTAACATGCAACTATACAGTAATTTCTTTGAGAGAATAGATATACATACAATATTGGATCACTTGTTATACCTCACAACTCTTCTGATTATTAGTTCTTTATACAAAGAGTGACTGCCCACATATCAATTTGCATCATATCTCGCATAACATTACTTCGCATCACATATCATAATATCGCATTACAAATTAACTTTGCAATTGAAGTTCTTTACTTATATAAAATGTATTAATAAATTCTTCCTTAGTTTGCTCACATATCATCCTCAGAGTTAGCTCATCAAGATTTCATAATTAAAACAATTCTTCAAGTTGTTCAACATGGTATACTAACATGCTCTATTCTGCACTATGAAATAACTGCATCAATATTTCATTCATAACTTGAACTAGGTTGCTTGTATGGACATGTGAATTGGTATGCATCATTAGGATGATTTCATGCATCTAGAGTTAACTGTGCAAGAGAATATTCCAAGGGAATATTCTACTATAAACAAATCTTTTCATGTTGTTATAACATTGTCCAATACTTAGATAATTTTCCTTCACAAATAATCATAATTGAATTGCAAAACATATGTTGCCATATATGACAACCACATATCTCACCTTATTTGATTGATTGGTCATATTGCCAACAATATCCCCCTTTGGCATTGATGGCAACATTTTGTGAAAATTGGCCAAGTCCCAAAAATGTTGTCATACCAATCAAAGTAAGTAACCATAACATAGTAAAAACATTGTATTCATGTTTTGAAAAGATTACATCCCTTATAACTTCACTTACAAGGCTTGTCTAAAGAAAATCTTACTACTATATTTCAAGATACAACTATATAAATTACAATTACAATTTTCCTTATTTCTCCCTCTTTGACATCAATGACAAAGTTGTCAACAAAAAGAAAATCCTGTTAATTTCTAAAAGCTACATGAAAACTTGGAGAAACAATCACTCAAGTTAGTCTTCAACTGTGCAAGGTGTTTCTTCCAACTATCTTTTAGTGCATCAAACACACTGATTAATGCATATAAAGCATGTGTGGCTAACTCTATTGCATTCAAATATGTAACCACAAGCTTTTCATATGACGTCTTGGCTACCAAGCATTCCTCCAACTAATTTTCTAACAATGTAATCTATGGAGATACATGGTCCCTCAAAAGAGTAAATATTTTTAGAGATTTCTCCTTTTCTGTTTGTATATCATGGATGCTATCATGAATTGCTTGCATTGTATGCTCAAAGGTTACTAACTTCTGATTCTATTTTAGAAAGTTATTAGTGAGCATCTGAAGCTCAATTATCTTTTCTTTGATTTGATCATCAAACTTGTGAAGGTGACGGTATGCCATGTTTTACTTAGCATATATCTGCTTCCCTTCCTTTTTACTCTACCTTAATACCTTAATGCATGCATTTAATTTTTCTATATCATTTGTTATATTTGTACACATATTGTCAATAAGTTTACCATCATGCTAAGTTTGTGCTTGAATTGTAGCCACATTGGTAAGCATTGTAAACTCATTATCAAAGGTTTTGTATAAAAAAATTTCTCTCTGTTGAATATTTGTAGGTGTATCAACATAACTTACTATCTTCTCCAATCTATCCAAAACTAAGGTTAAAGTCTTCTCAATAGACTTGACTGATTTCTTCTTTTCAAGGAGTTTACTTAAAGAAGATATAAGGTTTTGTGCCTCATCTTCTTCATCTGACTATACTATTGCTATAGTGACCACTACTACTTGTGTAGGTGGTGTAGATGGTTTTACTACTTTTGGGGCTATAGGCACACTTGTAGTAGTTGCTTCAGTGCTAGATTAAAATTTCTTTGCAGAAGGTGCATCTTCTTCCTTTTGCTCCTATTCTTTTTCCTCATTAGATGAGCTACTATAATCAACAATATTGCCAACAATGCTAGGGCCAAAATCTTTAAATGGGTCTTTAGTTCTATCCACTATCACATTGGTGTTATCTACTTGCATAGATTCATTGCCAATGGTAATGTGTGGTGAACCACTTGGGATTGAAATTTTAGTTGGTTGCTTAGAACTATGAGGTGGACTAACTATTAACAAAGTAGGACTTGTCTCCTCTGTTTGCATGCTCTTCTTAGTCTCCTTAGGCATAGTAGACATGTATGTAACTATAGACTTTTGAGTTTCCATATTCACCTCTTCGTAATTTACGCCCATAAGAAGAATGAATCTCTTCTTATTCATCAACAATGGTGCTATTCCTTTTAGAATTTTTGTTATCTCTTCCTCATTATTTACTATACATAAGTTTTTGACCATATTTATCCTTATTTTCTTATCTTCCTCAATTACTGTACTTTTTCTATTTCTTAGTCTATGGTGCAAATCTTTAGGTTTTTCACCTCTTATACTATCAAACCTTTTATCTTTTAGGATCATATTTCTAACCACAACATTTTCTAGCTATAATTTACCCATATTATTATACAAGTCATAATACTTATTCAATTGCACAAAATTATTGTCATTAATAATTTGCATGTTAAGATTTTCTACCTTTGGTTTCCATGTTTTTCTTGCTACTGAAGTCTTTGCTTCCTGATTTGCTGGTTCTACTGGTCTATCACTAGTTTCTTCTTCAGATTAAGAGGAACTAATTTACAAGGTTCTTCTCCTCTTACTTGGTCCACTTCTAGTTTTCTTGACTCTCTTCTTAGGTGGGGTTTTGGTTTTCTCAATTCTTGTGGACTTCCTTGGCATTGATGCTTCCACTATTTTCTTTGGATTCCTTAGAGGTTGATGTTGTGCAACTACTGCATATGGCATTGTAGGTGCTTGTGCACTTGTCTTTGTAACTATGACCTCTTTAGTACGTTTGACCATTGTAATAGGTGTATGGGTCAATAGTTCAGATTGACCACTGGCCTTCATCTCCAAGGCTATCTCTTTCACCTCTTCAAATTCCTTTCTTCACACCCTTGATTCCTTTAAGATAGAATCAATTACTTTTCTACCTTCTTCTTGGAGTCCATGACTATTTGATTTGTTTTGACTTCTCTCATATTTATAGCATATGTGTCCCATCTAGGGCATTTAAAATCAATTTTAGAGTGTAGAATTATCTGCACCTATCCTTCAATCAATTCATCACTCATCTCATAACCCATAAGTTCAATGAACCTTACTTGAGGAACTATTGCCTCCATGAATGTTGAATCTATTTCTACAATAAAACATAGTTCATCCTTATATTTTTCTACTAGCACAAGAGGTATCCTATACCTTTACTTCATTTTAGCTTGGAATGATTTCATCATTCTGTTAGTATCATTATCTCCAACTATTTTTGGTTTAGTTCTATATGCGTAAGTGATAGTATGCATTGTGCACTCACTTCCATCCCAATTTGAAATACTAGGAAACATCTTTGCTATATAGAAGAATATATGAGTTAAGAGGGATTCAAACCTAAGGACTGTGCTCCTGGACTTCTTGATTTTTGATATGTTATCCAATAGCTAAGTTCAGATAATATCATCTAGATTAACCTTTTCACCCTTTACTGTCATCACATAAGTTGCATGAAGAAATCTAGTAGGGACTAAATCTATCCTAGATCCATGGTTGAACTTATATCCCAAAATTTTACTAATAAGTATCACTCCATCATCTTGAATGGAGTTGATCTTCATATTACTACCATCAAAATTTGTGTTGATATTTGTTTCAACTAATCTACAAACATTCTTTATGTTGACGGGATTGCATCCTTCATTGCTAAAACATGTGACTTTGTGAATTAGGTAATTATCAATGCATATAATAGAATCTCCCAACCATAGAAGGTCATCATGAACTCTTCTCAGAATGATTCTTGTCCATTCATGGTTATCAAAGTCCATGCAGAACATGTTCTTAACTAGGTTAAGTTGTTCTAAGTATGCATATTCCAGTTTTAATCATAAATCATTGTTGCACATTTTCTCCAATTCCTTATGAATCTCATAATATCCTATGCTTTCTATTTTACAGTGAATATAACCTCTTGTGTCCTTGACATGAAGAACATTTTTTGGTACTTGCAAAAATGCTCCAATGGGGTCATCAAGAAAAGAAACAAATAGGTGTTTCTTGAAGTTATATCTAGGTCTCTTCCTAATATTAAACACTTCTTGTCTTGCCATTTCTAAAAATATGCTCAATTTTTTTGAAAAATACCTTTATTTTTTATTTTAGGGTTTTCAACGATCTCGTGTATTTCCAAACTTTTTCAATACTTCAAATCAATCTTTAATCTTACACTTAAGATTTTGCACAAGCAAATGATGTTCGTAAATCAATTTGCATCCTTTAAATCTTTTGCAATCTGTGCTTCTCATTAAATGCCTATCTGCCACTAGTCCAAAATATGATCTCTATATACAAAGAGGTTATTCTTCTTACATATCCTTATAGTGATCATATTAAGCAATGCACACTTTATTGTAGACTCCTCTGAATGTCTAGTATATATTGTTAATTATGAAACTTGTGATATTCTCTCTAACGTTAGTTATTATTAATTGATGAATTGTTTTACTGAGAATTCTTAATGTAGGTAAGATGGGTCATAGACAATAAGTGATTTTACTATCTTATCAGGTACATTAGGATGTGCTTCTTCCTGAAATGTATGAGAACTTCTAGTTTCTTTTTCCTTTACAAATGTTTCCTTAAATTCTTCTATCAGCTTTTTCATTTCTTCCTATAGACTATCATCATTTCTTATGTTGTTCCTTTTGTAGTTCTAATTCCTATTAAGGTTTCTTCTATCCATTCTATAAAACTTTATTGTGTGTCCAATGTTATTACATAATTGACATATAGGTACATTCCTTCTTTGTTCATTATTATGGTTTCAGGTGCTTTTCAATTCCTTGCGATGTGTCCAAGATTGTTGCATCTATAACAAAAAAAATTCTTCTTTCTCCACTTTCATTGCTGTAAGATCTTCTTCTATTGCCTACATGGTTAGTGTTCCTAAACATTCTACTATTTGCATTATCATTATCAAATTTAGGTTTCCTACAATCTGTTGCATAATGTCCATATCCATAAAAATTATGGCAATACAAATTTGAAATAGGTTTAAAAGACTTACCTTTGCAATCGTCTCTAGTATGTTCAATTTCATTACACCTGGCATGTAATTCCTTTCTTCTACTATCCTCCTCTTGATCAGATTTTTTAGATTTCTTAGAGTGAATAACATTCTCCTTGTCTTTAGATGTATCATCTATTTTTCTTATGCATAGATTTTTTTTGACTTCAGGAGTATCAAGTTATTTTCTCTCAATAGATATCTTGGTGGATTGTCCAAGGAAAAATCCAAGTCCAATCTTGTCATAACCAGGTCTCTATATAGATATTTATTCTTCAATCTTTTCACTACTGGTATATAATTTCTCAAGTTTTTGTTTGGTTTGCACCAATTCACCTTTCATAATAGTGTTTTATTTCTCTAATTATGCATACTCTAGCTTGATAGATTCCAATTTAGATGTTACTTTGCTTAACTAGGATCTTAGATTTGCATTTTCAGCTTTTATTTTAGAGTCATTCTTTCTCCCATTTTTCTTAAGACTTAGCTTGAGTTCAACTATTTTTAACTCATCTTTCAAGATCTCATTTTCTTTCTTTATATCTTCAATATCATTATCATTGGTGTGCTCAGTAGGTCCTTTTTACTTTAGGTCATCTATCTTGTCATTTAGTTCACCAATGTAAGCTTTTGCATCTTATATCTGTCTTTTAGGACATCTCTTTCATCAATAAGGAGATCAATTTGTTCAAGAGCTTCTTCAAGATTCTTCTTCAATTGTTCCATATCCATAGGGATCTTATTCAAGTTGTTAAGCCTCTTTTGAATAAGTAGGCTCTGATACCAGTTGTTAGAAATAGATAATACTTAGGGGGGGGGGGGGAGGGGGGGGTTTAGGTTGAATATTTTTGCCCACAACTGGATATTATTAATTACTTTAATACATGCATAAGGAAGTAAACCAAAAATGCTGAATATATAAACAACCATGCACAAAGAGAGCTCATAACACCATATCTTGTTAACTAGGGAAACCCTGGCCAAAGGAAAACCTCGGCGGGGATGAAACCCATAAGATGATTCACTATATATAAGAATTTGGTTAAGGATATTGACCCTGTAAGGAGTCTACAAAGAATGTGTAGTGTCTCAAGTCCCTATTAGCAGACCAAGCCTTGGTAGAAACCTTAACCTAGTAGGAGTTGCCTCAACCCTATTAAGAGTTGCTTTAACCCTGTTAGGAGTTGGTGGATCACATACAAATGTGTGCATGAAGAGCCCACTACCCTAACATGCAACTATACAATAAGTTCTTTAGGAGACTAGATATACATAGAATATTGCATCACTTGTTGTACCTCGTAATTCTTCTGATTATTAGTTCTTCATGCAAAGAGTAACTACACACATATCAATTTGCATCATATCTCATATAACATTACTTTGCATCACATATAAAAATATCACATTACACATTAACTTTGCAATTGAAGTTCTTTAATTATATCAAACATATTAATAAATTCTTCCTTAGTCAGCTCACATATCATACTTAGAATCGGCTCATCAAGATTTGATAATGGAAATATTTCTCCAAGTCATTCAACATAGCTTACTAACATGCTCTATTCTGCACTATGAAATAATTGCATCATTATTTCCTTCATAACTTGAACTAGGTTGCTTGTACAGACATGCACACTAGTATGCATCATCAGGATGACATCATGCATCTAGAGTTAACTGCACAAGAGAATGTTCTAAGGGAATATTTCACTATCAACAAACCTTGTCATGCTATTGTAACATTGTCCAATACTTAAATAAATTTCCTTCACAAATAATCATAACTAAACTGCTAAACATATATTTCCATAAATGACAACCACATATCTCACCCAATTTAATTGATTGGTCATATTCCTAACTATCGAGATGATCAATTTTCACACTAAAGCAAAAATGAGATATATATATATAAGGGGTCATAAAAGTCAACAAAAGGATCTAGAAGGGTGGAAAAGGTTCCCAACCCATACACATACCCCTTGGGCACTTCAATGACATTAAATTTGGCCTCTAGGATCATTTTAGGACCCATATAATTAACTTGAAATATTTGATCTTTTAAAACCCTAAGAATGTAACCTTTCGACTAAACCCTAATTAGGGTAATAAATCATGGTTACTAATTAATTAGTCTTAGATTATTAACTTAAGCAATCTTTGGGTAATGAGTTATACTACCAATCCTAATTAATATGATGATACACATATATGAAGTACGAGCATCAAGTGACACCATAAGATTCACTATTACATAACATTTAACACCTTACAAAATACAGAATGATATACACATTCATATTATGATACAAATAAAACATTAGACAATGAGGTTTGAATCAGTTTATTGTATTCAACCTTAATCTTAAAGTATTCACATAGGTTTGATTACCGATTCTTCGATAAATTCTATGGTTAATTATCCTACACACTCAATTCAAATACCAGTAGGTTGATAACATCACATTCATATATTTAAACCAAATTTGTATAATCACATTGATCAAAATATTAAAACTTTCCTTTAAATAACCTTTCTCATTTTTGCACACATGTATAATCATCACTAATCTCTTAATTGAATCATCATAACATATTCATCAGTTCGAATTGAAATGCTAAAATAATCATTGTAATGCATATGTATACCTTAAAAATCATAAACATCATCAATAGGACATAGTAAACTATCTAAATGGATATAAACTAATCATCAAGGTACCATAATCAACATCATCATCATATAGAAAAATACCTCATATCATCGTTAGTCAAAATTAATGTTTAAATAGTTAAGATAATCTAGTAAGTCTTGAATCATGGAGTAATAAACATGAACATATCAACTGATCTTAATTTCCATTAGGATACCTAAACCATTAAACAATATTTATATCCATCCAAATCTCCTATAAAAGATTTAACAAAGAAATTCATATTTAAATAAGTAAATACGAGGAAGGGTCTTACAAGATTGATACCAACTATCACTTAGTTGATACTAATGCTCATCAATATTTTTTTTTTCAACACTTACTATGGCTCTGCTGAGACTATCATCACTTGAAATTTGTTACTCTTTTACTCTATTGCTTAGTTAAGCTTTACATCAATGATATAAACAATCACTTTATCTTATCAAACTCTAACTAATCAAATATCCATTGGAACTTCCTTTGAATAACTCAACCTTTCCTCTAGGTACTTTTGTTATGAGCAGTCTCTCAAATCCTCTTCATCAATCAAAATAGATATGACATTTAGACTAGATAGAAACATATCTCATTAGTAGATTTGAAATCAATGACAAAACAATATGTGTTACAATTTTAGTTTCCAACAATATCACTCATTGGCATTGATCGTAACACCTCAATACATCTTACAATACAAGAATATGATCTCCCTCTTTGTTACCATGGAATCCAAAAGATTTCACTATTATTAGTGAACAATGACCTTAGTTTCATTCTAATTTTCATCTCGTGTCATTCTTCATATTCAAATCTCTCCCTCTATATTCTCTCTCTCTCTCTCTCTCTCTCTCTCTCTCTCTCTCTCTCTCTCTCTCTCTCTCTCTCTCTCTCTCTCTCTCTCTCTCTCTCTCTCTCATGATTCTCTCCCTCTGAGGTTTATCTATCTATTTGGTAACTCTCTCCCTCATTATTCTTCAATGATTCTTTCCCCTTCAACAATATTGTCAAATACACTCAATTACTTCATACATCTTGATCAATTAGATATTTTCATGTCTGGCTGAATTTTTTCATCTATCTATGACTTATATGTTATTCTAGTCTTCTTTGTATTAATCTTCTCTACCCTTGGCATCTCCCAAATTGGAACTATAGATGCATCAATGTGTATGATATTTTGAGTAGCGCATTTGATGCAATGCACCATTTCTCCTTAAGTTGCTTTGCTTAGGGGAACTAGTTATAATTTACCTCTAAGATATTCATGAGAATATTTAGGTAAGGCTTTAGTGAATATGTCTTCAATTTGTTCTTTGGTTGGCACATATTCTAACTTCACTTCTTTGTCTTGAACTAAATCTTTCAAGTAGTGATATTTGATAGCAATGTGTTTTTTCTTAGTGTGCATCATTGTATTCTTTGATATGATAATAAAACTTGTGTTATCACAATATGTTAGGATTAACCTCAGATACAAATAACAATTACATGAAAATATAACTAATATCAAAAATTAATAGATCGCATAAAATAGAAAAAGACACTGTGAGGCCTCGTCCTGACCCATCTTAGGATCAATGATACATTATTATTTTGATACTCATGTCTCGATATGTAAAAACATTATTTGATGCACTAAACATTATTATGCTATTTATGATGTGTGATGCTTTACTTTTAGATATTTGTTTTCATCATTTAATGCTTTATAAACATGTATGATGATGAAGTGAATGAATGCAGAACTAACACTTTGATTTTTCAAATTTTAATGAATAGAATGAGATGAACAATTGATTTGTAGAAAATGGATGTTTAAATTTACATGAATTTTTTGATATGTATTTTTACATATATACATGTGTTTCTTGAACTATTGATGTGTGCAATGAGTGTGCAGAAAATTTAGCTAGGAAAACTCAACGAAAGATGAAACTAAACTCCTTGTTAAATTGTGCTATCTTTGCATTGTCTTTCTTTGAAGGTTGTTAATTGGTCTTAAAATTCTCCTAGCTTTTGTTGGGTTTTATTAAGTCTTTAAGGCCTTAAAACATTAAATTTAAGCACCCTAGGGGTAAGGGTATGAGTGGGGAGTACTTTCCACCCCTTTAGCCTCCTTGGTTGACTTTTAGGGTCACTCAAAAACCCTACTTTTGGTTGATTGTGAAAATTGATTGTCTCCTTCCTTGAGTTGGTGACCCAAAACTCCATCTTGAGGTTACTTGAAGTCTAGTTAAGGATCATACATAGAGGCATTTTAGAGTAGTTTTGGTTTTGTTACCCAATCTCTAGTTTTGGAGAAAGTTTGAAGATTGAAGGAAGAAAAGGAAAAACCTCTTCTCAACTTACCATTTTACCATAACATTTTGTGAAGGTAGGAGTTCTTCACTCTTTTGGAATTGTTATTCATGTTCTTCTTGCTTGAATCATGCATAAGGCATTGCGTTGTTTTTGTATTTCTTTCTTGTGTGTTGGGGTTGATTGGGAGGGATCTTAACTTGTCCTTCTTTTGATGTTATTCTCATGCTTACTTTGATGTTTTGTGTTTTGAGGAGATTTCATGAGGATTATTTGGCATCACTCACCCTTGGATAGGGAAGAAGTGGCCATGTATGGGGGAAGGGCCTTAGTTGGACCTCAATAGTTTAGAGTCTCCTCTCATGGTGACATGAGGGAAAGAGGGTAGGGTGTATGGGCCCCTACTTGTCATCCCATACATTGTATGAAAGTTTTTGAATTCTTGAAGAAGGGAAGAAATGAATACACTTGTTATATTGGCTGGAAAGGGCATTTATAGAAGAATGGAAGTTCTTGATTGTAGGCCCCAAAAGGGCTATGTTATGGTATGGTGATTGACATCTCCTATTGAGAAAATCCACCTCCAACCTATTTTCATTCATTGTTGAACCTATTGTGCAAAAATGAGTTAGGAATGCATGCTTGAATTATTCATCTTATTGTTTTGTTTTACCTCCATGTTAGTTCTTGTCTCTCCCATGGTTTCCTTGATGCATTGAAGACTGTGGTAAAGATCTCTTGTGAAAGCCCTAGAAGAGAATTCAATCGAATTGTAATATTATGTAAAATGTATTTGAATTTTGATGTATTGGAAAATACATCAAGTTTTCTTACTAGTTCTTTCCCGATGGAGCTTTGAACCAGGATGAATAATAGAGAAAGAAAAAGGATTATGAAAATCTCCTTGCATTGCTTTTATGTGATTTCAAGTTTTGCATATGTATGTGACGAAATAGATTAATGGATAATGTTATTGAATTATGAATTTCAAGTTTTCAAATATGTTAAGGATGAGTAAATTTGATATGTTGATGTTTTCAATTCAATGTTATATGTATTGAGAGGAAATGAACAATCCTACATTGTGAACAACATATTCACTCCTCTCCTTGTTAAATTATATAATTGACAAAATCAAATTTGGTTAAGAATTATGCATCTCCTTGTATTCTAAATAAAAAGGAACATTGATGATTGATAAAACATGAATGGTAGGAGAAAAGAAAGAAATAACCCTATTCAAATCCTTGTATTACTATATTGTTCATAGGAAATCTATGTTGTCATTAGGCTAGAATGCACTCTTGAAAAAATAAAATATATAGCAATACGCAAGTTATATCATCACTTAGAAAATTGGCTTCAAAATAAAAATGTGCATCTCCAGGAGTGAAAAACCTCTTTGGAAAATGTATGGAGAAAATTTAATTCCCGTCTAAGTCATAGAGAATATTCTCTAAATTATTCTTTGTGTTGCAACTAAAAAAATCATTATTAAATCTTTTTAAAAGAATATAAATCAAATAAATTTAAAATTCAAATATTTAAGTGGATATCTTGTTGACATATCTCACCCATAAAACTTTTTCATTAAACTCCTAGTGGCTAAGAGGGCAGGGTACTTGCCTAGGCCATCATTTCCATTTATTTTATTTATTAATTATATATATATATATATATCAAACTTACCCACAAAATTAATTCCCCCCCCACCCCCCACCTCTTACCTCTTATTTTCACTTCCCTTTTGGCCAGGCGTGGACCCCACCAACTACCTACCATGCCATTTACTTGGATGAGGGGATGTTGACCTTGTATTACAAGTGGGAGAGCAAGTGAAGTTTTAAAAATATATATGTATCAACTTTAACTCTCACCCACCATTCCCCTTCCCCGTATTGCTCTTGGGGATTTGTTGCCCACTCACTCACGTAGGGTGAGGAGGACAAACCTACGGTGGTAGGTTTGGGGCATCATGAAGCTACATGGGGGGTCATGGGGGGACTAGGTAGGTGTAGGTAGTTAGGGGTATTGAGTGGTTGTAGTCTAGGTTAGTTATAGGGGGGTAGTTTAATATTGTTTTCTTTTGGGTTTGGAGTGTGGTTAGTGTATGTGTTTTAGGTTAGTTTGATATATGTCTAGTTAGTTGTAGATGTATGTTTAATTATTTAGTATTAGTCTTTTATTTTTTTAGTAGATCAGTAATTAATTTATGACATTAGAAAGTAGTAAGAATATTTAGTATGTTAATGTAGATTTTGGTAAATAGTTTTAGAATGTTGTTAGTTAGTGAATCTTATGGTTAGTAGTTTTATTTCCGTTACCCTTTGTTATTATTGTATTTTATTTTATGCTACTAATTAGTCTTATATTATTGAGAGATCATTTGGATAAACCTTAATATTGACATTTTAATGTTGAATTTAACTTTATAATAGATTAAATAAAGTTTAGTTTAACTTATAGATTTATTGAATTTATTCTAGTCATCAATTTTAATGGTAAACAATAAATTAATTTATTAGATTGTTATAAGTATGTTGGAGAAATTTTTTAAGTTAGTTTAGACTTGGGAATTAAAGTTGAATAACGTAGTTAGCATGGTGGAATAGTTAAATTTAATTGACTCTCTAGAGTTTTTAGAGTCTCTTAATGTTAAATGAATCTGTCATTTAAATTAAATTAATTGATTTACTAGAAATTTTTAGTTCATCCAACTATCTATTTTATGATATGATCAAACTGAGTTGTAACCTCGTTATATAGTTGAGAACTTGCACCTAGCTTCAAAGTACCTATGGCTTTCTGAATTTTTAAACTACTCAAACAATCAGTTCCATCATAGATTAAACATCTAAATCTCTGTCAACCATTTTATCTTATTAAATCTTAGTCAAAAAAAAATAAATTGTGTGCATTTTTGCTCTTATATTTTGGGCATGACAGACACGAAGATTTAACATGGTTCACCCAATCCCTCGGCTACATCCATCAACAACAAATCTAATATTATTATGATCCAATAATTACAACCTGATTATAATCCATAATCCCTTATAGCTCAATACCATTGCAAGAACCAATTTTCATATCACCCCTTATGAAAATCCCTAACCCTAAGCCTTTTTATACAAGCTTTTTGCCACTTACAAAATTAGGGTTAGAGTAATATAAAAATATTAGTCGATGCCTTTTACAATATAAGGTCATTTATGGCTTCAAGGACGTTGCCCCTAGAAACCTCTGTGGGGGTGTTTCCTCTCAACCCCACCCTGTACTGTGATAGGAAGCGCACTTGGGGCCCTGCCCCATGACCCCATAGGGGCACTGCCCATTGACCCTATCTTGGGGGTGCTGCCACCAAACTCCCATAGATATAATCTAGAGGAAAACTATGTCGAATAAACCTTTGATTATGATTAAGCTCCACTTCATAACAATCTCCCACTTGGAGACTAATGATAGCACTGCTAAACCAATAACTCCCACTGGAATATCAAACCACCTTGGACTCTATTGTTCTTTTATTTTATTCAGCCTAGAAGACCAACTAAAGCTAAAGAGGAGTTCAACTTCTCCCTTGTTACTACCTTGGTAAACATATCTATTGGATTATCATCTGTATGTATCTTGTGTAGCTTTAACTATTCATCATCCAAAATTGATCGAATGAGATGGTACCACAACTAAATGTGTTTTGTCTTTGAATGTAGAGCTGAATTCTGTGCAAGATGAATGGCACTTTGACTATCTATAAACAAATAATTATCCCTCTAAGGGTTTCCTAATTCTTCCAATAAGAACTGAAGCAATATCATCTCCTTGGCTAGCTCTATAGCAACAACATACTCCACCTCTGTAGCAGATAAAACATTAGCCTTCTGTAACCTACAAATCCAACTAATTGTTGCCCCACCAATAGTAAATACATAACTTGTAGTACTTTTCCTAGTATCAATATCCCTACTAAATTAGAGTCCACACATCCTTGTAAATTAGTAGTAGAGCCTCCAAAGTGTAGACACTTACTGGTTGTTCCTCTCAAATATCTAAGAATCTATTTAACTACATTCCAATGCTCAGTTTGTGGATGACTAATATACCTACTAACAACTCCTACTACATGTGCATTATCTAGCCTAGTACATACCATAGCATACATCAAGCTTCCTACAGCTAAAGAGTAAGGTACCTTAGACATTTTTTCCTCCTCTTCTTGTATCTTGGGACACATCTCAATAAATTTTAAAAGACCAAGTAAAGGTGTGTTGACAGCTTTAGCATTCTCCATAGAGAAACATTGCAACACATTCTCAATATAATTATCCTGAGATAAAGAAAATTTCCTATTCTTCTTATCTCTCCAAATCTTCATACCAAGGATTTGTTTTGCTACCCCCTAATCCTTCATAGCATAATTCATATGCTAACTGGCATTTTAGCCCCTTAATATGATCCATGTTAGACCCAGTTACAAGCATATCATCAACATATAAGCATAATATAATCTAGCTATCATCATCCAAACTCTTAAAGTAAACACAATGATCTAAATGACACCTATTGTATCCATGCTCATGCATAAACCTGTCAAAATTTAGATACCATTTCGATGTGCTTGCTTCAAACTATGTAAACTTTTCTTCAATCTACACACTAAGTTCTCCTTACCTTTGACCTCAAATCCCTGTAGTTGAGCCATATATATCTCTTCATTGAAAGCACCATGAAGGAAGGTTTTTTTAACTCAAGCTACTCCAAAAAAAGATCTTTAGTAGCCACAATACTTAAAACAATGCGAATAGAAACTTCATTTTAACAACAGGTGAAAATATCTAATCAAAATCAATGCCCTTATTTTTTGCAAATCCTTTTACCACTAACTTGGCTTTAAATCTTTTCTTCCTCCATCCTCTTATTTTAACCTATAAACCCATTTATTCTATAAAGTCTTTTAACCAGAAGGCAACTTGCAGAAATCCCATGTCTTATTTTTCAACAAAGTTTCCATTTCTTCTTTCATTGTAGACTCCCACTAAATCTTTGTATCCACCTGCAAATCTTCATCATAACATTCATGTTCACTAGCATCAGTAAGTAAAATAGAATACAAGGAAGGAGAAAATCTCTCTGGAGGTCTACTTAGCCTTGTTGACTATCTAAAATTCACTGGGGTGTGTGGTATTTATTGGTACATTTGTTGCTGATCATGAGGAATTGTTGGAACATCAGCTTGTAGATCCAACATTACATAATCATCTTCTTTCTTCTCATGTTGCTACAATAGATCTTTGTACAACACTTTCTCATTGAATATGACAACCCTGCTTCTTAAATTTTTTTTTAATTTCCAAAATCCCAATTCCTATAACCAAATTCATTAATGCCATATCCAATATATACACATTTCTTTGACTTAGCTTCTAGCTTAGTTCTATTTTTAAAAGGTTTTGAGAAAAGAATAACTCACCTTCTTACTAGTCTATGCTTCCTCTAGAATACCACAACCCAAAAAAGTAGAGGGACCTCTATTAATCAAGTATACAATAGTATTAATAGCCTCTACCCACATGTTTAAGGGCAACCCTGCATGCAACCTCATGCTTCTTGCATGCTCCATTATAGTCATGTTCATGCGTTCAACCACTCCATTTTCCTATGGAGTCCTTGGAATAGTATTTTGTCTATGAATACCATTAGTAGAGAAATAATCTTCAAATCCATGACTGTAATACTCACCACCATTATCAAATCTGAGACATTTTAATTTCTTTCCAGTCTCATTTTCAACTAAAAATTTTCATTTCTTAAAAGTCTAAAATACATTAGATTTTTGCTTAAGGAAATAAACCCATACTTTTCTAGTTGCATTATCAATAAATGTAACATAATAATAAGAACCACCAAGGGACAATACCTAAGCCTATCCCCATACATTTGTATGCACAAGCTCTAATTTCTCACTTTTATTTTCCTTCCCAGTCTTCACAAAACTCACTCTCTTTTGATTTCCATGGACACAACTTTCACAGAATTCCATATTGACCCATTTTAAACATGGTAAAACTTTCTTTGAATGAAGTAATTTTATACCTCTCTCACTTATGTGCTCAAGTCTATTTTGCCATAGCACTGTATCAAAATCTACAACAACTATTTGTTCTCCCTGCTCAACTATATCAACTATTCTTGAACATTCATTTTTCTCTAAAATAATCAAAGTGGAAGGAACAATATAACCTATACAAAGATATAAGGTGCCTATATTCACACCTTTTGCTACTACAACAAAACCTTTTGAAACCTTCAAATTTTTATCATTAAAAGTAACTACGCAACCCTCATCACTAAGTTTTCTTGCTAAAATTAAATTCCTACTCAGCCTTGGAACATGTCTTACCTCATGTAGTAGCAAATGATTCCCATTCTATAACTTAATCTTAACTTTTCCCTTTCCAATAATTTGATAGAGTTCATTATCCCCCAAATAAACAAGCCCAAAATCCTCTTGGACATAATCAATAAAATAACCTCTATGAGGTGTTGCATGAAATGAAGCACCAGAATCTAAAACCCATGAATAATCAACACTTTCTAAAGATACAAAAAAAGCATCCTCTTCGAATTTGTTACTTACCACATTTTCCTCCTTGTTCCCTTGTGGTTTACCTTCTTCATTGTTCTTTTGAGTCCAACAATCTTTTTTCTTGTGCCCTATTTTACCATTGTATATGAGCAATGTTAGTATGCTAATAGAAACCAAATTTAAATAAAGCTTCTACAAACTAAACAAAATTCATAAACTTCAAGATAGACTAAGATGAGCTCTCAATTGAGAATATGAGCCATTAATGGGCTCTCTCAATGAGAGCTCTCTTGTTGAGTAGCTTTGTCTAAATAGATAGGATGTATGCTCAAGCTTTATGCTTCAAAAAGGGCTTCAAATGGAGTTGGAATTTGGGTGTGAGTGTATGGTTTTGATGTAAAATGGCTTCTCAAAATGGCATTATGACTTTACTTCATGGATTGTGTTATTTTTCAAAGGGGAAGGATCCAATTTATAGGCAAGAGGCTTGAGGGATTGAGGGCTAAGATGCAAGGATAGGAAAAAGCTCATGGAGGGCTCAGATTGCATGAGAGGAGAGCACATGGATTGTGCTTCCTTACAGCCAATCAAGGAGTGACACATGTCACATGGTGAGAGGATGGAGGAAAGGGGAAGGATGAGTCAACAAAGGAGGCTCAAGGGATAAAATCTTCATAAAGACCCTCATAATGACTTGTAAGAGCAATAAAAGGGCTTGGAAGAGTCATTTATGGCCTAGTGGGCTTCATAAAGTTTTATGGTTGAGATATTTTGAGAGTGATGAGAGCAATTTCGACTTGGACTTGATTAGGAGGGTTTTAAGCTTTCTTAGGCTTGTGCAAATGATTAGAGGATGGATTAGGATGGTTTAGGACTAGGCAAGTGGATGTCAAGTGGATTACAATTAATGAGGGTGGGTGAAGGAGGAGATATTTGTTAACTTTGGCTTGAGTTAGCAAGTCTTAACCCATGTTTAGGGAATGTGACAAGGTTAGGAGGGGATTAGGATTAGGTTTAAAGACATCTTCTAGAAGAGTCTAGGCTTTGGATGAGGATGAAGACTTTCTAGAAGAGTCTAGAACTTCCTAGGATAAGATTTTATGAAATAAATAAAGTTTTATTTATTTCAAGGGTTTGGGTTGAGGAGATATTTATTAAAATATTTTTAATAAACATGAGGATTAATATTTAATCTTGATTAAATATTTTGAGTTGGGATTAGGGGTAGGAAATGATGGGATTAGCCTTTAATCAAAATTAAAGAAGGATTAGAAGATTTTGGAGAGGTTATTGGTCTTAAGGAAATTGGCCAACTTTTGAGAAAAAAATAAATAAATTATTTATTTTGGGATTTTTGGTCAATTTATTAATTAAATAATTAATAAATAAGGAAATAATGTTTAAATAAGATTTAAACATTTTTGGGAGGGATTCCTTTATTAAATATTTTTAATTAAGATAAAGGGATTTAATGGCATAAAAATAAATAAATAAATTAAATAAATAATTAATTAATAAATGATGATGTCATCAAGAATTTTTTAGAAAATAAAAATACTTTATTTTCTAAAGGTTTTTTTTAGGTGTCTACATTTTGCCCCTCTTTGATGTGATGCCACAAGTGGCATGACATCAAAGATAAGAAAATAAGATGCTCAAGGCTAGAGTAGAAGAGGAGAGAATGGACTGTGAGATGCCCCCTCAAGAAGGCGGTGGGGAGAGAAAGCAAGGCTCGATGACTTCTTGAAAAGTACAAGAATTCGAGATGAGCAAGAAGACTCAAATTTGCTTAAGAGAAGAGGTTTGGTCAGCTAAAACTCTCACTACGGGAGAATGATAAAGGGAGAATCAGAGGCACAAGAGGAAGCAAGCTTAAGATCTCAGGGATTGCAGAGGATGAAGGAGCGGAGCGCTATAAAAGGAATCCAGGATGGGGAGATGGATGAGGGGATTAAAAAAAGCTGATGCAACAGGATTTCAAAGAGTCATATTAGTGGAAGATGGGTTTCAAAGATCCCTAGGACTAGGATTGTGGATCTCGAAAGATGAGGCTTGGTGGATTGATTTGGATTTTGTGGATCCCTAAGACTAGGATTGTGGATCCCTAAAGCTAAGAGTGATGAGTGATTCAAAGAGATACTGATTCATAAGCTGGGGTAGAGAGACGAATGCTGGATATGGATGGGGGATAATGGAGATGAAGGAAAACCATTGAAGCTTTTTGAGCGGGGGGATACTTCAAAGAGAAGTACCACCATGTAGTTGAGCACTAGATTTGCTATAGGACTGTTGGTTAATTTCCAAGGTTACCAAGAACATCAAGGCCTTTTCACCAACTGTCCAGAGGACTGACAAACTGACTCAAAACAAACACGCAAGGATTGCCCCAGCATCACACATGATTCTCAGAGGAAGCAATGTGGAAACGACACTGGGTAACCCACAAGCAAAAAAAAAAAAAGCAAAAGACATGATCAAGACCTTACGCTCTGATTGCCCCATTCACAGTATACCATGATATGGAAGATCATGGAAACCTTGAGGAGGGAACAAGGAGATTGCTTGGAAAAGATATTTCAAGACCCAATAGGGAAGAGTCCAAATCAAAAGAAAGCGAAAATCCAAAAGAGAACTGTTTGCCAATGAGATGGGTAGGACGAGGTACTAACGGAACAAGATCAGACATGAGGAAAGCTATATCTTGCAAGGACCTATTGGAGAGCACCTAAGCTGGTGGATTTGGATGAGTGATGCGTCTGGCAAGCTGAACTAAGAAAGATAACACTTTGGTGATAGGAAATCTAGCTAAAGGATGCATTGGAATAGCTAACCAAGATGTGCGATGGGTGCAAGATGCTGATCAAGGACGAACTGACACAAACGTTGGATAGATGCAATGGTACTAAGCTAAAGAGGATGTACAAGCTGACAGACCAAGATATTTACAAGTGAGCTAATCAAGATATGGTACAAGCTAAAGGACCATGATAGTTACAAGCAGGCAAAAGCTCAGGATGATAGGATAGCGGGATGGTTCGATGTTGTGCAAGATGCGAAAGCTAAGGGTGGGGTGATAGTGAAAGATATGGATTTGGCAGGATGCATCCAATGATGATGAGAGATTTTGTGACCGAGGATAGCTAGAGGAGCAGGATGAGATGGTTGGATAGGATAGTAGATAGCTAGGATTATGATGGATATAAAGAGATGACATTGGGTTTGCATGAGGATAGCCTAGAGCTAGATACCAATGACAAGGGAGGATGGACAAGACAAGATCTCCAAGGAATATAGTGCCCCCAATCAGAAGATAACATGCAGAAGGAGGTCTTATGATGGATGTGATAGGATTGAAGCTAGGATGGAAAAAGCTGAAGGGGCTAGGGAGATGGATGATAGCTGAGATGATTGGCTGAAGCTGCATAAGATTAGTGGATGGTGTGAGATGGAAGTTGGAGGATGGAGGATAGGTGGATAGATTGGAAGATGGAGTTGGATGTCAAGAGATGACCAAAAGCATGAGGGTGATAGGCTAAGTTGGGGATGGCAGGATTACACATGACGCTTGTTTGCCAAGTTTTCATCATGGTACTTGTCCAAGGCGCTTGAATTGCCAAGTTTTCACCAGTGGACGTTTTATTTTTCTTTTCTTTTTTGAATTTTTGACTTTGGACTTAGCTGGAATGATTTTGGCTTTCTTCAGCTCTTTTGGCTTTTTTGGGATTTTTCACTTGCTGTTGGAATGTTCAATTTTGTTGCTAGCTGTTGGTACACTGGATGTGTGATTTATGCAATAGATCGGATTATATGGGATTGATGGTAGGAGATGGAGGGATGAAAATGCTAGAAATGAGCATGAGATGGGGATGCTTGCAAGAGCAACATTGGCACATGTTGGAACGGGTGTGAAAAGAGCATATGGGGGATAGATGGTAGATGCGGGCGTGATGGAGGATTTGTGGAAGCGTGCTTGGGGATATAGGCACCCAAGATGGAGTTAGGAGATGGGGGACATGAGTCACTAGATGGGGGGACATGAGTTAGGAGATGGGGGATTAGCAATGGTGGATGCCATTATGCATTGGGTTTCAACTTTTTTCTTGGGGATCCACATGGTTTTGGATTTTCTTTTCATAGGCTTTTGCATTGTTTTGCATTCTTTGATTGGATTTTGCCTTTTTGGAGTATGTCTTTTAGAATAGACATATGATTGCCTAGGATGTCGATTTTTAGCTTTATGCATTTTGAAGTTGGCATTCACATTGATGTGGTAAGCTTTGGGAAGATGGTTAGGAGAAGCTTTATGAGATGGAGAGGATATGAAAGAGCATGTAGGGGGATGATGATGTATGATGTGCCCTGATATGTGCCTTTGTTGATCTTGCATAGAAATGGATGGAATAGGATTTTTATGATGGCTGATAGCAGGATGGAGGATGGTAGATTTTGGGACATAGGGACCCAAAATGGATTTAGTGGATGGAGGGGGGATATGGTAGGTTGTTTTGGGTTGCAAAGATGGTGGAGGGGGGATGACATAAGATTTCTTGAAGGAGTGATGGGAGGCTGGCATGGTGGGCTTGGAGATAGGCTTGGTTTGGGGGTGTGGTGTACCAACACCTTTAGATGGTGAGCCTTTGGATACATATCCAAGACCATGAAATCCTAGATTTTTTTGTGCAATAATAGGCTCTCTGATTCCTTGCTCTTGTGGTCCTAAACCTTGACCTTGATAATGCCATCGATTGAGCATTTGAACAAGCTGAGGAAAGTTTTTGCTTGCAGAAAATGGTAGAAGTGATTTATTAGGTGTATTGCAATGGGGAGATACTATTCTTAATTCTTCTGTTGAGAGAGGGCCACTGTGGATGAATGTAAGTGAACCAAGAGGGTAGATTACAGATGGTGGAATAGCTTGGATAGGTGGTAAGATGGAAGCATGGAGCGGGGGAGATGGAAGGATAGGATCTTGATGTAGCTGGTGGGATGACAAGATATCTTGTAGTGGAGGAGATATGGCTCGAGGTTTTGGAGATGGAGGAGATGGTGACTGCACTATGGATGGAAGACATGGTATGATGATATCTTCATTTATGCTTTGGGGGATGTCAACATGCTTTTGGGCAGGATCTTGATAGGATTGGTTTGGAGTGGATGGTGCGATAGGAGGTGAAGGGATGGATTCTTCAAAGGCAGCGGATGGATAGATGGGAGATTCAGTAGTGGAGATGGGTGAGTAGAAGATGGATGCATAAGGGTCATTATGAGAGATTTGGAAAATGCTTGGAGGCGATGTGGATAGGATTTGGAGGGATTTGACAGGTGGTGGGATTTTGATGCTTGCGGTAAGTGGAAGGATTTTAAGCAATTTGATGGATGGTATGGGGATGATAGCTATGGGAGATGGAGGTGATATTATAGATGGGGAAGCTTCATCACTGACTACATCACATGGTTGGATTAGATGACATGGCTTATCGACTGTTGGAGGCAACTTTTCTTGTATTTCCTCTAGGAGATTCCTTGGAGACTCGTGTGTCGAAGGTGGAGGTGGATTGATAGGAATAGCTAGTGTGATGGGGGTGGAAGATTGGAAGCTTGGTTGATGGGGTGATGGAGGGGAAGCTGGAATATCAGATGGCATGACTAGATAGTTTGGAATAACTCTTGGATTTTGGGGGATGCTTGGGGGAATGTATCTAAGGCTTTCAATATACCTATCATAGTTAACAAGATTTTCATCATCATTGGAATAGGAGGTGGCAGGAGCAAGGACAATGCGACCAAAAACATCATGATAGGATTGGTACTTCATGCTTTGATGATGAGTCAGATGGGGATGGGGTCTTGCATACGGATGAACATGGAAGCTCATGGTTGGATTTGGATTAAGCATAGATTTTGGGTTGGCTGATGAAAGATTTCCTAGGGCGAGTCAAATTTGCATGACAGACCTAAGGAGGATTGGCTGGAGATTTTTGGCTTTCCTATGGATGGAAGACTTTAAGGGCATGCTATCAAAAGGTGAGAGTTTTTCTTTCCTATGCGCTAGATTTGGTGGTGGCTGTGTCAACTTGAGGATAGACTAATGATCCTATGGGCATGACACGAGATTGACCACTTGTGGATCCCAACCTTTAGCTCAAGGTGATGAGGGATGCAAGTAACAAAGCTAGATTACCCTAGACAATGCTCTGTCAGAGGGATAACCTTGGTGAGATTGGTTGATTGGTAGGATTGATTGGATAGCAAACTCTAGCAGAGTAACAACAACTCTTTAAAGGCTTGGGTGATTTTGGATTGGGTTGCTAGCTGGCTGGGGGGATGATTTGGATGGACTTTGGATTTGGGATTGTTCTAAGGCAAAGAACTAGATAGATTCGATTGCAACGGGGGAGCTTGGATGATTTTCTGATAAGGCAGTGACTACACTAAGTATGCCTTGAGCTGGGAGATTTCTACTTTTTTGGGATTTTTACCAAAATTGGCAAATATTCATTTAAAAGCTATGAACAAACAAGCAAACAAAAGTTTTGAGCAAGCACGTCAAGTACACCAACATCCTAGGAAGCTTTCTACAAGGATGAAATTTGTTATAGCTAGGGAGTCCTCGATATACACAAGGTATGTGAGGCCCAAATCCGTAGATGAAACCAAAAAGATGTCACATAGCCGAGAGGAGGGGTAACCCACTTCTCCTCTTTCACTTCTCAAGGGTATAAAGTTTCTTGAGGCTTAGCCTGAGTGACAAAATCTTGATTCCAAGAGAGGTGTCTTTGGATTCACCTCCCAATTTTTATACTCCGTCGAAACACTGGAGTTGAGGTCGTCCCAAGGGGTGATGAAATCCCCAAGCAGGCCTCCTAAAAAGTGTAAAACAAGACCACATACATGATCTTGGGTTTTAAAAGACACGCGTTTATTCCAATTGATGATATAGATTTTGTAAGCTATGATTGAAGACACTTGTGATTATGGCATACAATGTTCATTCCAATTTGACAGCATCGTCAGCATAATGAAAGTTGAGAGATCGTCAACATAAGAAATGTGATCGTCATTGAAATTGCGTCCAAACCATGCAATGTTCATTGATTTTTAGGCATTCAAGATTGAGTGTGCATTTGTTTTAAGCCCAAAACAAAGATGTGTGAAACTCGATTGCCAAGCGCATGCCCGGAGGCCCTCCACGTCAAGATTTGTCCAATTTTTATGTCCAAATGAAGTGTGACCAAGATTAATGTGCATTCAAGGAATTTTCTAACTTAGAAAAACCACTAAAGACCCAAGTGAGTGGAGTTTGATCTTTGTGGAGCACTTAACACCCTCTTAGGTAGACCCATCCCCATAGATGGCACTGAGATTGCAACCAATGGTTAAATTGATGGGTGATTAAAGAGGGTGAGTCCAACTACAAACTTACTCAAAGCGTCTTTATTAGTTTTTATAACTTAGAAGATTTCAGAAATGTGGATTCTTTTTATGCCCCAAAAGATGATTATTTGATCTATGGCATTCAAGATTGGATTTTTTGTTTTAATCATGCATTCATAAAAAAAACAAACTTAATTTTAATCCATGGCACTCAAGAGTGATTTTAGCAACATGCATTCAAAGACAAGTGATTAAAAATTCAAGTTTTTTCCTTTGAGCATTCAAGATTGAGATTTTGTGTGTTGTTTTAAGAACTTTGAAGTGCTTTGTTTTAACCTTAGATCATTCAAGATTGTTTTGGACACAAAAGTGAAAATGACTCTTTGGACTTTGGTTTTCATTCAAGATTTTGTGTTCTATTTTGCATGTTTTAAGCCCAAAAATGATATTCCTAGATTGTTTTGATGGATGAAAAACCTAAGAAACATTCAAGATTTTGCAACAAGACATTTGTTTGGAACAAATAACAAAACTTTTAGGACAATTTTTTGGCAACCATTTAGGACTCTTAGTTTTCATGAGATTTTTTAAAAGAACTTTAGTGTGCACTTAGTGTTGATTTTGAATCTTTTGAAATGGAAACTTGAAGTTCTTTTTAAATTTCCAAAAATGAAGTGTTCCTAACTTTGCATGAATGCATCTAAAACCTTGATGTTGCAAGGATGCAAATGATTAGATTGGTTTAGTTTCACTTGTTAAAAGATTTTTTCTTTTTTGCAAATTTTTAATTTTTTAATGGATTTAAGTATGATTTGGGGGTTCATTTTAAGCACTAAAAAGAAGTGTGTATGATTTTGCTTCCTTAAAAAAAATAAAAAATGGCCAAGATCTCCCACAAGAAGAAGAAGAAGAAGTAGATGGAATAAGAAGAATATAGACAAGAAGAGGAAGAAAAATTCCAAGTGCTTTGTCCACATATAAGCTTGAAAAATCTGCAAATACTATGAGATAGACTATGAGTTCCTTTGTCTTCTTCATGCTCATGTGGACCTACAAAACCAATTTATACAATCCTACCAATCACAAAAACAAGCAAAATTAGCCAAAATCAGCAAATGACATACAAAACTTGACTAAAAAAGCTAATGAAGATGACCCATGCGGGGTCCCACCGAGCGTGCCAAAATGTATATGAGCAATGTTAGTATGCTAATAGAAACCAAATTTAAATAAAGCTTCTACAAACTAAAAAAAATTCATAAACTTCAAGATAGACTAAGATGAGCTCTCAATTGAGAATATGAGCCATTAATGGGCTCTCTCAATGAGAAGCTCTCTTGTTGAGTAGCTTTGTCTAAATAGATAGGATGTATGCTCAAGCTTTATGCTTCAAAAAGGGCTTGAAATGGAGTTGAAATTTGGGTGTGAGTGTATGGTTTTGATGTAAAATGGCTTCTCAAAATGGCATTATGACTTTACTTCATGGATTGTGTTATTTTGCAAAGGGGAAGGATCCAATTTATAGGCAAGAGGCTTGAGGGATTGAGGGCTAAGATGCAAGGATGGGAAAAAGCTCATGGAGGGCTCAAATTGCATGAGAGGAGAGCACATGGATTGTGCTTCCTTACAGCCAATCAAGGAGTGACACATGTCACATGGTGAGAGGATGGAGGAAAGGGGAAGGATGAGTCAACAAAGGAGGCTCAAAGGATAAAATCTTCATAAAGACCCTCATAATGACTTGTAAGAGCAATAAAAGGGCTTGGAAGAGTCATTTATGGCCTAGTGGGCTTCATAAAGTTTTATGGTTGAGATATTTTGAGGGTGATGAGAGCAATTTCGACTTGGACTTGATTAGGAGGGTTTTAAGCTTTCTTAGGCTTGTGCAAATGATTAGAGGATGGATTAGGATGGTTTAGGACTAGGCAAGTGGATGGCAAGTGGATTGCAATTAATGAGGGTGGGTGAAGGAGGAGATATTTGTTGACTTTGGCTTGAGTTAGCAAGTCTTAACCCATGTTTAGGGAATGTGACAAGGTTAGGAGGGGATTAGGATTAGGTTTAAAGACATCTTCTAGAAGAGTCTAGGCTTTGGATGAGGATGAAGACTTTCTAGAAGAGTCTAGAACTTCCTAGGATAAAATTTTATGAAATAAATAAAGTTTTATTTATTTCAAGGGTTTGGGTTGAGGAGATATTTATTAAAATATTTTTAATAAACATGAGGATTAATATTTAATCTTGATTAAATATTTTGAGTTGGGATTAGGGGTAGGAAATGATGGGATTAGCCTTTAATCAAAATTAAAGAAGGATTAGAAGATTTTGGAAGAGGTTATTGGTCTTAAGGAAATTGGCCAACTTTTGGGAAAAAAATAAATAAATTATTTATTTTGGGATTTTTGGTCAATTTATTAATTAAATAATTAATAAATAAGGAAATAATGTTTAAATAAGATTTAAACATTTTTGGGAGGGATTCCTTTATTAAATATTTTTAATTAAGATAAAGGGATTTAATGGCATAAAAATAAATTAATTAATTAAATAATTAATTAATTAATAAATGATGATGTCATCAAGAATTTTTTAGAAAATAAAAATACTTTATTTTTTAAAGGTTTTTTTTAGGTGTCTACAACCATATTACTAGCAATCTCTCGGTCCTCTTGATTAAGACATCCTCTCATTTAACTTTTCTCTTGATTTCCCATGAGTTCTAAAATTATTTCCTCTCTCAGTCATTCTACTTGTACTTTGTGTGTTCAAAGTGCTTCTTGATGTAGATCCACTTGAAGTTTTCCTATGATTTTCCTCACTCAAAATAACACCAATCACATCATCATATTTTAAAGTATTAGATCCAGAAATAGAATTACTCACAGCCATTACCAAGCCATTCCAACTTTCAAGAAAAGAACACAAAATCAAGAGAACCCTAGTTTCTTCATCAAAATTAATACCCACAGAAGGTAACTGGCTAGTAATAGTATTAAACTCATTTAAATGATATGCAAGGATCCACCTTCTACCATTTTCATATTAAATAAATGCTTCATGAGAAATACCTAATTTGAAGTGGATGGCTTTTCATACAATTTCACTAGGGTTTCCATCAACTCTTCCATCATCTTCACTTTTGTAATGTTAAATACCATTGATGGTACCAGACATAACCGAATGCTTCCAAGTACCTTTCTGTCTAAAAGATCCCATTTCTTATTTGTCATAGTTTCATACTTTTTATTTTTTCCTGCCAATGGCTTCTATAAATCCTTCTGATAAAGATAGGCCTCCATTTGCATCTTCCATAACTAAAAGTTTTTCCCATTAAACTTGTCAACCCTCATCTTACCCTTGTCTTTCATTGCTCCCACTCAACTGTGAGACCTTCCTTTAGAGGATCACTTAAAAAATGATAATTTTCTTGCTCTAATAGCACTTGTTAGGATTAACCTTAGATAGAAATAATAATTACATGAAAATATAACTAATACCAAAAAATAATAGATCACATAAAAGAGAACACAAGACACCAAGGTTTAACATCTTGGGAGTGCTACCCCCAAACCTACATAGAAATAATCTAGAGGAAAAACATACCAAATAAACCTTTGAGTCTAATTAGGCTCCACATCACAACACAATAGATAACCACTAAATCTGAAATTTCTTCTTTCATTCCTTTCAACAATTTCTTGATCCATATAATGTTTGAACAATCCACTGTAGCTAACATATACTCAACCTCAACTATTGATTAGGAAATACAATGTTATTTCTTGCTTTTCCATGACACAAATCCCTTTCTTAGAAAGAATGCACCTCCACTAGTGCTTTTTCTATCATGAATATTTCCTACCCTATCAAAGTCAATGAATACCTTTAGTTCAAACCTATCACTTCTCTTATTATACAATCCATAGTCTTTTGTAGCTTTCAGATATCTCTATATCCTTTCCACTTCAATCATGTGATTCTCCTTAGGATTTTCTGAAAATCTAGCAACTACACCAATTGCTAATGCAAGATCAGGTCTATTATGAACAACATATTACAATTTTTCAATTATGATATGTATAGTTTTTGGTTCACATCTACAGATTCATCATGTTAGATAATGTATGTCCTATAGAAATAGGTATATTCATTAGTCTTGATTCTTCCATTCTAGAAGTTTTTTGTATCTCCTTGATGTATTTAGACTGAGCAATGAAACTATCAAACTTCATTTGACATACTTACAATCCAACAAAGAATTTGATTTCACCAAACATAGATATTTCAAATTCCTTCTTCATTTCATCAACAAATTACTTGCAAAGTGTCTTCTTTTTCTCCAAATATAATGTCATCAAAAAATATTTCAAATATAAGTCCTTCAATATTCTTACTAGTATTCAAATATAGGTTATTGTTATCATTTGTCCTTTCAAAACTAATCTTCACCAAATAATTTTGTAGTCTTTCATACCATGCTCTTGGGACTTATTTCAATCTATGAAGAGATTTGTTTACTGTACATACCATATTCTTTTTGTCTGGATCCAAAAATCCTTTAAGTTATTCAATGTACACTTCTTCCTCAGGTACACCATTTAAAAATGAAGATATGACATCCATGTGATATGCCTTGAGATTCTTGTAGGTTGAGTATGCAAGAAGAGTTATGACTCCTTCAAGTCTTGCCACAAGAGAAAAAATTTCTCCATAGTCGACTCCTTCTTCTTGAGCATATCCTTTGCATACCAGTCTTGCCTTGTTCCTTGCAACTTCACCATTTTCATTCAGCTTAATCTTGGAAGCCCATTTTATTCCAATAATATTTTTATCCTTCGGTCTTGGTACCAAGGTCCAATATTATTCTTTTCAAATTGTTGAATTTATTCATTCATTGCCTGGATATAGTCTTCATTGTCTAGAGCGTCCTTCATTGATTTGGGCACAAATTTACAAAATAAGCATGTATTATTTCTGAGTTTGTTTCTTGTCATAACACCAAATTATCCATCTCCAATGGTTTGTTTAGGTTTATGATGTCTTCTTATATACTTATCTTGCATGGGTGGTCTTCTTCTCTATTCTTCAATAGGTTCATCTTGAAAAATACTCTCAAGCTCATTTTCTCTTCCTTGTTTAGGTTATGGTCTAGGTTCAACATGTGCAACATTGTTGCTTTGATGCTCACCATTATTTTTCGATGGCTTAGAATCTTTAGCCTATTGCTCAAAACCCATTGTTTGCTATTTGACAACCTGTTGTTGCACCTTGACATTCCTTGTCTTCTAGAGAAATGAATCTTGATTCTTTTATTCATTTAGAGTGTTGGGAGAACCATCATCAATGTGGATGAATGTATTGTAATCTTCATTTTCTTCTTTACATGTAAGATCATTTCTTTCTACAAACTTATCAACTTTTACATTTGCACTTTCCACAACTTTATTAGTGTTAGAGTTCAAACACTTATAAGCTTTACTCTAAGAGGAATATACCTTCACCACTCTTTGAATCAATTTTTTCATTCCTATTATCTTTGAATATATAGCATTTACTTCCAAAGATCTTTAAATATTTCATAGTAGGAGCATATCCATAATTCATATGTTTCTTCTTTCAGCTATCCCATTTTGAGGAGGGGTCCTTAGTGCTGATACCTATCTTTTAATTGCTCTATCAATAAAATATATTAAACTCATTGGAAATGAATTACTGTGAGTGCTAATTAGGGCCTAATATATTTAACCACACTTTAAAAAGATCATTTTATGAAGAGTCATCCTGGAATTAACATGGAATTGTTCATCCAAAATAACCCAACAAATCTATCTGTTGGCTCCTAACTAGATTGATTTTTCTATTCACTCTTAAATTGAGAAGCTAGCAACCAGAAATCTAGAATGAAGGATTTTATCTATATGACATGCAAGATTAAACTAAATGTATGCAAGTTTAATCTAAGAATAAGAAAGAAGAATTAATCTAAATGAATACATTATTAAACTAGATGAGAATAATATGCAAGAACAATAAAATGATGAGTGCAAGTATTTGAGTAAAAAATTTAGCATAATTCTGATACTTTTCATGTGCATCCTTCAAAATGAGGAATTGAGGGTTTCTTAAATAGAATTCTAGAATTGATCAATGGTCAAGATCAATTTAGATGAATGGTCGAGATTGGATATGAGATTCAGTTAGAATGGAAAATTCCCTATGAAAAGGAAGTTAACTGATTCAATTCCTTTTCCATAGCTAGTTCACTCAGAGTTTCCAATTCTATGCTAAAGAGAGAATTTGGAGAGTATATTTGATTTAATAAAATTGAATATGACCTCATAAATGAATATTATTAGTTAGTTGAATAATTAAACTCAATAATTAGAATGAAAATATATTTAATTAACTCAAATACATTTAATTCCTTAATGCATATTAGCAAAAGGGGTAAATTTAATTTAATAAAAGTGCTACAACTTATATTTAAATTAAATTGATTAATAGGTTTACCTTTTCTAATTCTATTAGACTTAGGAATTAAATAGAGTGTGTAATTAATTCAGATTAAGTATTTTTTGCATTTGGCACTTAGGTCAAGTAAAGATTGTTGAAATCAGAATTGCCTAGTACAATAGGACTTAAGATTGATTAAATAGACTAGAATTAGTTTAGCATGGCAATCTACCAATTTTGGGGTATTACATTTGCCCCTCTTTGAATAAATGTGTGAGTACCACATTGATTCAAAGAAATTAGAAGTATGAAGCATATATCAAGAAATGAGATTGGTTCTGAAATTGATGATATAGAGACCAATTGATAAGCTTTTTAAGGTTATCTATAGAACAAAGCTTAACCTTAGAGAATCTAGATACAATACCCATATACTGAAATTGATAAAACAAAGATTATCAAACTTCTTAGAATGAGACTCAATTCTCAAGAGTGAGGGTTAGACTATCCCCATACCTATCCATTAGAAGATGACAAGATTAATCATGATTCATAGAGTTATCCCTAGAATGAGGCTTAATTCTTAGGATTCAAGGTTAGAGTGTCCTAATATCTATCCATTGAATAGTGATTGAAAGCAAGAGTTTAGAATTATCCTCAAACTAAGGTTTAATTCTCAACGAGAGTTAGGATTATCTCCAGAATGAAGCTTAATCCTCCAAAGTCTAGATAGAACACTTGGATACTGGTCCATGAAAGAGATAACAAGACCTGTCATGAGTTGTAAAATCATCCCTAGAACAAGGCTTGATCCTCAAGAGTTAGGGTTAGACTGTCTCGATACCTATCCATTGAACTCTGATAAGAACTATTATAAGATTGATCAATTGATCAAAAGATAAGATAGATGACATATGATGCTAGATAGAGGGGAACAAGATGCCTTAAGTGATGAAATTCCTTGAATGATGAGGACATATGATTTAGCTTGAGTTGAAGCCAGTTTTGAAAGATTCAATGATGTAATCATCTTATCCCCTCTTGAGTGAAATCAAAAAATGACACACCAGAATAGTGATGCAGAGTAGTATATTGAAAGATACAAAAGAAATTAGAGATTCAGAAGAAGGTAGAAGAGATCAGAAGGATCTAGAGAAAATTTGAAGAAAATGTGAATTGAAAATATTCCAAGATTCACAAAGTATCAAAAAAAAGGATTGCACAAGTGTTCAATTATGTTAGTCCCAAAATTTTAAAAAATGATTTTGAGCTATTTAAGTGTGAATTTTTTTGAATTTGATCCTGAAAATGAGTTTAGAGTAGCCAAATTAGCCAAGAGGGTGATTTTCACATCGATCATAGCACTTTGAAAATTTATGTCAAAACCTATATAAGGGCCAAAAATATCTTTTTCAATTCATTTGTGATTTTTTCTTTTGTGAAGAAGGAGTTCTGAAGAAAAAATGGTGGTCCCCGTGCATCTTCATCATTTTGAGCATTCTAGGCAACACAACTAAACATTACAGTATGAGCCTCCAGTGAGTCATCAATTATCCTACTTTTCATTTTAAATTTTATGCATTTTAGTAATTTTTAAAGCTTTTTTAAGGTTTTGGTAAAAAAATGACATCGGCTTTCATGCAAGGATTAGATTCCTCGCGCATGCTTGAATCTTCTTTCACGTGAGGAAGTATCAAAATGGTACTTCACCATAGGTACTATGTTTCTTCATGCAGGAGATACCCATCTCTCATGCAAGAGACCCTAAAAGAGTTTTTTTATGCTTGTTGGTTTGATGTTTCTCCCACAAAGAAATGAAATCTCGCATGAGAAAGTGAAAGTTCGCTCAAGAAAATAAAATATGGTGCAAAAATCTAGGGCTATGTGCAAAATTATTGTTTGAAATTTTGATTTTTCATTTTTGTTTCACACTTTCATTCGTCATTTTTGCATATCTGATATTGATCATGCTCATGTTGTTTTTGTGTTTGTAGGTTATGTTTTTTGATATTTCCTTTAGATCACACTATCCTCCTTTCAAAGTATTGATTCACTAGTTGGATGCCACAGAGCTGGAACATATTGACTCCTTGGGCCTTTCACATCTTCTTCATATTCCTGCATTATTAGTGAATTATGGTTTATTAAACGACCTTGTAGAGAAGTTCCATTTGAAGATTAACACTTTTCACTTTCTCTTGGGAGAGATGACAGTCACCCTTGAGGACATATTCATGATTCTATGTATACCCTTCCATGGGCCATGAGTCATGTATGATACATAGCCATGGCCAGGTACAGTGGCAGTGAGGGCCATCTTTCAAGAGGACCTCATTATGGGAAGATTCATCCCATGGGATGAGCTACTATGTATATATGGTCCCACTCAAAAATTAGCAGTGGTACTTGGAGTATTCATCAGCTACTTTCTGATGCCTGACCTAACACAGACTCAAGTGTGGATGGGGATGGATATTATAGATGATACTAGATGAGCCTGCACAATTCATATGGGGTTAGTGTATGTTGGAACACAAGTACCATGAGATTCATGAGATGGTTTATCATGAGAGGAAGAGTATGGCCACAGGTGTCTATGTTCTTCAGGTGTCAACATGGGAGCACTTGCCCATCACAAAACCAATTTGTGCTTATGAGAAGTAGGGTCATGATCAATATATATACGAGTATTGTGGATAGATGACCCATATAGCTTTGGGTAAGATTGAGTAGTGGAGAGTTCATTTGGATGACCTAGTAGTGGTAGTGTGGTGGCCATTGAGATAGACAAAGGTGTAGGATGATGACTGGGTGGACCTTGGCCACATGTCTACCTCCTGACCACTGAATGGTCATTTGATCTAGGTGATTGAGAGATTTCCTCTAACTCATGTATGGTGATAATATGGTAGGTGGCATGACATCTCATAGGAGTACTACACATACACCCATTTTTCCTTAGATATAGAGCAAGCATGGTCAATCAGACTAGACCAGGGCAGATCTATGATCAATGTGACTCAATGAGATTACATGGTAGCAGTAGTAGATGGGGGATGACTCTAACATATCAAGCACATTTTTGAGTCATCCTTTCCCTCAATTTTTAGACATAGTGGGGATGGTGGTGTTTTTATAGCCATTATAGGTACTACAACAACAACAACAGTAGCCAACACAATAGCAGCAGAGACCTAAATAGTGCACAACACAAGTTCCTATTCCTCCTGGTAGATGGGAGATGATATAGACATCCATGGGGTGGGATGGGTTGTTGGAGAGATCTATAGAGGCAGTGGGTAGATGAATAGCTAGTAGAGCAAGCTAAGCCTAAAGTGGATGATGAGGAGATATAGAATTAGCTTGGGCTAGATTCACACCAAGATGCCCTGAGGAGGACCCAAGAGTGACTAAGAAAGACACAGTGATAACTAAACAATATGCACATATAGCTAACAGTGTGAGATATGTGCCTAGGGGACTGAGAGCAGGAGATCTAGGATCTCCACACAAATCTAGAGCAACAGCGAGAGGAGACTTGATTATAGACTTCCTTAAAAATAGACCACAATGCAGAATACATCATAGTAGTACCTAAGGTTGCAGATCAGATGCCTCAATATTTTAAGTATGCCAGAGCATCAGATCATGTTTGGCAGATAGTGATACCAGATGCCCCTCTTCCTCCTCCACCTGAGGATGAGGGAGAAGCGAACAATTAGATTCTCTCTTCCAATTTTGTTTTGGCTATGTAGTGATTGATGTGCTAGCATCATTTTGTATCATTTTGAGATCAACAATGCTTGAGTAGCATTCATTTTTGTACTGATGTACACTTGACTCCTTCTATATATCAGATCTTTTCATTTGAGTATCTTTATATGTGTCACTTTTTCTCTTGTAGTGTGTCAGACATGAGATGTTAATGCTGTGATTGATTGAATGAAAATTTGATATGATGTATGTATGTAGTGTAGATGAGATGGATATAAAAGTATGTGTATGAAATGAAAAATGTGAATGAACTAACATCTCATGTAGGTTTCAAGCATTTTTAATAATGACATGTATCCTATAAATATCGATAGGATGACCCAAAGAACTAAACACTTGTGTAGTCATGAAGAAATGTGATACTTTGAAGAAACCAACAACCCCTTATGTCGAAGGATACAAGTAAAGTAGTGATTGAGCTATGTGCTTATGCAATGCAACCCTATACTAGATGAAACCCTAGGTCTAGTTACTGAGCTCATAAAATTATCATCACTGAGTGTTTAGCTAAACCCACAAATGTTATACAATTTCCACTAATATTGCAATCATGAGAATATGAATATTACACATGTCCTAGTTTTTTCAAGATTAAATATAAGAATTCGAGGCACAAGAAGCAAAAATGACCAAAATATTTGTCACTTATGATATAGTAACTGAACATAAGAATCAGAGCATAAATGCTAGGATAACTAGAATGTTTCTTGCATGTAGACATAGAAAACACGTGAGAGATCCTTCTTATACTAAGTATTAAGGAAGTATTCTGTTTGCAACAACCCTTGCATTCATAACCTAAGAAAGAAGTGTGCTAAGTATACTCACAGTGACCCATACATTCACTTAGCAGGACTAGTATTAGTATTTATTGTAGCATAGAGAATTTACTCAAACAAGCAAGGAAAAGAACCAACCTCAGTAAAGAGTCCATATAAATGATTTGAGGTACACATGACCCTCCCATACAAGATAGAGGCTCTTTTAGTAGACACCCCTTTTATATGGATGCTTCAGATCATTGGAATTAGACCAAAAAATATAAAACAAAGAAAAGATCATGCCCCCAATCATCACTTCTCTAGTCAAAAGAGACATCATTGAGTTGCTCAAAGGGAAATGATCAAGAAAAAGTTAAAAAAATAAAGAAAATATGAGCATATCTCAAACAAGTTCAACATTTTTAATTAATTATTTGTGTTATAGGATTGATGTCAAGTGTTGATGTTCAAAACATATATGCAAGAAATCTCTTTAGTAGGATGACAATAGTAGACAGACTCAGTTAGGACAAATGGTGACTAACATCATAGAGAAATCATGATTGAGAAGAATATCACTAAGAAACTAAGCGATAGTAGACAAATGTAATTAGAATAGCTAGTGACTAACATGAAAGAGATCTTCTTTGAGAGGAATCTCTGTAGTGACACAAGAGACAGTAGGTAGATGTAGTTAGAACAGATGGTGACTGATGCAAGAGAGATCTCTAGAGTGACACAAGTGATAGTTAGGAAGAAACATTTAGAACAACTGGTGACTAAGGAAAAATAGATCTTCTTCATAAGGAATCTTTGGAGTGACACAAGAAACAATAGGCAAATGCAGTTATAACAATTGGTGACTAATGCAAAAGAGATTCTTATGACATAGTAGGGTGTTTCCCCTGAGACTATGACTAGATTCAATCCATAGATGCATGAGCAAAATTAGCAAACTAAAGCAAGGAAGCAACTATACAAGAGCTATAATATGCATTGCAAGATGTAGCATTCGAAACAAGAGGTGCCTCTTTACTAGGTTTGCACCTTCTTGGTAGAAATTGTTTTTTCCCTACCATGATGCCTATTTGCTAGGTTTCCATAAATGACACTTTTTTTGTTTTTCAATTTTTTTGTTATTTTTCTCTTATTTGATTTTTTCACTTTCTTGGTAATACGAAGTTGCGTATTGCTAGGTTTTAACCACAATAATAATTTTTTAGGACTTTGAAGTATGCACAAAGAGCTTTTGAAAGCATGTTAGCTATAAAATTGATAGAAATAATAGTCCACAAAGATAATTGAAAGGGGGGTGGGGGTGAATTAGTTATCCAATTAAAGAAATTATCAACCTTAATTAACCTTAACCATTCAACTAAATTAAGTAGCAACCATAACAAGATGCACATCCATCCATAATTACACCAGATTTGTTAACTAGGGAAACCATTGATCAAAGGGAAAACCCTGGTGGGAATGATTCCCACAAAGATATATATATATATATACCTTTTTAGAGGATGGACCCTGTTAGGATTCTATAGGGACATTTAGTACATAAGAGTCCCTATTAAGAGACTTTGAATCCCTGTTAGGAGATTCCAACCTTGTTAGGAGTTGTTCCAACCCTGTTAGGAGTTTTAGAAGTTAGAAGGACCTAGTGTCCAAACAACTTCTAGAGCAAGTCCACTGAACTTCACTGTCCAACTAATCTCTCAACTATTCCTTGTAGAATAATTGTTCATATTGTGCTTTATCCTCTTTCCTCTATCTTTTCAACCAAACCAACTACTATCAGACCTTGTACATGAGGTCACAAATCTCAGGTCCAACTATCAAACCTCAGATCTCAATATAAAACCTCAAAAATGAAGTTTTCTCCATCTTGTTCTACTCTATTTACCCTCTCATATCAAGTTATTTCTCTTCTATTTTGTTCTTCATTATTCATGCAATCATTCATACATAATAAAGTAAAATTTCCTTCTTTTATACTAAATCCATAAAACAATTCCATGAGTCATCTATTATACCTTCTCAATTAATTATTATAGGACCTCATTAAGAACATGTTATAGTTAGTGATAACATCAATATGTCACCTTGTGACTTGATTACCTTTTTGTATGTGTAATATTATGATGAGAGAGCATAACCATGTCATCTCAAACATGTCTTCTACATGCCTTTAAGCTTGCTTCACAGAATAACAACTCTGCTAAGAGATATGACAAGTTTACTAGAACATGCTTCTATAAATTCTATCTCAAAATAGTCTTCACCAAAACTTGCATAACTTCTTCCAGACTTAATATCTTTTTCTCTCAAGGTTAGTTGCATATACTAGACACTTATTTGTATCTCCCATTAACCTCACTAGTGAAAATACTCAATGATCTATCTGTACCATCATTATCTTTACCATTATTCTTCTGTCAAATACCACAAAAAAAAATGGTAACTGTAACATATCATCAAAATAATGATCTAATCATGTTTCTACAATACTCCCCCATAGGAATATCATCAAAATTCATGCTTCCAACAATCTCCCCCTTTAGCATTGAATGCAACATAGATGAAAAACAACTAGTTCCAAGAATACCAATTGTTAAAGACTATTAACCTTTCTTTTCAAATCCTCTTCATCAATCATATACTCTTCTCCCCATTGATATACCTCAATGTGCTCTATATCAAAAAAAAAATCATCCTATAATATCTCCCCCATTTACATCAATGTCAAAGGTTTCAACAATAATCTATCACTGCAACAACTATCTCTGACCTACTCAAGTGTTCAAAACAACACCAATCAAGAGTCATAGATGAGTTTGTCCATCACAGATACTCCCCCATACAAGAAGCATCAACATTTAGTCCAAAGAAAAAATAGTGCTTTGTATCACTAGACTGATGCACTCTTGCATTGTCTACTCTAAAGTAGGTAGGGACATAACCCCTAGCATACCTCACAAATACTCAAAAGTCTCTTTGGGAAGAGCCTTGGTGAAAATATTTGCAATCTACTCTTTGGTACTTACATATTCCAATTTGATTTCTTTTTTTGCAACTTTCTCTCTCGACATGTGATATTTGATAGAAATGTGCTTAGTCTTAGAATGCAACACTGGATTCTTAGACATATTCATTGTGCTTGTGTTATCACAATATATGACAACAAGTTCACTAAATTCTATCCTTATATCCTTCAACACCTGCTTTATCAAAACAACTTGATTACAATTCTTTGCTAGTGTAACATATTCTACCTCTACTATACTCTGTGAGATACAATCCTACTTCTTACTTAACCAAGAGACCAATCTTCTTCCAAGAGAAAATGCTTCACAATTGGCACTCTTTCTATCATCCATACTACTTGCCTAATCAGCATCAATATAAGAATATAAATTGAAATCATTAGATCTATCATACCATAATCAAAACTCTAGTGTTCCCTTTAGATATCTAAATATCCTTTTAACTATTTCATAATGTGCTTCTCTAGGATCAGCTTGAAATCTTGCAACAATTCCAACTGCATTCACTATATCCTGCCTTGTGTGAGTCAAATATTGCAATCCTCCAATCATAGATATGTACTTCTTTTACTCAATAATATTTCTCTCATCCTCTATAGATAACTTGTGTCCAATTATCATAGGTGTTCCAACTAGTTTACATGTTTCCAAACCAAACCTTTCCAATAGATCTTTCAAATCCTTAGTCTAAGAAATAAAGATTCCTTCTCTACCCTACACAATCTATAATCCTAGGAAGTATTTCATTTCCCATATCATACTCATTTCAAATTCCTTCTTCATTTATTCTACAAACTTTTCACTTTCATTATCATCCCCTCCAAATATGATATTATCAAAAAATATTACCAAAATCATCAATCCATCATCCATTTCTTTCCAATATAGATTACTATCTATCATACCTTTGCTAAATCCAAGTTTTGTCAAATGCTAGTCCAACCTTGCATACCAAGTTCTATTTTCTTATTTTAAGGTGCATAATGCTTTCTATAATATGCATACCATGTCCTTGTCATATATTAAAGGAAAAACTTTAGGCTATTCTATGTATACCTCTTCTTCAAGTTTTCCATTTAGAAATGTTAACTTGCCATCCATCTAATACACTTTGAATTTGTTATGTGCTCCATAGGCTAAGAATAACCTTACTACTTCAATTCTTTCCATAGGAGCATAGATTTCATCATAGTCTATTCATTCTTGCTATGAGTAACCTCTACATAACAATTTTTCTTTATTCCTTAAAAATTCACCTTGTTCATTCATCGTGCTCCTGAAAATGCATATTTTTCCTACCACATTCTTGTCTAGTTGTCTAGGAAATGATTCCCATGTATTATTCTTCACTATCTGATCCAATTCTTCTTTCATAGCTTCCTTCCAATAGTCATCTATGCATGCCTCATTTGCATTCTTTGGTTCTACTTGAGATATCATACATAGTTCTTCATTGATTCTGCTTCTTGTCATCACACCTTTATCTATGTTTTTGATAATCTTCTTTAGTGGATGATTCTTTATCATGTTCTTACTAGAAGTAGGAGTTGTTAGCTCAACTCAACTCTTAGCTCTATTCTAGGTTCCAAACTTTTTTCTTTTCTTTTCTCACCTTCATTCTACAAATCATTATTAGTATTAAAGAAAACTTCATCATTCTATTTAACAATTCCATAATTATCCTCTTTTTCACAATCAATAATAGTTACCAAGGCTATATATTCTACTACATCCTTTTCCATAACTAATTCAAGCACATTATCCTTATCATCACAATCATTCAGGAATCTTTCCATACTTGCTTCAAATTCTTCATCTTCATTATAAAGTGAACTCTTTCTAGTTTTCCTTACTTTCTTAAGGCATGTAGATGAAAATGAGAAAACTCTTTACATGTCCAATAGGAAAAAATTTCCATACCTTCTTTCTCTCTTTCCATAAGTAGATCAATACCTTCTTTGATCTCCATGTCTTCTTTAGATCTAGATCTATCTTTACTTGTACCTCTATCAAGACACTCAATGCTCAATTCTTTACACAATTATGATCTCTCACTAAGAAGCTCCATCTTTTGGGTGTCAAAATTTCTTCCATTAGACTCAAGATTATCTTTTCTGAAATAACTCACTATTCATCTTCCAAAGTTGTTAAGCTTATACTTCAAGGACCTGATGCTCTAATAACAATTGTTAGAAATAATAGTCCACCAAGATAACTAGGGGGGTGAATCAGTTATCCAATTAAAATGTTTATCAACCTTAATTAATCTTAACCATTCAATCAAAGTAAACAACCATAACAAGATGCATTTACACAATTATACCAAATTTGTTAACTAAGGAAACCCTTAATCAGAGGGAAAAGCCCAGTGGGAATGATGGCCACAAAGATATACTGATATATATATATATATAATCCTTGTTTGAGGATGGACCCTATTAGGAGTCTATAAATAAATTTAGTACATAAGAGTCCCTATTAAGAGACTTTGAATCCCTGTTAGAAGATTCCAACTTGTTTAGGAGTTGTGCCAACCCTTTTAGGAGTTGTAGAAGGTAGAAAGACCCACTGTCCAAACAACTTCTAGGGCAACACAATTAAACTTCATTATCCAACTACTATCTCAACTATTCCTTGTAGAATAATTGTTCATATTGTGCTTTATCATATTTCCTATGTCTTATCAATTAGACCAATCATTGTCAAACCTTGTAGACTAGGTCACAAACTTCAGATCCAGATATCAAACCTCAAATCTCAAAATAAAACCTCAAAAATGAAGTTTTCTCCAACTTCTCTCTAGTCTACTTATCCTTGTATATCAACTTGTTTCTCTTCTATTCTTGATGTAAGGAAAGAAGGGGAAAGCTAGGCTCAATGATAGACCTAGCTCTCGAATTACCCTGCAAGAGTTAACACAACAAAAGCAAACACAAAGAACAAAAACCAAAGGAAGAAGAAGAGTAAAATGCTTTCATTAATTCTTCAAATATTCAACATACATGCCTAGCTATTGTTGGAATATTCAAATGAGAAGAGTACTTCTGAGAGGGGGGATGAATCATAAGTGCCACACTTTTAATCTTTTCAAATCCTTTAAAAAAATAGTTGAAAGTAAATTGCATGCATGTAAACATATCAAATAAATATAAAGTAAACACATGAAAGTAAACACACATAACACTAGATTTAGTAACCCAGAAAACCTCTAGGAATAAGAAGGTAAAACTAGGTTGGGGTTGATACCCACAAAATCATTGTAGCAATAATTGTTTGACCACTTCTAATGGTCTGTCCTATGAAAGGCCTGCCCTGTTAAAGGCTTTACACTATGTCAATAGTGACCTAGTTAAAGGATTTACAAACACTTTACATGAAGTGTCACCCTGTTAAAGGATTTAGTCACCTTTTCAAAGGATCTACAAAATAGCTACTAAGCTAACTTATTATCATAGGGTTTTCACTATCTAATACAATGGCTAGAGAGTATTAGAAATCTTTTGACCTAATTGCTTACAATCTTCAATTGTTTTTCTTAGGCACTTAATCTTCTCACCCTGATGTGATCCTTTCTTGATCTAATATCTATTTGTATCCCTTGCTTTGTTCTGATCAATTGGATGTGTAATTGCTGCTCAATTCACTAATTCTATGATACTCCTATTGTTTGCCTTGTTCTGCAATTTTGCTTATCTAATTAGAAACTTCCTTAATTTTTATTCAACAACATAAAATCATGGGATCTTAGCCTTCTTATAAAGACTTCATAGACTTAGGGTTAGATATGAATCTACGATCCATATTGAATCTTGAATTCCTGCTCATTCCTTCCATTTTTCTCATTAGTTTCATGCCTTCTCCATTTTTTTGATTGGTTGCATGCTAATTGCATAGGAAATATAAAAGATTTGTTCTTATCCTTATCATTCTTTGAAATCCTTCTATGTCAGCTCCAAAAATGGTTTACATCTAAGTTTTTGAGCGCACAAACTCATATGTTTATTCTATGTTACTCAGCACATACATGATTACTAGTGCTTGGCACATATACTATCCTGCTTTGCTCGACACCTATTGCATTCTATCTTTCTTAGCACATGTATGACTCTGGTTCACTTAGCATATGAAGTGTTCTAAATTTCTCAACATCAACTATGACTTGGCACCTATATATCACTTGGCACTTGTATAATGCTTGACACCTAAAGTCACTCAACACCTATTGGAATTCTAGCTTGGCACATACTATAGCTCGTCATGCATAGCGTACTCAGCTTCAATGTAAAAAGTGGTTAAGTGTGTTGACACTCAAATGTTAAAACCATTCTAAGACCAACAATCTTCCCCTTTGACATGAGTGTCAAAAATACTTAACTAAACATTATTCATCTGTCCTTATGAGGACCCTATCCAATTTTCTCTGCATACATACAAAATTTCAAAATTTGTTCAAAATTTATTCACAATACCTTATAACGCTGCCTAAGCTCATTTTGCCTTGACATTCTTGCAACCAAAATTCTTGTGCTAATGTATCTGATACTCTTTGCCTTTGCCTTTTTTCTGTAATCTATACCTATGTGCTAATTTCTGTCTTTTTTGTGTTTTCCTCATACTCCCCCAAAACATTATTTCTCCCTGATACTATTTACACATTATGATTTATCTCCCCCTTTTTGGCTATCTAAAATTCTTTCTTTTATTCTCCAAAAGAATGAATAAAAGAATGTAATCAATAGTTAGCATTATATTCTTAGCCTTAGCCATACCTTCCTTACTATTACTTCTCCCCCTATCTCATTTTATTAGTTCTCCCTCTTTTTGACACTTATGTCAAAGGGTTCTAAGGAGTAATACCATATTTTTCCAAAAATGTGCTATTTACCTCCATTATCATTTTTAGAGCTACATCCCAATTCTCCAAAGAAATGTCTAGTGACTTTTGCTAGATGGCAGTCTCTGTAGCAAGATGTACAAGTCCATCTAATGTGGAAAGATTAGGATCTTTCCTTAAGACAATTTCTACATAGACTTGTTCTATGTGGAGGACCTCCAAATGTGAGGTTATGGGAGATTGAATCTGCATTAGTTTGGCCATTATCCTCTTCACTAGTTAGTGCAGCTAACTCTCTGAGTATGAAGTGATTGGGAAAAATGCTTCTCACTTTGAGCTAGATCCCTTGGAAATTGCATGCTAGAAATCTTTAGATTTCTCTCCAAGCTCAATATCCTTTGACTTGTCTCTTGTGTAAAGTTGGAAAAAACACACAGCTTTTTGTACAATGAGAAAATGTTCTGAAGTATAGTTTTGACCTTGTCAATTTTCTTGGCCAATTGTACTTGTTCAAGTACTATAACTCTTGATATTTTCTCATTCACCTTCCCTTGAAATTTCCTCTTAGACCATTCCATAAGTTTAACATTTGTATCCTTGTCTTCACTAATCACCTGGTCAACTATATTAGATAGTTGTTCTATTATGGGCTTTGACTCATCTGGTGACTGCAAGCTAAAGGCATCCATAAAGATGTCCTTAATCTCATGTAGTGCTTGCTTGTGTTTATACTCTTTTTTGAGTATTTCTTGCCTTTTACTTCTATTTAAAGCAACATGTATTTCAATGATTTTCTCCATTGTGATAGTCTTGGATTCATAAGTAGGTATTACAAAATCTTCATCTAACTTAGGGTCTCCATAGTGAAGTACCCTGGCCACCTTGGTTGAGCTCAAGCCTAGTGTTAAGATTTGCAAAGTTACGACTTCAATGCTCAGCTTGTGAAGGATTTTTGTAGGAGTGCCTATCTTTGGTAGTTTTACCAATGTTTGTATAGTGGCCTGTTCCTTTTCTTTTGATGTATCCTCCTTCTCATCAGACTTCCCATCTTCTGCACTTGGGTTCTATGAGGTGTCACCTATTGCTATAGGTGGTGGAAGCATTAAAACTTTAGTGCTAGTAGATATAAATGTGAAAGGTCATACCTTTGGTTTAACCTTGTCTCTTTTTGGTTCTACTTCTACCTTTTGTAGCTCAACTACACTCACCAATATAGGATTTGATCATAACTGTGCCTGTAGAGTGGATTGGTGAAGGATCTTGGAGAAATCCTCTACAGTTAGGGGATTGATGTTCTGAGCTGAATTGTTAGGAACATCCTTGATAGTTATTGTGTCTATAGGTGTGATGGTTACATAAGGAGGGCTAGGAGGTGGCATTTGCATGTCTTGCACACTATGTTCCTCTTCTTGTTGTTGTTCAATTGTTGCCATATCTTCTCCTTTTTGTGTTTCTTCATCCTCACCTTTGTCCTTATCGTCTTCCTCTTTCTTCTCTTCTTCTCCTTTCTTCTCTTCTATTTTCTTTTACTCTATCTTTTCCTTGGCACTAGCCTCTACCTTATTCACTTTCTCATCCTTGTCATCAGTTACCTTGTAAATTGTTTTCCACAATTTTGTGGATTTATTTACTACATCCTCAATATTATTTTGTAGGATTTTGAAGGCTCTATATTTAGGTCTAAATTTTCCACCATGTTTCTTATTAGCCTTTATTATTTGACCTCTTGTAAGGTTAGGCATCACTTGTGCTAAGGTAGATTCTCTAATCTCCTTTTCCATTTTCAGACAATAATGCCATTTATTTTCAATTATCTCATATAGCTCTCTAGGCATGGTATTGTCTAGCTCTAGAGGTGTGTTTTTGAACTCAACCATCATGGCATACATAGATTCCTTCATTTTATTTTTCTCTTCTCTACTTAGCTTATTGAAATCAATTTTTTCAAATAATTCAAATCTACACTCCTTACATTTTCACAAATTTTGTCTATGGTAGATTTGGGAGGATGGCTTACCACTCTGAATTGGCTGATATCCTCTGATTCTATTCTCTCCTCATCATCAGTGTCTAGTTTTGCCACATACTTTCTTCTCTTATTTGACACTTCATTAGACTATTCAATAGCCTTCTTCTTCTCTTTTGTTGCCTCTTTGGTCTTTTGTATGGATGCCCTTGTGGTAGCTCTTGTTGCTGATGTTGGCTTGGCTTGTGCAAGCTTGGTTACCTTCTTGGGTTTAGGTTGAGCTAGAGGCTAAGTTTTAGCCTTTCTCTTCTTTTGCTTGGCTTTTGTGGGTGCTTCCTTGGCTTCTTATTACTCGACACCTTCATCCTTGTCTTCTCCTAAGCCCTGTGTCAACTCCATTAGGACTTACCCTTGCTCTTCTTCTTCTTCAACACCTACTTCTCCTTCAATATTTGCACCAAATTTATTCTTTATCTTCTTTAATAATTTATCTTTCTTCTTAGTAATAGAGGCTATCTTCAATTTTGTTTCAACTTTGGATATGAAAACATCATATGTGCTAAAATGAGGAGCCTCCTTACCTATCTCTTCTACAAGTAATGATGTGATTTCTGTTGAGGCTTTACCTATATCAAGTTCATATCCCAATGGCCTTAGCCATCTTACTCTAGAATTTCTTCTTGGATATTGGTATAGTCAATGTCAACCAAAAAGCATATATCATTGATGTGTTTTTCCACTAGGGAAACTGGTATTCCCACCCTTTGCTTCATGGATTTCTTAAAAACCTCAAAATAACTTGTCATTTGGGCCTCATATTTATCACCCATTTGATCAATGAACTCATTGATTTGTGTGATTGTAGTTTTGTTTGGATTCCAATTCACCTTTCCAATAGAAGGAAATTGTTCCATGACATAAAAGAAAATGCACATAAGAACTTAACCAAACTTGCATCGAGCAACTTTTGACCTCCTAATTACTCCTAGTTTTTCATTTATTTGCTCCAACATTAGTTCTGTCAGATCATATGTATGATCTTTCTTCACAAGTTTGTAGGCTACATCAACAACTATACATGGCACACTATTCAATGTACTAGATTGGTAGAATTTGTGAGAAATCACTCTCACTCCAAAATCTAGAGGAGGATCAGTTGTAGTATCAATAGTCATACCCCTCTTATTCCATTTGGCTCTTGTATTCCTTTCAATGATCTCTTTTGAATCATTTCTTAGGATTTTAGGCTGATCTAGGGTTAGGAAACCCATAACCCTATGGACTATTCTTTTGGTAATCTTAATTGGTCCTATTTCCAACCATGAACATCCATTTTGAATTCTACTAAAGACAATCCATATCCATTCTGTTTTGAAACTCGTAGGGTAAAGTAGGGCATTGGTCAACCTCTTTTTCTCAACTATTTGGAACTCATCCTTTAGAATTTTTTTTTTCACACAGTTTGGCATAGGCTTGGAATATCTCAAGATCACCTACTACTCCTATCTTGTAGTTATGACACTTTCTCACATCGTGTACCATGACAAATTTTGGTGGAATAATGGACAATGCATCAGCAAGATCATTTCTGTAGGCGACTTCAAGGATTGGTCTAAAATTGGGTTGTTTGATCTCATTACTGACTAGGTAGACCTCATGACCTTCCTTTCCTTTGGGGTTTCTTAAACCAAAAGCCATTATACCAAACTAGGTTTTTAATGTATTAAAAACTTTAACACTGTGTAGCTTAGCACTTGATAAATACCTCAGATCATCAAAATGTATGTTGAATCATTATTGAGATCGATGCAAATGGATTCAAGGTTGTTGTATAACCACTCCTACACTTCTCTTGTCTTTTCTCTACATTCAAATGGCATAAAAATGATCAAAATTTGACCTTATACCTTTCAAAACCTAGCATTAAATGCTTAGTGCATATAGCTATAAACTCAAAACTTGAAGGTTTCAACATGACTCGGCTTCCATTGAATTTTTTTTACTCGGCTTCCACTAGATTTTCACTTCACTCAGCATCAACTATCAATTCAGTGGCTATTAGCAACTCGAAATCCATTGGAGCTTTACTCGGCATCTAAGGATAGTTTGACAGTATTTGTAAAAACTTCAAAATTTGACTTGGCATCTTTGCTCATGCTGATTTCTCTTTTGCAATACTTCTTTGTCTTGGGACTGATGTATGATATAACTTTGTATATATCTCCCATACACCTATTCTTGCTTAGTAGGATGAGATGTGATCACTTGACCTCTTGGGTGAAGTGATCTCTCCATTTGATGTGCTACACTCATCTTTCTTCTTCCAAGTGTTGTTCATTTGCCCTCTAATTTGTTCAACATCAACCTTCTCTTTTCCTTTGTTGACTTCTATCTTGGGTGTTGTTGACTTTGTTGGGAAATTCTTGCTAGTATGACCAATCTTGAAGCAACTATAAAATGTGGTTTGGCTTAACCATCTGCTATAATTCCCTCTAAAATGTGTCCTTATGCAATTTTTAGGAATGTGTCCATATTCCTAATAGTAGTGATAGCTATACCTGGTGTTGTAATCCTAGTTGCAAATATGATCATGGTTTTTTCCCTTTGTAGACTGATTAGGTGTCCACATAGGCTTTGATTTGCATTCAAATGTTCTATGTCCATACTTTTTGCAATTTTAGTAGTGACCCTTAATTCTTGGTGTCCTCATGGTCTTGGTTTTTCATTCATGTGCTTGATGTCCTTGATTTTTGCACTTGTGACAAAAGCTTGCACTTTTAGGCTTATCATGCTGATAACCATTCTTGTTCCTAAAAATATTAGAGGTGTGTCCCTTTTTATCACAAAAATGACAAGTATGTTTAATGTTCTTACCTTAGTTACTCCTTTCTTTTGTAGTCTTGGATGATTCTCCTTGTTTAGTGCTGGTGTAACCAAGTCTTGAAGTATCATTACTAGCCCTTGGTGATTTCAATAGTTGCTCAAAGTAATTGATAGCCTCATTGGGTTTGTTAAAGCTTTTTGCTATCTCCTTCTCTCTTTTTAGGTCATCTTGAAATTGTTCATTTTGTATGTTTAATGTAGTGATCTCAATATCGTTCATATTTAGTTCATGATGAGCATTCATCATTTGGTTTAAGGTGTCAAGCTGCATATTTGAGATTATTTCAAACTCAATTGTCTTCTTCTCCAGTCTATTGGTAAGATTTCTCTTGTCATCTTCTATCATGGCCTTGTCTTCAATGGCTTTCTTCTTTTGTTCACTCACTTCACAAAGAATTATGGCTTGTGACTCTTGTTCAAGCTTGAGTATTCTAATTTCTTTAGCTTGAGCTCTATTTTTTTTCCATCAATTCAGCTATTATTGCATCAAATTCCTTGAAATCTCCATTGGAAAACACTTGTGTGCTATCAATCTCCTTGTAGTGTATGTCATTTTCAGCTATGGCTATATCCTTCCTTCTTTCCAAGGACTTTCTCAATTCCTCTCTGGCTTTCTCCAATTTGTGTAGAGTGAGGTGCACATCAATCACCTAATTGTCTATGATCTTCCCAAGTTTGAAAACTTCCATTTTCAAATCTTTTCTCTAAGTTGTTAGACTTCTCCTTGTGAGAACCTTTTCTCCGATACCAATTTTTGGAATATTCAAATGGGAAGAGTAATTTTGAGGCGAGGGGGTGAATCAAAAGTATCACACTTTTAACCTTTTCAAATCCTTTAAAATAGATAGTTGAAAGTAAATTGCATGCATGTAAACATATTAAATAAACATAAAGTAAACACATGCAAGTAAACACACATAACACTAGATTTGGTAACTCAAAAACCCTCCAGGAATAAGAAGGTAAAATTGGGGTGGGGATGATACCCAGAAAATCACTACAACAATAATTGTTTGACCACTTCTGATGGTCTGCCCTGTAAAAGGCCTACCTTGTTAAAGGCTTTACACTGTGTCAATAGTGACCTGGTTAAAGGATTTACAAACACTTTACATGAAGTGTCACCCTATTAAAGGATTTAGTCACCTCTTCAAAGGATATACAAAATAGCTGTTAAACTAATCTATCATCATAGGGTTTTCACTATCTAATACAATGGCTAGATAGTATAGAAATCTTTTGACCTAATTGCTTAGAATCTTCAATTGCTGATTTTAGGCACTTGATCTGCTCACTCTAATTTTATTCTTGCTTGGCCAACTACCCTTGCTTTGTTCTGATCAACTGTATGTGTAATTTCTGCTCAAGTCACTAAGTTTATGATGCTCCTGTTGTTTGCCCTGTTCTACAATTTTGCTTATCTAATTAGCAACTTAACTTCTATTCAACAACATAAAATTGTGGGGTCTTAGCATTCTTATAAAGACCTCATAGACTTAGGGTTTGGTATGGATCTACAATCCATATTGAATATTCAATTCCCGCTCATTCCTTCTATTTTTCTCATTGGTTGCATGCCTTCTCCATTTTTCTGATTGGCTACATGCTAATTGCATAGGAAATATAAAAGATTCATTCTTATCTTTATCATCCTTCGAAATCCTTCTATGTTAGCTCCAAAAATGGTTTAGATCTGAGTTTTTGATATAATCAAAAAATGTTTCTACCCCATGTTGATTGAAAAGAATGCCTAAATGTTTGTCTGGTGCTTCAATCGTTAGACTTAAATTAGTTTCATAACTAAATCTTCAATCTAATTGGCATTTCTCTCAAGTTGTCATACCCACTATTAGGCTATCGATGGCCATTATCGAGCTATGATAATACCACACTCATCACCTTAGCTCCATTGTGCTTATCCTTATAGATAGCAAAATCTTATTATCACAACATTTGAATCTATATTGTTCACCACCTTAATAATAATAATGTTGTCACCTTTCTACACTTAAGCCACCTCTCTTCATAGACCCATAAACAGACCTTAATAACTTTTTATACACATAACATCTACCAAATTGCTCCAATGAGAAGGTGTGCAATTAGGTTCTCTCAAACATATAAAAAATAGAGAGAAATCCAATTGTGGGTTTGTGAGAGATGACCCCCGCAAGAGGAACCAAATTTTTGTGAAAAAATATTTTTCCAATTAATGTGTTGATGTTGCTTATGCTTAGCTTTCCTCAACTTTTCCAAGATGGTTCATGGTTCCAATAATAGTTTTGAAACCAATATTCTTTGCTAATAAACAATGATCACACTTTTCTATGGTCATTCAATAGAGATCTAAAACAAAATTGAATGCATATAAAGATGAACAAAATGATAAGGACAAAAAAAAATTTCACACAAAAAAATCTATTCATTAATGCTTAACCAGGCTTTTACAATGCTTGGCTCTCCAGCTACCACTAGAGAGCCCTTGAGATTTTTTTCCCTTCAAGAATTTCAAAACTCTAACTCTACCTTTTCTCCTGATGCAGGAGCATCCAGAGGTATAAGGGCAATCCTGTGTCACCCAAAAAAAATGTACCTAGACTTAGTTTCTATTTCATGTCTTTTCATTTTTGGATACCCATTTGGGTAAAATAAAGGTTCCAACTCTCACAGTTCCACTATCAGTGTGTTTGAAAATCCCAAAAAAATAGGAGCATGCAATTTGGCCATCATTTTGGTGACCTAGAAGGTGTGAATTGTCCAAATGAATGTAATCATGATTTAGAGCATTATAGAAAAAGAATCAGGTCAATAGGCCCCACGGTTTGAAATTTATTGCAATTTTTCGAGTTTTGGAGACCTCCTAAGAATGCTTCAAAGTCAGGTTTGGGGCATTAAATGACCTTGAAAAGGGTCAAAAAATGGGGGACGAGCAAAGCTTGTCCATAGGGCTATAGAGCGCTTTGAGAGCTTTCCAAAAATGTAAACGGTTCGTAAATCGGAGCTACGGTTCAAAAGTTATGCCTCCCAAAAGTTCAATTACCGTTTTTAGATTCTTCTAGATTTGCACCGACTTCTAACACAGCTTCCGAAACCTTCTATTTCATCGGTGGATGCCTACTAGCACTTTCTAGAATGTACTCCTAGTCCTTAACCCTCCGGGGTCTATTTAAGGAGATTTCTGGCATTGTAAAAGGCAGTTTGGAGTGGAGTTTGAGACGAGGTGCTAAAAGGAGAAATATTCTCCAGATTTATGCTATTGTAAGCCCTTAGGGCATGTTTTGAAGTTTATTTTCTCTGCACTATTTGTACTAACTTATTTTCTCAGTTAATATAATTCTCCCTTTATGTTGGTTCCATTCTGTTCTTGGGTTGTGTCCCCATCAAGTGGTATCAGAGCGGGTTTTCCTGAGTGTGTAGACAGAGTGCCAACTGTGAGGCAGTTTGCACCAGGACTGTGTGGTTGTGGGTTCGAGTTAGAAGATGCCTCCACAAAGAGAGCGTGGCAGAAGGGCTAGAGCTATTGATCCTAAGGAGGTTAGAGTCCTCCAGAGGCAGGTACAAGCATTGCAAGAGGAGCTTCATAGAGGAGCAAATGTTGCCGTAGGTGACAATAGTGAGGATGACAATGAAGAGGAAGTAATGGGACCAGAAGAGGAAGCTAACGGGGAAGTTCTAAATCCTGTAGAGGAAAGGCTTTTTAGGGCCATTACTAAGTTTGGGAAAAGACCTACAATTGAAGTGGGTATATTTTTAGGAAATCTGAAACCAAATGAGTTGATCGATTGGATCAATGAACTGGAAGAATACTTTGAGTATGAGGATATAAGGGACCCAGATAGGGTTAAGTTTACAAAGGCCAAACTGAAAGGCCATGCCAAAATCTGGTGGCAAGAGGTTCAACTGGAAAGACTTGAGTGGAGCTCAGTACTTCACAAAGATAGATCTGAAGAGTGGTTATCACAAGATACGGATTCGAGAAGGAGATGAGTGGAAAATAGCCTTCAAGACCAAGGAGGGTCTTTATGAGTGGTTAGTCATGCCCTTTGGATTGACGAATGCCCCAAGCACCTTCATGCGGCTCATGAATGAGGTACTTAAGAAGTTCTTGGGAAAATTTGTTATTTTTTATTTGGATGATATTTTAATTTTCAGCAAGACTTTGGAAGAACATTTACTGCATATTCATAGTGTCCTTGAAAGGCTAAGTGAAGAGAAACTGTTAATTAATCTAAAGAAGTGTGTCTTTGCAAAAAGGGAATTAGTCTATTTGCGGTTTGTTATATCACCTGAAGGTCTCAAAATGGATCCAGAGAAGGTAAAAGCCATCTTGGAATGGCCTACTCCGAGGTCTGCTGCTGAGGTAAGATCATTTCATGGTCTGGTTAGTTTTTACAAGAAGTTTATTAAGAATTTCAGTGGCATATGTGCACCCCTAACTGATACAATAAGAGGGGATAGAAAAGAGTTCAAATGGACTGCAGCAGCTGTGAGAAGTTTTGAATTGCTGAAGAAGAAGGTGACTGAATAGCCTGTGTTGGCACTTCCAGATTTTAGAAAAGTATTCCAGGTGGATTGTGATGCTAGTGGTAGCGCTATTGGGGTTGTATTAAGCCAAGAAGTACCTAAATAGCCAAGGTAAATTGAATCAGAGGCATATGAAGTGGGTAGAATTCTTGTAGAGTTATACATTTGTGTTGAAGCATAGAAGTGGAAAATCTAACAGGGTTGCAGATGCACTAAGTAGGAGACAGTTGTTGCTTACAACAATGCAGGTTGAAGTAGTTGGGTTTGATGAACTCAAGAATTTGTACCCCGAGGATCCTGATTTTGTTGAAGCATGGAAAGCTTGTAAAGAACCTGTTGCTGTAGATAGAACCAAGTGGTTAGACTATTTGATTCAGGATGGCATGTTGTTCAAAGGTAGTCAATTGTGCATTCCAAGGAGTTCCATGAGGGAAAATTTGATCAAGGAGAAACACAGTGGAGGGATGGCAGGACATTTTGGTCGAGATAAGACCATTTCCATTCTTAGAGAACATTATTTTTGGCCTCAAATTACACAGGATGTGAAGAAGTTTGTACAGAGTTGCCAGGTTTGTCAAGTTGCCAAGGGGTTTAGTCAAAATGCTGGCCTATATCAGCCATTGCCTGTTCCATCAAGGCCATGGGAGGACATAAGTATGGATTTTGTTCTTGGATTGCCAAGGACACAAAGGGGTAATGAATTAGTATTCATGGTGGTTGATAGGTTCTCTAAAATGGCACATTTCATTCCATGCCACAAAACTCATGATGTTGTCCATATTGCAGACTTGTTTTTCAAAGAGGTGGTAAGACTACATGGTCTTCCAAGGAGTATAGTTTCTGACAGAGATACTAAATTTGTGGGGTATTTTTGGAGGACATTGTGGAAGAAGTTGAGAATAGACTTGAAATTCAATTCCACGCATCACCCACAGGCTGATGGCCAAATAGAAGTGGTAAATAGAAGTCTGGGCAATTTGCTGAGATGTTTAGTTGGAGATAAGCCCAAGGGATGGGATTTGATTCTACCACAGGCAGAGTTTGCTTATAATAACTCTGTAAATAGGAGTACTGGAAAATCACCATTTCAAATTGTATATGGGAATAGCCCAAGGACTGCACCAGAATTGAGGAAGATAGAACAAGGGGAGAGGACAAGTGCTGAAGCTAAGGAATTTGCATTTTTGGTTGTGAGTTGGTATGGGTGGGGTTGGCCCGTCATCATCTCCCCTATCCATCTCTTTCCTTATACTTTCTCTCTCCTAAAGAGTTGCAATTAGTTACATAGTTATGGTTACAAAACCATATTTCCTATGTGAGTGCCTTGTGTTTTCCCATGTCTCCCTATAGAGATCATTTTTCCTATTACAAAGTAATGCACATGAAATACATTTTAATGCCAATTAAAACATTACATTTTAGACTTTTTTAATGATTTTTGCCATAGTCTTCAAAATTCAATATTTCTTCATTTTTCAACCTTCTTAATCTCTCCACATTTTAATCAATGTCAGGGTGCTTCTACACCAATTTTTGAGCACACAAACTCATATGTTGTTTCTATGTTACTCAGCACATACTGGATTACTGGTGCTTGACACATATACTATGCTGCTTTGCTCGACACCTGTTGCATTTTTTCTTTCTCATCACATGTATGAATCTAGCTCACTTGGCATATGAAGCATTCTAACTTGATTGACATCAACTGTGACTTAGCACCTATATATCACTCGGCACCTATATAATGCTTGGCATCTGAAGTCACTCAACACCTGTTAGAATTATGGCTTGGCACATACTATAGCTCAACATACATAGTGTACTTGGCTTCAATGTAAAAAGTGGTTAAGTGTGTTGACACTCAAATGTCAAAACTATTCTAACACCAATAGCTATAAGGCCTTGTAGGTTATAGATAGATACAAAATACATTCATACACAAAGATCCAGCAACAATTCACAATTCCTAGTTTTGCTCTACAATCCTCTTCAAAATTTTGAACTATCTCACTGTCCTAGCTCCTAGCTTAAACACTCTATTTATACTAGCCAAAATGTATTATAGATCATTCTAGAACATGGAGAAGCCACAAGTTGGCTTTCAACAAATATTAAATTAAAATAAACCTAAAATTAAATACACAAGTTGGCCTACATCAACAATTAACTATCTTGAAATCAATGTTCGCGAAAAATCATGATATCTTCTAGCTCTGATTGAGTTAGAACTCGTGCTTCAAACTATAGGTAGATATCTAGGTCCTCTACAACCCCTTAAGTGTAAAAGGTTAGATTCATTAAGGAAAAGTGTGCATCCATTCCAAAATTTGAGCACAGAAAACTGTTGTGTAGAACTACCATAAATTGATGTTCTGGGAGAATTGACATATCTCCCAAAATATAAGGAGATTGAACTTGCGCTCTAATATATATATATATATATATATATATATATATATATATATATATATATATATATATATTACTCTAGGCCTTCTTCAATACCAAAAGTGTGCATACCTTCATTAATTATATAAAATTAGATACATGGTCTAAAACAAGAACCCAGAAACCAGGAAATACAGCTTCAACAGAACCCAGTTTCAGCAACAAGATAAAAATTGGAAACATGCAGGATAGTAGTGCAACCCAAGATGCTCCTACATCAAAAAACTAAGGTTGGAAAAAATTATTCTCCTAAATCATTGAGATTTCACAACCTAAGCTAAATCCAACTGATATTGAGAAATCCATGTAGCATCTTCAACTGGTCTGTTCTTCCACTTCACCAAATATTCATAGTAATCCTTTCCTCTTGTGTTTTTACCAATTCTTTGATCCAATATCTATTCAACTTATTTGATCTTCTTCTTAGGATAATCATTAGGTACAAAAACTTCATCATCTGATTCATGATACTTATAAAGATTAGAAATATTAAATATAGGAGATATATCCATGTCATCAGGTAGCTCAACTTCATAAGCAATTCCACTGTCAAATTTCTTCAAGATCTTATAAGGTCCAAACTTCTTCATCTTCAGTTTACTATATGTTCCAATAGGAAACCTTCCTTTCTTTAGATGAAACATTACCTCATCACCAACTCGAAAATCATGATGTCTCCTAGACTAATCAGCATTCTCCTTATACTTCAGATTACTCTATTCTAACATCAACTTCACTTCCTTATGTAAAGACTCCATGAAATCAAAAAATTCTTTTCCTGCAACACTTCTCTTTTTTTCACTAGCAAAATGTCTCTCAAATATAATATCTCTCTAGGCTTCATTCCATTAACAATCTCAAAAGGTGTCTTCCCTATACTCCTATTCACAGAATTATTATATGCAAATTTAGCGTGTGCCAACACCATCTCCCAATTAATTGGCTTATTCCCAATGAAACATCTCAACAAGTTACACAAGCTTCTTCAAGACCTTTTTCTATCCATATATTTGTAGATTAAATGTAAAACTAAACCTTATTTCAATACCCATCTTTTTCCACAAAGTCTTCCAAAAATAACCAACAAACTTACTATCTCTATTAGAAACAATACTTCTTGGTAATTCATGAAATCTCACAATCTCTTTAAAGAAAAGTTTAACAACATGCTCAACATCTAATGTCTTCTTACATGGTATGAAATGAGCCATCTTAGAAAATCTATCCACAACAACAAATATAGAATCATACTTCTTCACTGTCTTAGGCAATCCAAGAACAAAATTCATACTGATGTTAGTCCAAGTTTTCTCAAGAACAGTAATAGGTGTATACAAACTAGTATTTTGACTCACTCCTTTTGCAACTTGACAAACTCCACAACTCTTTACAAATTTTTGAACATCCTTATACATTTGTGGCCAATAATATTTCTCTTTCAGCAAACTCAATGTCTTATCAGTTCCAAAATGTCCAGCCAATCCAACACTATACTTTTCCTTAATCAGATTCAACCTCATAGAACTTGTTGGTGTAAATAAGTATTTAATATTTACGCTTTAATTTACTTAGGTTAATGCATTATTTTATTATTTATTTTGTGAGACACTTAGGAGTTTATGTACATTTATGAGTTGTCATGTTGACAACAAAGAAGTACACAACTCTAATTGAGCACATGGTGTCTATAACACTGGAGTTTGCATCATTCACTGAGTTTTCATGTAGACAACATGGTTATTTGCACTCCCTTTTTAGCACATGTTGTCTGAAATATTAATTTTCATGCTAAACCTTTGTAGGCTTATCCTCTCATCAATGTACTTACATTCGTGTTTAATAGAGGATAACTCATATCTGGTGGGCATGTGCCTAGTTGTATGACTTATCATGATGTTGATTCCTAGGCATTCTAGATGCATCTTAGAGGCCTTTATCTATAGGCACTCCTAGTGCACTTTCATTCACATTGAATCAAATACACATTGATATTTTGATCATACTCTTTCTGGTCTACAGGCGTGCTTGTGTTTGAGTTCTTAGTTCTTGGGTGATATTTTCCCTAAGAAAAATTCTTACATGGTATCAGAGCTTGGAGAATTTCTCTTCACATAGATATTTGAGACCATTGTTGCTTTAGCACCTCAACCTAAATTTAGAGTACTAAAAAAATTGGGAGCATCTTCAGCCAGAACGGACCTCACCATTGCATCTAGAATGTTGATTTGATGCAAATTGAGTATTCAACTACCCTAGGCCAAAGTCAATCGTGAGGCAATTTTTTTTGCAAATCGACGCCTGGAGGCCGTAATTTGAAACATGGGTATGGTCATTTTGTAGATCCAATTAACTATTTTCTAGATCTGTAATTTTATTATTCTATGCAAAAATTTTTTGAAATTTTTTTAGGCCAGGCAGCCTTGTAGAGAATTTTTTTCGCAAAACCAGGCAGTTACACCTAGCCCTATAGAGCATATTCCAATAGAATATTCCATTTATTGGTGGGCACACTCATTATTCTGACAAGATTCTAGACCATAGCTTAACATTATATTACACCGATTGAGTAACCAACATTCTAGCAATGGCATTACATTCACAAAAGTCTAAATCTAACCACTATTCGACCAACAATCCATAGCTAGCAATTGCTTTTCACCTCTGGTGTGCTTCGATATTCTATTTGTGGCCTCATCTAAAAATGTGCATGTTTTTTCACATTTGTGATCAATGTGGGACTAATCTGAGTCCCTGTCACCATTTTTTATCCTCCTACTAGCCCATTTTTCAAACTCAAGCATAGAATCTATAACATTTTCTAGCTAGCAAATCGGCCCTGGCATCTGCAATTCCCTCTCCAGTAGCCCTGGGTCTTCCTACTATTTTATTTTTCTAGCCCTTGATGTTATCCTCGCCAAGACCTATGAAAAATTCTTTGGAAAAATTGGAGACAGTACCTACAGCCAGTAAGTAGCCATGTGTTAGTAGTAAGGCTCCTCCCCACATCAGATCCAACCAACGAACCAGCATATGCCACATGGACCCACTCAATTCCTAACACATGGATAGTACCTTGTGCCATGCAAACATCCACATGGATTCTACCATGTATACCAGTCAGTACTTCCACATCTAGGGTAGCTAGACATCCATACTGCCACGTCAATAGTAAGGGTGTCTTTTTCAATGATGTCAACATTTTATGAGGTTAAATTTGATGGCTATCTAATCATCATTTCTAGGAAATTTATAATTTTTGTGATAGTTTTTTGACTGTCAAATTTAAGCATGCAATTTTAATTTGGCAGTTTGACTTTGCGAGGCTATAACTCAATCATCTAGACTCTAGATTAGGTGTGTTTTTTTTATTTTGGGTAAAATTTCCTAAAATTTTTAGTGGTGGTGTTCTTTTCTAATTTTGGTGCAAGGATTATTTAGAAATTGCATTTTTTGATGATTGTACCTATTCAATCCTGCATTTTACAATGTCAAACACTTCATATGGGCTAATCTGGACAATTTTTTAGGTTCTATTTTTTTTGAAAGTGTGTTATTTTTTCTCTACTTTCTAGATTTGTAGTTAGATTCTAGGGTTGTGTGGAAAAAATCTCACTTTTAGAATTAGGGCTTTTCTGCATTGTAATGCTTTGATTACTTTTCAAAATTGTTGTATATCCAAGCTACAGTGCTTAGTGACAGATTTGAGCCTTAAAAGGAAGTTATAATAGAAAAATCAAAGGTGCACTTTGTTCATTTTGACAAGTGGCCTATTGTACACACACTATATATAAAGTGCCAAAAACATCTTTTTTGGGGGAGGGTCTTTTGATTGAGTGAAAAGGGGGAATGTGTACTGTGTTCTTGTGTCTCTCTTGTGTGCTTTTTTTTTACTTTTCTCCATCATGGGTTCACCTAAATGTCCACTTCTAACTTCACATAATTATTCTACATGTAAAGATATTTCATGGAGTAGATTAATGGAAAAAGGTCTAAGTCTTTATGTTGATGGTACAATACCTAAACCCACTGATGATAAAGAACTCATTAATTGGAAACAATAAGACCAACCAGCTTTAGGAATTATTAGGAATTGTGTACATAGAGATCTCTTCTTCCACATTTCTAGTTTCAAGGAATCCAAATCTGCATGGGACAAACTTAAATCATTGCATGGTACGGTGGATGAGGAAAAGGGTTTTCAGATTGAGGACGATCTACTTCTATTGGATCCAAAGAACTTTGACACAATTCAAGATTACATCAACAAAGCCAATGAGTATAGGGCACTACTTAAAGATTATGGAAATCCCATAAAGAATGAAAAGTTGATTTAGCACATCCTGAAGAGGCTACCTTTAGAGTATGCTTCCTTTGTTTTGAGCTATAATAATCACAAGTTGACCATGGGAAGTGCTTTCCAGAAGCCTACATTTGATGCATTTGCATCAAAGACCAAAGCATTGGTGGCTAGTGATGAGAACCAATCAAGTCAAGGAGGAAGAAGTTCTAACAAGAAGAATAAGAAGCAATGGAAGAAGAAATCACAATCTAGGACACAAAAATCCTCCTCATAGCAAGTCAATTCTTCTTCCAACAGGAAGGGAAGTAATTAAAAGAAGGATAAACTTTTTTGTGCACATTGCAAAAGCCAAATCATGATGAGCATCATTACAAGGTTAAAAGAATTGATGAGTTGGAAAACCTACTTAGGAAGAACAAAATTTAAGTGTTAGGTACTTCAAAGAATTCAACTCCAACCTCTTCTAAGAGAAAATGGCAAGCACTTATGGCCATTACAAGTTCTTCATTGGAATGGATTCTTGACTTAGTTTCCTCGTATCACATGGGTTCTTCAAAGGAAGACTTTTCTTTATTGAAGCAGTCACAAGTACCACACATCTTTATGGGAGATGATACCAAAATGGAAGTTGAAGGGAAAGGACATGTGGAAATGGAAAATGGGGAATTCAAAGATGTTCTCTATGTTCCAAACTTTAGCTCTAATCTCCTTTCAATTTACCAAATTACTCACCTTGGAGATGGCAACAAAGTTGAATTCCTTCCAGATTTAGCAATTCATTGGTTGCAGTGGGGAAAGTGAATCATGACAAAAGGCTTTATTCCTTCTCCCACTTTGTGACTAAGTCTCCTTCACATGCCTTGTTAACTCAATCAAACTATGGCATGAGTAGTTTGGTCCTCTTGCCTTCTGCTATCTTCAACAACTTTGTTGAAAACACATTGTCAAAGGTATATCTAACATCAAATTTTCTAAGGGTGAGTGTTTATCATGTTCATTCTATATGGATCTTGAGGAGAAGTATGATAAAGGGAAGTCTTCAAGAGAACTAGTTGGTTCACATGGTTTTAGCAGGACCTTTTGCAGTGACTTCAGTCAGCCAAGGCTACAACATCCTTACTTTCATAGATGAATTTTCATGCTTCACATGGGTCTACTTCCTTCATCATAAGAATGAAGTGGTTGATAAGCTTCAAGTCTTCATGATTCATGTTGAACAAAAATAAAGGAAAGCCATCAAGATTCTACAGATGGAAAATGATAGCAAGTATGTGGATAGAAGACTTAAAGACTTTCGCAAACTTGATCAAATTGATCTTTAGAATCCATTAGCATTCAGTTTGCATAGGATAGATGTTGTAGCTATAAGGATTAGAAGTCTTAAAACCATGGAAAGTTGCATGATTAAAGCCAAGTCTCTTGAATCTACATTTGAAGTTGAAGCCATTAGCAATGCTACTCATATACTTAACAGGTCTGCTCATAATGCCCTAGATAGGAAGACTCCTTTTGAGGCATGGTATGGTAGAAAACCAATTGTGAGCCACTTCAGAGTCTTTGGTTGTCTATCATGGGCAAACCTATCTTCTAGGGGATGCAAGGCACCAACACCTAGGCCTTGTACTTTCATTGGATATGAAGATGTTGTTAAGGCATATAGACTTATGGATCCTAAGACTCGTGATATTTTTGTGGAGAAGGATGTACACTTTGAGAAAAGTTCACCTAGCTTATCCTCTAATCCTCTCTACACTTCATACACTATGGAAACTAATAGTGACACTAGTGATAGTGCTTTAGATTCAAACATCTAGGGTTCTATCAATAGTTATAGTGAGTGGTCATGGCATTTGTACAATCCACATGTGTATATTGCCATAGTGATAGGTCCACCAAAGTAGGGTACAACTTGTCTTCTAGCTCTAGCAATAGAAGATGACTACATGGAAGACATTACAAGTTTATTCGTGGAGTTACATACCATAGATTTGGGATACAACCTTGATGATTTACATCTCTTTGATATAGATGGTCCTTCTAAAGTTTTTGCGAGGGCTCACTCTAACCCTCATGTCCATTCTCTACATGATCGGTCTTTATAGGTTGATGTGATTATGGATCCTTATGAACAACAATTGTCGGAGATCTCTTTATTAGTTGAGGAGATAGCTAGTTCATTGGGATAGGTTCAACAAACATCCTTGTTAGATCTATATTTTTTCTTTTTAGCATTGTTGGAAGGGGAGACCATCAGTATCCACACAGGGACACTTGAACAAGTTTTAGGGCCACCATACATCTTTAGGATTATACCTTTTCCATTGTTTCTTCAAAAGGAGAGGAACATCATTTTGGACTCATGGACTAGCTTCTTCCTTGGAGCAACAATCATTGGATGGCATTCTTCATTTGGGAGGACTACCTTGTCTCTCTTTCTCTTCTTTCTTATAGGGGGGACTTTTTCCTCATATGAGGTCTTATTCTTCTCATTCTTCATTATAGTATATATTTGATGTATGTCGTAATGGGGGGGTCTTGATTATTCCATCCATCCATGCATCTAGTTTTTTCATCTCTCTTTTTGGGGGATGGTTTTTCCCATGGGTTTTTCCCTCTTTCTCCGCTTTATGAAAGATTGCATTTCATTATGTACATGGGTACCTAACATGGTCTAGTAGTCAGGACCCATCATGCATTTCATCCTAGTTCTTGTGAAATTAAGTGCATCCCCCTAAGTTGCACTTAAGGGGGGGTGTTGTTGCAAATAAGTATTTACTATTTACACTTTACTTAAGTTTACTTAGGTTAATGCATTATTTTATTATTTATTTTGTAAGATACTTAAGAGTTTGTGTACCTTTATGAGTTGTCATTTTGACAAAACAGAAGTATGCAACTCTAATTTAGCACATGGTATCTACAACACTAGAGTTTGCATCATTCATTGAGTTGTCATGTAGATAACATAGTTATTTGCACTCCCTTTCTAGCACATGTTTTTTACAACATTAATTTGTGTGCTACACCTTTGTAGGCTTATCCTCTCATCATCACACTTAATTATGTGCTTAATGGAGGATAACCCATATCTGGTGGACATGTGCCTAGTTGTATGACTTATCATGATGCTAGTTACTAGGCATTCTAGATGTATCTCAGAGGCCTTTATATAAAGGCACTCCTAGTGCACTTTTATTTACATTGAATTGAATACATATTGATATTCTGATCATACTCTTTCTGGTCTATAGTTGTGCTTGTGTTTGAGTTCTTAGTTCTTGGGTGAATTTTTCCCTAAGGAAAATTCTTATAGACCTTCTAAGAATACACAACTAAATACCTTTGAACAACATACCTTCTTGAATGAAATACTCATCATACTTATGTGATTTGTTAGATTTGGTGCTCTGCACTCTCTCCATGCCTCAGAAAAATCAGGGTGAACATCATACAACTCTTTCATTTCATCAAAACCAAGAACTTCAACCTTCATTTTTGTCAACAAAGAACATCTTCTACTCAATGCATCAACAACTCTATTAGTATCTCCACTCTTGTGCTTAATCACAAATGTAAAATTCTACAAATACTCAACCCACTTCATATGTCTCTGATTCAATTTATGTTGACTTCTCAAGTATTGTAAAGCTTTATGATCAGTAAACAATGTGTTAGTGCCCGATATGGTCACAGTTTCAAAACTTCAAGTTCAAAGTAGTTCGAAGTAGTTTGATGCTTCAAAGGTCCAAAATGGTTTAGTACTTTGAACATGCAGATTCAAAGAAAGGATACAGACTCAATGACTTCAAGTTTGATGATCAAGTGCAAAGGTATAGAGTGTTCAGAGTCAGACTTCATAGGAAACTTTGTTAAATTTATCAAGATCCTTTTTGGTCATATCAATTCAAATTTCAGTATTCAGAGGCACGTGGAGAATCATGAGTTTTGAATGTGACTGCATAGGAAGGATGTTCTAACTGCTAGTCAGAATGTCTATCAAACAAATGAGTGAGGTTGAATAGTTCAATAGAATGTTGATGTTGTGGTGGATATCCTCTCTACATGAGATGCTCAAATAATCTCATAAAATGTCTACTTCATAATTGAATGAAGACAACATTCAAATTGAAAGATGAGAACAAAATGTGCATATGAACCATTCAGTGGGATACTTAAATTCACCTAAATTGAAAATTTGTATGCAGGACACTAGAACTAACTAAGAGCCAGTCACATTTAGATTTTATGGAAGGAACATACAAGGATATTTCTTGAGAATGACTTACTATGCTTGCAATAATAGTTTACAATAATAGTTCAAAGAAAATGTTCAAACGAGATCAGTCACCACAAGAAAGAGATATATGGCATCTCCCATTCCATTAGTTCCATTCAAATTTCAAGAAGTCCTTTGCATTAGTACATGACCAAATACCCTCATCATATAAGTTGTTATTTACTAATGATGCCATCAAATTTGTGTCTGGCGAAATATTTGATCCATCATTCCTTATTTCTATAGATAATGTTATGAGAGAGTCACAACAGGTCTAAATACAAAGGAAATCCTTCGTCAATACATGAAAGACTGCCATAAAGGGTACAAACTCAATAGTGCCATGGGTTGGAAAATTGGTACTATTGTAACAAAGTTGCTCATTAATGCAAAATTTTATGATCTCCAAGTTTATTCATGAAGACCGTTTGATACTATCAATCATAAAAATGTTCAAAATTCTGGGTGTATGACCTTCCCAATTACAATTAGCCTGTGGGATTATACACATATAGTAGTGAGTTATCTTTGTGGAAAATATGGAGTGAATGGAACTGCATCTCCTGATGATGAGTGGCTAGACTATTTTGATGCAGTCATTACTGGTAGTGCAAAGATGCAGCCTTCAAATAGTAAGCAACAGTGTTTCATCATGAAGCCATGTAAAAATGGTAGAAGCTGACACTTGTGTCATAACTAGCCAAAAATTAACCTTTAATCTTGTGTGTGGAGGCACGTGCTGTGAATGCCAATGTTCAAAATGGATTCCAATGATCAATGGCTGGAAATTTTAATTCAGCAAGTCAAATTTTTTGACAGTCATATAGACCCTCAAGGAATGACTTGTAACTTTTGACTCAGACATTATTTTCAAAATCACGTTGGTGAGAATGTGGAGAATTAGGATTCTAATAACATACCCAAAATTCAGCAAGATCTAACGGTGCAATAATTAGTTATGCCCCACGAAATAAGGCCTATTTTTACTGCCAGAATTACTTCAAATCCGTCCAACATCTTAAATATTTTGTTTTAAAATAGATTATTCAAATGATAGGTGTCATGGATAGAAACTTGGGGGGAAGCAAATTATGTTATAATGTTCCAGTAAACATTATATCATCGTTAGTGGGAAATGATATTTAAATATCATATGAAGATAGAAAAAGTCAATACAAACCTGATGGTAAAGAGGGGCAATTTCAAGAATCATTTTAATAACTGAAGATGATTTAATCTTATGCAAATAAAGTTGAGGAATTATCAAAATGGTAAAAAAAATTATCAAGGAGAACCAATGGGAGGGAAATTGAAAAGTTTCCATGGGAATGATTTGAAATGAGAAAGATTTTCAAGAATTAGTTATGGAGTGTAAGAGTTACAAAAAAAGAACAAGTTAAATAAGACAGAGAAAATGAGTGAGGGGGGAATTCTTCCAGCTTCCAAATTGTAGACTTTGGGCTTCAGCCAAGGAGGGGATTTTGCAAAGATCATTCCATTTTCTTGAGAGGTTGTGAGAGGCAGAGCAGGGGCTGTTTTTCTTTTCCAGAACTGTGTGTCTAAGATAGAGATAGGATTTTGATAGCTGATGTAATATTGTGAAAGGAGTTTCTGTCTTTCTTAAAATAGTGGTTTGGTTGTAATGTGCACAAGATACTTTGTGATCTTTTGCAGTCAGGGAAGGGAGATTGAGGGTTAAGTATATCAGAACTTTGATTATGGTGTATTTTCCCTCCACTGATTATGAACTTTGTGTCATACTCAGTTTTCTCTGAATTACATTTCAATATCATTGTTTTCTTGTTACATTATCAGTTCAAATATCTTTAAAAGCTTTGATTTTCAATTCTCTCAAGAGAAAAAAAGATATTTTCTCATGTTTACTTTGTAATGCAGCATTTGGGCATGTGAACTTTGTGTCATCTAATGTTCTTTGTTGTTCTTTTTTTTCAATAATCCTGGTTTTCGCATCTACTTTGTACATACGGGTAGATGTTTGTAATCCTTTTATGCTTTCAAGTTAAAAGCATCCATATTTTAATTCATTGGAAATCATATACGGGGAGCTGTACCCGATAAAATTTATCAATCCAATGATAACTTGTCCAACTGTTAGTGCTGATTCACCTTCTCATTTGGGCATTCAGGGATATATTTGTATGTATTTTCTTGGAGGACAATCTATTCACTAACACAATGCAAACTCCTTAGGAATCAAATAATGTCTCCACTTCTTCAATGCTTGAACAATAGCATAAAACTCTTGATCATACACATAATACTTCCTTCTAGCATCATTCAACTTTCACTAAAGAAAGCAACAGGCTTACCTTCTTGACTTAACACAACTCCTATTGCATTACCACTTGCATTACATTCAACTTGAAATACCTTATTGAAATCAAGTAAAGCCAATATAGTTAATTCAACAACCTTTTGTTTCAAAGTCTCAAAAATTTTATCAACTCCATGTGTCCACTTGAATTCCTTTTTATCTCCCCTCATTTTCTCAGCCATAGCATTAAAAAGAACACTAAAATTCTTTATAAACTTTCTGTAAAAACTAGCCAAACCATGAAATGATCTTACCTTACCCATATTCTTAGGTGTAGGTGACTCCAAGATTGTTTTAACCTTTTAAGGATCCATCTTCAATCCATCAACTAAAATCACAAATCCCAAATACACAATCTCCTCTTGTATAAAAGAATACTATTTTAGATTAATTAGCAACTTTTCCTCTTTCAACCTCTACATTACTTGCCTAATATGCTCAAGGTGTTCTTCCTTAATCTTGTTGAATATCAAAATGTCATCCAAATAAACAACCACAAACTTACCCAAGAATATTTTTAGAACTTTGTTCATCAACCTCATGAAAGTACTAGGTGCATTAGTCAAATCCAAAGGCATAACCAACCATTCATACAAACCATCTTTTATCTTGAAAGAAATCTTCCATTCATCACCTTATCTAATTTTGATCTGATGATAGCCACTCTTCAAATCAATCTTTGTAAAATAATTTTCTCCAGTCAAACAATCCATTATGTCATCCATCATCAGCATAGGAAACCTATATTTCACTATGATCTTATTAATAGCTCTGGAATTAGTATACATTCTCTATTCTCCATTCTTTTTAGGTGCTAATACAATAGGTACAACCCATGGACTCAAACTTTCTCTGATCAAACCTTTCTACAACAACTCATGCACTTGTATGTTAAGTTCTTCATTCTCTATAGGTGTCAATCTATATGGTACTTTGTTTGGAAAACTAGCTCCAAAAATTAGATCCATTCAATGGCTTATACTTCTTACTGGAGGTAAACCATCAGGAATATCATCGGCAACAATATCTTTATATTCATTCAACAATTCTACAATTTCTTCTGTCATACCAACTTTTGTTGCTTGGTCATTACTACCAACATTCAGTCCTCTTGGAACTATAGCAAAATAAACTTGATTCTTCTTTACTTCCTTTTCAAATTGCTTTCCATTAACCATGCAAAATTTTATTGCAGTACAACTAACCTCATATGGACTTTCAATCAAAGGAAGAAATGTTTGTTTCTTCCCATTTACCCAAAGATTATATTGATTCAATCTTCCATCATGCACAACATATCTATCATATTGCCAATGTCTACCCAACAAAATATGACAGCAATCCATGGGCATAATATAACACAACACTTAATCAAAGTAATGTCCAATTTTGAACTTCACATGGCATTGCTCACTTACCAATATCTTATGCTCATCTTTGATCCATGAAACATGATAGGGCTTGGGATTTTTCAGCCTCTACAACTTCAACTTTGTAACCAACTCTTCTAATGCCAAATTTGTAGAACTTTCACTATCAATGATTACCTTGCAACATTTTCCAACCATCTTACATCTGGTCTTGAAAAGACTTCTCCTAAGGACAAGTTCCTAATCACTTCCCTTATTACATAAGGTTATTCTCACCATAAAATTTTATCCATCCTCAGGTCCACTTGCTGAACTCTCATTATATCCTTGAATCACAACATTTTTATTACCTTGCCCACTTTCAAAGGATCTACATTCAAAAGATCTATATCCCTCATTACCACATCTGGAATAATTACCATGAACACCACCTCTAGGGTAAGAATTACCTCTTCCTTGATATGAACTACTACCTTTCTACTGGGTATTGTCTTTGTCATCATTCTTCCATTCAGATTTTCTTTTATCTTGCACAAAACTTTTAGATTTTCCACCTTCATCGTAAGATCTACCTTTTCCTCTCTAGAATCTACCACATCTACCTCTTTGTCTTTATTCATGCTTCTTTGCTAAGATCTCCTCAGCTTTCAAGGCATATTGATATGCTTCTTAAAAACTTTCCAACTTGAGAAAACTTATTTCATCTTTTATTCTAGATCTCAATCCATTTATGTACCTTGCAATTTTCTCAATATCATCATCCACATGTCCAAATCTAATGTCCAATCTATAAAATTCCTCAGGATACTCTTTCATAGTCATGTCTTTTTGCTTTAAATTTTGTATCTTTCTCAACAAGCTAACTTGGTAATTAGTAGGAAGGAATTTTATCTTTACCTTGTTCACCATCTTTGGCCAAGTTTTGATCTTCTCATTTCTTCTCCTTTGTCTATTAGTTTGCAAATGCTCCCACCATAGCAAAGCATGACCTTTCAGCCTAGTAGCTACAATCTTCACCATCTTATTATTAGGAGTGTTCTCATACTCAAAGAACTTCTCTATATCTGAGATTCAATCTAACACAAAATTAGTATCCAATTTTGCATCATAAGGAACAACTTCTATAGTAGGCTTTGAATTTTCCTAGACAACACTCACACCAATCTTTCCTCATCTTGATCTTATTCATGTTCTAGATTATGGTTTGGTGTTGCTACTTCATCATCACTTACATTATCAAGATGAGCTCTTCTCCTGTGGGCTATCTTCACAACATCTAATATAGCTGCAATTTTTCTCAATTGATCCAATATAGTATTATCAATATTTCCTCTACCACGAACCATCTTTACAAATCAAGTTCCTGCAAGATCATAACTCTCTACAAGTTATAGGTCAAATCTGTAGATCTACCACCTACAACCAAATCCAAATCAAGGTTCTACATCATCCAATCTTCACAAGGATGAACCTCAAGCTCTAATACCACCTAACATAAGGAAGGATAGGGAAAGCTAGGGCCAATGGCACACCCAGCTCTTCGAACCACCCTATAAGAGTTAACACAATAGAAGAAAACACAAAGAACAACAACCAAAGGAGGAAGAAGAGTAAAATGATTTCATTAATTTTTCAAATATTCAACATACATGCCCAACTATAAGGCCTTCTAGGTTATGACCAACTACAAAATAAATTCATACACAAGGATCCAGTAGCAATTCATAATTTTCAGTTCAGCTCTACAATCCTCTTCAAAATTTTGAACTATCCCACTGTCCTAGCTCCTAGCCTAAACACCATATTTATACTAACAAAAATGTATTATAGATCATTCTAGAACATGGAGAAGCCACAAGTCAGCTCTCAACAAATATTAAATGAAAATAAACATAAAATTAAATACACAAGTCAGCTTGCATCAACAATTAACTATCCTAAAATCAATGTTCGAGAAAAATTGTTATATCTCCTAGCTCTGATTGAGTTAGAAATCATGCTTTAACTTGTGGTTAGATATCTAGGTCCTCTACAACCCCTTAAGTGTGTAAGTTCTGATCCATTAGGGAAAAGTGCACATCCATTTTGAAAATTGAGCAAAGAAAAATGTAGTGCAGAACTACCAAAAATTGATGTTCTGAGAGAATTACCATATCTCCCAAAATATAAGGATTTAGAACTTGTGCTCTAGGAAATAGATATTATTATAGGACCTATTCAATACCTAAATTTCATAGCTCTTCATTAATTATGAAAAATTAGTTACATGATCTGCAATAGGAACCCAGAAACGAAAAAATATAGCTTCAACAAAACCTAGTTTCAGGAGCAAGATAAAAACTAAAAACATGCAGGATAGCAATGCAACCCAGGATGCTCCTACATCAATTCCTCTCTTTATGCTTCATGCAATTTTTCATACATAACAAAGTAAAATTTCCTTCCTTTATACTGAATCCATAAAAAAAGTCCCTGAGTTGGCTAGTACACCTTTTCAATTAATTATTATAGGACTTCATTAAGAACACATTATACTTATCAATAACATCAATCTATTTCCTTGTAACTTGAATAAATTTATGTATGTGTAACATTATGATAAGTAAGCTTAACCAAATGATCTCCAACATGTCTTATACATGCCTTTAACCTTGCTTCTCAAAATAACAACTATGCTAAGAGATATAACAAGTTTACTAGAACATGCTTCTATAAACTCTATCTCAAAACAATCTTCACCAAAACTTGTGTAACTTCTTTTAGACTTAATAACTTTTGATCTAATTAGCTACATATACTAGACACTTAGCAATATCTCCCATTAACCTCACTAGTGAGAATACTCAATGATTTTTTTGTACCAACTTGATTTTTACTACTATTCTTCTATTAGATACCACAAAAAAATGATATGTTGACATCAATGACAAACATAGTCATGAATGTAACATATCATCAAAATAATGATCTAATCATGCTTCTACAATACTCCCCCATAGTAATATCATCATCATTAATTCTTCCAACAAGAACCTCTTCAATTGAAGAGTATTGATTGGATCCTTGAGCGATTCTCCCTCAATTGTTGAAAGTTGGTAAGCAACAAATCCAAACACTATAGTAACTATGTATGGACCAAGCTAGGTGGGTTCAAACTTCCCTTTCTATACCCATTAATGTTTATTTTTAGGGTTCTCCCTTAGGAAGAGATCACCCACTTGGAATTCACATGGCTTGACTTTCTTATTGTAGCTCATAGACATGCATTTTTGGTAAGCTCAAAGATTATCACACGCTACTTATCAACATTCATTTAACAATTCTAGCTCTTGAAGCTAAGATATTCTATATTCATAATCAGTAATAAGGCCTTTCATGGAGATTCTCAAATTTGAAATCTCAACCTCAATTACAAGAACAACATCTTCTCATATACCAAAGCAAAGGGTGTCGTACCCATTGGAGTTCTGATACTAGTTATGTAAGCCCATAAAGCTGAATTAATTTGAAGGTGTCATTCCCTTCCAAATTTTTTTACTATGTGATGTAAAATCTTAAGGATAGCCTTGTTGGATGTTTCTTCTTGGCCATTACCCCAGGGGTAATAAATAGAAGACCATTGTTACTTAATTCTAAACTTCAAGCACAACTCTTTAAGATCCATGTTTTTAAACTATCCCCCATTGTTAGTAATGATGGAGGAGGGTACACCATACCTGCATATAATGTAATTCATAATGAATAGAGCTATATTTTTTCCATTTTCTATACAGAGAGTTACTATCTCTACCCATTTAGTGAAGTAGTCTATAGCTATAATAATGAACTTATGTCCATTTGAAGAAGACAGATGAATCTAACCCACTCGATCAATGGCCCATTGTTGAAATGGCCATGACATAATAGATGGAATTAGCTCCTTGGCTAGAGCATGAATCAAATTTCCATGGAGCTAGCATTGTTTGTAAGACTTGGCATATTTGATTACCTCTTGCTCCATATTTGGCCAATAGTAACTACCTCTTATAAGTTTACAATACAATTTCAAGTCATTAGAGTGAGATCTATAAATGCCCTCATGTGCATCGATTAATGTGCATTTGGACTCATGGGGTTCTAGACACCTAAGGAGTGTTCCATCAAGACCTCTCCTAAACAAGTCATTGACAATAATTTCATATCATGAAGCACTATGGATAAGGTGACATTTTTCATTATGGGTTAGATTGTTTAGAATTGTCTGGTCATGTAGGTAAGAGTTTATATGATGGTAGTAGGATAAATTATGTCCTATGATAGAATAGATCATCTAAGATTAAGGGGAATTATAGCTAAGGTAGAGTAATGTCACCACTAGGAATTTGTGTGGAAGACCATTCTCAGGCATCTGTAGCATGGAAGTAAGATTAACCATTGCATTAGTCGCTTTGTTATCCACTGGAGGAATTTCCTAAAAAGTGACATGAGAAAAATATTTCTTCAGATCATGCACCATTTTCTTATAGGGTATCAACTTCTCATCCTTCATCTAATACACATCATTGACCTACTTGATTATAAGTTTTGAATCGCCAAAGATATTTAATTCACCTACTAGCCATTCTACTGTAATCTTCATACTATTGATTAGGGCTTCATATTCTACAATATTATTCATACAAGGAAATAAAATCTTGTACACCTTAGGCAATGAATACTTCTATAGTGTTATGAATAAGAGCCCAGCACCAGATCCTTGTTGTGTTAAACTCTGATGACAATCTTTGTTCTAGTCATATTTCATGCCCTTATGTAGAGTCTTAGTAAATGGTTGTGATCTATCTGCCAACAATGAGATGAATCTACAAATGGATTAAATTCTTCCTTGTAAGCCCCTCATTTAAATTATATTATGGAGTGGAGGTGTGTCCATGATTTCTTGAACTTTCATTAGATCTTCCTCAATTGCTTTTGCAGAGACAATGTAGCTAAGTACTTTCCCAAAAGTTACACTAAATGCACATTTCTTGGGGTTGAGTTTGAGATTAAACTTCTCCATATGATCTAGGATGGGTCCCAAATCTTGAAGGTGAGTGTTACATTATGTACTCTAAACCAAGTTGTCATCAACGTAGTCCTCCATCATCTTATGCATTATATCATGGAAGATGGTTGTAACTACCCTTTGATATGTTGCACCAACATTTTTCAGATCAAATGACATCACATTCCAAAAGAAGGTTCCCTATGCAAGTGAAAGTAGTTTTCTCCAAGTCTTCTAGTGCAATTTTGATCTGATTATAACCATAAAAGACATCCATGAGTGAGTATATTCTATATCCTTCTATCATATCCATTATCATATTAATGTTGGGAAGTGGAAAATCGTCTTTTGGACATGCTAAATTTAGATCTTGAAAATCTATACAAACTTGGATAGACTTGTCATGTTTGGAAAATGGAACAATGTCTGATATCCATTCATCATAGTTGACAACATAGATGAAACCAACTTTTACAAGCTTTTCCAATTTAAATTTAACAAGTAATGCAACATGAGGATGCATTTTCTTGAGCTTTTCTTTGACCATTTTTACCCCTCGCATAATAGATAAATGGTGCATTATGAGATTAGGATCCAAGCTTGGCATGTCTGAGTATCCTCTTTCTCTTTCACAAATAAAGATTATGCAAGGTGTATCATATGAGGTTGTTCCTCTATTCCCAAGGTAATCAACTATGTTGGATCTATCAACATTAATGATCTCTCTTAAAAATAACTAGGAAGTGCATCAAATATCTCATCCTTAGGCACCTTAGAGAGGTTTTTACCTTTGGATATGTCTTTTATTTTTACTATTTTAGGTATTGATACTACAACAATGTGGTTTTCACCATCAGACCTTCTATTTATTTTTCTTTTTATTATATGACTAAGATATTTGATATCAACTTCAATTATGTTGACACTATGTTCACTAGTGGAAGACATTATAGGTTTGACAATGATATAGGTTAGAAATAGGAATTATTGAGAGGGGGGTGAATCAGTAATCTACAAACTTTAGTCAACAACTGGATATTATTTGTTACTTTAAACCATACATAACAAAGCAATAAAATAATGTTGAGCAGTAATAGTAACCATGCACAAAGATAACTCATAACACTATATTTTGTTAACTAGAGAAACCCTAGCCAAGGGAAAACCCTAGTGGGGATGATACCCACTAGATAATATACTGATATATAAGTTCCTTGTTAGAGGGTGGACCCTGTTAGGATTCAATGAGAAAATTCAGTATGGAGAGTCCCTATTAGGAGACTTTGAATCCCTGTTAGGATTTGTAGTATAGTAAATGCAAGATGAGCCCATAACCCAAACATGCACTTCTAGTTACAAGGAGAGCTTGCTACCCAAACAAGTAATCAAACATCTAGAATATAGGTACTGTAACTTCTTTCTTGACTGATCTCTGATCTTCAACTCAATCTCATATCACATAATAGCTTGAAAAAACTTCACATATATCACTTTCATAGTAAGTTCGCATATCTTAATACTTGCACAAATTACATTACAATTCCATTTCTCATCACCAGATTTCCTTTGCAAAAAACCATGCCTTTACACAAATTGTTGCTAGCTTAGCTAAGACCACAATACACTTTTCCAAATCAGAGTAAACATCTAGGATATCGGCCCTAATTGCACAAGTAATTATTTTGTAAGAAAAATAATTCCTTTCATTTAATTTCACTATCTTGTTTTTCTTAAAACACAAATATATCTTTTTCATATAGACTGTACTAATTTTCAAGGTTATACACATCATCATCAGCATGTATACTATCTATATGTAACTTCACTAGTCATAATACAACATTAGTAAAAAATTACATATAAAGCAATACATTGTTGTATACCAAATTCATACTTGACAATTTTTGAGTACGAAAACCTAAGTATCTTTATTTCTTCTTATAAGCATGTAAATCATGTGTTGTCATAAATGAAAACAATTACATATCTTCATTAATCTCCCCTTTTGGCATTGATGGCAACAAAATAGGGAAAATTGGCTAAGTAACAAAAACTCAAAATAAATAACACATTAACATTACATCTATTACAACTTGTCCATCGTACATATGCTTCCCCTTACAATAAAATTTCATGCTTTACAATATTGTCTTCTCTTCTTTACCTAATTTATGATTTTTTAATGTATTTCTCCCCCTTTTACATCAATGACAAAGGTTAAAATTTCAAAGACTATCCAAAAACTCTATAAATATCTACCTTAAACTGATAGTATCTTCATGCAATAATCAAAATTTTCTTTCAGACTGTCCATACCTTTAGTTCATGTATCTTTGGCTGATTTAGTAGAGGTGAGAATTGCACATAAGGAATATGATGCAATCTCAATTGAATTAAGGTCAAAATATAAAAAATTAGAACAAGTGCCCTTGGGCTTGACACATTCCATTGAATTTTTCAAAGCAATAGACTCTCTAAAATTTGATATTCTCTTCAAAATGTGTTCCTTCTAAAGTTTCAATTTCCTAATTTCACTATGACTATTGGCCACTTGTCCTTCAAAAACATCAATTTTACTAGTAGGATGTTGTAATTGGCTAGATAGAGCCTCAAGCTCACTCATATTTCCTCCAAACTGACCATCAATATCCTTAGTCATCTTGTGAGATAGAGTACACTTAATGTGCAATATCTTGCTATCCTTTTGACACTTTCAACATTCCTTGATACAAGTATCAAGCATTATCAAATCATTCTTAATATTTTGACAAATCATGCTAAACTAGTTAGCATCATGTGAGATTTGTGTCTTTGTTTCTGCAACATTTAACAAATTTGTTAATCATTCATCAAAAGACTTTACCACTACTTGTGCCCTCTATTTTGGATCTACTTCTGTACTCTACATTGCCAAAGTACTATGTAATTTATCAGTAACCTCCATCAAGGTTCTCTGCATTCTCTTCACTATCTTTTTCTTCTAAATAAGCTTTGATAAAGATGATATCAAGTTAGTTTTATCATCATCATCCATTGTAGATGAAATAGAAGGTTTAGTGTCATCTTCCCTTTGCTTCTTTTTAGTTGCCTCTTTAACTCTTCTTTCTTTCCTTTTTCCTTTATTTCTTTTTCTTTCTTCTCTTCCTCTTCTAGTATCTTGTTCTGATCTTCTTCTATTTTCCTTTTCATTTCTTTTTTGGCTACTCTTTTCTTTTCTTCCTCTAATTTCCTTTTCATCTAATCCTCAAGAAATTTCTACTTGGTCTCTTCTATTTTCTTTTTCTCTTCTTCTAGTAACCTCTTCTCGTCTTCACTTTGTCTTAGTTTTTCTTTAGCATCCTTGCTATGAGGTTCATTTTGTTTGGAACCTTCAAATGGATTTGTATCATCAATGTTAATGGTAACATTGGTTTGATCTATCTACATTGTGTCACTACTCACTAACACTTTTGAGGTTCTGGGTACTGTAGACACCTAAATTTGATTACACCACTTTGGTAATCTAATTTAGCCATCTCTATAGGCATCATTAATTAAATTCTTATTTAATTAATCCTTTGCAATCCCCTAGCTGATTAATTTAATTAATCATCTATAGTCCTAATTGATAAATCGAATAACCTATCATTTATCAATTAAATCCTATTCTCCTATCTAATTCCAAAATCCCCATTTATTAAATAAATCTATTTGATAAATAAATCCCTCAAATCTAAAAGCCCCTAACTTATCCCTAACCCTCCATTTAGTCTAATCCACCCCATCCACCCATACTAACCAAGCTTAGCCACTAACTCACCCACCCTCATTGAATGCCATCCACTTGCATATCTCTAACAATCTTAGTCTAATCCTAAATCACCTCTAATCCCACCCTAACCTTGTCACATTCCCTAAGCAAGCTTAAGACTTTCCTAAGCCAAGCAAAGTCAACAATCTCAACTCCCTCCAAAATATCCCAACCACCTAAGCCATGAATGCTCTTACAAAGGCCATAAAGACTCTTACAAGCCCATTCATTGATCTTACAAGACATTTATGAAGGGTCTTTATGAAGATATTATCCCTTAGGCCTCCATTGTTGACTCATCCTTGCCCTTTCCTCCATCCTCTCACCTTATGACATGTGTCACTCCCTGATTGGTGCTAAACAAGCACAATCCATGTGCTCCCCTTTGAGTGCATCCGAGCCCTCCTTAAGCTTTCATCTCTCCTTCCATCTTAGCCCTCCATCCCTCAAGCCCTTAGCCTATAAATTGAATCCCCTCCCAAGCCATTTCATCACAACCTTTAAGCCAAAGTTATAATGCTAGTTTGAGAACCAAAAGCCATCAACCATACCCTTATAATGCCAAATTGAGAGCTCACAAAGCTACCAATTTTCCATTTACTCATCCCCACCATTGAAGCATAGAGAAAGTTTGAGCATACATACCAATCCTTTACTTAGACTCGTCCCTAAATCAAGTGACCATCCTCATTGGGAGAGCCATTCTATGGCTCATATTCTCATTTGAGGGTTTCACTTTGTCTCTCATATATGTTATGATTTTTATGCTAGTTAATGCTTTGTTCTCTTAATAGATTAGTATTTCTTTCTAACATATTTCTCATATACATGTACTAGTGAAGATGTTGCCTTGGACTCTCTCATCATCTGACTTATAGCTACTATAGTCTCACTTCTTATCTTATCTTTCTCACCATCATAAATAGAAATGGTCTTACTTTGTTTCTTAAGTAAGATGCTAGATTGTTTAACAATCTCTTGACTTCTTCTTCTTCACCAGTCTTGCATATTATTCTTAATATAGACTTCTAAAGTTCTATGTCCTCTTCTCTAGTTGGTGCCTTCTTTTCAATAAGTCTATCATAGACCTTTTAGTTTACTGTGCCTTCAATATCCTTCAATTTTATATTGTTGGCTATAATGTATCTCATATTAGAGATATCAATCTGATTTTTCTCAAAGTTGTTATACAAATCATAGAATTTTTTCATCTAAACAAAATTGCCTTCATTAGCAATAGCTGAGTTTAGCTTCTCTATCTTTCACTTCTAGAGTTGTCAAGCTTTACCTATTGACTGCTTAGAAGTTGTTACCTTCTCTATTTTTTTAACTTCTTCTTCTTCTTCTTCTTCTTCTTCTTTACTAGACTCAAGAATTCTCAACAATGTCTTTTGTCTCTTTCCTAGTCCAATGGCTTTTTGTTTGACCCTTTTAGTCTTTGTGGTCATAGTTTCCACTAATCTCTCTAATTTTCTCTTTGCCTCAATTGTCTAAACATTTGACACTACTACATAAGGAAAGCTCTATTTTGAAGATGTCTCTACAATAGACACTAAAAAAGGTTGCACATTCAGTATACCTTGCTTCATAGTTTGCCTAACTATCTGTTACTCACTCTTAGTCATACTAGCCTTTGTTAAATCTTTCTTCGTTATTGTTTCAATCTTCTTGTGAGATGCCTTCTCCAAGGATGTCTAATGATCTAACTGGGTGGTGTAGGGGCACCTTGAAACATAGGGTCCTCACCATTTCCATTTCTTTTGTGATGTACTCCAAGAGAACTTTTGTAATTAGAATAAAGGTCTAACGGCCTAGGTGTGTGTTTTGGCAACATGGGCTAGGAGATAGGAAATCATTAAATGATCTTGGAATCAAATTATTACTTGTCTTGAAGTCATAAGTGACCTTAGAATTTAAGGGAGTCCTTGTCATTGGATTCCTAGCATAGGTCTCTACCCTAGGGAAGGCTCTCTAGCATTGGAAAGCTAAGGGATAGCTAATTTGGCAAGAAGGAGATGTTAAAAGATGCAAACAAGAAAGTTGCACAAAAGTTGCTATGCAAAAAAGTTACAATTTTTGCAAAAATTGTTGATTGACTTGCAAAAATCTTTCTAGGCATGGTGGAGGCTGATGGAAGCCCTACATATAAGGGTAAAATACCTAATAAGACATATATAAACTTCCAAAACCCTAAAGTTTCTAGAAGTTGGAAGTCAATATGTAGACTATATGTTGTGGCATGGTTATTGAGTGTAAAGAGACAAAATACAAAGCTAAGAAAGATTTTTGAGCATTGATTTAATTTTTGTACCATTTGGAATTTTAGATAGTATTTTTTAGAACATTTTTACATTAGTAGGTTAGGTCTATTTGTATTTCCTTTCATTGTTTGTAATTTTTTTTCATTCATGCTAGTCTGTTGTCCGAAACTAGGCAATTGATATTAAAAGAGATGTAACTCACTATCCTACTATAGAAATAGTACAACCTATTGGGTATAGTGAGTGTACTCTATGTGCTTACTATTCACAAAAGGAAGGTCCCTCAAAATCCATGGAATCATTTTTAATCTCTTTCCCTAGGCAAGCCAGAGCATGCCCAACTAAGGAACATTGAAGTTGCAGAGCTTATAACTTGCAGGGTTGTGAAGGTATATAGAAAAGTGAGTATTGATATTTAAGGGGAGTAAGTGATGGTCCCTTGGGAATAAATAAAGGTTTCTATAAATTCATTAAGGAACCTAGAAAATCCAAATAGTAGACTGGCCTTGTAAAGGCCTCAAAACCCTCAAAACCCTCAATTTTTGTAGAGATGTTGTATTACACTTTAGGGGCACAAAACCTTGAAAATTTGAGAGACCTCATGAAATGAATGGGGGTATATGAAGAAATTTTTAATTTCTTAGTGGAAGAAATTGAAGAAATCCCTAATTTCTAAGAACAAGAGGGCTAATTGGGGCTCTTTCTTGTAGCCCTATTAGTAAGGGAAAGTGTGAAATTGGTAAGAAGGGTAATTATATTGATTTTCCTTGGACCAAAAAAGAAGTGTATTGCAAGGTCTTACATCACCTCCATGACCCTACAATTTGGGTGTGAGGATTAGTCAAGAAAGACCCAGGACAACTTTAAAAACCTTGAGCATTCTCCACCTAGTATGGGAACCTAGTAGATGAAAAGAAGTGAAGTTTATTCAAGATAGGAGAGTGGGCCTGAGAATTGGGTGATTTCTTCATAATAGGGATCTTATAGATCCATTTGGTGATCTTGTAAGACACCTTAGGTCTCAGATGTAGACCAGAAGCATGAACTAGTGATTAGTTCATCCCCTCTCCCTATCAAGTGGTATCAGAGCCTTATAAAAGGTATAGGAAAAGCAAGTGCAAATCAAGGTGAATGTTTTCACCTACTAAATCTAGTGTCTCTAGAAATATGGTGACCAATACTAAATTGGCCAAGAAGGTAGAAGAACAAGAGGAGGATAATAAGTCTTTGAGAGAAAGATTGGTACAACTTGAATAATTGTTAAGTGAAGTCCAAGACATAGAAGATAAAGTCAAGGACAAGATGGAGCAGAGAAGAGTAGGAATCCAAAGAGAAAGAGATTTATTTGGAGGAAGAAGCCCCAACACCAAACCCTATTATACTAGAGGAGCCTTTCTTGAAGGCACTAAAAGAAATAAATAGCAATGCCTTAGAAGGCATCCCTATATACAATGGAAAGATGGATTTAGACTTCATCATGGAATGGATTAAAGGAATGGAGAACCATTTTGAGTGTGATGGTGTCTATGATACTCAAAAATTCAAGGTGGAAAAGTTGAGATTAAGAGGTACTGCTCTAACCTGGTGGAAATTTGTTCAAACAAATAGGGAAAAAGAAAGAAAAAACCCCATTGTCACTTGGAAAGGAATGGTGACTAAAATTAGGTAGGCTTACATTCTTGAAGATTATGAAATACAGCTACATAGGAGAAGACATAATCTAGTAAAAAAGAAATGGATGTGCACTCTTACACTAAAGAGTTCCAAAATTTATGCTTAAGGTCCAAGGTGGTGGAAGATGAAAGCATCAGATTGGAAAGATATTTGAATGGGTTCAAGTGGTCCATCCAAGAAGACATGAGTCTTGTCTCCCCTAAAATAGTCCATCAGTGCTACCAAATGGCTCTAAAAGTGGAAGAGAAAGGAAAGAGGAAGCAAGGCTATACCTAGAAGAATAGAGGAAGAGGTAGAGATAGTAGAGTACATAGGGGAAGATATGGAGGTAGAAGCAATGATAGTAGGTCCCAAGGTGAGTCCAAGCTAACTAAACAAAATGGAGAAACTAGTCAAAGAGGTGGTTCAAGTAGAGGTAGATCAGCAGGAGGAAGGGGACCATCTTACTTTGCTACAATGAAGTGTTATCACTATCAACAATTGGGGCACCCTGCTTATAGGTGTCCTAAAAAGGGATCACCATCACAAGGTGAAAATAATGTAACATATATACATGAAGATGCTTCAAGTGTGAAGTCACCTGATATCCAGTTGGATTTAGAAAGTGGCGAGAATTTAATGATAAAGAAGATCCTAATTAAAGAATTAGTTAAAGGAGATCCCAAGCAAAAAGGGTCACTCTTTAGGGTGAGGTGTAAGATTATGTGGAAGGTCTGCAAGGTTATCATAGACTTAGGGTCTATATATATTATAACTTTAGAGGAGGCCATAGCTAAAATCAAGATTCCTAAAATACCCCATAGTACTCCTTACAAGCTCACTTGGTTAAACAAGGAGAAACATGTTTTAGTGAATGAGAAAGTGTGGATTGAGTTCACCATAGGAAGGATATAAAGACAACATTTTATGTGATGTTTTACCCATGGATTTCTGTCACTTATTACTAGGTAGGCCATGGTAGTTTGATAGAAAAGCCATACTCAATAGTGAGCTCAATTCATACACCTTTAAGAAGGATGGAGTGAGTTATAAAATTTAGTCACTACTTGAATCAAATAACCAAGTGAGTGGACCTACTATGCTGGTGTTGAAGGGGAAAGAGTTCATGAAAACTCTTGACAAAGAAGAAGGAGTGGGTTGTTCTATTATGGTGAAACCCAAGGAGGAAAGAGAGACTAAGGAGGAGGACATACCTCATGAAGTGTAGTAGATTTTGGAGGAATTCAAGAGAATTATATCAGATGGAACATCTATAGTCCTACCACCTAAAAGAGCAATCAGCAATCAAATAGATTTGGTCCTAGGGGCATCTCTCCCAAACAAGGCACCTTACAAGTTAACTCCTGAGTAGAATAGTCAAGTTGTGAAGCAAGTATAAGATTTGATGGAGTGAGGGTTGATAAGAAAGAGAATTAGCCCATGCAATGTGCCTACTATTTTGGCACCAAAAAAAGAGGAACATTGAGATTGTGCACAGACTCTAGAGCCATTAACAAGATCACAATATAATATAGGTTTTTCATACCAAGGATTGAGGACTTAATGGATTCCTTAGGAGAGGCTAAGTACTACACCAAGATAGACCTTAAAAGTGGCTATAATTAGATAAGAATAAAATAGGGAGATGAGTTGAAAATAGCTTTTAAAACTATTGAAGGACTTTATGAATTGCTAGTCATGTCATTTGGCCCTCCAATGCTCCAAGTACATTCATGAGGCTCATGAATGAGGTGTTGAAAGACTTCATAGGTAAATTTGTGGTAGTCTACTTAGATGATATATTAATTTTTAGCATGAGTAAAGAGTAACACTTAGAGCATATTACAAGTGTATTGTCAAAGTTAAAAGAGGAACACCTAACCATCAATCTAGACAAGTGTGATTTCATGAAGTAGGAACTAGTCTATTTAGGCTTTTTTCTATCTCAAGGAGATCTTAAAATGGATGAGGATAAAGTTGCAGCAATATTGAGTTGATCAACTCCCAAGAATGCCAATGAAGTGAGGAGTTTCGATGGCCTAGATCAATACTATAGAAAGCTCATCAGGAACTTCAATTGGATATGTGCTCCCATGATGGATACTATCAAGGGTGGAATAAAGACCAAGCTTGTGTGGACACCAGTGGAAGACAAGGGATTTGAGACATTGAAGAAAGAGGTAGCTACTAAGCTTATTCTAAGGTTACCTAATTTTAATAAACCTTTTGTTGTAGAATGTGATGCTAGTAATATAGCAGTGGGAAGAGTCTTAGGCCAAAGCAATAGACCAATGGCTTTCTTTAGTGAAAATTTGAATGTAACAAAACAAAAGTACTCTTCCTATTATTTGGAACTTTATGCACTCATTCAATCCCTTAAAAAATGGAGGCATTATCTTTTGCCCAATGATTTTGTAGTGTTCACTGATAATTAGACTTTGAGTTTCCTCAACTCCCAAGACAAACTAAACCATAGACATATCAAGTGGTTGGAGTATTTACAATATTATACTTTCATCATAAAGCACAAGAAGGGGTAGCTCAATAATGTAGCAAATGCCTTAAGTAGAAGGCTTCTCACTGTATAAGAAATCCAACTAAGCAGGATAGGATTAGATAACTTCAAAGAAATCCACTAAATAGATAGAGACTTTGTAGAAACATACAAGGTGTGTCAAGAAAACCTAAATCACTTTCATGGTAAGTTTGTAGACTACACATTGAAAAATGGGCTACTCTTCAAACGAGAATAGTTGTGTGTATCAGAAGGATCCATGAGGGAGAACCTCATTCAATAAAAACATAATGGGAGTTTGAGTGGCCATTTTGGCTTAAATAAGACCTTGTAATTGGGCCAAAGATACTACTATTGGCCTAAAATGCAAAGAGATGTTAGAACTTATGTTAAACAATGCATTATATGTCAAAGATAAAAGGGAACTTCTACAAATGTAGCTCTATATCAGCCTCTTCCAATACCAAAAAGACCATGGGAATGTGTCAGCATGGATTTTGTGGTTGGTTTACTTAGAACAAAGAAATTTTTTGATAGCATCTATCTGGTAGTGGATAGATTTAGAAAAATGAGTCATTTCACTCCATGTAAGGTTACCCATGATGCAAGTCATATTTCTTATTTGTTTTTCAAGAAATTTTTGAGGATTCATGGTTTACCAAGTAGCATTTTATCTGACAGGAATAGCAAATTTATTAGACACTTTCGGAGGTCCTTATGGAAAAGACTGGGTACCAATCTAGCATTTAGTTCAACCTATCATCATCAAATTGATGGTTGGACTAAGGTGCTCAACAGGACACTTGAAAACTTGTTAAGATGCTTAACCAAGGAATATGGTTTTACATGAGATTTAGTCCTTCATCAAGCAGAGTTTGCTTATAATTACAACATTAATGGAACTACAAGCAAAAGCCCCTTTAAGATTGTATATGGGATATATCCTAGGGGTGTATGTAAATTGAGAAACCTAGATGGCCAAGTACCTAATAGTGGTTATGCTAAATATTTCAGTCAATCTATGAAGGAAGTGCATGATCAAGTAAAATAGTCCCTCATTGAAAACACCAAGAAAATCAAGGATAAAGCTAATCTCAAGAAAAGAGAGGTACAATTTGGTGTAGGGGACTTGGTCATGGTTCACCTAAACAAAGAAAGAATGGAAAATGGAACCTCAACAAAGCTACAGATGAGAAGACTTGGACCATGTCCTACACTGGCCAAATATAAGCAGAATGCTTACAAGGTTGGGTTGCCAAATGTTCTATCCATTTCCCCCATCTTCAATGTAGATGATTTAGTTAGGTATAAAGGACTTCGTACTAAGGTAGATCAACATGTGGAGGAATCTTAGAAGGATACTCAAATATAGCTCTACCCCCAAAGCTCGAGCTCCAAGTAGAGAAGATGTTGGAATTTCGGGTTCATACCAAGACCAAACATGGCACATACAAAGAACACCTTGTCAAGTGGCAAGGTAAGCCAAATTCAGAGGATACATGGATGCCTGAGAATTAGTTCAAACTTCATAGTATATAACTCCACCTTTTGTCTCTAAAGGAGACTTAGCTTCTTTGGTGAGGAATATGATGCAGGGGAACCTTGAAACATATGGCCCTCACCATTTTCAATTTTTTTTGTGATGTGCTTCAAGAGAGATTTTTTAATTAGAATAAAGTTCTAAGGAACTAGGTGTGTGTTTTGGCAACATGGGCTAGGAGATAGGAAGTCATTAAATGGTCTTGGAATCAAAGTATTCCTTGTCCTGAAGTCATAAGTGACCTTAGAGTTTAAGGGAGTCCTTGTCATTGGAGTCCTAGCATAGGTCTCTAGCCTAGGGAAGGGTCTCTAGCATAGAAAAGCTAAGGGATGGCCAATTTGGCAAGGAGATGTTAAAAGATGCAAACGAGAAAGTTGCACAAAAGTTGCAATTTTTGCAAAAATTGCTGATTGACTTGAAAAAACCCTTCCAATCATGGTGGAGGCTGATTGAAGCCCTAAATGTGAGGGGAAAAGACCTAAGAATCCATATATAAACTTTTAAAACCCTAAAGTTTCCAAAAGTTGGAAGTCAGTGTATGGACTGTATATTGTGGCATGATCTTTTAATGTAAAAAGACAAAATATAGAGCTAAGAAATATTTTTGAGAATTGATTTCATTTTTGTACCATTTTGAATTGTATATAGGCTTGTTTAGAACATTTTTACTTTATTATGTTAGGTTTGTTTATGTTTTCTGTCATTGTTTGTAAATTCTTTTCATTCATGCCAGTCTACTATCCTAAACTAGGCAGTTGATATTAAAAGAGATGTAACTCACTATCCCATAGTAGAAACAATATAGACTCTTAGGGAAGTTATTTTACTCTATTTAATTCCCATTGGTAAAAGAAAGGGACCTCAAAAGCCATGATGCATTTCTAAGCTCTTTCCCTAGGGAAGCCACAACATGCCCAGCTAGGGAACATTGAAGTTGTAGAGCTTATAACTTCCAAGGTTGTGAAGGTCTATAATAAAGTTAGTATTGATATTTAAAGGGAGTAATTGAAGGTACCTTGGGAAGAAGGAAAGGTTGCTAGCAATCCATTAAGGCACCTAGTAAATACAAACAACAAACTAGCCTTGTAAAGGCCTCAAAACCCTCAATTTTTGTAGAGATGTTGTACAACACTTTGGGGGAACAAAACCTTGAAAATATGAGAGTAATCATAAAATAAATGGGGTTCTATGAATAAAATTTTAATTTCTTAGTGGAATAAATTGAATAAATCCCCAATTTCTAGGAATAAGAGGGCTAATTGGGGCTCTTTCTTGCAGCCCTATTTTTAAGGGAAAGTGTGAAATCAATAAGAAGGGTAATTATATTGAGTTACCTTGCATGAAAAAAGAAGTGTATTTCAAGGTCTTACATCACCTCCATGACCCTACAATTTGAGTGTGAAGATTAGTCAAGAAAAACCTAGAATAACTTTTAAAACCTTAAGTGTTCTCCACCTAGTATGGGAACCTAGTAGATGGCAATAAGTGAACTTTGTTCAAGGTAGGAGAGTGGGGTTGAGGATTAGGGGATATATACATAATATAGATCCTATAGATCCATTTGGTGATCTTGTAAGACAACTTAGGTCTCAAAGGCAAACTAGAACCATGAACTAGTGATTAGTTCATCCCCTGTCCCTATCACTGGGTAATCTCATCATAGGTTCCAAATCTATATTCATCTTGGTCCTTCTCTAATTTCAATAATAAATTAATGTATCCAACTATTTTTTCACCATTCAATTCATAACCTAAGGGATCAAGAAATGTTTCCCAAGGTTCTACTACTTGAATATACTTGTAAAATTTGTATCAACCATGACACAAATGTTTTCCTTAAATATGTCTACAATTGCAAGTGCAATTTTGAATCTTTGCCTCATTTCATTCTGAAATGTCTTCATAATCAAATTCCCAATATCCAATATCTTATTTGTTGGATGTCTTCTATACACTTCTGTGATCTTCTACATTGTACACCTCTCACTACTCATAATCTCTGTGACAAATAAATATGGAAATCTCTTAAGAACATTAAATAATATGTGATTAATCAATGATTGAAATCTATACATACAATTCTTAGTCCTTTTATCTTCTCTAGGTTTTCAATAAATTACATTCTTAGTATTTCACTAAGATTAACTTGTTCCTTCTCAACACATATCTTGTAGGCTGCATAGATAAATCTGGCTGACAGTTCATCAATCTTTGAACTTGTACATACAAAGTAGGCAATGATTCTACTTAGGAATCTTTCATCATCTTGATTAATGGTGCTGATCACCATGGCCTTTCCATTATATACTACTTTGGTGTAGCTTTCAACTTTCTTCTTAACCATTTTCTCACCTATAGGTACACTGCCTTGTTTACAAAGACTGGTTACCTCATGAATAAGGTCAACTAAGATATCAATTACACTATCTTGCATCCATAGTTTCCCATCTTGTATTCTACTTAGTATGATCTTTGTCCACTCATCTGTGTCCAATTCTTGGTACAAATTATATTTGGATAGGTCTAGTTCCTTCAAGTGTTCAAACCTAGGTTTCAAAGTCATATCATGATTAAAGACTAATTCCATATCCTTGTTCATATATTCACTCCAATAAATTCAAACTTACTAGTAAGATAACTTCCTATATCTTCCAAATACACTAAATTTTTTAGAGTAATGGATAATGCTGAGTTAGGGTTTCTTTCTATGGGTTTTACAGTAATAATCTTTAATTTTAGTCTATCCTCATTCTTAACATTGTGAACTACTAACATATCCATGAATCTATTTAAATATGAACTTTTACCAAATAAATTTTGTGAAAATTTGATAAAACACCTCTTTCAAAAATAGGGTTCGCTTTGAAATCACCTTGACAAGTCAATTCTTAATGCTCTTGCTTCTGATGTGATCACAATGAAGTGAAAATCGTGTACTCCATTTATTCCTTTAACTTGAACTTGTATTAATTATGTACTTTGCAAACATGAAAAGTTGTTAATCATGTTTTGAAATCAAATAACTACTCAAGATCTTCTATCTAATCTTTAGATGCTACTTGAGGTTTACTATAGCTTCCTCCCATTGTGACAATGCTCCTAAAAACTTCACTTCACAAAATACACTACAAAAACATAGTTTTCATCTCCTGCTACAGAATTAACTTTCTCTGTAATAATAGTAACTCTTAATTAATTTGTAAATAGTTTAGATAAGCTCCAAATTATAAGAGAGCTTAGGTACCATCTACACTTATCTTGATACATCTTTTCCCAACTTCACTACCTCTAGTTTGGTCTCTAGATGAAGCTTTTCAAATTCTAGTGCTGTGAGCAAGTTTAATTCAACTTAATTGAATCAAACTCAATAACTGACTTTGATCTTCCTATCTCACCATCATTTAACTTATCTTTTGATATGCCTAATCCTTTTACAAATGCCTCATTGAGTTCTTCTCAAAGGTCACTAACTACATTTCTTTGTTCCTCATTATCTTTTTCAGTTCCGGAGTTCCTCTCATGGTTCCTTATGTCATTTTTGACATTCCTTCTATTTCTAAAATTTCTTCCATTATTCCTTCTATTTCCAAAGTTTTTGTCCATTCTACAATGCTTTTTTGTATGTCTGAAGTTGTTGCATAATTGGCATACTAGTCTTCTACTTCCAAGATTATGTTGATCATTAGGTGCATGACAATTTTGAGCTATGTGTCCAAAGTTGTTACACTTATAACACACAATCTGTCTTCTTTCCTCATAATTTCTTCCTTATCTTGATGTCCTTTCATTGGATCTTCCTCTATCTGTAGGGTTTCTAGACATTCTACTATTTCTTCTATTATTATCATATTTAGGTTTCCTACAAGCAATTGCTTTATGACCCATACCATGAAAGTTATTTTTACGATTTTTACAATTTCTTTTCATATGACCTATTTCATTACATGAAAAATACTTACCTCTAAATTAATACCTAGTTTCCTTAGGATATTCCACTTCCTTTGGTTCATCCAATATCTCAACTTCCTTGTCTTGTCCAACTTCTTTAGGTTTATCAGAAGATTGACTAGATTCAATCTTATCATCAAATTTATCTTTTTCTTTTGAATCTTATCTAATCTCAGGTTTCTTTGTAGACATGTTAATTAGATAACCAAGACCACTCTTATCATAAGTAAGTTCCATATTGATATTGAATCATCAATATTTTATCTACTAGAATAAAGCTTCTCAAGTTGTTTCTTGCACTAGTTAATTCAATTTTCACAATAGTATTGTATTTTTGAAGTTCTTTGTGATTTTCTTTCAATGTTTCAAGCTTAGATGTCTTCTTTACCAGACTTTCTCTAAAATCTACATTCTTAGTCTTCAAATCGATTTCAACTTTGCTAGGATCACTCCTCAAAGTTAACTTCAGCAACTTCAAATAATCATCATCACTATTTTTAGATTCAACAGATTCAAGCTTGGATTTGAGATGTTCAATATTTTCCTTTAGTTTTCCAATGTGTACTTTGGAGTCTTCGTATTTGTCCTTCACCTTACCTCTTTCTTGAGTAAGGAGATCAATTTTTTCAAGTGACTCTTCAAGGTTCTTCATCAATTGTTCCATATCTATAGGGATCTTACTCAAGCTGTTAAGCCTCTTCTAAGTAACTGGGCTCTGATACCAATTGTTAGAAATAGGAATTGTTGAGAAGGGGTTGAATTAGTAATCTACAAACTTTAGTTGCCAATTGGATATTATTTTTTACTTTAAACCATACATAAAAAAGTAATAAAGTAATGTTGAATAGTAACGGTAACCATGCACAAAGATAACTCATAACACCATATTTTGTTAACTAGGAAAAGCCTAGCCAAGGGAAAACATAGGTGGGGATGATATCCACTAGATAATATACTAATATATAAGTTCCTTGTTAGAGGATGGACCCTATTAGGAGTCAATGAGAAAATTTACTATATAGAGTCCCTATTAGGAGACTTTGAATCCCTATTAGGAGATTCAAACCCTATTAGGATTTGTAGTACAGTAAATGCAAGCTAAGCCCATTACCCAAACATACACTTCTAATTACAACAAGAGCTCACTGCCCAAACAAGTAATCAAATTTCTAGAATATAGGTACTATAACTTCTTTCTCGACGAATCTCTAATCTTCAGCTCAATCTCAGATCACAAAATAGCTTCACAAAACTTCACATGTATCACTTTCATAGTAAGTTCACATATCTTAATACTCATACAGCTTACATTACATTTCCACTTCTCATCACAATATGTCCTTTGTATAAATACCATGCCTTTACAAAAAAAATTGCTAGGTTGGCTAAGACCACAATACACTTTCCCAACTTAGAGTAAACATCTAGGATATTGGCCCTAATTGAACAAGTATTTATTTTGTAAAAAAAATAATTCCTTTCCTTTAATTTCATTGTCCTATTTCACTTGAAACATGGATATCTCTTTTTTGTATAGTTTGTATTGAGTTTTGAGGTTATACACATCATCATAAACATGTTTCCATCGAACTTTCCTAGTCATAATATGGCATCAATATCAAGTTACATGTAAAACAATACACTACTATATATTAAATTCATACTTAGACATTTTTTAGTACCAAAAGCTATGTATCTTTATTTTTGAGGTTTCCTATAAACATGTACATCATGTGTGACCATAAAAGATGAAAATTACATATCTTCATTAGCCAATTGTCAAATAGTTTTCACCTTTGGATACATCTTTTATTTTTACTATTTTAGGTTTTGATACTTCCACAATGTGGTTTTCACCATCAGGCCTTCTATTTCTTTTTATTTTTATTGTATGACTAAGATATTTGATATCAGGTTTAGTCGTGTTGACACTTTGTCCGCTAGTGGAGTACATTACAAGTTTGATAATGTTTAAGTAGTAGGCAAGAGCATAGTCATTCTAGAATGTAGGGACTTCACTAGATATATTGGAATTCCATTCTATGAGCTCTAGATAGGTGAGTGAAATAGATGTGGTGGGTTTGATGGAATTCACGGTATAGTCATCAAATACTTGGACAAGTAATTCGAGATCTAGAGTAGCTTCCTCCACAGGTGTGTTCAAATGTCTTTGAGTTCTAATGACATTAATCAAAGACTCATTGACACTAGTAGGGTGAGACTCATCTAACTTAACCCTAGATGATTCACATACTTCAAGCTAATTTAAATAAACATGAACTTGATATATATCTTTGTATGCAGTTTCTCCTGAGAGAGTCAAATTCATACTCTTGAGAGTTTTTGCTACATGGAGACAGACTATAGAATTTTGCAATATAAATAGGGACCCATTCTCCCTCATCACCTAGATTTTTACAAAGTCACTCAGGAAATACCATATAACTACACTCACCTTGTTCCTGGTGAATATGAGGAGAATTAGTAGTGTCTTCAGAAGAACCACTATCAAAATCCATAGTGCTAACATGTGGTACAAAGTCATCTGCTTCTACAAAGAATTTAGAAAGATCAAAAGGAATTGGATAAGGATAAGTATCCTTTCCCTTAGAGTTGTCCTCATGATTATCTAACTTGGTTTGTGACTCATTTTTAGATGAACTCTTAGATTCTGGAATAAATTTGTTAATCCCTAGATGAAAGGGGATCTTTTTAAAGCGTAGGCTTATTGTATCTTGAGACCTTCTAGCTATTGCTTTGATAGGATCAATCAAGCCATTAATTTTACATCCAATTGGACCATTCCCTTTTAGCCAAAGCATTTCATGAATTTAATACATGGACCATACTTTTTAGGACTAATCCCATAAGACTATTTTGTGAGATCCACTGGAGATTCCTCTTTGTATATCCACACAGTGATGGTTATGTCTTAAAAAAATCTCCTCTAGAGGCACAATACCTTTGACAAAGGTACCATTGAAATTATTCTAAGGTGATTGCACTAAAGGTCTCTTTGTTTTAGATGGTCTCCCATAATGATGAGGAGATTCAGAAGAGATGTCAAAGATAAAATAGGTTCTACGTCATATTCACCCATCCTAGTTTCTTTCAACTTGAGTGACTTCTTGATCTGTTTTAGCTTATCATCATGATGATCCATAGATTCCCTATTAGAAGGTATAAATCTTTTAGAAGATTTTAGCATGTTATAGGTGTAAGTAGTATTAGCAGGTATGGTGACATTAGAGTCATGGAATAGAAACTTGATGCATTGATGGTATATTGAAGGTACAGCTTGCATCTCATGTATCCATGATCTCCCTAGCAAGATATTGTATACTAATGGAATGTCAAGGACTTGACAAGTAACATCTCTTTCTACAAGACCAACTCAAAGAGGCAGCACAACAAGACCTAGGGATTTATGCTCAACTTCATCATATGCCTTGATGGTTATTTTGTGACATAGATCAATAAACTCTTTAAAATAGCCCAATTTCCTGAGAAAACTAGCAGAGGAAATGTTTAAACTAGCTCTATTTTCAATTAGAACATGATGTACATGCTTTTGATGTACCATTACTTTAATGTGCAATGGTTGGTTATGCGAATGACTTAATGAATTATCATCCTCTTTAGAAAAGGACAAGTAATGAGGTAAATTTAGGAGACCCACCATAGATTGAAACCTATCAAGATCATGATATTGAGGTATTTTTGCCTAATTCAAGGCTTTGTCAAGAATCTTTCTATTAGTAGGAGAGATTTTGAATAATTCAAAGACAATTATTTGAGCACTTGTCTATTGCAATTGGTCAAGGATACTATAATTGGTAACCATAGAAGATGTTGCAATTTTTGAACCTTTGACAATGGGCTAACAAGGGTTTTATTTTTTTGTTGATCTAACTTAGGAGTAGAAGGAGAAAGGCCTTTGAGTACTATCTTGGAATTAGAAAGTGTAATATCATTAGCACAAGATTGTGACTATTCTTTGTTGAATGTAGTAGATGTATCACCTCTTAAGACAAATGGTATCTTAGGCTTTGTATTGTCTTGTTTTCTAGTGCAAGAGCATCTAGTCTTAAAGATATTGGAGATGATCCTTAGAAATATTTTAATTATTTAATGTAATTCCATATGTTTTTATGTGATATTCCATGTAATAGAATCAATGGTAATTCCTAAAGGAAATAAATGTAAAGTTGTCAAGAAAGTGCAAAACTATTGTATAAAGTGCAAAAAGGGTTAAGAGAAGGTAAAAAGTTGGTAGCAAAGTTGTAAACCACCAATGAGACTATAAAAACTTATGTATGGTCAAAAAAAACTATAATGGAAGGAAATATTTACATTTGAAACAAATTTGGAGTGATTCTAATTTGTTGTTTTGATTGATTTTTCAATTTTTGTGTTGGTTCCAAGTCTTGTAAGGCCTCGTAACCATGTAAAATTTATATATGTGGATAGAGTAGTGAATAATTTATTATTTCTTTGGTTTGGATTTATTTAATGTAGAAATGAAGAAGTTATGGAAGTTTTGACAAAGCTTGTAAATTGCAGATTTGAGGATGCCCAACTATAGTTAGATTGAAATGTTTGGTATAGACACATTTGGATGAAACAAGAACTCTATTTATATTTATTGGAAATATATCTGAACTAGGTTTCATTTAAAATTGGTTTAAGTTGTTTTCATTTAGATTTCTATAAGTTATGGATATTTGTGTGAAGACTAGTTTTTAACGATCTCCATTGAAGGTGCAGACAAAGATTTGATCTTATAAAATGATTTATATATTGGATAAGTTAATGGATTATAGAGTATGAAACTAAATTATATAGGATAAATCTGAAATTGGTTTTTTTTTCATTTGGAAGAATTTTGAGCAAATTATTTTATGCCCTAGGAAGGGTTACTAGTTTTGTTTCTAGTTTATGACATAGAAAATGGGTCTTGATACAAAGACCATAACTTTTAATTGGTTTATTGGATGGATATCATATTTGGATATGAGTTAAAAGGAATAATTTGAAAAATTTCATCCAAATTTTTTGGAAATAAACATTAAGGATTAAAAGTTATGAATAAAGCAATCATATATAGAAATCAGGATATGTGAATGGAGAAGAATTGATGCTTTTGTGTTGGAAAATGTTTTTTTTTGCCTCATGAGATGTCTCTATATAATGAAATTATTTCATAGATTTTGAAGGGATAAGCATGTATCCCACTAATTGTTTTATTTTTTAAAGATGTGTTGCATCATTTTTCCTTAATCATGATGATGTCACAATATTCAAAATCTATAGGTTCAACCATGTTGATTACATCATTGTTATTGGTGTATGTATAGTTGACCTTGTTATGGGATTTCTATTTAGAGTTTTCTCCTTTCTCATAATTTGTAAATGGATCCTTAAAAGCCTTGTGTTCTAAATTCTTATTATGTCCATGTCCACAAAAATTTCACCATTGTCAATTAAGTCTTGAACTTTATGACATAGGTTGATGCAATTGTTTGTTTTTTGACCCTTGTTCTAATGGTATTCAAAAAATACAATTTCATTCCACCATGGGGGTCATGGTTGTGGATTATAAGGATGAAAATTATCCAGTGGAGAAATAATCTCTTTTTGCAGCAAGGTCTTGTAGACCACCTTCATAGGTTCACCAAGAGGTGTATACTCTAATTTTTTCATGTAAGCCAAGATGAATTATTCACTTTGTTTCCAAATGTCTTGTTGTTAGGAGGAGATTTTTCAAACTTCTTAGACACATTGAGATTGTCTATGAGATTAAATTTCATTTTGATAGGTTTACAAGTAATTTTATCAACTACTCCATCATGTACTATCTCTCGATTCTTGTTCACATACTTGGATTTATCCTCACTAGAGGTTGATCCTTTCTTAGTGTCTTTTTGAAGGGTTATGTCACCTTTTTTGACCATGAAATATTCTATTTAGATAGCTTGTGTGACCATATCTTCAAAGGTGTGTGGACCTTGAAGTTGAACTTTATACCCAAAGTTGGTTAAAAGATTATCCGTGAAGATGTCAAGTTTTTCCATCTCTAGAATCTTTCATAAGTATTTGGTGTAAATTGTTGCCACCTATAAAGGAATGTGAGGAAAGGTTCCTCGACTTTTTGTTTGAGGTCACACAAGTCATGTATGTTAACTAGATGTTGTATGTTGTCTGAGTACTACTAAACAAATAGATTAGCAATCTCATCAAATATTTTGATATCAGTAGGCAACCTTGAAAACTATTCCATGGCCTAACCACCTAGACTTTGTGGGAATAAATGCATAAGATATGTTTTATTGTGTGTGAATTCCATAGACAAAGCACTAAATTCCCTCAAATGATCTTGGGGATTGGATTTTTCAAAGTATTTATTGTACTTGGGTAACTCAACTCTTCTTGGAAAAAGAGGCATGTTGAAACTCTTGTCGAAAGGAAATGGACATAGAGTGTCTAAGGTGTATGTTTTCGTTGGTTTATCCCTGTCACGCATCATTTGGGCCAATTGTTTTTGTAACTTGGATGTTTCAATTTCTTCCTCATGTGTAATAATTATTTCAACATTAAAATGATGGGGTAGTTTTGCTCCTTCTTCAGAGAGCTTGAGAAATTATTTCTCTTTCTCTTCATTAAGAAAGATCTCCATTACTTTCTAAAAGTGTTTATCCCTATGACATTTTTTTTTCTTTAGGAGATATTTCTTCAGTTTCCTCATTCTCGTGAGTTGAAAGTTCTTTCTATCTTTCATTTATTTGGTGATCTTGTCCTCTACTATGCTCTTTGTTTCCTCGGTCTTGATCAACCATTCTAGAAGTGTGGTAGGTTTCAGTGTATGTTGGTTAAAAAGGTATTCTGAATGAGAATTTAATTGTTTTTTTTGAAGATATAGGTTTTCTATTAGTTTCAAGATTCTCTTGATACAAGGGATTCCTAGTATGCTAAAAGTTTATAGAAAATATTCTTTAAACATGATGTGGTCTAATAGATGAAAGAGATCATGAAGACTCCACACTAGATTCACTAGATTCAAACCTTGTATAAACTAGAAAGTGACAACTGCCATGATTTTGACCCCTAGCTCTACCTCATCTAAGTCCATAGGTAGGAAACATGTTTCCACTCCTTGTTGCAATAGTCATAAATAGTGATCAAAGGAAAATATTAGACAAGTATCACACTAGAATGTAGCCTCAAAGTAAGTAATTATGTTGTATATCTAGGTACAAATAGTCTGAGAAGTGGCTAGAACAACCAAGAGTAATGACTATCATGATGCAAGGTATAAAAAACACAAGAGAATAGAATAAGATAACTAAGTGAATAGACTAGTTCATTTCATACATCACAAGTTTTCAACCAAGCAAGAAGTTAGAGTTGGACATTGTTGCAGATAGAGGAATGACCAAGTGTTCCAAACACATATTGGACTTAGATCAAGTTTTGAAGAGGGAGCTCAAAATAGCTCACTGTTTTTAACAAATTTGGACAAACTTACATGAGGAAATGACTCTAGGGTTAGGAAACACAGATAGCTAGATGAGAAAATACCTTTGGAAGAGAAATTTTGATAGTTTTAAGAAAAAAGCTCATATGAAGATTCACACAAAGCCACATGAGGACATACAATGAATCAGGCAAAATTTTAGAATAACAATTTGAGACTTGGTTTCTCACATGAGAACTTGCTCAAAGCCACACAAGGATTTGACAGATTGACTAAAAAGACAAACTTTGGCACAAATAGATAGTGTTTTGGCAATATTTCACATGCAGATTTGTAGATAATAGAGCACAAAAATGCAAAGAACCCTGTGAGGAAATGAAAATAGACAATTTTCTTACGTGAAGCTTTGTAGAACTAGATGCAAGAAAAGGACCAAACTAGCATGTTTTGACTGAACTTGAAGATATTTTCAATGGTGTTGATAGTTTTTGAACAGAGGACTGATAATGTTTACAAGTTTTAGGTAGATATCATCATTGTTTTTATATTGTGGACTTCATTTTGGTTTGCAAGTAGATAGTTGTTTTTAGACACATGAAACAAGCATTAGTCACAAACAATGCAACCAAAGACAAAGAAACTCAAAAGGATGGGGGAGTCTTGACCTTTTGTTTATTTGGAATATTTGGAAAAGTTTAAAGACTTTAAAAAAACACTCTTTATCCCTATAACCAAAAATGGTAGAGGAAGAAAAACCCTTGTCTCACAACTTATATGCATGCATTCACCTCACACAGTCGTGTCACCCCACTAGAGGGTGTCGTATTTTTGGTGTATTCCAAGGACTCAATAACATATACACTGAATGAGCACCCTTGTGTTATGGGTCAAGTGTGTATACCACCTTCTAGCATCCAAGTACATGCCTATGGTGAGTATCTACATGAGAGATTATTCCCCCTCCTTACATAAAGATTATGCCCCCTTTTAGAGGTGAATTGGGTAGAAACTATCTAAAAAAATTTACTTAGATTTCATTCACATTAATCCCTATTGGCTTCATGAAAAAAGTTGAGGCTAGTAGCTCGTACTAGCACCTGAATGTGTGCACACTTGACAAACAAGACTGGGGGCATCACTGCCTAGTACAACAGACAGAGCCTCCTCTTGATATACGATATCAGTCCAATCAAGAGGAAGAAATTAACATGGCTTTGGAGTCTTTTTCTCTACAAAGCTTCTTTATTATAGTGAGTTGGAATCACCAGTGAAAGGTGTGTACTCACTTGGGTCATTCCTGAAGGTTGGATCACTCTGGAAAGCCCTCTAAAGGTTGACTCGGACTAGTGGTTTGGATCTAAGAGTCAAATTTTTTAATTTTCCCAAAGGGAAAAGAGCATACTCCTCTACCTCATCACCTTACCCAAACACACAGAACATGTTCATCACTGAGTTAGCTTATCAATCCCAACTTGTCTTTTCTCAAGATTTTGATTTCCTAAAAGGAAGTCATCATCTCTTCATAAAAAATACTTATATAGGATAACCACTAACTTTCTTGCCTCCCTTGGGTACCACCTTCCAAAGGAATCTATGTTTCTAATTTACTCTTGGGCATCACTTTATCTAGAGTCCTATGAAGTTCGCAAGCCCTATTAAACTATGAGTGTAAGAAAGTAGTTGAAAGAAACAACATTTAAGTAGGTTTGAATATATTATTTGACATGTGATTCTTTGACTAATCATCTTGCAATCAAACCATCGATACTATTTGTGAGATTGTAGTAGGGTGCCTTCAACAAGAGATCTGCACACCATTGTTAGGCTATTTAAATCAGAAACCAAAAATAAAATGCTTCAAAAACAAAAGTTAGATTTAATCATCATGATAAAAATAGAATCTACAAATTGCATTTTATTTTTCTAAAGTTGAGTTTCGAGCAAATTTGTGTAGCCCTGTGTGAGAAAAGGATGTGTACCGCATGAGAAACCACATAACTATACACTTTTTCACACAAGAAAGTATAGAACAAGGAGCAAAACTTTAGTTTCTTCATGCAAGAATGAGTTTTTTCACATGAGAAACCAAGGAACTATACAGACAAAAATGATAGAACATGAAAAATTTGCAAAATAAAAAATAGATGAGGCTAGAAAATTGATTTCTCAGCCCAATAGTGGACACTAGAAATACAAGTTCTAATTATGGCCTAATGTATTTAACCACATTTCAATATGATCATTGTATGAAGAATCATCCCAAAATGAACATGGGATTGTTCATCTGAAATAACCCAACAAGTTGATCATTTACCTCCTAACTAGATTGATTTTGCTATTCACTCTCAGATTGAGAAGCTAGTAACCAAACATGTAGAATGAAGGATTTAATCTATATGATATGCAAGATTAAACTAAATTTATACAAGTTTAATCTAAGAATAAGAAAGAACAATTAATCTAAATGGATACATTATTAAACTAGATGAGATTAATATGCAAGAAAAATAAAATGATGAGTTCAAGTATTTGAGTCAAGAATTCAGCATAAGTTTGATACTTTTCATGTGCATCCTTCAAAATGAGGAATTGAGGGTTTCTTAAATAGAATTCTAGAGTTGATCAATGGTCAAGATCAATTTGGATGAACAATCAAGATTGGAAATGAGATTTCGTTAGAATGGAAAATTTCTTGTGAAAAGGAATTTAACTGATTCAATTCCTTTTCCAATTCCAATTCACTCGGAGTTTCCAATTCTGAATTGAAGAGAGAATTTGGAGAGTATATTTGATTTAATAAAATTGAATATGACCTCATAAAAAAATAATCTTAATTAATTGAATAATTAAACTCAATAATTAGAACGAGGATATATTTAATTAAATCAAATACATTTAATTCCTTAATGTATATTAGCAAAAGGGGTAAATTTAATTTACTAAAAGTGCTAACCCATAATTAAATTAAATTGATTAATAGGTTTACCTTTGCTAATTCGATTACACTTAGGAATTAAATACAGTGTGTAATTAATGTAGATTAAGGATTTTCTACATTTGGCACTTAGGTCAAGTAAAGATTTTTGAAATTAGAATTGCCTAGTACAATAGGACTTAGGATTAATTAAATAGACTAGAATTGGTTTAGCATGGAAATGTGCAAATTTTGGGGTATTACATTCACCACATCTTTCAGATCTCAAACACTTCAGAGTCTTCCCTATTTCTTTTTCAACTCTGGCCAAATACCACTTAAATAATTGAAAGGCATCATATTTAGCTTTGAGAAACATCACATAGTCATCATCCTAGAATATTCATGAAAAAACATAATGAAATACTTATCTCCATAGTAGCTTTGAACATAAATAGGTCAACATAGGTTAGTATGAACTAATTCCATAATATCGCTAGATGTGTATGTTTTTCTCTTGAAACTATACATGGTAATTTTTCTCAATTGACATTGTGTACATAGCATTGTTAGGTTTCTTTATTTTTGGCAACCCTCTTACTTTCTTCATTTTACTAATATTCACCAAATTGTCAAAATTCACACGACATAACCTTTTTGTGCCATAACCAAACATCTTCTTCTTGTGCAAACAAACATGTCTCATTAGATAAATCTAGGTAGAACAAGTTATCTCTTGTTTGATTACCAATTCCAATCAATTTTTTATTAGCATCACATATCTTGGCCTTTCTATGATGGAATTCAACTCTATATCCTAATTTGTTCAGGTGTGAAAATCTCAATAGATCATAGTTAAGTCATTCAACCCAATAATAATTGTCACACTTGATCTTGATAGTCAATTGAATTGTACCTTTATCTTTCACAACAAATTGAATATCATTACTAAATTTAACACATCCACCTTTGTATAGTCGAATATCTTTAGATTTGATTTTATCACCAAATATATGGTTAGATAAAACACTATCAATTATCCATCTATCAATTATGTTGACATATAAGATTAAATCAATTTTCTTATCTTCGTTAGAATCTTCTTTCATAGCAACATAGACAATTTCATCATCATTACTTTCAAATTCAATGCCAGTTTCTTCTTCAGCAATATAACAAGACTTTTGACATTTTTCATCTTTGTTTTCATTTAATCCCAGTTGTCTCTTCTTCCTGTGTACTAGCCTTCCTTTCTTTCATCCTTGTCTTCTATGATAGGATATCTAGCAACAATATGACCAACCTTGTTGCATGAAAAAAAAAAAAAGGGTAATCTACCTTTGTATTTACCTCCTCCTCTTCCAAATATTTTTGCAATAAGTACTTCAAGCTCATCAAGATCATCATCAAAAATTTCATTGTCACTCTTCACATTTTTGCATTTTCTTTTGCTAAGAACCAGTTGAGATTTAAAAGTAGATTCAATAGTAGTAGCTATGTAGTTATAAAAGTAGATATCTCAAAAGTACTAGGTCTACCAATTATACCTTCCAAATTCAATGTGTTGCCCAGAGTACATATCAATTCTTCAATTGTAGAAATTATAATGGCATATATGGGAAGTGGAAACCTCAATATTGTGCTTATCATTATTTCATCTTCAATTGTTCTATTTGCACCTCGAATAGCATTGACAACTTCCTTGATTCATTTGTAATATTTTTTGATAAAATGGCTAAGTAATATGAGCTACAGTTTTCATTTATGGAAACATATATCTCAAGATGTAATGATAATATATATCGTTGATGATTCTATAGTCAGAGATAGAAAATTGTCTAAGTATTAGACAATTTTACTAACAACATAAAGATTGTGTTTGGTATAGACGAGGCTTCAAATATATTTGGCATGTTCTAAGTTAAGGGAAGATATATTAGAGTACCATGATGGCGTACCTAAGTTTATAGTTAAGTACAGAAAGTATGAAAAAAATTACAAGCTAAATGCTTGTAAAGATAGTGTGCACAATAGAACAAAGCATAGTGGGAAAAGAGGTATAAAGTGTTAAGGAATTATTTTGGTCATGAAATTAAAAAAAAAATGGAGGGGGGGGGGGTATGATGACATCCTAGATGTTTACCCTATGTCAATGTAAGTTTTGTTTGCATCAAACTGACTATAGAAGATATTTATGAAAGAAAATTGTATAAGTAAAGAATTACTTTATGTGAATTAAAGAAGTGGTGTAATATGTGATATATCTGAGAATGTGAAGTTTATGATGTATATGAAAACAATGTATATGATATGCAAATTTATATGAGAAATATATGATGCAAATTATGATGTCAAGATCAAGCTATGCAAACTAAGGCAGTCAATGATAAAGAGGTTTTTGTATCTATATCTTTTGTATAAAGGCACTATATTGTATAATTTCATGTTAGATTAGTGGGATCTTCTTGCATATATTTTTAATTGCAATACCAACTTCTAATTTAGTTCCTATCAAAAGACAACTCCTATCAAAAGATAACTTAATTAGATAAGCAATTGGTTTTTTTTTTTCATTTTATTTTTGGAATTAAATTATACGGTATACAAGAAATGACTCAAAAAATGAATAAAACTTTTTTCAAACTAGAAATACTAGACCATCACTCCACATCTTGTAAATCCTTCTATAGAGTAAGGATTACAACAAGATTTAGATGGGACAACACTGTTGGAAATAATTGGTTAATTGTGTATTGTCTTTGATGTTACACAAAATGTCTTATCATTTTAAATCAATGTATGTTGACCTCACTCAGGCATTGAAGATAGTTTTCTATGTCTGTCAAGAATTCTAGAGTTTTCATAGTTTACAATACAGTGTCTACCAAGTTCACTCGTGCTATGAAATAAATTTTGCAAAAGTTGAATGTTAACTAAGCTCACTTGGTTAATGAAGGAAATGTTGGATGAAACTAGTGTTAATCGAGCTCACTCAGTTACCAAAGGAACTTTGTGAATATGTAGTGTTAACTGAGCTCACTTGGTTAACATAGGAAAAACACTTTGAGTTAATATCTACTGAGCAGGGTTGGCCAATGAAGGATTTTCTTCTTTTGGCATATTGAGTTCAATTGAATTGTCAGTTGGTTCTAGCTGAATAAGAAGATGAATATTAATTATTCTAAGTTGTATTCAAGTCGACTTGACACTGTGTAAGATATAAATATAAGATCAAGTTGAGGATTAGAATAAGAAGGATGAGGAACATAATTGAAGATTTGATAATGCTAAAAGGAAGAAAATTGGAAGGATAAGAAGAATATCCTTGTTGAGATAAAAAGATATGTTCGATCAAGAAGGTCAAGTATACAAGTCATAATTGAGATCTGTAATTAGCAATTTAGTTGCATAGAAATTAGGTCATCTCATTGTTACTCTCTAACCATTGTAGTAGTGATCTAAATATTTTAATAGAGTAAGCCTAATAGCTATGTGTAAATCCTATAAAAAGGTGGCATTTCTATTGAATTGTCTAGATCTTGCATAGATCCATAGTGGGCACTTTCTTGCATTATGAATTTTCTCTACCTTTATGTGATGCGAGCAAGCACCTCATTGCCATATGGCACATGGGTCTAGTTTCTTATGAGTTGTGGATGAAGTAAAATTGTTAGGAAGGGTGGTAGATACGAGTTGGCATATGGTTAGATTTCTATTGGTAGTTATTTTGGCACATTCTATATTTTGTTAGAATTTCTAACAATGCAAGGAAGCACCAAATGGTCATGTATCCCCAATGGGCCCCATTCTCCAGATCGCAGAGGGTAAAAGTCAAAGTTACAATAATACAACAAAGTTTTCATGTTATGATCTTACAATCAAGTGTAAGATCATGAAGTCAATTCTTAACATCATCAATGTTATGATATGAAATTATTGTAATGTCATAGAGGCATGTGGTCGCAGGAGATGATGAGAAGGATGGTGATCTTATAAAATATGGTTGTCATAAGATCATAGGCATAACTACAGAGGTCTTCTTAAGACATGAAGTAAGGGATTATTTGTAGCATTGTGGCAATCATAAGATCATAAAGGAACATCAAAGGGATCATGTTGTTATGATAGATTGACAATTGTAAGATCATAGAGATTAGTAAGAGTATCCTTGACCATAAGATATATTAATGATCATAAGACCTAAGTTGACCTGATAAAGGTGTTTTACTTGTTTGAGTTGGAAAAAAAGAAGAGTCTTAATCCAATAAAATCACAAGAAGGGTATAGAATGGATGTCTAGTATAATTGACTTGCTAATATATCTGACTTGGTATGCTAATAGTGAAGATGAAACAACTCTTTAACGGTGATCAATTTTTTTATCGTCTATAGATTTCTTTTAGCATCCCCATGCCTAGTAAATGAAAAGGGAATATGCATTCATCACCTAGTTATCTATCTAACCAAATATGCATTGATTGGCATCATTTCCATCACTTCAAGGTTAACTTCAGTTAAGGTTTCTATGATTTTCATGCCTCTGCAAGTGTACCAAATCAAATCCACTATTTGGATCGACTTGATTATTCTCTGAGCATTTAATGGGAGTGGTTGTGGAGTAACTTTAGTTAGAAATATCTTACTTATGCTTAAGCTATAAAGGTAGATTTTTTTAATTTTTGTAAGGTTTTATCTTTCTTTAATTCTCTAGTATTCCTCTATGCATAAAATTATAATTTCTCATGCCTCTGAGCCATTTTAATCCTCTTCCAAGTCTCTTTTAGCCATTAACACACTATGCAAGGTTTATTTGCCTCTAGTTGATGTTTTTGTGTATGTTTTGGAATTTGCATGATTAAATATACTTTTGACATTTGAATGATATTAAGTGAAGTTTCTTCCTATAGCACTCTTTTGTTTTCTAATCTACATGTGGTTGTTGAATTAAAAAAAGTTTGAATCTGGATTCCTTGAGGTTATAACTAGTTAATTGTGCATTTATGGGCAAAGATAAGGTCAAACACTCTATTTTGGTGCATCACCCCTTAAGTTATAGTAGGTATATTTTCTTCATGCATTCCTTCTCCCTTTTCCTCTCCAAGAGTAGTTAGGTGCATCCTAATAGTAGAGGAAGCCGACCTTCTGTGGAGACTCACCTCACAATTCATGTCCTGTAGCTTGGAGGTTGTTTCCATGTTTCACAAGGTTGTCCTTAGGTAAAAACTTTGGACAAGGGTGAAAATTTTTGTGACAAAAATTATTAGCATGCTAGGTGGGACCATATTCAAGAAGATTTCAAGTTTACTGGTGTCTAAAGAGAAGAATTTCAAGTTGATGATGAGGAAACAATATTTCTCTTAGCATTTGAGGCCTTAAAGAGGCTCATTTCCATGAATCACTTGGTGACTCTACACCCTTCATATCTGGTCCAGACCAAAGTTGTTGTGATTCATGCTCTAAGCTAGATCAAAGGCATCTGCTAGAGGTAATTTTTAGTATCAAGAGATTTCATTTTCAAATCCTAGAAGAATAAAGACTAGAGTGTCTTTATCACCAATTAGGAGTATAGAAGAAATACATACACATGTAAGATCAATATCCACTCATCCTATTGTGAGATCTCAACCTAGAAAGCCATCAGCTCATATTAATAGACTACTTACTTATATGGCTAGAGCTCATGCTTTTGCCACCTTTGATGGTGGAAATCCTCTTTTTTTTGGCCCATAGATATGACATACCAGCAGTTTCACTTAAAATTATACCTAAATTTATTGGTGAAACCTCTACCTCTCCTTTAGAACACATTCAAGAGGTTGCAAATGTCTACAATATCCATGGTGTTACAGAAGATGATGTGGCCATTAGACTCCTAGCTTCATCTTTGAAAGGGAAAGCCCTAAAATGGTATAGGGGCCTATCACATGGTTCTATAATGGATTGAGATGGATTAGGAGTAGGACTATATAAACACTTTGAGGAAAAAATTGACTACTTGCCACTTTTAGAATAGCTAAGTACTATAAAAATAGCCCCCCATGAATGTATGACTGATTTCAACTAAAAATTTCAGAAGTCATGGGACATAATACTTACTTTAGTGAAGTCTAACCATGCTAATGCATTCTTAAATTAACTCAAAGCTTTTAATAGTGATATTGCCACTACAATATAAACCATGGGAGGAGATACCTTACTTGACACTTATGAAATAGCAATAAGGGCATAAAACATATTGATATAAGGAGGAAAGTTAGCTTCAAGAGCTCTTATGCCTTTCTTCCCTAATATCCCAAATCAACTAGAAAAGACCCCTATTCCCACAACTTCCACATCACAATCCCTTACTCAAAATCTTCAAATGGAATGAATGAAATCAAGGAGATGATGTAGTCTATGATGTTGAACATAGATAAAAAATGGTAAGGCCAAGAGAAGAAATTGGACAATAGCTTCTCTATGATGCAAAAAGTGGGCAACAAAGTGGTGACATTGGAAAGGTAGAAAGCTCAAGGTAATAAGGATCATCAATTTCAATATTAAACTCTGAACAATGGTAGGACTCCAAATCACAATTATGGGAACAACTCTTTTGATCAGAATAGGCAGAATAGCCATGTTTCAACCTCAAATGCAAATCAAAGTAGGGTCATAGTCCCTCAAAACAATATGGCTCAAGATCAAGATTTTTCTCCCTCCTGCAACTACTCCTATGCCTATTATATGTTCAAAAGGCTGAATCTTATTTGGCTTTGACCACTCAAGATTTTGCAATAGGATAGTCATATAATGAGAACCAACCTAAAGATATCTCACATATGCAAAGTTAGCATGATTTCTCCCTTATGAATCACTGGGTGTAGGAACACTATGATCTAAACCAAAATTTCATTTCTCACCACACTAGGAGAAAAAGAAGAGATATTGAAGATACTACCCCTCCTCCTCCTAATCAAGCTTCAACATCAAATGCAGGGTCTCATGTATATGAAACAAATGATCGAACCAAAGCTCTTTAATAACAAAGATAGAATAATAATAGAGGAGATGTGAATTCCCCCAAATTGTTCCATCTCAACCTCCTACACATGCAGCTCCCAAGGCTTCCACCAAAGCACCTAATGCCTCATTCAATGTGGTAGAGAAAATAAAAAAGAAAAATGTGAATATTTCCATTTGGGATATTGTTGCTACTATACCCATGCAAAAGAGGTTGTTGTAGCAAGAATTGGAAGGTATTGACCCAAAGGATCAACCACCTAGCATGGAAAGTGCCACAAGCCTAATACAACCATAAAAGGAGGTAGAAACAAGTAAAAAGGTTAGACCTCATCCATTTTATGTTTCTCTAATTATCTAGGGGATAAGCTAGTCCACAAATGCATGATTGATTTAGGGACTAGTAGTTCAGTTATGCCTAGGTGTGCTATTGATGCTTTAGAAATGAAATATGAGCACATTTTTAGGGGTGTATTACAGTTGGATGGTCATACTATCAATACTATAGGGATCGTTAAGAATATTTAAATGGCCTTAAATGCATTCCCTAGTTATACTATAACTCAAGATATATCAGTTGTTGAAGTCAAGCCACACTTTGGCATTTGTCTGGCAAGAGACTTCACTACCCAAATAGGTGGTTACATATCTTCTAATAGGCAATATACATTTTTTAGAACCAGATATGGAACCAAGGCTTCAACTAGAGTAGAGCCTCTAGCCCTCCATCATATTGAACCCTACATCCCTAATCTCATCAATATGAATTACACTATCCTATAAATTAATGAGAATGACATAGTAAATTAGCCTACCACTTCTCTACAAGAGATACCAAATTTTCTCTTAAATGAATGAGATAATGCATATTAATTTGATCTCATATCAAAAACCCTTGATATAGGTCTTGGAACATATTGTGTGTTAGAAAAGGATGCTCTTGTCCCTAACTTGTGAAAACCAAAGAAGATATGAGTGGGATATGGAGTATGTATTTTGATGGATCAAGGAATAAGAATAGATCAGGGGTGGGTGTGATGTTGATTTCTCCTACATAAGGTACTACTTCTCCTTTAGGCTCTAGTTTAGTTGTACCAATAATGTGGCCGAGTATGAGTCCTTGATTCAGGGTCTTCTACTTGTTCAAAAAAGAGTAATTCAAACATTGAGTGTATATGGAGATAGCGAGTTAGTGGTCAATCAGGTAAGAAACCAGAATATCACTAAGAATGGCTTGCTCAAGTCTTATAAACATAGAGTATGGGATTTTCTTGAAATTTTCAATGCATTAAATATTTAGAGCATCCCTAGAAAAGAGAATAGACATGCTAATAGACTTGCAGTAGTAAATGCATCTCATTATGTGCCAAGGAATCTTCAGGAGAAGAAGGAGCAACAAATCAGAGTGGTAGTTAGACCTACCATTCTTGACAATAATACCAATTGGAAAGTTTTTGATTCTGATGCACAAATTGTAAGTTTCTTGCATAATGAGGTAGAATTCTTAAAGAGAAACCAATCCAGGTTGCATGACCAATATGGAGATCAAATCATCAATCTCAGTTCCAAAAAATTGCCTAAAGGTCTCATTACCTTAGAGTTTTTTTTCAACCTTGATGACCAAGCAAGAGGTAGAGTCATGAACCTAGCTACTGACAAAGATGATTATACACTAGTTGTCGATGCTGATGGAAAGTCCTTAAACATGGGGAAGGTATGTGTTGGTCTTATTTTTTACAATATAGAAAAAATTTTATATTTAGATGAAAATCATTTAAGTCTTCAAATTATGAAGATTTGGGTTTTATCTCAAGTGATTTTGAAAGTTTTTAAATTGCTCCAATTGTGCCCTATTCCATCTATTGTATTTTCCTTTTAAATTCTCAAGGTTTGTCTCTCAAATCATCCATGAAAAAACCCTAAGTATGTGAGAAACCCTTATGCTTTTGTTTTGTGTTGCCCTAGTCTTTGAAAAATTCAAAAGGGTATGAACTCAAATATATTTTGGTGGGGCATGTTTATCCTAAAGGTTTATTTATGTCAGAATAACCTTTTAATCTTTTGATAAACTTTATAAAGTGTTTTAATTTCTTCGTTTTATTGAAAGAGGGGCCAAATCATAGTATATTTTAAGCACTCTAGATTTTCTCAAGATCAAGGTTTCCCACATTCTTGCATTATGAAGTTGTGAGGTTTTTAAAAAATGCAGGGAAACGCATTTGTGACACGAAGCCCCTGCTAACACTCAAAACTCAGTGCGTCGCAAAAGTTCTTGTTTGTCAGAGTTGGTCAGAACCTTTTTGTAGACTGGTCAGTACCTTGTGCATGTTTTATTTTCCTATGCTGTCATTTTTTGTTCAATTAACAAAAAGTTTTACCTTATGATCAAAGTTCACCAACCGTGGATCTTGTCTACATCTACGGTTACCACATTCCCACATTATAAAGTTGTGCAATTTTTAAATAATGCAAGGAAGTGAGCATTTGACACATAGCATAGAGTGACATCATGGGCTACCTTTTTCAGAAAAGTAATAGCAGTGTGTCTTTCATGGCAAGCTATCAGATGACACATAACATAAAAGGAGTTTCTTATTGGTCCATTCAGTTGACTAGATGTGCAGTCATTACAAGAATTGATCACTGTCGATTGAGGTAGGATCGATGAAGCCCACATTCCCACAATATGGAACTACTCAATTTTTAAATAATATGGGCAAGTGGGCATGGTGGGACCTAGACTAAGCTTTAGGAAATATGCTGAGTCATGCCATGCTGGAAAAGATTAAATGTAATGAAGCATGCTCATTGGTGGTGGGTGACAGCTGTTCCAAGTTGGAAGCGGCAATGTCATGGGCACGAAAACTTTAATTACTATGATTAAACTTGTCAAATCACATGGACTAAAAGATAACTTTTCATTGGTCAAGTAAGTTTAGTAGGCTGCCAAATAAAGAGATCTTGGTTCACCATCGATAAGGGTAAGATCAACAGTGCCCACATTCTCGCATTATCAAAATATGAGGTTTTTAAATAATGTGAGCAAGCGGGCTTCTAATGCTTGGCCGGGGTTCCCAAAGTTTTAAAAGGTTTTTCACTTTTGAAATGCAGCCATCTAATCTATGGGAGATTGATAGGTAAAATTGAAATTTCAAAATATAACATCAAAATAATGGTTACAAGAATTAATATGATACAATGTTTCCTTTGTGTGACCTCAATGCTCAGATATAACATCTAAATTTTCCATTGTTGAAGCACAGATTGCAGATTTTCTCAAAGTGAAAGGATTTCTAGAGCTAGGGCACAAAATTTCTCAAGGACTTCAAAAAATTTGCAGAGAAAGTTGCAAAAAGAAGAGCAAATTTTAGCAGGTAAGTGATCTATAACAACTGAAAATCAAGAATTTGCTAAGTAAGATTTAGAAATGCCTCCACGAAAGGAATTTTTTGGGCAAACTAAGTACTCAAAAAGGGGTGTGCATGATTATTTTTTGGAACAATTTCCTTTTTTAGTACATGAGATAACTAAGCGGAGGGAGTTGATTCCTAAAAACCCTAGAGTAGCCACATTAGAGGGTTTCTATGACAAGGCCAATTGGGTACGAGATGCTCAAGTCTCCATGGGAGGTTTGGAATTATTCAAAAAATGGTTTTCAGAGTGAAGATTGGATACCCCTCTGAGCAATGTTTGGGAGTTTGATATTGGAAAATTAATAGTCCTCACAGTTTTCTTCGATAGTGATTTATTAGTGGATTTGGCCAAGAAGTATGATCCAATTACAGAGTGGGTAAAGAATCATGCTAGAATAAACCTCTTTAGGGTTTTCCCTGAATTAATTAGAGAAGTCTTCAATCTTAACTCTAACCATGCTGTGCATGAAACTATTGACATGGGTGACTTTCAAGCAAGGTATGATGCACAAAAAATTTACTTGGAAAAAGGGTAGCTACAGGAACATGCTGCTAGAGTTGGTACTTTTTTTGTGATTACTACCAGCACCCCAGAGCCACTATTGAAAAGGCATTTTAACATTAGGGCTCAGGCATTATATGTTTCTCTTTATAATATTTTTGGAGTGGATGAAGTAGAACAAATCCCAGGCTCAATTGTCCTCATAATGGCTCAAATTCTTTAATTTGGAATGAGCACTATTTTGGATTTCGGAACATTTCTTGCAAGATAAATTCACAATGGTTTGGTGGGGATAGGAAAGGGAAAAGTAGATAAACCTTTCTGTGGGTATTCAATGCTTATGTATATATGTTTGCATAAGGGACTTTCCTTCTTTTCCAAGGGTATGGAGCTTGAGACTGTATATGAGCAATGTTAGTATGCTAATAGAAACCAAATTTAAATAAAGCTTCTACAAACTAAACAAAATTCATAAACTTCAAGATAGACTAAGATGAGCTCTCAATTGAGAATATGAGCCATTAATGGACTCTCTCAATAAGAAGCTCTCTTGTTGAGTAGCTTTATCTAAATGGATAGGATGTATGCTCAATATGCTTCCAAAGGCTTCAATGGATGATTGTGGATTTTTGGTGTGGATAGATGGCTTTAGTATGGATTTGGCTCTCAAAATAGCATTATAACTTTACTTCATGGATTGTGTTAAAATGGCTTGGGAGAGGATTCTTTAAATAGGCAAAGGGCTTGAGGGATTGAGGGCTAAGATGCAAGGATGGGTAAAAAATCATGGAGGGCTTAGATTGCATGAGAGGAGAGCACATGGATTGTGCTTCCTTATAGCCAATCAAGGAGTGACACATGTCACAGGGTGAGAGGATGGAGGAAAGGGGAAGGATGAGTCAACAAAGGAGGCTCAAGGGATAAATCTTCATAAAGACCCTCATAATGACTTGTAAGAGCAATAAAAGGGCTTGTAAGAGTCATTTATGACCTAGTGGACTTCATAAAGTTTTATGGTTGAGATATTTTGAGGGTGATGAGAGCAATTTTGACTTGGACTTGATTAGGAGGGTTTTAAGCTTGCTTAGGCTTGTGCAAATGATTAGAGGATGGATTAGGATGGTTTAGGATTAGCTTAGGGATAGGCAAGTGGATGGCATTTAATGAGGGTGGGCGAAGGAGGAGATATTTGTTAACTTTGGCTTGGGTTAGTAATTCTTAACCCATGTTTAGGGAATGTGACAAGGTTAGGAGGGTATTAGGATTAGGTTTAAAGACATCTTCTAGAAGAGTCTAGACTTTGGATGAGGATAAAGGCTTTCTAGAATAGTCTAGAATTTCCTAGGATGAGGATGAAGACTTTCTAGAAGAGTCTAGAACTTCTTAGGATGAGGATAAATTAGATTTTTAGAAAATAAATAAAGTTTTATTTATTTCAAGGGTTTGGGTTGAGGAGATATTTATTAAAACTTTTTTTTAATAAACATGAGGATTAATATTTAATCTTAATTAAATATTTTGAGTTGGGATTAGGGGTAGGAAATGATGGGATTAGCCTTTAATCGAAATTAAAGAAGGATTAGAAGATTTTGGAAGAGGTTATTGGTCATAAGGAAATTGGCCAAGTTTTGGGTAAAAAAAAATTTTTTTATTTATTTTAGGATTTTTGGTCAATTTATTAATTAAATAATTAATAAATAAGGAAATAATGTTTAAATAAGATTTAAACATTTTTGGGAGGGATTCCTTAATTAAATATTTTTAATTAAGATAAAGGGATTTAATGGCATAAAAATTAATTAATTAATTAAATAATTAAATAAATAAATAAATGATGATGTCATCAGGACTTTTTCAGAAAATAAAAATACTTTATTTTCTAAAGGTTTTTAGGTGTCTACAGAGACAACTAGGGATGGAGAAAAGAATCCAGTATAGTTGTATAGTTGTGGAGTGTGGATATGATCTCAGAAGCCATAGATGCCAGTTATGTGAGGTTTGATAGGTATTGTGCATCAAAGCTTAGATTTCTTTTGAGAGGAGACAGCCCTAGAATTCCACAAGTATTGTTAGAATTGGTTACACCCAAAGACCATGCTAAAGGGATACTTGTCAATCATAATTGGGGGCATATAATTCCGTACAATGTTTAAATAGTGATAAGAGTATATGGCTTTTTCGGAAAGCCTCGTGTGCTACCATTTCATGTGCCTTTCAAGATACGAATAGATGAGTTGTTATGGGAAATAGGCACCATAGATGAGAGGGAATTGTCTAGGAAAGGCACATTTTTTCCAATTGTTACTATGACCCATGATTTTATCTTTGTAACGAAAGGGTGGAAGCATTTAAATTTTTTTTTAGATAGATATAACATGGCAAAATTACATTCTAGATTTATTGATCGTGAAGGATTTTATGATGTCCTAAGAGAGAGAATAAAAGCTTCCCGCATGGTGCAACAAGTTTACTATCCTAAAGATTTGATTAGAAATGTTTTTACTTTACAAGAACAAGAATTGAGAAAAGAAAAATGGATAGTATATAGCAAAACCCTTGAATTCATTAATGTTTTTCACCCCCACTATGATCCATTAAAAGAAAAGAAATACTGGGGAGCCAAGATGTAGGCCTTGATGAATAATTTTAATGAGATAATACAAGCTATGAATGAAACGAAGGCTACATATGTTGGGACATATCCAGACAGGGCTGCAAAAGTGCAAAGGAGAGTCAACAGTAAAAACATAGTAGCTCTTGGCCAATATACATTACAAAGAAGGTCAGGTTATGTGATAATTCAAAATGTGCAATAGGGTCCTCTTCATCAAAGACAAAGGCCAAGAATTCCACCTACAACCAGTGGTCCAAAAAGGTAGATGTTAGAAAAAGGGTCTTCTTCTTCTCAGCCAGAACAATACTCCCCAAGCCAGTCCCTGATCCGGATAGATGATGAAACATCTTTAAGGGAACAACTCAGACAAATTGGTGGAGAAGGGGATGTAATTGTTACTTCCACAAATCTGGAGATTGGGGGACCACAAGAACCCCCTACACCTTCCTTGGAGCTCACTGTTGTTGATTATCAAGGTAAGGAAATTGATCCTATAGTTTCCCAAGCCTCTTAGACATTTATAAATGATGAAAATTTTGTGAAATCTAGGGCATTTGCACAATTTTTGTGGAGGTTAAATATAGGAAATTTTGAAAAGACATGTGAAAAGATAAAGGTAGAGCAACCAAATAAACTAGACTCTGTTATTAAAGAAGAGGTAAAATCCAAGTTTTTGAGTGATTTTTCCCAATTTAAACCTAAGGCCAAGAGGCAATTAGTTAAGCAATCAGGAGTCCTTATCTTACCTGAGTGGGATATAGTGAATGCTATGGTTTTTGATTCAGTAAGAAAACAAAAGGATGTCCAGTTAAAAACTGAAGAAGAGATACCACAGGCTCATAGAGGAGTCAAATTTAGTGATGACCACCAAGCCCTTGTAATTTGGTCTGTTGAGAAAAGGGATAAAATAGGGATGCAAGAAATCTCTACTGCAGAGCATACTGGTGCATTAACATTCTTCAGGGCTGGTGAAGTTGGAAATAAAAAGATAATTGGGATGGCTTCAGAAATGCTAAAATTTGATAGTGTGGTGTTTGGCCAGGAAGAGGATATATTTGCCTAGCTAAATGCTAAATTTGAAGAAGTGTTGAAGGCATATGAAGAAAGGGGCACACAGATAAAAAGACTGGAGAATCGGGTTTCTCAAATGGAGAAGATACTAGGAAAAAGAAAAATAGGAGAGTCTAGTAGACCTAGGATTGTATACCCTCCCAGGCTACCTATTAAGCCTTTCAAATCCACCCCAATTATTGAGGTGCCTAATACCCTTGAAAAGCCTCAATTCTACATCGTAGAGGATTTTGAAGAAGAGAAAACCAAGCTTTATGAATTGCATGTAGAATTAAAAAATCAATATGAAGAGAAATTGAGGCAGGGTGTGATGTATTTAATGGATAGGGTAGAATGGTTAACCTTTTTTTATCAATTGGCAAGGATTGCATCCATTAGGGATGAATTGCAGAGAGATGAGATTAGGTTGAGACCTCTTGTACAATATTGGAGGGAACAAAATAATGATATTGCAATCATGTGCATATCTTTCATCCAACTGTCGTGTCATCAAATAGAGAAGATTTTTGATTTACTTAATAAATTAGAAGATTTCAATGACAAAAGAGATTCTTTTTAGAGAAGATTAATAAATTTGTTTTCCAAATATATGGCTGAAAAAGTTAGTCTATTTCCTTGTGCTTTAAAGACTATTGACAAAGTGAAGGAAAAAGAAGAATAGAAAAAGGAGTTGGATGAGATATCATGTGAAAGAATGAATGATATCATTAATGAATTTGGCTACCAGCTATGGGAAAAAACAAATGAGGAATTGGTGAAGGTGCAGCTATTTTATAATGCCATCAAAGAGGATCTTGTTGATATAGAGGCGGTTGCAAATTCTTTAATAACTATACAAAGAGAGGCTCTAAATTTTGATTGGCCAGAGGACACTACTTATAATGAGTGGAGAAACAAATTTATGTCAGAAGAGCAGTTGTTATAGGATGATGAAGCGAAAGATGAGGAGGATGAGGATGCAAAAGTAAAAGTTACCCTCACAGTTAATGATGAAGACAAGGAAAATCCCTAGATTAAAGTAAGTTTGCAGGTGATCACAGATGATTCATCACTTTCAAATTTAATGACCACTTACTCTGAGGATGAAGAATAAATAAAAGAATTAAAGCTCTTGTCTCAATCAATGAGAATATAACAAAAAGGGACCCACCAAGGAATGTTTGATGTAATATCCTTTCTGTTATTCATAGTTTTGTCCTTTTGTTATAGATGTATGTAAAAGTCTTTTGAAGGACACCTGTCAGTCACATCTACCCTTTGCTTGTTGCAACTCATGCTTATAGAAGTGAGTTTTCAAGGCAATGTGATGGTCTGAATTTTGTAGAATTTTAAATCTTTGAGAGAATACAATCAGTCCAATAGTGTGTAGCTGATTTGAGTTTGTTTCCATTGTATCTTTTGATAACATATTGAATGACAGAAATAACAGTCTATTCTGGGCTTTCAATTTCTTTTCTATTGGTCACTATATTAGTATTATGAAAAGGGTAATACAAAAGGGTATTTACACTATATTTGTGTCATTGATTTCTGTCTCTAGTTTATGGGTTTGTTTAATTTGAAGTCAATTAAATAAGGTTTAATTGGCTGATTGCACTCTGGATGCGTTGTATACTATTTTCATTATTGCTCTTAATTCAAGAAATTATATAAATGCTTCAGTGAATCAGTAGGGTTTGTGAATTCATAGAGGGATATTTCATAAGAATGGAGATGGGTGATTACAATTGATTAATTCATTTACAAGTTATCTAAATAAGATCTCCTACCAATAGCTAATTCTTTGCCCAATGGATAAGGCACTGGTCTCATAATCCAGAAGCAAGCAAGGGTGAATTTTACTGTTGCATATCAAATCATTTTATTAAAAAATCAAAATTATTTAATTCCATTTGTTTAGAATTATAAATGCTGGTCAATACTCATTTATATCTATTCTTTGAGTCTTAGGTAGCTACTATTTCCAGGAATATTTGTAAATTCAAGGAGAATGACGACCAGACCTGCTGATAAAGGGTGCATACAAGTTTGAGAACATTAAAACAAGTGAATTAAACTACTCATGTGTTAGTGGGTAATAGATGAGAATCAAAATGAAACTAAAAGAATCTCTACACAGCAGTTTGCACTAGAATCATCCCTAGGTATACCCACCTTGGCTTAACAGAGCCAAAAGAGTAGGAAACCATCTTTTGGTTTTGTTGAAGTTGGGTCCAAATGGTTTACTCGTGTAGCTAATAATAGAAATTAGCTAATCCTTAGGTTATTTGAGTTTTATCATTTTGGTATTGAACATTTTGTTTTTTATTAATTTTCAAACACCAACAAAATGGCGAATCTACTAGGGAATTACAGTTAGTATTGTCATAAATAGTGAATTATTAGAGATATGTTTCCCCTTGGGTAGAGTAGCAAATTTTTATACTAAATTTTCCTGTGGATTTGAAAGTGGTATACATTTTTCCCGATATTGTCATTAAAGGATTTATTATTTGTTTAGTTCTTGTCCCAGTCTGATAGAGTGGGTGGCGACTCAAAAGGTTTTAACCAATGTCAAATTTAAGAAAATTGTTGTCCCAAATTATGGAGAATAAGAGAAATACATAGGCAAATGTGAGGAAAACTCTGGCCATCAAACTACAAAATAATCTCCCTCCTAGAGGAAGATAGAATTGGGCTATGAAGGGAAACCAGATGCAAAAGGGGAGCTATTCACTAGAACAAGTAGTGGATAGAGATAACGCTCATCATTTTATTGTTGAAACAGTGCCTTTCTCCAAAGGTCCGAGATCTCATCCAACTTTTTCTGATGATGATTTCTACAATACCCCTAAAATGATATGTCAGGAAAAGGTTGTGCAACCACCTGTATTTAGTTTGGAGGGTAGGACTAGTAACAATCTCTTCTAGCGCAGCACAAACCCTTTCATGTCAGATTGTTCCCCTAAAAAGGTTAGACCTAGGCACTTAGAACCTAAAATTTTTAATGATGAGAAAACATCTGGGTCTAAATTCACTATCCTTGATCTTGATGAGAATGAAATATTGAGAGCACAACTTGCTAAGCAAGAATCCATTAATAGGAGATTTCAGAAGGAAAGGGAAGAATTGATTACGAACAATTATGAAGAAAAAAAAGAATTATCGAGGAGAATTGCTGCTCTAAAAAAGAAAAATGAGATAGCATCTACTGCCTGGCAGCCTGAGATTGTAGGACAAGTTGAACAACTTAGGAGGCAAGAGCAGAAGTTGTTGAAATGCAGAAACTCAATCTAGAAGGACCTGTGATACAGCAAGTTAAAAGCTATGCTACTCTAGAAGTTGATAACAATAGAGGAAAGAATGTGGAACCTATTGTAGGGGCTAAGGAAAAAGGAAAACAAAAAGAGATTGGTGTTAAGATCAATGAACCAATGAAGACAGTTTAAATCCATGATTTTATATCACTCTTTGATATTGAATTGGAGAAAATAATGAAAGAAAGGGATGCTTTAACCGAGAAATTGGAGATTGCAGAAAATGAGGCTGCTATAGCTGAAATGAACAATAAGATCAAATTCTTGGAGAATACCAACAAGCAGTCTGCAGCTCTGCCTAAAGATAATGATGGATCTAATGATGCAAATTAGAATACTACTATTTTAACTTTCTCTTTCTTTTCTTCACCTTCATAGAAAGTAGATCTCAACAAATCTATTGGTGATGCTAGCACTAGTAACACTATGAGTAATAATAAGAAAGGTAATGTTGATCAACTTAAGATTGATGTACAAAGGAGACCTATCCACTTAGAAGGTTATAGGAAAATATGTTTTGATGGGATCCCTGGTTTTCCTAATCCTATACCACAAGAAATGAGGAAAAGATTTCCTAAATTTGATGGAAATAATGCTATCTCTTGTGAGGACTATTTGAGGAATTTTCTTGATATGATGAGTGATTATGAGGTTGAGGCTGAAGATGTCATTATGAAGTTGTTTGTTCAGTCACTAACTGAAGATGCTAGAGAATGGTTCAAGAGACTCCTTGAATTATCTATTGTTGATTAGAAGGATATTGAATATTGTTTCAAAGAGCAATATGGTGATAAGAAAAATTAGAGTTATATTCTGAGTGAATTCAATAATATTAAGAGGTTGTCTAATGAATCTGTCACTGAATTTAACACTAGATTCTAGAAAAGGATGTACAAGCTGATGCAAGCCATGCAAATTGATGACAAGGTATGTTTGATTACTTATCTAAATGCTTTTGATGGTAAAATGGCATACCAGCTTAGAGATAAGGAGCCTAGGACTTTAAGAGATGCTTTTAGAATTGCTATTAATATAGAAAATAACTTAAGGATTTCAGGGAGATTAGAAAACAAAAGAAATGATCCTAGGTTGTTTGGGAATAAGGGAAATAAAAGGGAAGAACAAAAAGTTACTGGAGGAAAAAAGCAAGAGTCTAGTGAAATGAGTCAAATTCTAAATGCTATAAAAGGTTTGAATCTTCCTCAGGTAAAGAATGATAGGAACCCCACTGAAAATAGGGTTCCTTACCAATCGAATTTCAGTAGACAAAATAGATTGTAGAATTTCCCTTATGGTACTACTTGGAAGGATGGTCAGCCTAATGTTCCTCCCCCCAAGAACACTAATAACAAAGTGACCCCTGATCCTTTATCCAAAAACTCTGTAAATTTGGTAGATGATCCTAAATTTACTACTGAGCCTACATGGTGTTCTGCTTGTCAACTACCTCATGCCCCTGAATATTGTGTAGTAGCTTTGTCCTTTTCTGAAAATCAAAACGTAGTGGAAGAATGTTAGCAACAGGAGGAAATGAATGATGATGTAGGATGTAACATGTTTGATTCACATTTTTTTGACAATGAAGATTGTGATAGAGATGTAAATAATTAGATATATTTTCATGGTGTCAATCAACAGCAAGTATTTTCTGATGAAAGTGATGTTGAGGATAATGTGTAAAACATGGTAGGTTCCAAGGAAGAAGTGACCCTAAGAAAGCCCTCTAGGGAAGAAATTGACCAAATCACTACTAATATGGTGGCTTAGGTATAAACTAGAAGTATGGCTCAAGAAAGTGAGGGAAATAAGGTGGCTAGTATTTTTATAAAGGGGATCAACCATGAGAAAGGGGAAATTGTGAAACCTAAAGAGTCCACTGCTGTGAAGGGAAAATTTGCAAATAAAAAATGGGAACCAAGGAAAGGGGGCAACCCTGGGGATATAGGGTGCTTGAATAATATCTCCAAGAAAAGAGATGGGAAGATATCACAAATTGTCACTAAGCAAGATAAGAGTCAGCAAAATCCCTTGAACATTTTGAATAAGAATGACAAGAAAGGGAATGTGAGTAATGATAAGCTTTATGATTCTTCTATCGATATGTTTGTTGTTTTATCTCAGATTAATATTAAGGTTCCTCTGTCTGAGTTACTGAGAATCTCAGAGCACTGAGATAAATCCATAACATGGTTGGGGAATACTGATGTAAAGGTAAGTCAAGAATGTAATGAAAATCATGTTCCCAAAGGAGTGAGAAAGGAAAAGGTGAAGGAACAGGATACTAAACTAGTTGTATCTCAGATTCCTCAGATGTTTTCGAATAACTCTATCAATGAATGTTTGGAAAATGTTGAACCATTTTTCTTAAGCATCTTAGTGAATGGTAAGACATTAAAGAATTGTATGATTGATTCTAGTGCTTCTAGTACTATTATGCCTTTTGAGATAATGAAAGAATTAGGTCTAAAGGTTAACACTACTCAAGGAAGATGTTGTGCCATGGATAAGAGGGAAGTTGTAGTCATAGGCATTATTAGTGCCTTGCCCTATAGATTGACAGCCTGTCCAAATAAAGAACTCACTATGAGTGTATTGGTTGTTGACATACCACATCAATATGCCATGTTATTATCTAGAAAATGGAGTGCTGCCATGAGAGGAAGTTTACAATGTGACCTATCATTTGCTAATTTTAATATTGATGGAAATTTTGTAAAGATCAATAGAGAACGAAAAAGCATATATATGATAATAGAGGAAGTTGAGGATGATATGACAAATTCTGTGAATATAGATGTCAATGCATTTAGAGCTAAGGTCTTAACTCTGAAGAAAAGAAAGAAAAGATCTCAGATAGAAATGGAAGTTGATACAAAGACAGATAAAAGTGACTTATGGGCCATGTTCTTTGATGGTGCTTATTGCAAAGATGGAGCAGGTGCAGGTATTTTATTGATTTCTCCTGCTGGTGTGACTTACAAATTTTCTTTCACATTAAATTTCCCTTGTACTAATAACATAGCATAATATGAGGCTCTGTTATTAGGACTTAGACTAGCTCATAAGCATGGGATAAAGTGTTTACATGTGATAGGAGACTTTGAGTTAGTTGTATCCCAGGTGATAAATGTTTATGTGTCAAAGAATAAAAGGTTAAAGCAGTATAGAAATGCAGTATGGGATATGATTGAGTGTTTTGATGCATTTGGGATAATTTAGAAGGACATATCCAACAATAAGATGGTAGATTTGCGGGCAAATATAGCAATAAAACTTGATGATATTACATTTGCTGGTGTATCTAAAATTGAAACTTAGATTAGGCCTTCTATTCCTGACAATGTCCAAAATTGGCAAGTATTTGAGGATGATAAAGATATTTTAAGGTTTTTGAATTGCGAGTATATGTTATCAGGGAAAGAAATTGATTGTGCAACATATGTGGAAAACATAGATGGAAGAGACATTATTTTTGGACAAGAAGTTGTGCAATTGAAAACAAACAAAATACCAAAAGGTTTAGTTGTCCTGCAAATTGTCTTTGACAATTATGATAGATCTCAAATGGATACTGGTGAATATAATGCTAATGATTTGGAGGAGATAAATTTGGGAACTAAAGAAACCCCTAAGAAGGTGTATATTGGTAAAAGATTGTCTCCTAAGATAAGATAGCGCTTGATAGGTCTACTAAGGAAGTATAGACATATGTTTGCATGGTCATATGATGACCTAAAGGCTTATAGGGAAGATCTATTTCAAAATGAAGTCCCTTTGAAACCAGATGCTAAGCCTTTCAGAAAAAAACAAAGGCCAATAAATCCAACCCTAGCTCCCAAAATGCAGGAAGAACTGATTAAGTTAAGAGATGTTGGCATCATTAAGCCTATCAGACATTCTTCTTGGGTATCAAATCTAGTACCAGTAAGAAAGAAAAATGGAGATATAAGGTTATGTGTTGATTTAAGGTTTCTTAACATATCTTCATTAAAGGATAATTATGGTTTGCCAAATATGGAAGCAATGTTGCAAAGGGTCACTGGTTCAGAATTGATGTCTATGATGGATGGTTTTTTAGGATATAGTCAAGTGGTTGCCAAAGAATTAGAACAGTTTAAGATTACCTTCACTACTCCCTAGGGTACATATGTCTATGTTAGAATGCCTTTTGGACTTACTAATGCTGGAGCTACTTTCCAAAGAGCCATGGATGTGGCTTTTGTTGATATTATTGACAAATTTCTAGTTGTGTATCAGGATGACCTTACTACTTACTCCAAGGATGAAAATGATCATTGCATGCACCTAGAAAAGGTATTTATTAGAGCCCTTAAATATGAAATATCTTTAAATCCAAGGAAATGTAACTTTGGTGTCACTGAAGAAAAATTGTTAGGACATCTAGTTGGCAAGCATGAAGGATTGATCCTGAAAGGGTAGAAGCAATAGATAAGATTCAAAAACCCAAAAGTGTCAAAGGCATCTAGTCATTTTTTGGATAGATAAATTTTCTCAGGAGATTTGTGACAAATTTTGTAGAGATTAGTAGGCCCATATAAAAAATGCTAAAGAAAGGATCTGAGATAAAATGGGATGGTGAACCTAATATTGCATTTCAAAAAACTAAGCAGGCTATTAAAGATGCCCCTATTTTTAGAGCTCCTGATTATGACAAACCAATGCATATATTTTATTTTGCCTCATTTCACACTGTTACTGTAGTACTATTACAAAAAAATGAAGAAGGTTATGAACAACCAATTGTATTCTTTAGAAAATCATTGCAAGCAGCTGAGTTAAAATATGATATTAAAGAAAAACAAGCATATGCATTGGTCAAAGTAGTTAAGGCCTTCAACTGTTATTTAATGGGTGCTACAGTTATTGCTTTTGTCCCCACTGCTACTATGAAAGACATTTTCTCACAACAAGAAGTATCTGGCAGGAGGTGTAGATGGATCTATAGAATACAAGAATTCAACATTGACATCCATATTACTAAATTGGTTAGAGGTCAAGGTTTAGCCAAGTTGATGGCAGATGCAAAGCTAGAGGCAAATCAAATTAAACAATTGGATGATAATTGCAGAGAAGACCTTTGTGATATGGGCATCTCTAACTGGTACAAAGATGTAATCTATTATTTGCAAACAATGAAGTCCCCACCAGAGTTAACTAATAACCAAAGGAGATCCCTTAAGTTGCATGCTATAAGATATGTTATAGTACAAGGACAGTTATGGTGGAGGAGCATGGAAGGAGTACTTTTGAAGTGTGTAGATGAAATTGAGGCTGCAAGGATTTTGAAAGATATGCATGAAGGTGTGTGTGGAGGTCATTACATGGCTAAAACCACAGCCCACAAAGTCCTTAGATCTGGTTTTTGGTGGCCAACACTCTTCAAAGATGCTCATGAATTTGTTAAGAGATGTGATAATTGTCAAAGATTCAATGGAAAATTGAAATTTTCTAGAAATTTACCACTAAGACCTATAGAAGTACAAGCACCATTTCAGCAGTGGGGGATTGATTTCATAGGTGAAATCTCAAACAAATCCAGTGGTGGACATTCCTAGATTTTGATGGCAACTCATTACTTTACCAAATGGGTTGAAGCAATCCCTACCAAGAATGCTACAACTAAAGTGGTGATCAATTTCATCTTGAATAACATTATAACTAGATTTGGTTGCCCATAGAAGATAATTACTAATAATGCTATGTGTTTCAAATCTGATGAATACAAAGAGTTTTGCAAAAAATAGCATTACAGAATATACATCGTCACCTTATCATCCTCAAGGGAATGGCCAGGAAGAATCAAGTAATAAGAGTATATTAAAGATTATCAAAATAATTCTAGGGGAAAACAAGCAGGGATGGGATTCAAAATTGCCATTAGCCATGTGGGCTGACAGGGTTATTATTAAAAAGGTCATTGGTTGTGCCCCATTTGACTTGGTTTATGGTATACAGGCCAGACTTCCCCAAAATAATCTAAGGGAGATGTATACATTCATTCAGTTATATGAAGATGATATCATTGATGAGATGCAACTTAGATTGGATGACATCAAACAGTTAGAGGAGACAAGAAGAGATTCCTCAATTCAGAATGCTATGCTCCAATCACAGATGAAGCACTTATATGATAAAAGGGCCTTTGAGAGAAAGTTTGACATAGGAGATATGGTACTAATGTGGAATACCAGGATGGAAGATAAGGGAAAACATGGAAAATTTGACCCAATCTGGCTTGGTCCATATAACATTTGTGATAAGAATGCAGAAGATTCATATTTCTTGAGGGAATTAACTAGAGGTATTCTTGAATCGCCAGTTCATTGAAAATTCTTGAAGAGGTACTTTTCTTAAAGTATCTATTTTCCATGAACAGTAGTTTTAGGCTTCCTTGTAAATTTTGTATATTTTGTAAATCGCTGTAAGTTTCCTTATATAGTATGATTTTTTGTTTCTGTGTGTTGTTCAGTGCTCTTTGAAGAAGTTGTCATTCTTACACCAAGTATGTAGTCTGCTCTTCCATAGAATCTAAATTCTTGCATAGACTTAAATAGTCTATCATCCCCAGACAGAGCCACTGTAGGTCTGATTTTTCACAGTATAAAAAAATTCTAATATTTAGATGAAAAATCATTTAAGTCTTCAAATTATGTAGATTAGGGTTTTATCTCAAGTGATTTTGAAAGTTTTTAGATTGCTCCAATTGTGCCCTGTTCCATGTGTTGTATTTTCCTTTTAAATTCTTAGGGTTTGTCTCTCAAATCATCCATGAAAAAACCCTAAGTATGTGAGAAACCCTTATGCTTGTGTTTTCTGTTGCCCTAGTCACTGAAAAATTCAAAAGGGTATGATTTCAAATATATTTTGGCAGGGCATGTTTATCCTAAAGTTTTATTTACATCAGAAAATTTCCTTTTAATCTTTTAATAAACTTTATAAAGTGTTTTAATTGCTTCATTTTATTGAAAGAGGGGCCAAGTCACAGTATATTTTTAGCACCATAGATTTTCTAAAGATCAAGGTTTCCCACATTCACGCATTATAAAGTTGTGAGGTTTTTAAATAATGTGGGGAAATGCATTTGTGACATGTAGCCCTTGCTAATGCTAACTCTATGCGCCACAAAAGTTCTTGTTTGTCAGAGTTGGTCAGAACCTTTTTGCAGACTAGCCAATACCCTGTGCATGATTTTTTTTTCTTGCACTATCATTGGTTGTTTAATTAACAAAAAATTTTACCTTATGATCAAATTTCACCAACCGTGGATCTTGTCTAGATCTACGGTTACCACATTCCTACATTATGAAGTTGTGCAATTTTTAGATAATGCAGGGAAGCGGACATTTGACACATAGCACAGAGTGACATCATGGGCCCGCCTTTTTCAAAAAAGTAATAGCAATGTGTCTTTCATGGCAAGCTATTAGATGAAATAGAATGCAGAGGGAGTTTCTTATTGGTTTGTTCAGTTGACTAGATGTGTAGTCATTACAAGAATTGATCACCATCGATTGAGGTAGGATCGATGAAGCCCACATTCTCGCAATATGGAACTACTCAATTTTTAAATAATGCAGGCAAGCGAGCATGGTGGGACCTAGACTAAGCTTTAGGAAATATGATGAGTCATGCCACACTGGAAAAGATTAAATGTAATGAAGCACGCTCATTGGTGGTGGGTGACAGGAGTGCCAAGTTGGAAGCAACAATGTCATGGGCTGGAAAACTTTAATTACTGTAATTAAACTTGTCAAAGCACATGGACTAAAAGATAACTTTTTATTGGTCATGTAAGTTTAGTGGGCTGCCAAATAAAGAGATCTTGGTTCACCGTTGATCAGGGTAAGATCGACGGTGCCCACATTCCCACATTATCAAAATGCGAGGTTTTTAAATAATGCAAGCAAGCAAGCTTCTGACGCGTGGCCGGAGGTCCCAAAGTTTTAAAAGGTTTTTTACTTTTGAAATGAAGTTGTCTGATCTACAAGAGATCGATGAGTAAAATTCAAATTTCAAAATACAGCATCAAAATAACAGTTGCAAGAATTAATATGATACAAAGTTTCCTTTGTGCGACCTCAATGCTCTGATATAACATGTAAATTTGCCATTGTTGAAGCACAGATTGCAAATTTTCTCAAAGCGAGAGGATTTCCAGAGCTAGGGCATAGAATTTCTCAAGGACCTCAAAAAATTTGCAAAGAAAGTTGCAGAAAGAAGAGCAAATTTTAGTAGTTAAGTGATCTATAACTAGTGAAAATCAAGAGTTTGTTGACTAAGATTTAGAAATGCCTCCACGAAAGGAATTTTTTGGGCAAATTGAGTATTCAAAAAGGGATGTGCATGATGATTTTTTGGAATAATTTCCTTTGTCAGTACATGAGATAACTAAGAGGAGGGAGTTGATTCCTAAAAACCCTAGAATAGTTGTAGCAGAGGGTTTCTATGACAAGGCCAATTGGGTATGATATCCTCAAGTTTCCATGGGAGGTTTAAAATTATTCAAAAAATGGTTTTTAGAGCAAAGACTGAATACCCCTTTGAGAAATTTGTGGGAGCTTGATATTGGAAAATTAATAGTCCCCACAGTTTTCTTCGATAGTGATTTATTAGTGGATTTGGCCAAGAAGTATGATCCAATTACAGGGTGGGTAAAGAATCATGCTAGAATAAACCTCTTTAGGGTTTTCCCTGAAATAATTAGAGAAGTCTTCAATCTTAACTCTAACCATGTTGTGCATGAAACTATTGACATGGGTGACTTTCAAGCAAGGTATGATGCACAAAAAATTTACTTGAAAAAAGGGCCGCTACAAGAGCATGCTGCTAGAGTTGGTACTTTGTTTGTGATTACTACCAACACCCCAAAGACACTATTGAAAAGACATTTTAACATTAGGGCTCATGAATTATATGTTTCTCTTTATAAGATTTTTGGAGTGGATGAAGTAGAACAAATCCCAGGCTCAATTGTCCTCATAATGGCTCAAACTCTTCAATTTGGAATGAGCACTATGTTGAGATAATGGGTGTTGCACACATTGCATAATATTGTTATTTTATTATTTTATTTTATTATGTAATGTTGTACCTAGATGGACGTGCAACATGTAAAGATTCCCATAGAATATTCTTGATGAGTTGTGATAATATTTCATGTAATTATTTAATATTGGGGAAAAGAATTAAATGCCCAATATTAAATGTGGGGTCAGTGGGTTAGGTAGCACATGGTTTTAGCACATGGTTTATGTAATACCACTTAGTGGTTTTGTGGGACTTGCTACTATATAAGCAGCCACAAGGGTAGTTGTTGTATAGATAGAGAGAGAGAAAGAGTGACAAGAAGAAGACAAAAAGGCAAGAGTCGAGCGGGACAAGGCTTGACAGGTTAGCCAAGGGAGCATTTGTGAAGTTGGAAGCATGGCATGGGATGTGTGGATTCATGCTTGTTCACATAGTTTGCTCGGTTGTGGCTATGGCCATGAAGGCTTCCATGGTTGTATGGCAATGGTATTTTTGCTGAATAATACATGATGATGGATGCTTTTGGAGGCTGGGTTTTTCCCTCAATGAGGGTTTCCCAGGGTATATCTTGTGTCACATTTTGTGGGTATGTTTTCTATTCTTTTGCATGTGGATTTTAATTCAGTGTTTATTTCAGATCTATGATGGGTTATGTGGAAACGGTTATATTCTTTATTGCCAAGTTTCCTTACAAGTGGTATCAGAGCTATGGTTTTATTATTTGTAACCCTAGATTGAATCCATGGGAATGCATGAGAGGATAAAAGAAATGGCAAGATATATGAAAAATTATTGCAGATCTGAGGGCTTTGGATTTGCTGTTATGATGGGATGTTAAAAGATTTGGGCATGGGAAATTGTTGGACAAAAGAGTTTTTCGGATGTTTCATTTTAAATGAGGGTTTTGGGGGGTAGCTTGCAAAAATGACCTCCTGGGTAAAAACAGACCTCACCATTGGATCCGGGTCGACATTTCCATAAAATTTGATATATAATATGCCCTAGTTTGGCCATGTTCAGAGGAAATGAAAGAGTTTTTTGGTTTCAGCCCATGATGGCCGTCAAATTTAATCCCGTCGGAATTTTCGTCACTGAAAAAAAATTAAAAATGAAAAATCGTACTGAAAATGGTAAAAAGACTGTCTTAGTAAAACGGCCATAACTTTCTCTCAGAATATCGGATTTCAGAGTTCTTATAGGCATTGGAAAGCTAATTCAGAGCACTACAAGATGGTGTAGGTTTGGTTCTATGATTTTGAAATTTCGTCAAGTTTTAAGAGCCCTAAAGTCAGATGTTGTTTATTTTGAGCACGGATTAGGGCATAACTTGGGCATACAGAGTCAGATTTTGGACTTCGAGTAGTCAACGGAAAGCTCTTGGAGAGCTCTACATAATGGTTCAGATTTGGTGCAGGTTTGGCATGATTTATTTGGTGATATATTTATCTGAACAGCTTATAGATATATTTTGACTATGGTAACATTGTGAGTTTATGGCATTGGAGATTTAAGTTTTGATGTCATTGTATACTCAGTTCATATTTCAGATTGGTCTCATGATGATATGGTTATCAGTATTTTGGTTTGGATATGCATGATGACTTGTTGGGTCTACAAGTTGTGCAGTGTTGTAAGCGGTCTATACTTACAGGTTGCATTTATAGCTTGGTTATGGGTTGTCTTTGCCCATTGATCTTCATTATTGATGCATATTCAGATTGGTGGCTTGAATTTGGGTTGTCTATGCCCTAAGTCACATGATTTACTATTTTCTTCATGTAGAAGGGATGAGATGTTGTTACCAGGTACAGTCATGGCAAAGGATTGTGGTTGACTATGCTGGCAGGTTGGACACTTTGAGAGATAGATGCTCGATTCATGGATGTGATCATGGTGTCATGGATTTTTTGCATGACATGATTGGCTATACAGGTACATCCTTGATGTTCATTAGCTTGGATTTCTGATTCAGTTATGGTGGTATATCTTCTTGGTTGAGGATCATGGTTATTTGGTTTCTTTTGAGGAGCTCATGATGTGCACTTTGAGTTCTTTGATGGTTTGATGCCTTGGTTGATTCTCATGGTTAGAGGATGGGTGAAACTATTGACATGGGTGACTTTCAAGCAAGGTATGATGCACAAAAAATTTACTTGAAAAAAGGGCCGCTACAAGAGCATGCTGCTAGAGTTGGTACTTTGTTTGTGATTACTACCAACACCCCAAAGACACTATTGAAAAGACATTTTAACATTAGGGCTCATGAATTATATGTTTCTCTTTATAAGATTTTTGGAGTGGATGAAGTAGAACAAATCCCAGGCTCAATTGTCCTCATAATGGCTCAAACTCTTCAATTTGGAATGAGCACTATGTTGAGATAATGGGTGTTGCACACATTGCATAATATTGTTATTTTATTATTTTATTTTATTATGTAATGTTGTACCTAGATGGACGTGCAACATGTAAAGATTCCCATAGAATATTCTTGATGAGTTGTGATAATATTTCATGTAATTATTTAATATTGGGGAAAAGAATTAAATGCCCAATATTAAATGTGGGGTCAGTGGGTTAGGTAGCACATGGTTTTAGCACATGGTTTATGTAATACCACTTAGTGGTTTTGTGGGACTTGCTACTATATAAGCAGCCACAAGGGTAGTTGTTGTATAGATAGAGAGAGAGAAAGAGTGACAAGAAGAAGACAAAAAGGCAAGAGTCGAGCGGGACAAGGCTTGACAGGTTAGCCAAGGGAGCATTTGTGAAGTTGGAAGCATGGCATGGGATGTGTGGATTCATGCTTGTTCACATAGTTTGCTCGGTTGTGGCTATGGCCATGAAGGCTTCCATGGTTGTATGGCAATGGTATTTTTGCTGAATAATAAATGATGATGGATGCTTTTGGAGGCTGGGTTTTTCCCTCAATGAGGGTTTCCCAGGGTATATCTTGTGTCACATTTTGTGGGTATGTTTTCTATTCTCTTGCATGTGGATTTTAATTCCGTGTTTATTTCAGATCTATGATGGCTTATGTGGAAACGGTTATATTCTTTATTCCCAAGTTTCCTTACACACTATTTTGGATTTCGCAATATTTCTTGTAAGAGAAATTCACAATGGTTTGGTGGGGATAGAAAAGGGAAAAGTAGATAAACCTTTCTATGGGTATTCAATGCTTATGTATATATCTTTGCATAAGGGGCTTGCCTTCTTTTCCAAGGATATGGAGCTCGAGACAACTACGGATGGAGAAAAGAATCCAGTACAGTTCTGGAGTGTGGATATGACCTCTGAAGCCATAGATGCCAATTATGTGAGGTTTGATAAGTATTTTGCATCAAAGCTTAGATTTCTTTTGAGAGGAGATAGACATAGAATTCCACAAGCATTGTTAGAATTGGTCAGACCCAAGGACCATGCTAAAGGGCTACTTGTCAATCATAATTGGGGGAATATAATTCCCTACAATGTTTTAACAGTGATAAGACCACATGGCTTTTTGGGAAAGCCTCATGTGCTACCATTTCATGTGCCTTTCAAGATAGGAATAGCTGAGCTGTTATGGAAAATAGGCACCATAGTTGAGAGGGAATTGTCTAGGAAAGGCACATTTCTTCCAATTGTTACTGTGACCCATGATTTTGTCTTTGTAAGGAAAGGGTGGAAGCATTTAAATTTATTTTCAGAGAGATATAACATGGCAAAATCACATGCCAGATTTATTTATCCTCAAGGATTTTATGATGTCTTAAGAGAGAGAATAAAAGCTTCCTGCATGGTGCAAAAAGTTTACTATCCTGAACATGTGATTAGAAATGTTTTTACTTTACAAGAACAAGAATTGAGAAAAGAAAAATGGATAGTATTTAGCAAAACCCTTGAATTCATTAATTCTTTTCACCCCCACTATGATCCATTAAAAGAAAAGAAATACTAGGGAGCCAAGATGCAGGCCTTGATGAATAATTTTCTTGAGATAATACAAGCTATGAATGAAAAGAAGGGTATATATGTTGGGACATATCCAGACAGGGCTACAAAAGTGTAGAGGAGAATTAATAGTAAAAACATAGTAGCTCCTGGCCAATATACATTACAAAGAAGGTCAGGTTATGTGATGATTTAGAATGTGCAACAGGGTCCTCTTCATCAAAGACAAAGGCCAGGAAGTCCACCTACAACCAGTGCTCCAAAAAGGCTGAAGCTAGAACAAGGGTCTTCTTCTTCTTCTCTGCCAGAACAATACTCCCCAAGCCAGTCCTTGATCTAGATAGATGATGAAACATCTTTAAGGGAACAACTCAGAAAAATTGGTGGAGAAGGGGATGTAATTGTTGTTAGTGTAGTTTTTTATTTTTCCTATTTTGCTACACAATTAATAATCTCGCTTAGGTTAATAAAGCATGTCTTACTAGGTGAATGGTTGTGAGGTGTCACCTTCCTACATGTGAGCATCCATTAGCTATCTTGGGAAGATACTTTGCTATCTTTAGTCCAATAGATGGTTGCTCCTCATTGGTTGGTGTTGCCACCTCCTCCCTATTCCTAGCCTATATAAGCATGCTACCTGGCTTGTATTTGCATTTCTTATTTTTGCATCCTCTTAATGCTATTTTGCTTCTAGCATTTGCATTACTCTCTTGGAGACTAACTCTATGATGCTATTTTGATTTTGTATCATTTGCATTCATAGTTTAGATATTTACTCTTTCCACTAGTTTTTTGGGTTATTAATCTTTTCAGATTCTAACATGGTATCAAAGCTTTTCTATGTGCAAGAGTAGATTTTAGTTTCCTTATTTGAGAGATTCGGGGGGGGCCAAATAAAATTTAATGTAGTTTTTTGAAAAACGAAGTATGCTCTTCTCTTGCATCTTTGGATGATCCTGAGAATCAGAAAAGTTTTGACAAAAACAGTTTTTCTCTAGGGTTTCAATCTCAAATCTGACAACCAACTTGCATATTTGGAGTTTTCAATCAGTTTTGCAGGTTCCAGCGTGCCATTGATGGACTTAAAAAGCTGATCCAGCATTTGCATGTTACATTTTGGTTGCTGGGGTCATCTTTTAATTTTTGGAGCCATTTTTTACTGTTAAAGGCATCTGATTTACACTACAGCAACATCTTCTGTACATCAGCAAGAAAAATGCTTTATGGGTTTTGTTCACAGCCCCGAAAAACCATCTGGGTATCTTTTAGATTTTGCATGCAAGCCGTATATTTTTTAGAATCGAGCATGCAAAGCTACAGCCATACCCCTCTCTGTTGGCAGTCGCAGATTTGAATGCAGTTTTCAAATGTCTCGTTCTTGCTCATACGAACTCCGATTTTGATGATTCTTGTTACAAACTTGGCTTTTTTTTGTGCTCTATCCACTAGTGGAGTTGTTTTTTTATTTTCATGCATGAATTCTTCAGAAATTTAAGATTCTCAGTCGTGACTGTACACAGTTCTCATTTTGGAAACTTCGAAGGATCATAACTTTCTCATACGACCTCGTATCGAGGTGATTCTTTTTTTGAATGTGCATGATCTTTCGATTAGATCACAGTGGTGCTATTTGTTTCCTTGATTATTGTGCCCAAGTTTCACTTTTAGCATATGCTCTTCATGAGGGTTTGTAATGCATTGAAATCAAGACCACTAAGTATTTCTTTCTAGTGGTAGTTGTAAACACACTAAAATAAAGTGCCAAATCATATTTCTTTGGGGGGGGGGGGGGGGGGGGTTCTTTGATTGAGTAAAGACGGGGGGGCATTGTCATGGCTGGGTTCTCTTCTTTCTAGCATTTCTTCTCTGCATTTCTTCATCATGGATCAAACAAATATGCCCATCCTAACTCCATACGATAACTTTGAGTGGAAATCATGCATGACAATTCACTTAAGGAAAGCTGGATTAAATAGAATAACTATGGGACTTGAAACTGAACCTGCTAAAGATGAAGATAAGCCTAAGTGGTTTAACAAATGTGATGAGGCATTTGGAACATTGTGTTTTTCTATTTCTCCTGACTTGCTATTTCACATTGAGTCTTTGGATACACCAAATGAAGTATGGACAAAGCTAGAAACACTATTTGGCACACAAGATTCAATGAGGGGTCATATGTTAGAAAATGAATTAATTAGTTTGAGTCCAGGCAATTTTAACACAATCCAAGATTTCTTCATGAAATTGAAACCACTAAGGCTACAGTTAAAACAATGTGGAATTGAAAAGAAAGATGAACAACTAATTCTTAGTATTCTCTCTAAGCTAAGTTCAGAATATTCTGTATTTGTCTCTACCTTCTATGCTACTAAGGGTGCACTTGGTACTCAATTCACCATGCCATCTTTAGATGATTTTTCTGTCAATCTCACTCGAGAATAGGACAAGCTAATCCAGATGGGCATTCTTAAGTCCTCTAAGTCACATGCCTTGGCTGCCAACCAAGGCACAAAAGAACAACAAGGACAAAGTAGTAACAACAATAGTAAGGACAAGAAACAAAAGAATAGCGAGGAGAAGAAGGATTAGGTTTCTTCAAAAGCAACTATTGATACACCATCTTCCAAGGTTGATAAGCCTAAGAAAGAAAAGGTCAAATGTGCCTATTGTAAAAGACCTGGTCATGATGAACATAAATGTTTGCAGAAACAACTTGATCACTTAACATACATTCTTGCGAAGAATAATATCACTGTTCCTGAGTCTATCAAACAAAGTTCTAATGAAGGGTCTAACAAAGAAAAAGAAAATAGCAAGGGGAAAGGAAAGGGCAAGGCCCTTTTTGCAATTGCTTCCTCACCATCCACTTGGGTTCTTGATTCGGGTACTTCACACCACATGGCTTCATCTAAGGAAGAACTTGCATCCTTGGAGCCGTGTACTATGCCTTCTATTTTGATGGATGATAACACTCTTGTTGAGGTGTGTGGGAGAGGGTCTGTTGGTATGGGGGATGGCACATTCCATGATGTTCCTTATGTACCCTCATTGTCAACTAATCTCCTATCGGTACACCAGATCACTCACACAGGTTTAGGCAAGTGGGTTGAGTTCACTCCTGATTCAGTAGAGATACATGAGTTGCACAATGATTCTACAATTGTAGTTGGGAGAGCAGATCATCAGTCACGACTCTATATGTTTTCTCACTTTGTTCCTGATCCTCCTTTGACTATTTTTCTCACTCACTTTAATGATGTGAGCAGATTATGGCATGACCGGTTTGGCCATCTTAACTTTCACTACTTGCATCAGCTTAACCAACAGAGCATGGTCGCATGGTTGCCTTCTACTTTGACATTGGAGTCACTTGGAATACATGATAGATCTTCTGATGGATCAGATTCACTTGAGCAGTCTTCTACCTCCACTTTTGATGTAGAGAGTGATTCAGAGGACTCACCTCCTTCCTCTCCTAGTCATCATTCATAGGTTGATGATTCTCCTCTAGCTTCTCCATCTTTTGGTCCACTTTGGGCTAGACAGACCTTGCAGTTTGTAGGTGATTGGGTTGGAGATCCATCAGACACCAAGCATACTCGTTCACAATTCCAGGATGCTCTACATATCTTCATTGCTACTACCTCAAATCCACAATCCTTTCATTAGGCTTCTGGTATTTCTGAGTGGGATATAGCTATGCAGGAAGAGTATAGTTCCTTGATGAGGAACCACACTTGGGATCTTGTCCCTTTTTCTTAGGGAAGAAAAATTGTTCGATGTAAGTGGATCTACCGGAAAAAATTTGCAAGCTTTGCTGGGGGTATCGGATGCTTCATCTTTTGGGGGGGCTGCTTCCTCTCACTTGGAGTCCTAATTTTCTTTGGGGAGTCTCTTTTCTCTCTCTTTTGGGGGAATTTTATGTACATGGGTACCTCATCAGGCTTGACTTGTCGGGACCCATTTCTACATCCACCTAAGCTTCGCTTATGGGGGGGTGTTAGTGTAGTTTTTTATTTTTCCTATTTTGCTACACTTTTAATAATCTCGCTTAGGTTAATAAAGCATGTCTTATTAGGTGAATGGTTGTGAGGTGTCACCTTCCTACATGTGAGCATCCATTAGCTATCTTGGGAAGACACTTTGCTATCTTTAGTCTGATAGATGGTTGCTCCTAATTGGTTGGTGTTGCCACCTCCTCCCTCTTCCTAGCCTATATAAGCATGCTACCTGGCTTGTATTTGCATCTCTTATTTTTGCATCCTCTTAATGCTATTTTGCTTCCAGCATTTGCATTACTCTCTTGGAGACTAACTCTATGATGCTATTTTGATTTTGTATCATTTGCATTCATAGTTTAGATATTTACTCTTTGCACTAGTTTTCTGGGTTATTAATCTTTTCAGATTCTAACAATTGTTACTTCCACAAATCTGGAGATTGGGGAACCACAAGAACCCCCTACACCTTCCTTGGAGCTCACTATTGCTGATTATCAAGGTAAGGAAATTGATCCTATAGTTGCCCAAGCCTCTGAGAGGTTTATAAATTATGGAAATTTTGTGAAATCTAGGGCATTTGCACAATTTATGTGGAGGTTAAATATAGGCAATTTTGAAAAGACGTGTGAAAAGATAAAGGCAGAGACACCAAATAAACCAGACTCTATTATTAAAGAAGAGGTAAAATCCAAGTTTTTGAGTGATTTTTCCCAATTTACACCTGAGGCCGGGAGGCAATTAGTTAAGCAATCAAGAGTCCTTATCTTACCTGAGTGGGATATAGTGAATGCTATAGTTTTTGATTCAATAAGAAAACAAAAGGATGTCCAGCTAAAAACTAAAGAAGAGATACTACAGGCTCATAGAGGAGTCAAATTTAGTGATGACCACCAAGCCCTTGTAATTTGGTCTATTGAGAAAAGGGATAAATCAAGGATGCAAGAAATCTCTACTGCAGAGCATACTGGTGCATTAACAGTCTTCAGGGCTAGTGAAGTTGGCAGTAAAAAGATAATTGGGATGGCTTTACAAATGCTAAAAGTTGGCAGTGTGGTGTCTGGCCAGGAAGAAGATAAATTTACCCAGCTAAATGCTAAATTTGAAGAATTTCTTAAGGCATATGAAGAAAGGGGCACACAGATACAAAGACTAGAGAATCAGGTGTCTCAAATGGAGAAGATACTGGGAACAAGAAAAATAGGAGAGTCCAATAGACCTAGGATTGTATACCCTCTTAGGCCACCTATTGAGCCTTTCAAATCCACTCCAATTATTGAGGTGCCTAATACCCCTGAAAGGCCTCAATTCTACACTGTAGAGGATTTTGAAAAAGAGAAAACCAAGCTTTATGAATTGCATGTAGAATTAGAAAATCAATATGAAGAAAAATTGAGGCAAGGTGTGATGTATTTAATGGATAGGGTAGAATGGTTAACTTTTTTTGATCAATTGACAAGGATTACATCCATTAGGGATGAATTGCAGAGAGATGAGATTAGGTTGAGACCTCTTGTAAAGAAATGGAGGGAAAGAAATAATGATATTAAAATTATGTGCATATCTTTCATCCAGCTGCCGTGTCATCAAATAGAGAAGATTTTTGATTTACTGAATAAATTAGAAGATTTTGATGATAAAAGAGATTCTTTTCAAAGAAGTTTAATAAATTGTTTTTCCAAATATATGGCTGTTAAATTTAGTCTATTTCCTTGTGCTTTAAATACTGTTGACAAAGTGAAGGAAAAAGAAGAATGGAAAAAGGAGTTGGATGAGATATCGTGTGAAAGAATGAATGATATCATTAATGAAATTGGCTACCGGCTATGGACAAAAAAAAATGAGGAATTGGTGAACGTGCAGCTATTTTATAATTCCATTAGAGAGGATCTTGTTGATTTAGAGGCTGTTGCAAATTCTTTAATAACTGTATAAAGAGAGGCTCTAAATTTTGATTGGCCAAAGGACACTGCTTATAATTAGTGGAGAAACAAATTTATGTCAGAAGAGCAGTTGTTACAGGATGATAAAGTGGAAGATGAGGAGGACAAGGATGCAAAAGTAAAAGTTACCCTCATGGTTAATGATGAAGACAAGGAAAATCCCTAGATTAAAGTAGGTTTGGAGGTGATCACAGATGATTCAACTCTTTCAAATTTAATGACCACTTACTCTGAGGATAAAGAATAAATAAAATAATTAAAGCTCTTGTCTCAATCAATGAGAATATAACAAAAAGGGACCCACCAAGGAATGTTCAATGTGATAGCCTTTCTGTTATTCATAGTTTTGTCCTTTTGTTATAGATGTATGTAAAAATATTTTGAAGAACACCTATCAGTCACATCTGCCCTTTGCTTGTTGTAACTCATGCCTATATAAGTGAGTTTTCAAGGCAATGTGATGGTCCAAATTTTGTAGAATCTTAAATCTCTGAGAGAATAGAATCAGTCCAATAGTGTGTAGCTGATTTTATTTTATTTCCATTGTACTTTCTGATAACATATTGAATGACAGAAATAGTAGTCTATTCTGGGCTTTCAATTGTTTTTCTATTGTCACTATAGTTTTCATATGAAAAGGGTAATATAAAAAGGTATTTACACTATATTTGTGTCATCAATTTCTGTCTCCAATTTATGGGTTTGTTTACTTTGAAGTCAATTAAATAAGGTTTAATTGGCTAATTGCAATCTGGATGGGTTGTATACTATTTTCATTGTTGCTCTTAATTCAAGAAATTATATAAATGCTTAAGTAAATCAGTAGGGTTTTTGAATTCAATGAGGGATATTTCATAAGAATGGAGATGGGTGATTACAATTGATTAATTCATTTACATGTTATCTGAATTAGATCTCCTGCCAATAGCTAATTCTTCTCCCAATGGATAAGGCACTAGTCTCATAAATCAAAAGCAAGCAAGGGTGAATTCTACTGCTACATATCAAATCATTTTATTGAAAAATCAAAATCATTTCATTCCATTTGTTTAGAATTATAAATGTTGGTCAATACTCATTTATATCTATTCTCTGAGTCTTAGGTAGCTGCTATTTCCAAGAATATTTCCAAGAATATTTGTAAATTCAAGGAGAATGACAACCAGACCTGTTGATAAGGGATGCATACAAGTTTGAGAACATTAAAAGAAGTGAAGTAAATTACTCATGTGTTAGTGGGTAATAGATGAGAATCAGAATGAAATTAAAAGAATCTCTACACAACAGTTTGCACTAGAATCATCCCGAGGTATACCCACCTTGGCTTAGTAGAGCCAAAAGAGTAGGAAACCATCCTTGGTTTTGTTGAAGTTGGGTCCAAATGGTTTACTCATGTAGCTGATAATAGAAATTAGCTGATCCTTAGGTTATTTGAGTGTTATCATTCTAGTATTGAACATTTTGTTGTTCAATAGTTTTCAAACACCAACAGTATGATCTGAAACTGAGAAAGAAATTTTTATTTATCTATGTCAAGAATTTAACGATATTTTTTCTTGGACATATGATTAGTTAAAGGGTTTTGACCCAAGTTTGTTTCAACATACCATATATTTAGTAGAAAATGTCAAATCAATAACGTAGAAGCAGAGGCCAGTGAATCCTAAAATTGAGCCATTAATGAGAAAGGAGCTATCCAAGCTAATTGAGGCTAATATAATTTTCTCTATCAAGCACTCATCATGGGTGGCAAACCTTGTCCCTCTTAGGAAGAAGAATGGAGAAATTAGATTATGTGTAGATTTTAGGTATCTTAACCAATCTTCGCTTAAAGATCACCATCCCCTTCCTTCCATGGAGTAGTGTCCAAGGTTAGTGGTTTAGAGAGATTTTCATTTCTTCATGGACTCTCTAGCTACAATCAAGTTATGGTTAAAGAGTCTAATAGATACAAGACTGCATTCACCACCAAGTGGGGTACCTATGCTTATAGTAATATGCCTTTTGGGCTAACAAATGTAGGTGCCACATTTCAAAAGGTAATGGAGATGGCCTTCAAAAACATGATTGAAAGGTTTTTATTGGTTTACCTTGATGGTATCATTGTATATTCAAAAAATGTAGTAGATCATTTTCGTCATCACAGACAAGAGTTCATAAGGTGTAGAGAGTTTGGGCTATCCCTTAACCCAAGCAAGTGTGTCTTTGCCACCAACGAAGGAAAATTATTAGGACACATTGTATCAAAGGATGGTTTAACCATTGATCCAAAAAGAACAAAGGTGATACTTGTTCTGTCCCTTCCTAGTCATAAGAAAGGTCTGCAAATTTTCCTTGGTAGAATAAATTTTGGGAGGAGGTTTATCCCTAATTTAGCTACCATGGTGAAACCTCTTAAAAAAATGCTTAAGAAAAATATAGTCTTTTCATGGACCAAGGAAGGAAAGGTAAGTTTTGAAGAGATCAAAATAGCCATAGCCTCAACTCCTATTCTCATCAATCCAAATTTGGAAAGGGATTTCATTATTTATACATTAGGTGGAGAGTCAAGAATTTCTACTATCTTGACTCAAGAAAATGATAAGAATGAGGAGCATCCCATTGCCTTCTTTAGTGAAGGACTTAAGGAATCTGAAGACAAATAAAATTATGTATAGAAGCAAACCCTTGTAGTCATCAGAGCTTTGAAGAAATTTGGACACCTTCTATCTCATAACAAGATCCATTTATTAGTACCCCATGCTAATGTGAAGGACTTTCTTTTGAGGAAAGATATTAGTGAGAAGAGAGTCGGTTGGATTACTAAGGTAATGGAATATGATGTGGACATTAGATTACCAAGTTGGTAAGAGAGAAGGCATTATGCAAATAGATGATCTTGTCTTGGGAGTCAGATGAGGAAGTTGCCATGATACTGACAAAACAGCAAGAGGTAAGAAATGATAATCCAAAGAATTAGATAAATAAAATGATGACCTTCATATTGGTAAATGGATATCCTCAAGAATTGGATAGAACTAAAAGAAGGCAGTAAAGGCTACAGTCAATTCCTTATGTCATAGTTGACGATATCCTTTTTAGGAGAGATTTTAGTGGAGCCCTATTGAGATGCATTGATACAAACTAGGTTGAAATAATAATCAAAGGGCTTCATGATGGTCCTAATGGTGGTCACTTTTTAGCAAGGACAATTGCAATGAAAATCATGAGGGCTGATTACTACTGGCCATCCTTGTTCCATGATTGTCATAAGTATGTGAGGAAGTGTGAAAAATGTGCCTTCTTCTTTGGTAAGCAAAGACTTGTAGCTCTTCCTATTTATCCCATTTAGGTGGACCAACCTTTTGCTCAATGGTGATTGAATTTCATAGGCCCTATCAATCCTCCTTCTAGCTCTAGTCACAAATGGATTCTAGCTACTACAGATTACTTTACCGAATGGTTAGAGGCAATAGCATTAAAGGAGGCCACAAAATCTTTAGTTCTTGAATTCCTTGATGGAATTATGACCAGTTTTGGTGCCCCTTCAACTATTATTTTAGATAATGCAAACTCTTTTGTAAGAGCTTAGATTTGTCCATGGGCAGTTGATCATAATATCTACTTGAGCACATCTTCAAACTACTATCCTCAGGGCAATGGATTCTCTGAGTCATCTAACAAAAACTTAATCAGGATTATGAAGAAGACTATAGAGGACAATCAGAGATGTTAGCATTAAAAGTTGAAGACGGCACTGTGGGCTGATAGGATAACACTTATGATTGGAAATTCATCCATTGTGTTAGTATATGGTAGGGAAGCAATGCTTCCAATTTCATTAGAATTTCCATCTCTAGAACTGGCTCATTAATTGGAGTTTATAGAAAGGGATGCCATGATAGTAAGAATGGCAGAACTAATGGAGCTAGAAGAGAAAAGGAAAAAGACCATGCAGACCCTAGAAACATATCAGAAACAGGTGAAAAAGAGCTTTGATAGAAAGAAGGTGATCTGGTATTAAAATGGGATATAGATAGGGAAAAACCAGGGAGGCACTCAAACTTTGATACACTATGGAGTGGTCCTTATGTGATTATCAGTTGCAAATAGGCCAATGTTTTTCAATTAAGTAGACCTAATGGTGAAATTTTGCCTATTCCAGTTAATGGAATATATCTTAAGTCCCACTTCTAAAAAAGGATGAGTATTTCATGTATATAATTAGGTTAGTTTCTTCCTATGGTTTCCTATTTTCCAAAGTAGAGGTTGCAAAGGATTTTGGTTCTTGGTTTTAGTTGTAGAGAAGTAGTTTTGAGGTTCTTTGACATGTTTTCTATGATTTTAGGATTGTTTACAAAGTGGATCTTCATGAGTGGATGCAGAAGCTACTGGTCTATGCATAGCTAGCTTGCATCCCCCCTGAGTCACCAGAATTATTGGTATTTTTTTCCTTCCTACCAAAATTTCTACATTTGAATTCAAATGATAAATGACCACCTTTAAAATTAAAGAATTCCATGGAAATACAAAATAAATTAAATAAAACCTTATTGTATTTGTATAGTTTCCTAAGTTTTTTTTGGCTCCACAACTTTCTAGACCATCAAATCTTGCATAGATCCATGGTGGGAACTTTCCCACATTATGAAATTGCTCTATCTTTATGCGATGTGGGCAAGCGCCTCATTGCCAATGGCATGTGGGTCCAGTTTCTTATGGGCCATAGATGAAGTAAAGGCGTCAAGAAGGGTGGTAGATGTGAGTTGGTATATGCTTGGATTTCTATTAGCAATCATTTTCCCACACTTTGTATTTTGTCAAACTTTCTAACAATACAAGGAAGCACCAAATGGCCACATGTCCCCAACATACCCCATTCTCTAGATCATAGAGGGTAAAAGTCAAAGTTAAGAGAATACAACCAAGTTTTCATGTTACGATCTTATGATCCAGCATAAGATTGTGAAGTCAATTTTTAAGGCCATTGATGTTACGATATGTAGTTATCATAAAGTCAAAGAGGTGTATGGTCATGCAAAATGATGAGAAGGATGGAAATATTATGGTATATGGTTGTTGTAAGATCATAGGTGCAACTACATAGGTCTTCTTAAGACATGAAGTAAGGGATTCATCGTAGCATCCTGGCGATCATAATATCATAAAGGAACTTCAAAGGGAGCCTAATGTTATGATAGATTGATGATTGTAAGATCATAGAGATCAGTAAGAGTATCCCTAACTATAAGATACATTGATGATCATAAGATTGTAAGACCTGAGTTGACTTGATAAAGGTGTTTCAATTGTCCAAGTTGGAAAAGGAGAGAGTCTTCATCCAATGAAATTGCAAGAAGGGTATAGAATGGATGATGAGTAAAATTGACTTAATGATATATCCAACTTGGTGTGTTGATAGCAAAGAAAAAATAGCTCTTTAATTGAGGATCAAATTTTTTTATCAACTCCAGATTACTTTTAGCATCCCCATACCTAGTAAATGAAAAGGGAATATGCATTCATCACCTAGTTATCCATCTACCAACTATGCATTGATTGGCACCATTTCAATCACTTCAAGGTTTGCTCCAATCAAGGTTTCTATGATTTTCATGGCTCTTCAAGTGTACCAAATTAAATCCACTATTTGGATCAACTTGATTATTCTTTGAGCATTTAATGATAGTGGTGGTGGAGTAACTTCAATTAGAAATATCTTAGCTATGTCTAAGCTATAAAGGAAAATTTTTAAACTTTTGTAAGGGTTGATATTTCTTTGATTCTCTAGTATTTCTCTATGCATACTACTATAATTTCTCATGCCTCTAAGCCATTTTAATCCTCTTCTAAGTCTCTTTTAGCCACTAACACACTGTGCAAGGTTTCTTTTCCTCTGGTTAATATTCTTGTCTATGTTCTGTGATTCTCATGATTGTATCTACCTTTTACATTTGAATGATATTAAGTGAAGTTTCTTCCTATAAAATTATTTTTTTGTTTGATCTACATGTGGTTGTTGAATTAAGGAAAGTCTGAATTTGCATTACTTGAGGTTATAACTAGTTAACTATGCATTTGTGGGCAGAGATAAGGTCAAACACTTTATTTTGGTGTATCACCCCTTAGGTTAGAGTAGGTAGATTTTATTTCATGCATTCCTTCTCCCTTTTCTTCTCCCTTTTCCTCTCCAAGAGTAGTTAGGTGCATCTTGATACCAAAAGAAGTCGACTTTCTCCGGAGACTCAACCTCATAGTTCAAGTGCCACAACTTGAAGGTTGTTTCCATGTTTCAAAAGCTTGTCCTTAGGTAAAAAATCTAGACAAGGGTGAAAAATTTTGTGACAACAAAACCTTACTTTCAAGGAAATATTCCAAGGGCAGAGGAAAGTACAAAGATAAGATTCCTCTAATCTATTTTTCTTGTGAAGAAGTTGGTCACATTGATGCGAGGTTCCCAAACAAGGAAGACAAGGATGAAAAGGAAAACAATAAGTACAAAGGCAAGAAGGAATTCAAAAACTTCAAGGACTACAAAGAAAAATATAAGAAATATTATTTTATGGCTAAAGATTCTGATAACAATGAAGATGAAATGGTATATATTGTTGTAAAAGATGAATCTGATGATGAAGAAAATAAAATGGAACTTATCTCTCATGTTAGCAAAAATGATACATGGATTATTCATAGTAGCTACTCACAACATATGACTGGAGAAAAAACAAAGTTTGAGCACATGGAACATTATGATGGTGGTAGTCTGAGATTTGGAAACAATGAACCTTGTTGCATAAAGGGAAAAGGATGTATCTCATTAACCAATGAACTTAGATGTGACAATGCTTATTGGGTTGAAGGACTAAAAGATAATCTATTGAGTGTGGCATAGTTGAATAACATTAGAGTTAAGTTAGAATTTATGAATGGGAAGGCAAACTTGCTGGATGAAAAAGGAAATTTGCTTGGATCTAGCAAACAAACAAAAGGTATTCTACTCTATCTAGATCTTAGTGAAATTTCATATTTTATAGCTTAAGTAGAAGAAGGTTGGTTATAGCACAAAACATTATGTCATGTGAACTTTGATAACCTAGTCAAGATAAGAAAAAATAGAAGACTAAGAGGTGTTTCCTAGCTTGAGGAAACTTGATATGGGTCTATGCAAAAATTGTTAAATTGGTAAGATGGGAAAAACTAGTTTCAAAATTAAGAACTATCACTCTGAAGAAGTTTTAGAGCTTGTACATACAGATTTATGTGGACCTATTGGAATAGGGATTTATAGTGGAGATAAGTTTTTCATTTTTTTTGGTGATGACTATTCTAGAATGATGATTGTAATGTATCTAAAAGAAAAATCTCAAGCCTTTCAAAAGTTTAAGTGGTATCTGGCAAGAGTAGAAAAAGAAATTGGAAAGACGCTGAAATATTTGAGATCAAACAAAGGTGGTAAATTCATATCCAATGAGTTCAATGAATTCTACATTGAAAAAAGGAATTAAGAGATAGGTATCAACTCCTATTACACCTTTGTAGAATGGTATAGCTGAAAGAAGAAATAGATCCATCATGGATTATGCAAGAACATTGATGGCAATCAAAAGAATCATGAGATATCTGAAAGGTACTGAAGACTATGGTTTGTGGTGCAAAATAGGAGGCAATTTGGATTTAAAAGGATTCAGAGATGCTGATTCATTAGGAAGTATTGATGATAGAAAGAGTACTAGTGGAGGAGCATTCTTTCTTGATAAAAGACTAGTGTCTTGGACAAGCAAGAAACAAAATTGTATTTCTCAGTCCATAGCAAAGGTAGAATATGTGGTAGAAGTAGTTGATTATTCTAATATAGTTTGGTTCAAATAGTTATTGGCAAGTACAAAGATAGAAATCAAGGATCTAGTGGTTATATACGATGATAATACCAGTACAAGTAACATATCAAAAAATCTAGTGATGCATACCAAAACAAAACACATTGCTATAAAATATCATTTTTTGAGAGAATTGGTGCAAGATAAAGAAGTAAGATCTGAATATGTGAACACTAAGGAACAAATTGTAGGCATATTCACTAAGCCATTACCTAAGGATGCATTTATGTATATAAGAGGTAAGCTAGGGGTCATTCCCCTATCTAAAGCTCACTAAATGAAGTTTAGTGATACATCAACCAGAGCATGTTGAAGATTAAATAGTTGATGTAGTATTGACAAAGGGCATATTGCAAATGAATCAGTACATGAGGTACATTGATAAATACTAAATATTTTCTTTGGCATGAGATGTCAAAGAGGGAAAATTCTACTATCATAGCTCATAGGAATTATATAAAGCTAAAGGGAAAGAGATGTCAAAAAGGGAGAGTTAACTTGGTTTGATATCAAAGACAGAGTTTGTTATTAGAAGAAGATGTTGAAGGTAGAAGTTTTTTGATAGAGGGAGAAATTGAAGGCAGAAGGAGTTCAAACTGATAGAGGGATTTCTCATGGATGAGAATCAAAATTAAACAAAGGAAATGTTCCTTAATTTATTCTTTCTCTAAAATTTCATTGCAATATGACATGTTGTGTTGACATCAATGCCAAAGAGGTGTTGCCATCAATGCCAAAGAGGGCGATTGTTGGAAACAATTGATTAATTGTGTATTGTCTTTGATGTTACACAAAATGTCATACCATTGCAAGTTAGTGTATGTCATGCTCACTCAAGCATTACAGACAAATTTTTGTATTTGTTGAGCATTCAAAAATCTACCTGGTTTAGGAGATAGTGTCTACCAAGTTCACTAGGGTGATGAAGGAAAGTTTACAAAAGTTGAGTGTTAATCAAGCTCACTTGATTAATGAAGAAAATGTTGGATGGAACTAGTATTCACTAAGCTCACTCAATTACCAAAGGAACTTTGTGAATATGCAGTGTTAACCGAGTTCACTTGGTTAACATACAAAAATCTCTTTGAGTTAGTATCTACTAAGCAGGGTCGGCCAATGAAGAATTTTATTATTTTGGCATATTGAGTTTAATTGAATTATTTGTTGGTTCTAGCTGACTAAGAAGATGAATATTAATTATTCTAAGTTGTATTCAAGCTGACTTGAAACTATATAAAATATTAATATAAGGTCAAGTTGAGGATTAGAATAAGAAGGATGAGAAGACCATAATTGAAGATTTGATATTCTTGAAAGGAAGTGAATTTGAAGGATAAGTGGAATATCCTTGTTGAGATGCAAAGATACATTTGATTAGGAAGGATCAAGTATACAAGTCAGAATTGAGATCTATAATCAGCAATTCAGTTACATCATAAATTGGGTCATCTCATTGTTACTCTCTAACCATTTTAGAAATGATCTAAATCTCTTAATAGAGTTAGCCTAACAATTATTTGTAAATCTTCTAACAAGGTGGCATTTCTATTGAATTTTCTAAAGACCTCTAGCAAAGCCACTCCTAACAGGGTGATTAAATCCTTTAATAGGGTTACACCTAACATTGTGTTTTGTAACCTTTAATAGGGTTGGCTACTAATAGGGATCACTTGAGAAGAATAAAAATTAATAACTAGTTACAATTGGTGGTTTTTCCCAAATTGGATTTCCACATTAAATCTTGGTGTCAACTATGTTCATTTTATTTCTCTTATGTGTTTGTAACTAAGTTAAGGTAATATTAATCATAGATAATATGTTAAGATTTTCATGTTAAGCATTTATCAAGCTATTTCAATGTTTACCAAGTTACAACATTTTTGTCTATGTGTTTACTAAGTTTCAACAGAGCTGAGTTTTCACAAAGTTTGATTTGTTCTAACATCTAAGGGATCTACAATTTATTTTAGTAGTAATTGATTCACCCCTCCCCTCTTAGTTACTCCTATATTTCCAACAAAAACATGTTTTAAAAAAAAGATACAACTTTTTAATATGAGACAAAATAGTTACAAAAATAATGTTGGAGATAGCCAAAATTTGAACACCTATTAATATGGATGTTCTGGATCAAATTTTTAATTTATAATGAGAGCATACACATAGTGGGTGAATCACAAAGGTAAGGTATCTCTATCAGATAGTTGTCCTTCCTCTTCATGTTACTTTGACTTTTCCTTTCTTGTTTAGTTGCTATCTCCAGATGGAATTGCCTTTATGTGAGCTATCACCTCCCAGATAGTAATATTTGATTCTTCATCTAGGTAGCTAGCTTCACTAACTATATTTAGCCCAATTAGGAATTTATTCCATTTAGCATCTATCAAGGCTCTAACCTACAACTATTTTATTAATGCCTGCCTCCATGTTATACAAAATACCAATATTTACAAAAGTTGATACTATGTTAGTTTCTCCATTACTTTAGGTGTCAAATCCCTCATGCCTCAAAATGTTGTCAAATGAATCTGACCATTCCTGCCATTCCCTAAGCTTATTGTCATCATCAAAAAAAATTTGTATGAAGCCAGGTGTACCATTGGAAATGGTCTTCATTTTATTATTTATTATCTGAAGCTTACTAGAAAGAATACATTTAAATGTTTGACCTTATTTATCATTTTCCTTGTGAAAATGATGGTCTCTTTAGGAAACTCCTTCTTCTAGACCAAAATTGGGACCAACCTATCAAAAAATGGAATTAAATGGCCCCATTTGATGAATAACGGAGAAAGAATGGATAAGGCCTCAGAGCACAGATACTCTGCTCACTACAATGCAATATAGCTACTGTGGAGAATTTGGGAAGCCTATTTCAGGACATTTATTTTATGTGAGAGCATGATCTCCATAGTCCTGACTTCAACTTCCTTTCTTTCTTCTAGCTCATCCACCTCCATTGGCTAATCCATACCCATATTTTTTGTATCATCATCTATTTGGGTCTCTTAATTTTTGACCTTTATAATAGGTCTAGTTACATTCCTCAAAGTTCTTACCTCCTTCTTGAGCATGGCCACTTTTTTCTCCAATACATAAGTCTTCTTTATTTATTCCTCACACTTCTTTCTAGTTTTGATAATATGTTTTATATTTTATACAATTGTTCCTCCATAATATATAATTTACTCTTCCCCATGAGTGAAACAATATTCATCATATTGTGAATCTAGTTACTTTATGTCATAGTGACATTCCAAAATATCACATTTCCTTGGGGAGAGTCTCTGACCTCAATAAAATTTGGCTTGTTAGATTCAATGATGTAACACCCCAACCTTGCTTCCAAACCCCAAGCTTTCTCAGGGCTTCCTTAGGTCATTCACCTAACCCACTAGGGCTTCTACACACCCTATGCTTCCTAGGATCTTGCTCAAGAAATCATATTCCTTCAGTTGGAGGCACACCAACAAAATAACATCATTGCTCACTAGCCTTCCCCAATCCACCATCAACCCTCAAGTCCACCTAGACCTCCAAGGGTGCTAACTAGTCATCTATGGTTTCTTTGGACTCCTAACATCCAAGATCCCAAACAATTCTAATTTAATGGGCACATTCAACCCACAAGGCTTCAAACACCAAAATGCTCCAAAAAGGCTACTAGGAATTAACCCTCCTAAATAGCCGGCAACAAGATTTATTGGAAAAATTCTTAACAACCTTGCAAAAAAATTATATTTATGGATACCCTTTTTGGAGTACCTCAAGATTTTGTAATTTTCCAACCCCCAAACTGTCCATACAACCAAATTACAAAATTTGGCTAAAAATGAGGATTTCAAAGGCTTTATCGCTGTTGTGATAGAAAACCACCTTAGAAACCTTTCCAAGACCTCTCCATTGGACTGGAGCAAGGATAGACCTTCTCCTTAATCATTGTGTGGTTAGATTTAGGCATTTGCATGCTCAATCCCCTCTATAGCTTATTTTTTTTACTATGATCCCTAGCCAAGTTGCATTTGGCTTACCTAGGGCATCACTTTACAAGTTCTTGCTGTTGTTTTCAAGGGCCCTCCTTCTTGGTACATAATGTACATGGAACTTAGTTCCAAATCCCAAAATACCAGAGGTTTCCAATGGTGAGAAGTGGCCCTAAGATCCCATTTTTCAAATGTAGCCTTGTTCAGGACAACAAACTATCTAAAGCAAAAATGATTTTTTAAAACCACAAAAAAATGATTGAAATGATCAAAAAAAATGTACAAAAATATTTAAAACAACATTTTAGAACTTTTTCCACACAAATATCAGGCCATAAAATCCACTTCTATTGAAAAATGCTTCAAATGCATAAAATCGACAACAAAACCATGTGCAAAGTCCATACAAATGCAAAATTCATCAAACCAACTTGTCCAACCTGTAAAAATCCTTCCATTTGACCTCTTATAGGCTCACCCACATGCACTCAAAAAATTTTGATGGTTATGGTCTTCCAACCAACCAATATAAAAAAGTTTTCAAAATTGCAAGAAAAAGTTGCAATGTTGTCATGACAACATTGACAACTTTTGAGCAACTTTTGCTCTAGAAATAATTAGACCCTCTAACTTTCTCCAAGGACCACATAGACATATTTAATGACATATATGAACTCCAAAAACCTATTAAGACCCTTTAAAATACTATTTTGGTTACTTTCTCACATTTTGGACCTAAATCACCTAGTGAGCAACTTTAGGCTTGTAGACTTATTTTGGATCCTTCTAGCTTAACCAACCTTACCTAAGGACTAGTCTAGTCCTATTATTTCACTAGTGATGTGGCTAGCATCACTACAAGCCAAAAATAAAGAAATACCTAGGTTTACAACTTAGCCTGCCTAAGTGCTCCTGTACCATACTCCCCTCCAACAAAGAACTCAAGGTGGATCAATTTGCAACAAATCTAGAGTAATGCCAACCTTCTTGAACTCTATCTTAGCAACCCATGTAGCCTCTAAAATTGGTTTTTCCTTCCATTTGATGAGGTGTTCCATGTACACCTTGTGCCTTGTAGTCTTCTTAACCCTTGAATCTAGTAACTTCTTTGCCTCAAGCTTGGTTACCTTAGGTGCTACTATAGGTTCAATGTCTTCTTGGGTACCTGGACTGATATGAGGTAAGGTACCTTTAAACTCCACCAAGTCTTGCACATTGAATATAGGGGATATGCCTAGATCACTTGGTAGCTCTATCTTATATGCATTTTCACCATATTTGGCCAATACCTTGCAAGGTCCTACTCTTCTCATCTGTAGCTTAGTAGGGATACCTTTTTGTAACCTTTCCTTGTTCAAATGAACCATCACATAGTCTCCAACATCAAACTGAATATCTCTTCTTTTTGCATCAACTTTGGCCTTTTATTTCATTGTGTTTGCTTGCATGGTGTGCCTAACTTGTTCTTGAATCTCCTTCATGGTTTGAAAAAAGTCTTCAGCCTGTCCACTCCTTTGATCCATCTCAATAAGATTCCCAAGCTCACATACACCTCTTGGGTGCATTCCATAAACAACTTCAAAAGGACTCTTACCATTAGTCCTATTCTTGCTATCATTATAGGCATACTCTGCTTGTGAGATAACAACATCCCAAGTTTGCCCATATTCCTTGCTTAGGCACCTTAATAGGTTACCTATGGTCCTATTAACCACTTCAATTTTCTCATCTATTTGTGGATGGTAAGCTTAACCGAAAGACATGTTAGTACCAAGCTTCTTCCAAAAATTTTGCCAAAAGTGTCCCATAAACTTCACATCCCTATCAGACACTATGCTTAATGGAAGGCCATGAATCCTCACAACCTCCTAGAAAAAAATGAGCTATAAGACTTGCATCATTAGTTGTCCTACATGGTATGAAATGTGTCATCTTACTGAATCTTTCAACAAAAACATAAATGCTATCATACCCTTACTTAGTTTTAGGAAAACCAACAATGAAATCCATACTTACACAATCCCATGGTTTGCTAAGAATTGGTAAGGGCTGGTAAAGACCTGCATTATTCATTCCACCCTTGGCTTTCATGCATACCAAACATTGCTCCACATACTTGGTAACATCTCTTACCAACTTTGGCCAATAGTAGAATCTTTGTACAAGCTCTATTGTCTTGTTGACACCAAAATGTCCACTCATGCTGTCATTGCGCTTCCCTTGGATTAGGTTCTCCCTCATTGAACCCCTTGGAACACACAACTAATTACCCTTGAAAAGTAGTCCATTTTGCAATGTGAAATCTGAAAATTTTCTATGGAAGTGATTCTCAAAATTAGTACATAACTTGTATGCATCAACAAAGTCACTGTCTTCTTTGTAGAGGTCCTTAAAACACTCTATTCCAATGCTTTGGAGCTGAATCTTTTGAATAGTCAAGACTCTTCTACTTAAAACATTAGCAACCTTATTCAATTGACCCTTTTTATGCTTTATGGTGAAGGTAAAAGCTTGCAAATACTCCATCCATTTCAAATGCCTATTACTTATCTTGTCTTGTGTATTAATATAACTAAGGGCTTGGTTATTAGTAAAAACAACAAACTCTTTAGGCAGAAAATAGTGTCTCTACCTCCTAAGACACTAGACTAAGGCATACAATTCTAGATCATAGGATGAGTATTTCTTCTTAGCTTCATTTAGCTTCTCACTATAGAAGGCAACTGGTCTACCTTCTTGACTCAACACCCCACCCACTGCTAGGCCACTTGTATCACACTCTAAGGTGAACAACTTTTCAAAGCTAGGCAATTTTAGGATGGGTTGAGTAGCTACTTATTTTTTCAACATATCAAATGACTTTTCAGCCTCTAAAGTCCACCTAAACTTGGACTTGACTTCCCCCTTTATGGTATCAAGAAATGGTGCACAAATACCACTAAAGTTCCTAATGGACTTCCTATAAAATTGAGACAATCCATGGAAGCTTCTTATTTTTGTGGATTTAGTAGGTGTTGGCCAACTCAAGATAGCAGCAACTTTCTCTTTATCCATCTTCAAAGAACCTTTGGATACAACAAAACCCAAATACACCAGCTCTTGTTTGACAAATTCACATTTCTCAAGATTAATAGCCAACTTCTCTTCATGAAGCCTCTTTAAGACTACCTCCACATGCTTGAAATGGTCCTCCTTTGTCTTACTATAGATGAGAATATCATCTAAGTACACCACCACAAATTTACCCATGAAATCTTTGAGCACTTCATTCATGAGTCTCATGAATGTGCTAGGAGCATTGGAAAGACCAAATTGCATTATAAGCCACTCATAAAGACCATCATTTGTCTTAAATGTTGTTTTAAATTCATCTCCCTCCTTTATCCTAATTTGGTGATACCCACTTTTCAAGTCCAACCTTGTGAAGTACATAGCCCCACCTAAACAATCCATTAGGTCTTCAATCTAGGGTATGGGAAACCTATTCTTGATTTTGATCTAGTTTATTGCTCTTGAATTAGTACAAAGCCTCCATTTTCCTCCCTTCTTGGCTGCCAAAACCACAAGAACCACACATGGTCTTATTCTCTTTTGAATTAGGCCTTGATCCAACAACTCTTGAACTTGTCTTGCAACGTCCAAATTCTGATTTGGGGTGAGTTTGTAGGCTGCCTTATTAGGTAGAGAGGCACTAGGAACAAAGTCAATTTGATGGCTAATGACTCTCCTTGGAGGCAAATTAGATGGTGTACCATCACTCACAATTTCATTGTACTTATCAAGCAAAGTTTTCACTTCAAAAGGCAAAGGTTCTTTGACTGATTTTTCTTCATTTTCAGACTTTAGTATGATAGAAAAACCCTGATTTTCCACTTCTTTAAGTTCCCTTAAGAACTCCTTCTCACCACACAACAACACTTTAGGAACCTTTTCTTGTGTTCCATCTTCTTCTTGTAAAGACTGAATTTTGAAAGTCTTACCTCCTTTCTTGAATGAAATGGAGTTTTCTCTACCATCATACTTCATCTCTCTATCAAATTGCCATGGTCTACCAAGAAAAAGATGGCATGCATCCATGGACAATATATCACACAACAACTTGTCCTTGTAGCTGGCTATGGAGAATTCCACCCAAGCTTGCTCATTAACCAAGATACTTTGCCCCTTATTTAAATAAGTGACCTTGTAGGGATTCTCTTGAGGTATTCTTGTCAATTTCAGTTTAGTAATAGCCTCTTCAGAGATCAGATTATCAGTGGATCTTGATTCTACCACTACCTTGCAAACTTTCCCTAGGATCTTGCACTTGATCCTAAATAGAGCTCTTCTATGTCTAGGCTCATCAGGAGCTAGTTCCTTGATTAGCACCCTCCTAAACATGAGGTTCTCACCTTTTTTGGACTCAATATGGTCTATATCAGCATCTTTGCAACTTGTATTATCTTCTTGTGCATATGCTAGCCTTTTATCTTGGCTTGAGGAAGAGGGTTTGTCTAGGCACATATAGGCAGGATGGCCTAGTTGACCACAATTGTAACACTTCATTGTTGCAAAGTAAGAGCTGTTCCTACCTCCTCTACCCCTGCTTGATCCTTCTTGATTGCCTCTCCCTCTATTATAACCACCTCTTGAAGAGTGGTCACTAGTTTGCTCCATGGGTTTGCTTTCTCCTTGGTTCTTTTGATCACTACCTTTGCCTTGGTAGCCTCCTCTTTGATTTTTCTGATTTATGCCTTTGCCTCTATCTTTGAAGTTAGAATCTCCTTTCCTCTTGTTCTTTTCTTCTACCTTCAAAGCTAGCTGATGACATCTTTGGATAGTGGTAGGGGCCCATAAGCTAAGCTCCTCTTGAATGTTCCACTTCAAGCCACCAAGATACCTTGCCACCTTGAGTGACTCCTCTTCTTGCTTCTTGGATCTCAAACACAACCTCTAAAAATTTTCAATATAGGAGGTCACGTCAAGATCTTTTTGTTTTAGTCCTTGCCTTTTTTTATGGAGTTGGATCTCAAAGTCTTTAGGTAGGAAGTTCTCCTTGATTTTTTTTGCCATAGCACTCCAATTTGCAATTGGATTCTTGCCCATGCTGACTCTTTCATCTTGTAAATACTTCCGCCATGTTAAGGTTGAGCCTCTAAGCCTTGACTTAGCCACCTTAACCTGTTGTGCCTCTAAGATACCCTCACACTCAAAGTGGTTCTCCATACCCTCTAACCAATCCATAAAGGCATCAATATCCATCTTACCACTAAAAAGTGGAACTCCTTCCAAGGCTTTACCTCCCAAGGCTTTGATTGCCTTCAAGAAAGGTTCTTCTTGCAAGATAAGATCAGGTTCAGGTATGATGTCTTCCTCTACTACCTTCTTACCCTTCCCATCTTCTTCTTCTTCCCTTTTCCTGGCTTCCTCTGCAATTACATCCAATTTTTGCTTCACCTCTTCCAGTGCTTCTTCAAGAAGCCAATTTCTTTCCTTTTGTTCATTAACCTCTTTGGCTAATTGAACATTAGTCACCATCATGGATTCACCTACTGATTCTATAGCTTTAGACATCCACGTAACTTCCCAACCTTACTTCCAAAACCCAAGCTTTCTCAAGGCTTCCTTAGGTCATTCACCAAACCCACTAGGGCTTCTACACACCCTATGCTTCCTAGGTTCTTGCTCAAGAGATCCTATTCCTTTAGTTGGAGGCACACCAACAAAGTAACATCATTACTCACTAGCCTTCCCCAATCCACCATCAACCCTCAAGTCCACCTAGACCTCCAAGGGTGCTAAATAGTCATCTATGGTTTCTTTGGACTCCTTCTAACATCCAAGATCCCAAACAATTCTGATTTAATGGGCACATTCAACCCACAAGGCTTCAAATGCCAAAATGCTCCAAAAAGGCTACTAAGAATTAGCCCTCCTAAATAGCTGGCAATAAGATTTCTTGGAAAAATTCTCAACAACCCTGAAAAAAATTATATTTATGGATACTCCTTTTGGAGTACCTCAAGATTTTATGATTTTCCAACCTCCAAACTATCTGTACAACCAAAGTACAAAATTTGGCTAAAAATGAGGATTTCAAAGGCTTTATCACTATTGTGATAGAAAACCACCTTAGAAATATTTCCAAGACCTCTCCTTTGGAATAGAGGAAGAATAGACCTTCTCCTTAATCCTTGTGTGGCTAGATTAAGGCATTTGCACTCTCAATCCCCTCCATAGCTTGTTTTTTTTACTGTGATTCCTAGCCAAGTTGCATTTGGCTTACCTAGGGCATCACTTTAAAAGTGCTTACTGCTATTTTCAAGGGCCCTCCTTCTTGTTACATAATTTACATGGACCTTAGTTTGAAATCCCAAAATACCAAAGGTTTCCAATGCTGGGAAGTGGCCCTAAGATCCCATTTTTCAAATGCAGCCCTGTTCAGGACAGCAAACCATCTAAAACAAAAATGATTTTTTTAAACCACAACAAAATGATTGAAATGATAAAAAAAAATGTAAAAAAAGATTTAAAACAAAATTTCAGAACTTTTCCCACACAAATATAAGGCCATACAATCCACTTCTATTGAAAAATGCTTCAAATGCATAAAATCAGCAACAAAACCATGTGCAAAGTCTGTGCAAATGCAAAATTCATCAAACCAACTTGTCCAACCTATAAAAATCCTTCCATTTGACCTCTTATAGGATCCCTCATGTGCACTAAACCAATTTTTATTGTTATGTCCTTCCAACCAAACAATATGACAAAGTTGTCAAAATTGCAAGAAAAAGTTGCAATGTTGTCATGAAAACATTGACAACTTTTGAGCAACTTTTGCTCTAGAGGGAATTAGACCCTCTAAGTTGCTCCAAGGACCACATAGACATATTAAATGACATATATGAACTCCAAAAACCTATTCAACCCTTTAAAATCCTATTTTTGTTACTTTCTCACATTTTGGACCTAAATCACCTAGTGAGCAACTTTGAGCCTGTAAACCCATTTTGGATCCTTCTTGCTTAACCAACCTTACCTAAGGACTAGTCTAGTCCTATTATTGCACTAGTGATGTGGCTAGCATAACTAAAAGAAAAAATCAAGGAAATACCTAGGTTTCAAACTTAGCCTTCCTAGGTGCTCCTGCACCATTCAAGAGCCATGCTCTATGTTTTTATTGTCCTTGAATCAACATTGAAACTAGATCCCTCTAATTCTCCAACAATGTTAGTCTCCTCAAAAGTTTTTTGCCTTCTTATTTGGTCCAGAATGAATGATGAGATAAGCTCCCATCCAAAGAAGAGAAACATCCCACTTCTTTTCACCAATTCTTTGCCCTTATCAATAGTGAGAGTCTCATTATTTGGGTCATATTCTTGCAGGTTCTCTACTAGTTCAACAACTTTCTCTTGGGAGTATCTTGGTTACAACTATAGAGTGAGTTTATTATGTTTGATTTTAATATATAAAGATTAGAAATCCTCATAATTTATGAATTCATCATACATAATAAACTCTTGAGCTTGGATTATTCTTTTATTGAACATCTTTTCCTCAAGCTCGAGTTTATTATGGATTCGTTCATTTTGGCTTGCCTGCCTTATTAAGAAATTATGCCTAATATCATCAAAATATTTGGTACACCTTAGTAGGATCTATAGTGCTTTCTCTCTTGTCTTAGCTAGGATCTTTATCACTTTTGTTTCTTTCTTCCACCTTGGGCCTAGGATTAATAATCTAATTGATCCTCTTCAACATCGATCTCTATTACATCATCATGCTCAAGAGTTTCATGTGATGCCTTGTCTCTTATTTTAGGAGGTACTTGAGACATTATATCATCATAATTGTTGATGCAATTATTGTACCTATAAAGATAACTCTCCTTATGATAGAAGCATTTAAAGGAGGGATCTTCTCTTTTCATCTCCTCTTCTATTCTCATGAGCTCTCTCTATTTGAGAGTCATGTCTCTAATTCCTCTATGTTCAAGTAATTCATGATCACATCCTCTTCCCACTAGGGCTTACTACTTGGTAGATTGAAATTTCTCATCTACTTGAGGACATGCCTAAAAATTTCATTGGGGTCATAATTTTTGGCTGGGGCTGTAGGAAATAATAATTCTCTCATGAATTCATTCAACTCTTCAGTGGCATCTTTTCCTATCACAAAATCTCCTACCTTGAAATTTCTACAAACAAAGGATCACTTTCTTATTGTAGGTCCTAGGAGTTGAAAATTGGCTAATATATGTAAATATTGTCATTTGTGGTGACACATGATGTAAATGCTCATAGAAAACCTCATAAATAAAGATACTTAGCTATTGGCATCAGAAAATTGTCTAAGTATGAATTTGGTATACAATAGTATATTGTTTTATTTTCAACTTGTTGCTGACATCATATTATGACTAGTAAAGTGGGATGGAGATAGTATACATGTTGATGATAATGTGTATAACCTCAACAGTTAGTATGGATTGTATGGAATAGAGACATTCGTGTTTAAAGTGAAACAAGATACCAGAATTAAAGGAAAGAATTATTTTGTTTACAAAATAATTACTTTAGAGCCAACATCCTAAATGTTTACTCTAAGTTGGAAAAGTCTATTGTGGTCTTAGTTGACCTAGCATAAATTTGTGTAAAGGCATGGTACTTATGCAAGGACAATTTGTGATGAAGTAGTGCATTTTGTAATTGTAATTGTGTAATTGGTATGTTGAGCAATTGTATGTGAAGTTTTGTGAAAGCAATATATGAAAAGTTTTGTGAAAGCTATTTTATGATCTAAAAGTGAGCTAAAGATTAGAGATTATTCAAGGAAGAGGTTATAGTACCTATATTCTAGAAGTTTGATTACTTGTTTGGGCAATGAGCTCTTCTTGTAATTAGAAGTGCATGTTTGGGCAGTGCGCTCATCTTGCATCTACTATACTATAACTCCTAATAGAGTTGGCACAAGTCCTAATAGGGTTGGAACCTCCTAACAAGGACTCAAAGTCTCCTAACAAGGACTCCTTATACTAAATTTTCTCATTGATTCCTAACAGGGTCCATCTTCTAACAAGGAACTTATATCAATATATTATCTAGTGGGTATCATCCCCTCCAGGGTTTTCACTTGGCCAAGGTTTCCCTAGTTGAAAATTTTTATTGTTATGAGTTATTGTTGTGCATGGTTACTATTATTGTTTAGCATTACTTTATTACTTTTTAATGTATGGTTTAAAGTAAAAATAATATCCAGTTGGTGACTAAAGTTTCTAGATTACTGATTCACCCCCCAGTGCCCCCCCTCCCCTCCTTTCTTAGTAATCCCTATTTTTAACAATTGGTATGAGAGCATTATTACTCAAAAGAGGTTTCAATAGCTTAACTAGGATCCCTATGGGTATGGAACAGTTGATGAATCTTGAAGAGGCAATTGAAAAAATTGATCTCCTTACTAAAGAAAGAGATAAGTTGAAGGTCAAATATGAAGACTCCAAAGCATATATTGGACAACTAAAGGAAAAGATTGAACATATCAAATAAAATCTTGAATATATTGAATCTACCAGTGATGATGATTATTCAAAGCTGAAGACATAGTACAAGATCTTCAAGCATGAATTGAAGATTATGAATTTAAAGTTAACTTTGATGAATGATCCTAACAAAGTTTAAACTGATTTGAAGACAAAAAATGTAAATCTTAGAGAAATTTTGGTAAAGAAGACATCTAAGCTTGAAACATTGAAAGAATATCATGAAGAACTTCAAAAATACAATACTATTGTGAAAGGTGAATTAACTCAAAGCAAGCAACAACTTGAGAACCTTTATTGTAGCAGATAAAAGGTTGATGATTCAATGTCAATACAGAGACCTACTTATGATAAGATTGGTCTTGGTTATCTAATTAACATGTCTCCAAAGAAACCTGAGATTAGATCAAATCAAAAAGAAAAAGACAATATGATGATAAGATTGAATGTAGTCAATCTTGTAACAAACCTAAAGAAGTTGGACAAGACAAGGAAGTTGAAATTTTGGATGAACCAAAGCAAGTGAAATCTCCTAAGGAAACTAGGTATGAGTTTAGAGGTAAATGTTTTTCATATAATGAAATAGGACATATGAAAAGACATTGTACAAATAAGTCATTCAATCATGTTAAGGACTTTTATTGTCATAATTATCATCATATGGATCATAAAGCAATTGATTATAGGAAACCTAAATATGATAATGATAGAAGGAATAGTAGAATATCTAGAAGTACTAACCCTATAGATATAAGAAGATCCAATGTAAGGACATCGAGAGAAGGAAGACCTTCTGAGGAAATAAGATAGATTGTGTGTTATATGTGTAACAACTTTGGACGCATAGCTCAAAATTTTCATGCACTTGATGATCAATAGAATCCTAGATGCAAAACACTAATATGTCAGTTATGTAACAACTTTAGACATATAAAAAAGTATTGTAGAATGGACAAAAACTTTAGATATAGAAGGAACAATGGAAGAAACTTAGGAAACATAAGAAATGATGGAAGGAACATCAAAAATGATAGAAGGAACCATGAAAGGTATTCTAGAACTAATGAAGACAATAAGGAATGAAGAAATGTAGTCAGTGAAGTTTGAGAGGAACTTAATGAGGCATTTGTAAAAGGATTGGACATCTCAAAAGATAAGTCAGATGATGGGACAAGAAGATCAAAGTTAGTTATCAAGTTTGATTCAATTAAGTTGAATTGAGCTTGTTCACTACACCAAAATTTGATAACTTCATCTAGAGGTCAAACTAGAGGTAGCAAAGCTTGGAAAAGGTGTATCGAGATTAGTTTAGATGGCACCTAAGCTCACTTGTAATTTGGCACTTATTTAAACAAGATATGAAGGAAGTAAGAGTTACTGGTAATATAAAAAAAGTTAATTCTATATCAGAAGATGAAAACTATGTTTTTGAAGAGAAGAGAAATCTTGAGGACCTTTGTCATGATGGAAGAGAGCTATGGGGAACCTTGGGTGGCATCTAAAGGTTGAATAGATGATCTTGAGTAGATACTTGATTACAAAATGTAATTGATAGCTTTTTCATGTTTGCAAAGTATGCAATTAATGCAAGTTCAAGTTGATGGAATAAATAGAGTACAGACTTGATTCCCACTTCATTATGAATACATCCAAACCAAAGAGCACTCAGAAGTGACTTGTTAAGGCAATTTCAAAGAAAACCCTATTTTTGGAAAGAGCTACTTTATCATTTTTTCTTCAAATTTATTCACTAAATGTTTATATTTTCTAGAACCATGTATATGTCAGTAGTGCACAATGTTGAGAACAAGGACAGACATAAGTTGAAGGTTGTTTCTGTTAAACCTATAGAAGGAAACCCTAACTCAACATTATCCATTACTTTGAATAATGTAGTATATTTGGTAGTTATAGGAAGTTATCTTACTAGTAAGTTTGAATCTATTGGGTGTGAATATATGAACAAGGATATGGAATTAGTTTTCAATCATGACATGACCATGAAACCTAGATTTGAACACTTGAAGGAACTAGACCTGTTCAAATATCATTTTTGTTATGAATTGGACATAGAAGAATGGACACAGATTATATTAAGCACAATACATGATGAGAAACTATGGATGCAAGATAGTGTAGTTGATATTTTTGCCAACCTTATTCATGAGGTAACTAGTCTTAGTAAACAAGGTAGTGTACCTATAGGTGAGAAAATGGTTAAGAAGAAAGTTGAGAGTTAAACAATATCATTATATAATGGAAAGGCCATGGTGATTAGTATCATTAAGTAAGACAATGTAAGATTTCTAAGTAGAATTATTGCCTATAATGTATGTGTAGGTTCAAATTTTAAATTTTAGTCACTGATCAATCACATATTCTTTCATGTGCTTAAAATATTTCCATATTTATCAGTTACAGAAATAATGAGGAGTCATAGATGTACAATGAAGAAGATAATAGAAGTATGCAAAAGACATCTTGCAAATAAGATATTGGATAGTGGGAACTCAATTATGAAGACATTTCAGATTGAAATGAGACTGAGATTCATAACTACACCTCCAATTGTAGATAGATTTAAAGATGACATTTGTATCATGGTTGATATAGATTATACTTATATTCAAGCAATAGAAACTCAGGAAACATTTATTGATCCATTAGGTTATGAATTCAATGATGATTGTGCACTTGGATATATTGATTTAATATTGAAATATGAGAAGGATAAAGATGAATACATATTTGGAACCTATGATGAGATTACCCAATCAGCTCATTAGGCATCCTTGGAAAAGGCATCTCACAAGAAGATAGAAACTATAATGAAGAAAGCTTTAACAGAGGCTAATATGACTAAGAGTGAGTCTAAGGTAGTGTAACAAACCATAAAGCAAGGAATCCTAAATGTGCAATCTCTATTAGTATCCATTGCAAAGACATCTTCAGAATAGAGTGTTCTGTATGCAGCAGTATCATATGTGCAACCAAGTGAACCAAAGAGAAAATTTGAGAGATTGGTGGAAGCTATAACCATAAAGAATAAAAAAGTCAAGAAACAAGCCACTAGAGTAGGCAAGAGAGAAAATACGTTGTTGATAAGTGTCAAGTCTAGCAATGAATAAGAAGAAGAACAATAAGTTAAGCATGTTGGATATAATTGTCTAATTGTGTGTTATGTTTGATGTTACACAAATTTCATATCAATTGTCAAAAGGTACTTACTAAGCTCAATTGGTCAGAAAGGAAAATTTTTGTGTCGATTGAGATTCCTAGAGATTACTCTACAAAGACAGTATCTACCGAGCTCACTCGGGCATCAAAGGAACTTGTGGCAAAAAGTAGTGTTAACAGAGCTCTCATGGTTAACAAAGGAAAGGTAGTATTTGCTGAGTTCACTCAATATCCAAAGGATTTTTGTAGGTTCACAGTGTTAACCAAGTTTTTTTGGTCAACATAGGGAATCTTTTCAAGATCAGTGTTTACCAAGCAGGGTTGGCCAATGAAGGATTTTGTTAATTTGAAAAATGAACTTTAATTGTTTCAAGTAGTGATTCTATCCAACTGAGGTAATAATTATTGGTAATTGTAAATTGTAATTGGGTCAACTTGATAATTTGTAAGGTATAAATGAAAGGTCAAATTGAGAATTCTATTATGTATGAGCAAGTATGCAAGTGTATTGATTGTTTGAAGAGGAAAGCGTGAGTGAATTTGAAGGATCGTCAGATATCCTTGAGGAGCAACAAAGTTATATTTGATTAGGAAGGATCTAGTGTGAAGCAAAATAGAGATCTGTAATCAAAAATCCAGTTGTGTCTCATTTAGGTCATTTTATTATTACTTTCTTACCATTGTAGTAGTGATTCCAAAATCTCTTAGTAGAGTTGGTTTAACAATCAGTTGTAAATCCTCTAACAAGGTGATAGTTCCATTGAATTGTTCTAAAGACCCCTTGCAAGGCCACTCTTAACATGGTGATTAAATCCTCTAACAAGTTCACACCTAACAGTGTATTTTGTAACCTTTAACTAGGTTGGCTCCTAATAGGGCTCACTTTAGAAGAGTGAAAATTAGTAGCTTGTTACTTGGTGGTTTTTCCCATATTGGGTTTCCATGTTAAATCTAGTGTCTCATGTGTTCATGTTACTTCTTTTATGTTTGCATGTTAATCACTGTGAATGTTTAAGATCTATTAAAGTTAGCATACACTACATTTACTGAGTTACAACATTTTCAGTATGTTTACTAAGTGACAGTAGTAAATAGTTTTATCAGACATCTAACTAATTTGTGGATTTTTTTTTGTAGTAACTCATTCACCTCCCCCCCTCTTAGTTACTCCATCTATATTTCAAACAATTGGTATCAGAGCTTTTGGTGCTTGTAGGAAAGGTTTCAAAGACCTAAGCTAAAGATCAGAATGTCTTACAAGAGAGAAATTCCAAGGCTTAACAGAGATAACTTTTCAAGATGGTAGGGTCTCATGAGGCTTCAGCTGGCTTCCATTGGTGATACAAGATTGAAATACCCTGATGAAGAATAAATAACTCCTTCTGGTACATTATCTGTTAGTGACATTACCAAGAAGAAGACTTATAATACCATGATGATAGACATTGCATCTACTCTAAGCTATGAAGAATTCAATGATAACAAGGATTGCAAAATTGCCTTTGCTATGTGGAACAAGCTAAAAGATATCTATGGTGGTGATGACAATGTGAGGAGAGCCAAAGTAGAAAGCCTAAGAGGAAAATTTGATTAGATGAGAATGAGAGAGGATGAAAACATTGAAAAATATGTTGAGAAGATCAAATCAAGTGTTAGTGCAATCAAAGCTTCTGGAGGAGAGATCAAGGAGGAAATAGTTATAAGTAAAATTCTTAGAACCTTGCTTCCCATTTATGCAATTAGAGTAGCTGCAATTCAAGAAAGAAGATGTGAGACAAATCATAAGATAACTTTGGATACCCTAGTAGGAAGATTGACAGCCTTTGAGCTAGATAACTATGATACTTATGTTCCATCTTCCAAGAATATTGAATCAGCATTTGAGGCCAATCTTTCACTTAAAGAAAAAGGCAAGAAAATAAAGGGCAGCCAATCAAAAAGTGAAGAAGAATTAGAGGAAAGTTCTAACAGTGATCTTGAAGTTGTTGAAGCTCTACTTGTGAGGAAATATTCTAGAGGTAGAGGGAAATACAAAGGTAAAGTTCCCCTAATCTATTTTTCATGTGAAGAAATTGGTCATATTGTAGCCAGGTGCCCAAAAAAAGCTAGCAAGGATGACAAGAAAGGTCACAAGTGCAATGGCAAGAAGGATTTCAAATCATTCAAGGAAAAAGTTAAGAAGACATGCTTTCTAGCTAAGGATTCTGATAATAGTGAAGATGAAATAGTTTACATTGCTATGAAAGATGAATCTGATGATGATGATGAAGATAAGATGGCACTTATCTTTCATGTGAGCGAAAATGATACATGGTTCATAGACAGTGGATGTTCACATCATATGACTGGTGACAAAACAAAGTTTGAACATTTTAAGGACTATGGTGTTAGCAATGTAAGGTTTAGAAACAATGAACCTTGTTGCATAAAAGGAAGAGGTTGAATCTAATTAACCAAAGAATTTGTATGTGATAATGGCTATTGGGTTGAAGGACTAAAACATAATCTATTGAGTGTAGAATAGCTAATCAATATTGGATTCAAGGTGGAATTCATGCATGGCAAGGCAAGACTACTAGATGACAAAGAAAAATTGATTGGATTAGGCAAACAAACAAAAGGTAACTTGTTTTATCTTGATCTTGGTGAGTGCTCATGTTTTATTGCTCAAGTTGAAGAAAGTTGGTTATGGAACAAAAGGTTATGTCATGTAAATTTTGATAACATGGTAAAAATAAAAAAATTCAAGAAAGTAAGAGGCATTCCTAGTTTAAAGAAACCTGATGTTGGTCTATGCAAGAATTGTCAAATTGGTAAAATGGGAAAGACTAGTTTTAAAAGTAAAAACTATCAGTCTGAAGATATTTTGGAAATTGTGAATACTAATTTGTGTGGACCTATTGGAATTGAGAGCTATACTGGAGAAAAGTTTTTCATTCTGTTGTTGATGACTACTCTAGAATGATGACTATTATTTATTTAAGAAAGTAGTCAGAAGCATTTGAAAAATTCAAATGGTATTTGGAAAGAGTAGAAAAGGAAATAGGGAAAAGACTAAAATGCTTAAGATTAGATAGAGGTTGTGAATTCATTTCCAATGAATTCAATAACTTTTTCATTGAAAGAGGAATCAAAAGATAGGTATCATCTCCTAGAACTCCCAAGCAGAATGGAATAGTTGAAAGGAAGAACAAATCTATCATGGATTGTGAAAGGACTCAAATGATTGAAAAGAACATTTCTATCAAATACTAGAAGGAAGCTATCAGCACTATAGTTCATACCTTAAACCAAGTACAACTAAAAAAGGACTCATTCAAAACTCCCTATGAGTTATGGTATGGCTATATACCCAATGTAAGTTACCTGAAAGTATTTGGAAGTAAATGTTATATCTTGAAAGAATCTAGAAAAGGAACATTTGATGTGAAAGGTGATGAAGGTATATTTTTAGGATACTCTTGCAAGAGTAAGGCATATAGATGTTTGAATTTGTCTACTCACAAAATCATAGAAACTGCACATGTGAAAGTTGATGAGTTTGTAGAAAGGACTAAAGAAGAAATCAGAAAGGAACCAAAAGATCATAGGAGATTTGTTTACATTGAACCTAATACATTTCTAGACACATCTATCAATCAAGAGAATTCTACTCTCGAGTCTTTCTCAGTCACCAAGTTGCAAGAAGTTCAAACCAAGTCACAAGGACCCAAGTAACATTTTGAAGCTACCAAGCCAAAGTAGCCAAAACCTAATGTTGAAGTTCAAGAGGATGACAATGCAATTCATTCAAGAGGCAAGGAACCTGTATTGGCCAATTATGTCAAAAGGCAGCATACACTAGATCAGATTATTGGAGACAAATTAGAAGGTACGATGACAAGAAGTAAGCTAAAAGGTACTTGTTTATTTGCTGGTTTTGAACATAGAAATGTCAAAGATGCATTGGAAAATGAAATTTGGATTGAGGCTAATAAAGAAGAAAAAAACCTAGACTCTTGTACCTAGGCCTAAAGATAAAAATGTGATGGGAACAAAGTGGGTATTTAGGAATAACTTGAATGAAGATGGTAAAGTATCAAGAAACAAAGCTAGATTGGTATGTAAAGGCTACTCTCAAGAAGAAGGAATTGATTATGGTGTAACTTTTGGTCTTATTGCAAGATTAGAAGGTGTCGGGACCTTGCTTGCATATACAGCACATAAAGGATTTAAGGTATATGAGATGGATGTTAAATCTACATTTCTCAATGGTATTCTTGATGAAGAAGTCTACATTAAAAAACCTGAAGGTTTTGATGATCTAGACAAAAAGGACATGGTCTGCAAATTACACAAAGCATTGTATGGTCTAAAACAAGCTCCTAGAGCATGGTATGAGAGATTGCATAACTACCTTATTCAAATTGGCTTTCAGAGAACTAATGAAAATAGTAGTTTGCACATCAAGGAAGGACTAGATAACAAGATTGTTTTGGCAAAAATATTTGTGGATGATACTTTGTTTATAGGAAATCTTGATCTATGCAAAGAATTTTTAGAGCAAATGAACAAAGAATTTGAAATGTCTATGTTTGGTGAGATTAAGTTCTTTGTTGATCTTTAGATATAGTAGAGCAAGTATGGTATCTACATCACTCAATCTAAGTATATCAAGGAGATACTCAAGAAGTTTGGTATGGAAGATTCAAAACTAGTTGGAACTCCCATGTGTACTAGAGTAAAGCTTACCAAAGATGATAATTCAAAGAAGGTAGATCAGACCTTATATAGATCAATGATTGGAAAATTACAGTATGTAGTTCATACAAGGCTTTATATTGCTCTTGCAGTTTATATAGTGGAAAAATTTTCAACAAATCATATGATGGCAATCAAAAGGATCTTGAGATACTTGAAAGGCACTAAAGACTATGGCTTATGGTATAAACTTGGAGGAAATCTAGACTTAAAAGTGTTTATTGATGTTGATTGGGTAGAAAACATTGATGATAGAAAGAGTACAAGTGGTGGAGCATTCTTTCTTGGCAAAAGGTTGGTATCTTAGACAAGCAAAAAGAAAAATTGCACATCCAAATCTATAGCAAAAGCAAAGTATGTTGTTTTAGTAGTGAACTATTCTAATATTGTTTGGTTTAAATAGTTGTTGGAAGGAATGAAGGTTGAGATCAAAGAACTAGTTGTTATATTTTTTGATAATACAAGTGCAATTAATATATCAAAGAATCCAGTGATGCATTCCAAAACCAAGCACATTGCTATAAAATATCACTTTGTTATAGAATTAGTGCAAGACAAGGAAATTGGATTGGAATATGTCCATACAAAAGAATAGATTGTAGACATATTCACCAAGCCATTACGTAAGGATGCATTCTTGTATCTAAGAGGTAAGTTAGGAGTCATTCCCCTATCTGAAGCTGGCTAAAATAAAGTTTTAGTGATGCATCAACAGGAACCAAGTTGAAGATCTATTAGTTGATGTAGCATAGTCAAGGGAACATTGCATATGAATCAATACTCAAGGTACATTGATACTCATTTGGTATGTGTTGTCTTTGGCATGTGTTTTCAAAGAGGGAGAGTTTACTGTCATATCTTTCTAAAATTTGAATTTGTTTGAGGGAGAGTTTGTTGTTTGGAGAAGAAGCTATGTAATTATTTCTCATAGGCAAATTGTTGCATTAGAGAAGTTTGTGGCATAAAACCTAAGAGGGAGAAAATTTCTGACAAAGAAAGACTTTTTTTCAAATTTCATTATCCTATGACATGTTGTGTTGCCATCAATGCCAAAGAGAGAGATTGTTTGATACAATTGTCTAATTGTGTGTTATCTTTGATGTTACACAAATGTCATATCAATTGGTAGAAAATGCTTACCAAGCTCAGATAGTCAGCAAGGCAATTTTTTGTGTCTACCAAGCATTCTTGGAGATTACTCTTCGTAGACAGTGTCTACCAAGCTCACTCAGGCATCAAAGGAAATTGTGGCAGAAAGTAGTGCTAACCGAGCTCCCATGGTTAACAAAGGAAAGGTAGTGTTTACCGAGTTCACTAAATATCCAAAGGATTTTTGTAAGTTCATAGTGTTAACCAAGCTTCTATTGGCCAACACAGGAAATCTTTTCAGGATCAATGTTTACCAAGCAAGGTTGGCCAATGAAGGATTTTGTTAATTTTAAAAAATAAAGTTTAATTGTTTCAAGTATTGATTCTAGCTGACTGAGGTAATTATTATTGGTGATTGTAAATTTTAATTGCGCCGACTTGATAATTTTTAAGATACAAATGAAAGGTCAAGATGAGAATTCTATTATGTATTAGCGAGTATGCAAGTGTATTAACTATTTGAAGAGGAAAGTGTGAGTGAATTTGAAGGATAGTTGGATATCCTTGAGGAGTAGCAAAGTTATATTTGATTAGGAAGGATCTAGTGTGAAGCAGAACAAAGATCTATAATCAACAATCTAGTTGCATCTCATTCAGGTCATTTCATTGTTACTTTCTTACCATTGTAGCGGTGATTCCAAAATCTCTTAGTAGAGTTGGTTTAACAGCCAGTTGTAAATCCTCTAACAAAGTGATAGTTCCTTGAATTGTTCTAAAGACCTTTTGCAAGGCCACTCTTAACAAGGTGATTAAATCCTCTAACAAGGTCACACCTAACAATGTGTTTTTTAACCTTTAACCAGGTTCGCTACTAATAGGGCTCACTTCATAAGAGTGAAAATTAGTAACTAGTTACTTGGTGGTTTTTCCCATATTAGGTTTCCATGTGTTGCCCCACTTTTCATCCTATACCTATCTTGAAAAACTAGAAATTTAACTTGTATCATGTTTAGTCTGGTCAAGTTAGTTGGTCCTTTCCTCCTTAAGTGATAAGTATCTCCATCGGGTTTCCATCTTCTCCCTTCTCTCACATTACATAACTAGGTGGGTTTCCTTATCATCATGAGTCATGTGGGTAGCTTAGAACCTTGCTTGATGGAGATTCTTGGATTATGTTATCTCAAACGAACTTACTTGCAGCTCATTTTGATCTGGGCATAAAGAAAATTGAACTTGCGAAAAATCTAGTTTCATCTTCCCCTTTTCAAGTTTTTGCACCTTGAAGGTGAAACTCTGCGGAGATTTATGAGTATAGTTTGTGAGCTTAAAGAAGGAAAGTAGGATTATATTATGGATTGATCATTCAATTATTTCCATATTTTTACTATGGGAATCATTCAAAATTCACTAAGATGATCAGAATAAGTTTCGGCAGAAAACTCTGAAATAGCTTCTCCGCGATAGACTTCAAACCAAGAAGTTAGTTTTCTAAAAAGGCATTTGTGAAAAGGTAAAGTAAGTCAGTGGGTCCTATTTTTCACTTTGAAAGTCTCATTCATATTTTTTGAACACTTGAAGTCAAGTGATTTGGGCATAGGAGGCAAAACAAAGACAAAGGCAAAAAAGCAGAGATTGCCTTCCCCTCTGCGAAGTTTCTACCCTCGGAAGCAATTTTCCACATCTAATGAAAAATCACTCCTACAAGCATGGTTCTTTGGTAAATCGATCATGAGGTGTTTTGGGAAAGTAATGGAAGCAAATTTGTTACATATGTGAAAGTATTTTAAACAGAATTCAGCTAGGTAAGTTTTCTTCCAAGGAGTACTCTGTGTCTATTCCTCTGAAACTGGGTAAAAATGGGAAAGTAAGTCTATAATTAAAGAAAGTTACCGTTGGACCAATAGAAATAGTGAAAGGATAGGGAAAAACCCATTAGAACTCTCAAATTTACTAATTAAACAAATTTATCCTTAAATTCGCTTGTGTGGCGCACATCATGAAAATCAATGGACAGATTAAGGGTTCTTATATAAAGATGAACATAACAGATTTTCAAATTACTACTTTCTCTTTTGAACTATTATGCTATTGTATTGAATAGTGTTTTCAAAAAAAATTTAAGTTACAAGGTTCACTCCTTGTTGAATTTCATTTTAGCTCTATATCAAACAAAATGGCAACAAGTTTCACTAGTTTTGATGGACTAGGTGGAATCAAGTCTATATGGCAGAATATCATAGACACTTCACTTTGTTTCTTTGATATGCAAGATTTCCAAAGAAGGTTGAGGACAGAACCAATCCATCCCATAATGGAGAAACTCTGAGGAAGTGGACTAGTAGAAGTAGTTAGATTTTCAATAGTAGTACAACCCTCGGAGCTAATCATTGAATGTATCAATCACTACAACCAAGATACTAAGAAAATCTTACTACCTATTTAAACAGTGTTAATCTCAATTGATAGACAAGCAGTAGTCAATTTTATTTGGATTCCAAAGTGAGAAAATTTCTCTAAATTGATAGTAGGAGGAGCTATGTTAGAATTATCTTTGAAGAAAATGGTATAGCGGAAAGAGATTATGAGATCTTGGTTTCAGAAACCAAGGGGAGCTAAGAGTAAGGTTCCTAAAACCCTTTTCGGCACTAATCTCAAGCCTGAGATCATGGACATTCTGGTCCTTTTGCATTGATTGAAAGGTGAGGTAGAAGCACTTAATTTCCTTTTGGTGCAAATAATTTGCTCAAATACACAGTATATTGACTAGGCGTATGAGGTAAGTGAGCATCTATCCAGAGCCCTTAGTGCAACAAAGTTCTACAATTCATTTTACATGTCTTCTTTCTTAATATATTTGTTGGCTTCCTACAATTATGGTTAGGCCTTCCCAGAATAGAGAACTTTCTAGATGATGTAAAGAGTTATGAGTTTTACCCATGCTTGCAGTTATAGAATAGTTGTGCAGAGTATATTAGAGTTAATGATGCTTTTACAATGAGGATTTGCAGGGAAATCCAAGGATGCCTAGAGAGGAGATTCAGCCCAAAAGCGATGGTGGCCATCAATCAGTTTGGTAGTTATTTCATTCAATTTTCATCCTTTTCATACTTGCATCTTGCAAATTTTGATGGATTTCCCCTGAAGTTGCCCAGATACCCAAATGACATGATCATGCTCATTGAGATCATTAGATAAGCAATTCAGGTGAATGTGTTGATCACCAATTTGAGGAAGAAGGGATATGAATTCCTTATGAAAGTTGGAGCCTACAGTTGTGAGTCTTGATTAGATGCTAAAAACATGGTTAAGGCATTCGAGAACAGTTATAAGTTAGAGGAGTATGAAGTGGTGAGGCCTATGTTTGACCCAAATGGGAATGCCAGAGATGTGCTTCAAATTGAAAGCATAATCAAGCATGTTACTATTGTGGAGGATTATTGGACAAATTTTAAAGATGAGTTGGAGAGTTGAGATCAGGCTTTTGCTAGATTTATAGTGGATCAAGTAAAGACATATGGCATTGACTTGGATGTGGAAGGGCTAGTAGATGATGGGGAAAATATGTATAGTAATACATATTTGACTGAACTAAGGAATACTCCTATCAATTCTGAACCTTATATGGATATAGAGGGAGATTTTGATGTTATGATGGCTTGGATCATCAAGAGGACTGGGAAATGGGTTGAGTGGACAGCAAAAAAGGGTCAGAGTAAGAGTAAGACTACTCAAGCTTCTCCAGCCGCTGCTACTCCTACTTCTTCCCAGAGTGCCACACCCAATGTTACAACTACAACTGCTCAAGGACCTACTCAATCTGTAGGAGGAGGTGATCAACCCCCGGAGAAGAACATTTCAATAGCTCCAACTTGCCAAGGTGGTCCTCTACCAATTATTGGAGCCCAAGCTAGTATTGAAGAAAAGAATATGGAAGAGTCGAAGGATGGTGTTACTCCAACTCCATCTCCTCATGTTACTCCAACTCCATCTCCTCATGTTACTCCAATTCCATCTCCTCATCATAGCCCTATTCCATCTGCAAGTGCTCCTCTTTTGAAGTCAACCGGTTCCTGTTAGAGTAAATAATTAATTATTTATTATTTATTCTAGTTACTTAAGCTTACTTAGGTAAATGCATTTATTTATTAGTTTTTGTCTAAGAGTTTGTTATAAGTTGTTGACAATATGGGAGTTTGTTCTCTCCTAAGTCATACTTATCCTCTCACATTGTTCGAGGACTTTCCACCTTATGTGGATGTATGCTTAGTTGTCACACTTATCTCCTAGCGTCTTCTAGCTCATTCTGGAAGATTCATGGAGCTCTTTATATTCAGGCTCCCTCATTGTATTTTCATAACATAACATCTCATTGCATATTGTAAATATATATTTTCTTTTGTTACAATATTTTCTCACTCATGTTTGTTTAGGGTTTTTCCCTTGCTCCACGCACTTCCTTCCTTGGCTTCTCTTTGATAGGTTTCAACATGCAGGTGATCTTGGGTGTCATCGGAGTTGGATTTAATCAACTCCAACATGGTATCAAACCCTCCCTACTACTTCTTTGTTGAAGGATTTTTGAAGCTATGATTTGAAGTCACAAACCCTAGTTTGTTTGTGCATTATTTCTTCAAATTAGGCGATCAGCAAATTTTTGGAGCACTTTCAGCCCGCGGGGGTGACACGTGGCCTGGGTGCCATGTGGACCTGCCATGTCAGCATGTCTACCATGTGGCATCCACATGGCACTACCACGTGGCTTTTTTTTTGTGCTGACAGCCTCCAACTAGTCAAATTTAATGGCGTGAAATGCTAACATTAGCATGATGTCAACACTGCATCATCCTTCCTTGAAATCTCCTTCAAGGTCCTTTTTGACCTACTCTCAATTTTTTGGCCATAACTTGAGCATACAAAGGTATTTTTTCGATCTAAAAGAAGTACTGAAAAGCTAGTTTCAAGATAGAGACATTGGTGTAGGTATTTTTAGGTTTTGATGCATTTTTATTGCTCATTTTGTCAATTGAAGTCCAAAGTTATGTTTTTGACTTTGGCATGCATATCTTTTGCATCCCATGTCAATTTTTTGAAAACTTTATATTTTTGGAAAGCTAGTTCTGTCTCCTTTTCAGAAATGTAGTCATTTTATTGAGTTTTTGGCCCATGCTCTTTCTATTATAGTTTTGGCATTTTTACCATATGGTGGATATCTTGAGTGTTTTAGGCCCGAGGATCATTTTCTTGGCATGGTTTCATTTGTTTTGGGTTGTACTATGTTTTTTTGCAACTTGTTTTTAGTTTTGATCATTGTAGCTATCATTTTGAAGCACTTTTTTGTATCGCACTGAGATAAAGTGCCACTTTTGCATTCCGGGGTCATGAACGTTGTTTTGAGTCAGTTGTACGTGCACTATTTTTATAAAGCACCATGGGGTGGATAGTTGTTTGTTGTTTTAGGCTTCTCCCTTTGTCAAGTGAGTGTCCCTTCCATGACATTAGTCGCATGCAGCATCAGATTGATCATGTCTTTCTAGGTGTTTGTACCTCTTCCTCTCTCATCATTCTTGGTTTGTTTACAGGAGACTTTGGCCCACTTTCTTAGTTGCCTATCATCACACCCCATCTACATTAAGGGGGGGTTATGCTATTGTTCTAATGCATCCTTGGTTTGATAGTTTGATAGTGTGAGCTATGTATTCAGTGGTTGATCCTATATACAAGGCAATTGTAGTGGCTGGCTACCTATGCATTTCGGTGAGATGGATCATCTACCATATAGACACACTCAGTTCATGCCTTCTTCTTCCATGGAGGTTCTTCAAATCAGTAGTTGTAGTTTTCTTTCTGATGGCAGATTTTATGGTTTCTTCATGCTTCAGTGATGCTCTTCATGAACACTTTTTGTTCCTATTTTAGGGGACATTTCCCTAGTTGGAGGCTTCTTCAATTCTTCACTAGGTTACCTCTTTTTGGGGGAGGGTTTTTCCCACATGGTTTTCTCTCTTTCCCAATTTTTAGAGGTTGCATTTTGTTGCATTATACATGGGTACATAACATGGCCTCATTGTCGAGGCCCATTCTACATTTCTTAGTTTTGTGAGCTTAAGGCATTTCTCTAAGTTTCACTTAAGGGGGGGTGTTAGAGTAAATAATTAATTATTAATTATTTATTCTATTTACTTAAGCTTACTTAGGTAAATGCATTTATTTATTAGTTGTAGTCTAGGAGTTTGTTATAAGTTGTTGACAATATGGGAGTTTGTTCTCTCATAAGTCATACTTATCCTCTCACATTGTTCGAGGACTTTCCACATTATGTGGATGTATGCTTAGTTGTCACACTTATCTCCTAGCATCTTCTAGCTTGTTCTGGAAGATTCTTGGAGCTCTTTATATTCGGGCTCCCTCATTGTATTTTCATAACATAACATCTCATTGCATATTGTAAATACATATTTTCTTATGTTGCAATATTTTCTCTCTCATGTTTGTTTAGGGTTTTTCCCTTGCTCCACACTCTTCCTTCCTTAGTGTCTCTTTGATAGGTTTTTGCATGCAGGTGATCTTGGGCATCTTCGGAGTTGGATTTCATCAACTTCAACAGTTCCCCCATTTAGATAGTAGAGATTGGAGATGAAAAGAGTAGTAGTAGCAAGTCCACTAAATCTGATGAAGCTGCCAAGAAAACTCAAGAGGAAAAGAAAGCCTCGAGTTCATATAGGCTTCTTTTTAAAGATCCAAAGAATCCTTTCTTTGCAACTACAATAGCAGTGACTCCAATAAAGAAGAAGATGTTTAGCATAGAGTCACTTGGGACAACTTCTAAGGTGATTGGTATAGAGTCTTGGTTAGAAGACACCTTAGAAAGGAAGAAGAAAAGAAAAGGTGAGAGTGTACCTGTGAAGGAAATTGTGTCTCAAGTGGTTCGCTTTGGGACTACAATGGTGAAAGCTAAGAAGCAAAAGACCATATTGATACTTGGATAAGATCCCAAAACAAGGCATTTGACCATGGAGATAGCGAAGCCAAATAAAGCAGGAAGAATTGAAGATATGTCACCTGATGACTTCACTCTACACTCAATTGATCTTTGAGAAGCTAGACATGATACAAAAGTGGGCTTGTGGAGATCAAGTAATGAGGTAATAGAAGAAAAATTAGAAAGCCTAAAATTGTCAAAAATTAATATGAAGGCCGAGATAGAAGGATTGAATAGGTTTATTAGGCAACTAGTTATTCCATTAGCAACCATCACTGGTGTACTTGCTACTTAGAATCCTACCGCAGTAGAAGTACAAGGTTTTATCTCACAACTCTAGAAAAATAGGCATTTTGGTAGGATTGGAAAGGAATGGATTAGAAACTCAATTCAGATGGAATCACTCTGATTGATCAAATTGGAAATGTTATCTGTCAATTGGAAACTAAGAAAGATAATATCATATCTAATTGCAACACTTTGGCCACAGAGAAGGCAAGATGTGATGAATGCATTTCCCTCCTAAAAATGATCATCCAAATGAAGGAAAAAGAGGTGGTTTAAGCAAAGATTTTGAAGAAAGAGATTGAACCTTTGTTCGAATGGCTTCAAAGTATGCAATTTAAGCTTGAGATGATTCAAGAAGCTAAAGAAGGACTCAAAGAAAGAAAGGAAAAAGTGAAGAAGACCAAAGAAAGAGCATTTGAACTCATGCGAGGATTACACACTAATTCACAAACTAGTGGGCAAGGGAAAACTCTTATTGGAGTAGAGGTAATGAAGAACAACTTCTCCACATACTTCAGTAATCTATCTAGAATGACTTCAAGTAGTCAAAACAGAGTGGTAGAGTTGCAAACACTTGGTGGATGTGTACACGTGGCTATGGAAGAATTTCCAAATTGGTTAAATGTTGTGAAGGAACTGGCTCGAGAGCATTCAAAGTGGCTCTTGAGATTCACTAATGTACACATGCCTAGTCATCAGGAACTAGTTCCAGTTATAGGTGCTGCCAAGGCATATAGGGTGAAAGCTAAAAAGGGGAAGAAGTCCAAGTGATTCAAATGATGCCTCCTTTTCACTTTCTTTAGCGATTTCTATCAATTTTGTAAATTTTGTAATATGAAAAACTAGCATCTTTCCATTTGTCCTTCTCAAAAGATGAACTAATTAAGTTTCTATTGTAACGGTCATCTCTTAAAACCTATATGTACGAAATTGAATGATGAATAGGAAGTCGACAAAAATTTTGGTGTGAAATACTTCTTGTTGTAGAGACAATCGAGGGTATTTGATATTGATTATTTTATGTTCTAGTTAGTGTTAGTCTAAGTTTGTATCTTTCTCTTATGGTTTGGATTGGAATGAGGAAGAAACAAAGTTTTACTTCCCCTGTTTGTAATACAATGAATTAACGTGATAAGTATTGTTATTGTTTTTTCTAAGAGGAATTTTAAGTGTTATAAATTTAGTAGTTAAAGTATAGATTTAAGTTCTTGTAGTTTAGCTCGTCAGAAAATTTTGTGAATTCATAAGATGTGTGGATGCATAAAACCAAATAGACTATTAAAAACTTCTATTCACCTAAGTTAGATCTTGTCTAAGTCTAGCTTGGTTATATCTCTACTATTCTCAGGTTAAGAAAACACCCCTAAGTAGATGATAGGAATAAACATAATTCACTAAAAATCTATCATGGGGAGCTATACCTATTAATTCAAAGAAAAACCCATTCATCTATAGATGGTTTTTCAACTATTGTAATTAGATATTGTTTAGAACTTCAGGTGTTCAAGAGTCAAATTAAAAAGAACAAATCTATTTACCAACACCATGTTAAATCTAGTGTCTCATATGTTCATGTTGCTTCTTTTATGTTTTCATGTTAATCACTGTGAATGTTTAATATTTGTTAAAGTTAACATACATTGCATTTACCGAGTTATAGCATTTTAAGTATGTTTACCAAGTGACAGGAGTAAATAGTTTTATCATACATCTAAGGGATCTATGGATTTAATTTGTGGTAACTTATTCACACCCCCCACCCCTAGTTACTCCATCTCTATTTCCAACAAAGCAAGAAGAGAACGTAACAACTTCTAAGCAATCAACAGGAAAAGCTAGGCAATCCTGGAAGTTGAAAATAGAAAAGATAAACTCAACTATTGCTATTGAGGGTAACTTTGTTCAAATGAAAAAATTTTATGATTTGTATAAATTTTTTGAGAAAGATCATATTGATATCTATACTATGAGATAAATTATAGCCAATAATCTAAAATTGAAGGATATTGAAGGCATTATGAACCTGAAATTCCATGACAGACTTATTGAGAAGAAGGCACTAGTAAGAGAAGAAGATTTAGAACTTCAAAATTTTATTCTAAGAACTATTTGTAAGACTGGTGATGAATAAGAAATTAAGATATTATTGAATAATCTTGCACCTTATCTAAGAAATAAAATGAGACCATTTTTGTTTATGGTGGGTGAGAAAGACAAGCTAAGAAGTGAGACTACAGCAGCAATAAGTCAGATGTTGACAGAGTCTAAGGCAACATCTTCTCCAGCACATAGAACCTCAGAAGTGTCAATGAGCGGTGACACTATGAAAATAGATCAAACCAATGTTACCATTAACATTGATGACACAAATCCATTTGAAGGTTATGAACATAATGAACCCCATACTAAGGATATTGAAGACAAACTAAGGCAAATTAAAGAGGAGAAGAAATTACTAGAAGAATAGAAGAGAAATATAGAAGAGGCCAAGTAGAAATTTCTTGTTGACAAAAAGAAAAGAAAGGAAGAGGAGAAAAAGAAAAGAGTAGAAAAAATGAGAAGGATAATAGAAGAAGTTGAGAAGAAGATATTGGAAGAGGAAAAGAAGAGAGAAAATGAAAGGAAGGAAAGAGAAAAGAAAGAAGAATAAGAGAGAAGAGTCAAAGAGATGGCCAAGAAGCAAAGGGAGGATGATACTAAACCTTCCAATTCATCTACTCCACTTTCACTTACCAACTTAGCAACCAATTATGATGATCAAATGATTTGATCCCATCCTTGTCAAAACTCATTTAGAATAATAGAACAATGAAGAGCCTGTAGAAAACCCCGATGGAGGTAATTGATAGACTACATAGTACTCTAGTAGTTAAGTGCATAGAAGTAGATTTAGAAAAAAGGGCATAGGTAGTGCTAAAGTCATTTGATGAGGAATGAACTAATTTTTTGAATGTTGTAGAACTAAAGGCACAAATTTTACATGATGCTAACTTTTTTAGCACCAATTGTCAAAAATATTAAGAATGTTTTAATAAGTCTTGACACTTGTATCAAGGAACTTCAAAAGTGTCAATAGGATGGTAAGATATTATACATTAAGTGTACCCTATCTTATAAACTAACTAAGGACATTAAGAGTCAGACTAGAGGGAATATGAGTGAGCTAGAAGCTTGATCTAACTAGATACATCATCCATCTTGTAAGATTGATGATTTTGAAGAACAAGTGGCCAATATTCACAACACTATTAGGAAATTGGATTTTTGAAAGGAATAGATTTTGAAAAGAGAATCATATTTCAAAGAGTCTATTACTCTAAAAATATCTTTTGTTGTGAAATAGTTGGAGGAATGTGTCAAGGCCAAGGACACTTATTCTAACTTTTTGTACTCAGACCTTATGCAGTTGAGATTGCATCATATGCCTTATGTGCAATTCTCACCTCTGCTGAAGTAGCCAAAGATACATGGACTAAAGGTATGGATAATCTAAAATAAAATTTTGCTGATTGCATGAAGATTCTAGCAGCTTAAGGTAGAAGGACAACATTTTTGATAGTAGATGGATAGTTTTTGAATAATTTTAGACATTTTAACTTTGTCATTGATGTCAAAGGGGGAGAGATATGATGTGAAAATTGTAAATCAGGTAAAGAGAAGATAAAAGTGTAAAGTATATTGTAAGGGGGAGCTTATCTAAAAGGTACAAAATGTAATAGATGTAGCATTAGTTTAATTTTGTTAAGTTTTTGTTACTTAGCCAATTTTCCCTATTTTGTTGCCATTAATGACAAAGGGGAGATTTTTGACAATTGGCTAATGGAGATATGTAATTTTTTTCATTTATGGCAACACATGATGTACATGCTCACAAGAAACCTTGAAAATAAAGATACTTAGCTTTTGGTGTTAGAAAATTTTCTAAGTAAGAATTTTCTATACAATAGTATATTGTTTTGTTTGTAACCTGTTGCTAACATCTTATTATGACTAGTCAAGTTAGACGGAGATAGAAAACATGTTGATGATGATGTGTATAACCTTAGAAGTTAGTATGGATTGTACAAAATAGAGATCTTTGTGTTTGAAATGAAATAAGATAGTAGAACTAAAGGAAAGGATTATTTTGTTTACAAAATAATTACTTTAGGGCTGACATCCTAGATGTTTACTCTTAGTTGGAAAAGTGTATTGTAATCTTAGCTGACCTAGTAGTAATTTGTGTAAAGGCATGGTATTTATGAAAAGGGAATTTTGTGATGAAGTAGTGCATTTTTTCATTGTAATTGTGTAATTGTTATGTTGAGAAATTGTATGCAAACTTTTGTGAAAGTAATATATGCAAAGTTTTGTGAAAACTATTTTATGATCCAAGATTGAGCTGAAGATCAGAGATTAGTTGAGGAAGAAGTTATAGTATCTATATTCCAGAAGTCCGATTACTTATTTGGGTAATGAGCTCTTCTTGTAATTGGAAGTGCATGTTTGGGCACAACTCCTAACACAGTTGGAATCTCCTAATAAGGATTCAAAGCCTCCTAATAGGGACTCCTTATACTAAATTTTCTCATCAACTCCAACAGGATCCATCCTCTAACAAGGAACCTATTTATCAGTATATTATCTAGTGGGTATCATCCCCATCTAGGTTTTCCCTTAGCCAAGGTTTCCCTAGTCAAAAAAATATAGCTAGTTAACAAAATATGGTGTTATGAGTTATCTTTGTGCATGGTTACTATTACTATTCATTATTACTTTATTACTCTATTATAAATGGTTATAAGTAAGAAATAATATCCAGCTAGTGACTAAAGTTTATAGATTACTAGTTTACTCCCCCACCCCCCCCCCTCTAAGTAATCCCTATTTCTAACACTAGGTACTCCTGGTTCATCATTATCAATTGCCAAAAGAATTCAACAATCCCCATTCTTTCTAAATTTTATCTAGGTAAAACATGAGGGGGTTGGGGGAATCCATAAACCCTTATTATAGAAAAATTTCAAAAAGGAAAAGACTTGCCCAATCATGGCCTAACTTCCTATTCTCATTATGGCATGTCGATGGTCTAAATATCATCCCTAGCCCCCCAAGAACCTTTTCTATTATATCAACTAACATATTTGAAATTGCAAAGACAAAATCATTATAGAAAGCTATAGAATTGGAATAAGGGTAAAATTTTTGCCATAACCTAGTCCACAACTGCACTCATAGGTTTTCTCCATTCTCCTTAGTTTGGTCAATAAAATTTGGATTGATGTACCCTCTATTCTTGAATAGAATAATATGCATTAGAAATTAATAATGGTGGACTTTTAAGTTCTCCATCACTCCCCTCTAAGAAGTAGTAATCTCATTGTGCATAACATTTATAATATGGGTCATCAAATCATACCCTACATTATGATGCAAGTCATGTATGTCTAGGGATATAATGTATACATTTCCATGAACATTCATCATACCATCTAATCTAATCACCTTATCAATTCCAAAAATATTATACTAGAAGTATCTACTAAAAAATTCAAAGGTCATGAAGTCTCCTACTGTTTTAGTGAGTTAACACTTTTCCTTTTTGGATTTAGGAATGTGTCCTCTCATGATCCTACCAGTGAAAAATATTTTTTGGTTCTTGAAGGACTCATCCATTTTATCTTACTCAATGATTTTTTTCATAGGTCATCCAAGGTCAAAAACTTCAATGAACGTCTCCCTATCTAGGGTGCACAGTAGACTCATATCCTCCTTGTGAAATCTATGAGTTATAGGATTGTAGGATTTTATTAGGGCCTTCACAAAGTCTACATCAACTATCACTTCTAGAATAATCATTTTTTCCAAGTTTTTGTTCTATGGATTTGAAATAGGTGGATTGTCTAGCCTATTATTGTAGAAATACCAAAATAGTTCATTTCCATTAGTTTCTAGCATGGTCCCATCTCTGCAAAAACTATATGCATCTTTAAAATATGAGAATTTATCATTTGAGAATTTGATGATCCTAGTAGGAAGTAAACCCATTCCTTAGCATAGAGGCTGGCTAGCTTTGTTTTAGATTTCTCAATGCTCAAAGCAGCTTCTTCTACATTCACCTATGCTATCAACTTTCCCTCTTCTTGTGTCATTTCTTCTCTAATTCCAATTTTTAAAAAAACTTCTTCTACAACTCAAATCTCTTGAACAACTTTGCACTCAATTCTCTTTCTAGCTCTAAAACTATGCAAATGTTGTATTTGGAAATCCATTACATCATCCTTTAATAGTACTTGGGTATAGAAATAGCATTGATGGTGTCTTTAAGTCAGCATGCATGAATTTTTTTCAAGAACTAAAAAGGCATCACAATCTAGCTTTATGGTGCTCGTACTGCTAGTGTTCAAATTTGTTTTTATGCTTTCTTTTGTCTTCAATCCTTGTGTTCAACATTAAGACCAAATCTTCAAACTAAAACTTTCTTGCAACTACCATTTTATCATATAAATGGTTTTCCTATAATTAAAAATTAGCATTCTTGGTAGAGGCTTCTATCCTGATCTCATTCAATCCAACCAACTCATCCATCCTTTCTTGCATGTCATCTATGATATATTTATCAAACATTTGTATGTGTTGGTGTAAATAAGTATTTACTACTTACATTTTACTTAAGTTTACTTAGGTTAATGCATATTCATATTATTTTTCATGTAGAAACCTAGGAGTTTTCATATTCATATGAGTTGTCATGTAGACAACACAATAGTTTCCACTCATATTGAGCACATGTTGTCTACTACATCTCTTTATGAGATACATCTTTACATTTTATCCTTTCATTGTTGCATGTACATTCATGCACAATGGAGGATAATCCACTCTTGGTGGACATGTTCTTAGGTGTTGCTTATCTCCTTGCATGACTCCTAGTCATCTTGATTGCCTTTATATACAAGGAACTTCTATGATATATTTATCCAATTATCTGATATCCATTCTCATTTTATCATATCTTGTCTCTCTTGTGCTATCTTTTGAACTTCTAGATCTTGGAATTTCATTCTTGCCTCAAGAAAATTCTTACATGGTATCAGAGCTATACCAAATTCTTACATGGTATTAGAGCCATAGGAGTTTCATTGCATAGCCATTGGAGAGATTTTTTTTTTGCAAGTCAAGACTAGAGCGTGCTAGTGCAAATCAGATATTGGTATCACATTTAGAAGGTCAAAAAACCCCCAAACTGACTTTTTTTCATAAAAATTGAACATCTAAGGTGAAATATAGAGTCATTTGATTTTTGGAGGTGCGACGATGGTAATTCGGGAAAAATAATTGTAGAGGTGATTTTCAAACAGCAATATCTCCCTCATACGAACTCCTCTTTTCGAGCAATTTTTTTTGTTTTGGGGTAGAATTATGTGATCTACACATTGCTATAGGTTGTTTGCAATATTTGTTCCTAGATTTTTCTAAAATCACAAATCTTAATTTTTACAAATTCAAAGGCTTCATTTGAGCTAATACAGACACATATTTAGGTGCTATTTTTTTGAAAGTGCATGATTTTTGGTCTACTTTCTAGATCTAGTATCGTTTTGGAGTAATTTTGAGTAGACATAGTACTTTCAAAATTTGGTCATTTTTGGCCCATTTTGGCACTTACAATTAATTGGATCCTCGAGAGGTCTTGTGTCTTATTTGTTGAGTCATATATAGCTTCATATTTGTTGTTGTAACTATCAAAATCAAAAGTCCACTTTCATTCATTTTGATAAGTGACAATTGTACATGGACTAAGTATAAAGTGCCAAAGCATCTACTTTTGGGGGAGTTCTTTCTTTTTTTGCATTTTGGAGAGTGCATTGATTTTTTTCTTGAGATAAGCACATCATGAATAAAGTCATGGAATTGACAATCCATCCTGCAGTTGTATTTTTTACTAGGGATAATTATGCATCATGGGCAAAGGGAATCATTACATATTGTAGATGGATAAAATTCTTTCCTAATTTTTATGGACTTATTCCTAAGCCTGAGTCAAAGTTCAAAAAGTTAGCTTGGTGTGATAGGAATATGCATATAAGGGGATTGATTACTTATAGCCTTGGTCCATCTTTCTTCTTTGAATTTGATAGCAAGCTAGAAGGTATTAAGTTCCTACGCATGTGTTGGATTATTATTTGGGAACATTTTGGAGATCCTTGTGTTCCTCCATTACTAGAAGATCTAGTTGTAGATTGTCTACTTCTACTTGATGAAGTAGATAACATTCCCTATGATGAGCATACTTTATGGAAGATTCAAACTTTTTATTATATTGAGAGTCTTGATGATCCAAAGACTCTAGTTGTAGCTAATAATTCTCCTATTTCATCTACTATTGTTCCTGATGATAGTTTTATTCACATAGCCATGGATTCAAGTGATTCAATGCATCATGATATTCATTGTCTCCTAGACTTAGTTCCATGGGATGACTACTTGAAGGACATTTCTAGTTTGTTTGTGGAGTCCTATATTATAGATATGGGAGAAATATTCATGAAATTCATCTTCTCTTTGGTGAAGATGATCCTTCTTTAGTTGTTGTGAGGGAACACTCTGACCCTCATCTTTATTCGCTACTTGCTCATTCTTTCAAGGTTGATATGATGGTAGATCCTTTGATACAATAGTTGGAGGAGGTCATTTTCCCTTTAGAGGAGATGTGTGGGTCTTTGATACATGTTCTACATTCATCCTCAATTGATTTTGATTTGTCTTTTTCAGCAAAGTGGCATATTACACATGATTTGGAGGAGGCACTTTTTAGTATTGAGATGAGGACACTTGAATAGGTTTTAGAGATTTCATACATTTTGAGGTTTCTTCCTATACATGGGAGAGGCTTCATTGATACACCTTTGGTTCTATTTCTTCCTAAGGGGAAGAATGTTGTTCTACACTCATGGAGGAGTTTCTACAGTGAGCCTAAAGCATCTATCATAGGTGTAGATTATACATTGAGGCCGAGGGGGGTTTCTTCTCTTCCTCCTTCTTCTTTTGAGGAGGAATCTTGGTCTTTGGAGTTTGATCCACATTCCTATATGAAGTAGTTACCATTGGTTCCTTGCCTATCATGTTCTTATATTGGGATTGATCTTGATTAGTTCATGACATCTTCAATAGTCAAGGAAATAGTGACACATCTTCATACTTCAGAGACAACATACTTCATATGTATTCCCCTTCCATCTTCTTTTCCACAATGGGAAACCTTCCTACATTTATATTTGGTGGATCTTCCTCCTAAGGGGAGAAATTTTATTTGTAGACATTGGACTATATTTTCTCTTCAAGCACTTATCATTCTTACAAGAGATTATTCACTATGGGGGGGATTTCATTTCTCCTTTTTTCCTTCTTATAGATGGATTCTCTATTGTATATGCATGATTTATGTCATAATAGGGGGGTCTTGATTACTCCATCCATACATGCATCTTTCTTTATTTTTCTTCTCTCTTTTTGGAGGGGGGTTTTCCCATGTGGTTTTCCCTCTTTCTCCATTTTAAGAAAGCTTGGATTGTATCTTTTTTTTCACTTGCATATTGGTACATGGGTACCTAACATGGCCTAATATCTAGGACCCATCTTGAATTATTATATAGCTTTTATGAGCTTAATTAAATTTCTCTAACTTGAAATTAAGGGGGGGTGTTGGTGTAAATAAGTATTTACTATTTACATTTTACTTAAGTTTGCTTAGGTTAATGCATATTCATATTAGTTTTCATGTAGACACCTAGGAGTTTTCATATTCATATGAGTTGTCATGTAGACAACATAGTAGTTTTCACTCCAATTGAGCACATGTTGTCTACTACATCTCTTTATCAGATACACCTTTACATTCTTATCCTCTCATTGTTGCACATGCATTCATGCAAGATGGAGGATAATCCACTCTTGGTGGACAAGTTCTTAGTTGTTTCTTATCTCTTTGCATGACTCCTATTCATCTTGATTGCCTTTATATACAAGGAACTTCTATGATGTATTTATCCAATTATCTAATATCCATTCTCATTTTATCATATCATGTCTCTCTTGTGATATCTCATGAGCTTCTAGATCTTGGAATTTCATTCTTGCCTCAGGAAAATTCTTACATGGTATCAGAGCTATACCAAATTCTTATAGTATGTAATTGTAGAAACCCATCATGTTGTTCTAAGGCATTTTTTTTGAATTCTATACACCAAATTGAAAGATGAAACACCTATTTCTTTCTTAACTATCACTCTATCAGCCAAAACTACCAAATGAAGCTTAGAATCCCATGTTTCTTATGTCATTCAATGTTCTTTTGATAATATTTAGCAAACTTTTATTAGTTGATTTAGCTTTCCTATTCCCTTATGGATGATAGGCAGATGATGTTGACCTTTTAATGCCATACTTGTCACAAAACTATATGAATTATTCTGATCTAAGGAACATGGAATCATCTCTTAAAATCCTTTTAGGACATCTAAATGTGGTGATTATATTGTTCCGCAAAAAAATATTCACAACTTTGCTAGTAGCTTTCTTGTTTGGAATGGCCTCTACCCATTTTTTTCAAAATAATTTGTTGCTACTAGAATCCATGAATAATCTATACTGGACTTATTTGCTACTTCCCCTATGAAATCTATTCCCCATTGTTGGAAAGGTGTTTGTACTTCAACTAACTTTAAATGGGTATTTCTAGAAAACTTCAACTTACAAGAAAACCTTTGGTAGGGATCTTATCTTCTCACTAGAACATGGACATCCTTGAATAGGCTTGGCCACCAAAAGCCAACTCTCATCACCTTATGGGTAGTATTCTTGGCCATATAAAGACCTCCACACACTCCTAAATGCATTTTAGCAAGCATTTTTTATTGATCTTCATGATCAATGCACCTCAGTAACACTCCTTCAAAATTCCTCCACCAATGATAATATACTTTATTTCTTGTAGCTTCAAAAACCTTCTTTCATTATTAGTCAAATGAGATGGAACTTCCATATGTTTCAAGTAGTAAATAACATTTTTATACCATTCACAATCATCCACATCACAAGTATATGGCATGTGGTCTTCATCTACAACATTTGTTTGGTTAGCATCTAAATTTTATTGAGCCATAAGTTTAGCCAATCCCTAGCCTCTCACCAATTTTGTAATCTAGATTTTAATGTTGAACTCCTGGATTCTATTAGTCCATTTGCACCTCCTACTAGACACTTCTTTTTGGAAAAGATATCTTTATAGCAGCATTAGGAACAAATGTTATGACAGTAGAACCTACCAAATAAAAACTAAAAGATTTAATACCTTTCACAAGATGATATAGTTTTTTTTCATTTATTTCATACCTAATCTTTGTAGGTCGGAGTGACTTACTAAAAAAGGCAATGGGTTGTTCAAAACCCTTTTCATTTTTCTGGAGAAAACTATTGCAATGGTGTGGAAGGAAGGAAAAGAAAATATATGCATTGGTTTTGCATAATCAAGCATCCTAAGAATTTGATCATTTTTAATTTCATATTTGATTTCTTGAAAGGCTATTGATGGTTCACCTTCCCAATTAATCACTACCCCTTTCTTAAGCATTTTAGATATGGGTCTGCTAATCTCAGCAAAATTTGTTACAAAACCTTCTTAAAATTTTCACTTTTCCAAATAAATATTAAATACCCTTAACATTTTTTAGCTTAGGACCCTTTTCTATTATTACAACCCTCTCTAGATCAATCTTAACTCCATCCTTGGATACTATATGACCTAGCAATTTTCCTTCTGTAACCGCAAACACACAGTTCCTCAGATTCAAAGAGATTCCATATTCCAAAGCTTTGGGAAAATATTTCTCCAAGTGTTTGTAGTGACCTTTAGCTTTCTTGGGATAAGCTCTCATGCCATCTTGGTAGACATCCATGAATATATCTATATACTCAACTCTTCTTGAATTTTGGGAGCTAGTGTGGGATTAACAGGTCTTTTCTTTTGTCTAAAGGGTTTGACTTTATTTTCTTTAGTGGAATAATATGTTGAAACAAATCTTCCCTATAAGCTTTAATATCATCATATGACCATGAAAAAACATGTCTAAATTTCCTTAGTAGATTAACTATAGATTTTCTTATAGTAGGAGATAGATTCTTGCTTATATACACCTTTTTGGGAGACTCTTTTGTTCCAAGATTCACTTCTTCAAGCTCCTATGGTTTTTTATTTTTGGTCTCTAGGTGAACTTTGTCTTGATTATCAAACACACTTTCCATTATAACCAATCCTTTGGGCACTTAATTTCTCTTCAGTTGCAAGATCTCTCGGCCAAAGATGGTGTCCTTCCCATATATTTTCTCAACCAATGTGTTGCAATCTAGTTCCTAGCCATGGTATTTGTCTTCATTTAAAAGAAAACTCAAAATATCTTTATCATCCTCAACTACCTACTAGTTCTATATTTTTTGAGGAATTGAAGTCCTATTCTACACTTCAATCTTGGAATCAGAAAAGGGATCACCACGCTAGGGCTCGCTCATATCTGAGCTCATGGTTATCTCTGAATTGGGCAATAGATCAATCACCTGGGTGGGCATACTAAACCACGGGCACACCCAAAAATTTCTCAGTTAGGGGCATCCTTTATCACTTCATTCCTTTCTAGGTTGAGCCCTACAATTCTATAGGTTGTTCACTCCATTCATTCTATTCCCAATCAGAGAATGAGCCAGTAGGGCCCCGTCCAATTGGATGCAACTCTGCATGCAGATAGATATCTGCCCAGGTGGGCTTAGGGTAGGTTTTGATGCAAACAGAGCCGGTGCCTTATAGGGCAATAGCCAAAAACCCAGGTATAATGACTACATTGGCTAGCAGATCTACTATTTTATTATTACTTCTATCCATCCAAGAGATTCCAAAAGCATCAAATGCTTTAATCTGATCCTATACAACATTTATGTACTGTTTCAATCTCTTGTTCTTTGATTCATATGTCTCCTTAATTTGAGACACTGGCAAATGAGAATCACCATTAACATGAAACTTTTTACTTTTAATCCAACTAAAAGTGCTTCATATTCTTCTATGTTATTTGTATAAGAAAAATTTAGGATAAATGAATAGCTAAATGTGTTCTTCTTAAGAGAGATAAAAACTACTCAAGCCCCTAACCCTTCTTTGGAACTAGCCCCATAAAAATACATTGTCCATACATTCTATAAATCTATACACCTTATTGCTTCTTCTAAAATTAATGGGATAGTTTTTTCAATTTCTTGAATGGTAATCTCAGCTCTGAAAGGATTTAATTATGTATCCAGAAAACAAGTAGAATTTGTATCAATGTAATCTTCAATCATGTGAATAACCCTTGGTTCTCAATCAACCTTAATGGCTTTGTCCCTTATGTGAAATATAGAAAAAGATAATCACATTGTAGGCTACCTCCCATTGCAACACTCCATTTTCTTAAGAGTAGTATTCTATATTGAGGAGGAATGTCAACTACTAGGACAGTCATAATCAATTCAACATTATGATAAGTAGCTAAATTAAATGGAAATGCATTAATTTTGTCTATAACAGGGAATTCTCTAGCATCCATGGCTCTATACCAAGCTATTTAGTATCCACTTTTAGACCATGGGCTTCCATGATCATAAAAGACACGATTGTATTAGAAGCTCCTAAATCAATCATGCAATTCATTAAGGTCTTTCCATTTATAATTAGACTAAGGAAGAAAGGGTCAATATTTTCTATATAATATATAGTTGAATTATCAAAATACATTTGAGGTATTTGGGATATGATTCTTTTGTCTTTTATATTTTTTACTACAAGTGGTACCTTCTTCTCTACTAATGACTCTTTTTCAATAACATTATTGTCCCTAATCCCCCCAACCAAGAAAGGGATTTAGTCTTATGTTCCTCTATCCTAAATGTTTCAGACAAGGGAACTTTTATAGTAATCTGTGATAACATGGAAATCATGTTAATAGGATCATAAACAAGAGGTTTTCATAGATTATCTTTAGTTTCTTGTACATGAATAGCAGGCTCCTCTCCTTGAAACATCATCAAGATTTAAATTCATTTCTTCTTTATTTATCTTGGCTACTTCTATACCTTGAGTTTGTGTCTTCATCTTATGTTCCCACTTCTTGGCATTTATATCCTTGATGTTGACAACTATTGGATCCTTCTCTTTGATGCTATATTTCATCTTGTGGGTTGTATCCTTAATGAAGATAGTTGATTCCTTTCCAACAGTGTTATTTCCTATTCTATTCCTCAAATTATAAGTACTATGATCTTGAGCCATCATCTCAGTAGTTATTCTATCAATCTCTTCCTTGGAAGGTTGTCTCAATTTGATATGTCCCACTCCTGAAATCATGTTACATGTTTGGTTATCAAATTCATTTTCATTATCTCAAAAGATATGTTGGTGGTATAGTTGGTACATGTTTTGATGATCACTAACTTCTATTTCATATTCTTCCTCCTCGGATCCTTCATTAGTATCAAATGAATTAATCATTTTGAAAGCCACATCATCATGGTTCTTTTCTTCCTGCCTTCTCTAGGTTGTGTTTGTTGAGGTACAATGAATGACTGGGCATCTACACAAGAGTCACAGGAATGAGGATAATGACACACTATGCACCAAGGCATATCCTCCACATACTCACAAAATTTCTCCATAATGGATCTAGTGTAATCTTGTCCTTTTTATCTTTTAAAGGATTAAGGATGGGCTTGTCATCTTTCCATTATGTTCTATATGGGTAGTTTTGCATATTGGCTTGCCTATTATAGCTATTATTGAACTGTGGCTTTTCACCAATATTAGGCTTATTAGCATCAGCCCATGTGTTGTGCCTACTATTTTGGCACCAAAAAAAGGAGTAACATGGAGATTATGCATAGACTCCAAAGCCATTAACAAGATCACAATCTGGTATAGGTTTCCCATACCAAGGATTGAGGACTTAATGGATTGTCTAGGAGGGGCTAAGTACTACACTAAGATAGACCTTAAAAGTGGCTATCATATGATAAGAATAAAAGAGGGAGATGAGTGGAAAACAACTTTTAAAACCACTAAAGGACTTTATGAATGGCTAGTCATGTCATTTTTCCTCTCCAATGCTCTAAGTACATTCATAAGGCTCATGAATGAGGTGTTGAAAGACTTCACAAGTAAGTTTGTGGTAGTCTAATTAGATGATATATTAATTTTTAGCATGAGTAAAGAGGAACACTTAGATCATATTACAATTGTATTGTGAAAGTTAAAAGAGGAACACCTAACCATCAATCGAGACAAGTGTGATTTCATGAAGTAGGAACTAGTCTATTTAGGCTTTTTTATATCTCAAGGAGATCTTAAAATGGATGAGGATAAAGTTGCAGCAATATTGAGTTGACCAACTCCCAAGAATGCTAGTGAAGTGAGGAGTTTTGATGGCTTAGCTCAATACTATAGAAAGTTCATCAGGAACTTTAGTGGGATATGTGCTCCCATGATGGATACTATCAAGGGTGGAATAAAGACAAAATTTGTGTGGACACCAGTAGAAAACAAGAGATTTGAGACATTAATGAGGAACACTTATAACATATTAGAATTGTGAGAATTTTCCTTAGGTCAAAATTCACCCAAGATCAAAGAACTCAAGCACAAGAAAAATAGAAGACCAAAAAGAGTATGATCAAAATATCAATATGTATTCAATTCAATGTGAAAGTACACTAGGAGTGCCTATATATAAAGTCCTCTAGAATGCTTCTAGAATGCATAGGAATCAGCAAAATGATAATTCATACAACTAGGCACATGTCCACTAGGTGTGGGTTATCCTCCATTAAGCATAGGTGTAAGTGTGATAATGATAGGATAAGCCTACAAAGGTGTAGCACACAAAATTATGTTGTAGACACCATGTGCTAAAATAGGAGTTTTAATAACTATGTTGTCTACATGAAAACTTAGTTAATTATGCAAAGTCCAGTGTTGTAGACACCATGTGCTCAATTAGAGTTTCTTACTTCTATGTTGTCAACATGACAACTCATAAAAGTATGCAAACTCCTAAGTGTCTCACCAAATAAATAATAAAATAAGGTATAATAATAAAATAATACATTAACCTAAGTAAACTTAAGTAAAGTGTAAATAGTAAATATGTATTTACACCAATAAGAATTGTATTGTCTAAGCTAAAAGAGGAACACCTAACCATCAATCTAGACAAGTGTGATTGCATGAAGAAGGAACTAGTCTATTTAGATTTTGTTCTATCTCAAGGAGATCTTAAAATGGATGAAGATAAAGTTGCAGCAATATTGAGTTGGCCAACTCCCAACAATGCTAGTAAAGTGAGGAGTTTTCATGACCTCGCTTAATACTATAGAAATTTCATCAAGGAACTTTAGTGGGATATGTGCTCCCATGATGGACACTATCAAGAGTGGAATAAAGACCAAATTTGTGTGGACATCAGTAGCAAACAAGGGATTTGAGACATTGAAGAAAGAGGTAGCTACTAAGCCTATTCTAAGGTTACCTACTTTTAATGAACCTTTTTGTTGTGAAATGTGATGCTAGTAATATAGCAATGGGAGGAGTCTTCAATAAAAGCAATAGATCGGTGGCTTTCTTTAGTAAAAAGCTAAATGCGGTAAAATAAAAAACTCTTCCTATGATTTGGAGCTTTATGCACTTGTACAATCCCTTAGAAAATGGAGATGTTGTCTTTTCCCCAAGGAGTTTGTTGTGTTCATAGATAATCAAGATTTGAGTTTCCACAACTCTCAAGATAAACTAAGCCATATACATGTCAAGTGGGTGGAGTATTTACACTCCTATACTTTCACCAGAAAGCACAAGAAGGGGCAGCTTAATAAAGTAGTAGATTCTTTGAGTAGAAGGCTATTCACTAGCCAAGAAATCTAATAAGGAGCATAGGGTTAGATAACTTCAAAGAACTCTACCAAACTAATGGAGACTTTGCAGAAGCATACAAGGTGTGTCAAGAGCACCTTCAAAGGAGGGTAGTTGTGTGTAACAAGAGGATCCATGAGGGAAAACCTCATTCAAGAAAAACATAATGTGAGCTTGAGTGGCCATTTTTGTTAGAATCAATAGTCCACCAAGATAATAGGGGGGGGGGTGGGGGGGGAGTGAATCAATTATCCAACAATGAAAATATTTATCTTCTTTAAACAAACTTAACCATTCAACCAAAGAAAATAGCAACCATAATAAAGTGCACATAGAAAATTACACCAGATATGTTGACTAGGGAAACCCTTGATCACAGGGGAAACCCCAATGGGAATGATTCCCACAAGATAATGTCCTAATATAAATATTCCTTGTGAGAGGATGGACCCTGTTAGGAGTCTATGACAACATTTAGTACAATGAATCCTTGTTAGGAGACTTTGAATCCCTATTAGGAGATTCCAACCCTATTAGGAGTTGTGCCAACCTTGTTAGGAGGTTTTCTAACCCTATTAAGAGTTGTTCCAACCCTACTAGGAGTTGTGGTATAATGTATACAAGATGAGCCCACTACCCGAACATGCAATTTCAACTACAAGAAGAGCTCACTACTCAAACAAGTAATTTATTGTTGTCTTCTTCTTTCCTCTATCCTTTCCTCTATCCTATCAACTAGACCAATTACTATTAGACCTTATAGACCAAGTCACAAACCTTGGATCCAAATATCAAGCCTTGGATCACTTAGCAAAACCTCAGCAATGAAGTTTCATTCACTTTTGTACTGCTCTGCTTAACTTCATATTATGCACTCTCTTCTACTTATCAAACATTTACATTGCATTCCTTCAATACCATGAAAAAGGAAAATATCCTTCCTTTATATCAAGTCCATAAAACAAGTTTGAGTCAGTTGTTAGTCCTTCTTAATTAATTATTATAGGACCTCATTAAGAACATGTTACACTTAGCGATAACAAAAAATCTTCTACCTTGCAACTTGAATAACTTTTCGTATGCACAATATAATGATGAGCAAGTTTAGCCATGTCATCCTTAACATGTCTTCTTCATGTCCTAAACCTCAATCCTCAAGATATCAAGTTTTCTAAGAGATATAACCAAGTTTATTAGAACATGCCTCTGTAAACACTATCTCAAAACAAACATCACCAAAACTTAAATAACTTTTTTTGGACTCATCCTTTCTACTTTCAACATTTAACTGGATATAATAGATACTCAAAAGTATCTCCCATTACCTCAGGTGGTTATCATGCTCAACTAGCCATCTATACCAACTTAATCTTTCCATTGTTCTTCTATCAAATACCACAGAAAACTTGTTATGTAGACATCAAACTTGCTATTTTGACATCAATGACAAACTTAGTCATAAATGTAACATATCATCATAGTACTACTCCCCAATAGAAATATCATCAACATCCATGCTTCCAACCAATCTTCCAACATTATTCTAACAATCTCCCCCTTTGGCATTGATGGCAACATAGATGAAAAACATCTAGTTCCAAGAATACCAACAAAAGACTATTCACCTTCAAATCCTCTTCATCAACAACACTCCCCTATTGATCTACCTCAATGTGCTCTATATCAAACTATCATTCCACATATTGGAACTTCTCTCCTTTAGCATAATTTTTTTTCATGCAATACTTCTCCCCCATTGACATCAATGTCAAAGGTAACCAACTCTACAACAACTGATACTTACTTAGCTTGAGTGTCAAAAGGCATTGTTCACAACAATATCACCAAGAGTCCTAGATGACTCTATTAATTACAGATACTCCCCCATATAGGAAGCATCAACATCTAGTCCATACAAACAATGGTGCTCTATTACCCTAGACTGATGCACTTTTGCATCTTCTACTCTAATGTAGGAAGGGGCACAACCCCAAGAATACCTCACAAATACTCAAAAGTCTCTTTGGGAAGAGGCTTAGTGAATATATCTACAATATGCTCTTTTGTTCTCACATACTCCAATCTGATTTCCTTTTCTACAACTTTTTCTTTGAACATATGATACTTAAAAGAAGTGTTCTTATTCCTTGAATGCAAGACTAGATTCTTAGACATATTTATTATGCTTGTCTTGTTACAATGTATAACAATAGGTTTACTAATTTATATCCTTATATCCTTTAGCATCTACTTCAGCCAAATACATTGATTGCAATTATTTGCTGTTGCAACATACTTTGCTTATGTTGTACTTTGAGATGTACAATCTGGCTTCTTGCTTAACCAAAAAAATAATCTTCCTCCACAAAAGAAAGCTCCTCCACTAGTGCTCTTTTTGTCATCCATATTGTCAACCCAATTTGGATCAGTATAAATGCCTAGAGTAAAATCATTAGATCTATCATACCATAATCCAAATTCTAAGGTTCCTTTTAGATATCTAAATATCCTTTTCAATACTACATAATGTGTTTCTCTAAGATTATCCTAGAATCTTGCAATAATTCCAACTACACTTTCTATATTTGGCCTTGTGTGAGTCAGATATTGCAATCCTCCGATCATAGATCTGTACTTCTTCTACTCAACATTAGGTGTCTCATCCTTTGTAGATAACTTGTGTCTAGTTACCATTGGTGTTCTAATGGGTTTACATGTTTCTAAACCAAACCTTTTTAGCAAATCCTTCAAATACTTAGTCCAAGAAATAAAGATTCCTTCTTTATTCTATACAATTTGCAATCCTAGGAAATATTTCATCTCTCCTATCATACTCTTCAAATTTTTTCTTAATTTCTTCTACGAACTTCTTAGTTTCTTCATCATTTCCTCCAAATATAATGTCATCAACAAATATTACCAAAATCATCAAACCAACACCAATTTCTTTCCAATATAGATTACCATCTGCCATACCTTTTCTATATCCAAGCTTTGTCAAATGCTTGTCCAACCTTGCATACCAAGTTGTGGGTGCTTGCTTCAATCCATGCAATGCTTTCCTTAGTCTTCATACTATCTCCTTGTTATTTGTCAAAGGACATCCTTCAGGCTGCTTAATGTATACCTCTTCTTCAAGTTCTCCATTCAGAAATGTTGCCTTGACATCCATCTAATATACTTTGAATTTCTTTTGTGCTGCATAGACTAAGACTAATCTTAGAGCTTCTATTCTAGCCACTAGAGCATAAGTCTCCTTGTATTCTATTCCTTCTTTCTATGAGTAACCTTTACATAAAAATCTTTCTTTGTTTATTACAACTTTTCCTTTTTCATTCACCTTGTTCCTAAATACCCATTTGGTTCCTATTACATTCTTGTCTGCTAGTCTGGGGACCAAATCCCATGTCTCATTCTTTACTATTTGATCCAATTCCTCTTTCATAGCTTACTTCCAATAGTCATCTTTACATGCTTCATCTACACTTTTAGGCTCAAACTGAGATATCAAACATAGTTCTTCATTAACTCTAGTTCTTGTCATCACACCTTTGTCTTTGCTTCCAATGATCTGCTCAGATAGGTGATTCTTTATCATTTTATTTCCTAAAGTAGGAGTTTCTATCTCAACTCTTGTCTCTACTAAAGGTTTCAAGCTTTGTTCCTACCTTAGCTCTCCTTCCTTCTACAAATCACTGTTAGTCTCAAGAAATATTTAATCATTGCTTGGCTTAGTAACAACATCATCATCTAAATTGTAATCAACCATTCTCTCTTGTATTCTAAACTTCTCATCAATTCTCACATTTGTACTTTCCATAATAGTCTTAGTTCTCTGAGTATAACATCTATTAGCTTTACTTTTAAATGAATAACTAAGAAACATACCTTCCTCACTTCTAGCATCAAAATTACCAATGTCAGCATCTCTCTTTATGTAACACTTACTTCCAAATATTCTAAAATTATTAACTATGGGTGAGTGACAAAACCACAGTTCATAAGGTGTTGTGTTCGTGTCCTTCGTAATTTGCACTTTTTTTATAGTGTAGACTATTGTACTCTTAGCTTCTCTCCAAAATATCTTGTATATATCATTCTCTACTAACATAGCTCTAGTTGCTTCTGTAATAGACTTGTTCCTTCTCTCAACAATTCCATTCTGTTCAAGGGTTCTTAGACCTAATAGCTATCTCTTAATTCCATTTTCTTCACAAAATGTGTTAAACTCATTTGAATTAAATTATCCTCCTCTATCTGATCTTAAACATTTAATCTTCATACCATATTCACTCTCAACTCTAATCTTGAAAATCTTAAACTTGTCAAATGCCTCTGATTTATCTTTAAGAAATGCAACCCACATCATTCTAGAAAAATCATCAACTAGAATCATAAAATACCTTTCACCATAGAATCCTCTAGTCTTTGTAGGACCACTGAGATCTATGTGTACAATCTCCAACTTCATTATAGTGGTAAACTTCTTACTGGGAAAAGAAGTTATGTTATGATTTACCAAAATACACTTGTTGCAAATTGTGTTAGTAGGCTTTACAATCTTCAACAAATCTCTAACTACAAACACTCAACTAGTCCTCACAATGCTATCAAAGTTTATATGATAGAATATCTTATGCCATAACCAACTTTCATCTACCTTTGAAATCAAACATTTTATTTCAATAGGATTCAACTGAAATACATTACCTCTAGATCTGGGTCCTGTACCAATTGCCTTTCCATCTTTATCTCTGATCATGCATGTCTTTTCTGTGAACTATGACTGATAACCTTTGTCTACTAGTTGTCTAACACTCAAAATATTGTGCTCTAAACCATCAACAAAGTATACATCCTCAATATTAGTTTTACCATTAAGAGTTATAGATCCAATACCTTTAACTTAGCATGTTGCATTGTTTCCAACTCTGACAATTCCTCCATCCTAACTTTTGAAGTCAACAAACTTGTTCATGTCACTAGTCATATGATGTGAACAACCATTGTCAATTATCCAATTAGATTTTTTCTCAACCTATGATACCAAAGCTACCTTCTTTGGAATTTCTTATTTAATTGCCACAAATCCAACTTCGTCATCACTAGCACTTAATGCTTATTCATCAAAATCATCATCTTCATTTGCATACAAACATTCTCTATCCTTTCTAGACTTATAACTTCCCCTACACTTTTTCTCTCTTTTAGGACACTTAGATTCATAATGACCAAATTCTTTACATGTTCAATAAACAAAAATATTAATGTCTTCAGGTTCTCTCTTAGTAGGTAGATCAATGCCTTTCTTTATCTTTATATCTTCTTCTAATCTGGAATTGACTTATCTTGTGCTATAGTTCCCTTGTATACAATAGAAGGATTTTGGATCTGTAGATTTGATACTCTACTCTTTACACAAATCTGATAGTTCACCAAGAATTTTCATTACTCGAGTCTCAAAATTTCCTCTGCCAAATGTAGGACCATCTTCTCTGAATATGTTCACCATGGATCTCCCAAAGCTGTTAAACTTTTTCTTCAAGGACCTGATGCTTTGATACCAATTGTTAGAAACAATAGTCCACTAAGATAATTGAGAGGGGGGAGTGGTGAATTAGTTATCCAACAATTAAAACATTTATCTTTTTTAAACAAACTTAACCATTCAACCAAAGTAAATAGCAACCATAATAAAGTGCATAGAGATAATTACACTAGATACGTTGACTAGGGAAACCCTTGATTAGAGGGAAAACACAGGTGGGAATGATGCCCACAAGATGACGTACTTATAAATATTTCTTATTAGATGATAGACCCTATTAGGAGTCTATTACAACATTTAGTACAAGAAGTCCCTATTAGGAGACTTTGAATCCCTATTAGGAAATTTCAACCCTATTAGGAGTTGTGCCAACCTTGTTAGGAGTTTTTGTATAATGTTTGAAAGATGAGCCAATAAGTCCCTATTAGGAGACTTTGAATCCCTATTAGGAGATTCCAACCCTATTAAGAGTTGTTCCAACCCTGTTAGGAGTTGTGGTATAATGTTTGAAAGATGATCCCACTACCCAAACATGCAATTTCAACTACAAGAAGAGCTCACTACTCAAACAAGTAATTTACTATTATCTTCTTATTTCCTCTATTCTTCCCTCTATCCTATCAACTAGACCAATCACTTTCAAACTTTTTAGACCAAGTCATGAACCTTGGATCCAAATATCAAACCTCATATCACTCAAAGAAACCTCAACAATGAAGTTTCCTTCACTTCCACACTACTCTGCTCAACTTTCCATTTCACACTCTCTACTGCTTACCGAACATTCACATTACATTCCTTTGATACCATGATAAAGGAAAATGTCCTTCCTTTATACTGAGTCCATAAAACAATTCTTTGAGTCATTTTTTAGTCCTTCTAAATTAATTGTTATAGGGCCTCATTAAGAACATGTTACACTTAGTGATAACACAAATCTTATGCCTTGCAACTTGAATAACTTTTTGTACATGCAATAGTATGATGAGAAAGCTTAGCCATGTCATCCTCAACATGTCTTCTTCGTATCCTCAACCGTGATCTACAAGATATCAACTCTGTTAAGAGATATAACAAATTTACTAGAACATGCCTCTGTAAAATCTATCTTAGAAAAAACATCACCAAGACTTACATAAATTCTTCTAGACTTGTCCTTTTTGCTTCTTACGTTAATTGCATATACCAGATACTCAGAAGTATCTCCCATAACCTTGAGTGGTTATCATGCTCAATTAGCCATTTGTACCAACTTAATCATTATGTTGTTCTTCTATCAAATACTACAAAAAGCTTGCTATGTAGACATCAAACTTGCTATGTTGACATCAATGAAAAAATCTTTCATGAATGTAGCATATCATCATAGCAGTACTCCCCCATAGGAATATCATTAGCATTCATGCTTTCAACCAATCTTTCAACATTCTTCTAACAATTTTGGCTTAAATAAGACCTTGGAATTGGTTCAAAGGTACTACTATTGGCCTAAAATGCAAAGAGATGTTAGAGCTTATGTTGACAAATGCATCATATGTCAAAGAGAAAAGGGAACTTCTATAAATTTAGGGTTGTATTAACCTCTTCCAATACCAAATAGACCATGGGAATGTGTAAGTTTGGATTTTGTGGTTAGTTCACCTAGAACAAAATCTATGTGGTAGTTAATAGACTTTAAAAAATGAGTCATTTCATTCCATGTAAGGTCACCCATGATGCAAGTCATATTGCTTATTTGTTTTTCAAGGAATTTGTGAGGAGTCATGGCTTGCCAAACAGCATTGTATCTAACAAGGATAGAAAATTTACGGGGACACTTTTGGAGATCCTTATAGCAAAGACTAGGTACCAATATGTCATTTAGTTTAGTCTACCATCCTCAAACTGATGGTCATACTGAAGTGGTCAACAGGACACTTGGAAACTTGTTAAGATGCTTAACTAAAGAATATGGTTTGACATGGGATTTAGTCCTTCACCAAGCTAAATTCACTTATAATGATAGCATAAATAGAACTATGGGCAAGAGTCACTTTGAGATTGTATATGGGATACATCCTAGGGGTGTATGTGAATTGAGAAACCTAGATAGTCAAGTAACTAATGTTGGAAATCTAATTGAAAAAGCTCATTGTTGTTGAAGATCAAAGAGGGAGATTGTTGTAAAAGAATGTTTTCAATCATTTTTTTTCCATTGATGTCAAACCTGCTATTTATAGGGATGATATTTTCTTATAAGATCCAAGTACTATCGCTTAGTTGACTGATGAAGAGGATTTGATCAACAAGATGTAACAAGAGCACCTAAGGGAAAGGTTGAGTTATGATGTTGTAATGATGTACAAGGATTAGTTAAGACAATGATTAAGTACTGTATTGATGACATACCCACAAATATAGAGGTTGGTCACACTTAGAATTATTGGAGGAAGAAGTTGTAATAAGGTTGACTGCAAAGCTTAAACTAAGATCATTAGTAGGTTCTGAGCAAGTTAGTTGAAGCTAAGAAAAATTTTAGCAGAAGCTGAGTAACAAAAATTTCTAGTGTATGTGGAGTGATCTTCATGTGCTGAGTGAAGATCAGGTGCTGAGCATCAAAAAAATTTCAGTTGGTTCCGAGTGATCTTCAGGTGCCAAGCATAAGGAAAAACACAGTTGATGTCGAGTAACACAGCATGTGTCGAGCACAAATATTTCAATAGTGTTGAGTTGTTACATTATTTCAAAAGATAAAGAATCACCAAATCTAAGTCGACATAGTGGTTACATTGAATTATGTGAATGAGTTGGAAGATAAGGATGATGATTTGTTGGCACAAAATCCTATGTAAACCATTTTTGAGTGAATTCTAAAGGATTATTCAAGAAATTTCTAGAGAAAATAGAATATGGGTTAGATGCAATGAACCCTACCTAATCCATGTGAATTGGAAATTAAAGAATGGAAGAATCAAGTGGGAAAAGGAACTCCAAGACTTCTATTTAAGAATTCATAGACCAAGAAGTAAAGAGCTACTGATACTATTGTTTCTAAAGAGACAAATATGCAAAGTGGTTAGAAGGGTGTCAAGGAGGAGACATCTAGGAGAAGGAAGATCACAGAGGCTCTACTTCTATGAGTGGTCATGAAGAGATGATTGCACTAGTACATTGAGTATGGAGACTCAAGGTGACAAAGCTTGTAAGGAGGGCAAGTTGTCAAGAGTTGCAGAGATTGAAGGCTAGGCAAAGTTATGAGCTAAGAAGTGATCTAAGATCTGCAAGATAAGTTGTATGTTGTAGTCAGGTCAAGATTTTCTAATACTCTCTAGCAATTGTATTAGATCTAAAAATCCTATGGGCTTAGGTTGGCCTAATAGCCATTTGTAAATCCTTTAACAGGGTGGCATTCCAAGTAAATGTTCTAAAGTCCTTTAACTCGGCCCACTTCTAATAGGGTGGTTAAATCCTCTAACAAGGTCACATTTAATAGTGTGTTGTAAGCCTTTAACAGGGTAGGCCTTTCATAGGGCATCACTTTAGAAGGATGAAAATTGAGTAGCATGTTACTAGTGGTTTTTCCCAAATTGGGTTTCCACATAAATCATTGTGTCATGTGTTGATTTCTTATGCAAGATAGTAAGTTAAAGCTTGGATAAATGAATGGTTGAATTGGTTCACTAGACTTAGTGGAAAGTTTGAATAGGACATCTAGACCTTGAATAACTGATTCACACCCCCACCCTACCCCTCAATTATTCTAAAGAAATTCTAACAACTAATAGTGGTTATCTTGAAGATTTTAGTCAATCTATGAAGGAAGTGCATGATCAAGTAAAATACTCCATCATTGACAATGCCAAGAAGATCAAGGACAAAGATGATCTCAAGAAGAGAGAAGTATAGTATGGTGTAGGTTACTTGGTCATGGTTCACCTAAACAAAGCAAAAACGAAAAAGGGAACCTCAAACAAGCTGAAGATAAGAAGAATTGGGCCATGTGTTATACTGGCCAAGTATGGGGAGAATGCTTACAAGATTGGGCTACCAGATGATCTAGCCATTTCCTCCATCTTCAATGTAGAAAACTTAGTCAAATATAAAGGACCTCTTACTAAGATAGATCATCATGTGGAGGAATCTCAAAAGGATGTTCAAACAGCAGCTCTACCCCCTAAGCCCAATCTCCAAGTAGAGAGGATATTGGACTCTCGAGTTCATACCAAGACCAAGCATGGCACATATAGGGAACACATTTTCAAATGGCAAGGTAAGCCAGACTTATAGGCTATGTGGATCCCTAAGAATTAATTCAAGCTTCGGGATATAGATCTCAACCTTTTGTCTCCAAGGTGGAGTTAACTTCTTTGGTGGGAAATATGGCAGAGGGCCCTCACCATTTTCATTTTTTTTGTGATGTGATCTAAGAGATCTTTTTTACTTAGAATAAGGTCTAAGGACCTAGATGTATGTCTTGGCAACATTGGCTAGGGGATAGGAAATCACAAAAGACCTTAGAATCAAGGTATTCCTTGTCATATAGTGATAAGTAACCTTAGATCTTAAAGTAGTCCTTGTCATTGGAGTTCTATAATAGGTCTCTAGCCTATGGAATGGTCTCTATCATTAAAAAAGATAAAGGAGAGCCAATTTGGCAAGTAGGAGATGTTAAAAGATGCAAACAAGAAAGTTGCATAAAAGTTGTTTGGCAAAAAAGTTGCAATTTTTGCAAAAATTGTTGATTGAATTGAAAAACCACTTCCAAGCATGATAGAGGCTGACAGAAGCCCTAAATGTGAGGGGAAAATACCTAAGAGGCCATATATAAACTTCTAAAACCCTAAAGTTTCCAGAAGAGTGTGTCAGTGTATAGCCTGCATACTAGAATGTTGAATATTGAATGTAAGAAGGAAAATTTGAGAGTAATGAAAGCTTTTGAGAGTTAGTTTGATTGCTATATCACTTTTTCATTGTAGTTAGAATTTTTTTGAAAATTTTTACTTCAATAGGTTAGGTTTGTTTTTTTTTCCTTTTAGTGTTTTCTAAATTTTCTTGTTCCAGCCAATTTGACGACATGAATAAATAGAAGTTTTATTAGCCCTTTTTGTGAACATTTGTCTATAACATACTGAACTTTATCATCCTTTAGTATAAATGTTTTGAAATTTTGATGAATAAAGTATGGAAATAGGGCATAAAATGATAAACAAAATTATATTTAAAAAGGGGTCCATTTTGTGGTAAAAATCTTTCTTCATGAATGTTTGATATGGGTAGCTCTTCTTGCAGCTGAAGAGATTGCAAAAACTATTAGTTGAATAATTAATGCCTTTTCTTTACAAACTAATAAATGAAAATAAATGTTTGTTGGAAGTCTTGTGTGTATTAAATGTTGATCTCAAAATACAAGATGAGCGGGAGTTAAAAAAACTATGAAGGAATAGTGCTAAGGCATTGATGACATTAAGGAGAAGCGTTATGACACAGTTGCAGCTAGAAGACTTGGTGGCAAAGTCAGAAGGGACCTATTTTAATGAATAACCAAGTGAGACCTGATAAAGTGGACGAGCAAGGAAGTAAGCATCAAAGCAATTAGTTAAACATGCAAAGCATGATACTTAAATTCCTAGAAAGCTATTTGAAGATAGATAAATGAGAAAATCTAGCATTTTCTATGATCTCTTTATTTGTGGGGAATTTAAGGGAGAATTAATGTCTTTCCAATTGCATGTTTGTAGTCTTAAAGTTGTAACTGACTTTCCTTCATGAGGAAGTCGTAGTTTTAGGAGTTTGTTGTCCTTCCCTATAAATAAGACCTTGTCTGTATCTATGAGGTTAAGTAGTGAATAGACAGACAGAGTTGATAGACATCTTACTGTTTTTCCTAAGTTATTGTAATACTGCATATTTGATGAATACATGTCTTTGTTGAGTTTCTACATTTTTATCTGAGTTTGTCTTTCCTTCATTCTTCTGTGGGGGCCCATGTGGAAGGTGGACTTTTACTTTAGTAAGTAGGAGTTAGACTCAGTTTTCTGAGTTAAAGTTAAAACTATTGTTCCTGCAGCCACTGGAAACAGAACCAGTCACTGTTCCTACAGTAGTAGGTGCATAGATGTATGGCTAAATAATTAGAATTTCCTTCCAAGTATTTGATGGTCATCTTTCCTTTGGATAAACTAGATTTCCTTAATGGTTATTGCATTCAAAGTAGTAGTGACTTTTAGTGAAAACTAGAGCATGTACTTTGCAGACATCATCTCAAGTTCACGCTCCCGAATTGACATTTAATGAAAATCAGCATAGTAATTTGGTGGTAAGGGATGTCCAATCCTACAACCAAAAGGGTGTTATATTGATTAGACATATTTTTGGTGTCGTTGATGGGGATGGTGTCAGTCTAGTATTTACTATTGAGTCATTTAGTTTCATTTTCAGCATTCTTGCATGCATAGAAGAAGAGATCACCTTGGAAGATTTCTTCCCAACTTCAATCAGGAAGATCCTTTTTATCCTGACTCTGAAGAAAGAGAAGAAAGAGAAGAAGAACTATTTGAGAATGTATTTGTAGAAGTACCAAAACAAGTACAATCACCAACCACATCTGAAGAATCTTTTCATTTGAATAATCTTTTTGCCGAGCCAGAATATCAAGATAATCCATTAGCTCTAGTCATTTATCAGCCACCACTAGGACATCTACAAATGGCAGCAACTCAACCTACCTTTCCCTTTCCAATTCCTCCTCAGCAAGGTAATCAAAATTTGAAAAATATACCCTCAGCTGCCCTACCTAAATTCTATGGGCTTATTACTGAAGATCCAGAAACTTTTCTCTTTGAGTTCAACATCCTTTGTCAAAGTTATGACTACACAACTAATGCCCATAAGCTGAAATTGTTTCCATCAACTCTCAAAGAAGCCGCCTTGAGATGGTTCATGAGTTTAGGTGCCAATGCTATGACAGATTGGCCAACTATGAGTAATCTATTCCTTAATAAATATATGGAATATTGCAGAGGCCATGATTTGAAAGGAGATGACATTTTTAAAATGACACAAAAGGAGGATGAGACTTTGGAGAACTATGTTGCCCGGTTCATGTTTAACCTACAGCGCAACACACAACATTAGCTAAACGAGGAGTCTCAAAAGCATCTCTTTCTAAAAGGAGTACATGACAGGAGTATGGAAGCTTTAGACTTAATGGCTGGAGGTGACATTACACAGAAGACGTGGGCTAAAATTTGGAATATTTGTTTAAACTATTCTAGAGCAACAACAAAAAAAGGATGAGGTTTGAGGGATTTACTCCAAAAGACTCCTGGGACAGGAGTATCTAAGACAGAATTGTCAAACCTCTTGTCTGATTTCAAGAAAAACATCATTAATGATGTTGCTACACAATTGGATACCATGCAAGTATGCAGGAAGAAGGAAGATGTTGATAGTATGTTGGCAGAATATTGCCCCCATTGCAAAGAAAAGAAACGCAACTGTCGATGTAAGCCTATTGCTAGCGTGGAATCACAGCATGTGCCTACTAAGTTCAAGGAAATTGATGAAGACGAGGAAGTCTTTTATGTTTCTCAACGAAGGCCATGGGCTCCAAGATCAGGAAAAAAATACTTTTCATTCTTGGACGGGTTCAGTGGTTACAATCAAATCCAGATAGCACCAGAAGATCAGGACAAGACAACATTCACATGTCCATGGGGAACATTTTCTTATTCTATCCTACCATTTGGTTTGTGCAATGCACCCGCAACCTTCCAAAGAGTTGTTATTAGCATTTTTTCTGACATATCTGCAGATTGTTTGGAAGTGTATATGGATGACTTCACCACATAAGGGAAAACATTTGAAGAAGACAAGGAAAACTTGGACAAGGTTTTACAAAGATGCAAAGACTACAATTTGTATTTAAACAGTGAAAAGTGCTTTATGATGATGCAAGAAGGAGTGTTCTTGGGACACTTTATTTCTCCTAAAAGAATTGAAGTAGATCTGGCAAAAATAGAAGTCATACATACATTAGGTGTACCATCCAAATTGAAAGAAGTCAAGAGTTTTTTAGAAAATGCAGGATATTATTAGCATTTTATCAAATATTTCAGTCAAATTGCAGCATCCTTATACAAATTGCTTCGAAAAAATGCAAATTTTGTATGGGATTCAGAGTGTACAAAAGCTTTCCTGTAGCTTAAGGAAGTTCTCTCAATAGCACCAGTGCTTTGAGGACCAAATTGGGAGTTACCTTTTCATATACACACAGACACTTCAGATCATGCCATTGGAGCGGTACTTGGCCAAAAGACAGATTTAGTAGAACATGCAATTTACTATATTAGCAAAAATCTTCAAGGAGCTGAGTATAACTACACGATGACAGAGAAAGAACTGCTTGCTATAATTTATGCTCTGAACAAATTCAGACATTACATTATAGGATACCAAATATTTTTACATACAGATCACTCTACTATCAAATATTTGATGAACAAGCTAGCAATCTCTGGACGATTGGTTCGATGGTTATTAGTAATGCAAGAATTTGACATCACCATTATTGACAAGCCAGGTAAAGCAAATGTTGTGGCTGATTTCTTGTCTCGTCTTCAAACACCTGATGATCTTGTAGCCATAGAAGATAGCTTTCCTGATGAACATCTCTTCCTTTTGTCAACACAAAACCCTTAGTATGCTGACATTGCCAACTATCTAACTATTGGCAAAACTCCTTCACATTTTTCTGCAAAAGAAAAACAATTGCTAGTAGAAAAGAGTTTTAATTTCTCATGGATCTCAGGATTCATGTTTTATACTGGACCAGATCAGGTAACACGATGATGTCTAAGAGAAGATGAAACATGTGATGTTCTTCATGCTTGTCATGACGAGCCCTGTGGTGGACACTTTGCTAACAAATGGACTGCATTAAAGATTCTGAATATAGGTTATTATTGGCCTACACTTCACAAAGATGTGGCTCAATATACAAAAAAAATTGATAAATGTCAAAGAATGGGTAGACCGACAAAAATAGGAGAAATACCCCTACAGCCACAGATAGTAGTAGAACCATTTGATAAATGGGGAATTGATTTTTTTGGCCCTATTGAACCACCATCAAAAGGGAAAAGTTACATATTGGTTTGTACTGATTATGTTACTAAGTGGGCTGAAACAAAACCCATGAAGCATCCCCGTGACAATAATGTTGCAAAGTTTCTGTACGAATGTATCTTTACCAGATTTGGTGTTCCAAGAGAATTACAATTAGATCAAGGGCCTCAGTTCACATTTAACCTGATAGCAGCACTCATGGAGGAATATAAAATTTGGCATGGAAAATCATCTCCATATCATCCATAAGCCAATGGACAGGTAGAAGTAACAAATAGAGAGTTGGAACATATTCTCACTAAAACAGTATCTTTGCATCATAGAGATTGGGCAACTAAACTTCCTAAAGCCTTATGGGCATATAGAACAACATGGAAATCCACTACTGGGTTTACACCTTTCCAACTCCTATATGGGAAGATAGTTGTTATGCCTATTGAATTTGAACATAAAACTCTATGGACAGCTTTAGAACTTGATATTACCCTTCCTACAGCACAACAGGATCGCATTATGTATCTCAATGAGTTGGATGAATGGCGAAAATCAGCTCTTCATAACACAAAATTAATTCAAAGTCAAAGGAAGCAATGGCATGATAAATTCATTAAAGATAGAGAATTCTCTGTTGGTGATTGGGCACTCCTATATGATTCACGATATCAGCATCACTAAGGAAAATTTCAAAATCGATGGCTTGGTCCCTATGAAATCATTACAATTTTTAACAATCGCACAGTTCAACTATCAACAATTGATCTGGTTAAATTCAAACTCCTGGTTAATGGGCATCGCCTGAAGTTATATCATAAACCAGCAACCAAGGAAGAATTTCTTCAATAGTTCACCACAACAGAAACATCTCTTCCTGTAGCCACTTCGTCTGAGGCTTCCACTCAGATGCCTACAACTCCTTGAATTTATTTTCAAGGCCTTCATAATAAAAATTTTGTGCTTATGCAAAAATTCATTCCTTTTCCACCTCATTTCATCCCATCTTCTTGTCTTTTTATCATCATTTCATCTCACTTTCTTCCTCTAATAAGGCACTTCTCGGTTCATCCTTCCTATCGCACCTCAGGTCAGTCATACTCAACCCCTTTGCATTTATTTAATTTATTATTTATTTAGGAAAGCATGTTATTTCAATTTTTAGAATTTGCAATCTTTACGGTCTAGTGGGACCTAGTCTCTGCTAGGTTGGGGGGAGGGGAAATTGAAATCATGAATGCAAAATCAAGGAAATCTTAAGTTAGCATATAGGATGTATAAGGAAGGCTCATTTCAGTAATGAGCTGGCAACCCTTTGTACTTTTGAAATGTGTGAAATAATATTAAATCATGATTTCGCATAACTCCTCATTAATATGGCATATGTTTTTGAGCACGATCTTTATTCCCATTATGGTTTGGTGATTAAAATGACGTCATGAAGTATTGAAGAGTGTGATGTTTGGAAAGTATTGAAGAATTGAAATTTCCCTTTGTAGAAACCCCTGTAGCTATCACCACCCATAATTTCAAAATCACTTGCTATGAAATCACCTGTACTAGCATTTTTTTTCAAAAATATGGGTGGAGAACCTCAGCGGCATGAACCAGCAGATCATAGATTCTTACTGGCAGACCCAGCAACATGTAGTTTGTTTCAACAACGATGTTGGTTGGCTTATTGTCTTAGTTTCAAGCAGTTTGATCAAGAAATTGTGCTCCAATTTCATAATACATTGAGGGATGGATATGCAATTTTTAAGGCCATTTGGGTAGAATTCACTGAAGAAGTGGTAGCATAAGTTTCTCAGTTACCCGCAAATGGAGAACATTGGACAGAGGATATGGATGCACGACAAGAAAAAGGTCAATTCTCAGTACCGAGAGATCCTCAGCTAGAGGAAAAAAAAAAGCAAGGTACATTACGATTATCTCTCCCTTTGCAATTCATCCACCCTGCTAAATTTATCATAAGATATTTTACCTGTGAAGGAAGATATTCCTATTTGCATGCTGTTCATTTCAAAATTTTGAGTGGTTTGTGGCATGGGGATTGTCCTGTAAATCTTCCAAGTTTCCTTTACAATATCATCAAAAGGCAAGCTACCTATGTACAGCAAGGAAAAACCTAGTCGGTATCCCACCATTGCTTGATTAGGGCTATAATTTGAAAAGGAGTTGACTAGGAAGCACTTGGGAACATGGGATGATTTTGTAAAGTTAAGGTCAAAAGGACCTAGAAGGAGTGGACCTAAAGGGAAAGGAGTAGGGACAAGAGAAAAAATTGTTGTAGGAGTCAAAAAAGTAGTATATAGAACGGCTCAAGAAGCTTTAGCTTCTGCTTCTATGCATAAAATTGCAAAGAGAAAAATTTCGACCATAGAAGCCTCAACTCCTAGGAAGAGAAAATCACACACAGTTGTCACAGAGGAAGGTTCAGAAGAAGTACCTCCAGTATCACAAGAACATGCACTTAACCTGAATAAAGGGAAATCTATTGATAAGGGCAAGAAACCAATTTTTACCCCACGGCGAGTCACTAGAATGTCTGGGGTAAATATAAGAACTGAACCTCCTGTGCCACTTGTTGAGCCTCCTATACCACCTATTGATATTGAAACTCCAGTACCTACACCTGCACAGTCACCAGAGCACACAGCACCTACTCCTAAACATAAAAATAATCTTGAGGAAACTTTTGCAAAACCAAATAGTCCTATTAATGTTGATAGTGACATAGAGTCTTCAGAAGAAATAGTCCCCGAAGTTAGACACCCAGCAGAGGAAACTGATAATCTACCACCAGAGGAATATCCATCTGTTGCACAAGAAATGGTTCAAGAAATTGTTGAAACATTTCAAGATCAAATGACTATTGCACCCCATCTTGTAGTCATTGCCCCTTCAGAAAAAGTTGATAACATTGTTGCTTGTCAACATAATAATTTTGTTGAACAACAGCATTCTCAAGATGACAGCACTTCTGACCACCATCATCCTGAGCACCGCCTTGAAGATTATAGACCTATTGTCCGTTTTCATACACCACTGGACATTTCTACTCTGTTAATAGCCAGCTTTAGTTTGTACCAACAATTCCAATGGGAAAAAGCAAATTAAGATTTAGAGAAGAAGAAAATGCTCAGAACTATCAAGGAACAAGCACAACAAATTGAAGAAAAGGATAATAAAATTAAAATTCTGTAGCAACGTGTCACAAAGATCACAGAGCTCATTCCAAAGCTTGTAAATTGCAGGACCCCATCTCTAGTTTACACAATGTTCCTAAAGGAGCAAATGATTAATTTTTAGTTCTCTCGAATTAATCGGGGGTTGAACCCTTCCTTACATACTCCTCAGGAATTTTATGCAACATTCAATTTAGTTCCAATGACTTTGAAGAATCTCCTCTATGAATTATATGTTTATAATCTTGTTGTACAAGATGATAAAGATTGGAATTCATTGTTATATGTGGGAGATATATAGTTTAGGGCCGTTATGTCATGGATGTAGAATGAGATCAGTTGAGAGAACCAGGCTGCTCCTTATAGAGAAAAGGAAATGTTTGAACCATTGTACATTTGGCCAGAAATACAGAACGCTTACAGAGTATTCTTCGATTGGCTTTTCGTTAGCAATAATCGTAGTGCTACTGCCAAAATCCACCCCGTTCGTGAATAGGCATTTCTGGATTGGGAGCAGCATTGTTCTGAAAATGCCCCTGATGCTATTCAAGCTTCTCTTCAAAGATGGATTCGATTTCCAGAAGACCTGAAAACCAAGGAGTTGCACTCTCCCCAAAATCTGGAATTAGCCATCAGTAGGATGCCCAAGTATCTGATGTTGGGAAGAAATCAAAAAAACTATTGGGTACCTCTTCATTTCCAACTACCAATACTTTTGCATCCTATGCTTGGAAAATATGATTTGTTTGATAAATATAACATGACTGCTGAAGAATAAAAATGGGAAAGATTGAAACAAAATTATGGATATTTCAATTTCAGAGCTCATGAATCAGGGGAGAAAATCACCAATGATCTCAGATTGTGGATGAGGATCAGAAACCTATAGATACTGAAGGGACCAGCCTCAGGATGGTTGGGGGGAAAAATGATGACATGAAGAAATAGAAGTTTTATTATCCCTTTTTGTGAACATTTGTCTATAACATATTGAACTTTATCATCCTTTAGTATAAATGTTTTGAACTTTTGATGTATAAAGTATGGACATAGGGCATAAAATGATAATCGAAATTATATTTAAAAAGGGGTCCATTTTGTGGTAAAAATCTTTCTTCATGAATGTTTGATATGGGTAGATCTTCCTATAGCTGAAGAGATTGCAAAAATTGCTAGTTGAATAATTAATGCCTTTTCTTTATAAACTAATAGATGAAAATAAATGTTTGCGAGAAGTCTTGTGTGTATTAAATGTTGATCGCAGGATACAAGCTGAGCAAGAGTTAAACAAACTATGAAGGAATAACACTAAGGCATTGATGACATTAAGGAGAAGCGTTATGACATCGTTGTAGCTAGAAGACTTGGCAGCAAAGTCAGAAGGGACCTATTTTAATGAATAACCAAGCGGGACCTGATAAAGCAGCCGAGCAAGGAAGTAAGCATCAAAGCAATTAGTTAAACATGCAAAGCACGATACTTGGATTCCTAGAAAGCTATTTGAAGACAGATAAATGAGCAAATCTAGCATTTGCTATGATCTTTATATTTGTGGGGAATTTAAGGGAGAATTAATGTCTTTCCAATTGCATGTTTGCAGTCTTAAAGTTGTAACTAACTTTCCTTCATGAGGAAGTCATAGTTTTAGGAGTTTATTTTTCTTCCCTATAAATAAGACCTCATCTATATCTATGAGGTTAAGTAGTGAATAGACAGACAGAGTTGATAGACATCTTACTATTTTTCCTAAGTTATTGTAATACTGCATATTTGATGAATACATGCCTTTGCTGAGTTTCTACATTTTTATCTGAGTTTGTCTTTCCTTCATTCTTCCATGGGGGTCCACACAGAAGGTGGAGTTTTACTTTAGTAAGTAGGAGTTAGACTTAGTTTTTTAAGTTAAAGTTAAAATTGTTGTTCCTGCAACCACTGGAAATAGAACCAGTCACTGTTCCTGCAGTAGTAGGTGCATAGATGTATGGCTAAATAATTAGAATTTCCTTCCAAGTATTTGATAGTCATCTTTCCTTTGGATAAACTAGATTTCCTTAACGGTTATTGCATTCAAAGTAGTAGTGACTTTTAGTGAAAACTAGAGCATATACTTTGCAGGCATCATCTCAAGTTCATGCTCCCGGATTGACATTTAATGAAAATCAGCATAGTACTTTGGTGGTAAGGGATGTCCAATCCTGAAACTAAAAGGGTGTTATATTGATTAGACACAATTTGTTTTCCTATACTATGTAGTTTGCATTAAAAGAGATGTAACTCGCTATCCCACCATAGAAATAGTATAGCCTTTTAGGGATAGTGAGTGTAATCTATGTACTTCCTATTGGAAAAGGAAGGGGCCTCAATACCCAGGGAAGCAATTTTGAGCTCTTTCCCTAAACAAGCCAAAGCATGCTCGACTAGGGAACATTAATATTGCAAAGCTCCAAGATAGTAGGGTTATGGAGACTGAAGGGAAGTAAGTGAAGTTCCCTTCAGAAGAAGGATAGGGTGCTACCATTCCATTAAGGTACCTATTGAATCCAAACAATAGACCGGCCTTGTAAACACTTAAAAACCCTTAAAACCCTCAAATTTTGCAGAGGTGACGTATAGTAGTTTTGAAGCCCAAAACCTAGAAAATTAGTTAGTACTCATCAAATGAATGGGGTCTAAGAAGAAAGTTTTGAATTCTTAGTGCAAGAAACTTGAAGAAATCCCTGATTTCTAGGAACAAGAGGGCCAATTGGGGCTCTTTCTTATAGCCCTATTTCTAAGGGAAAGTGTGAAATTAATAAGAAGGGCAATTATACTAAGTTGTCTTGGACAACAAAAGGAGTGTATTGTAAGGTCTTACATCACCACCATGATCCTACAAGTAGAGTTTGATGATTAATCAAGAAAGACCTAGAATAACTTTGAGATCTTGAGTGTTCTTCACCTATTTTGGGAACCAAGCAGATGGCAAGAAGTGAAGCTTGTTCAAGATAGAGGAGTGGGGCTTAGGATTGGGGGATCTCTGCATAGGAGGGATCCTATAGATCCATTTGGTGATCTCATAAGACACCTTAGGTCTTAGAGGTAGACTAAAAGAATGAACTAGTGATTAGTTCAGCCCGATCTCCCTATCACTTCTAGATCTATCTTAACACTTTATTAGAAGATTATCAACATTCATTTTCAGATCTCATACATTTCAAAATATTCAATGAAAACCATAAAATTCTTCCAATTTAGATAACCCATTATATTATTAGAAAAATTAAATTGAAATATAAATTAGAGTGAATTACAATTGAAATTTAATGAACTTTTCTTATTAAATCTCAGAGAATAAAATGGAGATAAAAGAAGAGACAAGATCTAGAATGAAAAGTCAGCTTTTTTTATTTTGTATTAACTTATTTGAAATGTATACCATTCAATGACAATTCCTATCATAAGACAACTCAATTAGAAAAGCAACTGTTAAATTTGTTTATTCTATTTTTGGAATAAAATTATACAATATATAGGGACCAAATCAAAAAATGAAAAAAAACTTTGTTCAAACTAGAAATCTCAAATCATCATTGCATATCTTGGAAATAATTTTATAGAGTAATGATTGCAACAAGATTCAGATGGGAGGATACATATTCAAAAAACAAGATACAACAATTTTTTCATATGAGACAAAATAGTTACAAACGAATGTTGGAGATAGCCCAAATTTGAACAGTTGTCAATATGGATTTTTAAGATCAACTTTGTAATTTGTAATGAGATCATACCCACAATAGGTGAACCACAAAGATAAGGTATCTCTATCAAATATTTTTCCTCCCTCTCCATGTTACTTTGAATTTTCCTTGCTTGTTCAATCGCTATCTCCAAATGGAATTGCCTTTATGTCAGTTATCACCTCCCAAATAGTAATATCTTATTCTTCATCTACCACTACTATATTTGGGCCTGAATTGTGGTGAAAGGTCATCACAATTGCGACAGCCACCTATTGCCCAAGTGATGATACTATGAATCGGCTCACATTGGATAGACATCAAACTTTTGTTGTCACAAATTGTGACGACAAGGGCATCCATCACAATTAAGATGGATAAAGTTATTATAACTTAGAACAAGGCAAGGGAAAGAGTTCATCTTCACATCATCACAATTATGATGGTAGAACATCACAAATATGACAGCTTAATCTTTCAGTTTGTCAGCCCAATTGGGATGGCTATGTTGTATGACTGGTGATTATCCATCAGAGTAGGTTGTTGTAAGTGTGATGGGTATGTGATAGTGAGGAATCTCATTTAGCAACTCAAGGTTATAAATCAGAGACTAGCCACTAGTTCATCCTAACAAGTGGAACAATTAAATCCTTTCACAAGGTAGACTTAACAATGTTTTGTAAATCTATTTACTGAGTGTATACTTCATTGCATGTTTGTAAATCCTTTTGCATCGTGGACCTAGTAGTCCTTATTACTCCTTACAAGGAAGATCATCAGAAGTGATCCTTGTAAGTCTTAATAGGCCAACTTTATATTCTAGTACTAAAGTTTGTGGGTATCATCCCAACCCCAATTTTACTTTCTATTTGGAAGGTTTCTAGGTTATCACATTGTGTGTTAAAATGTTATGAATTTTTTAATGTTTTTAGTTTTTCATGCATGCAATTAGATCAGAATACATATGAAGGATTAATTGGTGAATTAAGATTAAGTTTTATTGGTTACCAATTCACCCCTCCCCTCTCAGTAACTTATCCTATATTATATTTCAAACAATTGGTATTAGAGCTTTGTGGTTCTCAAAGAAGAAGTTTAATAGCTTAAGCAAAGATCAGAGGCAATGGAGGTATTCAGACTTGATAAGGCTATTAATAATGAAAAGCTAGAATTGAAATTGGTGATGCGGGAGCATCTTGACCCTTCATACATTATGATGAATTTCATAATATTGTAATATTTAAGTCATTTATAATTTCCTATAACCATATTAAAGAAATGGTTAAAATCCTTAACTTTGCATTGTGACATATTAAAAATTAGAAAAAAATATTTTTGCATTGTAATGGGAGTGCTTAAAGAAGCATTGAAAAATGTACAAGGGTTAAAAGAATGTGTTGGGTTGGTTTAAAAGGTGGTTGGGAAGTTTTAAACCACCACAACTACTTTAAAATCATTGTATTGTTCATTAAAAAGAGAGAGGGATTAATGAGAAGAAGAATAGATCATTTTTTATACAATTGGTTTTCAAGAACTTGTCATTTTTTATTGGTTTTAACTATTTTACTGTTGGTTCCAAGTCTTGTACGGCCATGTAAACCCTAAAACCTTTGTATTTTCTATACATTTGAAGAGTAGGATGATTAATATTCTTTCTCTTTTTGGTTTGGAACAATTTTGTTAAGTTTTGAAGAAGTTATGCTAGTTTTGGTAAAAGTGGTCATTTGCAGATTTGAGGATGCCCAGCTATAGTTGGATTTATATATTTGGTACGGGAATATTTGGATGAAAAAGAAACTCTAGTTGTATTCATTGGAAATATATATGAACTAGATTTTACTTCCAATTGGTTTGAGTCATTTTCATTCACATATGTGTCAGTTATGTTCATTTTAATGAAGACTTGTTTTTAAGGATTTGTTTTGAAGTTACAGGTAATGATTGGTGCTTATAGAACAATTTATAAATTAGAAAAATTAATGGCTTATGTAGTGCCTCTCCCATTTGACTTTTGTAAGTCATCTTGATGGATGCAACCTTGCTGATCTTTTTTTGAGATGGGATCATGATTGTGACCCTGAGTGATCTACACTATCAAGGTGTTTGGATTTATGTTTCTGTATCAGTTGCTTTGTTTATGCTTTTCTATAATCTATGAGATTATGTTGTGATTTTTGGTTCACTAAGGTTTGTGCCTGTGGTTACCAAGATCGATGCAGTATCATGAGGTTGTTTCGTGATCACAATGAGATGTGTGCAGAGATTTCACTATGTCCTATTACCATGCTACACTGGACTAGGTTCCTGTAGCAGTGGTTCATCATGTTTATGACTATGTTTGCTTATGAATTTTAAGTGCCTTTTTAATGCAGTGTAATCAATCACTATTAAATGTTTAAGTAATTAGAATGGATTGTTCATGTTGGATTATTTGGTTATGTGTTGTAGACATTCACCTTGTCTTATTTTGATTAGAGAGATATTTGTTTCTCATGTTATGTTTATATTTGAGATGACGTAAGGGTCAGATGTTACTCTTTGATTCTAGTATCATAGATATTAGACTACTATGTTGTTTAGTTAATCATATTGCATGATGATTCCATTTTGAGATGACAGTGTGTTTTATGATGATGTCTGGTTATCTGGTATTTGGACATACCTCTAATTATGTTATGTGATGGATTTAATGCTATGGTTATTTACTTCATTCCTGTGTTGTTATGCTTTATGTGAATGTGAGTGATGTAAATAGATTATTTTAATATAATTAAATAAATGGTTAAATTAGGTGATTTAATGCATTTATTGCTTTGGCTATGTTATTATATGCAATTGCACTTGATCGTGTTGTTTAGTGTCCACGATTTATATCCTTGGCAGTGGCACATGGAGTTAGTGATTCGGCCATTCATATTTTACCAATGTTGTCCCTGTATGGTCGACGTACCCTTAATTTAATGTTTAAATTAAACCTTTTAGTGATTATTAAATCCGAACTCATTTGCATTATGTGATTAGACCAGTGAGCGTGTCTGTGCATTTAGAGTTTCGCTTTGTCGTGAAAGTTGTTTAGGAGATTTTTTTGTTTTTGAGTTTTTCGGGCTATTTAATTGATTTATTTTAATTTCTGGTAGCTTTTCCATAGATGAATTCCTATTTATAGGAATAGCCTATTTTTGTTTGGGTCAATTCGGGGTTTAACTAGATTGGCTGGTTAAATGCCCTAATTGATTATTCACCCAAAAAGGAATTTAATTCCTCACTTCTCACTTTCAAATTGGAAAGTTGGAGAGTAAAACCCAAAATCCTCTTCATGAGGATTTACTGTTTTGTTTGTTGTGAGAGCTATGGGCATGGGATCATCACGAGCTTGAGCTCGTTGGATCTAGCTTGGGGAAAGCTTGGATTGCCGTGATTTCAGCCACTTCTACGGGCATTTTATTTTCTAGTTCTATTTTTTGTTTTTGCCCTTTTGGCTATGAAGTAGGGCTTTCTTGTTTTATTGTTTCGGCTCTATTTCTGCTTCTATTTTTGGTAGTTGTTTGATTGGAGGCTGAGAACTAGTGTTCCCCTCTGTTTCTATATGTTAGTGTAGACACCTAAAATCCTTTAGAAAATAAAGTATTTTTATTTTCTGAAAAGTCCTTGATGACATCATCATTTATTAATTAATTAATTATTTAATTTATTTATTTATTTTTATGCCATTAAATCCCCTTGTCTTAATTAAAAATATTTAATTAAGGAATCCCTCCCAAAAATGTTTAAATCTTATTTAAACATTATTTTTCTTATTTATTAATTATTTAATTAATAAATTGATCAAAAATCCCAAAATAAATATTTAATTTATTTTTTGCCCAAAACTTGGCCAATTTCCTTAAGATCACTAACCTCTTCCAAAATCTTCTAATCCTTCTTTAATTTCGATTAAAGGCTAATCCCATCATTTTCTACCCCTAATCCCAACTCAAAATATTTAACTAAGGTCAAATATTAATTCTCATATTTATTAAAAATGTTTTAATAAATATCTCCTCAAACCAAACCTATGAGATAAATAAACTTTATTTATCCTAACCCTAAGCCTATCCCTAAAACCCCCTTCTTAGCCTAATCCACCCCATCCACCCATACTAACCAAGCTTAGCTACTAACTCACCCACCCTCATTGAATGCCATCCACTTGCATATCTCTAACAAGCTTAGTCTAATCCTAAACACCTCTAATCCCACCCCTAACCTTGTCACATTCCCTAAGCAAGCTTAAGACTTTCCTAAGCCAAGCAAAGTCAACAATCTCAACTCCCTCCAAAATATCCCAACCACTAAGCCTTCAATGCTCTTACAAGGCCATAAAGACTCTTACAAGCCCCTTTATTGCTCTTACAAGCTATTAAGAAGGGTCTTTATGAAGATATTATCCCTTGAGCCTCCTTTGTTGACTCATCCTTGCCCTTTTCTCTATCCACTCACCCTGTAACATGTGTCACTCCCTGATTGGTTGTAAGGAAGCACAATCCATGTGCTCTCCTCTCATGCAATCCTAACCCTCCTTAACCATTTCCCCATCCTTGCATCTTAGCCCTCAAACTCTCAAGCCCTTTGCCTATAAATTGAATCCCCTCCCAAGCCATATCATCACAATCCTTGAGTTAAAGTTATAATGCTAGTTTGAGAAGCCAAAGCCCTTAACCATACCCTTATAATACCATTTTGAGAGTAAGTTTTACATCAAATCCATTCACCCAAGCCAAAATCATCAAGAACGCCATTGAAGCTAGTTTGAGAAGCCTTGAGCATACATACCAATCCTCTACTTAGACTCATCTACCAAGCAAAGAGCTAAATTCCTATTGGGAGAGTCTATTCATTTGGCTCACATTCCTAATTAGGGGTTCCTCTTTAGTCTCTCTTATATGTTATATTAATCTTTGTTAGTTAATGCTTTATTCTCTAAATAGATTAGTGTTTCTTGCTAACATATTAGTATACACAGTTAGTTCTACCTAGTTGGGCAGGTATGAATATTTTCTTTTTTTTTGGGATGAGGGTTTGGGATTTTGCACCGTTATGCTGGCCATTTTTGCATACGGTGTCTGATTCCATTTATTATTGGATTTTTGAGGTTTTTGTGCCCAAAGGCCAAATGGGTTTTAATTTTGAAGTTTTCCAAATTTTGATATTTTTACCTCATTTTGTGTGCCGCCCTGTTTTCTCAAGTTTTCTTGGCACAATGTGGATCGTGGACTTGGATGATCTATTTGGATATCAGTCAGACCACTTCTGCACTTTTATGTTGCATTGGGATGTGTGTTGCATATGTACTCCTGATATTGTGCTCGGTTGAGTGATTTCATACCTGTCATGGTTTCTTTTGGACCTTTTCTTTGTTTCATGGACGTTGGGATTCGTGTAAAATCCATACTCTCGGATTGAGGTCAGTTTAGTAAGTTCATGACTTTTGGTCTTGTTACATCATTGGGATTCATTTAGAATCCATACTCTCAGATTGAGGCTGGTTGAGTGATTTTATCATGTATGATTTTATTGGCTTTGGGATTCGTGTAGAATCCGTCCTCTTGAGTTGCTTTCAGTTGGGTGTTTATTTTGCATTGTGTTCTCATTCTTGTCCTTGTGTTATGATCTTCGTGATGGTGGTGCGCCACACACGAGTACATGCACGTACATTTGTCGAGTGACTTGCGAGGCCCGATCTTCCATGGTACTTCTGGAAGTTATGATCATTGGGGTTGGGATGGGAGTATGCATGCCCACGGGCATTTGTCATAGGATGAGCATGGGTAGGGTAGGGTAGCATATGGAGGGGGTTTCTATCTTGCAGCCCGATTATCATGGCATCATGGGTTGGCAGAGGAAGCTTTATATAAGTGATAATTAAATAAAATGTGTGAATGATAATAAAACTTAAGATAATAAAAAGGTTTAGGGTGCTAGAGCCTTTTCGTTGAGGGATGTTGAATCTGCACAAGTCCTAGCTTGGGCTTTTTAATGCCAAGAAACTCTCCATCATGTTAGTCCCTACTTAGTAGCCTTTTGAGTATCTAACTAGGACCTATACTCCTTGCATTGTCTTAGGTTCTTGGTTGCAGCTATCATACTATCTGGCGTAAGTGTTAGCCATGGATGTTCTTTTATGTGTTTGTGGTTAGATCTTTATCTCCATCAGCACGGTGGGTGCGGACCACATGGTTAGGAGGCGTAGCTACCTTCACCACTGCTAGGGACTAGTGTATAGAGACGGTCTCTTATCCTAGTGTGACCGTTGCTGGATGTTTTCACTTGGTATTTCGGGTTCCGGAGTATGCTTTCTTGTGATTTATGGTTTCATTGGGATGCTTGTATATCATGTTTAGATGATGTTAGTTTACTTGATGCATCCCCTTATCATGATGTTTAGCATATGATTAGATGATTTTATTTGATTTAGTAGTATATATATATTTCTTACTGCTATTTAGCATGTGATAGGTGATGTTATCTACTATAGGATTATCTTATGCGTTATCACTAGCATGTTAGATTTCCTTATGTTGTTATTGTGCATGTTTTTAGTAGTGACATCCCTATTATGACAGTACCGACAATCTGGTCAGTGGTTGGGGATGTTACGCGCAGAGGATGGCTAGGATCCACGATGGTCTTATGATGCTATTGGCAGTTGGGAGGAACCGTGTACTTATTTATTTGTTTAGTTCTTAAATGTATTTCTGTTCATTGCAATGTTTATTTCAGTATGCTCTTCGCTATTATGGTTTAGATGGATAGATGTTCCTCTTTCCTTTCTGTTGTTGCTCTCGAGTGTTCATTCCTCAATTTGCGTGGATCTGGTACTCCCCGATAAGCGGAGTAGTCCTCGCATGAAGTGGTGAAAGATCTCGCATGAAACTTGAGACCAATTTTCTTTCTCACGCAAGAAACAGGGGCTATCTAGGCTTGTCGAAGGAAAGTTCGAAAGTTGGTTTTGGACACCCTTTTGGTTTTTACACCTTCCTAGTTCATAACAGATTTTCTAAGGGTTTAAAATATATCATTTAAGTATAAGTTTACGTATATTCAAATATTTAATTCCTTATTCTTAAGATATATTTTAATATATGTGACAAATCTTTTGAGATAGGTTTCAGACCTCTCGGAGACAAGTTAAGGATTCTAGAAAATTTCAAGGCTTCAAAAATCTAGACTTAGCCAATTTTCAGGGCTTCAAGATTTCAGGCTTAGCCAAATTTCAGGGTTCTGCATTTTACCCCAGCTTGGTGTTTTTTTGATGAGTGGTCGTTTCTTGTGCCCTCATCTTGGTTGTGGTGGTTGTTGGCTTTTTTTCACATGTGTCAGTTTGGTAGTGGCGTTCAGAGATCTGTTGGTTACTGGGATTGCAGTGAAGTCTTCTGTTGTGATCTTTGTGATCCCTGTATGATGTTGTCATGTGCATTCATACTTGTAAAAAAAAATTCTTGGCTTGTATTTCATCCTTGTTTCCAAGGATCTCTGAGCGGGGCATTACATCTGGTATCAGAGCCCATGTTCAAACATTGGGATCTCTATGTTTATGTTGCCCTTGTAGTTGTTGTTGCGTTGGTTGAGTACAAGTGTCCTGGTGAGGACTCGTGATCTTTGTTGCTTTGTTATCTACTTGGGATGGATTTTCTTGTCCAGTAGATGTGACTTAGCAGTTTGTGGAGAAGGAAGTGAGTCTACCTAGTTTGGTAAGCAATATCGATGCGCCTTGTTTGGTTGATAGGTTGCTTGTGTGACCCTTTTTGGATGGAACCATTGATTGGTGTCCATGTGTTGGCTTTGAGAGCCTCTTTGTTTCTCCTTGTGGAGAAAGGTGCATTGCTTCCCTGTTTTCTCCTATTGCAAGTAAATAGATGAATCTTATTTGTGACTTTGTGTTATGTCATTATAATAATGAAATGGTTCCTTTCATTGAAAATGAGTGTTTATTGTGAATCATTGCAAAGAAGTAGGTTTGCATTATATCCTTGGGTTAATGACTTAAGTCCCCAATCTAATTTCTTCTTAAGCTTATGTAAAATTGTATTAATTTGATTAATATTTAAATGTTGCATTGCATGGAAAATGATTAAGGAAATTATTGTTTTCTACATATGCATGAGATTACTGATGGGATACTGCTTGATGTGTGTGAGTGTGTTCTCTAACATTGCTAGGATGATGTATTCCTTAGCATTGTGTGGTGATTTATCCCTCTTGTGTAACTGCACTCAGTCATCACCTGTAATGTGATTTGTTTGATGCCTTATTTTGTTTGGTTGGAGGTACTTTCTTCATGTTGTTGGGCTAGCATTTGTTTTTAGTATTTTTACTCTCTTGGAGTAGTCATCAAATTTTATCTATCGCTCCCTTTGTGACAGTTGTCACATTTGACTTATTGTTGAAATGAGCTCTTTTTGGCACTTACTGTTGGAATTGATAATTCCCCCATTTGGGCTCTTTGATTTTGTTTCATGATGACTATTCTAGATGTGTTTCACTGCTGCCCAGTTGTGTGTTGTGACTCTATCATGTTCATCTCGAACCTCTAGTAGTACGTACAAGGGATATTATCATGGAGAACATGCTAGTGTTTCTTTGTTAGATTTGTACAACCATGTACAGCCTAGAATCCTTGTATTTTATGGCCATGTACAGCCTATAATCCTTGTATTTTCTATACATTTTAAGAGTAGGTTGAGTAATCTTCTTTCTCTTTTTGGTTTGGAACAATTTTGTTAAATTTTGAAGAAGTTATGCTAGTTTTGATAAAAGTGGTCATTTGCAAATTTGAGGATGCTAGCTACAGTCGGATTTATATATATTGTTACGAGCATATTTGGTTAAAATAGAAACTATAGTTGTATTAATTGGAAAGATATATGAACTAGCTTTGATTTCCAATTGGTTTGAGTCATTTTCATTCACATATGTGTTAGTTATGTTCATTTTAATGAAGACTAGTTTTTAAGGATTTGTTTTGAAGTTACAGGTAATGATTGGTACTTATAGAAAATTTTATGAATTATAAAAATTAATGGCTTATATATGCAAAAAATAGACTCACGTAGGGTTTATTTAAAATTGGTTTGGTTTCATTTGGAGTCATTTTCAGAAAGTTATAAGATTCCCAAGGAAGGGTTACTGGTTTTACTTTTGATTTATGACAAAGAAAATGGGTCTACATGCAAAGACTATAATGTGGATTGATTATTTTTGGCTCAGCTTTAGATATGTTTTAGCATTCCTAATTTGAAACAAATCCTATGAAGGGTTTTGAAATAAAATATCAAGATTGAAAGTTATGAATAATGTACTCGGATATAAAAGTCAGGATATGCAAATGAGGAAGGGTTGATGATTTTGTGTTGGAAAATGCTTTATTTTGCCTCATGAGATGTCTAAGCATGAAATTTATTTCATGGATGTTTAAGGGATACTCAAGTATCCCAAGATTTGGTTTACTCCGTTGATGCTTTTTACATCAATTGGCTATTGGGAAATTTAAGAAAGAAAAGTAGCAACTCTCTCGATCCTTGAAAAGAAGAAAATATCTTACAGTATAGATGAATGAAAAACTCTACACTGAAGAAAGAATTGAAGATATCCATTTAGAAATTAATTCAGAGGAAGCCAATGAAGCAATTAGAGAACTATTGGAAAACAATGGTAACCTTTAAGAAGAAGTAAGAAAGATGAAAAGAGAACAAGAAATTCAGTTAGTAAGATTGTGTGAAATCATGGAAGAGAAAAACAAGACAAAAGAAGAGTTAGGAGGAAAGAACAATGAAATTCAACATCTATCCCTTCAATAGGAAAACTTCATTTCTTAGCGCACTAATGCAAATGAAGAAATCATGAATCTAAGATTAGACAATGAAAGATTGCAAAATGATCTAAACATTGAAAAGCGAACCAATGAGAGGATGATGAAATCTCAAATAGACATGAATCAATTGAATGAGAAAAGCTAATACAGATAGAAAGGCAAAGTAGGAATTGTATATATAGAAGAAGGTGAATCATCCAAAAAAGGAGCTCAAAAGAATCAAAGACCTACTTTCAATCATTGTGGTAAGTTAGGTCATACATCAAATAAATGTTGGAGTAATGGTAAAGCTAGATTCAATGGAAAATGCTACAATTGCAATAAGCATGGTCATAGAGCTAATGAATGCAAAGAGAAACCTAAATTTCAAGGCAAATGTCATAAATGCAAGAAGTATGGGCACAAATATTTTGAATGCAAAACAAAGATATTGAACCTAGTAGAACATATTGTAAATGCTATATTTTGTGGGGACTACAGTACTTGGTGCAGATGTCATTGCTATGGAGAATTTGGACAGATTGGAATAAACTGTGTAAAACATCACATGAGGACAAGAGACACCACTAAAAGATGTTTTATTTTTTTATAACTTGGACATCTTGCCAAGAACTATATGAACACTAGAAGAATTGAAGATGAAAAGAAAGCCAAGGCTGATAACATTAGAAAACAAATGAGGCAGTAGTGGATTCTAAAATCTTCTAAGAATGCAAGTCCGAGAAATAAAGTAAATGTCACTCAAGAATTGGGTGACTCAAGCATTTCTACTTGATATCCCACAAGGATAACTGGAACTAAGATTATGAAGTAGACATCCTACATCAGTTCCAATAATGCAGAAGAAAAGATCCATATCAACATTCTAGATGCAAAGGGATCACCAAGTATCTAAACAAATTCTAGAGATTACCAAGCAAGGTCAGGTTGCAAGACCCTACTGAGCAAGGTTGGGAGTAACTAAGTTATTGTGTGGACATGGAGTCATTATTGGCTCTACAAAAAAATTAATTCAAACCAAGTGGAAGAGATTCTATCATCAAGAAAGTGATCATACGAGGCATGTATGGTGATTTGAAAGAAAATTTTGTTAAAATGGATGAAATCAAATTCATTTGTCACGTGAATTTCTCAAGAGCTTATGTGAAGAGTGATTTTTGTGCATCTAAACAATCTATATGAATTATTGTTGGGGTTTTCCATGTTTTCTGAAACCCTACCAAGCAATGGCATCCTCCCATAGCAAAACTAAGAAAGGATCTGAAATGTTAGTCTAAGGAGTTGAATGGAAAGCACAAGATTTCAAATTGAGTCTGGCAATTGCAGAAACACATGATCCTAATGAAGCTTAATCACAGATTCCATCTAAAGTACTTCTGGTTAATAATATCCACTCACATTTTCATTGTTTGATTCAAGATATAGGAACCCTATAAATGGATGAAACTTTGGAAAGGTTGTGTGTGAATGGTGCATTGAAACTTGAGCATCAATACCTAGAAGCCAAGGGTTTAACCCACATTCCACACATGCCCCAAGAATTTTAGATAAAGTGGATAAGGTTTATCCTTAGCCATGTACACAATGGGCATCTATGGTTGGAATAGCCTATATTGGTAACAAAGAAAATAATTCATTAAATTACAGGACTTCTGATGTTGGCCAAGGAAAAAACCACTAAAACCCTAAGTCAAGTAGAAAATTGAAAAGAAAACTCTTGCCAAATGGGATGGAAGAGGAATGAAGATCAGCTATGTAGCTAACATGGAGTTGGAGTTTTGAATTCACATAATTGCACACAAAATATATAGCTCTAGTCAACTCAATAGTGTATCATGTGAAGCAGTGGATCTCGCTCTCAAGGTGGTGAAAAACATGTCCTTCGACCTTGCCAAATTGATGTTGAACCAATTCAACAAAAACATGGAAAGCATCAAGACATCGAAGAATAACCCATCTAATTTTGGTTCACTTCTAACTTTTTTATTCTTCTTTGTAGAAAAGTTTTCATCCTCAAAAGGTATAGTTGTATGGAGAAAAGATGTACCTATACTTTATCAAATCAATGAGTATATAGCAAAAATGGGAGAAAATTATGTTAGTATCATGGAAAATTATTATGACTCATTCAAGGATAATATGAATAAAAAATTCAAAATTCCAAAGAAACTTGTAGAAGACTACAAGGATGATGTTTGTTTTATGGTAAATTGTGATAAAGTGTACATATAAGTAGTTAGACCTAGGCTGGTATGAGTCAAGCCTCTAGCCTATGAGGTTAACATTGATGAAACCAATGATATTATTAAGGCATTATTAAATGAACCTATGGATCCCAAATCCACATATTTTGGAATGTACAATGAAGCCAAAGCCAAAATTGAACTAGAGATAAAGCTTCCTTAGACTATCAGTGAAGGAAAGAAGAGGATGGCAAAACTAAGACAAACTAGTTTTACTCTGCTATTGACAGAAGGTAAAGGAGATGATATAATAGAAGATGATGCAAAAGATGAGGGAGATGAAACAAAATCAAAAGAAGAAGAGCCAGTCAAGAAGCAAAATGAGGTTATTATAACCAAACCTACCAAGTCATCTACTACAGTATTTACAAGAAGAACATCTAGAAAGAAACTAAAATTGGGTGAAGAAGTAGAGGATGTAATTTTCAAATGAACTCCACCCACATTTCAAGAGAGATTGAAAGAAATTGATTCTAGAGCTAGCATTGTAACACCCTGCCAAGGGATCTAAAGAATTAACCTAAAGTTTCACTAAGTTTGGTAGCATTTTTTTTTTTTTTTTGAAACATGAAAGTTAAAACCATTCATAACATAGTAGCGAAAGAAATAACATCATTCAACTCAAAGTAAACATAAACTTACATAAAAGGTTACATTCTTCAAGAATCCCTTAACATTGAATCACATCTAATTTAACTATTAATAATTCCATCTAATACTACATCCACATAAAATAATAATGAAAAGTCTAACGTTCTTTAACCAATATACTTTGTTCCAAATGTCCCTTAATAAATTACATTACAAAAAGCTCAATCATCCACTATACATGTCACAGGGTATGAAAGACATAAAAGAATATACATGCACTAAATAAAGTACATCATTCTATTTTAATCCATGCTGCAAGTACAATAAAGTAAATGAAACCAAATACCATACATGAACATCATCATAGAAAATATAAACATCCATTGTAAAAGATAACCAATAATCACAACACATAATTATCTAATTGCACGGTTCCTCCCAACTGTAAATAGCATCATTAGACCATCGTGGGTCCTAGCCATCCCTCCATGTGTAACATCCCAAATCACTAAAGAGATCATCGGTATTATCATAGTAGGAATGTCACTCCTAAAACATACTACATCATATGCAAAAAGAAATCTAACATGTTACAATGTATGCATAAGAAATCTAATCATGCAAAATAAAGCATAAGATAAATAAATAACATCATCTATCATCAATATAAGAATACACGTCCACTATCATAATCCATGAAATAGAATGAAGATAGATGCCAACAAAGAATGCATCAGCCACTATGTCTTAGATGGATCTCAAATGATTAGAGTGGAAAAGCACTACCACCCGACCACGTGGAACCTAAATGGTCCACTCCCATTGCATTGAGGAGATAATCTCAAGTCCCAAACATGCTATCAAATCACATAGCACAAATACTCTCTAAGTCTAGGAATCCTAAAAGTATACTAACTCAAAGGTTCCAATCACAAACCGACATCTAATCCCAGAGGCACACAAAGACATGTAGGAAACCTAATATGTAAGCAAGAAAGTGTCATCGCACAGATCATGCTAGAGTTACCTTGATAGTCTCTCAATAGACCTCGGCCCCCTAGTGATCCCTATGCGGCCACTAGTATCCTCTCGTACTGATGAGGCATACTACAGAATGCAAGGTTGCAACCAAGTGTTCTCTCTACTCCCATCCTAGTTTGTACTAGCACTCGAGCCATGGGCGAGAACAAGCAATTATCTTATTAGGTTCATTTAAGTCAGTATTAGGTGTAACGTTTTCACTTATTAAACAACTTACAATGAGTTACCCTAGCAACCACTTAGGGTCCCGGCCCCCACTGCAAGCCACTTCCTGACACTACAAGTAGATAAACTACCCTAAGCTCATAGAATCATAAATCACAAAATCACCATAGTCCTATACAAGCGACTGGAAAAATACCAAAAGATAATCCACAATAAGAGTACCAAATCTCCATGAGCAACTAAAAACATCCATAGATAATCATGACCACAACATTTCTCTATTGGCAACTGAAGGTATCACTAATAATCACAATATCCATTGGTTCTCAACAAGCAACCAAAAAGTATCTCAAATTAATATTGATCGAAGACTCCAAAATGGTCAAATCAAAACATGTCACAACATGACATCATCAAGATCAGATAAACAATTCAATTCCATCAAAGTGATTGGAAAGTAATCTAAATAAAACTGATCAATAACTCATAAAAAGGTTACATATATCACAGCTTACACAAGAAGACTAAAGACAATATCAATCAACATGCCATCACATAACCATGGCTGCGTTTAAAAGATCGAGATCAAAAGACATCATTATGACATCACAATCATAACCCCCAAGCCTTTGGTAGATTTCCTATAATTGGTCAACAATCTAGTCAACCCAAAAACCCAAAATAGATAGCATAGAGCAAATACAAAATGCAAGCACATGTTTTGGTTTGTTAAAATTGTGAGATTTCAGTTTTCAATATCAAGTGTATAAGATTCTTCATTTAATCTCCAAATCAACCTATTTATCTCTTCAAATTAACATAGAATTATCCCTCCATTATTTTAAAACAAAAAAAAAAAAATTAACTGTTGATATCAAGAAGCATATTCCATGATTTAATTAAATTAATTATAATTTAATTAACCACTATGAAAATATAGAAATGCACAAAGTTATCCCTTTTTTATTCAAGTCAAATTTTCTCAAAATATTCAAAGAAAAATAACACTTATTGGTTTTCAATTGATATAATCGAAGGCTTTATTAAGAAACAATAAATTATTCCTTAACTAAACATCTTCCATTGTTAATCAATCATAATTAAGTAAATTTTAATTTAATTAATTAATAATCTCCTATCTCAAAATGCCCCTATTAACATTAATTTAATGATTTATTTATTAATCTATATTAATAAAAATATTTATTAATTATTTAACAACAATCATTAAATAATATTCTTATATTGAAAACTTTCATAATAATGTTATTGTTCATATTTAAAATAATATTAAAACATTTGTTAAATGTAAAAATTTAATATCAAATACTGTCGTGGGTACACTGCTTACGCAGGTACCATGCGACCCATGATTGCGGACTGACATTAACGTCAGTGGGGAGCATGAAAAGTTTAATATAACATGTACCCGCATTAATTATAATGGTCGCAAGCTTTTTTTTAATCCTGCGGACTATATTCGAAGCAAGGCCATGCAGCCCGTGGGTCGTAGGTACCCTGCGAACATGCGGGTACTCTGCGACTCGTGCAGGTACGTCGTCAGTAGTTGGGGGGTACGTGGGGTCCCTCCCCAAAATCGTTTTTAAATTTTAAATTTATTTTTTAATAAATGTTTTTATTTATAAACGTTTTCCACATAACAATTTAATATCGACAATTTAAAAGAATTTTCAGAGCTAATACATGTACATATATATATGTATATGTATATGTATATGTATATATATGTATATGTGTACATGTATATATACACGCATATTGCTATTAAGCACTACAACATTTATTTATTTTTATAATAAACATATATATATATATATATATATGTATGTATGTATGTATGTATGTATGTATGTATGTATGTATGTATGTATGTATGTATGTATGCAGGTTTGTATATTTTTTTAAAGGAAAATATACATAGTTATTAACAAGAAGGGCTTTCCAATTCTATAAGTTAAGAATTTCCCTTTAAATAATTGTTCTCTAAATTTACCTATTAATCCTTCTAATAGGTTAATCCATATGCATCTGAAACCCCAGTCCACTAAATTCCTCAGATCTATGCATGTGGAATTTTTCTCATTTAGAATTTAACTACCCATGACAAAATGCATACAACCAAAATATTCAACATATGAAAATCCTCAGAAAGCATTCAGAAGACAGGAAGTGCAAGAAGTGAAAATAACATATGCAAAAATCACGAGTGTCTACCTGGACACTGATGCTAAATCACTTCTCCTCAGAATCTGCAGAGCAAGCTCCTTCCTTCTCCAATGTTCCCGGGTCCTCCAAAAACGCTCTTTGAGCTTCTAGGAGTGCATGAATATAAAGAACTCTTAGGAAGCACCTAGAATATTTCTAGAAGCAACCAGAATACAAGATAAGCATTGACAACTAAGCATGAGCCTATTCCAACCTTCTAGATGAGTCACAAGGTTGTAGACACCATGTGCTTAATTTGTGTGCTAACTCCTATGTTGTAGACGCACGTGCATTCAAGAAGTGTGCTTAATCCTAGGTAGACTTATAACTTTTATTTTAATTCTTTTATTATTTTTATTATTATTATTTATTTATCATTTTATTATTACTTTTATTATTACTTTTATTATTATTAATTTAATTTTTTTTTATTTAATTCTTTTACTCAATTAATTTCCCACTTAATTAATTTAAAATCAAAATATCAAAATATCATAACATTATATTAATTTTTCCAAAATAATTAAATTATTAATTAAATCTTTTAATTTTAGATTTAATTAATAAAATATTCACCATAGACCTCCAAGATAAGATATGAAAACCCATCATAGAACAATCCACACAAAATCAGTCTAAGGGGTTAAAAATTACGAATTACATCATCTGATGCATTCGATGGGTAAACATCTCAGATACTTGTCCTACCTCTCTAGGACAATTGGTTTAAGGGTTTAGGATTTGGACTTGAGAATTTATCTCCCCTCTCTTATCATTGAGATAGTGCGATAGGGTATGCTCATCCTGGCAACTCAAGGAAGTCGATACCCGGTACCTGCAACTTGCATGAAATCCATGCATGTACATTATATATATATATATATGCTAAGCTAAACAAGCAATGGCAAGAAGTGGTGCATCGTGTAGATCTCGACTAGCAGGTGACTACGACTCCCTTCCTTAACCACATCAAAAATGCCATACATAAGAAAACAAACACGCACACCATACACATGCAAGTATGGGGTAAGTATCCATAAGAAAACACATGTGATAATAACCATCTAACTAATCATCATCAATAACTGAAAGTAATGTAATAATCATCATACATATGTGAAATACAGAGTCTAAGTAATCACATCATATATCAACTAAATCTGTAACACAATATCTAATAATCTCAAAATAATGCTACTAACCATCAACATAAATCTAGCCTAAACAGAGTTTGACCATGATAGCAACAATGTATCTAGAAAAAAGTAAATGAAGGTAGGCACTACAAGCATGACAAATTTTAGATCATTGAATTATGAGACCAAAAATGCAGAGGAAATGTAGCAAGTTGAAGACATGGTTATGCCTAAACTAGTTAAATGGAAATACTCACTAGACCAACTTGCACAGTAGATTCCTAATGAATTGATGGAGAAAATCAAGCCAAGATGGGAACATGCCAAAAAAACTATAAAAGATATAAATGAGCAGACTCTGAGGCAATTTATGCCAATTCTTAATGAAAAAGAAGTAAAAGAGTCCATCAAGTAGAATGAAGTAAAACTTACTTTGAAATTTAACAACTACTTGGTACCGGTTAATGACATTGAACATGTGGTGAAGAATGCCACTAATACATGGAAGAATATCTACAATCTTCATAAGCAAAGTGATTTTGTTGTTAATTTAAGTGATAAAGAGGATGATGGTGAAGATGACAAGGAAGAAAATGATGATGAAGAAGAAACAAATTATAACAATATAGATGATGAGGAACAAGAACAGGAAGCCACCAAGAAAAATCTCCCTAAGATTTAGAGCATTGAGGAAATAGACCCTAAAAAGATTGCAACAATTGTTATAGCCTCACTTCCTCATTCTCTGAGCAAAGCTTTAAAGCCATCAAGCTCAGAGAAAGCTACTGCTAAGTTGGTTGTGAAAAACATTGCAAATCCAAGCACTCAACCAATCTTTGCACTTGTTCAACTCAATACTTAATTGACTAAAGTGACCAGCACTTCATCTACCGAGTAGTCAGTGCTTCCTTCTTCATCAATTTTGGCTGCTCAACAACAAAGTATTCCTTCAATCAGTACAGTATCTACATTTGTTGCTAGTCCTTCCATTTCCACTATTGTTACTATTCCAAGTATGCAAATAATTAGAACAAAGATAGTTGAGAGAAAGCCTCAACCGAGTACTAAGGTTTCTAGTAGAGGAAAAGATAAGGAAGAAGAAATTGATGTTGAGGAGGATATAGTTATCTTGAATTGGGATATTTCTACTCTGAATCTTGACAAAATGCATATAGTAGGTGAGCTATTACAGAAGAAAGCTAAGCAATAGTGGCTTAGAGAAGAGAGAAACAGAGAAAATCAAGTGCTAGAAGATCCAAAGAACATCCTTGCATATGCACTCAACACTAAGGTTGATACTTCTCAATCTATTTTGGCTCAATCGATAGAACTGGTCCAAAAATTCAATGAATTTGAATGGACAAGAGAAATTGTTACAAAGAGTAGAGAAGAAATTTGAAAACAAAGTATTGGAGCTATTTGCAAAAAAGATTGCAATATACCAAGTAGAATTGTCTACTAATCTTATCTCATTGGAAACCTTTGCCAACAATGTCACTTCTCTATTTGGTAAACTATGTGATACATCTACCTTTACATAGGAAATCAAAGGTAAACTCTCCAAGATAGATGAAGATCTAAAGGCAAGTGCACACCAGTTGTCACTTGGCCCAATCTACAATTCTTCTCATTACACAAAGATCAGATTTTTGATTGATATGCAAGTAGAATTACTAAGGAAACAAGCCAGAATAAGGGACATAGTTGTAAATATACAAGGCATTATTCTTCCAAACATGGATGCATTGTAGAAACATATTGCACATGCAAAAACTCTCATCCATGATAACAACTTCTCCATAGCTGATCACATGATGGAATTATCAGCAGAAGTTTAGATTGCATTGCATACAAGAAAAGTGTTGCAAGAAAATTGGGACAAGACAATGCCACTAATTTTAAAGGTACATTCTGACTTCTTGTCACATTTTGGCATTACCATGTAGCATACACATTTGGCATTTATGTCAAAAGGGGGGAGAAGATGTAATATAAGATGTAATATGTAAAAAGGGGAGAATATGTGATGATACAATAAAAGGGGAGAAGATGAGAAGATGTATATAATGTGTAAAGTATATTGAATTAATATGTATAGGGGATCATCATAAAATTATACATAGACATGTACAGATATTCAAATAAACATCTCTCCAAAAAGTAATTTTCAAAATTTTTAAAAATAGAGTACATTAGCGTATTGAAGACACTGGATGGAGACTTAAGATTGTTTTGAACTCTTTAATAATTTAGTTTTGATTGATAAGTGTTTTTGTCACTAATGCCAAAGGGGGAGATTGTTAACATTACAGTCAAGTTTGTTTGTTAGTGACACACACACACACACTTATTTAGATGATTAGTATCTACCAAGATTATTGTACAGTTAACAGTGTTAACCAACTAATTTAGGCTTTACTGAGTTCTATAGTTGCTACCAAGTTCTAGGAACAATATTTAGTTTACACCAAGTAGTATCTACCAGGTTGGTGATTATTAGTGCAAACAGAGCTTCATAGTGTTTACCGAGTTTCTCAGTGCAAACCAAGTTCTCCAGTACTTATCAATTTTTTAGTTTCAGCAATGAGAATCTAATGTCAGCCAAGCTATATAGTGTCAACCAAGTGATTCAGTTTATACTGAGCTCACAAAGATGTTGTTGACTAAGCTAAGCAATATCAACCAAGTGATTTAGTTTATATGTCAAGTTTTGTACTATTCACTGAGTCACTAGTATAGACTGAGTTTAGACAACTTGGAAGTGATTAGTATGAACTAAGCTTCTACTTCTACCAAGTGCATGACAATGTCGAGTGAAAATGGTTGCCGAGTATCAGAACTTCATCGAGTTTGTCTTCAGAACTCGAGTACTAGCAATTGGGTCAACATTCTATATTATGGTGAAACTTGTATTGTAGTCGACTTAGATGAATTGTAAATTGGATTACTATATATGTAATGTATTATATCACATCCAAACATGATGAATATGAACAAATGGTAAGAAGATATAAGAGAAGAAGAGAAAAGTAAAAGGCTACAACAGTATAACAAGTGGAAAAGATTTATCTATCACAGCATGGTGATCATTACACTCTAAAGGAATCTCATTCAGAAAATCAAGGTTGCAGATCAAAGATGAGCCATTGGTTCATCCTAATAGGTGGAACAGTTAAATCCTTTCACAAGGTAGACTTAACAGTCTTTTGTAAATCTCTTTACCAAGTGCATACTTCATTGTATGTTTGTAAATCCTTTTGCAAGGTAGACTTAGCAGTCCTTATTGCTCCTAATAGGGCAAATCATCAAAAGTGATCATTGTAATCCTTAATAGGCCAACTTTATACTGTAGTACCAAAGCTTGTGGGTGTCATCCTTACTGTAGTTTTACTTTCTATTTGGAAGGTTTCTGGGTTACCATATTGTGTGTTAAAGAGTTATGAATGTTTTAATGCTTTCAATTTTTCATGCATACAATTAGATCAAAATATATATGAAGGATTAATTGGTGATTTAAGATTAAGGTTTATTGGTTACTGATTCAACCCTCCCCTCTCAATAACTTAGCCTATCTTATATTTCCAACAGAAATACCATTGCAATGCCTTGTCATGAAAATTGCAAGTAAACAACTTAGCTAAAATCCTATGGTCATGGGCATAATCACTATATAGGACTAGAAAAGTTTTATGATAAGTCATGGGGCCACCTTTACCATTATAATTATCAAGGTGAGGGATATCAGCTTGTTGAGGGGAAGAAACATAGAATGTCTAAGAACAAAGGACTATCCATATTGCATGTAAACACCTTGAATTTAGATTGAGTTAAGGAAGCCAGTTGTTGCAAGGAAGAAACAATTTGAGCCAAACTAATTATGATAGAATCATTAGACGAAATAGTTGGCATAATTGACATATTTGATATATTAGGAAAAGTATATGAGTGTCTAGGAATAGAAGGTGCTACAGGTGGGACACTTGGAACCATGGTAGTAGGAGGATTAAGATAAGTGTAAGGAAAACTATTGCATGAAGGTTGTGAGGTAGGAAATGAAGTAGGCAAAACACTCATGTGAAGGGAAGGAATAGGAAGGCTTATACAAGTAGGATTTGATAGTTGAATAGATGTAGTCACAATAGGTGGCACATATGTAGGGATGTTGGATATAGGCAAGAAAGTAGGCAAGAAAGGTTCAACACTAGTGACAAGTGGAAGCATACCTAATTCAGATGCAACTTGAGTAAGAGGCTCAACATATGAATGGACAAGGTGAGTAATACTATGTAAAATAATAAAACCATTGTCATTATTATGGATCATTTTGTTTATAACTTCAAGAGAAGCAATAGTATCTATATTGTGATTGTTTCAAATAAACCAATTTTGCATATTTTCAATCTTAGTAGCAAGATTGTGGACTTGGGAAGGAGGAACTCTTAAAGCCTCTTCTTCATCATGAGATAAATGAGAATAGTTATTCTCCATAGAAGGATTAGGATCATGGAAAACGAAATTGTCATCAAGGTTTCTAAAGAGGGGGGAAGAATATTTTGGATCGAAAAAAGGCATGAGTCTATGACTTCTCCTCATGTGAGTGCTCTAGGAAGGGCTTCAGGTAATAAAACTCATATACAGAGCAAGGAAAGAGTAAGATTACACAAAGGAATCTATCATTTAGTTATGAAGTAGATCTAAAAGAAGACAAAGCATACACAAAAAACACAATGTTATCTATATGGAAGTAAATGCATAAAACATGTAAAGAGAGATGATGTATTTAACTAAATAATGCAATCTCTATATACCAAAATGTATAAGGTGAAATGTGAAGCAACCTAAAATATCTCAATTACTACATATTTCATATGCAGAATTTGTGACCTTATATCTCAAAGGGAATTTAAGGAGATAGATTATTTCAGTTTGAAATCTAACATTATTACCTAGTAGATTAATGCAATCCAAATGATGGAAGGCTAATAAAACAAAGATCTAACAGTTATATAATTAGAGAACTTGAATGAAAGATCCTTAAAACCCTAATTGTAGAAAATGCAAGCAAATAAGTAGGAAGAAGCTATGATTTATAGTTAAATAATAAAGATGAAGTTCAAGTAAATTTACTAAAATGAATAAAGAAAATAAAATACTATACTTGAAAGGTAAATGGAATATTGGATGCAAATTTATGCTCTTTATACTATTCTTGGCAATGAACAGACATGACTTTGGACCTAAAACCAAGATCTACAAAACCAAGAAATTGTTTGGCTCTAGGGTAGAGATGACTTTTTGGGAAAAATAAGAAATGCATCCTAGTCTAGGATAGAGATGACTTTTTGAGACAAGGAAGAAACATGTCCCAACCCTTTTGTGTTTGATCCTTCAACTAATTTTGGATCTATGATATTTGGTGAACTGGGTATTTAGATATGTATGTCGTTATTCTTTTTGAAACCTATAACTTGAAAGAAAGGGGATTTTTTTTTGTGTTTATGGGGGTTCCCTTGGTCAAACTCTAATTTACAAATTAGCCTTGAAATTGAAATTGAAATAGTGATTGCAAAGCTAGAAATGTAAGGTAAATGAACAAATTCATCTTACAATAGTAGAGTTTCTCAATCAAATGAAATGAATTTGCTTTACCAAGTTGATAAGATTAAGAGGATTTGAATGTTCTCTTGAATCAAATTGGATGTAGAAGGATGAATTTTGAAACCCTCTCTTGATGACAACCTCCACTATCACCAATAGAGGAAGCTAGATCTTGAAAAGTTGTGGCATGAGAATGGAAGATTGATGATGAAGCCCCCAAATGAACTCTTTTGAATCTTCTTTAAAAACAACTTGAATGCAAGGGATCTCCTGTCCAATGGGTTGCAAATGGATCTCCTTGAATTCTCTTGAAGATGGCTTGAATGCTTGGGCACATGTATGCTACCAATTATGAATCATAGGTTATGAATATGGAACACCAAAAGAAGAGGGAAGGCCTCCTTTTATACCAAATCTTGAGTGTACATGTGAGAGAAATACTTTTTATTTTCCAAGATGCAAGCCTAGAATCGAAGAGGTTTGTCTCCTCAAGGACAAAGTTGAAGTTGACTCTCTTCACCAAGATAGGGCTAACCTCATCCCTATCCTAGAAGAACGAGACCATGGGAAATCTTCTTAGATCTTGGAAAAAGTAATATAAAGGTGGCAAAGTGCAAAATCAAGGCTTGACCTTATTAGTGAAATAGGATCTGTAACTTGTAATAGCACTTGTGGATATTTTATGTGTTTTCCAAGTTAGTATTCCAATGAATATATATATTATATAAAGAGGCATGCCTCTTGGAGAGACATGTCTCTTTAATATATTAACTTACATTAGTTATAGTTATAACACAATTAATATACTCTCAATATATTATTATGAGATATATATATATATATATATATATATATATATATATATAAGTTAATTATTCCATATATAACATTGTCATATATTATATATCTCATGTATATAATATAATTTATCCGAAAAAATTATAACATTAGCACTCCCTCTTAATAAAGAAGGATAAAACACATAGATATTACACCATAGGTAATATTTCAAAAATAATACATATAGGAAATCTTTGATCGGAAGATTTCTAGAATATGATATCATGTAAGTATTGGCCTATCAGAATATCAACATATGATATTCACCAATTACTATTTGATATCATATTTGGTAACATGAGCATTGGCCTATCAGAATATCAATCAAATGATATTCACCAAATACTCTGAGTAATGGCCTATCAGAACATCAACTAAATGATATCCACCAAGTACTCAATGTGGTAATGACCTATTAGAATATCAAGGCAAGATATACACCAAGTACCAAAAATATATCTATACAAGCAACTTGTAGATAATCAAATAAATGATATCAACCGCCTAGTTGTTGATTTATAAGATGAAGCCTTTACATGAATCAATTTTGCAAAACTAAATCATGCTACAAGTTATTGTAAGGATGTCACTTTACAACAACTTCTCCTAATACAAGTGATAATCATTTAGAAGTCGTCACTTCTTCATGATGTACACAGAGGACAAGCTCATACATGTATGACATCAAAAGTTTGCATGAAGTCTCCACGAATACTGTCATGTGGTGTTGTCACAACATTCACCATAAAACATATTAGAGAATAAGGTTTCTCCCTCTTAGTTTGATGCCAACTTTTAGCACAAGGTTCTCTCCGATGAAGTATCAGACTTCATCTGAATCTATTATGATCCTTCTAACCTCTTGGTAGCAAGTCATGTCATGTTTCCTTAGTTCAATGGTTATCTTGATAGCATAAGGCCTTTCAGCCTACATACATGAGACTTTGTCCCATGAATCATAGTCCTTTAGCTGTTATAGTTTCTGACTAGTGTTGAATCCATCAACAAGGTCTGCTCCTTTTGAACCAATATCATCAAAAGTTTGATTTAAGCATTTTTATTTTCTGCTCCCTCTCTTTCTCCAAGGTTGCCTCTAATGAAATGTCAGACTCCCTCTCATTTGCTTCAAAAAAGTCACATTATCCAACCTAATCATCAGATGATTCATGAATCCTAAATCACAGCTTCTTTGGAGCTACTATCATAAGATTGAGTCTGCGCACTATTTGGTAGCATGCCTAATGTACCAATCTTATTTTCCTACAAGAACATCCTCAGAGACAAAGGAAAAGATCAAGGCAAATAGCTCTTTATATTAATTATAGAAATACAAAATAAGAGAGAGACTACAATGAGTAGATACATGCAATACCCAAGGATGATAAATACTAATCTGCAATAATAATATAAGTTTGACCAATGAAGGTCCATATGCATCAAATCAAGAAATGCCTCCATGTAAGAATTTGTCAAACAATTTGAGTACATCTTTTTTGCTCCCATATAAGAACGATTCAAATGGAAATAGAACATCGGTTATCATTCCCCCTTACAATGTTAGATTCCCACTCTTATATTATTGAATATACTCAGAGACAAAAGAAAAGAACAAGAGCATAAGGAGATAAAGAACACTTTTAATGCATACAAGGATACATATAAGAGCTTGATTGCAAAATAAACAATAAAGAATATTAGTCTTGAGATAGAATACTCATCTCACTATTCTAAATCACATTGGGATAGTTCCAAGTGATTTCAGACCTTGTCTTCACTTGGATCCAAGGCATTTTGGATTGGTTTTCATCGCATAAATACCTCTTAAAATTGTAAATTCAACCATTCCATGCTCATCTATATCAATTCTACACAATGGAGTAGTTAATCTCAACACTCTCAACATAATATAGTTTTACAATTGTGGCATGAAGCTGGTTGGTATCTAAATATCATCATCTCTATAAACCATTGTCTTATCATATCAACTGCTCATTGTTTTGAGTGTTGTCTTTCTCCTATGGCTGATAATACATGATAGCTGACTTTTGATGTTCTTGTCAATTATCTTCATTTCTTGTTTACAGAAACTTAAGAGATTCAGATAGAATTCCATTATGGTTCAAGTGGGAATGAAATATTGTTTATTATTTCTCCCCCACAATACAAAATTTCCACTTTTAAATTTTGTGCTTGTTTAATCACGGGCAGTGATTTACCCTTCCAACTATTAAAATTCAGAGGTGGCTGAAAATGTAATGATATTTTGCTTGGGTTTGACCTCACATGCAGTACGTCCAAGGATTTTGATCCTTGTTGGTGATGAAATTCACTAATATGTGATGTTTACCCACACTCTTCAGACTATCTTTGAACAACCTACTAATTGTGTGGACGCCATGTCATATATTTCATGAGTTTATTGTTAGGATAACAATCTTTGTGCTCTTCGTATTCTACCTTTCTCAATTATGGCTATTCCCTGTGATTTCACGATGGAAAATGTAATATTTATCAAATGTTTAAGACTCACGTCAAGTCCAATATAATGTGGCTTTTATCCACATAATCTCTTAACGTGGTTCTATCAGGAATTTGATCTGACATGCTAATACAATCAAACATTGGATGAGTTGCTTCCATCTTTCCGTCTCTACCAAGTTCCAACAAATGATTTTGATCCATTAGCATCCATAAGATCATTACAAAATATGACCAAGCTTTGATAAAGTATATGCACAGGGGGATGTTGACAAATGTATAGAGGTTGTGGTGTGCTGACAATGTCACTCACACTTCTAAGGTATTCTTATCCTCATGAAAGAATACAATAGACCAGGCTTATTAATCTTGTAAGGTTCATAGATAACCATTAGAAATTGTTCATAGGGTTCACTTGAAAGAGTTGTCCACAGAACATATTCACCTCTATAATAATGCGTTTGGGGAGGCAATCGAGCAGTGATAAATATTAATCTCTTATTCTTTGAGCTCTATCATGCTTAAGTGCATGGTCTTGATTTGATAATCCATCCTTGATCGAGATATCTTCTACACATGTTTACTTTGGCCAACCTTCATCCCATACAAGAGCCACCAATCAATGAAATGCACAGGAGAACATGCGTGTGTCTGATCGTGGAGTGTTTGTGATAAGCTACCATGTCTTTTGAGCGAACACAATATTACTCTATATGTAATTGATTTATCAGATCAATTCCATGTTGATGAGGGTCCTTCCTCCTTATTAAATGAATGCTGGTAGGGTCCCCTATGTATCTTCAACAAAGAATAATATTAAGGATAATATTGCCTAACTTTAAATGCATTCAAGAATATTGAAAAATAATCTTTTATTTATATTCACGCCAATCTAAATTTAACATTTAACGTTTCAAATATCTAAATCAAACACACTCTCAAATGTTAAATTCTTGCACTTCACAATATTGTCCTTCTAAACTTCACAGGCAAGTAGGGAACTTACTCTGATACCATGTTAGTGAAATAGGATCTGTAACTTGTAATAGCACTTGTGGATATTTTATGTGTTTTCCAAGTTACTATTCCAATGAATATATATATGATATAAAGAGGCATGCCTCTTGAAGATACTTGTCTCTTTAATATATTAACTTACATTAGTTATAGTTATAACACAATTAATATACTCTCAATATATATATATATATATAATTTATCCGACAGAATTATAACATTAACAAACTTAATTGAGGTATTTAGATTAGGTCAAAAACATCTTGTAGAGGGTGTCTAAACAATGTCCTAACATAGAGTATGTCCAATTTAAGATGATATAATAGGTTGTTAATAAATTGACCCTAATTCAAACTTCATCTTGTAATAGGTCTTGGATAGCATTATTGGGCTGATATTTCATGTGTATTAAATTTACGTTTCTAACCTTTTTATAGGAAAAAATAAAAACTAATAGTCTTAGTAAGAACATATAGACATTCACTAAAGTGCATTGGTTGGAAACTTTGTTAGATGTAGAAAGTTGGAAATGCAACATTTAGACAATAAGAACGATGTCAAAACAAAGAGAACATCTACAAAATTATTTGACAAAATAGATTAAAAAGAATGTGGTCTTATTACTTATTATAAATGAATGCCAACTTTAGAACATCATATTGATATAATTCGGGGCATGATAGAAGAGATTTGTACTCGAAAATGCATTTTGAAATGTTCTAGTTGATCTAGTTGAAATGAATGAGCATTTGAATTGAATGCATGGGTATAGCCTCAAAAAAAATTCATTGTGCATGCCTCAAAAGACATACCCGCACATTAAGAATTTTAAATAAAGAAGGTCAATTGCTTGATTAAGTCTTTTCCATGGTCACATTTAATCTTCAATGTAATCTTGAGAAACGACTATTGAAAACTCATCAAAATTAGCTAAAAAGGGTGTGCCTCGATTGATGTTCATGCAAAGGCTGGAAACCTAAACAATGCACACGAACTGCCATAAAGACAAGTCATTGCATGCCACATAATTATTAAATGATTTGTGACTAATGGGATTTATTGGATGCCTAAGAGGGACATGCTCTCATGGTATGCCGTCACCAGATTTGTCAAAAATGAATTTGTTAGAAAGGCCTCGTGCACTTTCAAACAAACATGAGGGGCACTTATCAAATCACAATTGATCAAAGATTTTTTGTTATATTTTGTTTATGGAAATGCTGCTAAAGAAATCCTTTTCTAACTTAGATTCAAATAAGACATATCAGAGTTGTTTTTTTAGAATGTCTTGAAGATATTTAATCCCAGGGATGGAGAGAAACTATCTCAGGCAACACATGTTAGAGTGACTTTGAGTATTGTGCAATTAGAAATGGTTTGTAGAGAGAGCATGAGAAAATATCGAGCAACTGCAATCATACAATATAAAAATATAATTACACATTCATAGCCATATTACCCATACCCATAAGCCAAAGTGAGAGCCTCAATTCAGTGTGGAAGAAGACAAGCAGTGGAAAGGAACTTGAAGTATGTGACAGAATGTTTCCAAGAAAATGTGATTTGATGGAATGTCATCATTGCTTGTGGTAAGCCTTTAAAATGCTTTTGGCAAGTATTTACAAACTTCAAGGAAATGCTTGTGGCAAGCCTTTAAAATCTGAATCAACCACGTTTTAAAATAATATATGTGCCTCAATTGAAATTTGATGATTTATAATAGGGAATGAATACATGTGAAAGCATAAAGAAAGTATAGCTGGAATTCTCTATAGGGGTTGAGTATGTCATCAGACTCAATAGTCTCTTTAATGGTACCTACCTTTCCAGGCCGAAATGGGAAATTTGGAATAGGTAACGAACTTCCACCTTATAAACAAAATGATGATTAAATTGACATGAAGAATGTGGCATTATAAACAAGGCACAATGACCATTTGGTAAAATGATCTAATATGTATAAAAAATCCAATGTCCTCACCTTCGCTAGTTTCTTCTAGTGTAAGCTAAACTAAGAAAAAAAATTAATTGACATGAAGAATGTGGCATTATAAACAAGGCACATTAACCATTTGGTAAAATGATCTAATATGTATAAAAATTCAATGTCCTCACCTTTGCTAGTTTCTTCTAGTGCAAGCTAAACTAAGAAAATTTTGAAAAAGGTTATGAGCATAAGATCAAGCATGTATGAGGTTGTAATCTTTGGGGAAAAAGTTCATACGAAGCATTTAAATTGTTCGAAAAAAATTCTTAAAGATATGCCATCTTAAAGATTCAATAGAAATTTTTTAATTTTTTTCTGGTATGAATGGATATGTCAAAAAAATAGAAACTTTGAAAAGTATCCAATCAGCATGCCTGAATAAAATTTCCATAGCCTATCACCATCCTTGTTTCCATGGTATAGAAAAACTTTTATGACAAATTTTGTTTGATATTACATTTTCACATGTTATCTTCCACATTCATGTGTTTTTGGAAGTAGGGGAGATGCATCAATTATCTGATGAAATTCCTTGAAGATGTATAGAATCGGAGAATTTTTACATCAACTAGTTGAAAAAATCAAATGCAGAAGGGATATATCTAATAAAATGTAATAATCCTTGCATGAGATTTGTTGATAAAATCATCATTAAAACTTTTATTTAGATTAATATTTATACTGTAGAGTTGTGAATTTGAGCTCTCCAACTTACAATAATTGCTCAATTTAGTCTCAACTCACATTCCCAATTCCTAATTCAAAGGAGTTGTGCACTAAAGAAAGTGAAATGAGAGTTTCTTGTAAAGTTAAGTGTTATTCTTGGGGTACACAAATAAGCATTGGTTAATCATGATGGAGCTCCTAATCCAAAATTATAGATGAGTTCATCAAGTAAGTGTTTATGTATTCTAAACGTTAGATAAATTTGTTCCTTTATTTATTAAGGAAGTGTCTATGGATGGAGTAGAATGGACTTATTGTAGTTTTATAGTTGGTGAGTATGTAAATACACTTAAATGAGTTGAAGAAGGGATTTCTTACCATTATTCTCATGGCATGAGATACACAAAGGTCACATGTAGGACTAGAAAATGAGTTAGAACCTAGCATACTATGAGCAACCACAAAACTCAATCAACATATACTAAACCCTTCTAATCTACCATAAAAACCAATTAAAATAAAGAGAATCAACATAAGTAAAACACCCTCTTCAATTGCAGTTCACATGTCCTTTTTTCTTCTCCATTTTGATGTAGCTCCAATTGCCTATAGTGCACACAATTGAAAGAAAATGAAAATGATATGATGATGTTATTGAGAATACTAGAAGTGTAGTTAAATTCTAATGGGTACTAAAGATGTTCTAAGGATTGAAAATGAGTGCAAGATGGCTCAATTTATAGCCAAAACGCAAGATGTGAGACATGAGTGAGGAGATGGACACTTGTCAATTCAAATGTGCAACTTGGCATGATATTCTTTAGAATATCTATGACAAATATGACACAAGATGCCACATATAGGATTCTATGACATACAAAAGTCAACATGGCTAAATGTGGAGGAGAATCTATGACATGCATATGACACATCAAAGCCACTTGTAGATAAGAATCTATGACAAACATGGCTTATTATAGTCATGCATAAGGAATAATATATGTCAAAATATGACACATTTTAGCCAAGTGTAGGGAGAGAATCTATGACATATGATGTCCATGGGTCAAGACTATGTGGAATATTTGAATTAAAAATTCATAATTCCACACAAATGGAGATTAGTAAAATAGAAATTAGAAGTAGAAAAACAATATAGGAAATTGAGAATCTTGTAGTTTGCAAGGATGAATCAATCAATTAATAAGTATCAATTAATTGAGAATGGTGGTTAGTGAGAATAATTAGTAATGTGTGATGCAAATGATTTAAATGACATAGGAATAGATTATGAGTTATCCAATCCTATGAGGTAAATTAGTAAATGATTGACCAATTTGATTAGATAAATGTAGGACCAACCTTTTAATGAAATGTGATGACTATGCAAATCAATTAGGATGGTAGTGAGTAGATCAAAGTCATGATCAAATTGATCAAGAAATTAGGATTGATAACATGCCAAGGACACATGACATGGATTGAGTAACGGACATTGTAAATGCCACATGATTAAAGTTGATTGATAAGATTGATTATAATAATATCAAAAACCATCATCAATGTTATTAAATTTATTGGATAGGGTCACAATTTGATACTGAGGAACTCAACAATGTCAATGATCAGATGATGAGAATGACAGTTTTGACCTAGCGCTAAGGGAAATGACAGTCCTAAGGTCATATTTGATAATCCTGATATGTTTGATAGATTTTCAAGGCACTGAGAGACATGAAAATGCCTAGGTTTGGACATATGATGATTGATTTGAGATATTTGACATGTTTTGGGTTGATTCGGGTTGATTTGGGATGATTCTGGGTCAACTTGGGATGATTTTGGGTTGATTAAAAGGGATTTTGATGATATTGTTATGGTTTTGGGTTGATTTGGATGTGATTCTAATGGTGTTGAAATGATTTGGAGTCAATTCTAAAAAATTTTGATAAAATAAGAACCAATTTTGAAATGATCTGCAATTGATTTAAGAGGGGTTGTGAGTGATTTTGACAAGGATGTCAATTTAAATTGGAACTACAATATAAAGAATTCAACCACAATCATTCCTATGGGAGAAAAAGACCATCTAGTATTGGGGAAGAGCCAAAGGATCCATGATGACCAATCTCTAAAAACTCAAGTAGAGGGCTCGTCAAGTCGAGAAAAAGATCAAAAATGCATTCAAGAATTTGAGAGCATTATACTTCAACTCCTTCAAAATGAAGTTGGCAGTGACATCAAACATGAAGCATAGTTGATTATGCAGTCAAATATTTTTGACGAGGCATGGTTATTTGGATGCATTCCCTTGTCTAGAGATGTGGAGCATGCTAGGAATCTCAGAACTAGAATTCAAGGAGCGAGCTTATATTTGAGTCTACAGGAACTTGACAGTGGCCATCTTGTATCTCACCATGGAATATATTTTTCTCTACCAGTAAATGGACTTGCATGATTCACTAAAGTCTTTTGGAGGTAGGATCACCTACCTTTTACATAGTATAGTTAGGGATTTCTATTATGCTCTATTGTCCCATTTTTTACTTGCCTCTAGTTTCTATAGCTCATCCCCTTTGTTGATTCCTTTTGTGTGACTCTATAGCCCAATGGATAAGGCACTGTTCTAAGTTTTTCTAAGTTTGATCTCTGTCCTTGTTGGTCCTTGGCCCTAGATAGAGCCATTTGTTGCCCAGATATCAAAATTACTCCAAATTTTTAAAATCACCACCATTTTAAACTACGGTTATTCCTGGAACACACCTCACATTAAGAATTAAAATGCTCGCTTCCTCTCAAATTTTTAAGCAATTTTTTCTTTCAAATTTCTTTAGCTCATTCACACCTTTTTTCTACCTTTTGAATTTCTGAATTTTGGTTCTCAAGTCTCAAGTTATCTAAGGTTAATGGAAGGCACCAAAATACATGTTTTTCATTCAATCATTAACCATTAACCTTTGAAGGTTGAGGTTTGGGGTCCAAAACACATGTTTCAATTTGAAATCTTAACCTCTTCATCTAAAAAGGGTTAAGATAAATTTCCAAAACATGTGTTCTCAACCATTAGCATTAACCCCTCATCCAAAAAAGTTAAGATTGAAGATCAAACCATGTGATTTAGAGATAGTTGTCAACTCCTTTTTGAGAAACATTAATAACCACATGGTTAATGAACTTCAATGAAGATGGCTATTTATCCAAAGTCCAAGCTGAGAAATATACAAGCATTCTTCAATGTGAAAGAGCATAATGAAAGACATTGTTAATGTAGACACTACATCGAATATGTGAGAAGAAATTTGTTTTAGAGAATGTCATCGAAGTCATGAACATAGCAAGAGACAAAGACAAAATATGCATTCCTTATCCATTACATGAGCCAAATGAAAACCTCTCTAGCAAGTGAACCATTCGACATCTAGAAGGGAACATATATGCAAGTATGAAGACTTCACATCAATCAAGTAATGAAAATATTTTGTTGGATATCACAGTTTGAAATATCACCTTGTTTGATAATATCACCTCACCAAACATGATGAGTGTTCTTCAAAGGATGGAATATAATGGCTTGAATACTATATAAAAGTAGAGTGCATAGTGGAAGATGGATGTTTGTATGGAAATGATTATCTAACAGCTCTTTATAAGTGATCACACACAATAGGGCAGTATGGATATGACACAGACAAGGTATGTGAACTATTTGTTAGAATCCATCAAATGGAGTGTTTCAGAGGGTGATATATTAGCAAGAACATGTTGAGGTATCAACTTAGAGGTGTGAAGGATGAATGTCTTCTCAATTTCAAAATTTCAAAGAATTTCTAGTAGTTTGGCACATAAAATCCACAGACTACTAGAGATGCATGTAAATCCAAAATCAATGGCAATGCATTGATGGGAAAATGTGGAATCATTGATAAATTGAGCTATCTCACAAAGTGTTGAGTTGAAGTTCCCCACTTTTGAATAGTAGACTCACAAAATTTTGAGTTCTGACAGGAATTTTGTATGGAGGTGGCAATAAATAATGGAAATATTATGCCATGTTTTGTTGCAAGAGTAGCTACAAGTGCACAGGAATAATGTTTGATATTTTTTATGAGGGTATTTTAATGTTTTCTTATTTTAGGGCATGTTCTAATTTTTTTTTATCACTTTAGTAAAGGATTAAATAAAACCTTTATGGGTTTGGTGGTTGCCAAAAATAGTTTTTAACTATTTGTCATTATTTATATATTCTCTCCAAAATCAATGGTTGGAGATATGATTTGTTTTCCTTTTCTATGGGAAGAAGGCTAAGATATTGTGAAATTATTTGTACTCAACCCTAAACAAATGAAATAAAAAAAACATTGTGGTGGTTTCCTGTCACTTCAGTTTATTTTCTATTCACACTCCAAATTGATTAGAGATGCATATCATATTTATTGGTTTCTTTTGAATAAAATAGTAGTGGCATTTATTTTATTTTATTTGTGTAGAAGTCATTGTTGCAAGAAGCCAGACTCACAAAAAAACCTCTGGGAATTAATTTGAGCAAAAATGCTTCTTGCTTGCATGAACACCATGTGAACTAGCCTAAGTGTGGTGGAGAGTGGGTAGGAGGAATGTATAGTAATTTCTCCATGGTCATTTGCAAGAACAGGCTACAATTTGAAGAAACACGTGTTTAGTAAGACAACATCCCTATGTACTTGGCATGAATGAATAGATGCAACCTATAAGGTGTTGTTCATGTTTGATGTTTTTGTCATTCATCTCATGATATTCCTATAGTTTTCTCCAATTTCTTCTTTCCATATCATAGTGAAGCTAGTATAGAATTTATTCTTGTTATGTCCTTGTCGTGTTTATATGTAGAGTTTTGATAGTGTTTAAACTCTATAAAGAAGCTTACATTGGATTTGGGCATGTGGAACAAGGTTTATTGGCAGTTCTTTTTATATGTTTGATAGAATGTCTCAAGGAAACATTTCTCATCACCTAAATAAGTAGTCACATATTGGGAAACAAATGCAATATGGAAGCAATGGTCTTGTAGCTTTTGTTCTTTGCTAACTCTGTCTATTCCAACGAGGCTTGAATCGGCTTGAAGAGTATCATGGTATTGCATGCACATTGTCATAATTATTGGGTTTATATTTTCCACAGTGGAGAGGAATATTTTGTTCATCTTCTAAGTAGATCTATGAGGAGGATTGTTATGTATTAGAATGGTCTAAAATTGAGAAGCATAGAAAACTGAAGATTCATTTGTCAAAATGTTTTGAAGACAGGTCAATCCCATGGTATACACAGCTTTTCAAGAAGAAATATTTCAAGCAAATAATTGTTTCTATGCCAATCCTCCCAATGAATTTCAAAATATGGTGGAGATCATACAAAGAATCAACATCAAATAGTTTACTAAAATCAATGATCCAACCATCTGAAGACAAGTTTCAAGTCATATATTGTAAATCACCATTTTTGTCATTTTGGGTTAATATTGTGGAGGTTAATTAACTTGTCCCAAAACATGTATTTGGGAGGTAGGTATTAACCATAGAGGAGTAGTTCTTCACCACAATGTCTATAAAAGGGATCATTTTGGTTTTGTAGAAATGGACTTTTTGATTTTGAAAATATGGAGACACTTATGTTGAAGTTTGATAGAAAATCAATTTTTGAAAAGTGTGTACAATTCTTGCTCTTGTAATCAGCAAATTTTCTTATGTTCTTGGTGCAAAGAAATAAAAGGAAGTGCATTTTGTATTCTCTTTTTGACAAAGTCTGAACTATTTGGGTGTTGATTCTTGTTGTAATTAATATTTTCATGGTATGGTGTAGATGTTAGTGAACCATTGAATCATCACTAAGCTAATGCTAGCCTTCAAGCATAGTTCTTGATCGTTCTTATTAGCAATTGAAGTTGATTTAGGGAGGATTAGAAGTGGTTTGGTGCATTCATCTTCAGTAGCTTTCTTCCTATCTTTTAGAATTTGAATACCTCTTTATTTGAAAATATAAAATTATATCTTACAAGGGATTTGGCACTCTAAATGCAGGGGAAGGTTGTATACCAAGGGCCTATCCAACTGTTGGAGAAATTGATTTGCCACACACTCCCTTGGGCCAAATCACATACTTTCTAAGTGACAAATAAGTTTACCAAAAATGTTAAAATCATCTTTCTTCATGGTGATTTGGATGAAGAGATCTATATGGCACAACTATAGAGATTTGAGGTCAAAGATAATGAGAACTTAGTGTACAGATTACATAAAAGTTTATATGGCTTGAAGCAAGCATCTCAACAATGGTATCTAAAATTTGACAGTATTATGCATGAGCATGGATACATTAGGTGTCATTTAGATCATTATATTTATTATAAGAGATTGGATGATGACAGCTACATTATTTTATGTTCATATGTTGATGATATGATTGTAGTTGGGTCTAATACAGATCACATTAAGGGGCTAAAATAACAGTTTGCACATTCATTTGCTGTGAAATGTTTGGGGGTAGCAAAACAAATCCTTGGTTTGAAGATTTGCAGAGATAGGAAATATAGGAAATTAACTTTATCTCAAGTTGATTGTATTGCGAAGGTGTTGCAACATTTTTCTATGGAAAATGTTTAAATTGACAGCGCACTTTTACCTGGTCATTTGAAGTTGACTAAGGAGATATGTCAAAAGACACAAGAAGAGGAGAATAAGATGTCCAAGGTACCCTATGCTTCAGCTAGAGGAAGCTTGATCTATGATATGGTGTTTACTAGGCCAGATATTTCACATGTAGTGGGAGTTGTTAGCAAGTATATGAGTCATCTTAGGCTTGAGCATTGGAATGTAGTTACATGGATTCTCATATATTTGAGAGGAACATCTAGTAAACATTTACATTTTGGGGGCTCTACTACTGATTTATAAGGATCTATTGACTTAGATTTGGTAGGGGATATTGATATAATGTGGAGTCCTATAGGCTATGTATTTATTGTTGGTGGGATAATAGAGCGTTGGATTTCTCAGTTGCAGAAGGTTAATATTTTATCCACTATATAGGCAGATTATGTTTCTTCTACAAAAGCAGCCAAGGAGATGATATGGTTTTAGTTCTTCATGGAAGAATTGGGACACCCACAGAGGGATAATTATTTTTTTATAGATAGCTAAAGTTTCATTCATCTTGTGAAGAATTATGCTCCCCATTCAAAGACAAAACACATATAGTTGTGGTACTATTTCATTCAGTCAGTTTTGGATGATGGACAGTTAAAGTTGGAGAAGATACATATAGATGATAATCCAATAGCTATATTTACAAAGATAGTTACAAGGGAGAATTTGAACTCCTCTTCAGCTTTAGTTGGTCTCTAGAATGAACAAAATAAAGAACAACAAATTCTATGGCAGTTCGATATTCTAGTGGGAGCTATAGGTTTAGAAGTGCTATGATTAGTCTACAAGTGCGAGATTATTGTTGTGGAGTTTGACCAGTCTCCAAGTGGGAGATTGTTGTGACGTGGATCCTAATTAGACTCAGAGGTTTATTTGGTATGGTTTCCCCCAAAATTATTTCTATGGGGGTTTGGGGCAGTGCCACAAGTGTGCTTCATGTTGGAGTACAAGGTGGGGTTGAGGGGCAACACCCCCACAAGGATTTTTTCGAAGCCAAAAATGACTCTACTATTATAAAAGGTGTTGACTATTATTTTTCTATTGGATAACTTATGCTAACCCTAATTTTGTGAGTGGTAAAAGCTTGTATAAAAAGGCTTAGGGTTAGGGATTTCATAATGTATGATGATATTATAGCTTCATGTGTGTTAGTAAATAGATTTGTTCTTTTTTTTTTTTTTTTCTTTAAATCCCAAGTTTCTGGAACAATATCTGAATACAACAGTTGAAAAGCGACCCGTAAATGAAAGGTTTTTCTCTAAATTGATAGGTATAGCTCCCCATGATAGATTTTTAGTGAATTATGTTTGTTCCTACTATCTAATGAGGATGTGTTCTTAACCCAAGAACAGCAGAGGTGTAACCAAGTTAGACTTAGACAAGACCTAACTCAGGTAGGTTTGAATTCTAAAATAGCTAATCGAATTTATGCATCCACAAATCTTATGAATTCATAAAACTTTCTAAAAATTAAACTACGAGAATTTGAATCTAAACTTGAACTATGAATTAATCATACTAAGGATTCCTCTTTGAATGAACAATAACAATACTTATCTCATTCATTCGTTATATTATGAATAGGGGAAGTAAAACTCTATTTCTTAATTGTTCCAATTCAAATCATATGAGGAAAATACTAACTTCAAATCCTATGGAATAGAAAATAATTGATATTAAATACTCTCAATTGTCTCTGCAACAAAAGCACCTCACACCAAAAATTTGCCAACCTTTCATCAATCGTTCAACTTCATACATATAGAGTTGAGAGATGACTGTTACAATAGGAATTTTAATCGGTTCATCTTCTAAGAATGACAAATAGCAAGATGCCAGTTTGTCATATTACAAAACTTACAAAATTTGCGAAATTTACATCAGAGAACAAAAAGGGAGTGTCAATTGAATCACTTAGACTTCTTTCCTTTTCAGTTTTCGCTCTATATGCCTTAGTAGCTACTATAATTGGAATCATTTCTTCATAACTAGGCACATGTACATTAGTGAATCTTAAGAGCCACTTCAAATGCTCTTGAGCTAGCTCCTTCACTACATTTAGTTGACTTGTTAATTCTCTAGCAGCCACATGTACATATCCACCAAGCATCTGCAACTCTACCACTCTGTTTTGACTGCTTGAAGTCATTCCAGATAGATTACTCAAGTATGTGGAGAAGTTTTTTTTCATTAATTCTACCCCAATGAGAGCTTTCCCTTGCCCATTGGTTTGTGGGTTAGTGTGTAATCCTTGCATGAGTTCGAATGTTTTGTCTTGGGTCTTCCTCACTTTTTCCCTTGTTTTTTTGAGTCCTTCTTCAGCCTCTTGAATCATCTCCTTCTTAAATTGCATGTTTTGAAGCCATCCGAACAGAGGCTCGGTCCCTTTCTTCAAAATCTTTACTTCAACTACCTCTTTTGCCTTCAATTGGATGACCATATTCAGGAGAGAAATACATTCATCACACCTTGCCTTCTTTGTGGCCAAAGTTTTGTGATTAGATATGATATTATCCTTCTCAATTTTCAATCAAAGGATAACATTTCAAACTTGATCAATCAGAGCAGTTCCATCTTCATTGAGTTTCTCGATCCATTCTCTTATGATCTAGCCAAAATGCCTATCCTTTTGAAGCTGTGAGATGAAGGCTTGCAACACTTCTACTATAGGGTTCTCAGTAGTAGGCACACCAGTAATGGTTGCCAATAGAACAACCAATTGCCTGATAAATTTTTGCAATTCTTCAATCTTGGCCTTCATTTTGATTTTTGGAAATTTGAGGTTCTCCAATTGTTCTTCTATCACCTCATTACTTGATCTCCATAGGCCCACCTTTGTATCATGCCTAGCCTCTCCAAGATCAATCAAATGTAGAGTGAAATCATCGGGTGTCATGTCCTCAATTCTCCCTGCTTTGTTTGGCTTTGCAACCTCCATTGTTAAGTGTCATGTTCCTATATCTTGCCCAAGTATTGATAAAGTCTTATGCTTCTTAGCTTTCACTACTATAGATCCAGAGTGAACTGCTTGAGACACAATATCCTTTGTAGGGATACTCTCCTCTTTCCTCTTTCTCTTCCTTTCTAAGGTGTCTTCTAGCTAGGACTCTATGCTGATCACTTTAGAAGAAGCCCCAAGTGACTCTATACTAAACATCTTCTTCTTCACTGGAGTTACTGGCGCTAAATTTTTAGAAAAAGGATTCTTAGGATCCTAAAATAGAAGCCTAGAAGAACTCAAGGCTTTCTCTTGCTCTTGAGTTTTCCTTGCGGCTTCGTCAGATTCAGTGGATTCACTGCCATTACTCTATTCATCTCCGATCTCTACTATCTGAATGGGGGAACCAGTTGGCTTCAAAAGGGGACCGCTTGCAGATGGACCAAGACTATGATGAGGAGATGGAGTAGTATTCACATGAGGAGGTGAAACTGGAGCAATAACATGAGGAGGTGAAACTGGAGTAGTAACACCATCTTTTGACTCTTTGGTCCTCTTTTCTTCAGTGCTGGCTTGGGTTCTAATAACTAGTAGAGGACCGCCTTGGCAAGTTGGAGCTATTGAGATGTTCTTCTCTGGGGGTTGGTCACCTCCTCCTACAAATTGAGTAGGTCCTAGAGTAGCCAAAGTTGTAACACTAGGTGTGGCACTTTGAGAAGAAGTGGGAGTAGCAGTGACTGGAGAAGCTTGAGTAGTCTTGCTCCTACTCAGGCCCTTTCTTTCTATCCACTCGACCCATTTTCCTATTCTTTTGACAATCTAGGCCATCATAACATCAAGGTCTTCTTTCACATCAACATATGGCTTGAAACTGATTGGAGTATTTCTTAATTTGGTCAAATATGTATTACTATACATATTTTACCCATCATCTTCTAGCCCTTCCACATCTAAGTTAATGCCATATGTCTTTATTTGTTCTATTGTCAATCTAGCAAAAGCCCAATCTTAGCTTTCTAACTCATTTTTACAATCCGCCCAATTATCTTCCACAATAGTAACATGCTTAATCACACTTCCAATTTGAAGCACATCTCTGGCATACCCATTGGGTCAAACATAGGCCTCACCACTTCATATTCTTCTAATTTGAACTTGTTCTCGAATCCCTTGAGCATGTTTTTGGCATTGGATCAGGACTCACAACTGTATGCCCCAAATTTTATGGGAATTTGTATCCCTTTTTCTTCAAACTAGCACTCAACACATTCACCTGGATTTCTTGTCTCACAATCTCAATGAGCACAATCATGTCATCTGGATATTTGGGCAGCTTCAGGGGAAATCCATCGAAAGCTACAAGATGCACATATGAAAAGGATGAGAATTTGATGAAATAACTACCCAACTGACTGATGGCCGCCATTGCTTCTGGGTTGAATCTCCTCTTCGAAGACCCTTGGAATTCCCTGCAAAGCCTCATTGTAAATGCATCATTAACTCTGATATACTCTACATAACTATTCTATAACTACAAGCATGGGTAAAACTCATAACTCTTTACATCATTTGCAAAATTCTCTATTTTGGGAAGGCCTAGCCATAATTGTAGGGAAGCCAACATATATATCAAGAAAGAAGACATATAAAATGAATTGTAGAACTTGGCTGCACTGAGAGCCCTAGATAGATGCTTACTTACCTCATACGCCTAGTCAACATATTGTGTATCCGAGCAAATAATTTGCACCAAAAAGAAGTATTGTTCTACAAAGTTAAGGGCTTTGACTTCACCTTTCAATCGATGCGTAAGAACTAGAATGTCCATGATCTCAGGCTTGAGATTAGTTCCAAAAAGGTTTTTAGGAACTTTACTTTTAGCTCCCCTTGGCTTTTGGAACCAAGAACTCATGATCTCCTTTCGCCACATCATCTTCTTCAGAGAGAATTCAGACATAGCTACTCCAATTATTAATTTAGAGAATTCCTCTCTTTCTAGAATCCTCAGACAATTGACACTGCTTGCTTATCAATTGAGATTAACATCATTTGATCAGGCAGTAAGATTTGCTTCATATTTGGGTTATAGTGATTGATACATTCAATAATTAGCTTTGAGGCTTGTACTGCTATGGGAAATTTTGTTGCTTCTACTAGCCCACTTCTTTGGAGTTTCTCCATTATGGGATGGATTGGTTCCATCCTCAACCTTCTTTGGAAATCTTGCATGTCAAAGAAATGAAGTGAAGTGTCTATGATATTCTACCATGTAGACTTGATTCTGCCCAATCCATCAAATCCAACAAATCTTGTTGCCATCTCGACTGAGGTAGAGATAAATTAGAAATCTTAAAACTCAAAATAAGATAGAGAGTAGAATTTTGTATCTGTGGGGATTTCGGAATCAATATTCAACTTAACAACATAATAGTTCAAATGAGTAATTAGTAGTTTGAAAATCTGTTATGTTCATCTCTATATAGAAACTCCAATCCACCTATTAATCTTTAAAATCTATGCCACACAAAAAAATTAAATGATAAATCCATTATATTAGTAAATGTGGAGGTTACAATAGATTATTTCTTGTCTTTTCACTATTTTCGTTAGCCCAACGGTTATTTTCCTTTATTATAGTTTTACTTTCCCATTTTTCACCAAGTTGTGGAGAATTAAGAATGGAGTACCCCGTGAGTAAAATTCCACTCAACAATATTTTGAATAGAATACCTTCCTCAAAGTGATCAACATGCTTCCCTTACCTCTTTTTAAGCCTCCTGTAACCGATTCGTCAAATAACCATGCTTGCAAGAGTGTTTTTTTGTTGGATGCAAAAAACTGCCTTCAAGGGTAGAAACCCTGCAGAGGAGAAGAAGATTTCCACTTTTTCGCTTTTGCCCTTGTTGTACCTTCTCTACCCTAACCACTTTACTTTAAGCCTTTAGAAAATATAAAATTGGCTTTGCAAATGAAAGGTGGGACCCACTAACTCACTTTATTCTTTCAAAAATGCTCTTTCAAAAAATTGACTTCTTTGTTCAAAACCCGCTGAGGAGAAGTTGTTTCTGAGTTTTCTGCCAATGCCCTTTTTTATCATCTTAGTGAGTTTTGAAAAATTCTCACAGTGAGAACATGGCAACACTTGAATGATCTGTCCATAACATAATTCGCTTCTCTTCATCTAAGCTTGGAAATCACATTTGTGAATCTCGGCGGAGTTTCACCTTCGGGATGTGAAAACCCGCCAAGGAGAAGACGAGACTTGATATTTCGCTAGTTCAATTTTCTATATGTCCAAAACAAAAAAAGCTGCAAGTAAGTTCATCTAAAGTAACATAATTTAAGAATCTCCATCAAGCAAGGTCCTAAACTACCCCAAAGACTCATGAGGATAAACAAAACCCACCTGGCCATACAATGCAAGAGAAGGGAAAAGATGAAAAACCCGATGGAGATACTTATCACTTGAGGAAGAAAAGGGTCAATTGACTCGACTAAATTAAACACAATACAAGTTAATCTCCACTTTGCAAAATTGGTACATGGTGATAAGTGAGGCAACAATGTGGTAGCATTGAGATATAAGGGATTTCTTATTGTAATCACTAGATAATAATAATATTGGACTTGTTGTCACTTTAAAATTTGGGGTCAAATTATGACAGCAATTTGCGACAGCGGTGTAATTTGTGGTCATTTTCATTTTTTTTGCAATTATCCCTAACACCGTCACAATACCAACATCGAAGTCATAATTGTGACACCCTCATGAGCATAAAACAAAAAAAAATAACAACCATTTTCCATTTGTTTTGAAGAGTTGTGCATGAAAGAGGTGGAGAGCTCTAAACAAGGGTAGAGAGTTGTGAACGTTTTTGTGGCCCTTGTGATCAATGCATTTGGTTGGTGTGCCCTTGTGATCTCTGCATTTCATTTTCATGTCATTGCTCTGTGATTTCATTTTCATGTCATGCTTTATGATTTCATTGTCCTATCATGCCCTTGTGATCTACATGCCCTAGTTCTGCAATTTTCTTCAAGGGTGAGAAAAGGTATGTATGTAAATATATTTTTCTTTTCCTTGTAAACATGTATGTCTATATATTTCCTTCTAAACATGTATCTCTTTTTATATTTAGAGAGATCTTTTTCAAGTTTCTTATTACATATATGATCCAGCTGGATACATATTCTAAAATCCAAATAATAAAACAATAAAAGTCACTTAACCCGTGCTCAGTGACTTACCTCAAGATCCTGCATAAAATTAATGTAGACCACAAAAAATGGGCTAAATTCGCAAGAAATTTTACAAAAACATAACATAGTAGATATTTTTAGAAAGAAACAAGTCATAACCAGTTAAATGGGTCTAGTTGCTAGTTAGTTGTGTTGATATATACATATATTTAACTAGGTTATGGCTTCTACAAGGGAATGAGCCTCATGATTATGCATATGTATTTGGTGTAGTTTGTTTCTATGATATATCTCTGTATTTCGTTGTTGTGCCCTTGCTCTGCGATTTGGTTGTCATGCCCTTGTGATCTATGTATTTCATTGTCATGTCCTTGCTTTGCAATTTTCGTGTCATGCCCTTGCTCTACGATTTTGTTTCCATGTTGTGTCATTTCTCTATGATTTCATTTTCATGTTATGCCTTTGCTCTGCAATTTTGTTGCCATGCCCTAGCTTTGTGATTTTCTTCAAGGATATTGGCCTAATTTTTATTGTACTTAAAACCTTGTAAAACCTTATGGAAATTAGGAAGAATCTGCATCGACACTGCTTAGGGTCTCTAAAAATTGTGTCAACCCTTGAACAAACCCTAGGTATAGTCATGTCATATATTTCATTGAAAATATTCATTAGTTGACTTATAATGGAGATACATCAAAAAATCATGCTTATAGTTTTATCCCCAAGTTTTGAGCTCATTATCTTTTCATATTTCATGCTCTTCTTTATATCTTAAGTTGCGACCTTGCGAAAAGATCCCAGGCACAACTTCATTTTTTTTTAATTGCTAACTATATTGATGGGTGCGAAGGAGAAAAAATGTCATGTTCAAGTTTGCGCAACTTCACAATAGTTATAGCAAACTATGTGGTTTATGTTGCGAAGTAGCAAACAAAGAAAATAAGGAGATCACATGGTTGCAGGGCTGACTGGATAGTTAGAATATTAGGCTGCAATGTTGTGAGACAATGAAAATGTTAAGGTAAATGTTGAGTGTAGCTTCGCATGGTTTCAAAAATATTTAAGAAGTCAAGTAGCAATGTTGTGAAAAATGAAGAAAAAGTTAAGGATAGTAGCTAGTGCAACATTGCAAGCATGAAAATGGTTAGGTTCCAAACCATGGTGAAGCAGCAAACAAAAAAAAAGGTGGCCATGTAGCTAAATTTTAACTCATCACAGTTTCATAGATGGTTGAAAGAAAACTCAGGTTAAGGTGGCGAGGCTACAAAAACTTCTAATTGTGCCTTCGCAAGGTTAAGGACAAAGTTAAGTATTTCAAGTGAGATGCTCTGAAAACATGAAATGGTCAAGTGCAAATGCTCATCGCAAGGTCACAAGAGGTTTTCCAATTAAGAAAGTTTAAGTAGTAAAGGAGCAAAGGTAGAGAAAATGGTCAAAATGATGTTTAAATGCAGCATCGCAAGGGTGAGCTCATAATTAAGGCTAAAGGTCGCGATGGTGTGAAAGTGTTAAATTTGACTACATCACTGGGTCAAAGCATATAATGTGTAGTTAGAAAATGAATTACGACTGAACGAAAAGGCTTATATTGCTTGGTCACAACAATTAACTCATGATCAATGAAATGAGTTTCGATGGAGCGAAAGAGAGTCATTCGTAGGGTCGCTTGAGTTAGAGTGTGGTCATGAGTTAGGCCTGCAAAGATGTGAGAAACTAAAATGTGGATGAACCTAATGATGTGGTCGTTCGGTGTTAGAGTGAGTTGGCATAGAGGCAATTTCTAATTGGTTCAAAGTACTGACAAAGATTGTAGAGTTGCAATTTTATGTGAGTCATGGATCTTAAGGAAAATCTATGGTTGTCACAATGTTGCGATGAAGAGTTTCTCGATATTTAGTGATAGTGACATCATGATAGGCCAACACATGTCCTATGACATGTAGTCATTACATAAAGCAAGTGAAATGGTGGTGGATCCAGCAAATCAAAATATGTCGTGTGGCAAGCTAGTCCAGCTTGGTTTTGACTCGAGTGCAGAACAAGAGAAATGGAGTTATGATCTTATGCTCATCATAGGATTGTAAGAAGAAAGATGCATTGTTATGATGAAGAAAGGAAAATAGATCATCATGTGGCCAAGGGTTTTAACAATGGTTAAGGTGATTTTTGAAGTTACTATAGAAGCAAGTTGACTGTAATCGTGTGATCGTAAGGCAAAAGAAGGCAAGACAAGATGTTATGACAAAGGGATTTCTAACTACGGATGTGAGATCATAAGGTTGGAAAAGACAAAGCCCAATGTTGCAATAGGGATGTTATCATGAGATCATAAAAGGCCATTCTCTAGTGTTATGAGAATACAAAGGGTTTAGAAAAATTCAAAGTGGATCGACAGAACAAGGCATTGGTCAGCACCTCATAAAAAGATGAGTTATTCAAATTGCACAGTTTAAATGGAGATCAAATTTTCAAGGTAGAGTAAAGTAATGAGATATTCAGATAAAATCACATTCGTGGAATGGCCACCAAGAAAGAAATGAATGTCCTAGAAAGAAGTTGCAGATATCAAGGCTTTTCCAGTGGAAAGAAGTTGGAGATGGGTAGTAGAAGGCAAAAGGAATTAACTTGAAGACTCCTACTTATCTGATATCTTCCAAAAAAGTTGGCTTTCTCATCATTTTATGAAGATATTTTGCAAATATGTTATCTAATGGTGATGAGATTGGATTTTCAGTTAAAGAGAGAAAAGATAGTTTCAACAACAAAAACAAAAATATTTTCAACTGGACACATGGCATCATCAAATCTAATATGAGAGTTTCCTCCTATCTATATATTCCTTTGATTCTTTCATTGTAAGGATTCTAGTTCTAATTCCATTTTCTGGAACTATGATACCAATAAGGTTCCAAATTTCTCTGAGTAAGCTCAGTTGGGTTTCTACCATTTTCTTCAACATTTTTCTCTATTATGAATAGCAATTGTAATTTCTTATAAGAAAATTGATATACAGTGGTATGTTATGTATATTCTAAGTCTTGCATACATTTGATGTATTGATTTCAAGGAAATTAATAGAAAGATTTATTGAAAGTTTTAATCTAAACTCTATCTCCATCTTCAAGGGTTTTTAATTTTTTGTTGATATATGCATAAGGTACATATTGTCTAGTTGTAGCTTGGCTTTGAAGTTGTATGCCATTCCATGTTTTTTTTTTGGGTCAAGGGCTTGACTAAATTGTTTGTTATGCATTGACAAAATTGTAGGGATCATAGGAGGATCTTATAAGCATAAATTTTATTTTTAAGATAGATGTCTATTTACAAGGTGAATGGATAGATCAGATATCTGAATATATGAGTATATCTTGGGTATCCATGTGTATGTTTTGACTTAGCTTATGCCCAATGGATAAGGGACTGGTCATCTTAGGGGATGCATTTTTGTATTGTTCATACCTAGTTTATGCTGATATTCAACATCATTTATCAAAATATTTTCCCTTTCATGTTGAAGAGTTCAAAAGAGTTTCCCTCACTTAGCTTATCTAGTACAGATGTCATGATTCTAGCTATTTCATGTCTATGTTGTTTGCATAAGTGTTAGAAGATTAAGGGTATTATCTACTTTGTTAGATTCAAGTGTATGCTTTAACCCTGGTACCATATAAATGAATCTAAGGTACACTCACCTAGGTTTTGCAAAGCTTGAAGTAGAAGAAGGGTCTCGCCTTATAGTGTCTAAAAGGGTATTTTGTAGATGGGAAGTAGCTACCCCTAGATGTATTATGGTCTCATTGGGGATTTTTGAAACGTGACATTTTAAAACACCAACAAAATAATGACTCTACTGGGGAGAGACATGAGGAAATTGATACATCGATGAGAAATTATGGTGTTCTTTTTGTATCCTTGTTGAATTTTGTGTTTCCCAGTGATGCTTTATTTATTAGCAACAGTAGCTTTGAGGTTTGAGTGCAAATTGTATTGTTATTAAGAGGGTTTATCATGAATCAATTCAGCTAGATTTTTTGTTTTCAAAATACTATTATAAAATTAGAGTCAAGAATGAACACAAGGTTTTGTTTTCTTTTTCAAGTTTATAAATCTCGAAGAGTGGTTTTATGATTTGCATTTTTTCATAATCTGAAGCTCTGGTCTAGATTTGTCATGTGACAAATTATGTTTTATTTATCACAAGTGTGAGTGGTGACTATGTATCTCTGTACAAGTGTTCCTAGTTGATTTTATATTGTCTATTTTGAAGGATTTTCAGTTTGTATGGGCATATTTGAAGCTCTTGGCAGTGGTTCTTGGAAAAGAAGTTTTTAGTTCCTGATTAGAGAATATAAGTGTTTTTTGCAATCTGTTGTTATAAGAAATTGAAGTGTTAAAAAAGTAAATCACAGTAGTGATTTTTTTGTCCTCCTTAAGGAGGTGGTGGCTCTACATGGTTTTGATTAGTGGTGTGAAGGATTTTCAAGTTTGCAACCGTGCCAAATCACCAGATCGAAGTTTAGCATTAGCACTTGAAGGTATTTTGATTTTCATGTTTTCCTTCCATCGAAGTCAAATGTTAGAGATGGTTGCCTCTTTTTAGTGATTTTCAACACTAGGAGAAAGAGGTAGAAATTTTGTTTCAAGATGGAATCAGATCTCTAATCTAAAGTTATTCTACCAAGTTATGAAAGTGTAGTTGAAGATATTGTAGAGATAAGAAAAAAACTCCGTAATCAAATTGTCAGATTTATAAGAAATATGGTAGGAAGTGTTAAAGTTCTAAGAGATGATCAAATTTATGTAAATTACAAATCAATACTCATGGAGTTGCATGTGTCTTTAAGACCTAAGGAATCCTCATGGCCTATTGTTTTATTAGATATGTTTATGCCTAATTCAGTTAATTGGCTAGCACATTTAAGAGTACAAAATATTTTGCATATTGAGAGCCTTTTCAAAAAAAATGAGAGTGTTTTAAGTAGTAGTGAATTTATTGAATCCTCTAATAAAAAAATATGAATGTGTTGAAAGTAATAGTGAATCTAGTGAATCCATAGATAACGACAATGTATCTTGTGATTATGGAGAGATGGATTCTAGATCTACTAAATCAGATGATTTTAGTTAGCAAGATGAAGATGGTTATGTAACTAAAAATGAATTGTGTGACAGTATGCATGAGAGTGTAGAAATTTCTAACAATAGTATGGATAACTCTTGTTGTGATGAAAATGAAAATAGAACACCTAGTAAAGAGGTGTTGTACAAAGAAGAGGTAATATGTTTTAGTCATGATTCTAATTTTTTAAATTTTCATACTAATGGTACTACTACTATAAGTTTTTTAGAACAATCAAATTATGATCAGAGCCATGGAGAAAAAACTTGTGATGAAGTCTTGTTGAGTGTTGATGAAATTTTAGAAGTACTAGCTCATGATCTCGAAAGGTATGCAAATGTTTCCCTGGATGCTCATGATGTCCCTTGTTATGTTTTCTCTCAAGACAAAGTCCTTTCCCCAAGGTTTGATGCTAAAATTGATATAAAATCATACTATTCCTTGTCAAATTTTGGAGGTGTATATGATAATGATTTAAGTGTCCATACACATGATGACTTTTCTTATGAGGAGAGTACCAATAGGGAGAAGTATCAGACTATTTCAAATTCTTGTCATGCTGATAATGCTGAAATTTCTTTTAATTGTTCATATGAAAAAGAGGAAAGGGTTGGAGGTTGTAAATCTGATCCAAAGTTTTCTTTATGTACTAATGAATCTTGTGATGTCAAGTTTGATGAGTTCATAATTCACTCTAATGAGTTGTTTAGTGAAGATTATAATCAACACATTTTATGTCAGAACTTTCATGAAAGTTTTTTAAACTTGGTGACTAATTAGTTTTTGGACTGTGAAGGAGTTTCAGCATGTGATAAGTCTAATTGGATGAGTATCAAGGCTAGAAATGATGAGAAATCAGATTTGAAATATTCTTCACACCCGATTACACAAGGTGAGTTGCAATCTCAAGATACATGCAACCATTTGATTAAAGAAGAGTATGAAGCCTTTGTGTTTTCAGTTGATAGCATCCATTAGTCATTTGTTCATGATGATGGTTTTCAGTTTATATGAACATGTTGATTTACTTTCTCATAGTGAGCATGATGTAGAGGTTAATGTTGATTTGTATATGCACTATGAGGATGAACGAAGTAATTTTGTTTTACTAATTGAGCTAACGAAGAATGTTGAATATGTTGGTGAAACTAATGGAAATAAAGCTTTCAACTTAACTCATGAAAATGGAGATGAAAATCAGATATATGATAGAGGTAAGAAGTTTTGATGAGTTTCAGTGGCCAGGGGCCATCATTTGTACAATTTCAAAGCAGTTATTTTTGCTTTCAATAAGTTGTACGACAAAATTTTTACTATCATGTGTGTGGTATGCTTCTTCTAGTGATTATAAATCATTTCCATGCCCACAAGGGGCATGCATCCCCAGATAGAGCCTCTATTGGCCTAACTTTTACCCTACTTAGAATCTTGTAAAACCTTGTGAAAATCAAGAAGAATCTGTGTCTAGACTGCTTAGGGTTTCTAAAAAGTGTGTTAACCCTCGAACAAACCCTAGGTCTATATTCATGTCATGTATTTCATTGAAAATATTCATAAGTTGACATGTAATGGGGATACATCAAAAATTCATGCTTATAGTTTATATTCCCAAGTTTTGAGCCCATTATCTTTTCATATTTCATGCTCTTCTTTATATCTCAAGTTGCGACCTTGCAAAAAACTCCAAAGTGCAACTTCACTACTTTTTAACTACTAATCATGTTGATGGGTGGAAAGAAGAAAAAATTCCATCTTCGGGTTTGTGCAGCTTCACAGTAGTTATAGCAAACGACATAGTTTATGTTGTGAAGCAACGAACAAAGAAAATAAGGAGATTGTATGGTGGCATAGATGACTAGATAGTTAGAATATTAGGCTATGATGCTACAAGATAATGAAAATGTTAAAGGAAATGTTGAGCACAACTTCACCTGGTTTCAAAAATAGTTAAGAGATCAAGTGGCGATGCTGCGAACAATGAAGAAAAAGTTAAGAATAGCAGCTAGCACAACATCACAAGTATGAAAAGGGTTAGGCTCCAAACGGTGATGAAGCAGTGAACAAAAGAAAATGAGGCCATGCAGCTAAAGTTTAACTCATCACAATTTCATAGGTGGTTAAAATAAAAGTCAGGTTAAGGTGGTGAGGCTACAAAAGGTTTATGATTGTGCCTTCACAAGGTTAAGGACAAGTTAAGTATTTTGGGTGCAATGCTACAAAAACATGAAATGGTCAAGTTGAAATGCTCATTGCAAGGTCACAAGAGATTGGAAAATTAAGAATGTTTAATTTTTGAAGTAGCGAAGGCAAAGAAAATCATCAAAATGATGCTCAATAGCAACACCAAAAGGGTGAGCTCGCAGTTAAGGAAAAAGGCCATGACGGTGTGAAGTGTTAGAGTTGACTACATCGCTAGGTCATAGCATATAATGTGCAGTCAAAAAATAAGTTGTGATTGAGAAAAAAGGCTTAAATTGCTTGGTTATAGCAGTTAACTCATGATCAATGAAATGAGTTCTGAAAAACCGAAAGAGAGACATTCACAGGGCTGCTTAAGTTAGAGTGTAGTCATGAGTTAAGCCCATGAAGATGCGAGAAACTACCATGTGGATGAACCTGATGATGTGGCAGTTTGTTGTTAGAGTAAGTTGGCATAGAGGTAGTTTCTGATTGGTTCAAAGTATTGACAAAGATCGCAGAGTTGCAGTTTTATGTGATTCATAGTGTAGACACCTAAATTTGATTACACCGCTTTGGTAATCCTATTTAGTTATCTCTAAAGGCATCATTAATTAAATTTCTATTTAATTAATCCTTTGCCATCCCCTAGTTGATTAATTTAATTAATCATCTATAGTCCTAATTGATAAATCAAATAACCTATTATTTATCAATTAAATCCTATTCTTCTATCTAATTCCAAAATCCTCATTTATTAAATAAATTCATTTGATAAATAAAACCCTCAAATCTAATAGGCCCCTAACTTATCCCTAATCCTCCATTTAGCCTAATCCACCCCATCCACCCATACTAACCTAGCTTAGCCACTAACTCACCCAACCTCATTAATGCCATCCACTTGCACATCTCTAACATCCCTAATCTAATCCTAAACCCAAGCCTAATCCACCCCCTAATGTTGTCACATTCCCTAAAAAAGTTTAAGACTTTCCTAAACCAAATCAAAGTCTCCCCTCAAAAAAACCCAACCACCAAGTCATGAGTGCTCTTACAAACCATAAAAGACTCTTACAAGCCCACTCATGACTCTTACACCCATCTTCCACACTCTTCCCTCTTCCACACTCATTCCTCTTACATCTCTCTTACATACTCAACCCCACTCATCATGCTTTTAACCAACCCCTTACCCTACCCTCTCACACTCATCCTCCTTGTGACAAGTGTCACCTTCCCATTGGTGCTAAACAAGCACAATCCATGTGCTCTCCTTTGAGTGCATCCTAGCCCTCCTTAAGCCTTCATCTCTCCTTGCATCTTAGCCCTCCATCCCTCAAGCCCTTAGCCTATAAATTGAATCCCCTCCCAAGCTATTTCAACAACAATCTTTGAGCTAAAGTTACCATGCTATTTTGAGAACCAAAGTCATCAATCTTAACCTTATAATGCCAAATTGAGAGCTCACAAGGCTACCAATTTGTCATTACCCATCTCCACCATTGAAGCAATTGGGCAAGAAATTAAGCATACATAAGGACACGTCTACAAAATCAAGGAAGCATGGAGTGTTTTCTCTTTTGAGGTTTGCATTTCTTATTTTCTTTCTTTGTCTAAGCTTATACGTGAATTTAGTTTTAGTTTGTGAATGTTTCTCTTATTGCTAATATTCTTTGCACACTAAAATCTTGTTCTACATTTTGGCACACTCGGTGGGACCCCACTATGGGTCATTTAATCATTCATTTTTATCTATATGTTGTTTTCTCTAATAATCTAATGTTTTTTGTTGTTTGAGTGAGTTGTAGGGTGTTTCACTTGTTTTTGCAGGTTAAAGAACGCACTTGGGAAGAAGACATACCCTCAAAAATCCAAAAATTTATAATTAAAAAAAAAATTTAAAATTCTGGAAAAAAATCCGCGTTTTTCAACTTTTTTCGCGCAGTGTCGTCTCCGCAATTTGGCATCTACGCCTGCAAATTTTCATCTTCGCCAGCTACTCTGTCGTCTCCACAACCAAATTATCGTCTCCGCAATTTGGCATCTCTGACTGTCGTCTACGCATCCTGGACTATCGTCTGCATAGATCAGCGCCTCCGTCGGCTACCCTGTCGTCTCCGCTTCTTTGTTTGTCATCTCCGCAAATCAGTGTCTCCGTAGATCAGCATCTCCGTAGTTTGGCATCTGCGCCTGATGAACTGTCATCTTTGTTTGTCTCTATTGCACTTCTATTTTAAAATCTTTATTTCTGCACTTTGTAGTTATAAAAATAATATAAAAAAATAAATTTTAAAAAAAAAAAAAAAAAAAAAAGAGTATAAATCAAAATTTGACTTTTAGTTGTTCCGTAGGATTTAGACCATTCTAAGCATTTTTACGCGTAGAAAAAACAGCAAAAAAAGTTTTTAAAAAAATTTCATAGTTAAGCTTTCATTTTTGAAGATTTTGGGTGACTAACTAAATTGTTTTTTTTGTCTCATTGCAGGTTGGAGCACATATGAAACCACTAACCATGTTTTTTTGCAGGTTCTCATGTTGCTAAAAAAAAATGAACTTGAATGTTTAATCATTTGTCTTTGAATGCATGTTGCTAAAAAATAAACTTGAATGTTTAATCATTTGTCTTTGAATGCATGTTGCTAAAATGAACTTGAATGGTTATAACACATTTTTCATTGAATGAATGTTGCTCAAAACACACTCTTGAATGCCATGGATTAAAATCAATTTTCCTTAGAATGCATGCTTAAAAAAAACAAACTCAATCTTGAATGCAAAGAATTAATGAATCAATGCAATATCTCACACTTCAATTTTTGGGGCATTAAAAAGAACAAACAAATCTCTCTTTTGCATGCAATTTAGGCAAAGTTTGATTTTTGGAAAATTAAGAAACTTTGTTAAGTTAAATACAAATTTGCAAAAATCAATTTGAGTAGTTCCTTGGACTCACCTCTTTTCTAATCACCCATCAATTCAACCATTGGTTGCAATCTCAGCACCATTTATGGGGATGGGTCTACTTGAAAAAGGTATTAAGTGTTCCACAATCTAACTAACTCACTTGGTCTTTGAACGTTTGCTTTAGCTTTATCAAAATTCTTAAATGACCAAAACTCTAGATTAAATCGATCACACTTCAAGTTTGGGCACTAAAATTGAACAACAATTGACATGGAGGGCCTCCGAGCGCGCGCTTGAAATTGAATCTCACACATCTTTGTTTTGGATTTAAAACGAACACACACTCAATCTTGAATGCCTTAAAGAAAATCAATCGATACTTGACGTGGAGAGCCTCTAGGTGCGCGAGTTTGCTTTTGTTGACCCTAACTCTTCTTCTTGTTTGCATTCTTCGATCGATTTACTTTTGTTGGTGCTTCAAATTGGAATTGAACATTGTCTCTTAAACATGAGTGCTTGCAAGGTCTAGATTAGCACACATAAGAGTCAGTTGGTAAAAGAACAAGAATTTTTTTTAGCCCAAGGTCATCCAAGTCTTCTCTCCCCTTGTCATCTTTCGAGGCCATCTTGGGTGCATAAGATTAGGATCCAAAACCTTGTTTCTTTTTTTTAAAGGGCCTGCTTGGGGATTTCGTCACCGCTTGGATGACCTCAACTCCAGTTTTCCGACGGAGTATAAGAACCGGGAGGTGAATCAAAAGACACCTCTCTTGGGATCAAGATTTTGTCACTCAAACTAAGCCTCAAGGAACTTTATACCCTTGAGAAGTGAAAGAGGAGAAACGGGTTACTGCTCCTCTCGATTGTGTGACATCTTTTTGGTCTCATCTATGGATTTGGGCCTCACGTACCTTGCGTATATCGAGGACTCCCTAGCTAAACCAACTGTCAACCTTGCAGAAAACCATTTAGGGTGTTAATGTGTTTGGAGTGACTGATCGAAACATTTGTAGAACATACACACTCCTCGGCACAAGTATCACATTCTGAGAACCACAAACTTCTATCTGGGTGTTCCTATCCATTGCTTGATTTTATTTTACTTGTTGAATGAATGTTTACCAAACTTGGTCAATCCTAGCTTAGGGCACACTTAGCATAGTCACTGCCTGTTTTAAAATTTGAACGAGTCGAAGCAAAACAACTGAGATCTCTCAAAGCCAAGAAAATTCAAGAATTTATGTCGAAACAACCCAAACCCAAACAGAAGTTTCACAAAGTCAAACTCAAGACATCTCTAGCATACCAAGAACTTTCAACCAAGAGAAAAGAAATAACACCAAATCCACGAATTGCCAAACTCCACAAAGCAGAGGACAAAGCTGTCGACGAAGCACTTCAAGAGGCCTGGTTAGAGCGCACCATCAAATTTAGCCAACATCCAGGAGTTAATCCTGCTTATGCCTTACCAACTAGGCATGATTTCTACGATTAGACACCCTTGTTTCTCCACATCTTCTTGGATAAGCTTCACCTTAGAGTCATCTTTATAGAAAAGCCAACCATCTTGGGTTATCCCCTTAAGCATTATTAGCTCATCCATCTCATTTAGAACCAAACCATCTAGCCAGCAATCCAAAATCTGCACATCTAAGCTTTCAAAATTATTGTCACCTTGCCAAAAGTTTGCCATTCCTAAAATCTTTCAAATCCACCAATCTCACCAAGGTTATCCCTTTGATAGAGGTTTTTCTAGGGTAATCTAGCTTTGTCACTTGTTATCCCTCATCACCTTGAGCTAAAGTTTGGGATCCACAAGTGGTCAATCTCATGTTCTTCCTAAAGGATCATCAGTCTATCCTTAAGTTGACACAATCACCACCAAGCTTGCACATAGGAAAGCAGACCTTTCATGCTTTGGCAACATATCTTTGAAGTTAGAATCCCCAACCCAATCCTCCGTAGGTGTTGTCATATAGCTTTGCCTCAACCTAGGAAATCATTTGCATAGAGAAGCCTTCCCCCTTTTGCATCCATCAGCATTTTTTGCATCTCATCCCTAGGAGCATTTTTCATGCCACCCGTCACTCGCTTAGCCAAGAAGAAAGAAACAATGGAGCCCTATCATTTGGATCGAACAGCATCACCCCCCTTGAGCACTTAGCCATCCTTCAACCCAGAGAAAGCTATGCCATCACCTACTAACATTGAAGCTTTCATGAACCAACCAGGAAATGCAGTATTGGTAAACGCCATTATAGACAAGAACAAAGAGACAATTATGGCTAATTTTCAAAGGGACAATGTAGGAACCTTTGACTTTGGAAGACCCCCTCTATTATCAGATCCATCTCACCCATGGTTTGGGTAGCTACCACCACCCATAGGCTCTTATGATTCAAATTATCCTCAATATGTGCCAAAAGAAGAGCCTCCAGCCAATCCATATGATCCAACAGACCCAAACATACCATCATCCACTCAAGTTGAAATCTCCATGCCGCAAGCCAACCCAGCCACCATCACTCCATCCTTGGTTCATACCTCTCCACTCCAAAGTACCTTTGCCCAAAACACCTCACCATTCACTCCTTTCACTATTGCTGCCGCTGCTCCCCAACCCAGCCTTCCAAATCCACCCATCTCCCAAATCAGTACTAGCATCTTTGGCCAACCTCAACAATATACAACAGGGATGCCACCCATGGGGCCAAGTAATCAACCTTTCATCACTCCCAGCTTGTTCACCACAGCCCAAAGCACAATCCCATCATTTCCATTAGGTCTTGGGAGCTCAATACCATTAGCCACAAATCCACAAGCTATTACCTTCACTGCACAAAGCTATCAAATCCCACAAGCTACTGCCAATTTTCTGCCAAGCTCCCAAGTGACCCCAGCTCTCGCCACCACTCTACCAAGCTTCCAAATCTAGCCACAAAGCTATCAAACCCCATCAATTCCATTCCCAATCTTTCAATTCCCACCACCTCCACCACCAACTAATCCATTACCTCCTATTACCAACTACTTTTCAATGCCACTTCTAGGAGGTAATCCACCAATCCAGGCAACCACCAATTATTTGCAGATACCATCCCAAATGGGGGCGCAACCCACATATATTGGTCAAACCCCACAAGCCCCCCGATCCTTTCCCCAAGCTTCACAACCATCTTATACCTTAGCTCCACAAAGCAATCCATTTATCCCATAGCCAGCTTATGTTCCTCAATCCCAACCTCAAATCCCATATCAACAACAAGCCTCGCAGCACATGCAGCAATATGTGCCACCTCCCCCTCAGCAACCCATCATCCACCATGCAGCTGCCCAAAAAATGTACAATCCCTATTAGCAAATCCCTCACAGCCATCCATATTCAGTGGCCCCATCTAGTGCATACCTACCTCAAGGCACTCCTACATTGGGGGCACCCCAGCCATCACCTATCAATTCAAAATGGGAGCAAATGAAGACAACTCTGAAAACCATCCAAGAAGGGAATGATCTGAAGACATTCAAGTTTGAGAATGTGTGTCCTTACCCATTTGACAGAGCCATTACCATGACACCATTTCCCGAACACTTTGAGGTACCCAAATTTGACAAATTTAGAGGAAAAGGAGACCCTGTCACACATATCAAAGAATTTTACATGCACTACCAAGACGTGGCATACAATGATGTCTTCCTCTTGCACCTTTTTCCCAAAAGCTTGGCTGGACCAGCTCTTGAATGGTTTTACAGAATCCCCTATGGCACAATTAAAAGCTTTGCTGAATTATCTGAGGCATTTGTAGCCCAATATGCCCATCTTGTTGAAACAAAGCTATCAATAGTTGAACTTGTCCATACCAAGCAAAAAGGTGGGGAAAGCCTTGCCGAATACCTACAAAGATGGCAAACCCTTACCACCCGCATATCCTCCACCTTGCTAGAACGCCATGTGGTGAAAATGTTTATTGATAATGCCCATCCCAGCTTGGCTCACCACATGACCATGAACTGTTTGCAAACCTATAAAAATATCAAAGAGAAAGGAATGATCCTTGAACAAGGACTCATTAAAGATGGTGTGGTCAAGATTTACAAAGAGGCCAACCAAAATCAACCACATTCCAATGACAAGTCTAGGTATTGGAACAAAAACAAGCATGTTGCAACAGATGGGGTTACTGACACCAAACATGTGAATATGGTTGGTCCTTCTCAAAACCAGTCTAACCCACCATATCAACCAAACAACCAACAAGCTATCAATTACCAACAACAGAATAACCAAAGCTATCAAAACCACAATACAAGACCCAACTTTCAAGGGTATAATAATCAAGCTAATGCCATCAATGTAGTTGCAGGGCAAAAACCCAGATTCTAACCTACACCTAGAAACTATACACCCTTGGTGAACCATTGGATGTCATTTTTGAGAAATTGGCTAAGGAAAATCTCATCAAATTTCCTCCTACCCAGAAAATTGATCCAAGCCAATCCAAAGCTGCATGGTACAAGGACAATGAGTATTGCAAGTTCCATAGGGTAAACGGTCACACCACCCTCAGATGCATGAAACTGAAAGATTATGTGCAGGACCTCATTGATCGGAAAGAAATCACTGTTGGTGCCCAAACCTCTCCCAATGAAGGCTTACAAATTTATCAAAATGTTTTTCCTCCACACAACAACCAAAATCCTGGAAAAGCACCTATCCAAAACAACAACACCAACAACCGGAAGCCAAACCAACAGCATGTGAAGAACAATGACCACACTTCATCCTATATAGACTATGGTAGCCTTATAGGTTTGTATATTTGAGAAAGAGCCTTCTATCAATGTTATCAATATCCGAGGACCAAACAATGAGTGTGCAATTACCACTCGAAGAGCGCAATTTAACATTGCAGGGCCACCAGTTGCATCAGCACCATCAGCTCCATCAAAAAGCCAATACAATATCTTGGAACACCTTGGGAACATGCCAGCCCAAATCTCCATTTTAGACCTTCTCCGCACTAGTCCTGTGTACAAAGACATCCTTGACAGTGCTCTCATAGAATCCCGTGTCCCTTCTGATATCAATGCTACTGATTTTCGTAATCTTGTTGGACACCTTTCATCCTCATGTGCCCTATCTTTCAAACCCACCAACATACCCATGGTCAAGCTAGATCACACCCTTCCGCTTCGCATAGCCATCATGGTATCCAATTTCACCATGAAAAGAGTAATGATAGATAATGGATCAGCCTTGAATATTTGCACCCTAAAATTCATAAAACAAGCTGGGTATACTGAGGCAGATATGATCAGTGAAGTTATCACCATCAAAGCTTATGACAACTTGGAAAGAACCACAGAAGGGACTATTTTGCTACCAATCAAGGTTGGGCCAGTCATCCAAGAGACAGTTTTCCATGTTGTTGATCTAAACCTACCATTTAACATCCTCCTTGGTCACCCATGGATTCACGCTATGAAGGCCATTCCATCCACCTACCATTAGTGCATCAAATTTTTGCATCAGGGCACTGAGGTGACCATCCATGCCAATCCAGAACCCTTTTCTTACTGCAATGTGGTTGAAGCTTCATATACAAACCATTGCCCTAGAATAGACATCGGCACAGCCATCGCCAGCTCATCCCACACTTGTAATGACGCAAAAACCATCCTTGCCTCCACCCTATCTACTGTAAAGATCAACAACAAAGGCTGTGGAGAATATAGTCTGTCAGATGCATTTGTTGTCGGAGCAATCCCACTTGATCCACATACCCATGGATGGTCAACATATCACAAAGCTAAGGAGATTCCACCTCCTCGATATAAACAGTTTGGCCCAACCACCTTTGTTTCCTCAAAAACCCCTCTTCATGAAGAGCTCACTCCAGATATCAACAATTGGTTACATAAGGATGCACCTCCAAAAAATCAAGAACACCTTGACCACTTCAGCCAGAAGTATCCCCAAGAACATAAGCTCATCACTGAAAAATGGAACTATCAAGGAGGTGGACTAGGACTAGAAGAAAGGGGCATGCAATGTCCCATTGAAGCACATAAGTGGGAAACGAAGTCAGGTCTTGGCTTTTGCATACCCACAACTGGGGGCACCAATAAGAATGGTCATGCTTTTTCAAACATCCACCGCGACCTTGTCGAAATCGAAGACATTCCCAAGGAAGTTGAAAAGAGAGCCTACGACGATATCCCAGACCAAATATTCCTAGGAGACTCTGTTCTCCGAGAACTATCCATCCATCTCATTGACCTACCACTTGCTCATCCACAACTCATAGATTGGGACCAACCAAGCGTCATACACATTGATGAGTTTGCATCAGAGGAAGGGCTTCTAAGATTCATGGGAGCTGAAACACCTCACAAGTAGACAAAGCCATATTCTGCCTATATCTATAAGCTAGATCCCAAGGGGTATTTTGGAGAAAATCCCCAACCTAGTTTTGATACACCCAAAACTGGAACTAAGGTGAATCCGAGACTAGCTAAGGCAATGAAGAAAGCCCCTCAACAAGAAAATCTAGAGCCACAAGCAGAACATGAGGATTTAGTATTACCTCCTCAAGATAATCAACCAGAGGTGTCATCTATTCTAATAGAGGATACTAGAGAAGTCAACATTGGTTCTTCAGAGATCCCCAGACTTGTTCACATTGTTGCATCCCTATCACAAGACCAAGCTGACCTCCTCTTTGAGGTCTTATGAGAGAACATTGGCCAATTTGCATGTTCATATCAAGACATGCCAGGACTTGATCCAAAGCTTGTAGTTCATCATCTTGCAGTCGATCCAAAGATCAAGCCCGTCAGACAAAAGCTTAGAAAAATGCACCCCAAGGTGGCATTACTGGTCAAAGCTGAACTAGAAAGAATGTTAGCTGCTAAGGTTATCCGACCTATCGACTACTCAGAGTGGATCTCCAACATGGTCCCTGTCACTAAGCCTTCCGGTGACATCAGAATCTACACTGATTTCAAAGATCTTAACAAAGCTTGTCCAAAGGATGACTTTCCCTTGCCCAACATAGATATGATTGTAGATCTTACAGCTGGACATGAAATTCTGTCCCTTATGGATGGATTTTTTGGGTATAATCAGATCAAGATTACAGAAGAGGATCAGCATAAGACAGCATTCACTAGCCCTTGGGGAACCTTTTGCTACACCATGATGCCTTTTGGCATAAAGAATGCTGGGGCTACCGATCAAAGAGCTATGATAGCCATTTTCCATGATCTTATCCATAGCATTTTGGAAGATTATGTGGACAATATCCTAGTCAAATCTCACACCTTCATGGATCATCTCGCTGACTTGGAGAAAGTCTTTGATAGGTTAGCCCAATATCATCTCATGCTAAATCCCAAGAAATGTGTCTTTGGGGTCACATATGGCAAGCTTCTAGGCTTCATAGTTTTTAAACGAGGTATAGAGATCGACCCCAAGAAGGTCAAGGCTATCTAAGACATGCCTCCTCCCCAGACACTACGACAGCTTCACTCTCTTCAGGGAAAGCTTCAATCCATCTGGTGCTTCATCTCTCAGCTTGTAGATAAGTGTACACCATTTTCACATTTACTAAAGAAGGATGAGAACTTCAAGTGGGATCCTTTATGTCAGCACAGCTTCGACCAGCTCAAGCAGTATCTCACCAATCCCCCTATCTTGGTTCCACCAGTTCTTGGTAATCCCCTAATTTTGTACATATCTGCAATGCCTACTACTCTAGGGGCACTTCTAGCATAGCTTGATGATTATAGCAGAGAAAGAGCCATCTACTATATTAGTAGAACCCTAGTTGGTTATGAACTCAATTACACTCCTATGGAAAAAGCTTGTTTGGCAGTTGTTTTCTCAACTCAAAAGCTTCACCACTACATGTTAAGTCATACCATCCAACTAGTATCCATAATTGATCCTCTCAAGTATATGCTCTCTAGAACAGCACTCACAGGACGGCTAGCAAAATGGGTTATGCTACTAAGTGAGTTTGACATCCAGTATGTGGATAGAAAGGCAATCAAAGGGCAAGCTATAGCAGATCACCTAGTTGATGCACCTCTAGTAGATGCATATCCTTTGCTCACTGAATTTCCAGACGAGCATATCTGCCTAATTGAAGAATAGCCCCATGGAAGCTTTATTTTGATGGCTCATACACATCTCATGGATCAGGGGTAGGAATATTGTTGGTTACACCTCAGGGAGATTACATTCCAAAAGCCTTCAAGGTACAATTCCCTAGCACCAACAATATAGCAGAATATGAAGCTCTCATAGCAGGATTAAAGATAGCTGCAAAATGGAACATCACTGAGTTACAAATCTTTGGCGATTCCCAGCTCATCATCAAGCAAGTCCTAAATGAATATCAAACCAAAGATGAAAAGCTATTACCCTACAAAGAGCTAGTTGATCAGCTAACCCAGCATTTTACAAAGCTTTAGTTTACACAAGTACCTCAATTTGCAGAACAAGGCAGCAGACGCCATGGCCACTATTGGCTCGCTCTTGGAAGTTCCCCAAGAAGCTACGCAGTATGAGTTTTTAGTCGAGCAGCTCCTCACACCTGCCTATGCGAATGATGATTCAAACCGTGTTTGTATCTTGGTTGGTCCCCAATTCCCTTGCTACCATGAAATTCATGCTTACCTTAACGATGGTATCATATCCCCTCACCTCACACATACCCAATGCCAGAACCTCATCTAATCATCCTACTATGTTATCATAGCCAATACCCTATATCGTCGGGGTTATCACGATACTCTCTCTTGATGTTTAGATGAAAACGAGGCTGCAATGGCGTTAAAAGAAGTACACTTCGAACTTTGCGGTGCCCACACGAGTGGTATTGTCCTAGCACAAAAAATCCTTAGAGTAGGCTACTATTGGCCTACCATTGAAGAAGACTCCTCTGACGTTGTCAGAAAGTGTCTCCCATGTTAGCAGCACGCAAATCTTGCGCATGCTCCAGCACAAGATCTACAACCTATTGCACCACCTTGGCCTTTCGCTTGTTGGGGCCTTGATCTAGTTGGAACTATCACACCTCTCTCATCTTATGGACATAAATGGATAATAACAGCTACAGACTATTTCACTAAATGAGTGGAAGTAGTCCCCCTAGTCTCAGCTACAAGAGTTCAAGTCTCCAAGTTCATCTTGTACCACATTGTTTGCCGCTTCGACATCCCATCCACCATCTTCACTGACCACGGAGGTAACTTTGAAAATCTCAACATGGAAGAATTATGCACTTCCCTCCGCATCCATCACCACTTTTCCAGCCCATATTTCCCACAAGGTAACGGCCAAGTAGAGGCAACTAACAAAACCCTCCTCAAAATCCTAAAGAAAGTTGTCAATGATTTCGGCCACGATTGGCACCTACAAATAAATCTAGCTCTATGGACCTATCGAACTTCTTTTCGTACATCCATAGGAACAACTCCATACTCCCTAGTCTATGGTGTTGAAGCAGTATTACCTATAGAGGTTGAACTTCCCTCACTACACATATCTTTGCGAGGGCAAATATCAGATGAAGAATACAGAGTAGCTCGGCTCACCCAGCTAGATCTCTTAGACGAGAAGAGACAACAAACCTATGACCATCTCACAGTCTACCAAACTCGTCTCAAAAGGAATTTCAACAAGAAGGTGCTCCCACGACACTTTCAGCCAGGTGACATGGTCCTCAAAGAAAATATGAAAGTCCAAGCAGATCGAGAAAAGAAAGGCAAGTTTGAACCTACATGGCTTGGTCCCTATGTGGTTACCACCTCCTTTGGCTCCAGATCCTATCAGTTATCTACACCAAAAGGAGAACTCTTAAATGATCCCACTAACATCATTCATCTCAAGAAGTTCTATGCTTGAAGATCCTTGGTATACCTAGCTTTTGAAAGATACAAAAAAAAAAATAGTAAAGAGAAATAAGCATCCAATGGTGACAACTTGGCAATTCAAGCACCTTGAATAGGTACCTTGGTGAAAACCTAGTAATTCAGGCGCCTTGTGTACTAAAGACTAATCCATTTTCTATCACTATCCTATCCCTCATCCATCCATTCATTGTCCCATAACACAACCTTCTTGTTCTTGTGGTGTTCCAACCAAATAGCCAAAATCTAATGGAGCTTGTAAATACCTCCTGTACAGCTTGTAAATCTTATATCTCAGCTTGTAAATCTTGTACCTCAGTTTGTAAATCTTGTACCAAATCTTGTATTATACCTTGTAAATCTTGTACCATAGCTTGTATATTCGAATCTTGTACAAAGCTTGTACCATATTCCAGCTTGTAAATTATCTTGTATCCTAGCTTGTATCCTATCACATGCACACAAAGAACCCCATTTTCACTTAAGCTTTTCGTAAACCATCTATCTATCCACCTATCAACTATTATAAACATCCCATCCTTCACAAATATTTCCATCTCACAAAAATCAAAACATGAACAAACTTGTACATTTGTAACATACCTTGGTCCGTCAGCTTGTACATCCTCTTTAGCTTAGTACCATTGTATCTATCCAGTGTTCGTGTCAGTTCATCCTTGATCAGCATCTTGCACACATTGCACACCTTGGTTAGCTATTCCAATGCATCCTTTAGCTAGATCTCCTGTCACCAAAGTGTTATCCTTCTTAGTTTAGCTTGCCAGACGCATCACTCATCCAAATCCACTAGCTTAGGTGCTCTCTGATAGGTCCTTGCAGGATGTAGCTTTCCTCATGTCTGATCTTGGTTCGTTAGTACCTCGTCCTACCCATCTCATTGGCAAATGGTTCTCTTTTGGATTTTCACTTTCTTTTGATTTGGGGATCTTCCCTTGTGGGTCTTGAAAATATCTTTTCCAAGAAATCTCCTTGTTCCCTCCTCAAGGTTGCCACGATCTTCCATATCATGGTATGTTGCGAATGGGGCAATCAGAGCGTAAGGTCTTGATCATGTCTTTTGCTTGTTTTCTTTTTCTGCTTGTGGGTTACCTAGTATCGTTTCCACACTACTTCCTCTGGGATTCATGTGTGATACTGGGGCAATCCTTGCATGTTTATTTTGAGTCAGTTTTTCAGTCCTCTGGACGGTTGGTGAAAAGGCCTTGATGTTCTTGGTAACCTTGGCAATTAACCAACAGTCCTATAGAAAACCTAGTGCTCAACTACCTGGCGGTACTTCTCTTTGAAGTATCCCCTTGCTCAAAAGGCTTCAATGGATTCCCTTCATCTCCATTATCCCCCATCCATCTCCAACATCTATCACTCCTCCCCCAGCTTATGCATCAGTATCTCTTTGAATCACTCCTCACCTTTAGCTTTAGGGATCCACAATCCTAGTCTTAGGGATCCACCAATCCAAATCAATCCACCAAGCCTCATCTTTCGAGATCCACAATCCTAGTCCTAGGGATCTCTGAAACCCATCTTTCACCAATTTGACTCTTTAAAATCCTGTTGCATCAGCTTTATATCCCCTCATCCATCTCCCTACCATGGATTCCTTTTATAGCGCTCCGCTCCTCCATCTCCCCCCCCCCCAATCTTGGAAAGTCTTAAGCTTGTGCATCTGATTTCCCTTTATCATTCTCCTATAGTGAGAGTTTGAGCTAATTCAACCCCTCCTCTTTGCCAATCTGTGTCTCTACTCATCTCGATTTCTCATACTTTTCAAGAAGCCATCAAGCCTCATTTCTCTCCTCGCCGCCTTCTTGAGGGGACATCATCTAAGTCTAGTCTCTCCTCTTCTTATCCGAGACTGGGGCAACCTTGTTGCTAAAACATCTTCCTCATGTTGTCTTCATTCGAACTTCTTTGAAATAGTGTTGTCTCAACACTATGTCAAAGAGGGGCAAAATGTAGACACCTAAATTTGATTACACTGCTTTGGTAATCCTATTTAGTTATCTCTAAAGGCATCATTAATTAAATTTCTATTTAATTAATCCTTTGCCATCCTCTGGCTGATTAATTTAATTAATCATCTATAGTCCTAATTGATAAATCAAATAACCTATTATTTATCAATTAAATCCTATTCTTCTATCTAATTCCAAAATCCTCATTTATTAAATAAATCCATTTGATAAATAAAACCCTCAAATCTAATAGGCCCCTAACTTATCCCTAATCCTCCATTTAGCCTAATCCACCCCATCCACCCATACTAACCTAGCTTAACCACTAACTCACCCAACCTCATTAATGCCATCCACTTGCACATCTCTAACATCCCTAATCTAATCCTAAACCCAAGCCTAATCCACCCCCTAATGTTGTCACATTCCCTAAAAAAGTTTAAGACTTTCCTAAACCAAATCAAAGTCTCCCCTCAAAAAAACCCAACCACCAAGTCATAAGTGCTCTTACAAACCATAAAAGACTCTTACAAGCCCACTCATGACTCTTACACCCATCTTCCACACTCTTCCCTCTTCCACACTCATTCCTCTTACATCTCTCTTACATACTCAACCCCACTCATCATGCTTTTAACCAACCCCTTACCCTACCCTCTCACACTCATCCTCCTTGTGACAAGTGTCACCTTCCCATTGGTGCTAAACAAGCACAATCCATGTGCTCTCCTTTGAGTGCATCCTAGCCCTCCTTAAACCTTCATCTCTCCTTGCATCTTAGCCCTCCATCCCTCAAGCCCTTAGCCTATAAATTGAATCCCCTCCCAAGCCATTTCAACAACAATCTTTGAGCTAAAGTTACCATGCTATTTTGAAAACCAAAGTCATCAATCTTAACCTTATAATGCCAAATTGAGAGCTCACAAGGCTACCAATTTTTCATTACCCATCTCCACCATTGAAGCAATTGGGCAAGCAATTGAGCATACATCCACATCAAAGGACACATCTACAAAATCAAGGAAGCATGGAGTGTTTTCTCTTTTGAGGTTTGCATTTCTTGTTTGCTTTCTTTTTCTAAGCTTATATGTGAATTTAGTTTTAGTTTGTGAATGTTTCTCTTATTGCTAATGTTCCTTACACACTAAAATCTTGTTCTACAGATAGATCTTAAGGAGAATTTATGGTTGTTGCAATGTTCTTATGAGGAGTTGCTTGATCTTTAGTTAAAGTGACATCACGATAGGCTAACATGTGTCCTATGACATGTAGTCATTACACAGAGCAAGTGAAAGGTTGGAAGGATCTAGCAAATTAAAAGATTTCATGTGGCAGGCTATTCAAGCTTGGTTTTGATCTGAGTGCAGAACAAGAGAATGGAGTTATAATCTTATACTCATTGTAGGATGGTAAGAAGAAAGAGACATTACTACTATGAAGAAAAGAAAATAGATCATTGTATGGTTGGGGGTTTTAAACAATGGTTAATGTGATTTCCAAAGTTACGACAGAAGCAAGTGGACCGTGATTGCATTTTCATAAGGCAAAAGAAGGTGGGTCAAGATGTTACGACAAAGGGTTTGCTAACTACGAGCATCAGATTGTAAGGTTGGAAAAGACAATGCCCAATGCTATGATAGGGATGTTTTCATGAGATCATAAAAGGCCATTCTTTAGTCTTACAAGATGAAGGATTTTTTTAAAAAAAATCAAAGTGGATCAATAAAACATGGTACTGGTCAACACTGCACATAAAGATGAGTTATTCAAGCTACATAGTTTTAATGGAGATCAAATTTTCAAGGTAGAGTAAAGCGGTGAGATATTCAAATAAAATCAGATTTGCAGAACAACCACCAAGAAAGAAATGAATGTCCTAGAAAGCAGTTTCAAATATCAAGGCTTTGTCGGTGGAAAGAAGTTGGAGATGGGCAGTAGAAGAAAAAAGTAATTAAAATTGAAGACTTCTGCTTATCTGATATCTTCCAACAAAGTTGGTTTTCTCATCATTTCATGAAGATACTTTGCAAATCTGTTATTTGATGGTGATGAGATTTGATTTTTGGTTAAAGAGAGAAGAGATAGTTTCAATAGCAATAGCAAGAAGAGTGTCAAGTGGACACATGACATCATCAAATCTGATTCAGTAGTTTTTTCCTGACTATATATTCCTCTTCTTCTTTCATTGTAAGGGTTCCAATTCTAGTTCCATTTTCTGCAAGTTGGATTTCCATCATTTTCTTCAGCATTTTTCTCTATTATGAATAGCAGTTGTAATTTCTTATAAGAAAATAGATTATATAGTCTTCTATTATCTATATTTTGAGTTGATTTCAAGGAAATTAATAGAAAGATTTATTGAAAGTTTCAATCTGAACTTTGTCTCCATCTTCATGGGTTTATAATTTTCTATTAATATATGTATAAGGTACATATTGTCCAGTTGCAGTTTGGATTTGAAGTTGTATTTCATTACATGTTTTTTTGTTGGGTCAAGGGCTCGAGTAAATTGCTTACTATGCATTGGTAGAATTGCATGGATCATGGGAGGATCTTATAAGTATGAATTTCATTTTGAAGATAGATGTTTATTTACAAAGTGAATGGATAGATAGGATGTCTAAATATATATGTATATCTCGAGTATCCATGTATATGTTTTGACTTAGCTTATGCCCAATGGATAAGGGACTGATCATCTTAGGAGATGTGTGTTTGTATTGTTAATACCTGGTTTATGTTGATATTTAACATCATTTATGAAAAAAAAATCCCTTTCATGTTGAAGAGCTAAAAAGAGTTTCCCTCACTTAGCTTATCTAGTTCATATGTCATGATTCTAGCTATTTCATGTCTATGTTGTCTGCATAAGTGTTAGAAGATTAAGAGTATTATCTACTTTGTTATATTCAAGTGTATTCTTTAACACTACTACCATATAAATGAATTTGAGGTACACCCACCTAAGTTTTGCAGAGCCTAAAGTAGAAGAAGGGTCTCACCTTATAGTTGGCCCCGGTGTCTAAAAGGGTATGTTGTAGATGGGAAGTAGCTACCTCTAGATGTATTTTGTTCTCATTGGGGACTTTTGAAACATGGCATTTTAAAAGACCAACAAAGGGTATGTAAATATTGGTTTCCTTTCCTTTTAAGCAAATTTATCTTTATATCTCCTTTTGAACATGTATGTTTAGAGATCTTTTTTAAGGTGCTTATTACATCTTAATTACACAATAGAAAAATTGATCTAGTTGTATACATATTCTAGAATCCAAATAATAAAAAATTAAAACTCACTCAACCCATGCTAAGTGACTTACCTCAAGATCCTCCACTAAAATAATGTAGACCAAGAAAAATGGGTAGAGTTCACAAGAAGTTTTACAAAAACATATCATAGCAAATATTTTTAGAAAGAAACTAGCCATAACCAGTTAAATAGATCTAGTTGTTGATTAGTTGGGTTGATTACAAATTCCTTTAGAATTGTCTTCAGATTAGGTACAATAAAATGAATAATTAGTTGTTCACAGCTAGCAGGATCAAATACAATTTTCCAAGGTGATAAAATTACATATGCAAGGAATTGAAGAATAACTTCAATGAAGAGTTGAGTGTAAGGAGTTGAAGCGGAAAATTTTGCTTCTATATAAATGCCATAATCACAAGGTTCATTCCCTTGCATAAGCCTCTTCCACAATGACATTACCTCTAAACCATGCAATGGATGTTGAAGTGATTCCCAACCTTGAAACACTCTTATAAGCATTTGATACTTGGGATCATCGAAGAGAGACTGTGCCAATACTTGAAACACTCTTATAAGCATTTGATATTTGGACTATAAATTCTCAAAGACACTTGCAAGTTATTCCAATGTCATAGTACCTACCACAAAACTTTTTTGGATTCTATCTAGTGGCTCCCATAATATCCTCTATGTTGTCTAGTTGTTGTTTCTATTGTGCAATTTCTTTCTAAAGTTGCTCCTTCTCATTCTCTTTCTAAAGTTGCTCCTTCTCCTTTTCTCTCATGCCTTAAATTTTGATTATCAAGCTTCTGAATATCTACCTCTACCTTATCTAAAATCAACTTCACAGTGTGTTATAACTTTGGCATAGGTGTTTTCTCATCGATAGCTTTCATTTCAGCATTCAAGTTTTCAAGATTGGTCAACACCCTCACTTGTGGACCTCTCATGTCAAGCACTTTTTGTACTATTTCAACACTTCTTGCTTCTGAGATAATAGTTCTTTAGATGCATTTTCTTGTCAAACATTAATTTTTTTGAACAATTGTAAAATCTTAGAAAGTGTAGTGTTTCTTTCATGTATGTATGTATATATATGTATGGATGTATGTATGTATCTATGTATCTATGTATCTATGTATGTATCTATGTATGTCTGTATGTATCTATGTATGTATGTATACAGAGAGATCTTGTGGATTGTGGATTATGGATTATAAACAAAAAAGAAAAGAAAATATGACATTAATCATTCCCCATTGGTTTTGATTGATTGTGGAGAGTTGTGTGTGAAAGAGGGTGGAAAGCTCTAAACGAGGCTAGATAGCTCTGAATGTTGGTGGAGATCAGTGGAGATCTAGGATTTTTTTTTGTTCCCTTATGATCTTCATGCCCTTTCTCTAGGATTTTCTTCAAGGGGAGAAGATGTACCTATATAAATGTTCTTTTCTTTTCTTTCTAAACATCTATCTCTTGTTCACACATAATAGCTTTGGTCAAATTCAAGGATAACTAATTATGATGATTATATGCATATGTGCATGTATGTATGTAAAATAGCTCACTGTGTGAGCTTCTTTACATGCATACATAAACACTTGCATAATACTTTTGCTAAATTAAATGAATCATTCATGTCTTGAATTCACACAAGCAATTATCCTTGCATTCTATCAAATTAGTTCATACCAAACTAAGTATGCAAAAATTTGTACTTATAGATTATATTATCTCTTGGTGATTGAGTAAAGATCTCGTGCATAATACCATCCAGGTAATGATTGGATGTATTCACATTAAGTCATAATAGGATCGAGTAGATGATATGTTTATGTTACTTCATACTTTTTTTATTGAACATTTTGTTTAACATAATCAGTAAAATTAGAATTATACCACTACAACTAGTACTCTTGTTTATTTTATTTAATCATATACTTTTAAGACTCTTATTTTTCTTAAAATTAGACTATATGTTTTTTATCACTAAAACACAAATATAGATCTCTAATAGTTATCTTTTTTTAATTTCAAGATCTTCATATTTAACGTGAAGAATTTCCACTACTAGATAATGGAATAGCCACAATGTGGAGCCACATATCTCATGGCTTTTTCCACCAAATTATATTTTTATTATATTTTTGTCCTTCAAAAATATTATAAGTGAATGTTCTTCTTTCATAAGGATGAACATGCCAATTTTGATCATCCCACTTTCAAAGTTTATTCCCTTATCTAATTAATGAAACTACTTGCAACTGACACCCTGATTTTTTGCAACTTGTCTGATCAGCCATTCGCACAAATGAATCATCCCATATCCATAAACAACATCTAATCTTTTGTAGGTCTCTCTCCTCTAAAGACCCAAACATGGAGCCATTATCATCATGAGTAGACTCACTCTCCTTAGACAAATTCAATTGAAACTATTCATACCAAACTAAGTATGTAAAAATATGTACTTGCAAATTATATTATCTCTTGGTGATTGAGTAAAAATCAAATACAATTTTCCAAGGTGATAAAATTGCATATGCAGATATATGTATGTATATATGTATGTATTTATGTATGTATTTGTATATGTATGTATGTATATATGTATCTATGCATCTCGTTGTCATGCCCTTGTGATCTCTATATATGTATGTTTATATGTATGTATATATGTATCTATGCATCTCGTTGTCGTGCCCTTGTGATCTCTATATATGTATGTTTATATGTATGTATATACATATGTATATGTATATATATACATACATACATACACACACATATGTGTGTGTGTGCATGTATGTATATATACACATATATATACATAAAGAGAAGCTTCTCTAATCACCTATTGGAGGAAATATAAAGAGATATATGTTTAGAAGGAAAAGAAAAGAACATTTACATGGGTGCCTCTTCTCCCCTTGAAGAAAATCACAAAGCAAGCACTACTAAATTTGGGCCCAAACACCACAAATTATACTGCTATCACAATTTGACCCCAAATGTTGTAGTGCTACAAAGGGCACAGAGATCACAAGGGCATGACACGGCAACAAAATCACAGAGCAAGGGTATGAAGATCACAAGGGTACAATAATGAAATGCAAAGATCAAAAGGGCACGGTAGTTAAATCATAGATCTCCACTAATCTCCACCAAGGGCACAAAAATGAAATATAGAGATCATAAGGGAATGACAATGAAATGCATTGATCACAAGGGCGTGGCAATAAAATCTTCACCAACATTCAGAGTTCTCCACCCTCATTCAGATCTATCCACCCTCTTTCGCACGTAGCTCTCCACAATCAAAATGAATGGGGAATTATTTATGTCACGTTTTCTTTTTTTTCTTTTTTGTACCTAAAATCAACTTCACATTGTGTTGTAACTTTGCCATTGGTATTTGATCCTCGATAGCTTTCATTTCAACATTCAAGTATCCTCTTCATTATATAGTCCTTTCCACCCTAAAAACTACTTTGTTGCTTCATTAAAATTGGGACTTGAACAAAGCCAATGATAAAACAAATCCCATATTCTAGAATCCAAATAATAAAACAATAAAACTCACTCAACATGTGCTAATTAACTTAGCTCAAGATACTACACAAAAATAATGCAAACTAGCAAAAATGGGAAAGAAATTTTAGGAAAACATATCATAGCAGATGTTTTTTGAAAGAAACAAGCCATAACCTAGTTAAATTGGTCTAGTTGTTGATTAGTTGATTACAAATCCTATAGAATTGTCATCAGATTAGGTACAATCAAATGAACAATCAGTTGTTCCCAGCTAGTAGGATCAAATACAATTTTCCACGGTGATAAAATTGCATATACAGATGTATGTATGTGTATATATCTATGTATATATATGTATGTATGTATATATAGTGAGAGATCTTGTGGATTGTGGAGATCAATGGAGATCTAGAATTTTGTTGTCATGCCCTTGTGATCGTTGCATTTTGTTGTCATGTCCTTGTGATCTCTATATATGTATGTATGTATGGAATATATATATATATATACATATTTATATGCATATATATATATATACATATTTATATGCATATATATATATACATATTTATATGCATATATATATATATATATATACATATTTATATGCATATATATATATACATATTTATATGCATGTATATATATATATACATATTTATATGCATATATATATATATATATACATATTTATATGCATATATATATACATATTTATATGTATATATATATATATATATATTTATTTATTTATTTATATGTATATATATATATGTATGTATGTATGTATGTATGTATGTATGTATGTAAACAAAGAGATCTTGGCACAACATAAAAACAATAAAACTCACTCAATAGGTAGCATGGCCATGGATTTTGTCACAAGATTTTAAACATAACTATATAAGGAGTGAGTTAGGATGTTTGTATAGGTTAACCTTACATTAACTGTAAACTACAACACAAAGGCTGCACCAAGGTATTATAGTATTGTAATTATAGAAAACCATATGATTCGCTCGTGTGGATGTATGATGGTGAAGAGTTGTATTAGGTGAGTAAATATCACTAGTGGTTGTAGGAATATAGCTACATTAAAATAATTAGAAACTAGAACTACATATTCATTAGAGTGAGTAGTTCAAGGGTCTTGATTCCATGGATATGGGTATGTAGGCAACCTGGTAGGAAAAGTATGCCTCTAGTGTGTAAATTCCTTGGACATAGTTAGGTAGCACTTAACTATTTTAAGACATTATATGTTAACTCACGAGGCTTATATTTTAAGACATTATGTGTACCTAGTGTACCTGGCTTTTGAAAATAGAAGGCTAAACTCTGTGTTTCGGCATTAACTTGACTAGTCTATTTAGACCCATTGTTTATTGTCACAAGGTTTTAAACATAACTATATAACGAGTAAGTTAGGATGTATATAGGTTAACCTTACATTAACTATAAACTACAACACAAAGGTTGCACCAGGGTATTACATTATTTAAATTATAGAAAAGTACCTGATTCACTCGAGTGGGTGTATTATGGAAAAGAGTTGTATTAAATGAGTAAAGATCATCAATGGTTATAGGAATATAGCTACATCAAAATAATTAGAAGCCAAACTACATATTCATTAGAGTGAGTAGTTCAAGGGTCTTGATCCTGTGGATACAAGTATGTAGATAGCCTGGTAGGTAGAGTATGCCTCCAGTTTGCAAATGTTTTGGATATAGTTAGATAGACTTGGACATAGTTAGGTAGTACTTAAACATGTATGTATGTATGTAAATATTCTCTACTTAACAGTGCCATCCACATGACGGGGGGGTGGGCAGTTAAGCTTACACGTTCTGCAATACTTCATTTCTATTATTTGCGCTCTCTAAATCAAAGGTATATAACTTTATCACTTGTAACTATAATTTTCAAACAGTACAAACCACAATAGTTTCTTATAATTCTATGGTTCTCTTTGTAAGTTTATAAAAAATGAGGTTTAAAAATTAATTGCATTTATGTACATCTTTTTCAAGTTTGATATTTCTCTTTTTCCTGACTCACAATCCAATAATATTTTTTGAAAACACATACTATCCAGTTGGAGATTGAGCCAAATAATTGTAAGATTGTGCCAAAAGAGCTAAAAAACATTATTGGTGCATGATAATCATCTTTTTACACTCTTTTTGACACAATTGTTCTTATATTTTATGATTTTTGGTGAGAACAAAATTCCAAACTAATCAGGTAGGTGATCCAAAATTAAATTATAATTGGTTTAGGCATGTTTAAATACCTTATTCACATGTTATTGAATGTTATGTGTTTATGTGCTACTGTTAGTGAATGTTAAAGGATGAACTAATGTTAGATGTTAGCTTTGGACACCATGAGATTATTTCATGGATGCTCGTAATTGTTTTTTATTTCATGTGATAATGAATGAATTCTATATTTAATTAATGAATGGATGTGAGATCCATCTCTTCTTAGGAACTCTTTATAGGTTGTTTACCAGTTCTTAAGTGCATTCCATCCATTTAGATGTTTCAACAAGGGGAAAGGTAAGTCTTTGGGAGCTATAAATTTATAGGTAATAATTATAGAAATTTCATGAATATCAACATTCTTGGAAATTCCAAATAAATCCTTTGTAAGGTGTTTCTAGATAGCAGGTCTGCTAGGATTCTCTACTTACGAAATTTACTCCCTTGTCCATAGATAACTAAAATTTTGTCTTGTCTTGTGATAAGACATGTTTCTTTAATTAATAATAATTATATAAAAACATAGATTATAATTCTATATTGATTTTTTAATTATTAAATGCAAGTATACCGCATAAACAATTCTTACATGTAATCTTTCTTGACCCAAGTGCATTATGAAATCTTCTAGAAGTATTTGACATTGTAACCAAAGAGATTCCAGAATTAACATTTCTTACCCCTAAAATGCCATGAATCATAGATTAATCGGCATATTTCATTATGAATGTGCATTGCAAGTTGGCAACAAGCATCAACTATTTGAAGGAGAAAAGATTATCCAAATTATAAACAACTACCTTATCAAAATTAAGATTACAAAAGCTCAGATATAAAGAAGAACATAAAGATAAATTAAGAAAGTTTAGATGTTTTTGATCTTGTACAACGTCAATCAATATGGATTAAGTAAAATGGGTGGTCAATATTTTATCCACATTCTGATTGTTGATGCCCATTTAATTTACTAGTGCTGAAAAATGCTTTCCTAGCCAAAAATAGGAACTTTGTTCATTCCCTCCTTTTCTTTACCAATTTTAAGCATAGTATAAAACTTTCAACAATATCACCTTGAATGCTCTGTTAATATGCATCTAATTTTTCGCCAAAGAAGAAACCCCATTAGATAATTTGTTTCCTAATAAGTTGAGACAAAGTTTTGACAATGTGGGAACAAATGATATTTTCAATGGTGTGGAAAAATTGAGTTGATTTTTATTTGGTTCTGGCTAATACAAACTTTTATTTCAAATCTATGCTTTGTTTCCAAATGCCATGATTTCTAACGAGAAAATCTAGCTGAAATATCGTATAGAAATCATAGAATATATCTATTTTTGTTAAGGGAAAATTTGTTTAGCTTTTTAAAGATTATCTATATTTAATGATTTACTTCTTTTGCAATGGGGTTTGAAATATGTTTACTTGCATACACCTCTTAATTATAACTATGTTTTCTATGTACTCAAGAAATATGAGTTTTTGAAATTCTAATTTGACTTCAATTAGATTCAAGAAAATTAGCTAAGACAGGGTATTAACAATGTAGGAGCATGTTGGGAAACTTAGTGGACTATGTTGTTATTTGTTCTATGTTTTCTAGTAAATTTAACTAGAATGTTTGGATCTAGCAGATTTGGTATTTTATGTCTATCTTATTAAAGGTTTAAAAGAATTGTATATAAATAACTTGATTTAAATTATGTGGGTTTTGAATTGTATTGGCACGCTCTCCCTATGAGGATCACAAGTATCTACTACTGCTATTAATTTGGTCTAGTTGCTAATTAGTTGGGTTGCTTACAAATTCCTGTCAAACTGTCATTAGATTAGGTACAATAAAATGAACAATTAGTTGTTCCAGCTAGCAGGATCAAATACAGTTTTCCAAGGTGATAAAATTGCATATGCAGATGTATCACTTGAATGAAAAGCATGAAGTGCATTCCCCAATTTATAATGAATGGTTGGATATAAAGGCTCCATACGATGGCCCAATAGTGGAAGCCAAGGATGTAACCACACATATATTGGCACTCTCTCCTTGTGAGGATCCCAAGTACCTAATGTTGTTGTTAATTTGGGCATCACTATATGATCCAGAATGTAATGATGTATTAAAGTCAGTAGTAACTTCTCCCATGTCTCCAAAAAATGTAGCATAGGTTCAGGGTCCCTTGGCTCCTAGGAATTTTTAGCAGTTATTCTCACTACTAGAAGAATAACTTCAGTTAAGAGTTGAGTATAAGGAGTTGAAGAAACAAGTTTTTCTTCTAAGTTTAGAGTTGAGTATAAGGAGTTGAAGAAACAAGTTTTTCTTCTAATTTTAAAGAATTGAAGAAGCAATTTTTTCTTTTGTGTAAATGCCATAATCACGAGGCTCATTCCCTTGCAGAAGTCATAACCTAGTTAAATATATGTATATATACAAGTCATAACCTAGTTAAATGGGTCTAGTTGTTGATTACTTAGGTTGATTACAAATTCCTATAGAATTGTCATCATATTAGGTATAATAAAAGGAACAATCAACATTATTATTTTGTAGGATCTCGAACTAAGTCACTTAGCATGGGTTGAGTGAGTTTTATTGTTTAATTATTTAGATTCTGGAATATGTATGCAGTTGGATCAATTTTTTTATTGTGCTAAGATGTAATAAGCACCTTAAAAAATATCTCTCTATATATATACATACATATATGTATGTATGTATGTATGTATGTATATCTATGTATATATGTATGTATGTATGTATATCTATGTATGTATATATGTATGTATCTATCTATCTATGTATGTATGTATCATATGGAGATCTAGGATTTTATTGTTGTGCCCTTGTGATCATTGAATTTTGTTGTCATGCCCTTGCGATCTCTGCATCTCATTGTTGTGCCCATCTGATCTCTGCATCTCATTTGTTTTATTGTACCTAATTTAATGACAATTCTATAAGAATTTGTTGTTGTACCCTTGTGATCTTTACATCCAAGTATCTACTATTGATGTTAATTAGGGCATCACTATATGATCTAGAATGTTATGAAGTATGAAAGCCAGTAGTAACTTCTCCCATGTATCCAAAAAATGTAGCATAGATTTAGGGTCCCTTGGCTCCCAAGAATTTGTAGCAACTATTCTCACTATTGGAAGAATAAATTTAGTGAAGAGTTGAGTGTAAGGAGTTGAAGAAGAAAGTTCCACTTCTATGTAGATGCCATAATCACAAGGCTCATTCCCTTGCAGAAGACATAACCCAGTTAAATATAAGTATATATCAACCTAGCTAGTCAGCAACTAGACCCATTTAACTGGGTTATGGCTTGTTTCTTTCTAAAAATATTTGCTATGATATGTTTTTTTTAAATTTCTTGCAAACTATGCCCATTTTTCTTGGTCTTCATTATTTTTTGTGGAGGATCTTAAGGGATCTTAAGGTAAGTCACTTAGCACCTTAAAAAAGATGTGTGTGTGTGTGTGTGTGTGTGTGTGTGTAGATATGTATATATATACACACATATGTATATGTATATGTATATGTATGTATACATATGTATGTATGTATATATATATATATATATATATATATATATATATATATATATATATATATATATGAATGTATATGTATATGTATATATATGTGTATATGTATCTATGTATCTATGTATCTATGTATATAAACAAAGAGATCTTGGCACAATAAAACTCACTCATCAAGTAGCATGGACACAGATGCGATGGGGACACCCATTGGTAAGTAGATTCATCTTTCTCTCTCTCATTTTTCATGTGTTTATTTTACTTGAACTATTATTTCTTAGGGGAAATTTTCTAATATTGGATTCATTTTATGCAGGAGGCAATGAGGACATTCCTGGATGTACCCGTGTAATGAATTGCTCATGAGCAATGAAGATGGACTTCCTCTGAGAGTAGTAGGAGGCAGTGAGGACATTCCAGGTACTTTAAAGATTGATCCTTTCTTAAATATTTTAGATGTTAACAAGGAATTTAGATGTTGGGGGGGGGGGGCGGGTGGCAAATGAGCTTCCACCTTCACATTGTTGGCCCTGATTAGTAGAGAATATTAAACTATTCTTGAAACCAAGTGAAGATCAAAAATAACCCATGATTGTATGTCAACTAATTGTGTGAATATCTTAGTTTTAGGCATTGCAAAAGGATGCCATAGTTCAATATGCAATGTCAATTCATATGCATACAACATCAGGCGGAGCTGACAAATGCAACGGGTTTGGATTTTTGTTAGAGGTCCTTAATTAGGTATTTTAAGTTATAGACCATCACGAACATTGTTCATGATGATGATCTATAATTTTAAAAACTTAATAGACCTATTAAATAAATGTAATCATGTTGTGTTTTATCAACTTTGGCTATTGTCCATGCATTTGAATGTAGCTGCATGTGCATTCTCGATTTAGAATGGAAAAATCTTATTTTGGATGCGATGAAGAAATGACATGCATCAAAAGATGGGAAAATGATGTCCCTTTTACATGTCTAGAACCTTTTTTTTGTATTTTAAACATTGATCATTTCTTAAATATTTTAGATGTAAATGAGGAATTTAGATGTGTAACGCCCCGCCAAGGGATCCAAAAGAATTAACCTAAAGTTTCACTAAGTTTGCTAAACATTTTTTTTTTTTTTTAAAGTAAGAAAGTATAACATACACATCAAACACATAGTAGCGGAAGCAATGACATGTAATCATCGACAAATATACATTGCAAGTTACATTTCTTAAAGATCCCAAGACGTTGAGTCACGTTTAAATTTAATTAAATCTAAGTCTAACAACTATCACATACATATGAAAGAATAATCAGAAAGTCCCATGTCCATAATATACATTTGTTTCGAATGCCTCTCGGAAAATTAATTCGGAATGCTCAATCATCCACTGTACAAGTCACAGGGTATGAAAGGCTTAAAAGAATTTACATATGTAAAGATCAAGATACAACATCCTCAAATCCATGATACAAAGAACAGTAAAAATATATGAAACTATTCACCATACATGATACATCCATACATCCATAATGATAAAACATCTAGAATAAAATCTAGCCATCCATCACAATAATCCAAGAACCTAGTGAAGGTAAATGCCAATCACGAAAACTCTAGCCACGGTGACCACGGAACGGATCTCAATGGTAAGAGTAAAAGCACTACCACCCGACCGCGTGGAACCTAAATGGTCCACTCCCACCACGCTGAGGAGATAGTCTCAAGTCCCAAATAGGATAACAAAACCTATAATCATAAATACTCTCTAAGTCTAGGAAATCCTATAAGTATGCTAACTCAAGGGTTCCTAAAAAGATCGACATCTAAATCCCAGAGGTACCACAAGACATGTAGGAAACCTAATATGCAAGCGGGAAAGTGTCATCGCAAAAGTCATGTAGAAGTTACCCGAGCAATCCCTTAGGAATCTCGGGTCCCTACTGATCCTACGGCCACTAGTATCCTCTCGTACTGACGAGGCCTACTATGGAATGCAAGGTTGTAACCAAGCGTTCTCTCTACCCCATCCTAGTCTGTACTAGCACTCAAGGCATGGGAGAGAACATACAATTATCTTGTTAGGTTCATTTTCTCTCATTTAGTGTAAATGTTTTCACTTATTAAAAATGACTTACAATGGGTTTCTCAAGGCAGCCTCTTAGGGCTCCGACCCCCATTGCAAGCCACTTCCCGACTCTACACATAGATAACCTACCCTACCTCATGAAATCATAAATCAAAGAATCATAATAAAACCACCTCAGTCCTATACAAACAACTGAAAAACATCATAACAGATAATCCACAAAATTACATCAGTTCCTCATGAGCAACAGATAATATCAAATTAGTAATCATATGATCACGACAGTTCTTTATCAGCAACTGAAGGCATCAATGATAAGTCACAAAATCCAATGGTTCTCCGATGAGCAACCAGAAAGTATCTCAATAGTAAATTACCATACTGATCGAAGACTCCAAAATGGTCAAGTCAACACATGACATCATCAAGAACATAACAACCACTTCAGTCCTTTCAAGCGACTGAAAAGAAATCCAAGTATAACTAATCGAGACTCAAAAATGGTTATCAAATATAACTGATCGAGACTCGAAAATGGTTAAGTCAAGTATCTCAAATACGTACATCTCAGCTTCACACAAGGAAACTGGAAAGCAATAACAAACAGTAAACACAATCATGTCATAGAGCACTTCATCACATTACCATGGTCGGGTTAAGAAAGATCGAGACCAAATCATCATGACATCACATTCACAACCCCGAGCCTCTGGTAACAACCTAAACTGGTCAACGCTAAATCAACGCTAAACCAACCCCAAATCATTCAAAGCACAAAGACAACATCAAAGTCTCAGAGATTGGATCTGAAAGTATATTATTTGAGTTAAGGTAAGGTTTATGTTTCAGTTTAATGTCGAATTCAAGTAACTAGGTTTTCACAACTACCCTTTACGATTAACCCATTTCTATAATAAGTTTCATTAAATCAATAATCCAAATTTATAATTTAGTCAAATAATATTCATTATTAATTAACTTAATTAAACTAATTTTAATTAAATTAATCAATAATTGCTTGTTCTACTTACTTATCTTAATCTATTCATTAATTGTTAATTTATTAATTTTATACCAAAATTATTAATAAATTAATATTTACAAACTATGTTTAATGCATTTAATATTTATTTATTAAATATTAATAAAGATAAAACTATTATTAATTTAAAATATATTATAATTTTATTAATTAAAAATTTTAAATAATAATAAAATTTGTTTTAAATAATTAAAATTATATATTAAAAAAAAAATGAAATTAATAAATTTTTTTTTTAACCAACGTTTAAAGCCTGTCGGCTTTTCCGCAGGCCTGCGGTCGCAGGGCCTGCGATGGCAGGTACTCTGTACCTGTCGTCGCAGTACCTGCAACGCAGGTACTGTCGGCCTGTCGACAGTGGGGGTGGGTACAGGGTGATTCCCTCCCCCCCCCCACTAAATACATTATATATATATATTTTTTTTTCTCTATTTTAATTTATATAAAATAAATTAAGTTTTATTTTAAAATTAGTTTTGTTTAATTTCATTAAAACAATTTCTTCCAAAGGATATATATATATATATATATATATATAATATATATATATATATTTTTTTTTTTTTTTTTTTTATCTAGAACTTTCAATTTCAAAATCAAAACCCTTACCAAATTTAAATCTTAATTTCTTAATCTAAAAAAAAACAAGGGTTCTAATAACTCTTCCAGTCTCCATAGATATAGAAATTATTGAAGAGAAATTAATAAATTCACAATATTGAAAAGTTAAAACTTTCATCACAGAGAATTCAGATCTACAAACCCCAGACACGAAGAAGACAGGAAAGAATAATTGCGTATTTAATGGATAATCAAAAACACAAGACCCTACCTGATCCTGATGCTATTATGCAATCTCCAGGAAATGTATGAGAATTCGCTCTTCTCAATAACCTTCCTCTGGAAAACTTTCTTGGTATCAGCTTTCTGAAATTCGCTTCCAAAAATTGTCTCTCCAAAAATTCACGTCCAACTTCGTATATCTCAAAAATGAACCCCCAAGGTTGTGATAAGCAATTTCTCCTCAAATCGGGGCACTAATTGTGTGTTTACCCAAGAAGACTCTTTGCACAACTCAGTTAACTCCAAATTAACCTTTATTATCTTTTCTTATTTTTTTTGCATTCAACTTTCATGCACATTAAGTTGAATTATTAAATAACTTTATTTAATAATCTACTTGACTTCTATTCTTAATTAATTTATTACTTTAATCTTATGTGCACTTTTAAGAAATTAAAATAACATTATTAATTTCTATAATTTAATCTTTTAATTTAATTCTCATATTTAAACTCATGCTTAGATCATGCGATCTAGAATTCTTAATAATTTAATACCTTTCAACTTTTAATTTATTTTAGAACTTAATTGATAACATATTTAATTAATTTAAATAACAATAATATTTAGCATTTATTTAAAAATGAACTCCAAATATATTATTATTAAATTAAATAAATATTATCATGTTCTAAATTTATCTTTGAACTTTAATCCCCAAATTTAATTCTTTTATTTAATTAATTTCTCAATTAATTAAATATTAAAGACATCATATTAATTCTCCATTAAATTAAATCATTAATTAATCTTTTTAATTAGACTTAATTAATAGAAAACACATCAAGGACTCATATAACAACATACGAAAATCCTACATAGAAAAATACATACTAAATCAAACAAAAAGGGTTATAATCACGAAATTACATCCTTTGATGCATTCGGAGGGTACTTAACTCAGATACTTGTCCTAATTATCAATTAGGACAATTGGCTAAAGGGTTTAGGATTTGGACTTAAGAGTTTGTCTCCCCTCTCTTACCATTGAGACAATGCGATAGGGTACGCTCATCCTGGCAATTCAGGGAAGTCGATACCCGATACCTGCAACCTGCATAAAATTCACGCATGTACAAACATAATATTCTAAGCTAAACAGACAATGGCAGGAAGTGGTGCATCGTGTAGATCTCGACTAGCAGGTGACTACGACTCCCTTCCTTAACCACATCAGAAACACCATACACAAATAAAACAAACACACACACCATACACATGCAGTATGGGGTAAGCATCCATAAGAAAGCACATGTGATAATAAACCATCTAACTAATCATCATCGATAACTGAAAGCATTGAATAATCATCATACATGCATGAAATATAGAGTACCAAGTAATCTCATCATATAATAAACTGAGTGTAAAACAACATCTTATAATCTCTAAAATAATAATACTAATCATCAAACATAAATTGGCCTAAAAGAGTTTGGCAATGAAGACTGAAATGCGACTTAGGGGCAGGCACTACAAGATGTTAGGGGGGGTGGGGCCAAATGAGCTTCCACCTTCACTTGGTTGGCCCTAATTAGTAGAGAATATTAAGCTATTCTCGAAACCAAGTGAAGCTCAATATTAACCAATGATTGCATCATAGCTATGCAATGTTTGCCACCCATTTTTTTATTAATACAACGCGTTGTCACAATTGTGATGATTTGCTATCAATCCCACAACATTCCTGCCACATGCCCATCCCAAATGTGACAGAGGTTTCTGACGGCTTGTCGTGGGACCCATAGCATTTTTGTCATATAGATATCGTAATTCTGATGGTGTCTTTGATAGATTTCTGTCACAATTCTTATGGTGAAAATGAACGATTTTCCAGAATGGTAGGCAAATTTATGACACCTATAGCCATCTCAATTGCGAAGGTAACCCTTTCTATCACAACTTGCGATAGCAAAAGTTTGACGCTCTTCTGACGAGAGCCAATTCTGACTGATGTCGGTTGGGCGATGGGTTATTATCATAATTGTGATAGCTTATCATCGCAATTTAGGCCCAAATGTAGTAGTGTGTTGGTGGACATAGCCCAAGGATTGGATTGACCACGTTAAATCCTTGTGTATTGTGTTCTCTTCTATGCAATTTATTATTTTTTGATATTGCTTATATTTGCTTGTAACTGTTATTTATGTTTGTGGTTAATTTGAACATTTTTTATCCTCTAGACATATCTTGGATCATATTCCCAAGATTATAGCTCATTTAGATCATTGTAGATTGTGTTGTGATTCATCTTCTATTAGGTAGTGTATTCCTTCTAATTTATGACCTGTTGGTGAATTCTGACTTTGTGATGGAAAATATACAAGTTGTGATAATCTTGGCACATCATTCTATGTTCTTAGATCATATCTAGACCTAAATATTGGATCATTGGATCTTATATGACTTATGAGTCAAGTTCCTTCTGATTTGGGACCTACCCTATATGTTACAATACAGTTATTATCCTAGGGAATGTAATCCTTCCTAGGGCTAACCAGTACATCATGATGCATATGTATTGTAACATGATGGATCTCTTAGGTAGATTAGATTTCGATAATCATAATAACCTAGAAGCATATTTATGACTGAGAATTGTAAGGGTGCAACCAAGCAAGCTTGATTACCCAAGCATGTATGGAGGCATATTGCCAATAGTTTGATATTATTTGTTAAGGTGGATCTTGCATATTTTATCTCATCTTCCTTGATATTTCTTTGTTGTGTTACTCTTGCTACTTGGTTGGACTATTCTCTTTGAGGTACCTCCATCCTTGTCCACGCCACTCATTCCTAAAATGCTCCCACATATGTAAGCATGCCAACCTTAAACCTCACTCAAACACCTCTAGGCATGTAGTTTGGTGCATGTTAAACACACATGTCACTTTTTGACCTTTTTATACATCCCCATTCATTTTACGACATGTGTGAAACATAGCTCCTATGTTTGTTAACTTGTTTATGCATGTGAATGTTCCTACCCTTCCACCTCATGGGACACACCTTCTTCCCTTTTGTGATACTTGTCCTATAAGGCTAAATTTTCAATATGTGCCTCTATCTTGTTCAAATCCTAACCTTCTATTGACATTTCAATTTGGCCCTTGATTTCATAAACTAAAGGTTTTTCCTTTTGTTTCGTGATAAAGAAGCTACTATCATGGTAACCAATGGCAAGTATTTGCACATTATTATCAAGTTATTATTTTGTAAGTACACTCAACAATCCACATTACATAACAAAAATCAATACTTATCCAACTTGTAGGAATTTTCTTAAGGCAAAGAATGAAAATGTCAAGATCTAGAAGCTCAATTGATAGCACATATATGAGATACAATAATATGATAAAATGATTGATTCAATATTGATCAAATGATAATAGATGCCCAATCAATGAATACAAAGTAGATGCACTTCAATATATAGACAGTGCATAATAACTAGGAGATATGAATGAGATAATCTATCAATCATACAAGGTGGAATCACATATACACCAACTTAGTGGATTATCCTCCATTGTACATCAAAGTATGTGCATCATGTGCAATGATGAGAGAACGATAATAAGTAGGAACATTAAAAGTGGGTCTCACACACAAAGAGGTATGAGATGACAATTAACTCCACCTCAATTAGATTTCTCCAACACCGTGTATTAAAATGGAATGCAAACTCCTATACATATACATGATAACTAATATGCAAATTTATAATCCTAAATAAAATAAAGTGTAATTTGTGAATATTTATTTACACCAACACAACTAAATGCATCAAGAGAACCATTAGATGCACTTCAATTCAGATAAGAGAAACATTAGAATATGCATTATTTACTTTTCAATCTTCATGTTTGCAAGTAGCTTATTTTTCTCTTTCTTTGCACTAAAGAGGAAGGATCAAACCCTCGATCCACACTAGAATGAGTAAGATGAATACGATAATAAGAAGTCAAGAATACACTAATAAATGCACTCAAGAACACCAATTATATATAAAAATGCTTGGAAAGACAGCTATACAAAATGACGAAAACAAGAAATGCAAGAATGAGAAATGCAAATTTGTCCTCAACACTAATTGTTGTTCATCACGACAAGGCAAGTAAATTACATTAACTACATTAATACAGCTCAACTTAGACCCCATAATGCCAACACGTAGTATATATAAGATAATTTAAAATGCTTGTTTTTCTTGTTTGATAGAACTAAAAATGACATGAAGAATAGGATATCTAATAATTGTTTGTTGTTGATCCAGGCAAAGGAAAGAAATCAAGGATAACGACATACACTTTGCTGGATTGCCGAAAGCAAAGAATGACTCCCTTCTTATCCCATTCCAACCTCCTCCTTTTTAATTCCCTTTTAATCAACACCCCTGACTCCCATCCTTCTCACCCTAATTATTCTATTTCTATTGCTCATTAAATTAATCTCCCCAAATTATCGCATTCATTATGAGAGTTGTATTGATGTTAAATTCTTGGCTCAAGCGGGGGCAATGTGTAACTTCCATATGATTAATTATACATTGACAACAATCTTATCTACCAATAATGTTTTCTAATACATATTGACTTACATGTGTCTAATTGATATGTGTTCCTCTAAAGTGGGGTTAGGAGGGAGATTTTTCATATTAAATAGAGCATTTGCTCACTATCATGACATGAGAACATGGAAAATTGACATTAAAATATGGAAATAGATAAAGGCATGACGCAAAGGGGTCCTTAAACAATTGATGGATCTCTGACACAAGTGATGGCCTAACATGACAAAATGAGGGCAATGATGAATCAACAGGATCCCATGGCCCTTGTCCACCTCCTCAGATCAAACTCGGCTCAGGATCCCTTGGATCCATGAGAGATCAAAATGTTGTGTTCTATTTGACAACCCCAAAAGCAAGAATATCCAAGAGAGTCCAATGGGGAAGAAGTTTTTTATTTTAATAGGGAAGCATGATGAAATTGGGTGATGAGTCACAAGGTGAGTGAGGAAGTTGTTCCCTAGTGGTGAGAGCCCACCATGCACACCTACCACCGACCAATGGGGGACTAGAGGTTTAATAATTATTATGGTTGCCGTGCATTTTTTAATTCAAACTTGGGCCTTAAGGATCGCCCCAAATTGTCCAAAACCTGCCACGTTTACGCCGCAGTTTTGACTTGGTGGATTTGGACTGACGCGTGGAAGTTCGTCACTGGTCAAACCCGCGAGTCATGGGAAAGGAAGCCGTCCTAGCTGGCCCCACTGCGTTTGACCTCTTCTCACAAATATCTTCCGCTAGGGAGGGTTAGAAGTTGACTTAACTCACCATTGGTTGAGTTTGTGAAGCCGCGTCGTTAAACCGCTCAAAAACTAGGGGAAGGTTTTTAAGGTTTCCGGAGATCATTAATTTCTACGAACTAGTAATTGGTTTTTGGGATATTTTATGCTTCCATGAATAGTGTGTGTCTATTTAATATTGTATTACATTGATGTAATTGGTGGAAAATTATCTCCTGTTATTTTGCTACTGATGTTTAAGATCGCATGGTGTAAGTTTAGTTCAGATTTTTTTTTAATTAGTACTATTCATCGTATCATCTCATTATTTTAGTTTCTTACTTTACATTATGTGTGATTTTATAAGATATAATTTGAAAAATATTTTATTTTCAAATTTATTATAGGAAATGTTTTTTTTTTTTTGAATATTTTGTTAGGAAAATGGTGTCTCTATCTTGATATAATAAAATGTTATTATTGTCACATGAGTATGGGGTTGCAAGGGGGTACTCTCTTCATAGGGCTTCTCGAAGATGTGTCATGTCCTCTAGTAGGGATTCAGGTGTACTGCTTGTGAAAACAACATATTATGTATAATTTATCATTGTGATTCTTATTTTTTATCATCAATTTGATGATAGTGGATATTGTGTGTGTTTTGTTTGTCATAGAATATAACCAACCATATGTTATGAGGGCATTGGATTACGATTTTGTATTGTAATGTCATTTGAGAGTTAGTTGTTCAGTTGTCTTTGGATCTCTAGTTGGTTATACTCTGAGAAGCTTGTATTATAAGAATATTATAAGAATTTGATTTTCTCTAAACATCTCCAAGGGTAGAATAATCAATAACACCAACTTTATTTAGAAAAAAGGATTATTAATTTCATGCTTTTAAGAAAAACTATAAAATTTAATGGTTCTACAATAATTTTTAATAATTAGATATAAGAGAATGTTATTAGTAAATGTGTAGGTAGTTTAAACTAGTATATACAGTAACATGGGTTGTAATATTTGTCTAAATAAGAAGATGATCAGTAACTAGATATAAGAGAATATTATTAGTAAATTTGTAAGTTGTTTAAACTAGTATATGAGTTGTGTGTGTGTGTGTGTGTGTGTGTGTGTGTGTGTGTGTGTGTGTGTGTGTGTGAGAGAGAGAGAGAGAGAGAGATTAAAACTATTATTAAAAACTACATAATTTATGGGGAAGATAAACCTAATAAATATCATTTTGTGGGAATAAACATAAAAATTTATTTAGAATAAATTTTGCAACATAACCTGTATAATTTGAAATTTGTTAAATGATTATTATAATTGAATATGCTTATAATAATTTTGTAATTAGATGTAAGAAAATAAGGTTTGTAATTGTGTATGCTCTTCTTATTTATATATTAGTATAATTCATGTGGCTTGATGAGTTATCTCATTTATGACAAAACAAATGTCACATGTCATTATAAGCATGTAAATTATTACAAATACTAATAAGATGTATGATATAATGCTAGTTGAACTAGGTAAAACATGGGAATGTGTAAGACTTATAGTCCTAAAGACACATAGTAATTCAATTTCACTATTACTCCTAATAGATTTATCTAAGACTTATAGTCCTAAAGACACATAGTAATTCAATTTCACTATTACTCCTAATAGATTTATCAAGGAGATACGTTTTGGTGCAACACGTGAACCATGTTGTAAATAAAAGAATAGATTGTGAGAAAAAGTAAGCCACCAAGCCTTATCTTAGTGTAGCAATTTTATTATCTTTTTAATTCTTTCCAAAATTGAAAGTACACTCATAATGTGTTGGAATGCTAGGAAAAGTAACTTTTATTGATTTTTTAAACTATCATGGATCTAACCCCTTTCGCATGGAAGTGATAGTTGCCTATTACTAACATGAGCGATCTATGAATATGAGTGACATGAATTTACCATGTTACATTATCTTAAAGGAAATAGCTATATAATTTGATATTAGCATTTAGCAATAGGCTTTATAATCTAATTGATATGCAAATTTATTTTTTCTTGAATATAGATTATGTACTTGAGATAAGATTCATTAAATATTGATACATCCAGAATATCTTAAAGAAAAATGACAAGTTGTAATGAACCACCACTAGATTTTTCAAATTATACTAATTTCTCATCCAAAATAATAATACCATTGCATGATTTAGCACAAAGGAAGAATTATACTAGATATCTAACCTACATGATGTAAACATGTCATGGTCTAAATTGGGAAAATGATAAATAGTTAAAGGCAACATTCTATTATGCCCATCACTAGCCCTAGTCATGAAAAATGAGCATGCAAATGGAGTTCATAAATAGGTTAGAGAAGGATATTTAAAAGAGAAGTGTGAAAAAACACTAATTTTATCAAGGATGAAAGCTCACAAAGTTTGTTAAATATCTTTTTAGTGAATGCATCCTCAATCAAATGATACAATATACATAAGTGTAGATCAAGAATAAAAGGAACTAATGATAAAATATGATACATCAACCTAAAGAAAATAAATATGAATAGACAAGTACAAAAGGTGATGGCTTATAAAAGTATATAAGAAGTGATCAATTAATAAAGAATAATCCAAAGGTTAGGTACATAGGGATCAAATAAAAACTATATATAGAATTGCAAAAATGACTTACATAACCAAATAAATAGAATCTACAACCTTTTTTTATCGTAGAAAGAATAAATCCTAAGTTCAGAACTCTACGATTTGTAAGAAATCCCAAGCTCACTAATAACTTATAAAAAAATGCTTCTCTAAATAAAAAACATATGGCTATTCAATCAAAAAAACATCAATGATAAATAAGTACCTTTGCAATTAGATATATAATTGATAACATGAAATTTATTAAATATTCATAATTCCAATCAATAAAATAATGTTCTTAGGTTTGTGTTTAATGTCCTAATATATTTTACTAGGCGTGAAAAACTGATTTGTTCTTATAACAAAAACAAGTAGGGCATGTTAAGAGAATGCATTAGATTTAGAATTATTTTTTAAATGTCTATTCACTTTTTAAAATGCAAGTGTACTCTAACGACTAAAATATTATTTCTTCACTTCCTATGATTCTTATTTGCAAATATAATTTATAACATTTTTAAATTTTAATAATATTTGCCATTGCTTTCAAACATATACAAAAACTTGTATTCATAGTTGGGAGTTTGTACATGATATGAATAATTCCTTTCTTATGTTAAATCTTGTTATGACATCAATCTAACAATATTGAGAAATAACTCAATATAACAAGTCCTCATATGGTATGCCTTAGAATGTTGATGTAGTGACAATGTCAATACCATATTACTTAAAGATCTTTGATGTAAAGATGTGTTGATTATGTAGATTTGATAAACATTTAAATGAATTAGAACTATTTATTAAATGTAATTCAAAAAGTATAAGTAAAATATTTTACACTTCAACTTGATACATATATCATTGTAAATTTTACCCCTAAGTAAGTTCTTGGTTACCTAGGCCTTATTTTAGGTTGTATGGTTTCTTACATTGAATTTTGGCAACCCAACTTAATTTTTCATGTCATTTTGTTTCTTTATCTCCAATAAGACACATGGTTCTAATTTAGGACCAAATTGGAGGAAATCAGGTGACCTAGTTTTCCTATTCTCATGAATAGGGAGACCAAGTTGTCCCATTCCCTAATAACTGACCTTTAATTCAAGTTATTTAATGGTAAAATGGTTTTAATAAAGATTTGAAGTTTTTATCATCAATCTTCGAGTTTTTCATGCCAAAAGAACATGAGAGGTATATAAGAGATTTATCCTTCCCTATTTCAACATCACAATCTAACATATACAAGGTCATCACATCAATCAAACAAGCATCCATATACATTCAAGTACCCAAGCATTCAAGTTTTGAAGAATTCCTAGAATTATTTTGTCCTGCCATATTCATCATTGCCACAAGCTCAACAACCTCCATACAAGCATGGTTGTAGCATTTCCTTCCAGTATTTTTTGGAGTCATCTAGAATGTATCAACACTTATGATCAAATCCAAAGATCAAATTGTTGCATCACCAAGGCTTAATACATCTTATTTTTCATATCTAGCCTCTATTATACATCAAACATATTTTCCTTTCAATCAAAGTTCATTTATATTCTAAGGTTGATTCCAAAATAAGGGTTTTGTGAGTCAAACCTTTACTCTCTAAGTTGCTATGTGCATAATAGGTGACATTCTACTAGATTAAGAGATTGGTTATATTTTGTAACTAAATTTGTTAGAAATTGCAGAGAATAGAGTGTTTGAGTCACTTAAATTGATGAAGGGTACTCCCCTTACTAACCCAAACACACACAATGCAATAGGTAAATAAACAGAGAATTGCAAGAATAGAACAATCACAAGAACATAAACAATTATTTTTATTATCTTCAATGAAATGACAGTACAACTATTAGAAAAATAAAATAATACAAGTGCATGGGCATTTCATTACAATAATATGCAAGCCAAAGTCACCATATGGGCCAAAATGATGATACTTTTTTTACTTCAAAATTTCCAATAGCTAGTGCACACGAGCTATGGCCTGGGCATAGGCTTGTTGAGCCTAGGACATAACATGTGTGTGCTATGAAGAAATAGAATTCTCAATAGCGTGTGCACGTTGTAGCGCTATAGCACGAACGTGCTATAGAGAAATGAAATTCTCAATAGTGTGTGTATGGTATAGAATTCTCCATAGTGTGTGCACGCTATAACACATACACGAGCTATTGGAAATCACATACAACAATATAAACTCCTCTCTCTCCCCCCCTCTCTCTCTCCCCCCTCTTTCTCCATTTCTCCCTCCCTCTCTCCCTAGCCCGTCCTCCCCCCCTCTCTCTCTATATCATCCCCTACTCTATGCCCCTCTCTCTCTTTCAATGCATCCTATCTTTTGCAACAAGCATACAAAAAATGCTTGATTTTTCTTTTGTGCTCTCCTTCAAGTTTCCTTGTGGTTGAGAATCGATAAAATTAGGTTACATAATGTTATAGATCTCTATGTTAGCTATATAACCATATAATTTATTTCAAATTCAAATTATTTTAAGCCTTTCAACTATAATTTCTTTTGAATGTATGCCCATTTTCTCTCAAAAACCAACATGTACTAATTGGGGTGAAGATTTTAACTCGTTCATCAAATTTTATAAAAAATTAATTTTTTAGAAACTAGACTCCATTATACACACTTTGAAAAAAAGAAGTTTTATTTTGGATTAGTTTTCAATAATTTCTAGGGGGAGCACACATATATTTCACATTTTTGGGATGTGTCTGGACTTACAAAATTCATTAAAAAAATAAACATTATAAAATTATCCAAAATTTTGGGATAAACTACATGGTGTTAGGTAACTTTTGACTAGAGGGATTAAAAAATTTCAAAATAAAAGTTAAAATTTTTAGGGGGGCACACTTTGCACTTTGTTATGTTTTTTCTGAAAAAATAGTACCACTTTCTGTGGCCCCCTTTTTTGAAGGCCTAAAACTAAACCATTTTGAAAAATAAAAATAGTAGTTTAGAAACTAGATTCAAAGGACTACTACTTTTGTTTTTGTCATATCTTAAAATTTTGAGCATAACTATCTTCAAATTCTTGTCAAAGTTCAAAAAAAATTGATTTTAGGAAAAAGTGGCCACTTATACCCCCTTTTGGCACCACAACTTGGTGCACTTACCCATATACAAGATCAAAACTACCCCTGATAACCCCTATTTTGTTTTATATAGTGGAAAGTTTAACTACAATAGAAGGTTCTAGAAATTGTAACCCTTTTTTAGGGCCAACCACCTTTAAATTATTTTTCCCTATATTTTCAAAATGTTGAGACATGGTGCTTCAAATGAGTTTCAATGCTGATTGGAGTATTTGAAGAAATTGTATATTTTTCTCTAAGGTAGCACAACCATTAGAGACCATATCTTTTGGACTGTGCAATTGATTTTCTATTTTAATAAGTTTTTAGAAACCTCTTGAAGTGCTATACAAGTACTACAACATAATATTATCCCATACAAGTTTTGGCCCATTATGCAGCCTCTAAGCCTTTCAAAATTAAGTTCAAAATTTTTATACTGCCTTATTAAAATAGAAAATTCAAGACGATCTTCAAAATTAGACCCAATCTTGACATGAAACTTTATCATCATATATCCAAAATGAACCTCTAGGCAAGTAATTGGAACAATTTTTATTCAAATGAAAAACTTACTAAAAAATTGTAAACTTGCCCAAAATAGTATCCTTGGCCAAAAAAATAGCCCTTATTGAAAAACTAGATAATATTTTTGGGTGATGTAAGATTGCTCTTACATCTTGGATGGTCTTGCATAACTAGTCCCTCCATCTCATCTTTAGATTTGGTGGATAGGTGTGTTATAGTCTCCACTTTCTATTTTGTGTTCCAAAATTGGCTCGTTATTTCCTTGATCTATGCATACAAAAAAATCATCGTTGTCCTCATCTAGTCTTAGATCTTGCATTTACATTTCTACATCAAATTTACCCATTCAACCTTCCATTCATAGAAAGGGATCACTACATCCTCTTAGTGCTTGAGCCTTCTTGAGCTTAGTAGATCATGTTCCTTCCAATGTAAGAGAGGAGATACAACTGAGCTTCCTAATTTGTTTGAGCATCATAGTGAACCCTGTATTTATTTCATTGCATGTTGATGAATTTGACTTGTTACATTTTAGTTACATTTATCAAATCATGTAGTAGATAATGGAAGGAGCAAGAGCATAAATCAAAGATGAGGCAACACATAAAAATTATGTGGAGACAAACAATTGAGTCCCACATTATAGTATTTAAAATCTCAAGGGTTATTTTTACAATTGAAAAAATGAATTAGAACATGAGCTTGTAAATTGGAGATCTAACTCAAACTAATAAAATCAATAAAATTGAAAGATACAATTCATTCTTAAAACTAAATGTATCGATTTCAACTTATCATTAATAAAAATATAGAAAAATATAATTTATCTATTACATATTTTTTTAAACATTTATTCATAAATAATTTCACATTAGAAAACTCCTATTTTGACAACTCATATTTTTTATCTTAAATTTGACAACCATTTGTAGAAATATTTTTCAATATTTGTTATAAATATAATGTCTTTTTAAAATAATTTAATAAACTCCACATAAAAATAAAAATAAAGATATTAGTTGCTAAAGTTATAAGTTTTGAAAATAATCTTTTTAGAAATTAAAATAAAAACTAAAGTCGCTAGAAAAAAGAATATACATATAATGAAATATGCATATTTTTGGCTGTAATGAATTAAATTTTAAGTATTTTATAATTGATATCTATTGAACATTTCTTTAGATAGATTTATTTAAGATATCTATACTAGTTTAAATTCCCCTAAACTTTCATTATATAGGCATTCTAAAATGGCAAAAACAATAGAGTGTGATGGTGTGAACATGTTAATGTTAACAATTATATTTTTATTAATGCAAATAGACATTCTAAAAAAAGGGTGGAGTGTGATGGTGTGAGTCAAAATTTCAAATTTTATTATAAATATAAGATACTTTTAAAAATAAGTTTTTTTCTTTTTGCATCGGTAAATGACTGAAGGCTAGATTAATTTTTGTTATTTTATTTTAATTAAATATTTTTATGTGTTAAGCAAATTCAAACCCAAGATCTCTTACATGAGAGACTCACACATTACAATTGTGTTGTATGCTCTTGACTACTTTTAAAAATAAGTTAATAAACACCACATACAAATAAAAATAGAGATATGATTTGCTAAAATTATAAGTTTTTTGCAGATATTAATAAACAATTTTTTTAGAAATTAAAATAAAAAACTTAGATTAGTCCAAAAAAAATTAGATATAATGTATAAATATTTTTGGATATAATAAATTAAATTTTAAGTATTTTATAATTAATATTTATCAACATTCTAAATAGACTTATTTAAGATATCTATACTAGTTTATTCTATCACTTACTTTAAAAAATATTCAATTATCAAACTTTAAGTCTTTCCAATCTTCATAACTTACTTTTTCCTCTTGTTTATTTTAGATAAATAAACATTTACTAATTAATAAAATGTTCTCAAATAGAAATATGAGTGCATAAAAACAACAATGTGAAGGTGCAAGAAATTCTTGGACATGGGTAGCCTTTTTTAACCCTCTTAACACAAATCTTTTGCTCTCTTTACTTCAATTTCACTATTATTGGGATTAAAGAGAAAGTAATCTTAATGTAGATCGAGGATGATGATTGCAAGATCTTAGTGAATTAAGTTACTTGGATCCAACATAACAAACAACAAGGCAATATATTCTTATTTTTTTCCCACATCATGCAATCTAGATTTTATGAATCCACATTAGTTGACAAATAGATGAGGACATAATATATAATATAATATAATACGAATTCTAAGCAATCCAGTACATTACAAGGTGGCCTAAATATGTTTTTTAATGTATGATTAGATATCTTGTTGACTCGGAAGCATGCTTGTATTCAATGCAATCAAACATTTTGCTTTTATTCAAGACAAAGCAAGGGATCTCAATAAGAGTGATAAGAAAATAAACAAATAAAATATTAAGAGCAAAGAGGTACGAGTTATTTTTTAAAAATAAAAATAAAATTTTCATATTAGTATGGTTTTTATTGCTTACCTTAATCATGTGAAAATTGAAAAAATAATAAAATACATTATATTAAGTTTATCATGTTATTATGTAGCTTTTTATTTTAGATCAATTTTTTTTGTAAGTTTTAAATTTTTTTCAACATTTTTAATATTTTTTAATATGAAATATAAATATCATCATTTAATTAAAATATTGATATAATGTGATGATTAAATCATAGAGGTGTTTCTTCTTATTATTATGGAAAACATTTGAACATATTGTTAAAAGCTTATTAAAAACAAGTGCCACTTAGGCAAGGGTCTCATGCAGGCCTGTAATTTGACGGTCACCCCTACCTGTCATATGAATTTTTGATGATGGTTGAGTCATTTTAGTGCCTTTCATTTTACATTCAAAAAAAATTATTGATTGTCAAATTTTTTTTATACGAATAATTTAATAAATTATTTTTAAATTTTAATAATTTTCACTATAATTTGCAACATATTAAATATTAAAAATATACTCAAAAGTAAACCATCTAATATTCCAATTATAAGAAAAAAAAATCTTGATTAAAATTGGGATACACAATATAGACTAATAAAAACAAATTAATCAAAGGTCAAGAACTCTTCTTACTTTGTGTTCTTCCATATTTGATATATTTCATTCCAGTTTACATCATTTATATACCTGCAAAAATAAATATAACATTAGTAACTATGTATGAAAATAAGAGTTCTGAAAACTACATACAATTTACCTTATGTGATTCAACATAATGAAGAGAAGAATTTTTAAAACTACATAAATTTACCTTATGTGATTCAATTGATGAAGAAGAATTTTGAAGCTATAAATAAAACAGATATACAATTGTTTGACAAAAAATAATGTTTTTATTGATATGATTATATAGATACAAATTGGAATAAGTATAATTTAGTTACAAATAAAGAAATCTCATATTTACAACAAGTTTCTAATTTTTTCATATTTGTTTTGAAAACAATTCTAAAAATAATAATAATAAATAAGTACAAGTCAATCATACGTTAACAAATCATAGATGTTTCTAAATTAATATAAGAAAATGTTAACACATAGAAGATTTAATTTATAAGATTAAAAATATAATATCATAAAAATATTAAAGAAACTTGACAACTTTCTAAAATTAATATATTTAATTTTAAAAATGTTAAATCAATATAAATATTAACAAGTTTCTAAAATCACATGCATTATAAAAAAAAAACCTAAACTAATAATAATTACAAATTACAATGAATTAAGCTAAAATATAGAAATAGAAATATATAATTAATAATATAAAATATGTTAACAATTAAATCATAGTATTATTTATTAGTAAGTTGAGTTTCTAAAATTCATATATTTTAGATTCTAAATTACTGTTAATATACAAAATATATATTATATATTAATTAAAATATCTTATATTTTAATATAATGTTATATCTATATTAGTAAGTGAAGTATTATATTATTCTTATAAGAGATTTTGACGGTTTATTAAGAAATCTAGTTGTCAAATTTACGATTTTAAAAAATGTTAGGTTGTTAATGTGTATGGTCTTAAAAAAATTAGCCTATCATATACGATTAAAATATCGAAAAACGACCAATATGACCATCAATTTCTGGTCTCATGGAGGAGGCTTGGCTCTATTTTTTGGGAGTTGGAGGTCCCATGGATTTTTTTGAGGGGGCTAAAGTTTTAATTAGATTTTTTTCCTATTTTATAGGAGTCCCTATTTTTTAGCTTTTTCATTTTGAGTGGATGGAAAAGGGATGGGGTTGGAATTAGCCCCACCACCACCAATTTAGGAGAGAGTTTTACCACTTGTCAATAACCTATTTTCATTTTCCCACCAAATATAAAACTATATATATATATATATATATATATATATATATATAAGCTAGTAGCACTCGCGATGCAAAATGAAAGACATTATTTTTTAAATTATAATTCGTTATAGTTAATATATTATGAATTTTTTAATTAATAAATATTTAATATTATTATGATTTACTAATTTACAAGAATAAATAATAATTATTATATATATAATATTTTATGGTACATTATAGATTTTATATGCTCACATAAATAATATGGTTAATGAAATAGATTTCATTTGAGAAAAAAAAAAATCACCACTTATATAATAATTAATACAATCAATTTTATTTTTTATTGAACTAATTAGAATTAAACTTTGGAATGAAATTGGAGTTTTGATTTGAATTAGTGTTAACTTAAGTTTTATCCTTAAAGGTAGATTATTATTTTCAGTAGAGAAAAGGTCATAGTGGGACTTCTTTAAGGAAATCAAGAGTTAGAGAGTTACTAAGGCTTCAATTTTTATAATACATGGTTTGTGTATTATTCATTAAATTAAAGTCTCAAAAACTCTCTCTTGTTTCTTTATCTCTCATCCTTCAAACTATGCCTACCTTACTCCTTACCCCCCACCCCCCCCTCTTGGGCCTAAATTATCCTCTTTCTATATTTTACCTCTATCTCTCCCCACTGCCCCTTCTATCTTTCTTCCATCTCCTTGCCCCCTCTACGCGATGCTTCCTTCTAAATACCTTATAATATCTTTACATCATATCTCTTACTCTCTCACACATCTCTCTTTCCCAAACATATAATACATATATCTCCCCCCATAATTACTCTCTTTCCCTCTTCTCCCCACCCTCCTCTCAATATATCTTCTCCTATTTAACCCCCCACCCCCGTCCACCCACTTATCAATATTATCCTCTCTTCCTTCCGTCATTACCATGTGCCATATTCCCTAATTATTATATTTACCCCATCTCTCCCCTATTCCTCTACCATTCCCTCTTTCTCTTATATCCCTCCCCCTCTCACCATCTATTCCTCTTGATTACCATATAGCCCTAGGCCATGTCTGTCAACCTCTAGGCAATCTCTCTCTCCTCTCTCTCTCCTCTCTCTCTCTCTCCTCTCTCTCTCTCTCTCTCTCTCTCCTCTCTCTCTCTCTCTCTCCCTCCGTCCCTCCCTCTTCTCATCATGTCTCCATCTCTTTTGGACTGTAATTGTCATCCATCTGCTAATTACCATCTCTCTCTCTCTCTCTCTCTCTCTCTCTCTCTCTCTCTCTCTCTCTCTCTCTCTCTCTCTCAGGCCTAAATTATCCTCTTTCTATATTTACCTCCATCTCTCCCCACTCCCCCTTCTATCTTTCTTCCATCTCCCTGCCCCTCTAGCGATTGCTTCCTTGTAAATACCTTATATATCTTTACATCATATCTCTTACTCTCTCACACATCTCTCTTTCCCAAACATATAATACATATATCTCCCCCCATAATTACTCTCTTTCCCTCTCTCCCCACCCTCCTCTCAATATATCTTCTCCTATTTAACCCCGCCACCCCCCGTCCACCCCACTTATCAATATTATCCTCTCTTCCTTCCTTCATTACCATTGTCCATATTCCCTAATATTATATTTACCCCATCTCTCCCCTATTCCCTCTACCACCATTCCCCCTTTCTTATATCCCTCCCCTTCTCACCATCTATTCCTCTTGATTACCATATAGCCTAGGCCATGTCTGTCAACCTCTAGGCAATCTCTCTCCTCTCTCTCTCTCTCTTCTCTCCCTCTCTCTCTCTCTCTCTCTCTCTCTCTCTTCTCTCTCTCTTTCTCTCTCTCTCTCTCTCTCTCTCTCTCTCTCTCCCTCTCTCTCTCTCTCATGTCTCCATCTCTTTTGGACTGTAATTGTCATCGATCTGCTAATTACCACATCTCTCTCTTTCAGGCCTAAATTATCCTCTTTCTATATTTACCTCCATCTCTCCCCACTCCCCCCTTCTATCTTTCTTCCATCTCCCTGCCCCTCTAGTGATTGCTTCCTCCTAAATACCTTATATATCTTTACATCATGTCTCTTACTCTCTCACACATCTCTCTTTCCCAAATATATAATACATATATCTCCCCCATAATTACTCTCTTTCCTCTCTTCCCACCCTCCTCTCAACATATATTCTCCTATTTAACCTCCCCACCCCCATCCACCCACTTATCACTATTATCCTCTCTTCCTTCCTTCATTACCATGTCCATCTATCATATTCCCTAATTATTATATTTACCCCATCTCTCCCCTATTCCCTCTACCATTCCCTCTTTCTCTTATATCCCTCCCCCTCTCACCATCTATTCCCTCTTGATTACCATATAGCCCTAAGCCATGTCTGTCAACCTTTAGGCAATCTCTCTCTCTCTCTCTCTCTATTGTTTCACCCTCTCCCTTTCCTCACACTCTCTTATTTTCTCTCTCTCTCCCTCTCCCTCTTCTCACACTCTCAATTTCTCTCTCTCCCACACATATATATCTCCCTAATTTATCACTTTAATGCTCTCCCCGTCCTGCTCTCACAATATCTTCCTGTGCTCTCTCTCTCTCTCTCTCTCTCTCTCTCTCTCTCTCTGCCTTTTCTTGCATTGTCATTTTATCACTCTCCCTCTCCATCTCTCCCTTGTGTTTGACCCTCTCTCTCTTCTCACACTCTCTAATTTTCTCTCTCCTACACATATCTATCTCCCCCTTCTCTCTCTCTCTCTCTCTCTCTCTCTCTCTCTCTCTCTCTCTCTCTCACACACACACACACACACACACACACACACACACACACACACCTCCCTCTCATGTGTCACCCTCTCCCTCCTCTCACATTCTCTAATTTTCTGTCTCTCCCACACATACCTATCTCCTTAATTTATCACTTTAATGCTCTCCCCCCCTCCCTCTCACAATATCTTCATGTGCTCTCTCTCTCTCTCTCTCTCTCTCTCTCTCTCTCTCTCTCTCTCTCTCTCTCTCTCTCTCACACACACACACACACACACACACACACACACACACATGTGTCCTTATCACTCAATATTTCTCTCTCAAATGCATGTCTCTTATCCTTTATCCCCTTATCTCACTCTCTCTAATGCATGTCTCTTCCTTCATATCACTTTATCTCTCAATTTTTCTTTCTATGTCTACCTCATGTTTCTCAAACTTCCCCCTACCCCTCTAATATTTTCTCCTTTTATAACCGCTTACTTTCTTTGTCTCATTTATATTTATCTGTCACCCTCTCTCGTAGTGTCTACTTTATGTGTCACCCTCTTTCCCTTGTCTCATTTCCTCTCACATCACACACTCATTTTCAAAATTGATTACATGTATATGCTTTGAATTTATTTATAAAACCTAATTTTATTTGTAAACTTAAACTTTATTTCAAAGCATTCGCTTGACATTCAAAATTTAACATTACTTCTAAACATTCATTTAAGTTTATCTTTAAAGGTTTGACTACATTGTAAGGTTTGTCCAAATTTTTAAATTTCAACCTTAGTTATAATTTTTTATGTAATATCTAACTCTTTGTTCCAATTTTAGTAGGTTTATAAATTGATTTGATATATAAATTTTAATATGTTTTAAATTAAATTTGATATAACAATATATTTTTAAACATTTAAATATGTTTCTAAATTAACTTTGATGTATTTTGATATTCTTTAAAAATGCATATAAATATAAATAGAAGATTTATTGTCAATATCATAAATGCTTGTAATTAAAATAAATTTTAATTTTTATATGTTTCTAAATAAAATTTGATTTTCTTTAGCTTTTTAATATGAATAATAAAAGAAGTAATTTAAATTGAAAATTATTTTAAATTTGATATGACCTAATATATTTTAGTATGTTTCTAAATTAAAATAGTTACTACAAAAGAAACAATACAAATCAAAAGCAATATTGAGGGGAAGAAATTAGAAGTCATATTTTAGTATGTTTCTAAATTAAAATAGTTACTACAAAAGAAACAATAAAAATCAAAAGCAATATTGAGGGGAAGAAATTAGAAGTCCAAACTAAAAATCTATGAGAAAAAGAGAAACATGGACAAAACAAAGAAATAATATCTGAAAGTAAGGAATCAATTGAGCTAAAATGGATCCTGAATTGTCATTAAAAGTTCTAGAGGTGGATCTGTAATCGCCAGTAAATGAACCAAAGCCCGATGAAATTTTTTATTTGTTTGCCCATCAAACTGTAAAGGCATCATGCTATACATACATAGCAGGGAATGAACGTGGTAAAGCTAAATAAAGAAACCAACCTGTAATGTGTTACTCTATACAAATTAAAAGATAAATAAAGAAATTAACCACATTAAATTTTAGCTATGGAGAAGCATCTTCCAATAAATAACATAAATCTCATGAAAATAACAGAAATATCATGAAAATAGTAACGCTGTAATGGATTGTCTAGGTTAAAGGAGGAATTATTAAGGGTATTTCAGGCAACATTAACCTGATTCCATGAAGCCAGCCAAGATGTCTTGCTCTCCAAAAAGCTTTGAAAAATAATCACCCGCTCCCATTTCGCCTTCCTCTGATGATTCTCTCTTTATTTTCGAAGGAGAAGCACACAATTGGATTGCCTAGACCTCCTTTACATGCACATTCTCCCAATCGACAGTTTGTATGTAGCGAAAAAAATTAGATCGGGAAACATGGCTGCTCTTGAAATCAAGAGAAGTTAGGCAGACAGAACCATTTCTCTTTCGTTTTTTTGATGTGCCCACAGAATGGTGTATTAACTTAAACCATAACTGTAGTGTGCAGCTATATATTAAACTATTTATGTTATAAATAAAATATTTACTGGAAAGCATTGGAATTTAGAGTGACTGTTGGAATCTATTTTTAATGCTTCCATTGTCCACTTGTATGCAGTGCAGATTTGATGTGGCTGCCCTAGGGAAGATCATGCTTGCCTGGAAGAAAAATGATAGAAAATGAGCTGGAAAAACTTGTGTAAATAATAAAACAATTATGAGTTTAATGGAAACGAAAACGCACATGACTTCCAAGTGGATTTGGACGTGGCAAAAATAATTCATCATAAAACAATCATATGAACGTCAAATTTTTTTAAAATACTAAAATGTTTACATTGACGAATGCTCTCACTGTAGAAAGCCTCTCGGCTTAATAATCCCACCGAAGTTATGAAAAAATACAATTTTTATATTTAAAATAATGTTATTAGAAATTGATGATGGTGTGCAATTTCTCGACTGCAGCTAGGGCATGTGTGCCCTAGCACGACCTGAGACTAGTTTTCTCCCTGCTACATGTTTATCCATTTGCGAAGGTTGGTGTTGGCTTTGGACTGATTGGGCGCTATTGTTTTGGGCAGTTTGGTCCTCCTTCGGCCAAGGGTGGGTGTTTGCTCTCCATCCTTTGCCTCTGTCGCGTCCTTGGGGGGAGTTTGCGGTGGGTGCGGTGGAGGGATTTCTGCCCTGCTTTCCCTCTTTTGTTTGCTTGGCTCGAGCTTCAAGTGAATGGATGAACTTGGATCCACCTCCTCCATCCCTTCTGGTGGTGGTTTGGAGATGGGTGATCTGGCTTCGATAGTGTATGCCAATAGCAAGGTTCTGGATGGTAAACCCCAATCAGGGGAAGGAGAATCTTCATCAAATGGGAAGATATGATTACATATAATTAATGGATGTTAGTAGAAAGCTGAGGTTCGACCAATTTTGGTTATTCAACCTGAACAAGTTTTAGAGGATGTCGAGTACTAGAGCAATCATGCTCTTATTTGTAAATTTTTGGGCCTTCCCTTGTCACTGCCTGTGTTAGATTCTTGGGCCCGTCGGGTGTGGAACCCAGAAGGAGATATGGAGATTCTGGTAGCAGCTAACAACTATTTCATGGTTATTTTCTCAAGCATGTCAGACAAGAATAGGGCTTTTGAAGGTGGTCCTTATTTCTTTATTCAGGTGGGGCTTTTTATCAAGCCTTGGCACGCGGGCTTTAACTCTACTGAAGAAATCCCTTCTTGAGTTTCGGTGTGGGTTCGCTTGCCAAGACTTCCTTTAGAATTTTGGAGGGAAGACATTCTCCACTCAATCTCAATGCTTTTAGGAAAACTTGTGGGACCGGCTACACAGACTCAAGATTGTAAGGTAATATCTTTTGCTCGTATTTGTGTAGAAGTTGATTTAAATAATCCATTGCTAGATTCTATGGAGATTTGTATGGGCTCTATTTCCTAGATTCAGCAGCTGGATTATGAGACCCTATCGTTTAGATGCAAAATTTGCCATGAGTATGGACATTTAGTTCGTAGATGTTCTAGGAATAAGATCTCCACCTTGGATGCTCCCGAGCCCCCTAGAGAGGACAAGGGGAAGGCTAAGTTATCTAATGGACCTGTTGATAGCAAGGGATTTACTCAGGTTGAATCTCGGAACAAAGGTAAAGGTAAGAAGAGAACCTGGATGGACAGGCAGACTGATGGTACCTTTAATAGGTTTGATGCTCTTGGAGACATGGTCCAAGAGGAAGGTATCCCAGTTGAGCTTTCTCTTGAGGCCAAAGGTCAACATGAGATTCTAGTTGGGGATATGTAGAGCGAGGATCGGTTTCTAGTTACAGGGGACCTACAGGCCAGGCAACTGGATATTGATTTGCCTCCTCTTGTTTAGGATATTGGAGATCTTCGTGGATCACAGGGTTCGAAGGGCCCAGTCTTGGCAGCTCCTGTCCCCCTTTTGCTCAAAGGAACCTCTGGCTCCGCAAAGAGTAATAAGGCTCCCCTTATTTTAGGCATACAACAGAAATCCTTCAAAAAGGGGCCTTTAGATAAACTGACAAAGAGTGGTAGGAAGTTTGACCAGGAGAAGGTGAAGATTATGGGTGAAAATTTGGTTGAGTCTAGGTCTGTGAAACCCATAGATTCTCATTTCTCCCACCCCCATAAATGATTGTGTTGTCATGGAATGTAAGGGGGTTGAACAACATCCCTAGACAGAAGGTTGTTCGCAGGTTAATTGAGTCTCAGTCTCCTAATATGGTCTTTATTCAGGAAACTAAACTTTCATTGGATGGATTGGCTAATTATGATGCTTGTATTTGGCCCCAGGGCTCTTGGCAGGCGGTGGGTGCCTTAAACTTTTCAGGTGGGGTGGCTTGCTTTTGGAACCTAAGGAAAGTCTCCCTTTTATGGTGGATCTCTAGTCAGCCCTCCATTTCTTTGGTTGCTACTAGCTTTGAGACTAGAGAAAGGTGCCTTTTTTCCAATATTTATGCTCCTATTGATTTTACAAGTAAACCTCAATTATGGGCTCATATTCGACTCATCTAGTCCTTAGACCCCTTTCTCCCATGGATTATGGCTGGAGATTTTAATGCAGTTACTAGTCTGGAGGAAAAGTGGGGTGGGCTAGCTAGGTTGGACCCGTCTTCAAATCTGCTAAGAGAGATGATTAGCTCATTGATTCTCATTGATGTGAAGCCAACCAACAGTGTCTTTACGTGGAATAATTAGAGATGTGGTGGTGAGGCTATCTTGGAAAGGCTTGATAGATTTTTGGTTTCATGCTATTGGTTGGACAACATGTGGATCACTAACTTTGAAATTCTTGACTGGAGGGGTTCAGATCATTGGCCCATTAAACTTTCCATCACTTCATATAGAGTTACCAAGAATCCCTCTTTCAAATTCCAGCTAATGTGGCTTAGAGACTTGTCCTTACTTGATCTTATGGTGGATTGGTGGTATGAGGGGATGCCTCATCATGGTACGACCATGTACACTTTTAGTAAGAGGCTTCAACATGTGAAGTACAGGCTTAAGAGATGGAATAAATAGTGCTTCGGGTTGCTACATGTTCAGAAGACGGATGCTCAAACCAAGATGGATGATATTACTCGCTAGATTCGGGACCATGGGTTAAACTTTGAGCTGAGTAAAGCTGAGTCCACAACTCTTAAGGATTTGGAAGAATGGGAGCTTTGGGAGGAAATTTTTTGGAAGTAGAAATCTCATGTCGATTGACTTCAGGAGGGGGATAGGAACACTGCTTTCTTTCACAACTATGTTAAGGCATGAAGGCATGGGAATTCTCTCCCCTCTCTTGTCTTAACTGATGGAGAACAAATATTTTCTTGTGAAGATATTTCTAGGGAAGCAGTCAATTACTTCTTCGCTCTCTTCTCTAAGGAGGATCTTTCTACTGGGCCCGAGGAGCGGGACATTCTGGATTGTATCCCTCACCTTGTCCTTGCTGAGATGAATGTCGCCCTCTTAAGTCCTATCTTGCTTTCTGAATTGGAGAAAGTTGTGTTTAATATGAAGAAAGGTAAGGCCCCTAGCCTAGGTGGTTTTCCAATTGAGTTTTTCCAATAATTCTGGGAGATAATAAAGTATGATCTCCTAGAGGTGGTCCAGGAGTCACATAGGAATAAATAGATGCTGAAGTCTTTGAATTCTACCTTCTTGGCTCTCATACCTAAGAAGGAAGGGGCAAATCGGTTGGACCAATTTATGCCTATAGCATTATGTAATGTTGTCTACAAGATTATCACCAAATTGATTACTGAGAGGCTCAAGCTATTCCTTGGTTCTTTGATATCTGCTGAACAGGGTGGCTTTGTTGATGGAAGACTGATTTTGGATGGGGTTGTGATAGCAATGGAGGTTGTACACTCTATGGCTACTTCTAAGGAGAAAGCTATGTTCATTAAACTGGACATGGCCAAATCTTATGATTGGGTGAGCTAGGAGTTCCTACAAAAAATTCTTTTGACCTTTGGGTTTGTTGAGGAGTGGGTGGATTGGGTTCTTAGCTGTGTGACCTTGTCCTCCTTCTCAATTCTTATTAATGGAGAACCTTCAGAGCTATTTGGTGCCTCTCGGGGACTTCGGCAAGGGGACCCTCTATCTCCCTACTTGTTCATTATCATGGCAGAGGGTCTTGGTAGATTTCTAAAAACTCAAGTGTGACAGGGACTTATCCAAGGCTGGAGCTGGAAAAATGACCGTCCTTTGTATTCTCATCTTCAGTTTGTGGATGATACTGGACTGATGGGCATGGCTAGAATCAGTGAGGTAGTGAATATCAGGAAAGCTTTGGATACCTATTTGAAAGCCTCAGGTCAAATAATTAATGACGATAAGTCTTTCATTTATTTCTTTAATACTCCTCGGCTTATTCAAAACAGGATTGTTGGAATTCTTAGATTCCAAATTGGTTCCCTTCCCTTGATGTATCTCAGGGTCCCTTTGTCCTTGGGTTCTCAGTAGAGGGACTACTGGCAGGGAATTTTGGATAAATTCAGAAGTAAGGTTAGTCACTGGACTTACAGATGGTTATCTTCTATTAGGAGAGTGGTTTTGCTAAAGAATGTGGTGCAATCTCTCCCCATTTACAGGTGTTGTGTTCAGGTCCTACCCTCTAATTTTGTGAGAGATTTTGATGCTTTGTCTTGGCAATTCCTTTGGTTTGGTAGTTTTATTTCCTCGAAGTGGATCCTGGTCAAGTGGGAGTCGGTGTGTAGACCAAAACATGCTGGTGGCCTTGGGCTTCGTTTGATGGCTCTGGTTGTCACGACCTTGGCTTCCAAGTTGTATTGGCGATGGTGTAACAATCAAGACCAAGATTGGGCGAAGATCCTTTCCCATAAGTACTTTCCTTGTGTGGATTGCTCTGAGGTGCCATGACTTCCTTTAGTGGGTAAAGGCTCTTATATTTGGGATACTCTCAAGAAGGGAGCCCAACTAGTTAAGGAGGGTCTCTTTTGGATTTGTAACAGAGGCTCAGATACTCTATTTTGGCAGGACTCTTGGGATGGCCACCCTCCCATTATTTCTAGTTTTCCCTAGCTTCTACCCCTTTCCCATATCTTTACTAATGTTGGTTGGCTTAAGTTGGAGCATTTTAAGACCGTCAAACACCTGGGTTAAGTTGAGGTGACTTGCTGGAAGGACTCTCAAGAGTGGTTGGTTGGTGGCTCTGTTGAGGATCGTGCCCTTCTTTCTAAAGTTTTAGGGAATAGGTTTTGCTGCTCCCTTAATGGCAGCGATAGCTTGGCTTGGAGTCCTAGTCCAAAGGGTAAATTTATAGTGGCTCAAGGCTATGCTATACTTGATAGGAACTTACACGACTTAGCTGAAGTACACTAGTGGAAGAAGGTTTGGAGCTACTTTTCTTGGCCCAAATACAATTTTTTCTTATGGCTGTTGGCTCAGAAGAAATGCCTCGCTTGGGAGAATCTTCGCAAACAAGGATTTTAGGGACCTTCGGTTTGCTCTCTTTGTTTGCACAATGAGGAGTGTGCCTCTCACTTGTTTTTTCTCTGCCCTTTTGAGAGAGAGATATGGCATAGATGGTGGGAGGCTTGGTATCAGGGGTGTATTCATGCTACTTCTCTTATTGATTTTTGGGAAACTTTGGGCAGACCTTCTGTGAAGACTACTTTCTTACATGTTGCCTGGATGGTTGGCCTGATTTTCATTCTCTAGAACCTTTGGCTGGAAAGGAATCACATAATTTTTTGTGATTCCAAACTAGGAAGCAATCAATTATGGAAGATGATTCTTAATAGGCTCTAGGAAACGATTTATGCAAAGTGTGATATGTTTGATACTATAGCTCCTGGGGATCATGTTATTGTGAGGAATCTGAACCTGGGAGATAACAGGCGGGGATGCAATCCTGGAAAAATACCTCTAAGCCATATTAAGCAGTGGGTTTGTCGAGATGGGAGGTGGTCTCCTCCCCTGACTGGGATTTTGAAGATCAATACAAATGATTCTTCTCGGGGGAACCCTGGTCATGCTGGTATCGGGGCTATTGGTAGAGGCAGTGATGGTGATGTGGTTTTTCTCCTCTCTATTTACAAGGGTCAACATTCTAATAATCTGATGAAGGCCTTGGCTATTAAGGTTGCTATGGAGCGTGCTTGCGCTTTAGGATGGCGGAAGATCATCTGTGAGTCTGATTCTCAGATCATTGTGAATATGTTGAATAACCAGAGGTTGGAGGATGTTAGTTGGTGTAATAACTTAAACATGGTCATCTAGACTATTAGCCCCCTTTTCAACATTTTGGCTAAATTAATTTAATCATTTACCTAGACCAAATTGCTAATAATCAATTTATTTGATTATAACCTATAGTTTGACTATAGATGCTATCCTAATTTCATTATTTGATTAAAAGAACATGTCCCCTTTTAATTAAATAAAAGACCCCATTCTTCTAACCCACTTAAAGTGCACACATAAAGTCCTTTTTCTATTTTGCAATTAAAAGAAAAGGTTTTGTGACTTTTGTCTTATATGACAAGTCAACTTATATTCTATTGGTTGACTTGTGTGTGCAAATGGATCACTCCTCTTTTCAAATTCCACCATTGATCATCCACCATCTTCATCTTGATCTCTACCATCCGTATGACTTTAAAAGGGACAGAGCTTTCCCCCTCAATCCATCCATCTTTTGAATATTGTTATGCTGCAGGTTTTCTAACAGATTTCTTTGGAGCTTTGTGGAGAACTTCTCATTTCTTGTCTCATTCTCTCATTACCATTGCACACTAGTGTAGATTCATACTTACATGCTAGTTTAGTTATTTTCTTGTAATGATCTATCTCACATAGTTTAAATAACGGTATTGTAACACTCTCATTCATATTCTAGCATGGCTACATCTTGCATTTCCATTCTAGTTTAGTCTTCCATCTTGCATTGCATACTTGAGGGATTCCTTGAAGATATTTGCACTCTTTCTCTTGTCTCAAAGAACCTCTCGTTGCATGGTTTACTAGCAAGAAGCACATTTCTAAGGCTTGGCTAAGAGCCTTCATGCTTGAATACTAGCTTCTTGCACTTCGTGGATAGGGAGCTCTAAGCTGACATCCAAGCATTCCAACTCATGGAATTGTTTGGATAGAATGGTTTAGAGTGTGACACATTTCTAGTGTACAGTTGGCAACTTGCTTCTTTGGCCAGACAAATTATAAGTCTTTGTAGGTCTTTGGATTCTGTCTCCTTTCGTCATATCCCTCGCGAATGGAACAGAGTGGCAGACTATCTGGCAAAGTGGGCTTCTGAGAATGTGGGTAGATGGGATATTAATGGTAGGGATGGGTTACCTTCTGAGTATTGTGAGATCTTTGATTAGCTGTTACTAGAGGACAAGAGTATGTAGTGTTGATTTGGGCCTTTGGCTTCGCTCTGTATCCTGGATTTGTTTGAATAAATTTTTACCCCTCTTTTTCCACAATGTTATTAGAAATTAAAAAATTTAAGTAGTTTCATTTTAAAGTTCATGGGACTACCAGCTTACTTGTTTTTAGGAGCTAATTTTTTAAAGGGGATCACATTCAAAAATTCATGAGACCACTTCCTTATAACTGGTCCTAAAAAAACTTAGGGACACTTGCTTTATTTTTAAGTAAGCAAGTACCCATGGAACCTAGCCTTAGTGACTAGTACTCATAGAATTTAGAAAAAATAATATAAACATACTATAATATTTAATATAGTTAAATTATAATATTCAATATAATAATATATAATTTTAAAATTCACAATAAGAAATATATTATATATAAAAAAATCAATAAAATAATTTAATATATAAATAAAATTATAACATAATTTTATAATAGAATTTTTTTATATTATTATAGAAATCTAAAAATATTTCATTAATTATATTATTTTTAATTTTTTTTCTTTTTCAAAAATAATTTTTATTGTTTTGAAGAATTAAATAATATTATTTAGTTAATTTATAATTAAAAAAAATCTTATAATTGTGAATATTGTTTAATTAATATTAATAATGTGTTTTTATTCAATTCATAATTTCAAAAATTCACATGTTTCGAATAATCTAAAAAATATTTATGAAATAAAATACTTATTACTAAATAATTATATTATTTGTGAGGATTAAAGGAATACATCATGAATGAATGAATGTATAGTTATAAGATAATTTATTATTAATAATTAAATATATTGTTGAAAAATAAAAACTTGTACTTTTATCTATAATATCTAATATTTATTCATTCAAACCATAAATTTCAATCAAATTCTGAATTTTGTTCATTAAATTAAAAAATTAGATTTAAATTATTTTATTATTCTTTCTATATGGTTTTCTTTTCTTTTCTGTTTGCTTTCTCGACCAATGTAGTGGTCAGCTGGTTTGATTCTTGTTGTAAGTTTAGAGTCTCACAGACCCTTGTTGGTCCTCGTTGAACATTAATAAATTTATCTTATCTTATCTATTATTTTAGACAAATTGTATTAGTCCTTATAACAATCTATTCATCATTTTGCAAATTTGAGAAACACACTTGTCTAAAACTTATTTGACATATTAGAAAAAATAAATTATAAGTTTTATATTTAAGACACATAAGCCTCTTTTAGTAATATATTTAGCTGAAGAAAATTGCAATATGGAGAACCTCCAAAAAAATTACTCCTATAACACAAAATCAATTTAACCAATCAAATAATTTATACAACATTAAAATTTATTAATAAAAATAATAAAAACATTAGAAACTTTTTAATTATTCAAAAAAAACTGATTAGTAGAAACTAATACGTAAAGTACAATAAATTTTATTAATAACTTCTTAAACGAAATTGATTGCATAGCTTGAACTCTTTCCTAAAATAGAATACATATTAAGTCTTTTTATATTCATCACTCATCATGCAAACTTTAATCATACACCTAAATAATTTTTTCTATTTACTAATTAGTACCATTTAGCGTGGGCATCATATCCTTTGACTGTATTAATTAACACAATTAACCTAGAGGAATGTACAAATAAACAATTTTCCCTTTCAAATGTACGCAAATCCTATTCCCTCACGTGGCTAAAATGAGAAAACCCAAAAGTCTACGAGAATCTAAGATTATGTGTTGCTAATCATGGTAGTTAAGAAAATATCGTATGAATAGGAATGTGCAAATGTAAATCAATCTTCTGATTTTGATGTGCTTAATGGGCATTAGACATAATCTTTTTAGAATCATACGTACAAATAATTGAGAGGGCCGTTTACCGTAAAGGCAAGAATATTCTCAATGGTTTGTCTAGGCAATTGATGGTAGATTGTCTTTTATAAGAACAAGTAGTTTTTTAGACTTAATTTACATTTAGATTATGATATTTTATAAGTAATATTAAGTTCTCTTAGATTATGATATTTTATATGTAATATTATGATAGATGGTCACATGAATCCCTAGCTTTCTCCATAATATGTTTGGATTTTCGTGTCCAAAGCCCAAAGCTGGCCTTTCAACAATCAACATATGTCCCAAGACTGCCCTTTTAATAATTACCTAATTATTTAAAGAAATAAAAATAAAATCTAGTCAACATAAAAAATAAATTGGGTTCAAGACATTTTAAGGATAAATGTAAATTCCTATAACCATTCATTAAAAGCAACCATATTATATGTTGTTTTGGGATTTTGCTTCACGCGATCTATAAATGATTTTAATAATGATAATTTTTTACATATCAGTAATGTAATAGGAAAATTATATTAGTAATATCATGAAGAATTTATATTATTTTTTAACATATAGTTAATTTTAAAATATATTTTCAAAAATATATGTTTGTAAAAATTGTCATTTGCGTAAATAATTTGATAGATTCTATGATTTTTGCATGGCAAGTCAAACTTAAACTTTTTGTAATTTTTAATATTAGTAATGTAATAAAAAATTTATATTAGTGATATCATAAAGAATTTATATTATTTTTTAACATATAGTTAAATTTTAAAATATATTTTCAAAAATATGTATTTGTAAAAATTGTCATTTGTGTAAATAATTTGTTAGATTCTATGATTTTTGAATGGCAATTCAAAATTTAACTTTTTGTAAGGATATTTTAGTATGGAAATATATGTTGAATAGACGTCTTGATATTTAATTTGAGTTGGTATGCAAACATATAGAAGTACATGTCATTGCAACAAGTTGAATTGAATGAAATGTTTGCACGCAAAATAAATCATGTACAACTTTTAACATTCTAGAAAATGTGAAATATTATTTAACTTAGTAGAAAAGTTAAAAGTCTAGAATGGTAACTCATTCTACAAGTATAATCTTAAGAAAATATTGATCAAAGAAATAATTATGATTTAAATATGACTTGAAAACTCTCTATAAAAATAACAAATAATTTTTTACAAGATTTCTAAATTATGATATAAGATTAATCAACTCAACTTAAATAATAATAATAAAAGATACAAAATTATATAAACAATCCTAACAATCATAAAAATCATACTAAATAGTATAATAGCATCTGTTTTGCCTAGTGTTTCTCTATTGTAATGTTTTCTTCATTCTTTCCAGCAGTTCTCTGTGAACTGCTCTTCATTCCTTTATAATTTGCATTTTTTCAATAAAAAAGAAAAAGACAATTACTATCAGAGATATAACAACAATATAAGTCACATTATTAAATAATAGTTATATAAGAAATATGATAATTAAATAGAATGATAATTGACATAATTATCAAGATGTTAGATCATCGCTATTCTACAGATATGTATTTGTAAGTATAAAAATAAATATATGGTAATACGAATTTACTTACGCGAGACCTTCAAAGAAAACCTAACATGTATGTTTCCATTTTACTAAATTCTATATTATCTCTTGCTTATTTATAAATTATTCTATTGAATGTGGACATACATTTCATTTAAAATTGAATACAACATTTAATGCTAGAGTCTAAAACAGCAAACTGAGCTGCAACCACTGAACCATAGGAATCAATTTATGATTAAGAAAGCAATAGCATCCTACTACACTCTTAAGTCCCACGTCAAATATAAAAAGCAAAATCAGAATCCAAGTGGAGAACAAATTAGGTTTAGAGAAGCAAAATGAGTAATATGATTGTGATGACAGCAGATCAAAATAGAGACAGACTAGAGTTGTGCATATGACACAGTAATAACAGGTAAATTGGCTTAATCACAAGTGGGTAAGACAATGACTCAAGAAATGACAAGGTGCTAGACTAGGGACACCCCCATCACAGTCCACCCCTCCTATGTTACCCAAGGTAAATGAATTAGAGGCTACCGTTTAAATTTAAGGTGTTTGGCCATTTACATATTGTCATGATAATCCATCATTTATTTTAATTATTTTTTAGTATTTTGCTAACATTGTCATTTAAAATGGATAAGAAAATGTGATTTGAATTGTTAATGCAATAATAAATGAAAAATTTAATAACATTGTATCTAAACAATGTTGACGTAATTGAAACATTCCACCATCTTCATAGACCAATCAATCAAGTTCTTGAAGAGAGAATCATCCTTGTAATACATGTCATTCCACTAATTATTGGTTATTCTTTACAACTAATAGTACATTTCATTTAATTATAACATTATTGAAAAATTTGGATTAACAAGTGTGGATATCAAATCAGCAACTACTATTACAACTATTAGAATACATTCAAATATTAGGTCATTTCTCCTATGACTACTGTACATATCTATATCCCTAGAAAGGATATTGATAATGAAGAAAACTATGGTGACTTTTTAAAGTTTAGGACGACCTAATTGTTTAACTATTTGTTGGCTGCCTTCTTTCTTCAAGTTTTTAAAACTTTGTTTTTTAATTTGAGAACCATTTTTTTCATATTATGAAGTGGTAATATTTATGTACTATTATATTTTGTTATAAACTCTTTCTGAATTGTTTTTCTCATAATTGTATGTCATCTTGTTAATTTGATGAAGTGGATGAACAAATGAATGCTTTTTAAAGACATCCACGAGACATAGCACTCTAAGGGACCTAAGAACAACCGTACTAGATTATTTTCGAATTTCTTTCCATTTCTAATCTTTTGGTATGTATCTTAACCAAAAAAACCAATAGTCTCTTTATCTTATCCCCTTCAAATAAACTATGCATGTTGTCCACCATCAAGATGACATCATAGAGAGATCAGACGTTGTGTATGCCCTGCATTCTTAGAAAAAATGTCATTTTGTTTCAACCACCCCAGAACTGCAAAATATGCAAATTCTCTATTCCCAGGTCTCTTTGGGCCTCTTCCATCTTCCTGTCTCACACTAAGATGATGAGATCTCGTCCTCAGTTGTACCACGTACTGCATTAAATTTTGCACTCATATTATTGTTCCTCATGACCAGTTGGTGGAATGCCTGCTATTTTAACTAGAGTGTTGATGGAATAGTTCGTGGTTGTTTCAGCAGCGCCTTCCAAATTTATCGGTAAGCAATGACTAAGGCCGTTAGGGGTCAAGGCGGGGTGAAGGATGACAGTTGGAGGTTGGAATGAGTCGGAAGAGGTAACCATGGTTAAAGCCGGTGGTTAAGAAAGCTGGGTCCACTTTACAGGCGGCGAAGGCATGCGTGTTGATGTATTTTGAGGAGCTACAGTGCAACGATGGGGGGCTTAAATTGCCCCCCGCGGCCACACATTGAATTCATCAACAAATGAGAAATACCACAACAGAAAACTGAGGCGTTTCGGGTGTATTTTTGCTACCAGATTTTTTTCAATCTCAGTCCCCGCTGTCAGCTCGCCCGCTCTCTCCGATTTCCCGCTGAATGCCCAATTTTTCCGCCATGGAGAAATACGCTTCTTCTGTTGGGTAGGTTCTGTTTCTGTTATCAATTTCACTTTTGGGCTTTTTTCAATTGCTTTCTTCGGTTCTTTGGGATGTTTTGATGAGCTCAGACCCGTTCGCTCGATAATTTTTCGGATGTCGAGAGTTGGAACCTTGCACAGGGTATGATCTTTGGATGTTATTTTGGAATCCTTGGGTTTTATTCTATAGCAAGGAAGGATCAATTGGGCTTTTTTGTTTTTTGTTTTTTTTTTTGTTTTAAATCTGTTTTGCTCTTTTGGTCCTGAAGTCCTTGGTTGTTTCGAATTCGTTCTATTGTTTGGATTGGGTTTTATTTCTCGGTAGACTTCTGTTAAGAATTCCAGTTTTTGCTTAGAGAATTCTAGAAGTGTTGAGAGCTAAGCTGTCCCATTGAGCAGTTTTATTATCTGTGGACATCTTTATTACTTTCTTCTTTCTTTTTGCAAATTCTGTTCTAGAGAGAAGATTATTTGTCTACACTAGATTCTTTTGTATCAGGTAAGTTTGAAAACTTTTTATTTGGATTTTTTTTCCTCTTTGTTTCTGCATCCCTTGGGAGAGCGGGCAGCTGGCGCGGTGGGTCTGATCGATATTCAGGACAGAGCCAGATTGATCTTTCTCTGAGTGTTTTAATGGCGTCTGCCAGAAGAAACATGCAGGAAATGTACGCATCTTCTTCCAGAGGGATAGAAGATAGGTCAAATCCTGAGAACAAAGCAACAGATTCTCTGCAGGGTTTTCAAAGAACCCAATTGATTCAAAGCCTCCCACCGAAGCCCGCGCGTGTTTCAGATCAGGCTTCGTGTTCTAGGCAGACTGGTGGGAGAGATCTTTCTGCAAATCATTTGCAGACTTTTTCTTTTCCTCCGCTTCCTCTTGTTCCCGCTATTCCTACTCCTACCACATCATCATCATCATCGCAATTGATCTCGTTTTCTTCGAATTATCCACAGGTTGGCTTCACTTCTCCTTTAATTTCAGCATCTGAGAATCCACCACGGTTTTCTTGGAACCAGATCATGCAGGGTTTTCCCCTACAGCAACAACAAACCCTATCATTCCAGCAGCAGATGTTTCCTTGTGCTGAATTGCAGAGGCCTGTCCAGCAGCAGCAGCAGCAGCAGCAGGTTCAATCAGGGTTTCCTTTGTTTATCCTGAACAACCAGCAGCATCTGCAGCAGCAGTACCAGCAGCAGCAATATCAGCAACAACTTTACAGCCATTGGAGTGATGCTCTGAATTTGAGTCCGCGGGGTCAGTTGATGAAGCACGGCAAGAATGACAAAAGGGCTTTTGGTTTGCCTCGTCCTATGAAGCTCTACAGAGGAGTCAGGCAGAGGCACTGGGGAAAATGGGTGGCTGAGATCCGCCTGCCAAGAAATCGCACCAGGCTCTGGCTGGGCACATTCGACACCGCGGAAGAAGCGGCATATGCATACGATCAGGAGGCTTTCAAATTGAGAGGTGAGAATGCTCGTCTCAATTTCCCACATCTGTTTCTTAACAAACCCTCATCAACCCCCAAGGCCGCCATGGCCGCCGAGGAGGGCAGTTCGCAGCAAAAACCTGATGGAGGGGCAGCTGAAGCTGAAGCTCACAGCCCCTCCGCTAGCGCTTTGACTGCAAATACTCCCTCTCACTCGGATTCAACGGCAGCCGAGGGTGTTTCAGACAGTGTGCAGGGCAAGTTTATGGATTTAGAGGTGAAACCTGATCCGGAAATCTCTACATACGAAGCCAATCCAAATCCAATGTTGGCTCCTCGTGTAGAATCTGGATCTGAGGAGGTTGTCAAAAGCGAGCCTCAAGATCTTCAAGTCCATACTTGGCCTGCCTCCCCTGATTTTATGTGGGGAGATCTGGATGAGAGCTGGTTGACGAGTGTTTCGCCATTGGAAACAGATTTGACATGGGATTTGCTTTCTAGTTCTACCGCTCAAATTGGCACTTCTTCAGAGCCAGAAAAACAAGAGACTCAAGGACAAGCATCAATGGCGGCCTACTCTCCACCAAGGCAGATGTATGTTTGGAGAGACTGTAAGTAGCCGCGGAACGGGAGATTTTCACTGGCAACACGATATGGGACTGGGAACCGCTGATTAATGGGAATTTTAAAGGGGTGTTTGCTGGATCACTGAATTGCGTAGGATAGGAACTAGAAGAACTTTTAGTCTGCATATTTTCCCTTTCTGAAATAGTTACCTTATCAATTGAGGCACTACACTCGTTGCCTCTTTCAGTCATTAATCCTCAGGTTGCAGTTTTTGAGCCAACCGGTGGATTCTCCAATAGCTAGAAGTTTCATAATCTCTTTCAAAATCAAGACCCTGTGAAGTTTTGTTTCCAGTGTCTTTTGCATCTGATTTGGCTGGTGTTTTTTTTTAGCCTGTCAATGTGTAGCCCACTCTAGTATCCCCACTTCCATCAAAGCATTTGAATTTAAGCAATTCAGTTATCCCCACAAATCTTAGAACAGTTCTTACAGTGATCTGGCTATCCCCCCCTGGCGATTTCTCCTTTAACAGAGAGTTCCCACTCATCTCATTGCTATGTCGGAAATCCAGTGCAACAGCAGAGTTTCAAGGCTAAGGATGGTGAAGGTGGTCTCAGGCTTCAACTTCAGAATAGCTATGTTATATATTAGAGTAGATTCATACAGCAGATTGGGAAGATAGTTTTCAATTCTTCTTAATCCCACTACTTTCAAATTTGCATATGTTGTAGGAGTAGGATTTCATCTTTGTGTCTCTCTTACATCTATCTTATTGGCTTTAGATTTTTGAGGATACAAAAGATGGAGAAGTTCATCTTTTTATTTCTTGTATTCATATCTGTAATCAATGAATATAATTTGTGGTGCTGTTATAGCAATATGATATATCTCTATTTTAGCAGTTTTCATGTTGCGGAAATCCCAATTATACTTATCTGCAAAAATGTTTTCTTTCTACTTTAAAGTTATGGCAGCTTGTAATTAGCAACAAAGATTAATTTCTATCGTAAGTGCTCTGGAAAGTGATTTTAGGAAGAAAAAAACAATATCAATGATTGAGAGTAATGAGGTCATAGATGCTTGATGTTAAATGTTTATTTGAAAAATATCAACTTGATTTTTGGATTATCTGAACGCCAGGGGAAATCATTTTGTTTCAGTATATGAGTTGTTTAAAATTCTCAATCATTGATGTCAAGTAATTAAGATATAGTTTACTGAATCTCGACATACTTTTTAATACTGGTCAAAGTTGATGAGGAGACGATAATGGCAGTTAAAAGATAACTGCATAAAAAGAAAAGTAATATGGAGAAATCACTAGACTTTGATATAATTTTCATTCAAAGAGATTATATTTCCGAGTTTCTTTAAATTAAAAAATAAAAATGATAAATAGTTAACCGTATAGAAGAAACAAAACATTAACAAAATAACAATCATATAAGTTATTATCATAAGTTTTGGAATTCAATTGTTTTACATTTCTTGTTATCTTCCATTCTAATGATGGATCATAGAGTGTGATCTTAAGTGTTGATGATAAAAAAGACACATGCAATCGAATACAAAAACTTATGATAATAATTATGATGGATTGTGGAAATTTGACATATCTGATCATATAAGTTGCTAACACAGGAGGTGTATCTCGATCATCTGGTTTACCCCAACATTAACAGCATTCAAAGGGTTCCAATCATCATTCCATTACTACTATCTCTGTTCTCATCTATAATAAAATTTTGAACAAGAGAAAAAAGAATAATAAGAGCCGATTGAAGCAACTTGACATCAACCAATAGTCCCACCACCCAAAACTAGAGACGTAGACTAGTGACATGTAGGCCATAATTGTCCTCATAAAACACAATCTTTTTTGAGAAGAGGCAGTGAGGCTTGAGGAATGAGCATCCTAATTGTCATGAGTAGACTATGTATGTCCTTGACAATGCCATCCTAATTGTCATGAGTAGACTATGTATGTCCTTGACAATGCGACCTCGATCTCATATAGACATGAGAGTTGAAAGGCCCTTGGTCTACTAGTGAAGTTGAATGGCTCGCAAAGAGCCCACTAGGGATCAAGTCTTTGATATGTAATCTTAGATCACCTAGAACTACATTTATGGTTTTTGACTAGTAGACCTAATGTGCACATTCTCGTGGTAGTTTTTTTGCACATACATTAGTTGTCCACATATGTTCTTTTGTTTATTGAGAGGTCTTTCACTCAATCTCGTTTAGCACAAACCTTTTAGTGTCTCAATCATACTCTATTAGTTTGGGACACTCCTTGCATCTCCACATTTATGCTCACATGCAAGTTCTCTTCATGTTACAAAATAGTTGTTTTACTTTAAGCTTTTTCTAGCATGCACCTTAAAGAGATTGACAAACATCATATACCAAGGGGTCACCATTTCATTAGAACACTTCCAATTCAATCATAATGATTAGATTTTTTGAAGGTTTATTAGTTCTTGAAGATAAATATAAATGAGGGTTTGAATTTATTGAGGAATGTGATCATCAAAATTTGTCTTAATTGTACATTTAGTGCAATAAACTACTATGCAACATGGTAGCACAAATTGTTGGTACTATAAATGAGAAATTCTAGTCATTCAACAATGTACCAAAGATTATCTGTAATAATTTTAGTTTGTGTAGAACTTAGACAAAGTCAATTATAAGTAGAGAGAGCCTTTGCATATTTCTCTTAAGGATCTACTAGCATAACACATTTGTGTTTGACATATTGATAAATATTATTTTTTGTACATACATGATCTTTGTAATTTCTTTTAAAGATCTAATAACAACAAATTCCATATTCATATTTTAAAAACCGTTGCAATTTCTTATTTATTCGAACAAGTTTTCTATTTGTATGCTATATGTAATTATTTAATAAATTTCTATTCTAATGTAAGTCTTTCAACTTTATTCAATTCAAATAAGAGGAATTTTCATTTGATCTTATAATGTAAAAATAGCAAAATGATATCTAATAAAATAATTTATTACATTTTAATTTCTATTTTTAAAATTTTAATTTATTTCCTAAATCGATTAACTGTCTTATTAAAAACATCAATATCCCCATCTATAGATGCTATACCACATAACGAACCCTTTCGATAAATGTGAAAATAATGAATTGAAAGAGAAATTGGCAAATCAGGTCAATTTGGACTTGTGGTCATTATGTTATTTCAGCTTTTATTAGCTCATCTTTAAGTGCATTCCCTACATGGCTATTGTCGGTCTTCTCCCACTAGCAGAAAGCCTATGAGAAAGTCCACCTTTTTGGTTTAAATGCGCATTTCATTAGATAGTTACGTAAGACCTATAACATACAACCTACTTTGAAAAACAACCCATTAATATCCAAAATAAGTCTTCTATCCTACCTATCACATGGCACTTGAAAAAAAAGTTTTGCCTAAGCGTTTCGGAATTGAAGAGAATTAAATGGGGAACCAACCATTTTAAGCTATTATTACGTCAGCACTTTTGAATAAGTGAAAAACTAAACCTATAACGTACTCATAATTCAAATTAAAGGTAAAATAATGTATATTTACTTCAAAGTCAAAATGTAAGAACCTTAAAAGAGATGTACTTATTTTTAACTTTAGACTTTTTAAGAAGTGACATGTTATTATATTGCTATTGTATTTGTTCGAGGCAATATATTGAATTAATTTTTTAATCAAAATATTTTTCTAAAAATAAAAGTTTAAATATATATTTTAATGATAAAATGAATTTAAATAAACATGTTCAAATAATGTCTAAATATAGTCTTTGGCGAATCTTGTTGAGAGAGCAGGAGTTAAGTCTAGAGTTTTCATTAGGGTTTAAGAACCCATGAAACTAAAGGACTCACAAAATTTTGAGAAAAATTAGCATTAATCAACAATTATTCTTGTCCTCATTTTCTCCATTGCTCAAAATTTTTATAATGAATTTACTAATAGAAAAACAATAGAAATTCCAATTACAATATGGAAAACCAATAAAAAAAAAATATTTTAAAATAAATTCAATACAAAAATAAAGGAAATGTTAGTAATTAGAAATATCAGGACTAAAAAGTTGAATACAAAATATTAGGCCGAGCTCTTGAACCATAAAGGTTCTATACAAACATGATATTTATAAATTATCAGCCGTTACTATTTTTTTTAATTAAAACTTTCCATTATTTTAGTTTTAGATTTTAAAGTTTTTAAAAACTTATCTAATACATGATAATATGTTTGTGAAATGACTTCAAATTTTTGATAAGATTATCAAATATCATTTTGGTAAAAAAAATCTTTGAACTTTATTTAATTGTATACACTAAAAAATGGTTCATACAAGATCTATTGACACTCTTCAAGATTTTGTTCGTCACTATGAGAAGGTGTTCACAGTGCAAGGAAATTCAGCTGACATGGACCAAGCTTTGAAGAGATGCAGTGGAATTACTCCAAACCAACTTGTGGTTGAGCAACATGCTTTCTGTGAGAAAATGCTCACCATTAGTGACCTCAAAGAAGTTGTCTTTTCCATGACAAACGACAAGGCTCCTAGTGTGATGGTTTCACATGTGAATTTTACAAGTCTATGTGGGATTCCATTGGACTAGACCTACATAAAGTTCACCTTGAAGCTTTTCACACTAAATCTCTTAGCTATATTATCAACAAGGGGAACATTAAAATCATACCTAAACTTGGTGACCATGAGAATATCTGTAACTAGAGGCCAATCACTTTGTTGAATATCTCCTATAAAATCATAGCTTTGGCTCTCAAGATTTTCCATCTCTTTGCCTTGATTGTGCACCCCATACATACTAGTTTCATCAAGTCTAGATATATTCTTTATAATATTATTGTGGGTTGGGAAGGCATGGAGTGAGATCACAAGTGTAACTAGTAAGCTCTTTTTTTCTCAAAATTGATTTTGCCAAGGCTTATGAACACATTGAATGACCTTTCATTCTTTCCATGCTTCATGCCCTCATATTTGGTCTTGTTTTCATCTAGTTGGTCCAAATACTCTTTGGGGATACTTCTTCTTGCATCACCATCAATGACAGGAAATCTAAGGCCTTTGGTCTCTTCAGGTCTATCCGCCAAGGATGTCCTCTTACTCTGGCTCTGTATATTCTTGTTGCTGAAGGGTTTGGGTATCTGTTTGCTAATGCCATTTCTTCCGGCTATGTTAGAGGCATCTCCCTTCCTGTGTCACCTATCCAACTTGCAAATGAGAACTTCACTAATGACTCCTTTCTCACTTTCATCAAGGAAGAGAAAAATGTATCTATTAGTGTAAATAATTAATTATTATTACACTTTACTTAAGTTTAATTAGGATAATGCATTTTTATATTAGTTGTCATGTAGACACTTAGGAATATGCATAGTCATATGAGTTGTCTTGTTGACAACACAGGAATTAGCAACTTATTTGAGCACATGGTGTCTACAACATCTCTTTATGAGATACAACTCATCGCAAAAACTCCTGTGCTCAATGGAGGATAATCCACTCTTGGTGGACATGTGCTTAGTTGTGATGTTTATCTCTTTGTTGACTCCTAGTCATTCTAGTTGTCTTTATATACAAGACACTTCTAATGTGTATTCAATTATTTGATATCCAATCATCTGATATCCATTCTTATTTGATCATCATTTGTCTCTCTCGTGCTATCTATTGACCTTCTTGATCTTAGTGTTGAATTATTACCTTAGGAAAATTCTTACATGGTATCAGAGCTATACCAAATTCTTACATGGTATCAGAGCTATAGGAGTTTCATTACATAGCCATTGGAGAGATTTTTTCTTTTGTAGGTCAAGATTGGAGCTTGCTGGTGCAAATCAGATATTGGTATCATATTCAAAAGGTCAAACAAACCCCCCAAATCAATTTTTGTTTCATCAAAATTGAACATCTAAGGTGAAATCTAAAGTAATTTGATTTTTGGAGGTGCGACGACGACGATTCAGGAAAAATAATTACAGAGGTGATTTTCAAACAACATTATCTCCCTCATATAGACTCTTTTCTTCAAGCTATTTTTTTGTTTTGTTTTGGGGTAGAATTTCGTGATGTACACATTGGTACAGGATGTTTGAGATCTTTGTTCCTGAATTTCTTCACAAATCACAAATCCCAATTTTTGCAACTTCAAAGGCTTAGTTCGGGCTCATATGGACACATATTCAGGTGCTATTTTTTTTGAGAGTGCATGATTTTTTGTCTACATTCCAGATGTACTATCAGTTTGGAATAATTCTGAGTAGACATAGTACTTTCATAATTTGGTCTTTTTTGGTCTATTTAGGCACTTGTAATTAATTAGATCCTTGAGAGGTCTTGTGTCTTATCTTGTTGAGTCTGATATAGCTTCATATTTGTTGTTATAATCATCAAAATCAGAAGTCCACTTTGGTTCATTTGGACAAGTGGCCCATTGTAATTGCACTAAATATAAAGTGCCAAATCATGCATTAAGGGGGGGTTTCTTTGATTTTTTTTTGCATTTTGGCAGTGCATACATTATTTGATCTGTCATGTCAAAAGTGTCACTTTGATTTAAGATTCAAGTTGACAAAAAGGAACTATCAGAAATGGAGTGCTTTGATGATTGATCATCTAAGAGAACATAAGGAAGTGTTTCCTTATCTATATTCGAAGATATTTCCACCTAATACCAATTTGGGACATCTTTCTCTTCTTCTTCGCTTTATGTATAACAATATGAGTAAGGAATATTTTGCTCCTCTTAGTAATGCAAGTAGTCCTCATGACATTTGGATGTGTCTTTGGGAAGCATATGGAGATCCATGAGTCCCTCCATTACTAGAGGACATTCTACCTCCAGTCACTCTAGTTGTGGTACCTACAACTCTAGTTGAGATCATACCTCCTAATGCTCCTATTGCTTCTACTGATCCAGTTCTAGCATACTCTTGATTCAGTGCAGCAAGAAACACCATGTCTTCCTATTTCAGCTTCATGGGATGACTTCCTTCTAGACATTGCAGTGTTATTTTTGGAGTCTTACATTGAAGATGTGGGAGACATTATTGATGACATCCATCTTCTCTTCATTGAGGAGAATTCTTCTTCACTTGTTGCGAGGGAACACTCTGACCCTCAACCACTTGATCTTTCTTTTGAGACTGACATGATTGTGGAAACTTCTTTTTAGCAGTTGGAGGAGGACTCTTTTACTTCAAAGGAGACATATTAGTCTTTGGAGATTGTATTCTACTTTCCTCAGACACCATATCTTTTGAGGATCATTCCTACTAGTTGGGGGGCATTCTCTACTACACCTATGGCACCACTTCTTCCTACAAGAAGGAACATCATTCAGTTTTCATGGTGCAACTTCTTCAGTCATCAAGGATCTTCTTTCATGAGTGTGCATTCATCATTGAGGGGAGGCTACATTGCTTCTCTTCCCATATCTTCCTATACGGATGATTCCTTGTCTTTGGAGGTTGATTCACTTCATACATGGACATGTTACCTTGTTTACCACCTTCTTTTGGGCATCCACCAGATTGACTTGTGACATCTACATTCATCAAGGACTTGTCAACATATGAGAAGACTACAACATCCATAGCATACCATATATGGATTCCTCATCCATCTTCCTATCCACAATGGGAAGTATACTTGCACCTATACTTGGTGTATCTTCTTCCTAAAGGGAGAAATGTCATTTGTAGGCATTGGATACTTTTTTGTCTTCATGACATCCTTGCAGGAGATTATTCAAAATGGGGGGATACCATCATGCATTTTTTTTATGGGGGATATATGCTTGTACATGCATGATGTAAGGGGGTCTTGATTACTCCATCCTTGCATGCATCTTGTACTACTTCATCTCTCAATTTGGAGGAGGTTTTTCTCATGAGGTTTTCCCTCTTTCTCCATTTTTAGAGAGATTGCATTGCATAGCATTGTATGTAGAGCATTGCATTTGTACATGGGTACCTAACATGGCCGAGAGGCATATACAATGGGAGAAGCAAATCC